>OX941082.1:12140716-13390716 GCA_954870635.1 Arctium minus
GGAGGTAGTAGATTTATGCCTTCCCAGTTAATTAAGGTGTGATTTTATACTTCGGTAAACATGCGGGATAAGATCTTATGTGATTACCTGCGTGTAAATTGGGTTCGTTTTGGTGGACTGCTCGTCGGTGTGACATCGGGGTTTATGTTGATGGTGTATCGTTTTAGCGGGTTCCGCAATTAAAGGAAATTTTGGTGATCGGTCTGTTAGAAATGTGAGACTTGGAGTTCTAGCTTTCTGTTAGGAGTCAACCTTGGTGCGACAATCTGTCTGGGTTGAAATTTTGGGTGGGATGCCCACGTCTTCGAGGTCACCGTTTAGTCCTAAGTGTTGTTTTCTTGAAGTCAAAAGATCTTGGAATGTTCGGAAGTATCCCGGTTGGATCATGGGAAATAATGACCTTTCGGTGATGGAAATTTGAAAGAAGATTAGGTGTTGATGAGCAAGTACCGATGGGTATAAGCATTCCTATGATGATAAAGGTTCTATTAAGGGAACGTTGTAAGTTTGTGCTTGGAATCGAAGTTGAGCGATAACCAACTCTGGGGTAACCAGTTGCTTGAAGGACGCATTAGTGCGCCTTGGGAGGACAACTTTATTAGCCTTAGGATTGGACCAGTTGAAAAATTAAGGATTTTGAGAGTTCGTTGACGATTCTTGGCTTTGGGTTCAGAGTCGTGTGAATTTGAAGTGTTTTAGTTGTCGAGAAGTTGGGGTCACAAACTACCCCGAAGTTAGTAATGATCATTTAAGGTTGGGAGACAGCCGAGATCTTAGGGGTGGTAAGGTAGTCGATAGGGACTCGATGTTCGTCCCATCCTCGGCAAGATTTTCTGGATTTTGGAATTGAGTTGTAATCGGGTCGTGCATGAGGCAAGGATGGTGGAAGCCCTCTGGTTGGGTAAAGATTCAATCTATCTCATGGAAGGCAGTATTGGGTGTTTAGTAGGTGTCAGATTTCCAGGACGAAATCTCTTCTAAGGTTGGGAGGATTGTAACACCCGGAATTTGGAGACTTCCTTTAGATATAGTTCGGGAATCTTTTGGCTTTTGGAACGTAAAGGTGTTGGGAAATCAGGTGAGTTTTGCTATGGAATCATCGAGGATCGAATCAAGTGAGAAGACGCGAGAAAACCGAGAATTGGGCTGCCGCGAGTTGTGGCGCGACTTGGGGTCGCAGCACAAGTCGCGTAACTCACTGGAAGTGAGTTCTGGGGAAACGGGCGACTTATGTCGCGACTTAAGGTCGCGGCATAACCCGCGTGACGCACTGTGGAGCTAAAAGCCGATTTTTCAGCCATTAGCCTCATTCCTCTCAATCCCAAACCCTAAAACTTCTTCCCTTTTCTCTCCCAAACCTCAAATGTCGAACCCTTACCTATTTTGAGGGTTTTCCATCCTCAAACCACATAAACCTTCTTCATCTAACTAGTTGGGATGATAACCCACAAAACCTCCATCTTCATCTTCCTCGTCAAGTTCAAAGTGTGGGAGCTCGGGTCGAAGAGTTGGATTGGGTGTCTTCGGAAAGTCTCGTCATCTTTAATGGTAAGCTTCTTTGAGTTAAGGTTATAAATATTCTTCGGATGTTTCTCTAGTGTTGGGTTTATCAGATCTCAGATTTGTTAGTTTTGGAGAAACTAGGGTTTTGATCTCGTTTAGGGATTTTGGTATATAATGTTGGGAAATATTTCTATGTGGTTGATTGTGGATATTTATGGTTTGGAGTGTTTGGATCTAGGTTTTGGAAGTTTTCGGCTTGAGGATTCAAGCGCCCTTCAAAAGAGCTCGTTGGGTGAAATCTAGATTTAGCCTAAATCTAGCAAGGTGAGTTCAAGTTGATTTGTGAAAACGGTGTACATGCCAAAATGTTTATTTTAAAGTGTTTTATATAAAATGGTTAATTGCTGATAACTTTTGTGTATTTTGAAGTAAAAATATGTTTTACTTGGTTATATGCCAAAGAGTGAGTATTTTGGTAAGTTTTCATATTTAGTAAACTTGGGTCGTGTTAACCTCTTAAAATGCTTATATTGGGTTTTGAATATTTCGACAACTAAATAGCATGATTTACGTAGTCTTGGTGATTTTGTACAAGTAAGATTTATCTTATGATTTATGCATCTTCAAGGATTTTGTACAAATGGAGTCTATTTCATGTTATATGCATTTTGGTGTATTTGCATTCTTAAACCCTTTGGAAAACCTTTGGTCCCATTACGCGTTGAGTTTTGGGTTAATCTCGTCTTTGAGATATGTGTCTTCGTAAACGTTGTTTAAAGACATTTCATTATTTGGGGGACCATTGAGTATTGGTCAAATGGATTTTGAGCATTTTAGCTCGGTATTGGCTTAAAAGAGTCTTGTGGACATTTGTCCGGGTTTAATGGCTTGATGTAGAGTCCCATTTCATGGCTTACATCTTAATGCATTTTATTGCATATTTATAATTACAGGCTCGAGTGCTGTTGTCATTCAGGTATAGTCGTGTAATTTTAGACCGTGTTGCATTGGATCCATAGGCACGTAAGTCAGTCTTATTTGATGGTCATTTGGGTGGTACGGGGTTGGACTCCGCGACTCATGGGTTATGACCTTGTCCTTTCAAGGTGTACACTAGGAGGGCTGAGTTCGGGTTGTGCTGTCATGGCGTTGGAGTAGTCATTTGATGGCCGTTTTGGGACCTCCGTCAGGTGGGGCAATGCCATGGTTGTATCCCCCTTGGGCCGAGCCTTTGAGCGGTATTCTCGTTAATATTCCGCTAAGGTCAGCTGACTCTTTGGTGTAGCTTGAAGGGAGTCGTAGGGACACTTGGGCTTGTGTGTCGTGAAGTGTCATACGATTAACGTTGTATGAGTGGCATACTTTTGTGTTCCTCCACTCTCAACGGATACGGGTAGCCCCCGTCGTCGGCCCGTCGTATTTTGGATATTTAATTTTCCACGTTTTAATATTTCGAGTTCATTCTCTTTTAGCTAAAAATGTTTGGGATCTTTTACGTAGGAGAAATTCGTTGTGGGTAAGGTGGGTTTACTTACATTACTTTCGCTCTTCGTTCATTTGGCTTACTAGGCGGAACGCTAAGTGGTCGTGGGTTTTGTGTAATCTTATGGACTTGAGAGTTCACGTCCGGAGATTTTTCTGGTTTGAAGTGGGGGATGGTAAGGATGTTAACGCCTGGGAAGACACTTTGTTGCCTTGTGTTTCGTACAGAGTGGCTAGCTCGATTGGGGTTACGGTGGATACCTCAGCTAGAGATCTTGTGCTGGCGCTCAATGGGATGTGGCCGGAAGATTGGGTGGTGAGGTTCGACCAGCTTACGAATATTGCTTTACCTGTTTTACAAGATAATCAAGTTGATAAGCTTTGTTGGAAGAATGTCATGAATGAAACGGTGCTTTTTTTCGGTTCAAAATGCCTACTCCTCTTCTTGATGGGGTTCGAGATGTAGTTCCTTGGTGTGGTTCGGTGTGGTTCAAGGGCCACATACCGAAACATGCTTTTTGCATGTGGATTGCGTGTTTGAACAGGCACCCCACGCAAGATAGAATTTGGTTATGGAAGCATGATCCGCCAGATATGAAGTGCTCCTTGTGCTCTCAATGTATGGATTCGCATAGCCACCTATTTTTTGCTTGCACCTTCTCTAGTGAAGTTTGGCGTACCATTCGGAGAAAGCTTGGTTGGAGTGGGTTTCCAGAGGTTTGGGGAGATATTGTGTCCGCCATGGGCGATAGTTCTCGGAGGCCCAAAAGGATGATTCATCGATTGGCTCTGTCCGCTTTTACATTTGGCAAGAACGAAACCGAAGACTTTTTACGAATACTAGTTGGACTGTTGTGCAGCTTGTTAAAGAAATTGAAGATGTGATTATGCTTCGGGCTGCCTGGAAGTCGAGAAGAAAAAAGGATGGTCATGATGGCTAGTTTGGATGCGAGGCGGTGGAGACGTGGCCTTTCTTGGCTCTTTCTGTGGTGTCGTTTTAGTTGCATTTTCTTTGCTAGCTTATTTTCTTCTATTAGCTTGTCCTTGTTTTTTTTGGAAGGAGTATCCCAGACCACTTTGGGCCCAGACTAATCTCCGGAAAACAGGCCTTTGGCCCGCGGGCATTCATCCCGTGGCCACAAGGATGACACCCGTGCCAATATTTGGCACAAATGCTGCGTGTGAGGCTCGAACCCGAGCAACCGCTATGAAGTGTTCAGGCTCTTACCACCACGCCACACCCTTGTGGTTAGCTTGTCCTTGTTTTGGCTTCTTGTTGTGTATGATTTGGCCAACATTTATTGTTTCTTTCTTTGGCCTTGGATCTTGGTGGCCGGTTGTTTCTTGTAATTTTCCTTTCGTTTTATAAAATTGCCTGAGTTTCCCTCTAAAAAAAACTATTTTATATGACATAAATTTATATGACTAAATGATAAAAAAGAATCATATCTAAAAGTGTTGCAGTATGTTTATATAATATTTTTTTGTTGTCTTAACAAGTTTTTAGAACATTTTTAAAATAAAGTATATTTGCTAATTTATGGGATACTATTCGAAAAAATGTCTTATAAAAACAGATATCCTATAAAAATATATGTTTATAGGATACTTCTGAAGATTGTCTTATAAAATTGATTATATGACTCTTTATTTTAAAAGTGTCTTAAAAAAACTTGTTTTTCTTTTCAAAAGTGTCATATAAACCAATTACAACATTTATAAATAGTAAGTTTTATTAGGGGGAGGCTAAATGCACCCAAAAAGGTGCTAAATGCACCAAAATCATTAGGAAATAATTGTGTTTTTTTTGTTTTTTTGTTTTTTTGTTGTTTTTATTATATATTTCTTTTTTTATTTTTATTATATAGTTTTGTAATAAATATTTATATAAATATTTTTGTTTATTTTTTTTTCTTTTTTAATATTACTATTTTTATTTGATTTGAAAAGAAATAAATATTTATAAATATAAATATTACTAATTTTTTTAATTATATAATTATAAAAATAAAACATAAATATTGCGATTTAACATATAAATAGAACATAAAATAATCTATATTACATTCGATTATTCTAAAATAACATTATCTGTAGTACAATTAACACGTAAAAGCTGCATGTACTTCTTTATTCGCTCTGAATACGGGGTAGCCCATCCAGCAGCGCACGGATAACTGTAATGGATAAAATGTCCTACAATTTGTGGAAACGGGTTTCCTTCTTTCATATCTAATTTCACATAATGGTTACCATTAACGTACCCGGTTGTAAAAATAACATGCTCATACCACACTGGCGAAGTGGACCTAAGCGGCAAGTACGTCCCACTGCCGGTCATACTTATAACATGTAATATCACATTATATTTTGAAGCAATCAAGACACCTATTTCAGGCATTGTCATCCAGTGTTTAAATGGTGCATCTTGATCTGATCGAAAGAAGTTTAAAGTGTTATAGGTAATATCCCAATGTTCACGTCCAAAAACGTTGATGTACTATGTCTTGTATGTATTTAACTATTATCGTCCCTAGTCTTTAAAATTTACTTTTTTCGTCACTGTGGTTTGTATTTCCTTTCGTTTTTCGTCCCTCACATTAATTTTGTTAAAAAAATCAATTAAAGGTAGGGTTCTTTTGTCATTTTGCATTTTTTAAAAATGATTTTACTATTATAGGTACGTAATATATATATATATATATCTATGTGTAATATATATATATATATATATATATATATATATATATATATATATATGTATGTATAAAGAATTTAGGTTAATGACAGTTTTAACCCTTAACTATCTTTAGTTGTCATTTTTATTTACGTTTCAATTTGGGTAAGAATAATTATATGTTTTTAAAAAAAACTGAGTCTTACAGAGTAAATTACAGATTTTGTCCCTAACGTTTGGCGTTTGCTACGGAATTGGTCCCTAAAAGAAAAATACATTTTACAAAGTTATGAGAAAATGTAATTGTTACAAAAAGAAAAATACATTTTACAAAGTTATAATAAAATCAAAAGTTACAAATTTATAAAATAAAATAAAATCAAAAGTTACAAATTTATAGAATAAAATAAAATCAAAAGTTACAAATTTTATAAATTTATAAAATTAAAACATACACACACATATATATATATATATATATATAAAAAGATAATAATAATAATAATAATTTGACTATTTACAACTTTTAATGATTGGATCGGAAAACAATATTTGACTATATGCACCTTTTTGGTGCAAATAGCACCCCCTTTATTAGTTTGGTCTTATAATTTAACATCCTATATACTATATAGTGGTCTATTGGAAAATTTTAAATATAGTTGCCAATTTTATAAATTAACCTGATTTTATTATAGTATTTTATTTTATGACAGACTCGAAATAGAATTTCATAACTTCATGTTTGTATTTTTCATTCTCACACAAAAAATGGAAATCACTCGCAAAATATAAAAGACAAAAATATACATGAATAGGACACTTGTCACTTTTTTGAGCACCTCACAAAATAGTAAGAGATTTTAATAGTCACTAGGAAAAAACAAAAAAAAAATCTAACAATTTGTATTAATGATTATTGTCCTTGTGACGTTTCTAATATCATTGAGGGGACCTCTTTGGTGAACGGCCGAGCCGGTAACCGTTAGCTTTCCCCCTTCTTTCAAGAAAAAAAACTATAATATTGGTTCATGCGGTTTACATCAATATCCATAAGTGATCCCTAAACTTCATTAACTATAATTATCGTTTCTATTATTTACATCTAGCTTTAAAAACACGTCTCCTAGCTAGGAGTGTTTATCCAAACCGTCCACACCGCACCGCACCGCAAAACGCGGTTTAGAACTTTCGCGGTGCGGTTTGCGGTTTGTATTTTTACCAAACCGCATTATGCGGTATGGTTTGCGGTTTTGAGTTTTCAAACCGCGGTTTAAACTGCACCGTACCGCATCTTTTATATTATTTTTATTTTTTAATTTTAAACATATATATATATATAATAGTTTAATTTAACATTTATATAATTTGGTTTTATGTTTTTAATTATGGACTTTAAGAATTTAAGTTTTGGACTTTGCTAAATAAATATTTTAATTATAAGCCTCTTAAAAGTCTATGGCTCAACAAATGAAAAAATGCCCTAGGTTAGGACGTTCATAACTGGAGACGTCACTTTATCCGTTTATCGTATTAAAACAATTTATTTTTTTAAACTATTTTTAATTATGCATTTTGGAGTTGGATGTGTTCAAACTCTTTAATTTTTGAACTACGGTCACTTAATCGTTGACTTTCTAATGTATTTTAAACTTATAATTTTTTGGATTGTACGCATAAAGTGCGATAAGGACAAACCGCATAAATCGCACCGCACCGCATTTCGCGGTGCGGTTTGGTGAGGTTTGAGGTATATGCGATGCGGTTTGCGGTTTGAGAAAATGCTCAAACCACACATGCGGTGCGGTTTGCGGTTTTGCTCCAAACCGCACCGCGAACACCCCTACTCCTAGCACCAACCGCGTTAAGTAAGGGTTATTTGTGATTTTTTTCCATATTTTTGTCTTATCTTAGGAACCAAAACTGTAGTTTACGTTTTTCCTTTTATAATTCTTTTATATATATATAACAACACACATACACAATATATATACATATATAAGGGTGAGTTATTATGCAACCTTTTACATGATGCAACTCTTGCAACCCCTGCAACCCCTTTATCCACCACACATTTTACTTTTAGTTTTTTTCTTTTTTTTTAATTACATAAATTATATGGTGGATAAAGGGGTTGCATGGGATTGCACCATGTATATGGGTTGCATTTGAACGCTTCTCTATATAATCACACATATCTATTTTTAAAAAGTTATTATAACCACCTTTTTAACCATATACGTAAGATTATCTCAATCAAGTTTGAATGGGTTCTTCGGTTCTTTTTTTCAAGGTTCTCTCCTGATCTCATCCTTATATTCAGGGAAAAGATCAATGAATCTTTAAGAAAAAAAAAATCGAAAAATCACAAAAAAACAGATGAAAAAATATATCAAAATAGATGTCAAATTGTAGATGATAAAGTGATCTTTTTTTGGTGTAATTCGTTTCATTCAAAATTTTATTATATTCCACTGATTTTCAATTTAAGAAATGGTGTATGATATTTTATATATTTTTTAAAAATTGGTTATAACCACCTTTTTATTTATATCCGTTGGATCATCACAATCTACCGTTTTAAATGAGTTCTTTGATTCCTTTTTTTTTTTCAATATCCTTTCCTGATCTAATCCTATATTTAGGGAATTGAAAAGGTTAAAAGGGAACCTTAAAAAAGCAAGAACCAAATAACCCATTCAAAACGTTAGATTGAGACGATTCAACAAATATGGTTAAAAATGTGGTTATAACCAGTTTTTAAAAATAAATATAAATATATGTTATGTCTGTGTGTGATTTTATATATATATATATATATACTAGTTCCTATTGGTTGAGAGAAGTTCATAAAGTTAATACAAATTAGGAGGTTAACAAAGTAACCTCCCTCTCTCTCTCTCTCTCTCTCTCTCTCTCTATATGTATATATATATATATATAGGGAGGTTATTTTGTTAACCATCCCATTCATATTAACTTTGTTAACCCTCTTCAACCGATAGAAAGTCATTGTGAGTTTTGGTTTGATATATATGTCTAATAAATATATGAGGGTATTATTGGAATTCTTTTATTTTGTTAATAATAGCATTCATTTAATTAGGAGTTACAATACTATAATTCATAATTTTAGCCATACTAGGCATATACCCGCACACGATGTGGCGCGAAAAATCGTGAAATCGAAGGAACAATTGACAAAGGTATGTATCCGCTCGCAAAACATCTCGAAATCAAAATGACAACAACGTTTCATTTTAAGTTTGTATTTCTTCGTCCTTATCGATATTTTAGTCTATGATTCACATATAAGTGCACCAAACGAAGAACGAAATGAAAACTAATGTATTTAGTCTATGATTCATAGACTAAAGTATCGATAAGAACGAAGAATACAAACTTAAAATGAAAACGTTGTTGTCATTTTGATTTCGAGATGTTTTGCGAGCGGATAAATACCTTTGCCAATTGTTCATTCGATTGCACGATTTTTCACGCCGCATCGTGTGCGGGTATGTCTATATAATCTATACTATATAATGAAAAAACTAAATCGGTTATTGTACAAACTTTTGTACAATTACATTTACCACCCTTACAATGTTACATTTATCACCCTTACAATTACTTATTTAATTTACTTTATATCCCTTATTTTTTCATTTTTCATTTTACACCATTATCATATTAACACAAATAATCGTATATGAACAAAAATGCAATGAAAAAAAAAACGTTCATTTTTCTACAAATTACACCATAATAATCGTCTCGTCAATACCTTTAAAACGAGCCCAATATTGAATGTTTTTTAATTTAACCGTACTATTAAATATCATGAATATATACGAATTAATTTGTTTTCTATCCATACGTTTTATTTTTTTCCCACCGTTAGTACATTAAAAATACATAATCGTAAAATACCTTTCATTCTTATTATAAATTATATCATTATAATTTTTTCGTCAATAATTGTAATATAAACTAATTATTGAATATCTTTATAGGTTTAGGGTTTAGTGTTTCATAAGTTGTTATTCTTAGGTCATGGTTTATTGTTGATGACATGTCTATAAGGAATTAGCATTAATTGTTCGTTATTTACTCACATTTCGCTGCATCGCGCGAGTATATGTCTAGTATATATATAATGTTACATATTTATGCTACCAATAAAAATATTCAATAATTAGTTTATATTAAAATTATTGACCAAAAAATTATAATATTAGAATTTATAATACTAATGAAACATATTTTTAATATATTTTAGTTGATCTACAATTATGTATTTTTAATGCATTAACGGTGAAAAAAAATAAAACGTATGGATTGAAAACAAACTAATTTACAGATATTCATAGTTTTTAATAGTACGGTTAAATTAAAAAATATTCAATATTGGGCTTGTTTTGAAGGTATTGACGAGACGATTATAATGGTATAATTTGTAAAAAAAGAAACGTATTTTTTCATTGCATTTTTTTTCTATATACGATTATTTGTGTTAAAATGAGAAGAGTGTAAAATGAAAAATGAAAAAATAAGAGATATAAAGTAAATTAAATAATTAATTATAAGGGTAGTAAATGTAACATTTAATTTTAATGGATTTCCAATTCTCTCTCACATCACATCTTATTTTATTTTTAACTCATAGTTACAGTTTTTGTCCCTGAACTTTTTTGATAAATTATTTTATACTTTTTAGCTTTACATTTTACATTTTACATTTTCATTATATTAACACATATAAACATATATTAACTAAAATACGTTAAAAAAATAATTTTTAATTTTAACAAGTTACACCATTATAA
This sequence comes from Arctium minus, assembly GCA_954870635.1. NCBI lineage: Eukaryota > Viridiplantae > Streptophyta > Magnoliopsida > Asterales > Asteraceae > Arctium > Arctium minus. The sequence continues at coordinate 12,151,205 of OX941082.1, forward strand.
TCGTCTCGTCAATACCTTCGAAATGAGCCAAATATTGAATATTTTTTTATTTAATTATATTATTATATGTCATATATTATACCTTGGTTAATCGATTTAAAATAAGAAAGAAAATGCATTACATCGAACGTAAGTTTTAACATCAAGATAAGAAACATAATAAATATATTGCGTATTTTTTTATTCCAACAGATTCCAACTTTGATAATTCATTTAAATCAATATATTCACGAGTACGAATACGCTCTATATATTCTTCATTCACATATAATCTACGTTTGTATGGGATAATACACGACATTGCATCTGGAAGTGCATGACGTGTCCAATGGTGTATGGGTGTGGGCATTGGGTAATCTTCTTTTAATACCCAGTTAGTTCACTCATTAACTCTGTATGGATAGTGTCTCATGTATCTTCATGACCACCAAAACAAGTAGATATGACTTGAAATTCACAATTTCTATCGCCTAATACATTTTGTACTTGTGCGATGTATGGATGAAATAAACTCGGGATTTGATCAAGATATGGAGTGGGGGGGGGGGGGTTGTCGTTGGAAGTAGGAGCTATGTCTCGTTGATTCTTTATGACCAAAATCTTTGGAGTTGATAAATGTTGGCGCGTTAGAATAACTGCGTCTACGAGGGTCTTCAATAATATTTTTATTTATTTCAAATCAATTACTTTACTTTATTTCAAATAATATATTATATATATGTCGAATGATTCTGTTTTCATTGATCGACATATGATATCCCAAAATAATCAAAATTTGTGATATTCACAATTAATCACACGTGATATCCACAATTAATCACATGTGATATCCACAAAATACAACGTAATTATATATGTTAATGTGATATGTTAAAACGTATTTTTTAACATATTTTTAACATATAATAAATAAAAAAATATTCAATATTGGACTCATTTTGAAGGTATCGAAGAAACGACTATAATGATGTAACTTGTTAAAATTAAATATTATTTTTTAACGTATTTTAGTTAATATATGCTTATATGTGTTAATATAATGAAAATGTAAAATGTAAAACTAAAAGGTATAAAATAAATCTATCAAAAGAGTTAAGGGACCAAAACTGTAACTATATATATAATAACTAATTTCAAGAACTACTTTCAAGAACCGTCAACAACCGTTTAAGCCCTTTAATATAATAGTATAGATATAGGCGAATGATCGTATGAGAAGTTGAGTTAATGGTGATAAGTGTGAGAAGTGGTTATCCACCGTTGATCTCTTTTAATCTTCAAGCCCTCCCATAAATTGCAGCTTAGAAGAGAATTAATCTGGTGCATCTTATTTTGGTGCATCTTATTTCGGTGCATCTCATTCTAATGTGTGTTCATTTCTCATCCAAATGTGGATAACCACTTCTCATGTTTTTCACCATTAACTCAACTTCTTACCGGAACCCAACCCCATATATATATATATATATATATATATATATATATATATATATATAAAGAGAGAGAGAGAGAGAGAGAGAAGGTTCAAGGGAAAATCTCAAAAAAACGGAAAACTGAAGAACACTCTGGTAGTCCTTCATCTGGACGGTATGCACTTGTGCATACAGGTAAATTATTTTGTTTATTTGGTTTTTATGCACAAGTGTATTATGCGCTTGTGCATATGCACATGTGCATGTTACAAATTACTTGTATGTACAAATGCATACCGTCTAGATGAAGGGCTAACATGGTGTTCTTTTGTTTTCTGTTTTTTTGAGTTTTTCCCCTGAACCTGACTATATATATATATATTGTGTGTGGTTATATATAAATAGGAAAAAAAAGGTAAACTACAATTTTGGTCCTTTGGATAAGACAAAAAAAAAGGTAGACTCAAATAATCCTCACCTAAGGGACATGTTTAACGAAGTTAGTAAACACAATAATTATATATATATGGATGGAGACGAGTCAACCACCCCTCCATTCAATCTACACCGTTTAAATTCAGCCAAGTTTTAATCTGGACCCTTCAAGTTCCTTATTTCACGACAGGTCTTCTATCTCCAGCGTACGAGTTTAATCCCCCACCCCCAAATCAGCCCACTTCCCCATTTGTTTCCCTCTCTCCCCTCACGCCTGATTCCTCTCTACGACTCCACGTCTTCGCCTTCAACCTCCACAACTCTCCCTTCACACATGTTTCTATGGAGTTCCAGCCCCACTCGGCCGCTCCTCCCTTTCAATCAGAATTCCGCACGACTGCATTCCCGCCTTCAATGGAGTTTCAACTCCTCCAGATTGCATCTATAAATTTGGTATCAATTCATGGATTCAAGACCAAATCAAACCACATTAGCGTATTCTTTTCTCAATTCATCTATCTGGAGTTGTAATTTTTCAATCTCTTTGAAACCCTAATTCAAAATGGATCAAAGGAAGACGACATCTTCCTACGCCACCAAATCTACCTATGTTTGAAACATAATAAGAGCACTGGTGAGCTATCCAATTTTGTATGATGTTCTTGCTTCCAACTTATTGTTTCCACTTTCTTTTTGTTAAATGCTTGGTGAGCTATCCAATTTTGTACGATGTTCTTGCCTCCAACTTATTGTTTCCACTTTCTTTTTGTTAAATGCTTATATATATATCTATGCTCACCACCTGTTTGTAGGAATGCCCAATTAGTTTCAAAGTTTCAAACCACTATCCTCCACTAAATCCCTTCAAACCTATGCAATCTATCTATCACCTGAAATCTCTAACCCAAACCTGATTGATGTTGAAGACTATGGATTAAATACAGTCGTTTAAGGGGATTCTACAATTTCATCACTGCCTATCCTTCTTGAAGCCATCCTTAGAATCACCATCATGTCTCCTTGCTATCTCAACAATTTGGTAAATAGATGTTTTCTAATTTTTTGTTCATCCAATCGCATTTGGAGTTAGGGTTTTTATGATATTCAAATTACCGATGGATTTTCTCTTTCTATCAATTCTTCTGTTTCATCATGGTGCAGATGTCAAAGACATATGGAGAATGGGCCGCACCTTAGATAACTTGAAAGAGGGAAGGTGCGAGCCATTTGCTTGACGCATCTACAGTACTTTGAAGTTTACAAAGGTGATGCTTTGTTGCAATTCTTGAAATTTTCCTAGGTTTTATTTGATTTAGGTTTTAATTTGTTATAAACTAAGGAATAAAGCATTAGCTATTATCATTTCGGATTTCAGTTATGTCTGATTATGCTTTTGCAGGACTGTTATTGAGGTTGTTCTAGCATGATTTTGTTGAATTTTGAAGCAACTTAATTGGAAGCTTATGTATTTCATCATAGATAGATCTTTGTTGAAAAAACTTAAATTTTATGATCAAACTAACATGGTCATAGATACTGGTTGAAATAAGTAGCCTCACATAATTATATTTGGCTCTTCAATTTTAAAATGGCATTGTTTGACTTACCTCTGCCATTATATGTAGATACACCGTTGCCCATGCAGAAATGTCTTCTGCAGGTTGTCTATTCACGGTAGGTTAAATTGTGGCCTTTGGTTCAACTGTTATTTAACCGAGTATTTGAGTATTTGAACTAACAGGTATGTGCATACTTTTTATTGTTTTTCTATTTCTTCTTAAAAACATTGCACGAGCTATTAAGGCCTTTTTGAATTTGGATGCATGACAAAACGTTTTAGCATCAACCATTGTTTGTTTGTTTTCTGTCTCACTTTCTTAATTTTTTGATCATTAACTTCTCATGAAGGTTGCACAAAGTATATGTCAAAAAATTTAATATTGGTTTCAGATAAGACTGGAATGTATCATGCGTAATCGGAGATAATTTTCTAAATGCTTTTTGAGTTCTAGCTTGATGGAATCTCGAGGATTTAGCTCTAAATTTTAATTATATTTCATTCATCTCCTTAATAATTTTAATTTCTTGGTTCTTACAAGTATCACTTTTATATTCTTGCTAATTATCTTTCATTTCTCGCTTTTAATAATTTTAATTTCTTACAAGTATCACCTAAAGATTCTTGAATTTCCTCTCTTCATTTATCTCTTTAAAAAATTTTACTTCTTGAACTCATATACGTTGTATTCCATCGGTGTTTGATTGGTACTATCATGCAAGTAGTTTATGTTGTTTTCATATGAGGTTAATTAAAATCTCTCTTTCTATTTCAATAGCTTGGAAGTTCAATAATCAATCAATCGAAAGATGTGTATCCCTGCACACGGTTGCACCACCTTTAATATATTATGACTATGTAGGTTGATTTGTCGGCTCGGAGTTAGCTCTAAATTAAACAATTTTTGTTCTCACATGATGCCAACTTGACGGACATATTCTTGGATTGGTTCACAGGTTGTTCTTGTGGCACATGAAGATGAAAGCTGCTACCATGTGTGAATTCTCCAAGTAGGAATTTATTTGGTACTTACAGTTATGATATACCGTTTGTTGTTGATTCAAAACTGATATGTCAAGCTCACTATGTTTTATTAATTATTTGTATGGCATGAAAAATCCACTGCAGAAGTTTTGCGAATGGTTACCATTTATGCGCTCCTTCTGTATTGTACCATAACTTCTTTAGTTAAAAAAACAGGTATGATTCTATGTTGTATCATGCATTCACATTTTAGCTTTAATTAAAACTATGGAATAATGAAGCAATTAAATTGGGAAAATTGTTAAAACCTTTAAGGCATTGTGTTATGCTTTCTTGCTAATCTTGATTATTGTTTAGTCCAACAAGGATTCAAGGAGATTTTTATCTTTGCATTTGGTTGGGCAAAGGAGAAGGTATGCAATGTGTTTACCTCATTTTGCCATTTATTGAACTCTCAATTAGGCATTGATGATAACATCTTGTAGTGTTATTGTTGTGTGATACCTCATTTCTTTCCTATGCATGTATGTAAAATGGAGTGTGAATGCATTATAAATATCTATATGTATCCATTTTACGCCCACATTTTTACACTCACTACCCTATGATGCATTACTTTATTGAGTCGAATCCTAAGGCATTTTCGTTAGAACTTCTACAGTCAAAATTTGTTTGGAAATTAAAGGTGATTAGGTAGTTTTATTTTGAGTTAGATAGATGAAATGGCCCTTGACGCATTTACATGGCTTTAGAATTCATTCAATTATAAAATATTGGCCAACTTTGGGTGTCTTGATCTGCAATTGCTCATATTTGTGTATGATTCAGGGTCAGAAATCTCTAACAGTGCATAGAAGATGGCACTAACCGATACAACAAAGTGTTTGGCGTTGTCTTGAACCAATAGATCTGATATTACGGCACTCCTGCCAGAGTATGGGGTTTTATCCATGGTTTGGGATTATCTGGCAATGCAGCTACAACTCATGTCCGTTTTCTTCACGTTCTCGATTGGAACCTATATCCGTTACTTTGATCACACTATTTTTCACGATTGGTTGAGCCAAATGCCAAGCCAATGGACAAGGGTTTGACGTGGAAAACAAGAGTTTCACCAAGTATCGGTTATATGCTCGAAGCCACTTCTTGAAGGCAATATGTATCCTGAATTACCTAATTTTCATTTTCAAAATGGTATAGGTTAACAAGGGCAAGCTGCCATTTCTAAATTAAATATTCAACACATCATGTGTTTTTACGTACTTTTATTTCAAATAAGTTTAGTGTACAGTAAGGAGTTTTAGCTGGTTGAGAATTAAAGGTTACGGTAAGCTCAAAATGGGTATTAGCACTTACACAAGAAAGATTGGACATTTTTGAATTTTTGTTTTATAAAAGTAAATGGGTGGTTGGATTGAAGTTTTTCCTGTTTCACTTGTAGTAATGCACCTTCTGTTCAATTTTTATTAGTACGACTAATATTTGTTCAGTTTTATTGCAGTTAGAGAACCCATGATTGCAAGTAGGGGAACCTCATTTGCAAAATTGAATATTTTGAATCTCATCAATGTTGGAGACTTGTCATTAGTTAAGCATTATAGATTAACTTGGTAGAAGTATTTATATTGGTTTAGTTGTATTTAACTAGCAATTTTGTTTTAAAAACGTAAATGGCACCTGGATGGGTTGGACTTATCCTTATGAAGTTTTTTTTCCTTTCTGTTTCACTTGTACTTATGCAATAATCGAAAGAGCCGTTAATAGACAGTGTCAACTGACCTTTAGGTGATCGTGATTCATTGTGTATACCTGTAACATTCTTTTGCCATCCTAACTTTACTTTGATAAGAGGGAGTGCAATAATCTCTGTCATTGATTGATATCTAAAGTTTATTGCTATTGGAATAAGAAAAATGCCAATGTATTTAAGGACATGAATTGTAAACGTTAATTTTGTAAGTGTGTTAGCATTTAACAAATAATTAAGGTTGGTTTTATCTTGTATTTTGAAGACACGAAAGAGAAGATAGGAACATTATGACGCACATTTCTTCATTAACCGAGAGAAAAAAATGAAATTTTATTTCATTCAAACATAAATCTTGGAATTTTTTAGTTTTCAATTGTATTAAATTTTATTCATGGTTTAAAAATTATTCTGCTACAATGCACGATACATAAACTGAAGTGACCCCATCTATGTCCATTTTATGTATAGAAAACTACATGTATACCTCATCAATACCAACAATAATTTCAATCGATCTCTTACAAATGATTTTATTTTCCAGTTTTTTGTATACATCAAGTCAAAATTTCATTTAACCACTAATAGGTATTTTTTTTTTATACTTATTCAAAATTTACACTCAACTACATTCTACAAAGCATACTACTAGCATCAGGATGGTCAAAAAATAGACAAAAATGAAACATGATTACGTTCCAATCATTCATTTGATTTAAAGAAAAGTCTATAATTAAAATCTCCATATTTAATGAAATCCCACAAACATTGGATTTTAAAAATATCATGAGATAGCTGATATTAATAATGTTTTAAATTATGAGAGAAGTATGAATTGATGTTAGTTATCTGTTGTACACTAGCATCTTGTAGTATTGTTGTTGTTTGGTACCTTATGTTTTTTATTATGCATATTTGTATGGAGTATGACTTGGCTTAATAAGGTGGATGTTAGAGGTCCGTTGATGGAATTCATAACATAGAATTTTTTCAGTTTAAAAGAAAAGGTAAAACTTTACACACAACTGCCCTTTACATGCAGCGGGTACATAACTAGAATACAATAAAGAAACATAGCTTTTGAAATGGTAATATCAAATAACTGAATCTAGATTAAAATCATGTCGCATACCCGACCAACGGACAGGTATAACACTAGTTGTAGTTATGGAAGTCTATGGACCTCTCTCCAAGAGTGGTGTAAACCACAGGGACCAAAATTGTAGTTTACTTTTTTTAGTTAAGGACAAAAACAAAAATAATATTAGTGAAAATTAAGAGGTTGTTTAATCATTAGTATTCTTATATATTGTTTTGCAAAACGAGCTTGCGGATATTTATATGTAACTAGGTATTTGAAATTGTTAGATTATATACTTGGGTATTGTTTGGTAAAAATAAGCTAGCTTATTTTCTGGGTACATGTTTGGATGATCATAAGTTAGCTAATAAGCTAGCTTATAAGCTATCTTTGTGATAAGCTACTTGTTTACCAAATTTTCCATTAAATCATGTATGGATAAATGTGTCTGTCTGGATAAATTGATGTTGTTATTTACTTTTTTATTTGAATTAACAGTCTGAATAACAAAAATGACCAATTTACGCCTAAATATGAATTTTAAGTTGTTTTATAAATTGTTGTTTATTTTTTAAGCCATATATATATATTCATAAATTCATTGATAGAATCCAAAAATCAAACAAAAATTCATTAAGTACTTAAACTTCCATGTTCAAACACAATGTAGCCAAGTTCAAACAAAAAGTAGCAAGTATGAAACAAGTATGAAATTGACATTGTAGAAATCATGGTTACAAAAATCTACATTGCAGAAATGTCGAACAACTATGGAGAAGAAACAAGTATGGAACAAAAATCGACTGAAAAAACAAGTAAGGAACAACAATCGACTGAAGAAAATAAGTATGGAAGAGCAATCGACTTAAGAAATAAGTATGAAACAACAATTGACTGAAGAAACAAGTATGGAACAACAATCGAGTATGGAGAAGAAACAAGTATCGAATAATCAGTAAAATCATTACCTTTTGGAGAAATCGACCAAAGGAAATTATTATCTAGGGTTGAAATCGAACCAGCAGTGAATTGCAATAGTGTAATTGAACCAGGAATGAACTCGAAGCAGTAAAATCGAACGAGCGGTGAAGGTGAAATCGAAATCGAAATCGAACAAGCAGTGATGGTGAAATTGAGCAGTTAGGTTTTTATTGCGTGATTATTGAGTAGGAGGGTAGACATGTCTTTATTTTTAAAGGGTAGAAATGTCAAAGATGTGTCTTAATGGGGACAACACATCTTTCCTCTACTTAGTGAATAAGCCGGAAATGTTTGAGCGAATAAGTCGGTTTTGTCATTAAGCCCCAAGTAAACACTCCAAACGTCTACGCGAATAAGTCGATTTTGTCATTAAGCTCATTAAGCCCCAAGTAAACACCCCCTTAGAGTAGCTTATGAGAAGTTTTTTGTGATTATTCCAATTATGCCCCTCATTAATATTTATAATTATATATTAACTTTTAATTATAAATAAATAATTAATGTCTTTTTTGGTAATTTAAATGCTTATAAGCTAATTTTTGTCAAACGTGACTTTTTCATCAGCTAACTTATCAGTCACCAGCTAGCTTATCAGTCATAAGCTAGCTTATCAGCTAGTTTGACAAACGGAGCCTTGATCACTCTATATATTTTATATATTCAATACTTTGTAGTCGTCAAAGGCCTTATAATTGTCAAAAAGGTAAAGTGAATGCACTTATCGACCTATATGTTATAGTTTACATAAAATATTATTTCCGTTACTAATGAAAATGTCAAAGAAAATATTAAAGCATAATTCGTATATATTTATTAAATTTATATAGTTTAAAAGAAAATACAAAAATAGATTCTTATAAAACTTACATTAAAGATAAATGTGTAAATAACAACACCCAAATTAAACAAATATTGTGTCAATTCAATTATTATTCTACAATTAAAAAAAATCATGAGATAATAGATAACCCACCAATTAATTGCAATTAAAAACTACAAAGTAGAAATTTCTTTTAATCAAAGCTGCGTTTCATTTGCATTAACTAGTAAATGCATTAAATTTGAAAGTGTTAATTTGCTTATAAATATACACAAAATAAAGTTAATTTGCAGCTAACACAACAAATAAAAATTAAAAAAATCTCCATGAAATACCTTTCCTTTAAAATTGTTCTCTTAATATTTTTTTTCTTTTTGGCTTAAGGTATCTCACCCTCTTTCTCTCTCCACACACACACACACACACACATATATATATATATATATATATATATATATAGGTGAATAATCGTGCAGGGTCGTGCCTGGGGGAGGGCGGGCCGGGTGCACGCCCAGGGCCCCCAAGAAATAGGGGCCAAAAGTTTTTTGTATATGCTATATAGTTTATATAGTAGTAGTTAAAAAAATTATTAAATCAAAGAGACACAATTTTTTAAAGTATCTAATAGGTCACCAAAAAGAATTTAACATTATATTAAGGGCCCAAACATGTATTTGTTAATTAAATTGGAGAATAAAATATGTAAAATGTTCATTGATCGTTCATTTTATAATATTGTCTATTTGTTTATTGTTTCTCTAAGTTTTTATATTCAGTATTAATATAAGACTACTTTGTCCAACAAACCTTGATATATTTTCCATCATTCATCTTTTACTAACTTTTTTGATTATTCCATCAGTACAGTGGCAGATCCACGATGTTTACCTAGTGGGGGCACCTTTAAGGTAGATTAAAAGCCCGTTAAATCGTTTGATATGTCTTTAGCCTAATTCCACGATTTCGAGTGATTTTTTTGAAGTTTTTTGGTTGATTTCGAGGGACTTTTTCGGTTGATTTCAAGAGAATTTTTTGTTGGTGGGAGCACAGACGAAAAATTACTAGGAGGAACTATGATACGAAGTTAAAAAAATGATTTTTAACCTAGGTAAAAATCTTTTTTTAATGGGGCCTCATCCCCCCACCTTTTACATGCTACATCCGCCCATGCATCTGCATGAATTCTATTTTTGTATCAGAATATAGTAGATTTATTGTTATTAACTAAGAAAACTTATACATTTTGAAGTTTTTTACCAACAAAATGAGACGATCCAACTTATATTTATATTTAAGATTTCAAAACTACCCTTATTTTCCATACAATATTGACTCATATCTCTAAAACAATAATATGATCTCAAACTATTACCAACATGGACTTTAGATTCTAAGATTGATGGTTAATAAAAAGTTTTATTTTAACCCTAAATTAAATTTTAACTTGTGATGAAACATTAACTTGAGGTGACATGGAAAACCAACTGATTTACATTGAGTAACATAAAGTGTAACTCTGAATAGTCAAAACTGTGACCTAAAATGATGTCAATCTATATATTAAAGTTATATCATATGATGTGTTCGATGGTAGAACAAATTTACAGTGCTATGTAAAAATGATATGATAACTAATATTAATCTGGAAATAATTTTTTATTACGTATAAGAATACTTGGAAAACGGTTTTATATGAAATATTAGTATTTTCTAAATTCGTTGTTAATCTAATGTTAAAAACAACATATTGAAATTTTTATCGTACTTATCGAATGCCCACTCTCACATGTCGCCCAGGGCCTATAAAATATCAGGAACGGGCCTGTAATCGTGTGAGAAGTTGAGTTAATAGTGAGAAGCGTGAGAAGTGGATGTGAACGTCTTTTAATCTCAAGCTCTCCCATGATTTGCAGCTTAGGAGGGAATTGATCTGGTGCATCTTATCTCGGTGTATCTCATCGTGCGTCCATTTCTCATCCAACGGTTGATAACCACTTCTCACGCTTTTCACCGTTAACTCAACTTCTGACCAAAACTCAACTCTCTCTCTCTCTCTCTCTCTCTCTCTCTATATATATATATATATGTATATGTATGTGTATCATCTTTGATGAATTAATGATGTTTATTTATTTCTTTGTTTTCTGTCTCCAGCAATAGCATGGCCAATTTCCTTAGAACCATCGTCAAATGTAGCAATTAGGGTGAGAGGAAGATCCTTGTTATCGCAATGCCAGAGAGAGTGATGATGATTTATGTAAGAAAGTTTGGTGTCATAATGAGGATGCTTATTGTGACCAAGGTGCATGCGTTTGCCATCCTCATAGCCCCATTCCATCACAAATTGCTTCACCATGATGAAAACAATTTACTTCTTGATGCAATTTAAATAAAAGTTTCATTTGAGTTTGTGTGCATATATCAATTCAATTCTTCACACGTTAATTAATAAGTGACATATATGATAACATCTCTAACATAAGAACAAATATAGAAACATTAAACGTTTAAATTTAAAACATACAAACTTGATTTTTGAAAATGGTTGTGACACGATGTAAATATAGTTGTTGAATCTCTCTTTGATTGATCATATAACAATTTTCAAATTTATTGTTTTGAAAACTATTATATGATCAATCAAAGAGAGATTCAACAACTAAAAGAAAATTCGATTGTTTGGGATCTTTCCTTTCTTAAAAACGGATGAACAGAGATAGAATCAAACTGATTCTCGTAACATATGCAAACTCTAGAATTTAAATCAATCCATACTTTTGCAATTTCTAAATATCAATTGGTCAATACAAATTTACACGAATATACATTTGCACAAATGCATTTTATACACATACGACAAATAGGATAAGATCTATATAGGTTGAATATATACTCGTAGTCTCGTACACATGGAAATTCTGTCGAAAATTATTCGAAAGGGTTGTCAAATATCCCTTGAAATTTTCATTTGGTTTTTTGACGGAATGCCTTTGTCGAAAATTCCGCCAAGGATCGCTCGAAAAACCCATTTTCGACCAAATTTTAATTGATAAAAAAATCCGTGAAAATGTCCCTCTCTTTTATAGTGTACACATACACCATAGAAGATTTTGTGCATGTTGAAAACAAAATGATTTAGAAGCCTTGTCACCAAAATAGTAGTACATGTGAATAAGATTAATATATAATTAAGTAAGATGACTAAAAATGTATTTAATAATTTTAAAAGCATAACTAATTAACTATGTAAAGGTGATTTATTTTGCAACCCAATAAAAAGTTAAAACCTTGTGCAACCCTCATTTAAACCATAGTATTTTATTAAACACCGAATGATTACTGGTTTCATCCAATATCTTACCTGCAATGCATAGTATTTTATTAAATACATACACTAACATGGAATGCATACTGTTTCATGGAAGTATCACTTTCATCCGATACGAACCTTTATGTGCATCGACATTTGCTGCAGAAATTCGAGGAAATCCGGTAAACTCATTTAGAGAATCAATGAGAATCCAAATGCAATATGAATGGTTTAGATGAGAGTTGCACGAGGTTGTAACTTTTCACTGAGTTGCAAAATATCCGTGGCCTAACTAGGTAATCAAATACAACATATGAACTTTCAAGGACACATATGATAAATAGCTCATATGGTCATCAATTACGGTCAATGTCCTGGTAGTCATGGTTATGAATCATTCACCTTACAGTTTCCCATTTCTTCCATATTTTTTCTTCCCATCTACTACAAATTAATTTCTTAATATCAATTGTATATAAAAATTAGTTTTTAAATAATATAAAGAAATAATTTTGAAGTTGGTATGACTAATCTAACTGTGTATTTCATTTGAAGAAAAAAATGAAGTTACTGCAACTGATCATGCTAAAATCATGTTATAGATAAAGCACAAAATGCTTGCTTCCCAAAAAGGGTCATTCATTATGAATCAAAACATCTTTCTTCATCACAAATGCTTATCAGTCCAAAATTTGTATCACTCTCCTCTCTAATCATCTTTCCGCATGCCGATAATCAAGTACTCCAAGGATCGGTTTCCGCCCTCACTTCGGACGGCTCCACGACTTCCGTCTCAGTGGCTTCAGACGTGGACTCCGAAGTCGATTCCGTTGTCGAATCAGCAGCTTCACCTTCTTCGACTCTTCCCCATCTTCCGCCAAGGGCAACCGCCATCATCTCGTAAATCTTGCTTCCCAACTCGGCCGGACTATCAGGCTAATCAAACATTCCAATAACAAACTCAAATGGTCAACAAACATACAAAATAAGATCACGAATACAAGAACAGAAACCCGTAATCTTTTTTTTCGTGATGGAAGAAAGCTTACAGTGAAACCACTCGAGATCAAAGCTGTTTCATATAAAAGCTCCACAGCTCTCCTCGCCTCGCTGTTTTCTGGTTCATTTTTGCATGCAGCCTGCAACATTCGCACCATTTATATCCCAATTAGTTGTCGTAAAATCAAATTTATAAACATCGTCATCGTATCCAAATCAAGGTTCTTACACTTAAATCCTTGATGATAGGGTGGTCAGGGTTGACTTCCATTATTCTTCTTCCCCTCATGAACTCCAAAGTCGAAGTATCACCAAGAGTCTGAGCTCTCATCAACCTGCAAAAATTAAAATTCATCGCGCATATCAAGCATAACATCCGAGTCGAAAAAAGATCGACAAATTCACAACAATAACACCGACCGTTCCATGTTCGCAGACCATCCAAACTTGCCCGACACAAGAACACATGGGGAAGAGCTCAAACGGTTCGAAACTTGTACTTTGGAAACTTTGTCACCAAGTTGTTGTTTCATCCAGTCACAAAGAAGGATATATTCTTGCTTATTTTCTCGCTCTTTAACCTCATCGGTATCACCTACAACATTAACCTTCCTTTTCAAAAGACGGAAAACGAGCTATTCAAGAAAAAGGGTCGGCAACGGTTGCTACTAAACTTACCAAGCTCGAGATCTTCCTTGCTCACATCTACAAATTTCTTCTCTTTATATGTCTGAAGATTCTGAATGGCCACTTCATCAATAGGCTCAACTAAATATAATACCTGTGGATTCGACGCCCATAAGCGGGTTAAGACTCGGATTCACTAAAAAACCAAAACCCGAATCCAATTTCACATAAATGTATACCTCGATATTCTTTTGCACCAATTTCTCCAAGAAAGGAGCAGACTTGGCACTTTTCAAGCTGTCTGTTGCAATATAATAGATGGCGTTCTGCTTCTCATCCATGTTGTCGATATACTCGTCTAAGCTTATTAGCTCGTCCTCGCTCTTAGATGAGTAAAATCGGAGCAATGGGGTTATTCGTTTATGATTTCCGGTGTCCTCAATGCATCCCAACTTCACAAACTTGCCGAAATTTTCCCAAAATTTTCGGTAATCCTGAAATAATTTGATCCGTTTTGAGTTAACGTAACACCTTAAACGAAAACAAAATAGAAAACAGAATGTTCTACGGAATCTTTCTTGACCTCCTTGTTCTCGCTATCAGCAAGTTCTTGAATCATGTCAAAAGTTTTCCTAACAAGCCTCTTTCGCATTATTCTCACCTGGAGTACAAAAAACCAAAGACAAAAACGTCGTGTTCACAGATGATAAGATTAAAATAGGCGTATTATAATTCATTTAATCAGGTAAATATGGTTTTTTTTCTAACATACAATTCGACTTTCTTGAAGAATCTCTCGTGAAACATTGAGAGGAAGATCGTTTGAATCCACCACACCCTTTACGAAGCTCAAGTATCTGGGAAACTGCATACCAAGATTCAGGTTTAGGCAATTTCCAATAATTGTCTCTTGACGGTTTTCACGTGTTAAAAACAGAAAGATACTTACCAGCTCACCATCAAAATCATCTGAAATGAACACCCGCTTCACATACAGCCGTATATTCTTTGTTTTGGGATTTACTACATCTTCATTGTTCATCGGTGCCATTCCAGGGATGTAGATTACGCTTCTAAACTCCACTTCACCCTGCCAAAAGTTGTAACAAGCAACTCATGAGATGTTTCATCATATGCAATCCATAAAATAAAATACAATAATAGAAAAAAGAAAATACCTCGGTGGTGAAGTGTGTGTGAGCAATAGGATCCAGAAACTCGTTGAATGTCTTCTTGTAGAACTCGTTGTATTGCTCCTTTTCTATTTCCTTGGGATTCCTCATCTACATTTAAATCACATAAATTACCGAACTGAAGCAAATCAGTTGCTTAAAACCTTTAAGAAATTCAATCTTTTTAAGTATTTCAACTTACCCATATCGGTTTTGTTTCATTGGCCAGCTCCCAATCCCAATACTTCTCGGTTTTAGTCTTCTTCTTCTTATTCTCACCCTAGAAAACCAGCAGAATCACCCGACATACGTTAGTTTTTATAAATAAATCCTACTAACGCAATAAGCTAATTCAAGATTCCATTTGTGGTCTCTAGTTATTACCTCCGGTGGTGTTTCTTCTCCCTCCTTTGGTTCTTCTTCCTCCTCTACCTGAAAGAAAAGTCAAGGTCCTATTTAGTAAGGTAAAACTTTTTGTGCGCCACATTTATATGACGTGATGTGATTGCGGGTCCCATTGCTTATTGCAATGAAAAATTGGATAAGTGGGACCCATTAAGAGACCGGAGAAAAATAATGTTACCTCAACTGTCCGTGACTTCTCTTGCCATGTGAATATAGGGAACGAAACAAATTGCGAGTAGTTTTTCACCAAACCCTGAACCCTGCTAGGCTCGGTGAACTCGTATTTGTCATCATCCTATACAGAAACAAAAAAAGATCATCAATTCATCTTAAGACCCATATGAAAAATAGAAACATAAAGCAATTGAAATATTCTATAACATATGTTTAAGATTCCTATCATATGAGGCTTTTTTTATTATGTGGTAAGCCTTCATGAGCATTCGGTTCAAGTACGGATATGTGACAGAAAGATGGTGTAGAAATAGAATCTTTGGTGCACACAGACAACCCCTTATTCGATTTACACGATCATTATGCTAAAAGATTGAAACTTTACAAGAAACCCATTTAAAGTACCTTCAAATAAAGTGTTATTTCTGTTCCACGGCGAATCTGCTTCTCAGGATCAGTTTCTTCTCTAATCACGTACGAGCTACTATCGGCTGCTGCTTCCCAAATGTATTGCTTGTCTGACTTTGGGCTCTTTGTGGACACAATTACCTGTATGAAAACAAGATTTAAAACAACCACCAACAAACTGATGATCTATATAAAAGAGCCTGCAAATTAACAAACAATTAAAAGAGGAACATGTAATGTAGGACCTTTTCAGCAACCAGAAAAGCCGAATAGAACCCCACACCAAATTGACCAATCAAACTGTTATCATTTCCAAGATCCTTGTTCTCCTATAACACAAGAATGTAGACGATTATATTTCTGAACCACCAATCTTTCAAGAACTTATATATGTACTTATTACGAATTGATTTATATGAAAAAGAAATGAGTACCTTAAGTGCATTCAAGAATTTAGAAGTGCCACTTTGAGCGATAGTTCCGAGGCAGTCGATTAGTTCCTCTTTCGTCATTCCAATACCGGTGTCTCTACGAAAATAAGAAAAAATAATGCTTCAGAAACCTCTTCCATTATAGCAAAGGAGTTTCGAGAAAAGTGAACTATCTTACGAAATTGTGATGGTCCCTTTTTCTGGATCAGGTTTGATACGGATCTCAAGCTCGCCGGCGTCTCCAAGCAAAGAGGGGTCCGTTACACTTAAGAATCTCAGTTTATCAAGGGCGTCACTTGCGTTACTGGAACAAAAGAAATAAAATAAATGAATGTTTATTCTTCAAGAAGCTCTCACTTGCATTACATAGTGAAAAATGAAGCATGTGAATATGAGTTGTTTTGGAGAATATAGACTAGATTTGTTAAGATCAAGCATACAAATTGCAAACAGACATAGAAACAATACCCATTTGGTTTATGCATTTGAATTTGAATCAAAACCTCTTAAAAACATGGAAGAAGATGAATGTTTGTAACTAAATGATCAGAAATCAACATTCATCACATACAAAATCTGTAATATAAGCATAAATGTCTTTACCTCACAAGCTCGCGGAGGAAAATTTCCTTGTGACTGTATAAACTATGAACAATCAGATTCATCAACCGCGAAACCTGCATCCAGAAATTCAAGATTTTAATCTTCACAAGCACTAAAAAGATTTTAAAAGTTCATAAGAACAACACCAACTGTAACCATTTTTTCAAAAAACCAGTCTTTTAAAGTCTAAACTCAATTAAGCAATACATATCTATAACACTTTTGATAATTATCAGCAAAAAAAAAACATTCATCCTTAGAGCAATTGCAAAGGTTTATTGTTTGCAGGATGTATGCAATCAAAGATTTCCATGACTACACACTAAACTGTGAAATTTTGTCATCAATGAAGAACAAAAGGATAAGACATGATAAAGATAAAATTAGTCAACAAACAAGTGCAGACTCTCAATCAACCACAACACAAAAAGAAGTGTGGATTTCTGCCATTCAAACAAAAACTAATTCAATTATTAATCAATCAAAGCATTATCTTTGAACACAATGAATAATTAAAGATAAACCCTAGAAAATTCACAAAATTGTTAACCCAATTACAACCCAAGATAATCAAAATTGAAAGAAACCCACCTCAGCTTGGTATTCATGCTTCTCACCAGAAGCCTCAGTGGCTTCTTTCTCAGCAACAGCAGAAGCCTCACACCTCACCACGACACTGCTACCTCTTTTGTCCACTTTCCACTTCAACCCAGAACAAGAAAAGCTGTTGCTTTTCAATCCATTTTGATGCAAAAACGCACTTCTCAAAGAAAGACGATTCTGGGTATTGGTCTTGGAAGATAAGAGTGGAGAATAAGGGAGTGAGGCTACAGATGAAGGGGTTAAACTTCTGCTTAAGGCAGGAGCCATAATTGTGAAAACCCAAAAGCAGTTTTGTTAGGTTTAGAGGCGATTGTTCGAAGAAGGATTGCAAAAACCCTAGAGGGGGAGGAAGAGGGGTTTTAGGGGAGATGAAGATGATTCTAGAAGGATTTGGCCGTCTGTGTGTTTGGAAGTTTTCCCTTTCTTGAATTGTAAGGTCTAGATGTTGCCATTTCATCATCCTCTCTACATTATCTTGATTCTTGAAATTCATCAAATTAAATTTTTTCTTTTTCTTTTTCTTTTTCTGCTAAACAACAAAATTTTGTTTAAAATTTTAATCATGGAAATTTTCGTTGATTGGTATTATAGGGATGTTTTATTTTTCTTAGTTGATTTTAGATGAATTATGTATGAAGTTGACTTTTTTTTAATCAAGAATGTAAAAAAAACATTTGATTATGAAATCTAAAAGTACGCATTTGATTTGTCGGAATGAATTGGAATTAGAGGGAGTTGGATTTCAAATCCATTTCAATACCGTGTTTGGTTTACAGGATTGTCCGGATTTAAAATCCTAAGGTGACGTTTGGTTCGCAGAATGTTTTTGGATTGAATGAAATCTGTCAAAAAAATTTGACTTTGAATGAATTGGAATGGAATGTTGTCATGTTTGACCACATGTTTGGTTGACATAATTGGAATGGAATTTGTTAAAAGAATTGGAATCTGTCTGTTTGGTTTACAAAATGTAGCTTTGGAATTTGAATGTGTAACACCCTCAAATCTGGAAATAGCAACTAATTTAAAATTTTCTAAATACATCAATAACTGATTCATCTACAATCACAGTTTAACATTTAACTTCAATACACACATTTCGTTCTACGCATACAGTCTATAATAAGAACGGGTGCTACTAAAACCCAATAATAGTCACTATCTCCAAACTGCGGAAGACTTCACCAAACACTTACACTTGTGAACAGTAAGACACATCTCTTCAATACTGCTAGAACCATACCCCCATCTGGAACCTGATGCACATGCCGACAAATAAAAAATGTTAGGTTTAACGCCTAGTGAGCTAAAGAGTTTTCATTAGAGATAAATAAAGCATTAACTTTAAGAATGTTATTTAAAATCATGATTTCCAAAATGCAATACATTTTATTTGAAAGCAACAAAAAAAATGAAATGCATTAAATCTCAAACACAATCTCCTTTCATCATTCACCCTTTTCGTGATTAAAAAAAACATAAAACAAACGCCTCTTTAAATAAAGCCAAAACCCAAAGCGCATGTAAAACATAACTGACATTATAATTATCAAATACAGAAAACGTAGGTAATTAACTCCAACTTCCAAAACATCCCACTAACTCGAATGAGTTTCAATAACCAAAACCTTAAAACATAGATAAATATCCATACTTAAACGTCTCCGAAAACATGGATTATAAAACTCCATAACCAAAACCACACCTATTGGTGACGGGGAAAACCCTATTACATTGTACGTGACGGAACACAAAAGTAGGTCACATAATTATGTAGGAAATCAAAACATGTGGGTTACCCAAAATAAAAACCCACCGAGCTCAACTCCTCTGAGTCTATCACTCGAAATCATGAAATCAAAACATGTGGGTTACACAAATAAAAACCCATCGAGCTCAACTCCTCTGAGTCTATCACTCGAAAGCATCAAGTCAACTCCTCTGAGTCTATTCCTGAAAGTTCCAAAACAGGGGAACTTAAGCACAAGGGAATTACACCTTACTGCCCATGAGACGTTGTCCGACCGTATAGGTCCATACCTTACTTATCATGGTGACCCGATGCCTATTCCGTGCCAAGTGGTGAACCAAATGTCTAAAACGGGGACATAGGAACACCGTGCCTATGGATCCATTGCACTAACTAAACCATTACATGACTCAAAACGAATGAACTAATGCATTCAAAACATGTAACTCTCAAATAAGATGCAAAAAATGAAAATCATAACCAAACGCTCTACAATGAGCTATTAAAACGGACAAGTCTCCTCAAAACCAAACAAAATCCAAACCGAACCATAAGCTCAACAAACCCAAAGACCCAACGTTGAAAATCATAAAGTGAAACCAAATGTAAACAACCCGCATGTATGTAAACCCATACTCCAATTTGTATAAATGACTCCAACGTAGTGTAGATTGGAACAAATCATTTTCCAAGTGTTTTATATCATTTATTCTCTCAAAACGTCCCATAACACAAACTCCAACACTTATGTAAAATACACGATAAAATGTATTTAAAAACCCAAATTCTACTTCATGAAATAAATCCTTAAAATACCAAAATGTACGATTTATTTATCAACATGCCCAAAATCCCAAAGATGTGTGCTATATAAGTTTATAAAGCTAAACACTTTCAAAATGACCAAACTTATTAGCAGTTAACAATTTCATGTAAGACCTAAAACACTTTAAAATAAACATTTTGGCATGTACACCGTTTTCACAAATCAACTTGGACTCACCTTGTTAGGTTAAGTTAAACCTAGGTTTCAATCCCCAACCATTGGCCTCCAAAAACATAGATCTCACCCAAAGCTTTCCGAAGACATCCATTGCAACTCTTCAACTCAAGCTTCCAAAACCTAGATCCACACATTTCCGACCATAAATAATCATATTCAACCCTTAGAATTGTTCCCCAAGTATTTACATGAACATTTCATCTTATACCCCAAAACCCTAATTTTCCATACTTGAAGAAGGAGAAGATTACCTCAACTACTAGCTTGAATCCACCAAACAAAACACATGTAGGTCATCAAAACGAACCATAAGCTCCCAATCTTCAAATGATGAAAAGGTTAAATGAAACCCCCAAGAGCTTGGTGAGGAAGATGAAGATGGAGATGGTGAATAAATGCTCAACTCAAACCCCTTTGATGAAGTACCCAACAATTGGCAATAAATGGGGTAGAGGAGGGTAAATGGAACCCTAGGTTCAGTTTCTATGAAAGGGAGAAGTTGAGAGAGAATAACAAAAGAGAGATTGAGTTTTGAATGAGAAATGAAGCCAAAAAAATCAGATTTTAACTCGCCAGACCCCACTCGCGACAGTGCCTGGCGATAGTGACATTGTCACTATCGCGTGGCACAATCGCGCGGATTGTACCGCGGGTAGATTTCTCCCCGCGATAGTGCCCTGGCGATAGTGACACTGTCACTATCGCGTGGCACAATCGTGCCATAGGTACCGAAGCCCAAAATGTTCAAAAACTCGCGATTCTCGCATGGGTCGATTTAAGGCTCGAAAGCACAACATTTTTCACCCAAAAAGATAGACGGGAGGAGGAGGGATTACCAACGAAGGCGGAAACTTACTTTGCGAAAATCCGGGTGTTACAGAATGAAATGTTGATAAATGACCAAAATACTCTTTTCGATAATTTTATTTTTTTCTAAACAAAACATGCTTTAATAAAATAGCCATTAAAAATACTTTATTTGTAACGGTGGTTCAGATTGGTGGTGGTCAGTGGCGGTTTAGAACGGTGGTTCAGGTCGGATGTGGTCGACGATGTTCGGTGGTCGACGATGTTCGGTGGTGGTTCAGATCGGTAGTGGTCGATGGTGGTCGGTGGTTAGTGGTGGTCGGCGGTCGGTGGTGGTTAGTGGTGGTCGGCGGTGGTTCAGAACGGCAGTGGTCAGCGGTGGTCGACATTGGCCGACGGTGGTTCAGATTAGCTGTTATCGGTGGTCGACGATGGTTCAGATCGGCGATGGTTCAGAATGGCGACGGTCGGTGATCGGCGGTCGGCGATGGTCGGTGGTGGTTCAGAACGACGGTAGTCGGTGGTCGGAGGTGGTCGACAATGGTTCAGATCGACAGTGGTCGGCGACAGTTCAGAATGGCGGTGGTCAGTGGAGGTCGACGGTGGTTCAGATCGGTGGTGGTCGACGGTGGTTTAGAGAAAGAACTGATTGAGGCATGGTTAACATGGATTGAGGGAATATGTGGTATTATGGAAAAAAAAGGGGGGCAATTTCATTCCATCAAAAATACCTTGTAGTTGTTAAGGAATGTTAGATTCCCTCATTTGTGGAATTTGATGGAATTTAGAGATTCCTTCCATGAAAAAAAATGAACCAAACAAAGAAATAGAATTTGGTCAATGGAATTCAACATTTCAATTTCATCAGATTTCATCAGAATCTGCGAAGCAAACGCCACCTAAGATTTCTTTGAAATCCCTTCAACATAAGATTTTGAAATCCCAAATGAATGGCTTGGATTTCAAGGAATTTCTTAGGATTTGTATATAATAATGTTTAAAAATATGTTAAAAACATTTGTTTTCTAATAATCAGTTGAATAAAAGGTAATTTAATTACTTTTATATTTTTTTCATAAATTTTTAATGATTTTTTAATAAATAATGGAATTCAAATCCATTCTAATCCTATAAACCAAACACACAAAAGGATTCCAAATTCTCTCAAATCCAAATCCCTATATAAAATCCAATCCATTCCATTCCATTCCATTCCATTCCATTCCTACAAACCAAACGGACCATAAGTGAAATATTTATACGATGATTCTTTGGGTTATTTTTTTTGGAACACGATTTAGAATTTCTTTTATGTCCGAAAATTAAGGACAACTTTAATTGGTTTACGGCGAAAAGATAACTACCTAACCCCTTCATCAATGGTAAAGTCATGTTTTACATGTGAATTATATTGTTACATCTATTCAATTAATGAATATTTGATGTTTAAAAGTTATGAAATGTTTTCGTCTTTTGATAAATTGTACATCAACTGTGTCACACCTAGATGCATGTGGATCAAGATCGATAGATTCAATCAGTGAAATCCATGACAAAATCCATATTTATCTTGTTGTGAAAATGCCTCTAACTTTTAGATTCAATCGCTAAGATCTTATATACGATAGTGAAGTTCCTTGCGAGAGGTAAGGGAAGTTCTTAGGAATCGATCTTAATTGTTTCAAATTCGTCAAATATGTTGAAAACATAATGAACAAAGAGTTGTCCTTTTTTAACGGGCACATGCTATTTGTTGGTAAATACAACCAACATGAAGCACCAAAGGGAGGAGACAATGTAAATGCCGAAGGTTTTTGAGGAAACGAGAAACAAGAGTTTTGATGTGTTAAAAAACATAATAAAAAAAATTAGAAATGACCATATATCATTTTTATTATATTAAATTTTCAGTTTTATATGAAAGATATGTTTATTTTTTCTTTCATGGCTTGATTTTACATGTTTATTTTAGGATCTTTAACAAATATCTTGTTTCATGTCAACTTTTATTATTAATGCATCAGATTTTGGAAGGAGAAAAAAAGCTTGATATTAGCATTTGGATTCATTAATTAATATCAATATTTGAACGTGTTTTTATTGAAAATATGTCATTACCAATTACAAAACACTTTAAATACGTAATATAAGATACAATTGTTTCATTTTTTGAAATTCATACACGATTATTAAATTTTCAATATGCTAAAAAAAATTAAAATGATGTTTGAAGAAATAGTAAGGGGTTGTTTGTTTACCCATAAATAGTTCAATGAAGAAGCAACTTCTGAATCGTTAAGAGATGAATCTTGTTTGGGAAAAAAAAATTGTCTCTTAAATCTTAATGGTTCTAAAACCCTTTGAATGATTTTGTATCTCTGGTATCCCTTAACCATTCATCGTCCAAATTTCATTCTGAACAATTACCAAACAACCATATTTCATTTTGCATTATATCATAAGAGTCTCTTAATCATTTTGACCACTTAATCATTCTGCATAGGCATGGGAATGGGCCCCGACCCGTCGGGTAACCCGGTCCACCCGCCCCGGTCGGGGATGGGGATTCCCCGCTAAACCGGGTATCGGGGACGGGGACGGGGATCCCCGCTTTACTCAAACCGGGGATGGGGACGGGGACGGGTATGGCACTCCCCGCCCCGCCCCGTACCCGTATTATATATTATTTAATAAATTAAATATATATATATATATATTATATTTATAATAAATTATTGTGCACTCAAAGTTGGTTACGGAAAGAACTTCAAGGTAAAAAATATTTAAATTTTTAGCCATACATGTATTTATATATATTTTTTTTCTAACTTATCTTACCTTTTGTAGATAAAAAACATGGAGAGCCTAAAGCATTTGATGAAACAATCACATATGATGCGGATATCGAGTAACAAGTAGTGATGTTAATTTTTTGGATGTTGATATGTAATTTTTGTGAAGTCCAAGTGAAAATACAATTAGTGAATGATGTCAACTTTAATGGTTTTAAACTTTTAATTTTTAAATCTTGGTGGTGTTTTAGTTTTTAATTTAGTTAAAAAATTTGGTGTTGTAATATTGTTGTTGCTACTGTGTTGTTCGGCCAATTCCCATGCAAAGGTAGAATTTTTGGTGCAAGTAATTTCTTTTGGTTGTTGTTGTGTTGTTCCCATGCCATATCTCTTTCTTGAAGAAAGAAGAAAGTTTCTTCTTCTTTTTTAAGTCTTATATATATTGAATATTTTCATTGTTTTTTGGTATAAAAAAAATCCCCGTTTCCCCGTCAGGGATCCCCGCTCCCCGTTGAGGACGGGGACGGATATGGGGGAACGGGGACGGGGATTGGGGTCCCCGCCCCATCCCCGCTCCATTCCCATGCCTAATTCTGCAACAAACCATTCAGTAACTGCCAAATAGCCCATAAATTTCACTTTATCAATCTTGAAAATAGAAAAAGGATCGAAATTGGCCCAAAAGAATTGGGTTTCCTTTTTGGGCTTTCATGTTAGTATTTTGTTCTTTCCATTTTGAGAAAAGATAAGTTGTATGTTTATGAATCGTTTCGTAAATAATAAGTTAGCTTATAAATTAACTTATTTTTTTTGTACATGTTTAGATGCGTATAAGTTAGCTTATTGATAAACTATTTGGAGTAGTTTATAAAGAGTTTTTTGTGACTTTTTTCAATTATACTCTCATTAATATTAATAATTATTTATTAACTATTAATTATAAATAAATATTAATTAATATTAATATTAATTGAAAATTGAAAATTATTAATTAAATTTTAATTATACATTTATATTAATTTTTAATTATTTAGAATTATTATTAATCATATAAGTTATATATATATATATATATAATATTAGTCAATATATTTTAGTTATCAATTACTTTTAAATTTTTTATTATTATTTAATTATTATTTTTCATATTATATGTAACGGTTATTTAAAATCATAAGTTAATGTAGATTTTTTCTAAATTTTGTTTTAACATTCAAAGTTATTATATACTAGAAGCGTACTCGCGCAATGCAGCGAGATACATCACAATTTTAATGTTTCATTTTATTTTTTTATCGATTTACAGTACGATTTTGGATGGTTTTGAGAAAGTGATAATGTTTTTTTTTATAAATTTGTTTAATTTAGGCTTAATAATATAATGTTTTTTATATAAAAAAATTAAGTATTTTGTTAGAATTCAATGATTATTTTATATATTTTAATGACATCTAAAAAAATAACCATATACATATTTAATAATATAATTAAAACAAAATTATAGTAATATAATATATTAATTAATAGTGATACATGGAAATGTCTGCATAAAAGAAAGACCCTGCACATACCAAATTGGTAGGTGTTAGAAGTCTGCAGTAGTAATATGTATCTTGTGCTTTGATACTTGTAAATTAAGAGATTTTTAAAATTTTGCATAAAATGATGGTACCTTATGCCTAATAATTTGTATTTAAGAGTTTTTTATCCGTGTTTTAATATAGTATATATATATAATAATAATAATAATAAATTTTAAATTCTTTTAGTTAACATATTATATTATTTAATTTTTTATTAGTATTTGTTAACATATTATATTAACTAGAAGTGTACTCGCACAAAGCAGCTATATACATCACGATTTTAATGTTTCATTTTATTTTCTGTTTTTTGTCGATTTACATTACGATTTTGGATGGTTGTGAGAGAGTGATAATGATTTTTTTATATAAATTTGTTTAATTTAGACTTAATAATATAATGTAACTTATTTTGGTTTAATAATATAATTTTTTTTATAAAATATTCTGTAAGATTTTTTAATTATATTTTAGATTTTTTATATCTAAAATATGCTGAGAGTTATTTTAGGGGAGTTAAAGTGGGAAATGATTTTAGGGGAGTTAAAATGGTTAGAGATAATGATTGAAAATTAATGAATAACATTAAATGTAGTACATACAGCTTTTATGACTGTTTTTTAAGTAATTAACATTAAATAGCGGTACATTAAGCTTTAAGACTTGTTTTTAAGAGTTTTTTATGTCATCTTTATAACATAGTATAGATATAAACTTGTTTTAATTATATTATTAAATAATGTAATTGATTATTTTTTTAAGATGTCTTTTTTGGTTATTTACATACTTACTAGAAGCGTACTCGCGCAATGTAGCTATATACATCACGATTTTAATGTTTCATTTTATTTTCTGTTTTTTGTCGATTTACATTACGATTTTAGATGGTTGTAAGAGAGTGATAATGATTTTTTTATATAAATTTGTTTAATTTAGACTTAATAATATAATATTTTTTATTAAAAAAAATAAGTATTTTGTTAGAATTCAATAATTATGAGTTAGTTATTAATTCAAACATATAACTTTAGAATGTACTCATGCATCATGACTTGTATTCTTGAATTTTAGGTAATATGTATCAATAAACAATACTCAATGCATAAAAGTGCAAAAACGACGACCAAAAAATCAAATTGATTCTAAAAATATAAAACCATAACTTATTACAATAAATTATAAATTTAAAAATACATCAATAATAATCAAATAAGGATATATAAGATAGTAAAACATAATAATTGAACTCAATTACTTAGCTACAAAATATAATGTAATTTATTTTGGTTTAATAATATAATGTTTTTTTATAAAATATTCTGTTAGATTTTTTTAATTATATTTTAGATTTTTTATATTTAAAATTTGATTTTTATTCTATATTTAATTATGCTTAGAGTGATTTTAGGGGAGTTAAAGTGAAAAATGATTTTAGGGGAGTTAAAATGGTTAGAGATAATGATTGAAAGTTAATAAATAACATTAAATGTAGTACATACAGTTTTAATGGTTGTTTTTTAAGAGATTTTAAGTAATTAACATTAAATAGCGGTACATTAAGCTTTAAGACTTGTTTTTAAGAGTTTTTTATGTCTGCTTTATAATATAACTAGAAATGTACCCTCGCAATGCAGCGGGTTTCTGAAATCTAGAACTCGAACCCTCGATCATTATTCATGTTTTTTGTTAGTATTTTTTGATTTTGAGAAACCTAGATTTAAAACAAAAATATATTTTAGTTTAGTTTAATTATGGTTTTTTTATAAAAAATAATAATAAAGTATTTTGTTACGGGTCAAAAAATGTTTAATTTAAATGATAACTATATTTAAGATATTTTATATTTAAAATTAAAAAGATAACATACTTCAATAAAAAATAAAAATAAGGTGTATTATCTCGAATTTTCTTATATTTATCAGTTAGTTATATCAATAGTTAAAAAAATTAGATATTTTAGAAAATAAAAATAAGTGTTTATCTCGAATTTTCTTATATTTATCGGTTAGTTATATCAATAGTTAAACATATTAAATATAGGATAAACACAATGAGATAAACTACCTGTTTTATTTTTTATTAAAATATAGAGTAAATGTAACACCCCGAGTTTCGTGAGGTATCAATTCAAGTTAATACAGAAACCGATATATCAAGGAAAAATAAGATTTTTGATTTTGGACTTGAATCCTAGATTTTATAGTTTAGATGGATGAAGGACTCAATTACGAGTTCAACGGTTCTTTCTGGAGCGAAAACGGAGCTATAACGAAGAAGTTATGGCCAAAACAGTTTCGGTACGCGCTAGGCTATAATGCCCGGCGATTGTGACAGTGTCACAATCGCCTGTCAAGGTCGCCGGAGCCCAGAAACGCTCGGTACAATCTCAGTGATTGTGCCCGGCGATTATGACATTGTCACTATAGCCTGACACAATCGCCTGGGTGTTTCAGGGTGTTAAAATCGCGATTTTCAGCCCCAAACTTTATTTCTTCATAACTCTCTCATTTCAACTCCGATTTGGGCGATTCAAATTGCTACGGTTTCGTTTTTGAGAGCTTTTCAAGGATATGGAAAGAGTTTGGAAGTATATTGGAGTATACTAGAGTATTTGGTGGTGGTAAGATTCTCATCTCTCACTATTCATCTTCTTCCCCAAAGTTTTCTTGGTTTTCATCCACCCTTTGTTCTCCCTTTCATAGATTCGAGTTTTGTAACCATTTTGGTGAACTAGAAGTGTTTTGGTTGGTGGATTCAATCTTGGGTTAAGGTAATCTTCTATTCTCTTCGGTTATGGAAGTTAGGGTTTCGGTAGTAATGGAGGTTGATACAGATGTTTGCACACCTCTAGACATGTGATAATTGAACCTCAAAGCAAGTATACAATGGGATCCAATATCGTCTTCTCAAGTAATACAATGGTAAAATACCGAATATCGTCCCACAGAGATTGGTGTAAAAGCGTAATAAAAGTGTAGTAAAAGAAGAGATTTCAGATGGCGAATTTGAAGACTTTGTTTGAGTTGGTTAACAGTGATATGATTAACAAGATATATAAAGATAGAATGGGTGCAAGACTTAAAGTGAGGAGTAAACACAAATTCTGGAGGCCAATGCTATAGGGATGCTATAGCATTAGTTCAGCAACAACAAGTTCCACCATGTACTTTAAAGAGTATCCTTCCGGATATCTACCATTGCACTTTTGTTTAGCCTTCAATCAACATATGCCTATGCAAATGTCCGGACCAATGTGAGTGTCAAATGGTTTCTTTAAAGTATATGGAAAAACAAATGCCTTTGTTTAAAAATCACCCTTCCGAGTCGATTCCCATATCATTCAAGTTGACGTGTTCTTAGTGGCTCATTCCTGAGTCCACTACACTTTAACACTTTGACTAATGATCAACCCGTTAAGAATCAATCGGTTTGAAAAACAAAGATAGCAAGTTCCCTTGCTAGTAACTCTTCCAAGTATACTTCCCGTATCATTCAAACTGACGTGCTTTTTCATGGCTTATTCCTAAGTCCATGGCACTTTCACACTTTCAGAAGTGATCAATTCGTCAAGAAGTGCTTTTGGATTTATAAAACTTAAAATGACATAGTGGAACAATGTTATTGAAGAACAAAGTCCACTAGTTTTTGGTTTACAACCTCCTTTTTCGTCTCACACCCAAACTATAAAATTAGCTACTCATTACGTAATATAAATTGCAATAAAAGTAAATGACATAAATTAAAGACATAATGTAAATGACGGTATATAAATGACAGAAATTAAATGACGGAAATATAAAACGCATAAAGTAAATACAATAAGTAACGTAATATAAAGACAATCAATGTTGCAGTGATGCTGCAGCAACTAATAATGAAGAACACAAATTATAAAACTATGAAGGCTTAATATTAAACTTTGTAGAGAGAATTTCAAGTTTGTCAATTTCTCCCTACTGCTGGATTCCCAAGGATATCTCAAACAAGAAAACACAACTCCTTTTTATACCAAACCATGATGGCAAAATGGTAAATTTAGGAGACTTAAAAATATATATATAAGGACTACCAACTAAAGTTATACCCACACTTTTGTCCAACCACTTGTCTCTAACTCCAGCCAAAAACGATTTACAATAATACAAAGATTTGGAAAGATCACAAGTCAAAGATTTCCTTTGCATCCAAAAAGTGCTATTTAATCTTCATATTCCAAACAGCCCAATGCTCCAGCATTCAACCTGACATTACAATAAACACATGATTTTAGGTCGTTTTACGCAAAATAGCAACAATTAGTTAAATACTATACTTAGTTCCATGCATGAGAGAAAATATAAAATAAGATAAGAAAATGACTCAATTGTTTGGGATAAAGAAAATTTAACTCTAAAAGAAAAGAAAAATACGCAATATGTATTGAAAACTCAATACATATCACAACCTCAAACTTAAAGTTTTGCTTGTCCTCAAGCAATAAAAATAAACTAAGAAAATGACTCAAAGCTGAAACGATTGCAAGATAATGGCAATAAGTGCACATCATGTGTAGAGCGTATCACATACAATTCATAGCCTTTCATAAATCCAAAATGAGAAATTAGTAGAGAACTCCTCTTTGTCTTTGGACTTAGAGGATATTTAATTTTCAATATCATTCTCAAAGTTAGAAATTACCTCACTTGGGACCTTAATATTAAGGTTTGGAACTCCCGTATCTTGCACCATTTCTTCCTCAGTCTGTGAGTTTTCAGCAACATTAGCGCCTTCTCCTTCTCCTTCGTGTGCCCTACTGTGCTCGGCGATTAATGGGTCGGTGTTAGGGCTCTTCTCAGTGAAAGTGTTAGTACCTTTGGGGTTTTGGATTGGGATATCAGGTGGGTTTGGCACAAGGGGATTTTGGGTTTTTGGAAGGTTTTCTGCACTGATCATCGCAAGATGATCAGAGTGTGGATTAGAAGGTGTCTTTTCAGTAGAGGGTATATAGATAGATAGATAGAAAGGGTGTGAAGGGTGCTTGAGTAGAGATAGCACTTTGTAGGTGTTCCAACGGAGTTGTGGACTCTTCGGCCACCTTCTCGACAGACGCCGATGATTCCCCCATTTTGGGGTTTTCGGCTACAGTGGGTGTAGGGGAGGAATCGTGAACCGTGGTGGCACCAGAGGATACCATCGACGTCGATGGTGGTGCGGTTTGCTCCGGTACAGTCGCCGAGGATTCCCCCTTTGTTGGGGTTGAGGCGACAGCAGGTTGTCTTCTGCTCCGGCGAGGGTTTGCCGCCGGCGGGTCTCGTCGTACTGGTCTCTTGACTCTCGCCATTAACAATGGTGAGAGTTTTTAGTGGTAGTTTGCTTCTTGAGAGAACTCGAGGAGAGGTTTTTGTTCACAGGGAATTGGGGTCGGGGGTGGTTTTTTCGAAAGAGAGAAAAAAGAGGGAGATGAAAAGGTGAGTGAATGAGAGAGTTATTTGGAGAAGTGGGTTTCTAAAACTGAGTAAAAGAGAGATCAGAAAAAATCAATTTTAAAATCTCTTGGATTCAATTTGAAATCTTTTTTTCAAATCTGTTCTTCTACCCACTAAAGTTCACGGTATGGTTTTGCCCAAAGAAAATGATTTTTTTTTTACCTTTCAGTCACTGTACACTGTTAAGAGTTGACGTGGTTGATAAAGTACAATGATGAAAGTGTCTTTAGAAAGTTAACAAGTAAGGTGAGTTGTACCTGTTAAAATTTTCCAAAAAGCAACTTCTCAATCTTTTTTTATCAGAAAATTTCACTTTTCCCTTATTTTCATTTTCTTGAAAACTTTTATGGTTTTAATCCATGTATATGAACAATGGTTTATAACCCACCAATGCTGCAACATTCGAACAGATTCCCTCATTGCTGCACAAAGAGTAAAATGCAAAATTATGTACATACTGAAATGATCGAAATTAAACTATATACAAACTTTGGTGGGCTCCAAAGAGTCCACATTTCCTTTTTGAGATTTTCTAGAGGGTGGGAGCCAAATCCACAGAGCAATGCTCTGGGATTGCTACAACATCATGATAAAGTTTTACTCTTTGTCCATTGACTTTGAACACATTATTTGTTTCTGGGTTCACAAGGTCAACAGAACCATAGGGATAAACTTTATGGATTTTGAAAAGGCCAGACCACCTAGATTTGAGCTTTCCCGGAAACAGTCTTAGCCTGGAATTGAACAATAAAACCTGTTGTCCTTCTTTGAGTTCCCTGTGATGAATTCTTTTGTCATGCCACTTTTTGGTTTTCTCTTTATAGAGCTTGGCATTCTCATATGACATATTTCTTTGTTCTTCCATCTCACAGAGT
The DNA here is from genome assembly GCA_954870635.1 of Arctium minus. Classification (NCBI taxonomy): domain Eukaryota; kingdom Viridiplantae; phylum Streptophyta; class Magnoliopsida; order Asterales; family Asteraceae; genus Arctium; species Arctium minus. The sequence continues at coordinate 12,183,230 of OX941082.1, forward strand.
TGTAATTTCCTTTTATTTCTAGCACTATCCAAGGACATGTTCAATTCTTTGATTGCCCAATATGCCTTATGCTCAAGTTCTAGAGGAAGATGACAAGCCTTTCCAAAGACTAGCTTATATGGGGACATACCAATTGGTGTTTTAAAAGCGGTGCGGTATGCCCATAAAGCACCGTCTAGCTTGAAAGCCCAATCCTTCCGGTTTGGCTTTACCATTTTCTCTAGAATTCCCTTTATTTCTCTGTTTGATAGTTCAACAAGTCCATTTGTCTGTGGGTGATAAGCAGTTGCAACTCTGTGGTTAATATTATATTTTGACAAAACTCCATGTAACAGATTGTTCACAAAGTGGGTACCCTCATCACTAATTAGTGCCCTGGGGGTACCAAACCTTGTAAATATTTGTTTTTGAAGAAACTTAACCACAGTCTTTGCATCATTTGCAGGACAAGCCAAAGCTTCTACCCATTTTGACACATAATCAACAACAACAAGTATATATTGACAATTGTTGGATGGTGGGAAGGGTCCCATGAAATCAATTCCCCATACATCAAACAACTCAACTTCCAATATCCCGTTTAAAGGCATTTCATTTTTCTGAGAAATGGAACCACTTCTTTGACATTCATTACACCTTTTTGAAAAATTGTGGGCATCTTGGAATAGAGTGGGCCAATAAAAACCAGATTGTAATACTTTTGTTGTTGTCCTTTGTCCACCAAAATGACCCCCATAAGGTGACTGGTGGCAATGTTGCAGTATTGCTGCCACCTCAGTTTCTGGAATGCATCTTCTCAATATCTGATATGTTCCAATTTTGAACAGGTAAGGGTCATCCCACAGATAAAACTTGGTATCATGGATGAACTTCTTGAGCATATGGTGGGTGTAATCACATGGTTTCATGCCACAAGCTAAGTAATTAGCAATATCAACATACCAAGGCATGACTAAATGTTGTAGCATCAGGATTCTCTCATCTGGGAAAGTTTCAATGATTTCCCCCTTCTTTTTGCTCTGTTTCATGGCTCTCTAGCCTGGACAGATGATCTGCTACCTGGTTATCTACTCCCTTTCTATCCACAATCTCTAGGTCAAACTCTTGTAACAACAGAACCCATCTAATTAACCTAGGTTTAGCATCCTTTTTTGAGACCAAGTATTTAATGGTTGCATGATCAGTATGCACAATGATTTTTGTTCCCATTAAATATGATCTAAATCTCTCGAAGGCAAAAACCACAGCCAAAAGTTCTTTTTTTGTTGTTGTGTAGTTGATTTGTGCTTCATTCAACGTTTTACTTGCATAATAGATTGAATGAAAAATATTTTCTCTCCTTTGACCTAGTACTGCACCTACAACCCAATCACTTGCGTCACACATAATTTCAAAGGGTTTGTTCCAATCTGGAGCAACAACCACTGGTGCAGTCACCAAAGCTTCTTTCAAAATAAGGAATGCATTTCTACAATCCTCATTAAAAATGAACTTTTGGTCATGTTGTAACAAAAGACATAAGGGTTTTGAGATTTTTGAAAAGTCCTTAATGAATCTTCTGTAGAATCCAGCATGACCAAGAAAGCTTCTGATTCCTTTAACAATGGTTGGTTCAGGTAGTTTTGAAATTATTTCAAGTTTAGCTTTGTCTACCTCCACTCCTCTTTTTGAAATTAAATGTCCAAGAACAATTCCCTCTTTAACCATGAAATGACACTTTTCCCAATTGAGGACCAAATCATTTTCCTCACATCTTTCAAGACCTTTTTTCAAATTTTTCAAACAATTCTTAAAGGATGAGCCATAAATAGAAAAATCATCCATAAAGATTTCAATGGATGTTTCAAGCATGTCAGAAAATATGGACATCATGCATCTTTGAAAGGTTGCTGGTGCATTACAAAGTCCAAATGGCATTCTTTTAAATGCAAAAGTACCATAGGGACAAGTAAATGTGGTCTTTTCTTGGTCCTCTGGCGATATGGCTATCTGATTATATCCGGAGTATCCATCCAAAAAGCAATAATACTCTTTACCGGCCAGTCTGTCTAACATTTGGTCAACAAAAGGTAATGGAAAATGGTTCTTTTGGGTAGCCTTGTTCAGTCTACGGTAGTCCATGCAAATTCTCCATCCGGAAACTACTCTAGTGGGGATGAGTTCATTTTTCTCATTGGCTATGACTGTAAATCCTCCCTTCTTTGGAACACATTGGACTGGGCTTACCCATGAACTAATGGCTATTGGGAAAATAATTCCTGCATCTAACCATTTCAAGATTTCCTTCTTCACTACCTCTTTCATTACAGGGTTCAATCTTCTCTGTGGTTCAATGGATGTGAAATTCTTGTCTTCTAAGATGATCTTATGCTGACAAATAGAAGGACTAATCCCTCTAAGGTCAGCAATGGTCCATCCTATGGCTTTAGTGTGCAATTTCAACATATCCACTAACTTTTGTTCTTGATGCAATTCTAGGTTAGATGAGATGATGACAGGCAATTTGTCTTCTTCTCCTAGAAAAGCATACTTTAGGTGAGATGGGAGTTGTTTCAGCTCCAGGTCAGGTGGTGATATAATGGATGGTGTAAAAGGCTTTGGTTCATTGTTTTCTAAGGGTTCAAATGCTACATTATTTACTTGGACAGTAACATCCTCTCCTAGGGAAAGGTCATCACTGACAGCTAGGTCTACATCATCAACATCCTCTTTTAACTTACAGGCTTTTCTAAGTCCATCCTTATGACACAATGATTCAGTCACACTTAAGTTTGAACATTCCTCAACATCTTCAGGGTATCTTAAGGAGTTAAAAACATTAAATGTGACTTTTTGGTCTTGGAGTCTCATGGTTAGTTCTCCTTTCTGAACATCAATCAAAGTTCTTCCGGTGGCTAGAAAGGGTCTTCCCAAGAGGATGGGAATATCCTTATCAGCCTCAAAATCCAAGATAATAAAATCTGCCGGAAAGATGAACTTGTCAACCTGAACTAAGACATCCTCTATTTTTCCTTTTGGGTAGGCAATGGTCTTGTCAGCCAATTGGAGTGTGACTGTGGTAAGTCTGGCTTCTTCTATCCCTAAGTTGTTGAAAACAGACAGCGGCATGAGATTGATACTGGCTTCTAAATCACAAAGAGCCTTTCCAACTTCCTTCCCACCTATTGAACATGGAATGGTAAAACTCCCAGGATCTTTCAGCTTAGGGGGTATTCTATTGGTCAAGAGAGCACTACATCCCTCAGTAAGAGCTACAGTCTCATATTCATTCAACTTCTTCTTCTTACTGAGGATGTCCTTGAGGAACTGGCATAACTAGGCATTTGTTCAATTGCCTCAACAAGTGGTATGTTGATATGCAATTCTTTAAACACATCCAAGAATTTTTTAAATTGCAATTCCTCCTTTTGATTCCTCAACCTTTGGGGGTAAGGTACATAGGGAGGAACTGGTTTTATAACTGCTTTGTTTGCAAGTGTTAAACAAGATGGTTTTGTTATGCCTTTTGTTGTACTTTCTTGTAGAATGATTGGAATACTACTCTCTACTGTCTTTTCCCTGGTGTCATTTTCTGGGAATAATGTAGGATAATCAGTCCCAAGAGGGATATCATTGATGACAACCGGCTCTTGGTCTCCAAGTGATTTGGAAAGTATCTCATCAACAGGGGGCAATGCTGTAGCATTGGGTTCTGACTGTATGGTTTTTTCAAATTCTGATTTAGTCATTGGTCCAAATTCTTTTGGCGTTGTCTCTGTTAATTCCTTACCACTCCTAAGGGTCACAGCTTTTACATGTTCTTTTCCGGGGGCCCTTGGGATTTCTGTGTCACTAGGTAAAGTGCCTATAGCCCTATTGTTCTGGTTTTGCGCGATTTGACTGACTTGGGTTTCCAAATTCCGTAGTGTTGTTTGGGTTTGAGCCATGAAACCCCTCATCATAGATTCCAAAGATTATGATGAGTCACCCTGTGGAGGTTGCTTGTTTTGAAAAGGTGTTTGGTTATTTTGAAAACCTTGATGATGATGATGAGAACTTTGATTATGATGATGTTGTGAACTTTGGTTTTGATGATGCTATGAACTTTGGTTCTGATGGTTATGAGAACCTTGGTTTTGGTTATGCTGTGAACTACTAGCGTGATTTTGAAAACTTGAATTTCCTTGTGGCTTTTGTACAGATGGATTTAAACAGGGACTGTTCCACGAGAAATTTGGGTGTTGTTTCCAACTGGCATTGTAATTGTTGCCGTAGGGAGCAGGCTTGTTATGAACAAAATTTACAGACTCAAAATTTTGAGGACAGTGTTCATAAGCATGTTCCCCACCACAACAAACACACTGCACTGAGAGGACTGTTGCAATAGGTGTAGTAACAGTTTGCTGCACTCCCTGGCTTGAAGATAGGTTTTTAAGCATGTTAGCCATGGAAGAGAGTTGTGCTGTTAATGCAGTATATGCATCTACATCATGAATTCCAGCAGTTTTCTTTTGAGTTTGAGCTCGTGGATCAACCCAATGTCCATTGTTTGTGGAAAATTTTTCAAGAATTTCATACCCGTTATTGTAGGTATTGGCTGTAAAGGCCCCTCGTGATGTCGCGTCGAGCATTTGTTTAGCCATGGAAGTCAACCCATTGTAAAATGTCTCGAGTTGAATACAGTAGGGAATGCCATGGTGAGGGCATTTCCTTAACAATTCCTTAAACCTTTCCCATGCATCGGGAATTGCTTCATCGTCCATTTGTTTAAACATGCAAATTTCGTTTCTGGACTTAGCATTTCGGGTAGGTGGAAAATATTTTCGCAAAAATCTTTCAGCCATGTTGTTCCATGAAGGTACAGAACCAGGTGCTAATGAATTAAACCATGACTTTGCCCGATCCCTTAGAGAAAATGGAAACAAAGTGAGTCTCAAGGCATCGTTAGATACCCCAGGGATCAGAAATGCATCGGTGATCTCCATAAAAGATTTTAAATGAGAATGAGGATCCTCCGATGGCATTCCGGCAAATTGTCCATTTGTTTGCAACATATGGAACATGATAGGTTTGAGTTCAAAATGGAGGGCATTTATATGGGGTCTAACTATTCCTGAATTTAATTGCTCAAAATCAGGTATAGCATAGTCCATAATTTTTCCTTCTTTGGAATTTGTAAGATTAATGATGTTTGGAATCTCATCCCTATGTTCATTGTTACCATTTGACTCTGTATCCTCATCATTATTAACTCCATTAATTGGTTCATTCTGCCGAAAAGGGTGTTCTGGTGGATTTCCAAAAATGGGTGGTGCATCATGAAATATTGGTTGTCTTTGTGGGTTTTCTAGAAGATGTTGTCTATGCTCCCTATTCTCAAATCCTGGTGGTGGTGGTTCCATGATGGGAGGGTCTAAAATTAATGAAATTCTTTGTGACCTTCTTCTAATTCGAAATGTTCTTTCAATGTCCGGGTCAAATTCAAATAATTCCCCCCGTGGTATTCTTGGCATACACCACTTCAAAAAATGAGATCCAAAAGGTGTTAGAAAAATCAAATCTTTTAAAATACTTTTAAAAACTTTTAGCGAACCAATCCCCGGCAACGGCGCCAAAAACTTGATACGGATGTTTGCACACCTCTAGACATGTGATAATTGAACCTCAAAGCAAGTATACAATGGGATCCAATATCGTCTTCTCAAGTAATACAATGGTAAAATACCGAATATCGTCCCACAGAGATTGGTGTAAAAGCGTAATAAAAGTGTAGTAAAAGAAGAGATTTCAGATGACGAATTTGAAGACTTTGTTTGAGTTGGTTAACAGTGATATGATTAACAAGATATATAAAGATAGAATGGGTGCAAGACTTAAAGTGAGGAGTAAACACAAATTCTGGAGGCCAATGCTATAGGGATGCTATAGCATTAGTTCAGCAACAACAAGTTCCACCATGTACTTTAAAGAGTATCCTTCCGGATATCTACCATTGCACTTTTGTTTAGCCTTCAATCAACATATGCCTATGCAAATGTCCGGACCAATGTGAGTGTCAAATGGTTTCTTTAAAGTATATGGAAAAACAAATGCCTTTGTTTAAAAATCACCCTTCCGAGTCGATTCCCATATCATTCAAGTTGACGTGTTCTTAGTGGCTCATTCCTGAGTCCACTACACTTTAACACTTTGACTAATGATCAACCCGTTAAGAATCAATCGGTTTGAAAAACAAAGATAGCAAGTTCCCTTGCTAGTAACTCTTCCAAGTATACTTCCCGTATCATTCAAACTGACGTGCTTTTTCATGGCTTATTCCTAAGTCCATGGCACTTTCACACTTTCAGAAGTGATCAATTCGTCAAGAAGTGCTTTTGGATTTATAAAACTTAAAATGACATAGTGGAACAATGTTATTGAAGAACAAAGTCCACTAGTTTTTGGTTTACAACCTCCTTTTTCGTCTCACACCCAAACTATAAAATTAGCTACTCATTACGTAATATAAATTGCAATAAAAGTAAATGACATAAATTAAAGACATAATGTAAATGACGGTATATAAATGACAGAAATTAAATGACGGAAATGTAAAACGCATAAAGTAAATACAATAAGTAACGTAATATAAAGACAATCAATGTTGCAGTGATGCTGCAGCAACTAATAATGAAGAACACAAATTATAAAACTATGAAGGCTTAATATTAAACTTTGTAGAGAGAATTTCAAGTTTGTCAATTTCTCCCTACTGCTGGATTCCCAAGGATATCTCAAACAAGAAAACACAACTCCTTTTTATACCAAACCATGATGGCAAAATGGTAAATTTAGGAGACTTAAAAATATATATATAAGGACTACCAACTAAAGTTATACCCACACTTTTGTCCAACCACTTGTCTCTAACTCCAGCCAAAAACGATTTACAATAATACAAAGATTTGGAAAGATCACAAGTCAAAGATTTCCTTTGCATCCAAAAAGTGCTATTTAATCTTCATATTCCAAACAGCCCAATGCTCCAGCATTCAACCTGACATTACAATAAACACATGATTTTAGGCCGTTTTACGCAAAATAGCAACAATTAGTTAAATACTATACTTAGCTCCATGCATGAGAGAAAATATAAAATAAGATAAGAAAATGACTCAATTTTTTGGGATAAAGAAAATTTAACTCTAAAAAAAAAGAAAAATACGCAATATGTATTGAAAACTCAATACATATCAGAGGTATTCATGTAGATGGTTTGGGAAACGATTCTTTGTGGTTGATTATGTTTATTTGTGGTTGAATATGTATGGATTTAGGTTTTGGAAGTTTGGTCTTGGGAATCCAAGTGTTCTTCAAAGGAGCTCTAATTGGGGGAAAATCTAGATTTAGCCTAAATCTAGCGAGGTGAGTTCAAGTTGATTTGTGAAAACGGTGTACATGCCAAAATGTTTATTTTAAAGCGTTTTACATGAAATTGTTAACTGCTGATAAGTTTTGTTAACTACTGATAAGTTTTGTTAACTACTGATAAGTTTTGTTAAATGCTGATAAGTCTGGTTAACTGCTGATAAGTTGAGTATTTCAAAGGTGTTTAACTTTATAAACTCATTTAGTACACATCTTTGGAATTTTGGAGCATTATGATGAATAAATCATGTATTTTGGTATTTCTATGATTTATTTTATGGAACTAGATTTTGAGTATAAATGTGTTTTGATTTGTGTTTTAGAGAAATGCATGGTTTTGTGTTATGGGACATTTTGAAAGAATAAATGTTGTAAACTCACTTGGAAAATGAATTGTCCCAATCTAAACTACGTTGGAATTAATTATATGCTTTGGAGCATGGGTTTATATAAATATGGGTTGTTTATATTTGATTTCATTTTATGAATTTCGACGTTGGGTCTTTGGATTTGTTGAGCTTCTGGTTTGGTTTGGATTTTGTTGGGTTTTGAGGACACTTGTCCGTTCTAATTGCTCGATGTTGAGCGTTTGGTTATGATTTGCATTTACTGCATCTTAGTTGAGCATGTCATGTTTTGAATGCTTTGGCTCATTTGTTGAGTCATGTAATGGTTTAGTTAGTGCAATGGATCCATAGGCACGGTGTTCCTCTGTCCCCGTTTGGGAAGTTGGTTCACCATTTTGCACGGAATAGGCATCGGGCTCCATGGTAAGTAGGGTGTGGGCCTATACGGTCGGGCAGCGTCCCATGGACAGTAAGGTGTAATTCCATTGTGCCCGAGTTGCCCGGTTTTGGGGACTCTCAAGAATAGACCTGGAGTGGTTGACTTGATGTTTTCGGGCGATAGACTTGGAGTAGTTGAGCTCGGTGGGTGTTTTATGTGTAACCCACATGTTTTGAATTACTACATAACTATGAAATTTACTTTGTGTTCCGTTATGTACAATGTAATCGTGTCTCTCCCGTCACCAATAGGTGTGGTTTGGTTATGAAGTTTTATAATCCATGTTTTCGAAGACGTTGGTGTATGGGTATTTATCTATGTTTTAAGGTTTTGGTTATTGAAACTCATTCGAGTTATTGAGATGTTTTGGGAAGATGGAGTTAACTACGTTTTTGGTGTTTGATCATTATGAGGTCAGTTATATTTTACGAGCACTTTGGGTTTCGGCTTTATTTAAAGAGGTGTGTGTTTTATGATCTTAATCACAAAAAGGGGTGAACGTTGAAAGGAGATTGTTTTAAGATTTAATGTATTTCAGTTTTGGTTGCTTTCAAACCAAACGTATGGGATTGTGGAAATCATGATTTTAAATAACATTCTTAAAGTTATTGTTTTATATTTACATCCCTAATGTAAAACTCTTGAGCTCACTAGGCGTTAAGCCTAACCTTTTTATTTGTCGGCATGTGCATCAGGTTCCAGAAGGGGGTTCGGTTCTAGCAGTCGTATGAAGGGATGTGCTTAGTGGTTCACAAGTGTAAGCATTTGATGAAGTCTTCTGCAGTTTGGAGATAGCGATACTTTTGGGTTTTAGTAGCACCCGTATTTATTATAGACTGTTCATATAGAAAGAATGTGTGTATTGAGGTTAAATATTAAATTGTGGTGGTAGATGATTTATTTATTGGTGTATTTAGAAAATTTTAAATTAGTTGCTATTTCCATATTTGAGGGTGTTACAGTAAATTACACCAGGGGTCCCTATGGTTTACTCAGAATCTGGATATGGTTCATATTTTGAAATAATTACGCCAGGATCCCTGTGGTTTGCATTTCGTTTCACCCTGAGTCCATAGAAGACCTAGAGTGCAACGAAATGCAGGGACCCATAATTCAATTTTCAACAAACCACAGGGGCCTAGAGTGCAACAAAATTCAAACCACCACCGGACCAGAGTGAAATGAAATGCAAACCACAGGGATTCCTGGTGTAATTATTTCAAAATGTGGACCATATCCAGATTTTAAGTAAACCACAGGGACCTACGGTGTAATTTACTCTAAAATATATTATCAATAATTATCAATATAATAACATAACAAAATAATTTATCATTATCTTTATAAACAGATCATAACTAAAAGTAAAATAAATTATATTTTTATAATAAAATATAAGTTGTACCAAAACATTATGAAATTGTAAATTAAGTAATTGACTTTAATTAGTTGTATTTTGTGCTTAAAATGTTGTAATTAAGAGTTTTTTATGTCTCTTTTATAATATAGTATAGATTAGTTAAAATTCAAAATTACAAGTTAATGAAACATAATTATAACTTATTAAAGTCTCATGTTTTTATTTGTATAACTAACTGCAAATAAACATATTAAATACAGGATAAACACTATGAGATAAACTACCTGTTTTATTTTTTATTAAAATATATTTATTAGATCAATGCATATTTTTATAATATAGTATAGATATATTAGTTATGAGATTATAACTAATATAGATATAGATATATTAAGATCAAATCATAAAATAAAAAATAAATATTGATAATAGTAATATTGATCAAATCATCCAACAAATATAAAAAATAAATATTGATAATAGTAATATTGATCAAATCGTCCATTAAATATAAAAAACAAATATTTATATTAATAAATGAGTATCCATTCTACAAATAGATGATGATGTGAGATACTGTGCTTGGATAAGTTGTACCAAGTCATTATAAAATTGTAAATTAAGTAATTGGCTTTAATTAGTTGTATTTTATGCTTAAAATGTTGTAATTAAGAATTTTTTATGTCTCTTTTATAATATAACTAGAAGCGTACTCGTGCAATGCAGCGAGATACATCACGAATTTAATGTTTCCTTTTATTTTTTGTTTTTTTATCGATTTACAGTACAATTTTGGATGGTTTTGAGAGAGTGATAATGGTTTTTTTTTTTTTTTTTATAAATTTGTTTAATTTAGACTTAATAATATAATTTTTTTATAAAAAAAATTAAGTTTTTTGTTAGAATTCAATGATTATCTTATTATATTTTAAATTCTTTATATTAAAATTGAGATGTTTATCCAGTTGTTTTGATTATGTTTATCAGTTAGTTATGAATTCAAATATATAGCTTTAGAAATTTGTACTCATGCATCATGACTTGTAATCTTGAATTTTAAGTAATGTGTATCAATAAACAGTATTTGATGCATAAAAACTTGTTTTTAAGAGTTTCTTCGATAATTTAATAATAATGTAATTTATTTTAGGTTTAATAATATAATGTTTTTTTATAAAATAAACATTAAATATTCTGTTAGATTTTCTTAGTTATATTTTAGATTTTTTATATTTAAAATTTGATTTTTATTCTGTATTTAGTTATGCGGGGAGTGATTTTAGGGGAGTTGAAATGGTTAGAGATAAAGATTGAAAGTTAATAAATAACATTAAAAGTAGTACATTGAACTTTATTAGTTGTTTTTAAGAGATTTTAAGTAGTTAGCTTTAAATAACAGTACATATAGCTTAGTGAGTTGTTTTTAAGAGTTTTTTATCCATGCTTTATAATATAGTATAGATATAGATATAGATAAGTTAATTTTTACCAAACATTACTTATTCATCAGCTAGTTTGCCAAACATAGCTATAATCTTTTACGAACATAATATTAAAAGTAAAACTTTAAAATTAACATAAAAGCCCCTTCCTTTTTCAATTTATTTTGTTTTTGGTAACTTAATTCAAAGACATGTCGAATTTTGTAATATCTTTGTTAGAACTAGAGTTACCAAATCAGAAACGTGTATATGTGTACAGACAATATATTGTATGTAAAAATAACATTTAATTTAAATTTAGGAACATAAACACTAACTTGCAGGGGTGGAGCTAGGATTTGCGATCAGGGTGGTCCTCTTTAAATACATTAATAAAATAAATAGATACAATATATAGGACCAAAAAATGTCGTATCTATAAATGTTACAATAGGTTTATAGGATGTTTTTGGGTGTTTTAATAAGTTTTTTAAAACGTTTTTAAAATAAAGTGTTATACAAATTATTTTATACGACACTATTTGAAAAAATGTCGTAACAAATGTGTCACGTAAAATAATTAATACGACACTTTATTTTAAAAACATTCTAAAAACTTTTTAAAACGTCCAAAAGTATCCCGTAAACCTTTGACAATACTTTTAGATTGGACGCTTTATAATTTGGTTATAAAAACTTAAATCCTATTTTATTAGGACACTGACGAGATATTTTATCTTTTAAGCGTCCTATAAACTCAATTATGTTGTAGTGATATATTATATTGGTGAAGTGATCCGTATAAATGTATATAACCAATTTATATAATTGAAACTTGACGAGTTTTCATTTTCTAAACATATCAATGATTTTTTTTAATTATTAACGTGGACAAAAATATTATTTTCAATATAAGTATTATGAATTAGAATTCATGATAAAATACAACTTAAATTTATATTCAATTATAAAAAAAAGATACAAAAACTTTGAAAATAAAAGTGTTTGATATGTGAGGGAGGAAGAAACTAAAAAAAGCTACCAAACACCAATCAAATAAAGATACAACTCTTGCCCGGAAGCTTCTTCATCAATAGAGAACTTTTTAGAAAGTTGAGGATTGGCCTAGGATTACCCTGGGCCAAGGTTGGCTCCACCAGTCCTAACTTGATGATGGGAATGTTGCCTTTGATGTAGGTAGAGGCATGTGTATACATTGTCTAACTCGTCTTTAAATCCTAGTTCATTTTAATTTAGAGAGAATTACATTTTTGGTCTCTAAGGTTTGGTGATTTTTTTGAAAGTGAGACCTGAACTTCAATAAGTCAAGATTTAGTTCTCCAGGTTTGGATTTTGCTCTGAAAATGGGACCTCATCACTAACTCCGTTAAAAATAGTCGTTAGAACCAGGGGTATTTTCGTCCAACTTTGTTTTGTCCCTCTTTGCAATTCTTTTTTGTTTTTCCTTACTTTTACAAAAACCATCTAACTTTAGGGATGTAATTAACCATAAAAAAACCACAGACCGGTCATCTTCTTCGGTGCCCTTCCGGTCATCTTCTCCTGCAACTTCACCGGAAAATCTCACCAGAAATTGTCCAAGTCAAACCAAGATTTATACAAACCTAAATCGTCCATACACACATAATACAAATTTAAACACAAGTCCAAATCTTAAGAACATCAATATAAATCTGGAAACAAACCTAAAGGAGGAACAAATATGTAAACAAAACACAGAAGGAGAAACAAATCTCAAGAACATCAACATAAATCTGAAGCAATGGTTTCTCAACCATGGAAACAAATCTGGAAACAAACACAGGATGGGGTTTCTAGACCACCATACACCCATCACTAATCAATTTAAACATAAGACAAATCTCGAGAACATCAATATACAATCATAAATTTTTAACATAAACAACAAATTTCTATAAATTTGTATTACAATTGTGATACAAATCCTAAAACCTAAATTTAATAATCCAATTCAAACCCTAAATCATACATCAAAATAAAAGATGTAAATCTAGATCGAGATGGAGAAGCAGATCCAGGTAGAAAGAATGAACCCAGACCCTCGATTTGGACCTGAACCGTTGAAAACATCCTCAGGAGCACTGTCGATGATGGGTTGGTGGTGCAAAAGTTGTCTTTAGCGGCGAGTCATAAGTGGTGAAGGGTGATGAAGATTTCGTCAGCCAAAAAACACAGGGACCAAATGTCGAGATCTATGGTTGGTGTCGTGGGTTTGCCGAAGATGGAGCAGGGAGAGAGGGTGGAATTCGAGAAAAACGTTGGTACCATGGGGTTTATTTGAGATGAAGGATGGATGAAGGAGGGAGAGAGTAGGCGTTCGAGATTTGTGGTCGGTGACCCAACGCCGACCAAATACCCACACTTCCATGACCGACCTTCTACCACCATAACCCACCTCTCACACGGTTTCTTTCCCTCCCTCTCTCTCTCTATATATACATATATTACATAACAGTTCCCTGTAATAATATGGTTTTAACAAAAATATAGAAAAACAAAAAAAAAGTGTAAAAAGAGGGACAAAACATGGTTTGACGAAAATACCCCTGCCACTAACGATGGATTCTAACGGAGTTAGTGGCCAAATCCCTCTTTCAAAGCAAAATCTAAACCTCAGGGACTATAAGTTGACTTATTGAAGTACAGGTCCCACTTTCAAAGAAATTAGCAAACCTTAGGGACCAAAAGTGTAATTCTCTCTTTTAATTTATTAATCAAGTTCAATCCCCGATCCAGATATATAAACTCAAGACTTGGGTCTTTGGGGTTCTCCTTTGAGATCATTGGTTTGAGTACTGCAAGTCCATTAGGGATTTTCCTGACTATTTTCTTAGACCTCTGATGTAACACCCCCGTCCCGCGCAGCCTGAGACCGGAGGAGCACAATCCGATAACCGAATCAAAACTCTAAAACACCACAATTCAGAGTTGTACTAAGCTCCTCAGAATAACAATTAACTTATAAAGAAACTTAAACTTAAATACAAACCCAAAATATTATTGTTTGAACTAATTCCCCCCCAAAAAAAAATTATACAAACCCGATATTATAAATGTTGATCTTAAGTTCTTTTTACTCCCATTGATATCTCGATCTTTTAACCCATCCCTGAAGTGGAACCTAAACCTGCCGAGGAAACAGAAAACACCTCGGCTGAGCAAAGTCGCTAAGTGGGCGTATATAATGCATAACGATGTGAACATAATATAAGTTCAAATAAAAGTTAATATAAAATAATCGTAGTGAAATCATTCTGAACATGATAAGAATGTAGAAATCATTTATTTTTAAAAATCAACAAGTCACCCGTATTACAATAAAACGTTGTCTAATCGGATGATCAGTCCGATCAGACTTGGAATGCCAATGTTGGGCACAACACCACCCATTCCCCGATAACCAGTTTAATTCTGGTATTCGGCTCTATCCGGTAATCGGTTCTATTCGGTAACTCCGATAATCGGTTCTATCCGGTAACCAGACATTTTCTGGTGTTCGGCTCTTGGATGCATCCTACGTCCCCTATTTGGCTTGGCCTTAGCCTTTACGAGAACACCATGGTCATTAATAGCCACCACGGAAGGCATCTCAACACCCGTGGCCCAAGTGTTGAGTCTAATTCAATTTCAAGAAAACTCATGTTCTTAAAATCAATGTTTCAAATATCATAAAATCAAACTCTTTCACTAAAATGTTCGAATTATGAAACGTATTCAAACGATTATAGCATAAACTCAACTTTGAAACAAAATAAAGGTTTCCTATACAAATACTCGAAACCATAAGGTTCGGAGTCACATATATCAAGATGGATGGGATTTCCGGAATGTATCCGGTTACCCTCGATTCAAATAAATTGGATATCCGTACCTTAGTTATCCCTTTCCTTACTTCCGATTACCTACAACCATTTAATAAAACACTCAACTAATGCTTAACACAATCATTAAGATCTTAGACAATATTTTCCAAAAATCTCAAATTTGACTTAAAAACAGAAATTGACAGCTTCTATATGCCATAAGTTTCGATATATTTATACCATTTAGAAGCCAAAATGGACACTATCATCTAAATGAAAGTTGTACCTTGATATCTTAGGATTCTATAGCAACTGGATTTGTGCAATTCGAAGCTATGAGCAGGATGATACAGCCTTTACAAAAACAGTGCGCAGGTTTTTGTCACACTGTGAGCTGATTCATAAACTCAGTATTTTGACACATATAGACTTAAAATTAGGACTTGAACTCTTCATAACAGTTGTTAAGGACATTCTAAGGTTTCCAACGGTATATCGTACACCTCATTTGGACCAACGGTTGATTTTATACGAATTTTTTAGTAACAGGACAACAACTCTAAAATTTCAAAAGTCTCACAAACATTTTATCAAACACTTGGTGTGCAACCTTACTTTGAAGATCAATTACGTTTTTATTGATTTCATTCCTTAATCCATGATCTTTTTAGAGTATTCTAACCACAATTTAACAATACCAAATACATGCATCACCAATTATACATCTTAAAAGTTAAAACTCATAGTTTCCAACATAATTGAACTTATTTTGAAGATTATTACCTCAAAATGCTTATCTTCAACTCTTCATTGATTCTAATCAGTCTCTAATCAGCCCCTAAACACCAAATGCATACACTTTAACATATATTGAACCCACCAAACAAACATTAAAGTGAAATAGAGAGTTACCTTGATCAATATAACCTTAATCTTCCAAAACCAAGCTTAACTTCTTCAATTTCTTCACCAAATTTGGTTTGTCACTCTAAGCTCTCTCTCTCTATACGGTTCTAGAGAAAAAGAAGAAGAAGAAGTGAATAAAAATGAGAAAGTTGAATTCCTTTTGGTATAAAAGATATAAGTATTGGATAATTACTAATTACCCCTTCTACTTTCAAATATTATACTTTAACCCTTCTATATATATATATATTTTATATCTTTATCCCAATAGCTTAGACATAATTATTGTAACACCCGCTATTTTGGGGTTGGGTGAAAAGTTGACTATTACCCAAAGTTCAGGGGGGTAAAATGTAACTTGGGTTATATAAATATAAATCAGATTTTAGATATTTTGAAAATATCACAAATCAATCTTGAGAATCAGAGAGAGAAAGAGAAAAGAAGCAGTGAAGTGGTTCTTCGGGTTTTTCTCCAAATCAAGGTACGAATCTAGCTTAATGCTTTGATCTGCATGCTTTTAGCCGCGTAAAATCTCGTTGTGAAGGTTTTAAACCGTTCCATTGTGAGATCTGGGTATTTCTCATTTTGGATCTGGGTTCTGCATCGATCTGTTCATGGTGTTCTTGATAAAACAAGACGATGGTCATTTGACCGATGGTCCTTCGACCGGTTGGTCGTTCGACCGATTAGTCGTTCGACCAATGTGTCCTTTGACCGGACATAGGTTCGACCGGACATCGGGTTCGACCAATGTGTCCTTTGACCGGACATAGGTTCGACCGGACATCGGGTTCGACCGGTGTGACCTTCGACCGGGGTTGGACGTTCGACCGGTGTGGGGTTCGACCGTATGGGGTACTCGACCGGATCAGTGTTTGGCAGTTGTTGTGTTCTTATTCCTGAGTTTTAAGTCATTAAGTTGTCTTTATTTTGGCTTACCGATTATCGGTGTTGTCATAGGTAGCAATCGTCAGAAGCAGGCCATAATCAGGAAGAAACCTGAGGTGAGTCCTTTAAGCTAAATCGGTTTGTATTACGAATGCTATGTGATAAATGTATTATTTGAAATGTGGAAAACCTGGTTTCAAAGTGACTTATTGTCGTTTGGGAAATACCTTCTAAAGATCTCACATTTTCAAGAATCACGATTTATAGAATTGAATTGTTGTTCATATGAATTGCCTGTATATCTGATTTAATATGAGTATGCTCTGAAATGACATGCTTTGGCTTTGAGTCTTAGTGCAATGGATCCATAGGCACTGTGTTCCTATGTCCCCTGTTTTGGGCATTTGGTTCACGTTTTAGCACGGGATAGGCATCGGGTTGCCATGATAAGTAAGGTGTGGGCCTATACGGTCGGGCAGCGTCTCATGGTGCAGTAAGGTGTAATCCCATTATGTGCTTGAGTTCCCCCTGTTTTGGGAACTCTCAAGGATAGATCCAGAGGGGTTGACTTGAATGTTTTGAGCAACAGATCTAGAGGGGTTGAGCTCGTTATGTGATTTTTGGGTATTACTTATACCATGTTTAATCACTAATGGTTTATTGGATTTCTTGACTTAGCTCATGGCTATACTACCGCGTGGCACCAATTGGGTTTAGTACTCTCTTCTATTTGACTTGTTCTCACTAGGCGTTAGCCTAACGCTTGCTCTTGGTTGTCATGTTGGCAGGTTATCTTAGCAGTGGGGCTCGTCGGGACTGAGGGAGCGACCTTGGGGTCGTGAGAGATTCTTTTGAAGATTCATTTTGGAAGTATAGCGACACCCGTCCCTAATCTAGATATTTTGTAGATTAATAGGATGTCATTTTATACTTCAGTTATCTACCTCAATATTGGCTACTCTATACCCGTTGGGTTGATTGTGTAATGAAATTGTCACACCTTATTCCGCAAGTTAGTCTATTGCCGAATTGTTTCTTCGAAATTTTATTTCCGCAGTTTTTAGGGTGTTACAATTATCTAGTTAAAGTTATAAGTCATGAAAACTTCGATTCTTAAAATATGAATACTACTTAGAAATAGGAACATATATCCGGATTAACGAAAATAGGGTTATTATAATTCTCCCCCCCTAGAAGAAATTTCGTCCCCGAAATTAAGTCAATACTAGAGGACTACAGGTTTATAGAAGTATGAGTATTCATTTCAGAACCGTTCCTCCGGTTCCCATGTCGCTTCTCTAGGTTCTTGATGTTTCCACAATACCTTGACATACGGAATAGAGCGCTTTCTTAATCGTTTCTCGATTCAACCAAGAATCGCTTCTGGCTCATCTTTAAATGACAAATCTTTCTCTATTTGATCTAACGGGTAATCAATAACGTGCAAGGGATGATAATTATTCCCATGAAGAACAAATATATGGAAATAACGTGAATATGGGACTTCTATGGAGGTAAAACCAATTTGTACGCAACTTCGCCTATACGATCAAGTATTTCGAATGGTCAGATATAACGCGGCTAAGTTTACCTTTGACTTTGAATCGTCGGTTATCTCGTATAGGAGAAATCTTAAGGAAAACGTGATAGCCGACAATAAATTCAAGGGGTCTCCGGTGTTTATCGGCATAACTTTTCTGGCGAGATGAGCCTCACGCATAATCCCATTAGCCACTTCAATATTTTCATTAACAATCTATACAAGTTCGGGCCCTTCGACACGTTTCTTGCCAACTTCATCCCAACAGATCGGGGTACGACAACGACGACCATATTAATCGTTCGAACGAAGCCATTCCCATGGACGATTGCCAACTGTTATTATAGGAAAACTCTACCAGATTAATAAATTTCTCCCAATTTCCTGAACACTCCAAAACACAAGCTCGCAACTTATCTTCTAGCGTATGAATGGTTCGTTCGGACTGACCATCCGTCTGTGGATGATATGCGATGCTTATACGTAATCGAGTACCCCAAGTATTTTGTAATCTAGTCCAGAACCGAGATGTAAATCGAGGATCTCGATCAGAAACTATCGAAACAGGAGTTCCATGAAGTCGAACAATCTCCTTTTGAAAGAGTTCGACAAGCTTACTAACAGAGTACGTATCCTGTATGGTCAAGAAATGAGCCGATTTTGTTAACCGATCAACGACGACCCATATAATGTTGTGGCGTCGGAATGTTTTCGGGAGCCCGATAACAAAATCCATAGTGATATGCTCCCATTTCCAGACCGGTATCTCCAAAGGTTGGAGTAAACCGCTGGGTCGTTGACGATCTATTTTAATCTTTTGACATATTTAGATACATACTCAGCAACATCCTTTTTCAAACCGTTCCACCAGAAATGTTGCTTAAGGTCCCTATACATCTTTGTAGATCTAAGATGAATGGAGAATGGAGAATGGAGAACTGTGTGCCTCACGGAGAACCGAATCTCGAAGTTTAGACACTTTGGGAACACATAACCGGTTTCGATACCAAATTACATCATGATTATCAACTTTGAATTCTGTTAATGACCCATCTTCAACTTTCTGTCGGATCGCCCAAAGTTCCCCATCAGACTGTTGAGCTTCCTTAATCCTAGATATCAGAGTTGACTCAATGGTGAGTGTAGCCAACCATCCATCTCCACGATAAGGACAAAATTGAATTTCAAGTTGCTCCAAATCTTTTTCTATCTAAGGTGGAAAGATTAAACATGAAAGTGCACCCACATATTTTCGGCTTAAGGTATCAGCTACGACATTCGCTTTACCAGGATGGTACTGAATACGAACATTGTAATCTTTAAGCAATTCAAGCCATCTCCTTTGCCGCATATTTAACTCTTTCTGAGTGAATATATACTTTAGACTTTGTGATCCGTGAAGATGTCACATGTCTCACCATAAAATAATGCCGCCAAATCTTTAAAGCATAAATAACTGCGGCAAGCTCGAGATCATGGGTCGGTTAATTCACCTCGTACGGTTTCAATTGACGTGAGGCATAAGCGATCACCTTTCCGTGTTGCATCAGAACGCAACCCAAACCATGCTGTGATGCGTCACTATATACTTGAAACCCATATGTACCAGACGGTAATGTTAAAATCGGTGCAATTACAAGTCGACGTTTAAGTTCCTCAAAGTTGTGATTCTGAGCTTCGCCCTAAACAAACTTTACGTCTTTACGTAATAGTTGTGTCAACGGCATTGCGATTTTTGAGAAACTTTCTACGAACCGTCTGTAATAACCTGCCAACCCAAGAAAACCACGTACTCCGGAAACGGTGGTCGGTTTAGGCCATTTAGGGATAGCCTCAACCTTGGCAGTGTCGACTTTCACCCCGTCGGCTGATATGATGTGACCCAGAAAGGCCACCTATTCTAGCCATAACACACACTTTGAGATATACAATTGCTTTGTTTGAAGAATTTCTAGAACTATACAAAGATGACTTGTTTGTTCTTCTTTTGATTTAGAGTAAATCAGGATATCGTCAATAAATACAATCACAAAATCATCGAGATAATCCTTGAATAATCTATTCATGAGGTTCATAAATACAACCGAGACATTCGTTAACCCGAACGACATAACAATAAATTCGTAATGGCCATATCGGGTACAAAATGTTGTCTTTGGTATATCTTGCTCCCGAATTCTGAGTTGATGATAGCTAGACCTCAAATCAATTTTAGAGGAATATCTTTTCCCTTGAAGTTGATCGAACAAATCATCGATACGAGGCAAAGGGTACTTGGTACGCACCGTCACTTTATTTAGCTCGCGGTAGTCAATGCATAACCGCATTGAGCCGTCTTTCTTTTTCACAAAAAGTACGGGTGCTCCCCAAGGTGATACACTGGGACGTATGTATCCCTTGTCTAACAAATCTTGTATTTGATCCTTTAGCTCCTTTATTTCAGATGGAGCCATTCGATACAACTTTAGTTCCCGGTTTTGGCTCAGATCCTTGATATACGCTATCAGGTTGATTTAAATTTCCGAAGATAACTCTCTTTGAATCGCATTCAATGGTTGCCCGATGTTTGGATAACCAGTCCATGCCGATGATGAGATCAAAATATTTCATGGACATTGGATGTAGATTCACCTCCCGGACACGGTCATTGATTATAAGAGGACAATTTACAAATTCGGAAATAATACAAACAAAACTACCCATAGGGATAGTAATAATCAACGGAAATTCTGTCAATTTTTCAAATGGTTTCAATCGATCCTCTAAAGTATCAGACACAATTGAATGAGTCGCGCCCGTATCAAATAGTACATAAACAGGTAAACCACATAAAGTAAGAGTACCAGATACCATACCAGCGGCGGACTTGTCCGCTGTCAGCGCGAACACCCGTCCACCAGCCGTGGACTGCTTCCCTTTTTCATTGAGCTTTTCTTTCTGACCCTGTCTACAGTCTCGGGCCAAATGTCCTTTCTGTCCACAATTATAGCATGCTCTGGTCATTCGTAGACACGGACCCGGTCGATGTGTGAGACCACAATCTTTGCATTTCTGAGGAAAATTTGCATGAGATTCTCTGTTAGACGCTCCCTGGGAAGATGTTATGGATCGAAAGTTAGAAGATTTTCCCGAGCCTGAGTGACTCAAAGATCTGAAATCGGTACTGCCAGATTGAACATCACGACTGCGCTTTTTACCAGAATCTAATTTCATAGAATAACCTCCTTGCCGAGCTCAATCAATATCCTTTTCAGTATCTGCCACTTCACTAACAGATGAGTATTTGATTCAAAAGTTTGTGTTTATACTTATTATTCAGACTCCACTTGAATATTTATGGTATCGGCAGTGGCACCAGCAAACCGAACTAGTCGTAGAAAATCTGAACTGATTATCGACTGTTGACTCATCTTCACATTATGATATAGCAACATACTCACAGGCGTATGCGTCTTTGTTTGTAGTGGTTACTCACAGATTTTTGAACTGTTCCCAAGATAGTGTTCTTGCTTTTGGGCTACTTTGGACCCAAGCTTCCCACCAGTTATGAGCATCGTCCTCCAATTTATAAGAAGCTAATGTTGTCCGGTATTGGTCTGGACAACCCAAAACTTTGAAAATCTTCTCCACGTGTCTAATCCAATTCTCAGTATCAATTGGATTAATAGCAGAAGAAAAGACCCCTGTTTATTGTTTATTGAACCGATCAAGCCTTACATGATTACCTCCTAAATCGACATTAGGATGAGTTTATGTGAAAAGTGTATTTGTAAAGGGAATAACATTAGATTGGCGAAGTGCCTCTACAGTTTGGGCCACGATATTGGGTATCATACCCGCAACAACTTGGTAAATAGTTGTTGTCTTATTAGGATTAGGCTGATTTGAAGGAGGCAGATGGGGATTTCTTTCACCATTTGACCATATTTCATATCTTCGGGGTCTACCCTTTCGTCGAGGTTGATTGCTAGGCAATATCGGAACTGATACAACAAAGAAACTCGTTCCGAATAATGGATAAGACTACAAATAGTTACGGAAAACGACAGTAAGGATTTGCAATATTAATACACTAGTGTATACATATGAAAATGAAAACAAATAAAACCAAAATTTACCCACCTAATTCTACCTAGCCTCACAGATCAAACTTAAAGTACTACAGGATTTATTCCTATTGCTCTGATACCATAAATTGTAACACCCCCGTCCCGCGCAGCTTGAGACCGGAGGAGCACAATCCGATAACCGGATCAAAACTCTAAAACACCACACTTCAGAGCTGTACTAAGCTCCTCAGAATAACAGTTAACTTATAAAGAAACTTAAACATAAATACAAACCCAAAATATTATCGTTTGAACTAATTCCCCAAAAAAAAAAAATATACAACCCCGATATTATAAATGTTGATCTTAAGTTCTTTTTACTCCCATTGATATCTCGATCTTTTAACCCATCCCTGAAGTGGAACCTAAACCTGCCGAGGAAACAGAAAACACCTCGGCTAAGCAAAGTCACTCAGTGGGCGGATATAATGCATAACGATGTGAACATAATATAAGTTCAAATAAAAGTTAATATAAAATAATCGTAGTGAAATCATCCTGAACATGATAAGAATGTAGAAATCATTTATTTTTAAAAATCAACAAGTCACCCGTATTACAATAAAACGTTGTCTAATCGGATGATCAGTCCGATCAGACTTGGAATGCCAATGTTGGGCACAACACCACTCATTCCCCGATAACCAGTTTAATTCTGGTATTCGGCTCTATCCGGTAATCGGTTCTATCCGGTAACTCCGATAATCGGTTCTATCCAGTAACCAAACATTTTCTGGTGTTCGGCTCTTGGATGCATCCTACGTCCCCTATTTGGCTTGGCCTTATCCTTTACGAGAACGCCATGGTCATTAATAGCCACCACGGAAGGCATCTCAACACCCGTGGCCCAAGTGTTGAGTCTAATTCAATTTCAAGAAAACTCATGTTCTTAAAATCAATGTTTCAAATATCATAAAATCAAACTCTTTCACTAAAATGTTCGAATTATGAAACGTATTCAAACGATTATAGCATAAACTCAACTTTGAAACAAAATAAATGTTTCCTATACAAATACTCGAAACCATAAGGTTTGGAGTCACATATATCAAGATGGATGGGATTTCCGGAATGTATCCGGTTACCCTCGATTCAAATAAATTGGATATCCGTACCTTAGTTATCCCTTTCCTTACTTCCGATTACCTACAACCATTTAATAAAACACTCAACTAATGCCTAACACAATCATTAAGATCTTAGACAATATTTTCCAAAAATCTCAAATTTGACTTAAAAACAGAAATTGACAGCTTCTATATGCCATAAGTTTCGATATATTTATCCCATTTAGAAGCCAAAATGGACACTATCATCTAAATGAAAGTTGTACCTTGATATCTTAGGATTCTATAGCAACTGGATTTGTGCAATTCGAAGCTATGAGCAGGATGATACAGCCTTTACAAAAACAGTGTGCAGGTTTTTGTAACATTGTGAGCTGATTCATAAACTCAGTATTTTGACACATATAGACTCAAAATTAGGACTTGCACTCTTCATAACAATTGTTAAGGACATTCTAAGGTTTCCAACGGTATATCGTACACCTAATTTGGACCAACGGTTGATTTTATACGAATTTTTTAGTAACAGGACAGCAACTCTAAAATTTCAAAAGTCTCACAAACATTTTATCAAACACTTGGTGTGCAACCTTACTTTGAAGATCAATTACGTTTTTATTGATTTCATTCCTTAATCCATGATCTTTTTAGAGTATTCTAACCACAATTTAACAATACCAAATACATGCATCACCAATTATACATCTTAAAAGTTAAAACTCATAGTTTCCAACATAATTGAACTTATTTTGAAGATTATTACCTCAAAATGCTTATCTTCAACTCTTCATTGATTCTAATCAGCCTCTAATCAGCCCCTAAACACCAAATGCATACACTTTAACATATATTGAACCCACCAAAACAAACATTAAAGTGAAATAGAGAGTTACCTTGATCAATATAACCTTAATCTTCCAAAACCAAGCTTAACTTCTTCAATTTCTTCACCAAATTTGGTTTCTCACTCTAAGCTCTCTCTCTCTCTATACGGTTCTAGAGAAAAAAGAAGAAGAAGAAGTGAATAAAAATGAGAAAATTGAATTCCTTTTGGTATAAAAGATATAAGTATTGGATAATTACTAATTACCCCTTCTACTTTCAAATATTATACTTTAACCCTTCTATATATATATTTTTATATCTTTATCCCAATAGCTTAGACATAATTATCTAGTTAAAGTTATAAGTCATGAAAACTTCGATTCTTAAAATATGAATACTACTTAGAAATAGGAACATATATCCGGATTAACGAAAATAGGGTTATTATATCTGAATTCTAAAATTAGTGGAGATAAACACATGTTGGCTCAATTACCATGGTTTAAAAAAATAAACTCAGTTATTTTAGTCTTCTTTCATGTAAGATCAAGTCACTTGCATAAATCAAAAACAAATATATGATTTTATAGTTTATAATAATAATTTACTCTTGAATGATTTTTTTTTCTTTTTGGGAAAAAAGAAAACTTAAAACGAAGGGTGGTGAGGCATGGATCGTGATGAGCCATAGAGTCTTGCGAGCTCAATTTCCAATTATATATGGAAATGGTATTTTGTCGGGAATTAATATTTAATTAATTCATTTTATATTGTTAAAGGAAATATTGTTGATAATAATTAGGCGGTGATTCATCGTACGAATCCGATCTCCATTTTTATGTTTCTGGTTCAATACTTGAATTTATTCATTACGTCATTTAAATCTGGTATATTTAGAGTATCTCCAACAACTATGCTAAAATAAAAAAAATTGAGATTTTAACATTTTTGTTACTGAAACAGCTATGCTATCTTCTATGCTAAAATTGAGAAAAGATGAGAGAGATTGTAAAAATTTTTAAATTTAGAGAAATCTCTAAATAGATATTTTTCACCCAAAACTAATTATTGTCCTTAAAAAGCAAACTTTTCATCTCTCAACTTTCTATATATTGAATATTTTAATAATATAATTAAATAAATTAAATATTTTAATAAGATAATTAATACTAGAGTTGCTAAAATAGAATAGTTGTTGGAGTTAGATGCAAAACTTTTTAGAGATTTTGAATTTTTTACTCTATTTTAGAAAAACTTTAACATAGCTGTTGGAGATGCTCTTATGTTATCAATTTAAAAAAAATTATATTCCTTAATTTAAATAAATGGTCTACAAGAGTTACATGATGAAGCGATGTTTTTAATTTTATTTATGGAGGTTGTTTAAGACATAATCTATCTATATATTAAAGGAGAAACCACGTCCAGTGACGTGGCCTCCCCTTAGGCCAAAGACTCTATTTATCTTTTATCTCATTCACTCAGCTTTTCTTGAGTTTTTCCTTAGTTTTGATTTTTGATTCCCTTATTCTGTCTTCTCCTCTTCCTAACTGATTAAAATTGCCCTTTCATTTTCCAATTCCTCATTTTTCTCCTCACTCATTCTCCATATTGATAAAAAAGAGAGAAACGATTGTTCCCTCTTCTCCATCTCTCAATCGATTAGGGTTTTTGTTTGCATTTGCCTCACCATCTCCCATTATCCCGTGAGTCACGACTTCTGTTCACCACGATGGCTCCAGTGATGTCAAGAAAGTTGATTTGATGGCATGAAGGCATCCTTGGACCGATGTTCTATAGAGATCAGACCGATGTCCATGGAAGAGGGAAGAGACTGCTAGGTTTTCCGTTTGGTAACTTCAGTGGTGACGGAAGAGAAGAATTAAGGACCAACAACTCACAGCCTTGGGTTTTTATAACATCTATCTACCTTTTACTACTTTCTTGGCTTTCATACAGCATTGGATCAAACATCACTAGGAGGCCTTGGATTCAGGGGCAGAAAATTCGGGTATCATCAAGAGGGTGTTGGGTATTCCGAGCGGTTGGTTGTCTTACTGCTATTTTCTATGTTTTACTGCATTGGTTTATTAGTTCAAGTTCTCTGACTTTTGATAGCCTTTGAGTTTTGAGTAAGCTTCACAGTCTAACCTCAAACTTGCTGCAAGTAAGGGACACACAATGGCTATATGAATCCAAAGGTATAGCCATTTGTACATAATTGGTTTCTTAAGAAAAGTTTTATATAGTTCTATGTATTCAATGAATAATCTGTTTCGGTACCATGTTTCTCACTTTTTTCCAGATGGTTAATCAGTTAACGGGCCGGGTGATGGTTCCTACAGAGAAAAATTTACATTCATAGAAGGTACACCTATTTTATCTAACATTAATGTTAGTATAGAATTATACATATCCTATATATTGATTATCTTTTTGTTATTGAATGCATAAATATGCAATCTTTTGCAAGTTTTTTTCCTTTTGCTTCTGTTAACATAGTTAAACAAATTCTTGAACTCTAGATGGTTTGTGATTTTGAATTCATCAAGCTTCAATACTTCTCTAATGTAAATCTATTTTCTCTTCAATGTTAAGTTTCCTAGCTGTAGCATGGTATCGACCGTTTGAACTTTTATTGGGTTCAACTTATAAAGCTTCTGTGGATCTATGGAGTATCGGATGTGCGTTTGCAGATCTTTTTGTTGGTTCACCTATTCTTCAGGGAAGAACTGAGGTATTTTTTTTCACTCGCTTTGACTTTTGGAAGTCAAATCAACTACTTTTCAACCGTAAAATTAACAACAATTCTCATTTTAAGGAAATAAATTTATACATACATAGATGGAGTATAATATATGATCATGGATTATGTAAAATATTGTTGAAAAAATTAAAGAATTTGTGACAATTTTGAGTTCAAAAAGCGTCACATTTGACTCTTAAGAAAGTTTAATGAATGAAACAATCTCTTTTAGTTTGATAGTGATATAAAAAATGTCTGCAGGTGGAACAATTGGACAAAATCTTTAAGCTTTGTGGTTCTCCGCCGGAGGACTACCGGAAAAAATCGAAACTTCCTCATGCCAGATTATTTAAACCACAACATCTGTACGAAAGTTGTTTATGGGAAACTTACAAAGACTTGCCTAAATGTTCGGTGATCTTATCGAAACTTTACTCTCTGTGGAACCATATAAACGTGGGACTGCCTCTTCTGCTCTTGCAACCGAGGTAACTAAAGTCAAATGAGCATTTAGTTGACCAATTTCATCGTTATGCAAATGCTTGCTCTGAGCCAAGACTTATTTTGATGATTGTGCAACAATATTTGATATATCTACAATATTTCAAGACGAAGCCTTACGCATGTGATCCATCAAGTTTACTGAAATACCCACCAAACAAAGAGATCAATGCCAAACATCGTGGACTCAAGAAGGTATCTTTCCCGTTACGTTATAAGCATAGTGATTCCAAAATTGTCAAAAGTCAAATTCGGCATATATATACTCGAGTTTCGATTGCATTTACATACATGCCATTTTGATTTTAAATGGATTATTTTCACTTCAATGTTAAGTTTCCTAGCTGTAATATTTTTTTCCCGTGCCGGACCAGGTTGAATTACATTTCTAATTTGAATTAATTTTTTCACGAAAAGCAGACATGAGATAACAAATCCAGTGTTTCACTAAGATTTCGAATAGTGGTCCCGAATTCAAGTTGATTCTATTTTGCCTCTTCCTCAGAGAAAGACGATCAAACAATTCCCAATCATGGTCCTTGCGGATCGGATCATCCCTATAATATACAAAGAAAAACTCCAGATATTTGAGATCTTTCTCTTTGAATAAGATCTCAATTCCAGCGACGGTTTCATTAGATATCTTACAACTAGAATCCCTCTTTTTTCCGATCCAGTCCCTCCACCACCGCGAACCCCAGTTAGATTCAGGCATGCTACACTTTTTAGTTATTGGTAGAACCCAAGTACTCTCTCGTTTGATGATTTTCGTTGTATGTTTTACTGTTTCTGAGATGTTGCTAAAATGAGCAGATAGTGAAAGTCTGGATGAAAAGCCGAGCGAGGGGCTTTTGGTGAACAGGTTATACAGGAGACCAATGCCAAAATTTAACCTTTGGACCCTATTGTCTTTGGTTATGAGGATTATTCTTTTTTTTTTCTTTTTGGTTCGTGTGAAAAATTGTTTGTTCTTTAATTCTTATATTGTTTTCTTAACAACACCTTATGTTAGTTTGTTATGTGTCTGACACGCTTATGCAACAAATCAAATTATTAATAAGTAGTTTTAGGTTTGGCGAATTTGCAGTTATGTGTGGATCGGTTTATGGTATTGGGAAACATGTGATAATGCTTCTAAAGTTTTCTTCTACCGAAGAAGTGATGAAGTTAGATAATACAATCCATCTCTGACTATGGTATTCCCCTGTTTCACCCTTCACGCCACCATCTAACTCATGGTATGCCCTTCTCCATTCTTTTTTGCTTCTACATGTTATGGTTATTTTTTCATTATTCAAGGTTTGGTTTTTGAGTTCATGGATGAGAAAACGACCAAGGGCGGACTTAAAAAACGGGGTAAGGTTTTTCCGGTTTTCGGCTTCAAAATCAATACCTGTTGGGAAATTCAGAAATGATTGAGTATAGTTAGTACTGCTAGTAGTTAGTACTGCTGGAGTTAGTACTGCTAGAACAAAGTTAATACTGCTGAGCATAGTTAGTACTGCTGAACTTAATACTGCTCAGAGTATTAATGCTGCTGAAGTATTAATGCTGCTGAAGAATTAATGTTGCTTATGAGATGAAGATTATATGGCAAGGATGACAGCTGGATTGAAGATATTCATGGAAGCTTGGAGATAACTATGGAAGATTATACTGAAGATCTTTTATTTATTGTAATTATCTTTTATCTACAAGTATATATATATGTATAGAATAGTTTGCATAGAAGATAGATTTTTGTCATTCTAAGTTTTCTAGCTTTCATAGAGAGAATCAACCTCAAGGTTAGAACCCTAATTCTAGAGAAGTAGAATTCGTATTGGTGAGTCTGTTCATCAATATTGAGGTTGTGTGTAAAAGCTGGTGACTTTCAATCATTCAATAAGAGTTTGCAAGTTGTGATTCTGATTTACTGTTTCATTGTTTTTCTGAATATTAAAGTGCTATTCCGCAGCTTCTTTAATATTGTTTTCTGAGTGTGTGTTCTTGTTAAGAATTAAGATCCTGACAATACCAACTCTCCCTATCACTGTTTGTTTTTCAAGGTTATCGGATTCAATCTTTGAGGTTCACGGCAGGGACGGGCCCAGGAACTTTTTTCATACGGTGGCACCATATTTTTTCATACGGTTTTTATCGACGTAGTCTTCATATTTTTACCAACGTTTAATATCGCCCACCTAACTCCACCTTTTCAAGGTATTTTTAAAGTTTTATTTTGCTTGATTTCAATGATTTTTAAGTTTTTTTTAAATTGATTTTGAGAGGTTTTTTCGGTTTTTTGGTTGATTTCAAGAGTACTTTTTTTTCGGGATTTTAAGTTGATTTCAATAGTTTTTTTTGGTTGAATACGGGATACGACTGCACCTTTCACAAACCTAAATTTTTTTACCTTACGGCGGAGAAACAATACGGTGGCACTTGCCACCATTGGCACCATTGTAGGTCCGTCCATGGTTCACGTTTACGAACCGACAGCAGAGGTAAAAAAGAAGGTTCACAATGGGGAATAGGGATCGAGGGAAGACACAAATACAGGGTTAAGGTTTTTCATGTTTACGGATGATTTCTTCTATTTTTCTTTAATTAAAACCTTAGGTTCAATTCATGATCTATTAAGTCATGCCTGATTCGGGATTTAAACCTGCAGAATATTTGGCTTGAACTTCGATTTCATGGTGCTGAATATGACAAAGCATTCCTCTTATCTGATATGGCTCTAATGAGGTATCTATCACTCCATTTGTAATTTTATATACACCCACATGATTTATAACAAGGTCAAGTAGCTCATCACTACAAAAATATTCGACATTGATTCATGCTTTTTCTATTGGGCTGAGGTGTATGGTAATCTAGAGTAAAAGATATCTTGGTTGTTGATGATTGGATTCTCAAGCTATATAGTTGTACAAGTCTTCTTTCACATTCGAGAGTACCTTTCATCTTGGATTGCTAATATACGTTGAGAAATTTTGAAAACCACCTCCTTAGGTGATGGTAGATGTCAAATGTACTTATATGTATGTTAACTTTCAAACTTCTGAGCCTTAAATACCAGTAACAATACATCTTGGATACACTCTTTACACCTGCACCTAAAAAGAGACCGAATTTCTTTCATATGTAACAAACCAAAAACCTCTATTTGAAGCAAAACAATCCTCATAATTGAAATTAAGATCAAACCCATACACAAGAGATGTTTATCGACAATGTCAGAAATC
Source organism: Arctium minus (assembly GCA_954870635.1). Classification (NCBI taxonomy): domain Eukaryota; kingdom Viridiplantae; phylum Streptophyta; class Magnoliopsida; order Asterales; family Asteraceae; genus Arctium; species Arctium minus. The sequence goes on from OX941082.1 coordinate 12,213,843, forward strand.
CCAAAGAAGGTCAAGCCATTTTACAAATGATTAATCTTAAATTAATTTTATTCCTATATTATTTACATAAATGATTAGCCATCAATAATTTGTTATTGCCTTAAGTGCATTTAATTAATCATACATATTGTAGCAATCATATTTTAATTTTTAATTTTAAATTACTTTTAATTCCAGGTTAGACATAGAATAACATTGATTAGCCTTCAATAATATTCATTTTTAACTTATAAATTTGTATTAATGATGACTTAATATTTGTCTATATTATTTATAACATGATTATTGGTTTTAAATAATTTTTATTTCCTCATATTACTTTGTATACAACAAGTTACTGTCTACAGATCTTTCTACATATGAAGTTTGGTGGGCTAAAAATTCTGACCAAGAATGAATGTTGGGTTGTCAAGATTAGAATATGTAAATTGTGGGAGTCTTTGAATACAAAGAGAAATGGATAATTGGTAACTTTCGACATGGTTTTAGTTGTTGAAAATGTATGTTATGTTTATCCTTTTGCTCATACAAATTATTAGTATATTGGGTTCTGCCAACCATTTGATTAATTGTTTGTTTTGTGAGGATCTTTTATGACAATAATGGTGAGAAAAAAATTTGGTTAATAAGTTTAATCATTTGTTTTAAAATTTTAATGTTGTTGAGAATTATCGACCTTTCAAGGTCATTGACTCTAATTTCAAGATTATATTCACACTACTTGCTAAAGTGGAAAAGGTTGATACTTTATGTTCTTTCTATTCTTATGCATGATTTTCAATTTGCAAATGAGAAGATGATTAACGAGTGTGTCAACGATGATATCATGCTTACATATATCTCCTTAAAAAGTTTTTTTTTGCTAACATCTGACTAAACATATTATGTTAAATTGGTTCAATGATTCACATATTAATCTCCCATTTTACCTACTTTCTCAAAATATCTAACATTCTTATTTAAATATCTCACTATATATTGAAATTCTATTAATTAAATTCTACTAAGTTATTATGATTTAATGATTATAATATTTATCAACTAATCTATTGATTATTACCCAAATTACTCACGTTACTCATGCCACCGCGCAACGCGCGGTTCCCATGCTAGTTTATAGTAAAACATTAATTACTCCATCCCAAAACAAATATCCATAATAAAAATGTCACATAGTTTTAGAAATGTTTAATTATTACATTTTTTAGAGGTAAGGGATGGTGTGAGGTGGTTTGTGGGGGGGGGGGGGGGAGAGGGGGGGAGGGGAAGTTATCGGTGCAAGATCTTAAGGAGCTAATCGATGAATGGTTGGCGGTACTTGTGGGAATTATGAAAAAACCGAGTGGTCGGAGCGGGTTCCGAAGAAAGTGTGCATATTCTTTTGGAAGGCTAAACAAGGAATGATCCTTGTAGAGTGGTTCTAGATAGAATGAGCATCGATATCAATTCGGTACTTTGTCCGAGGTGTGAGAAGGAAACGGAGACGGTGAACCATGCTTTGGTTTAATGTCAAGAGGTCTCAAAGGTATGGAATTTGGTGTTTCGTTGGTGGAACCTCGGAGAAACGAATGTCTCATCATTGCAAGACCTCCTACAAATAGGCTGTGTGACAGGGAATGAATCGTGAAGCAAGATCTAGACAGAGACCGTATGGTGCTTCGCCTACCTGGTTTGGGTACACCGCAATCAAACGGTGTTCAAAGGTGACAACAGGAAGCTTGATGGCAGGTTCTTAGAGCTGCAACGATCATGTTTCGAGTGGATCGGTCGGCGAAGTGGAGGATGCAAGCTTGACTGGACGAAGTGGCTGAATGATCCAACCAACTGTCTGTGAGATGTTGTGGTTGGGTGGCAGATACATGCTGGAGCGGTCATGCATATTCGGGTCTAATTCAGGCTAAAGAATCAGGCGCAGATGGTCTATAATTGCTTCAGTTCGTGGGTGTTGTTTGTGATCTGCAGGATGGTACTTGGCTGAATACAGGCAGGGGTTGTTTGGCTCAACTGTATGGTTTGTGGCTTTGCAAACCAACAGGTTATGTGAATTTATGCTCTTGTTTTTTTTCCCATTGAGTTCGTGGTGTTGCTCTCTTGGTCTTGGCTATGTATTTTTTGGTTGTATTCGAGGCGTGGTGCCTTGGCTGAACTTTGTATGTTGGTTGGTTGGTTATAATATGATTGTCGTTCAAAAAAAATCTGATTAACTTATTTTCCATTCTTTATTTATTTAAAAATTAATACACACCTAATGACCCAATAAATTAATAAACCCAAACCAAAAGTCAAAAGCCCAAACCCAACAACTTATTAAATTAAAAACCGAAAGCCCAATTTACTTCATAGGCCCACATTCTTGATTTTGAAACACTCCCAATTTCCCAAACTCTGATCATAAGTTCTTAATGAAAAGGATTACGAATATTTCTGAAATCAAAAACCCCTTACCCAAAACCACCCGACTCGATGACAAAGTAGATGGCTCGATCAACTCCATGAACTGAGTACTTAGTGATTTGAGTCTTGATGTAACAACCAGGTTTAAATCTTAATTCTTTTAAAATTGGGGATTTATTCGACCAAGGTTCCAAGTTGTAAGGGGGTAAGGTGTAATATTGATCAAAAGGGGTTTTAACCCTAATGATCCCTTTTTCTTGCAAGCGGCGGCCGAGAAGAGAAAGATAGGGAGGGCGACTGTGGGATCAAGCAGGGAGAGAGAGATCGATTGGTTGGGATTGCAACTTCATCAAGTCTTCCTTAAGGTAATTTTCCGTCCAATCTTTATCTTCTCAACCAATAGTATAGTATGAGTTTAAATTCTTGGATTTGGGGGTTATTGGATTAATCTGTTGATTATTGAATTGGGAGAGGTTGAGATTCATTGCATTTTATTGTGTTTATGGATTAATGAACTGTTGAGGGAAGAGTTTAATTGATTTATTGTGGTTATCGATTTGTTCAATAAAATAGAGTTCGGTGTCTATTTGTGAGTTATTGGGTTTTGGGGTTCTATTCGAATTTGTGAGAGTGACACCGGTCGATGAAGTCGCACCGGTCGAAATTGTGTGCAGGTGGCACCGATCGGTGCATGACCCCGGTCAGCAGGTAAAGGGGGGCCCCGGTCGGCCAGCCCGGTCCCTGGAGTGAAAGTATGGGCCGAAGCCTAATCTATGTTAATGTGGGCCGAATTAAATTAATGAAGTTTAATTTAAGTTTTAGAGTAGTTAATTTAGAGTTGGCTTTCAATTTTTGTAAATTGGTCCTTTTCCGATGTGGTATACTAGGGTGTCTTTAAGGTGAGCTTGATTTAGATTGTAGCGAGTCGGGGTTTCTTTTTAATGAGATACCGATGAGATTTTGGGTTTAATGTCAGTTTGGTCAAATAAGAATTATCAGATATTTATCGGGAAAATACCTTGTTTTATAGGTTCCAGTTTGGATTATAAAAGTAAGCGCAAGATTTAAGCTAAGGACGTCAGGTGAGTTTTCTGAACTAAATCCTTTATGAACGAAAGCATGCAATGATTGACTTTCAAATGTTGATTATTTATGATGTCAAGTTTATAATGATATGTTTTAAGTGTGTTATATATTTTGTCGATGTTTAAATGTATGCATACATTATTTGTGGAATATGTGACCTAAGTCAGGGAGTGTGGCCCGCCTACTCGTGCCGGGGAGTGTGGCCCGTCTATGTCGTTGGGGGTGTGTCCCAACATTAAGGCAGCACGAGTTAGACACATCGTCTTTGACGGTCGTGTGGTCTGTAGCGTGTTTTACCTATTTGAAATTATTAAATGTTGTTTTTAAATTATGGAAAGTATTTTGTTGCTTATCTGTTAGAGAGATCTCACTAGACCTATGGTCTAACCCTCGCTATTTCAAAACTAAAAATCTTTTCAGGCCGTCGTGAGTTAGACAGAGCAGCTAAGGGCAAGGAGAAGGTTTAGCGGGGCAGATAGAAGACCAACATTTAGTTATTCTTCTTTATCTCAGTTGTGTATAGGTTGCTTTTATCAAACCTTGATTTACCTATTGTATGTTTGGGACCGTTTGGCATGGATTATTATAATCGTTGAGATTTTATTATTAAGAATTAATCCGCTTGCGTATTTCTGGTTGGGTTGTTTCACTTGAGTCACTTCAAATCTCAAACCACTCGACATGACTGAGGTCGCGTTTGGTTTGCGGGATTGGAATGGATTTGGAGGGATTTGGATTTCAAATCCATTCCAATCCTTCGTTTGGTTTGCAGGAATGGATTTCATTGACCGGATTTGAAATCCGTTGACCATCTAAAAATCCCTTACCTGATGGATTTCAAAATCCTTTGCAATGAGCCTGGATTTGAAATTCAAATCCTGATGGATTCTAAAGCCTTATGGATTTCAAATTCTTATCCAAACACATGAAGGGATTTCAAATCCCCTCAAATCCAAATCCCTCCAAATCCAAATCCTCACTTGAAATCCAATCCATTCCCGCAAACCAAACGCACCCTAAGTGTTTTTTCATTTCTGGATTTTGGACAATGGAGGGTGGAGGTTGGATCTAAAATTTCGATCCCTCAAATCTCAAAAATCAAAACAGCTAATTTGGTATTTAGGTATACATTTTACATTACTTGATTTACATATTTATTTAGCCATTACCCATTTACATATTTAGTTTTGTTATTATTTGAATAGTTGTTGATTCTATATATATTTTGTTGTTTAAACTTTCATTTACAACTGATTACTTCATTACTTAGTGTTGACATGGAAAAAAAAATTTGAAACGAAAAGCTTCATAAACCGGTGAATTTTTTTTTGGTCTATATTATATTATATTGATTATATGGTGTCACTGTATGAAAAACCCGGGGTCGTCCCTGGTTAGAGCATCTCCAACAAATTTCCTATAATTTATGTAAAATAAAGAACTGGAAACTAAAATCTCTAGAAAATATTTCATTCAACTACAAGAGATTATCTATTTTAGAAATTTCAAAATTAATTATATTAGTAAAATATTCTATAACTTTATTATTTCAATACACTTTAAAAAACATTAGATAAAATACTAAAAATCAATCTCATTGGTCGAAAATTATTAAAATAACATTTCTCTCTTCACTAGAAAATTTTAGAGAATTCTCTATATTTAGAGTTTTCTATTGGGTTCTTTGTTTTAGAGAACAAAAAAGAGAATATGTTGGAACAATATAGAGATCAAAGGCTTCATTTTCTCTATATATTTAGAGAATCTGTTGGAGATGTTTCTTGAACCTTGCCAATAATATTTGTTGTTGGAGATGTCGTAGCGTGTAAGACTTAAGATTTGAGTCCATTGCCATATCACGTCTTATGACATTTTGAACCTTGATAATAGTACATTTAAAATGAAGAAATTAAAACATTAAATTTTTCCCCTTATTTCAAAGCAATCTCTAAATGAAGAAAATAGTGGAGTAGAAAAAAATTCAATATTAAAAAGAGAAAAAAACCCTCCTAAATTAAATTTTGAATGAGAGTGAAATACATTACTTATTTATTTTACAAATCGTGTCTAGCTCAATTAGTTTCTCCAAAGGCCAGTAACATCCTGGGAGGGGCTGTGGATGGTATCCCAGTCTACCCGGGTTCGATTCCTAGGGGGGTCATTTGAGGGCACGAGGAGTACCCGTCCTTAGGCCCAACTTAGCTGGGTTGGGACAGCGGCGGATTAGTGGGCTGCCCGTTTGGATGCCCGATACTGCCGGGGAGGGGTGTGTGCGTGTGTTTATGCGGTTGAGGTCGATGATCGATGCCGCACTGCCTTCCAAAAAAAATTTACTTATTTATTTTATTTTATCTATTTTGGAGAAAAAAGAAAATAAAAATAGAATTAAAAAAAAAGTTTTTTTGGTCATCAAATGTGTGGATTATTTTATATAACATATATAATTAAGCTAGAATCTTCAAAGAAGAAATAATGAAAGTTGAATGTATCTTCCTTTTTTTTTTCTTTCAGATCTAAAGTTTTTACTCTCTAATTTGGAGAAATTACAAAAAAAATGTTACAAATAATTATTTTGGTCGATTAGATTTACTTTTTAGCTATTTATCTTTTAGTTTTTCAACAAAGTTGCTAATATGTAAATTTGGTGTTGGTGAAAATGACTACTTCTGTTAATTTTCCTTAAAAAAATGTTTAAAAGTGTTTTTAATATTTGTAAATTAATGTTATCTAAGGTTCTAAATGGCGTGAGACGTGGCGTGGTGGCGAGACCAAACCTCAAGCCTTAGGAGTCACGATGAAATTATGGCGTTTTTAATGCGTGACTTATAACGTCATTTTTCTAATTTATATATAATATTATATATAAAAACATATGTTTTATAGTATTACTCAATGAGTCAATAGTAATAAGCAAGTTAAATTATAGTATATATTAAAAAAACTTGCAAATAAGACATTAAAAACGTAAAGAAAAATCAAATATTGTATTACGAAATTGCGCATTAGGCCATGGTGTGCCACGGGTTTAACGTGACATGAGACATAAACCTTGATACCATAACGTACCATGACAGCTGTACGACGAGTTTTTTAGAACAGTGATACTACCGCGTCCATTTGAAACTTGAGAGACATGTAAACTTGAACAAAAGAAAACTTACATAGCCTAAATCAGTACATAATGCAACTCCTCAAAACCCTAAGATTTAATTTATATATTTTTTGATAGAACAATCATATCTCAAAATAAAATTGCTATGAGACATCAATAAATTATCTTACTTAAAAGTAATGATTAAAAAGGAACGTAGAAATAAACACTACTTAAAAAGATCTATCAAGTTCAAGATTATCAACGAGTTTTTAATTCTTTTCCGTATAATTAACTTATCTTTTTCACACATCCAATTAATGAATAAAAGATTAACAAATCAATATCAACTTGAAGATTAATCTTTAACAAATGGAATAATTTTGTTTTGATATATAGATAATTTAATTACCTTATAAAATAAAATATATATAATCTGAGTTGGGTACATGTATAGGAGAGGCCCACCGTTTTCCCAACTTGGAACGCCTAAAAATTAATTATTAAAAGAAAAAGAAAATATTATGTTGGGAGATGAAATCAAATTCTTGGGTGGTAATAAAAGGACAAATTTATAACTAAACGAATTGGTTGTCTTGAAATGCATGCATGGCACAGAGCACCTGTATCTTGCATTCCACGTTACTCTTATTATGCACCACAATCACATTGTTAAATGGGTTCCAATTATACTTGTCTCTATTTTATTTCACTTACCTAATATTTAATTACACAATATAACTTTTTGGTTACTTCAATTAATATCTATTTAGCTTTTCAAAGTGATTAATTATAAATTTTGAATTCATATGATTCAAAGGAATTGCTATATATGTTTGAAAATTTGATTTATTGATAGTATATGAATTCGTCCGTTTTTATGTAGGCTTTGAAGGGAATTTAAATCTCCCAAACTTCCTTTTTCAATTACATAAATAAAAATGATCCCTTCGAATAGAACTCCACCTCTCTGGCAAATAATTGATTTATATCTTTTTTTTTTGGAAGGAATAGCGGCATCGAACCAACGAACGATTACCACGAACTCATGCATGCCTCCCCGGCAGTATCGCGCATCCACAGACAGCCCACTAATCCGTCGTTGTCCCGGCCCAGCTTACGCTGAACCTAGAGCCCAACCACAGTCTAAGACTGGGCTGGGGGGGAGGGGCAGCCCAGTTAACGACTGGACCGGCCCAAGGACTGGGTACTCCTCATGCCCTCAAATTGACTCCCCTTGGATTCGAACCCGGGTAGGTTGGGATACCATCCACCCCCCCCACCCCCCGGATTTATATCTTTTTTCTTGCCAAAATATATAGTTTACCTTTTAAGTTTAATGTTGATAAACTATTTATACTTGCATGTAGTAAGTTATTGGGCAAAAGGTTGATACCGACAACCCTGACCGGCTCCATACCTGATCCTGCCTACTCTGCCATCCGTATGAGAGGGCATTTTTGAGGCTCACTCAGCGGCTGTGGCTAGCGGGAGGACCTGGACTCAAACCCAAGACCTGTTAGTTATTAGGCAAGTCTCTCCGCCCCATTGCCAACTGAGCTACACGCCATAGGCTGTATGTAGTAAGTTATGTATATGCTATATTACATTTTGATTCTATGCAACTTGGTAAATTATATATACTACTTGCCATTAAGGGTGTTCGTGGTCCGGTTTAGGCGGTTTAACCCCCTAAACCACAAACCAAACCACAAAGGGTAGTTTAGGAAATTTTCAAACCGAGCGGTTTGGTAGCAAGTAACCAAGTCGGTTAAATCGGACCACAAAAAGGCGGTCTGGTCTGACCGGTTTAGGCTGTTTGGGCCTCTTATGAGCTTCAAACTAAAAAAAACATAAACTCTATAGCCAAAATAAAATCACTATCAATATAACATTACCAAAAAATAGTATATCAAGTTATAAAAGAATGTTTGTATATTAAATTGAAAAAAACATTGAACAAGTTGAAAAAAATTAAACAAGTCCACCAACAATTGTTTAATTTTGGACAAATATTGAGAAAAGTTAAAGAAAGATTTGAATTTTTAACGGATCTTAGAATTTTGTCAATTTAGATAACACAATCAATTGAGAAAATGAAAACTAAAGACATAATTCTTTGATGGACTTTTTTTAAATGAGCCACAAAAATTGAGCCTGTAATATGAAAATAAATATGATTAAAACATGCGTATTTTTGGTGATCGGTTCGGTCCAGAGCGCTAAAAAAAGGGTCAAACCACAAACTAGACCGGGCCGAGCGGTTTGGCTATTTTTCGGACCAGGCCGGGACCACCAGAACGCTTAGGCCAGACCACCAGAACGCTTAGGCCGGACCACCAGAACGCTTAAACCGCAAAAAACGGTCCGATTTGACTTGGTTCGACCGGTTTGCAGCGGTCCAACGTGTTGGTGATTTTAGTGTCATTAAACATTTTGGTGTAATTGTGATTTATTTGAGATCGATTGAGACGATAAGGTAAACATACGTAAGTTAGAAGGTGCGGAGTGCACACTTACAAATGTTACATTTATTATCTTAAAGAGGGGTCGAAGTTCTGAAGGACTTAGAAATTTATTTAAGTCGTGCTTTCAGCAATTATAAAGGCTATCGTTGAAAGCTGATAGCTATCGCTGATGGTTGATTGTTGTCGCTGAAAGCTTATAGCTGGTCGCTGAAAGCTGATAGCTGTCGCTGAAAGCTGAAAGCTGAAAGCTGAAAGCTGAAGACTATCGCTGAAAGCTGTCGTCCAAAGTTGTCAGCTGTCGCGAAAAAGCTGTTGTCCAGAACTTGAGTTCGGTTGTAACTACTTTTTGACCTTATCCATTAATGGTTATAACCATTGTACAACCGTCTAACCGCCTATAACCGTTGATTTCTCATTTAAATATGTAATTTGAGAATCTGGGTAAATAGATATATTTCTTTTTCACAACCTTTGAAAAAGGAGAAAAAAAACCTTAAGAATTATCCCAATACAAAGTTCGTGAACTCAAGGCTTATAGGGTCGAATTGTTGTATTTGGAAAGTGCTTTCCAACATGATTCTTAAGTTTATCCGGTCTCGATACCATCTCTAAATTACACAATTCCTAACACAACGGTTTTTTTGAACACCCCTACTTGCCATTGAAGACTATTAACATTTGTGATGAACTACATGTTGGTATTGTTATGAGAATCAGAACATCGTTAGGTTATTATGTGACCATTTGGTATATTAATTATAGTGTACATTGTGTATCGGTAGATAGTGTGCATGTATTAGGAGTTGTTTGTTTTTTTTAAAAAACCTCTTAATGACTCTTAAGTCTGAATCGTTCAGACCTTTTTACACACCACATCTTATTAATCGTAACTAAAATAAGACTTCAGACTTTAGACCTCTTAAAAAACAAACAACATCTTAGTGTCTATATTGTTACATATTGTATGCATTGGAAGCATGTTGTTTATATCAACACAATATAGGGTAAATTGGTAAATTATTGTGAAACCTGGGTATATATTGAGCATATAGATTTTACCTTAAATGACCCTGATTAACATACTATATATGGTGATCCAATCATCAACTGTAAATTAATTCATGTTTGTTGCTCCTACCTATTGATGAGTGAATATTCATAACACTTGATAGTAATTCAGAGTAGTTCCTCTATAAGTGAATTATTGATTTTAGATGTCATAAAGTTGTATAGTTCCTGTTCAAAGAGAAGGATTGTGGGGTTTCGTATTCATTTTATTTTTTTTAATATGTCTATCACCACAAAATTTTATATTTGATAGGAACAAATTGACACATCTGAAACTTACATTTCCTGATGGGTAGCAAAATTAAAATTTACTAGTAGATTGTTTGTATTGATCCACTAACAGAGGTGCAACAACCGTTGCGAAAGAACAATGTTGTTCAGCCAATCCTGACATCAATTATAGGAGGTGTTGAGCAATTATGGAAATTGATCCAAATAGCTATTTTTATCTTCAAAATTGGTCTCCTAACCTTTTATCTCCAGGTTTTACCAAAATATTAAATATCACTACCTCTGCAAGTAACAATTCCGCAAATTGCGGGAGGGGTGAAAAAGTAAAAAAAAGAAAAGAAGTTTCTAAACAGGTCCGCAAACTGCGGGAGGGGTGAAAAGGTAAAAAAAGAAAAGAAGTTTCTGAACAAGTCCGCAAGTACAGAGACCAATTCCGCAATTTTGTCTTAAGTCTGCAAGTCTATGTCCGCAAGTTGTGTTTAAAAAAAATTACAGTTTAGGTCCCTGTACTTGCAGACCTGTTCATAAATGTAACATCCCACTCACAGAAACAAACATACGAAACATAGTATAAAATATCTCGCCAAAAGTGGCTTCAAAGTATAACTCAAACATAGGAGGTTTGTGGAAACAACCTATTACACAACTGAGAATGAATAAATGAAAAACAACTAAGACTATAAAACTAAGGTAGCATCCTTCTAGATCACGACTCGCGGCTTAAAGCTTCTCTTTCCCCTTACCCACGCCTTTCTGAAAAGGTTTTTAGTTTTTGAAAAGTGAGGGCTAGACCATGAGGTCTAGTGAGTTCCCTCCAAAACGGTTATCCATGCCACAACAATATAAGCAGAGATATATAAAAACATTCACTTGCCGCACTTGCTTTACCCTTCGAACCCGGACTATGGTCCTTAGACAAAAAACCTATGAGTAATAAGGTAAGATTGGTAAGAATACTCTAGATCTAAAAGATACATCTAAAAGACCTCCAATGCACAACAAATTCCCACCCAGTACCTCCCCTACCGGTTCCGCTCTCACCCGGAGGTCTCCCCTACTAGGTTCGGCCTTCTTGATCCCTGCCTACCCGATTCCCGGGTCTTCCCGACTCCTGGGGTTGCATCACCCGACTCCCGGGTTATTTTTTCGCCAGCCACCCCGGCTCCCCTCTTCCAGAGACCCCGCCTCCCGGGCTTCCCTACTGGGAACTCCTCCTCCCGGTCTCCCCCTTCCCGGGACCCTCGCCTCCCGGGAACTCCTTTTGCCTGGTCTCCCCGACCTCCCTGTAGATCCCAGATACAGTGCAATCAATAGCAATAGTAATCAATGAAGAACAATGATTGATTCACAACTTCTAGTCATATGATTAATACACAACAAAGGTTTAGGTTTACAGAGAGAATTTCTGATAAGCAAATGTAAACCTTAAGACTAGAATGATTTCAACTAAAACCTCTCTAAACCTGAAATATGAAAAACAACACGCCTTATATATGGCGTGCACAAGGCCTAATGGGCTTTGGGTCCATTTACAATAACTTTCAATTAATTACAATTTAAACCCTTATAAATGCTTTATACCACTTTCAACACACAGGACTTTCAGTCCTAACAATCTCCCCCTAAAGTTGAATAAGGCATTTATCATCTTGAAACCTTTAGGCATTGATCTTCTTTAAATCTTCAGGTTTGATCTTCTTTGCCTCTTGAATCTTTGAAGAACTTTGGTGTTGCATGTCTTCATTTGTTTCCACGCTCCCCCTTGAATAAAGCTCTTGTCTTCATAGTTTCAAGTTTGTAACCAGATTCAATGTACAATAGCCTCGACTGAATGCACTATCAAGCAGCTTTCCACTGTAGAAACTCAACACATCGGATCATCACACAAGAAAGATAAAGTGCGTGTTACTTGACATTCCACGGTGCATCTTCAGTTTAAAACAAAGAATCTGTCTTTGAACCGCGAGTTGAATAGACTTTCAGCTCAAGAACTTGTAGAACCAATATGCTCGTAGGAGGTACAAACTTGTAGCAGACACCACATGATACGGGATAGAAAAAATACAATCTTTGAAATCTTCATCTTTGAATATTGAAACAACATTGAACTCATATCTTCATCTCTTTGATCTGTAGACTGTCTTCAGAAAAGCAAACTTTCACGAATCATCTTCATTCAGAAATTGAATCATTATGGAATGATTTCTTTTCACCAATCTTGAACTTTCTGAAATTTCTCCACAAATCTTTTCACAGAACTTTCTTTCTTTATAACTTTGAAATTGAACTTTGTAAAATTTCTCCCCCTTTTTGATGATTGTGAACATCATGAGCATCAAAACTTCTTCAATTTCAGCACTTTCTTTGATTTCCCCCTTTGTAAAGACTAACAATCTCCTCTTCATAATAATTTGACATTCTCCGCCCGTTGATCTGATTATCCGTCAATTCATGAAATGTATATATCCGAATCTTTTCAAATTCAGATATAATAGGAATTGTAAACCTGAATCAACAAATGATACAGTTAGTATGCCTGTAAGTAGCAAGGAGCCACTTTGTACAACGGATGTACTTTGGAAAGGAGCTTTTGTGATATTCACTCCCCAGGGCTTCCATTCAATCATCAAAAAACCACAAAGGAATTTTCTATGAATGTTATGACAAGAAAACTCATTCCTTGTGTGTACGTGCAAGTGTAGAATGATTGAAGCTACTTAGCTTTCTCAGGCTCAAAAATGTGTAAACTGTTGAGACAGCAACAGATATTACACGGACTCAATATGCATGAAAGAGGTGCGAAGGTGGGGCAACTTTCCTTCTTTTTCAATATCTAAATCTTCTGATTGAAGACTAGATAGCAGATATGTTGCGTCCCCAAAGAAAATGAAACATTTCTTTGTTAAGAAAGAAACGAGTGGTTGGTGGGGTAAAAGCAAGAGTTGGCATGGGATCACTGCCTGTTTCAATGATGGTCACCAAAGAATGTGAACCAATCAATAGATGTGGCTGCCCGACTCAGAAAGTGTTTGGTGCAGAGTTTTCATATTCTTTTAACTCTGTTCTCACACCCTCTTTCTTTTTATCATTAAAGCTCACTTCTAACCAAACTCTCATTTACATTTTACCGCTCAGCACAATGAGAAAAACTCAACCGGATGAGTTATCTCCCCCACTCATTGATTTAAGACCCCTCACCCCTCAATCCCTCAAGGATAACTTCCGGGGTAGGAAACACTGGTTAACGTGAATCCATGGAAGTTTTGTTTAAGTTCTCACACAAATCCCATGTAAGTCCTAAAAAGAATGGTTGCTCAACAGTTTAACTTGTACAATTAAGCACAAAATGTATGATAACACTGTCAAAATGTATGCTCATAAGATTTGAGCAATTGAACTTTGAAGATTTCTCAAAACAAAGATATTGAATGAAAGAAGTGAAATCAAGAGAATTGTTTTGAGAATCTGACAATGTATCAATCAAATCAAACAAAATGGTTAGGGTATCAAAGAACTGGATATTTTGTTTATATGAACAAATATAAACAATTTAGCAATGAAAGCACAAATTTTGAAATGATGATTGATGCTCAACAATATTTGAATTTCAAACGGGGGTATTACCATCGAAAAATTGGTTCGTTATGAGACATGGTAATAACAATTTCAAATAAAATACTGAACCGGTGTGTATGAATACTTGACAGTATATGGACAAGATAATACACAAGTATTGATCTTTGGAAACACACGGTTAGTTAAACATTAAAGCTCAAAATTTGAAAAACATTTAAAAGACACACTTCTAAATTCTTAAAATCTTTTGAGAACCAGAAGTGGTTTGAACATTTCAGAAAACGTTTTTCATGTTCGAAAGTTGTTCTTCTTTCAAACAATCAGAGATCTAGATCAGAAGATATTTACCTTTAAGCTCCCCCTCAAATCATGATTAAATGATTTAGGTCAGATAGGCATTTAAGAATGAGTCCTGAACTGAAGTGTTCAGAAGTCGAACTCCGTTGAAGTACGGGTTCTAAGCTGATTTACTTAGAAGCCTTAGTTCTTCTACCCCCCCCCCCTTGACAGTAGGTGCCTGCAACACAGAATCAATTTTAGGCTTTGGTACCCACTGGTATTTGGGTCCATGAATGTTAATTACAGTTCGAATGGGAGTAATAGAATTTCTTACCTGATAACCTGAGTAATTGATCTCTCGAGTAAATATGGTCATGTTTACCTTTATGCGCTTTGTTCTTCTTGGCTTTGTGTGTTTGTACACATGATTTCTTTCCTTTCAGCTCATCTTTCTTCTCATCTTCCACTGGTTTCTTCTTCCAGACCAGTTCCTCTTCCTTGTATCTCCTTCTTCGTCGATGTGTACCTAAACCATCTATATTTCTATCATAGAAAAGGTTAGTACTACGAATCTGATTAACTGATTTAACTGACCTTTTTGAAGAAACAGTTTTCTGATTTGAACTTGATGCTGTCTTTTCAAGCTCGTTAATCTTTGAAGCAAATCTGTCTCTCTATTTGACAAGAAGGTCAATCTTCGTCTCGCATTCAGACTTCGTGTTCTTCTCTTTCAGCACACTTTCAGATTGTTCAGATAGCTTCTCAGTAAGCTTTTTGATCTCAGCCTCAAATATGCTTCTTTCTTCTTCAAATCCCTCCTCAGCATCCTTTCTTTGGCCGGATATTTCCTTAAAGAATCCAACGTTCTTCTGTTCAATCTCCTTCTTCTCCTTGACAAACTTTTCTCTTTCCAAGATTATTACTTTCTCAAAATCAGAAACTTTCTGAGAAAGCTTGATACATTTCAGCTCAACTGCTTTCTTCTCATCAACACATTTTCTTGAAAAATCTGAGAACTTCTTTGCAAATGATTTCTCTTTAGTCTCAAAATCGGATTTGTCTTTTGCAATCTTTTGCTCCAAATCAGATATTTTCTTTTGAAGCTTAGCATTAGCATCCTCCAGACTCTTAGTCTTCTCATCATACTTTTCAATAGATACTGCTTGCTGGATTTTCACAATATGATATTCAACATCAGAGATCTTTCTTTTCAGCTCAGAGTTCTCATATTCCAAACTCAGTATTTTCTCATTATTCTGCTCAGAAGTCTTTTTCATAAGATCTTCATTAATTATCTTTAATGCACTAACTTCTTCTTTCAGTAGCTTGCTTTCATCATTATATTGTTTTGATCTCTTCAAGTAGAAATCAACAGATAAAGCAAGATTTATGTTCTCTAATTCGAGCTTGTCAACCTTCGCTTAAAGTCCAGAAAAATATCCCATCTTGAATTAGAAATCAGCTTGATATCCAGGGACTAAACTTTTCAAGAGATGAAACTTGAACGGGTTTAAACTTTAGTCTTAACTGCACTGTAGCGATCGTGAGACAAACAAGATGATCCAAAACAATAAAGAAACAGGACAGGGACAAGGATCCGATCGAAAATCAGAAGAGTGGGAGAAAAAAAATCCAAGTAAAGTTTGCGCTACAAGAGGGTGGCGCAAAGGTAGGTTTGCACGAGGTATGGGTCGCGCGAAGTGAGTTTTGCGTGAACAATAGGTGGCGCAAAGTAAAACTTTGCGCGAAGAGAAGGTAGCGCAAAGTTAGGTTTGCGCGAATAGGCAATGGCGCAAAATTGAGATTTTTGCGAGTAACTGATGGCGCAAAAGTGAGTCCGGTCGACAAGACACCGGGCGCAAGGACCGGTCAATAAGGTACCGGTCGCACGCAAGGTACCGGTCAAGAGCAAAGCACCGGTCAACTGGGTACCGGTCGCTGAGTATCGATCGAGTCACAAAGTACCGGTCAATGATCCGGTCACAAACATCGGTCGCCAAAGCGATCCGGTCAAGTCAAGGTACCGGTCCACAAGTCCGGTCGCAAAAGAGCTCCGGTCGCAGGGGTCCGGTCGATATCAAGATAAGCACTTTTAATAACAGATAATACGATAATCACCGAAAAATTCGATCAACCTCAAACTTTGAACCCATAAATCGGCAACTTGAAGTAATCGATATCCAGAAGCTTGATTTTCAGAAAATTTTCAAAGATTGATTTTGATTGAAACCCAAAAAATTTCAAAAATTGATTTTGCAGATATGGCATAAACCCAGAAACTCAAACCAAGCTATTTGATTTTCAAGAACACAGATTCGATCGAATAACTATTTTTCCAGAAACTTGAATTAATTGAAAATCAGAAAACCAATCGACCCAGATAAATCAAATACTCGACCTCAAAATCCAGATATGATTTTACAGAAAATCAAGTTTAGATCAACCTAGAAAACTCAATCGATGCAGAAAACTTTAATCGAACTTAACCCAGAAAACTCAATCGAATATTATCTAATAAGCTATTAAAGGGTTTTAGACAAACCTTTTTGGATCAAAACTTCAGTCTCTTTGCTCTTTTTGGATCAAAACTTCAGTCTCTTTGCTCTGATACCAATTGTAGATCCCAGATACAGTGCAATCAATAGCAATAGTAATCAATGAAGAACAATGATTGAGTCACAACTTCTAGTCATATGATTAATACACAACAAAGGTTTAGGTTTACAGGGAGAATTTCTGATAAGCAAATGTAAACCTTACGACTATAATGATTTCAACTAAAACCTCTCTAAACCTGAAATATGAAAAACAACACGCCTTATATATGGCGCGCACAAGGCCTAATGGGCTTTGGGCCCATTTACAATAACTTTCAATTAATTACAATTTAAACCCTTATAAATGCTTTATACCACTTTCAACACACAGGACTTTCAGTCCTAACACTCCCTCTCCGAGCCACTTCACACACGGTCTCCCTGGGTTTCCCTCCCCAGGAAGGGCCCTACACCCAGTCTCCCGGGATTCCCTCTCCGGGAACGGCCTAAGCCGCCCATGGCGATTTTTCCCAGACGTTGGGTGATTTCGCACAAATAGAAGGGAAATCCATCAAGACAATAAATGCAAAAAAGTCAATAGGCTAATCCTTCCTATCAACCTCCCCAATAAAGAAACAACAAACTTAGAAACTTAGAAGGATGAAATTAGACCAAAAGTCCTCTCTTCCCCAAATGATTCTAAATCTTAACAAATGCAACACCAATCAATAAAATCAAAGAGAGGAGGAACTAGGGTAACCTTCTTGAAGACTAGGGGTAGAGCTTCCTTCCCAAATGATCTTCTTTGATTCTCCCAACTTGAATGCTACACACGCACACACAAAATTATTTTCCTGATTTCTTAGGCTCCAAGATGAGAATGATTAGATAGCTAGGGTATTAGGGTTTTAATTCCCTTTTATTCACCTTTACACTTTGACCCCCACACTCTAGGCTCTCAACAAAACTCACCCACACTCCACTCTTTATAACATTTGGTCTTGGTTATTACAATAAACTCTATTTTTTTTTTACTTTTTTGCCCCTCCGCAATTTACGGACCTGCAGAGGTAGTGATATTTAGGTTAAAAGGGAAGAAAAATGGCTAGTAGATCAATTGTGAAGATAGAAATGGCTATTAATTTGGGTCAATTTCCTTAATACCTGGTTACCAAAATTAAATCTTCTAATATCATTTGATATATATTCTTGTACACATCATATTGTTGCTGTTCTTTCCTGCCACATAAATAGTGAAGTTAAGTTGTAACAACAATTTTTTTTAATGGTTTTAAATTATTGTTCGTATAAAAGTAAAGATTTAAACTAACATTTAGACTAAATCTATTTTTCAATAGATTTTGGTGAAGGCTAGCAATTTTTTATAAACAATAATTATGTTTGGTTAAAAGAAGTGTTTGACAATGAATTTCAAATATCATAAACTTAATTAATTAATAGAATACTACTTCAACAAATAACGTAATTTAAATATATAATTAAATAAATTAATATGAACATGTTGGTCAAAACCATTCAAGTCAAAGGAAAAACAATTACCAAAGCAAATCACGAAAAGTTATAGAACAAACAAATTAATAGAGTTAAAAGCATTTTCGTGGGTTCAAATTTGGATATCTCTATCACTTGCAACGTGAAGTCTCTAGTTATAATAAATAATTACAAATTTCACTATTAATAATCTTGAAAATGCCAAATTAAATGTTGAATCTGTAAAAGAAAAAAAAATGTTACAATTCAAAAGTTTCAATTTGATTTGTGAATGTTAAACATGGTTAAAACTTAAATAAATTACAGATTTTGAGTTTTCATCTTATATTTTATGTATTATTTCATAAATTATTTGTAACAAAATTAAAGAATTTTTACCCAGTGAATTGTTTTCAATCTTTTAAAATAAGTAAACAAATATAGCATTAATTCCGTTTGTCTTAAAATTAATACAACATTTATTTCTAATACCAAAAATTAATTTTAATTCATAACAAACTTATTAAACTAATAAAATACTAATTAGCAAGGAATGATTCAAAATTCTGTGGCCACCAAAACCAAAACTTCTCGAGATCATAGGCAGCATCGATGATCGATAAGTTGATGAAACTATACACATGGGGTTTGACACGATTGTTGATGTAAACACCTTAAACAATTGAATTTGGTCCCCAATTTTGATAATTTTAAGAATTCTGCAACTCATTTCTTTGACTTAAACTTAAGAGTTGAGTCTATATATAGGAATATATGCATCTGCATTTCATTCTCTTCTTCCTTTCTTCTTTATGTACTTCTATTATATATGTGAATGCTTACAAACAGACATATATACCCATAAATTTATAAGAATTAATTAAGGCAGTTGATTACCATATTCAACAACGAAAGACTCGCAATTATGTCTTTAAGGTTTATAATCATAAGTTCGTTCCTGCTCTTCATCATTGCAAGCACCCTCTTTACTGCATCTCGCTACAAAGGTATGTATATGTATATTCGTCTTAGGGACTATTTGTTTACCTTTTAATAGTTCTATTAAGAGGCAACCTCTGAATCGCTAAAAGGTGAATCTTGTTTGACAAAAAAAAAAGGTCCGTCTCTTAATGGTTTTAAAACTCTCTGAATGATTTTGTATCTTGGATCTCCCTTAACCATTCAGTGCCCTAACATCATGAACAATTACCAAACAACCATATTTCATTTTGCACTATATCATCCTGCACCAAACCATTCATGATTCATCAACTACCAAACAACCCCTTAGTCATTTTTGCATTGTTAAAGAGAGCTTAATTTGTTAAAGGCCAAATCTTTGTAATGCTGCTAGATCATATATACCAGTAAAATTCAAATTTGAAATGTAACTTTTTAAAATTCATTGTTTAATTTTAGGTGAAAATAAAGCTGGATTTGTTGGTGCTTCAGATGAAGAGGTACAAATGGATTGCTCTAATTAATGTTTATTTAATTTTTTGTAACGATAAATATCGAAATGAATGTCACTGATGATGGATATAATTAATGAACTATACGTAGGTACGCCCGAAGAACCTATATGTTGTTGCTGCTGCAGCAGCAGCTAGAGAAAAGACATTGAGAGGCCGAAAAATGGTGGTCGATAAAACAATTATGCTCGACACGAAAGTGAAAATGAATGTTATGGCAAGGGGAAAGCAAACCAGTTTTAGGAGAATAACACTTTCTGAGAACAAAAATGTGAATTTTGTTGCTTTCACCGAAGATTACCACCCACCAAGGCATCACCCACCTAAGAATAACTAAGCAATCGATTCGTTAACATTGTCTTCGTTTTTGTATTTTTGACTTTTTTCGTGAAGCAGGTGGTTTGTAGAGTTCTTTATGCCAAAAGATCCGAGTCGTGATCGCTTGCTTTATATAAAAAGTTAAAAGTAAAAAACGAAAATGATGTAACAAAATATGACTGCTAAATTTTGAGCTTGATAACACGGAAATGCGAGACTTAAGACTGGCTTCTTTGTTAGTTTACATATTATGCATATTTTATCTTCATAGTTTTGTTTTTGTTGCATTTTTGTGTTTATGCGAAAGAAGTGGATGTAAGAATGTTAAATCTAGATATATATTTTGGTCTTTAATTATATATATGCTTTATGAATGGAATCATTGAGTTTTTTTTTCCACACGAATTAATTAATGTTGAAACCAACCAATATTACTTTAGCTAATTGGCCCTTAAAACAAAAGTGTGACTTGCAATTCTCCATGTGGCTTGCTCTTGATGGCTTCACGTTGCAGGAGCAAATCGTTTGAGACCATACACAACAATTTTCACAACTTGAAAATAAAAGAGTAAGTTGGTCAGAATGAGTTGGGTTTGCCGAGTGGAAAATGAGGACAAGTAGCATGTGAATTAAATCGCATGGTCACCTCGAATAGGTTTATAACCAATTTAGGGTATTTTTGTTGGCTTTCCTGATAATATCCATAAATACTCCCAACAGTGTGATATGGAGAATGGACAACGATGGGGAAAACGGGAGTGGCGAGGGGGAGCAATACTGTTGTTTGCGAGGGGTTTGAATATAGGGTTTGTGAATCGTAAAGTGATTTAGGTTTTTTTTTTTACTTTAAAATCTTCCTATTTGATTATATGTACCTTTTTTTGTTAAAAAAAATGTAGTTAACCAATTTTTAAAAGTTCCATTGTTTATTTATTAAAAAATTGTTTATGGGCTTAATCATTCAAAATGACAAAAATTTAATGGTTTTTTTATTCAAAAAAACTGCTTAGAGACTTAATTATTGGAAATGAGAAAGTTTAATGGTTTTTTCATTCAAAAAAATTGTCTAGAGACTTAATTATTCGAAATGAGAAAGTTTAATTGTTTTTTCATTCAAACAAATAGTTCAGAGACTTAATCATTCAAAATGGGATAGTTCGTTGGTTTTTTCTAAAAACTTTTCTCTTGTTGTATAAAATATATATAGACAAATAGTACTTTAGTATATTGAACGCTTGGTCATTTTTTTTTCAATAGCAATAGTCCCTAGACTACAATTTTTTCATAAAAGAGATTATTAGATATCAAGTATACAATTTAATTTGTTAGTTTGATATATGGTGGATGAAGAAGGAAGCCATTTGAGAGAGCATCTCTGGTTTATTGATTAAAGAGATCGATTCAATACAGGAGAAAAAAAGCACTGATTATAAACCCACTATAACTAATAGCAAATGACAAAACTGATCCCTCAACTATACATTATATATACATATAGCTAACACCCCCTCTCAAGCTCAAGGTGGATCACATGAAATCAACTTGAGATTGCGAACGAGGTTTGAGAAACGACCCGGAAGAAGAGCCTTAGTGAAGATGTCTGCAGTTTGTTCGGTGGAAGAGACTGGAATGAGTCGAACAATGTTGCGAACAACATGTTGGCGGGTGAAATGACAATCGATCTCGATATGCTTGGTCCGCTCGTGGAACACATCATTATGAGCAATGTGAATAGCACTACGATTATCACATTAGATAATTGTGGGTGATAACTGAGGTGCACCCATGTCAGACAGAAGCCACCTTAACCACAACAATTCCTGGGTGGTGTCAGCTAGAGCACGATATTCAGCCTCGGTACTAGAGCGAGATGTGAGAGACTGTTTCTTGTTGCGCCAAGAGACGAGGGAGTCGCCAATAAAGAAGCAGTAACCGGTTGTAGATCGACGATCAGTGACATCACCATCCCAGTCAGCATCAGAGAAGGCATGAAGCTCGAGGGATGATGAGGAAGAGAAGTATAAACCATGGAATAAAGTACCTTTAACATACCGTAATATCCGCAAGACAGCTGAATTATGAGAAGTGCGAGGAGCAGACATGAATTGGCTGACAATGTGGACTGCAAACGCTATGTCAGGGCGTGCGACAGTGAGATAAACTAGAGAACCTACCAACTGACGGTAGCGTGTAGGATCTGAGAAGAGACTACCATCACTAGGGGTAAGCCGAAAGTTCGGTTCAAGGGGCGTAGAAGATGTCTTGTCGTCGGTGATACCAACACGCGAGATAAGATCAGAAGCATATTTGGCTTGGCATAAATAGATCCCAGAGTCACGAGGTAAAACCTTAAGGCCAAGAAAGTAGTGAAGCAGTCCCAGATCTTTCATCTCAAAGTGTTGATGAAGAGATGCTTTTAATGTAGTAATACCTTGAATATCGCTACCTGTGATAATCATGTCATCAACATATAAGAGAAGAAGAATGGTGCCTGATGAGGTAGTTTTGGTGAAGAGACTAGAGTCATAGTGACTAGCAGAGAACCCTAGAGAACAGACGGTATTGCTGAACTTCTCAAACCATGCTCGGGGAGCTTGCTTTAGCCCATAAAAGGCTTTGCGTAAACGACAAACATGGTTGGGAGGATGTGGAGTGCCCGGTGGAGGCGTCATGTAAACTTCTTCAGAAAGATCCCCATTGAGAAAAGAATTCTTCACATCCATATGGTAGAGCGGCCACTTGCGGACAGCGACAATGGCTAGAAGACTGCGAACGGAAGTGACACGGGCTACTGGAGCAAAAGTTTCTTCATAGTCAATCCCATACTCCTGATTATAACCTTTTGCAACTAGGTGAGCTTTGTAGCGATCAACAGAACCATCAGATTTTGTTTTGATCTTGTACACCCATTTGGAACCAATAATCCCCTTGCCGGAGGGGAGGGGAACAAGATCCCAAGTGTGAGCTTTAGAGAGAGCCTGCAATTCCTCGAACATAGCTTGCTGCCAAAGAGGGTTAGTAGAAGCTTCCTTGTAGGAAGAGGGAGTATGGGTAGAAAATAATGTAGAGTAACAATGAAAATCACAAAGGTGTGAAGGTATTTGCCTTACCCTATAGGAGCGTCGGACATCAACCGGAGCAGGAGCAGGATCATCAGGACTCACAGACATATCAGGATTCGTCAAAGATAGAGGATCAGATGTAGCTCCAGGGGAAAGAGGAGTAGGTAATTCGAAGGAGATAGATGGAAGAGAGTGATCAAGTGAGTGAGAGATGGTGTCAATAGGAGGAGAAGAAGTTGGTGGTGGGGTTGAGTCAAAGAAAGGAATAGATATATCAGTAAAGAATGGAGGAGGAGAATCAGATTGGACCTTGAACTTTGAAACAGAAGAAAACATATGATCTTCCCAAAATACAACATGCCTCGAGATGCGTAGGCGTTGGTAGATGGGATCCCAACAACGATATCCCTTGTGTTCTATGCCATATCCAAGGAAACAACATAGGCGAGAGCGGGGTTAGAGTTTGGTACGTTCATGAGGTTGAAGGAGAACAAAGCAGGCACAACCCCATACCTTGAGTAGATCATAGGAATGAGAGGTACCATAGAGACTCTCATAGGGAGATTTGTGGTTAAGAAGTTTTATGGGTTGACGATTAATAGTGTATACGGCAGATAAATCCGCTTCACCCCAAAACCGTTCAGGACACTTGGCAGAGATTAAAAGAGTGCGAACAGTGTCAAGAATGTGTCGATGTTTCCTTTCGGCACGTCCATTCTGTTGTGAAGTACCAGGGCAAGAGTATTGAGAGATAGTTCCTTGACAACGAAGAAAATCAAGAAATGAGTGCTCCTTGTACTCCATGGCGTTATCCGCACGAAGTACTTTGACATGTTTTGAGAATTGGGTAAAAATCATATGAGCGAAAGTCTTATAAATCTGGGGAAGCTCGGATCGTTGTTTCATAAGATAAATCCAGGTAAAACGACTATGATCATCAAGAAATATGACAAAGTATCTAGCACCCCCCATTGTGGGATGAGGTGAAGGTCCCCAAACATCAGAATGTATAATATCAAAACAAGCACTTGAGGTAGTGTCATTAATATAAAATGGAAGAGCAGGTTGTTTTCCCAGCTGACATGGCATACATGATAAAGGTTTAACAATAGTTTGACCCAAAATACCAGAAGAAACAATAGATTTAAGTCTATCAAAAGAGATGTGGCCTAATCTAGCATGCCAAGTATCAAAAGTATTGTCTTTGCAGGAAGTAGTGAGAGTGTATGGTTTGCTGGTTTCTGGAAGACGAAGATAGACCAGCTCGTACATCTGCCCGTCTCTACGGCCTATCCCATAAGTCCATTTTGTCCTGGGATCCTGCACACAACAGCCAGAGTCACAGAAAGTAACGGTTAATCCCATATCACATAGTTGGCTGATGGAGATAAGGCTAATAGAGAGGTTGGAAATATAAAGCACATCAGGTAAGGATAACTTAGATGTGGAAACATGTCCACTATGTTTGACCGGTAACCGTGTTCCATCAGCTGTGGTGACAGAGGGAATAGATGTACCATATTGTTTGCTAGCAAAAAGATCATGATGCGGTGTCATATGACGACAACATCCAGAATCAAATAACCAAGATGTTGTACCTGAAGGAGTACTCAAGGAATGTGTAGAGCTCGATAGAACCTGATTCAATAAGGAAATCACATCATCTTGAGAAAAGGTTGAGGTGGATGGTGATGTTGCTGCAAGTGGTGCGTGAGTATCTTGATCGGAAGGAATCCCAGAGTTGGCTCGGTTGCGATTAGGATTCTTTGAGCAGTCAGATTGGTAGTGGCATAGATGTTGTTTGTTGCAGTACCTGCAGAATCGAAGATGACAATCAAGCAGTAGGTGAGAGGTAGAGTGGCAATACGAGCACTCAGCGACACCTTTCCCATTAGGAATGGGAGATCGAGAAGTTGGAGTCTGGTGCTGGAAACGTCAATTTCCTTTGTGTCTGGGAATGAAGAGTACACTCTCAGATGAAGGAGTCAGTCCTCCCAGTCTCGTTTCTTCATAAATAAGCTCAGATATGGCACTATCAAGGGTGGGTAGAGGCGATCTATGAAGCAGGGAGGCTCGAACATGCTCGTATCGTGAATCTAAATCCATAAGGAACATGACAAGTTTCTGTTGAGACCGATGGCATATTAGCTTTGTTAGAGCAGTCAGTGCATAGAGATGGCATAGCAAGATCCATCTGGTCCCAAATCACCTTAACCTCATAATGAAAAGAACTAATTGATGAAAAGAACTAATTGACTGAGCTGGTTGTTGTCTTTTACCATGAAGATTTGACCATAGTTAGTACTAGTGAGCTAAATCAGTAGTAGTGTATCTTGCCTTTTAGAAAATTCCAGATCTCTTTTCCTGTGTCGAGTTGAGCAAACAATTGACTAATCTCAGTAGTGGTGGTGTTGTAAAAATAGGAACTCAATTCCCCATTTTTGCAATCCCAAATTTCTTCTCTCTTAGCAAATTCGAGTTCAGATTCACCAGCTATACGAGCCGGTTTAGCTGTTGTTCCAGATATGTATTTCCACAACATTTTTTCCTTGAGGTGACTAGTCATGTGTCTAGCCCATAGTACATAGTTTGAACCATCCAATATACATGAAATGGGTCTATAATTGCTAGTAAGAGAGTCAGACATGATGCAAAACAGAAAAACAAAGAGCTGGACAGAAAGGGGTTCGTCTAGGGTTTAGGCAGATTTCACGTCTAGGGTTTTACAACAGTAGAAATCTGGTTGTGGAGAAGAGAATGATCACGAAACAAAGTGAAACCAGAGGCTCTAATGTTGTTATCAATGGTGATATGGAGATGGAGATGAATTTAAACAAGATAGGAATATTACCAGGAGAAAGAAAAAAAAACTTTCGATACCAGAGATGAAGAGACAGATAGATTGTTAAAAACGACTTGATTTCTTCCTTGTGCTCTGATACCATGTTAGTTTGATATATGGTGGATGAAGAAGGAAGCCATTTAAGAGAGCATCTCTGGTTTATTGATTAAAGAAATCGATTCAATACAGGAGAGAAAAAGCACTGATTATAAACCCACTATAACTAATAGCAAATGACAAAACTGATCCCTCAACTATACATTATATATACATATAGCTAACATAATTAATAACAAAATATAAGTGGACGAGGCGGGCATGTCCAAGTTTTTTTGCATCCCTCATGTCCGCCCATTTATCTTAACTAGTTAGTCGGAACTCATCCATTTGAATGGTTGTACAAACCTGTTTTTATAGTGGGTTGGACGAGCTAGGTCTAGGGGCCCATCCCGTACCCATTAATCTTAACTAGTCGGTCGGGGTCCGCCCGTTTTTTCGAAACTGGCTGCTGAAGCCCCACTTTATTATTCTAGCCAGACGACTAGGTCTATTAGCCCATCTTGTACCCATTAATTTTAATTAGTCGGTCGAGGCCTGTACATTCTCATCCAATCCCCTTTTTTAGCAAGTTAGACAGGCCAGGTCTAGCTGTCCATCTTGTACATGAATAATTCTTGTCGATATAACGGCTAAAATGTCCACTTTTACACGTAGCTTGCTCATCCAAAAATGTAATGAAGTAAATAAATGTTCCTTAGATAAAATTAATGATTTGTCGGGAGTTGATTGGTAGGACAAAGGGGACATGGAGTTTGGAGATAGGTGATTTGTATTCCTCTAGATCCTTCATCCGGATAAGATATACCTAATATGTTTGGGGTTTTTTTCCCGCCAAACAAAAATAAAATTATAAGTAGCTATCATGCCTATATATTACGTCTAGATAAGCCTCTATTATATATCTCGATGAGTAGTTGTGGTTTGATCTTTGGTGCTCCATGTGACCAAGACTCAACATCTGTTTGAAAATCTTGCTTACCTTAATTAATTCTCTTGGGTTAATTTGTTTTCTAACAAGGATTAGGAAAGTTTTGTGATTTCAAATGATTTCGATCCCCAAACAATAAATACGAGATCGATATATATATATGAATCCGAATCACAATAATTAACAAAACCAATTCAAAGATATTCAATTCTAAGCAATGGCAACCATCAATGTACATATGTGTGTATATATATTACATGATGATCACATATTTAGGTATCACAGAGGCCTCTATATATCATGAGTGCATTGCTAATCTTTCATACTTGTATTTTAATTAAATAATATATAGGTAGCTAGTGTGAAAATGGCCTCATGATCAGTACTTGCAATAAGACTTGGGCCATGTAGTGAAAGACCAGGAAGAACAATTACAGATGGGATATCTTTATCTATTTGGGCAATGGGTATGTCTCAACACTTGCAAGCTACAAGTGGAGTGGGGATTAAGTTCTTACCTCTTTGAAACTAACATTCCAACCACTTTAATTACTACAAATGTATACATGCATACACTGTTCTTAATTTGTTTTTACTCCCAAAAATATACGGTGACGTTACGTACAAGATAGAAATTTATCATTAAACTAATAAATCTGATAAACAATACTAATAACAAGTTGTAATTATGAAAACCTTCAGTAAATCCTGAAAGTTCCTAGTTTTAATACTTGTTGCCAGTAATTAAGACGGTGATGTTGACAAAATCATGCCATTTTCTTAGAAAAGTATAACGGGTCTCCATATTTTTAGAAATCAATAAATATGACGATGGTTTTTGAACTTTATGTTTTTATGACTAGTCTTATTAGGCAGACCAACCAATCTACAAACTTTGAACGATATGTTCTTTCCGAATTAGACCAAAAAACTCAACATATTCTGTAAGTTCTTCCGGTTTAACTATAGATACAACAACTAATAATACAAGTAAATTCAACTTTAATTACTCTTTCAACACAACTTAATTTGGTGGTCTATGCTAACCAGGGACGTTCCAATCTTTTTGGAGGTCATGTGAACCTTTTGATTATAATGCAAAATTGAGATAAGAAAGATAATATATACAAATTACAGAGGCGATGATGTGGCGTATAGAAATTAGTGAGACACTAAGGTGGGTTATAGTTTTACATTTGTTGATTAAAGGCCGTAAACAACGTAAAATTGAGTCCCAAAATTTGTGGGTCTGTTCAAAACATTTAACATGCTAAAGAACGGTGTTGATGCTAACTCTCTTATTTCAGGTGAACTGAAATTCTAATATTTCCACCATTTGCAAGTTTCCGGGACATGTTAGAAACTCAAAAGCTAGCATTACAGGAATAGATGGAAAGAAGTGGAAGTGGTTATAGATTGCTTCAAATTAAATTTGTCTTGTACGCATTTTATAAAAATATATCAATCATCATAAACGGGCGATTTCATGCATTTTTTAATATCAAACTAATTAATTTGTAATCGCTTCCTGAGAAATATTGTTGTAGACAAGCCCCCAAAAATCTTCAACTGTCATTTTCAAACAAAGTTGATTTATTTTTGTTTGATTTCTTAAGAAAAATAAGATGCTAGTTGTACATAAAGAAAGCACCTCATTTCACCAACCATCTTTCCTCTATTTGCCATCCACCTCTCTCCCTTTATAAATATTCAAATCCCAACCCATATCAATTAAAGCTATAGTAGTTCTTTGACTAAAATTTCAAGAATGTCGAAAGAAAACGCGATCAGGAGAAATGTTGTCGAGAAGAACAGTAGTAGTAGTCCTACGAGGAGAAATAAAGAGAAGCAATCGACTCAAAGCTTATTATCCAAACACTTGAAGAAAGTTTATCCTGTTGGGATCCACAAAACGAGCTCGCTTCTCTCCCTTTCTTCGCTTTCTTTAACTCTTTCGCATAACTCGAGTGGCTCATTCACAGATTCGTCTTCTACCCTAGAGCAGACCATCTCATCTGCGCTGCACCTCATTGCACCGACACCGGCTAGAAGAGAGCAACCCGTGGCTAAAACTAGCATCGTTCATGCTCCAGTTCCACAACCGAGTTTGGATCCCACCAATTGTGAGGAAGGGTTGAGAAGATGCAACTGGATTACTAAAAACAGTGGTAAGTATTTTAGTTTTTGTATCGTTGACACATTTTTCATCGACAAATTCCAGGAATACAATTGTGTTTTTCTTAGTGTATAGTTTGTCGTCTACATGCATGCATTGTTTTCTTGCGAGTTTTAAATCTTAGAATTGAACGATAAACCCGAATGTGACATTAATGAAAATTATACAACATAATTAATGTGTTATTAATTATAAGAGCATCATATCTACTTCAAAACAAGGCAATAAAATGGCATGTGTTCTAACCACTTGGATATGGAATCTATTCCTTTCTACCTACAAAATTAATGTTGATCAACAGAAATGAATACAAATAGTCAACCATGAGTCATGGAATCTATTAGTATTTTAGTTAGTTTCATTGTTGTGGATTTTAGAATAATTTGATGTTTGGTATGACAGAAACATAAAACCTAATATACCAAACTTCTATTCCCAAGTTTTGTCTCTTGATTAATCATGGTCAACAACTATAAAATATATATGTTATATATTCAACCAATATAGTATTTTTCTTGCTACTCTAAGCATTAATTCACTATATATAACATTTAAAATATGTTTCATTTTCTTCAGATAAAGTTTATGTACAATTCCATGATGAATGCTGGGGAGTTCCGGTGTATGATGACAAGTAAGCGATCCGTGGTTTCTGTAAATATTTTTCAACTTCTCGATAAAGCAGCAACCGTAATTAACTCGATGTATATTAAACTGGAAATTTGTAATAACTTTGACACAGCCAACTGTTTGAGCTGCTTTCATTGTGTGGAATGTTGATGGATTACAATTGGACTGAAATCCTAAAAAGGAAGAATCTTTTCAGGTAACAAAAACAACTAATGTTTCTTTAATTACTCGAATTGATCGATATCATAAGAATCATTACGATTACGATACTTTTTTTTGTGTTTCATTAATCTAGAGAAGCATTCGTTGGATTTGAACCAAACGTTGTTGCTAAGATGGGAGAGAACGATATCATGGAAATAGCCTCTAACAAGGATATCATGTTAGCCGAAAGTAGAGTTAGATCCATTGTTGAAAATGCCAAATGCATCCTCAAGGTATAATTAACTTTGTTATATATATATAGGGTTAGGTTCAGAGGAAAACCTCAAAAAAACGGAAAATTGAGGAACACTCTGATAGCCCTTCATCTGGACGGTATGCACTTGTGCATACAAGTAATTTATAACATGCACACGTGCATATGCACAAATGGATAATGCGCACGTGCATAAAAACTAAAAAAAACTTAATTTACTTGTATGCACAAGTGTATACCGTCTAGATGAATGGCTATCAGGGTGTTCCTTATATATATATATATATATATATATATATATATATATATAACTCTATCGGATCATGAAACATCAAAGGGAAAAGGCAAAATCTTACATTAGATTCTTGTTGATTTTGGGTTCGATTATCTTGGTGTTGCAGATTGCGAAAGCACATGGATCTTTTAGCGGATACATGTGGGGTTCCGTAAACTACAAACCAACCATTAACAGATGCAGACATCCAAGAAATGTACCTCTAAGAACACCGAAAGCGGAAGCCATTAGCAAGGATTTACTGAAACATGGGTTCCGATTGGTCGGTCCAGTGATCGTGTATTCGTTCATGCAAGCTGCCGGAATGAGCATTGACCATCTTGTTGACTGTTTTAGGTTTAGTGAATGTGTTAATCTTGCTGAAAGACCATGGAGGCATGTCTAACATCACGTATTTATTGAGTATTTATAGGATATACTTATAACATTATATTAATTTTATTTTGATTACAGGGAATGTATTTTAATTAATTTGGTTTGTATTGGTGTGTATGTAATGTATCATCATGGGATTGCAGAATTTTAATTATGTATGAGAATATTTTTGTAATAAAATTAATTTTAATATTGTTTCAAATCTTGCTCTCTGTGTTTTCGATACGCTAGTTCATGACTCTGTTTTTGCGCTACCGCGACGTTGGGTTCATACCTTGCATCAGTTTAAGCATTTGTTTTCGTCGCTTTTTTCTTAGTTAGATGCATAATTTATCTCATTCTTGTTGGCATAGACTTGTGGGTATGCTTTGTTGGTTTTTCGTGCTTTTTAGTTTAGTTCGGGCATTTGAACAAAGAATATCAAAGGCAAAAAGGGACAAGATGCTAAACGGGGAGGGAGAGGAGAAAAGGAGAAAGCAAGCAAAACGGACGTGCATAAGTAATGCATCACCATCACACGCCATGCAAGATTAGATCAAAGGCCGTTAGATAAAAATGATTGTAGATATCATTTTAGTTTACATGAACTATGACTAGTTTACATATATACTAGATCTAGAATCGGGATTGAACCCTCTCCTCAAATGTCAGCGCAGAAATAGAAAGAGTCGTGCCAAAAAAAAGTGGAATTATCATCTCTTAATCCCAGGTTTCAGATTTACGTAAGTGCAATGAATGTGGATTGACTACTATACATATTTAGATCTCATTGCATTTCGATTAATTCACTATCATGGTCAACGGATTTAGTTAACTTGTCTTAATAGTTTTCAATATGAATTGTTTTGTCGAAGCTTTATTGACGGAAGTTAGAGCCTAAATATCAACCTCACCAGCTAGTGTTCATGTCCAATAGGTTAGATTCAAATGTTATCTTTTGTAATAAAAAGACGTAAGAAAACTTCCACATACATAGTAATACCATAACTCACAGCATCATATATAGTACCCAACTTATAATTTGAATGTCTCCTACCCATTTGTTACAATAAATCACAAAACATACAATGTATAATGTATTTGTTATGTTTTAATGCTTCGAAGGTTATTAAAACACAACAAATACAAGAATCTCAATCCGTAACATTATATTAGCAGTGGGATTTTCCTAAACTTCAAATGAGTTGGTTCTACCCCAGAATACAAAAAATATTTACTATCGGATTTCCTGCCACATATATATTATTTATGAACAAATAAATCCACAAGGGAAAGAAGCAACTAAATAAACTCCAAACTCACCCATCGATCTAAAAGGCAACACTATTTACACAACATGCCCTCCTAAACACCATCTTCTTATTAAAACTCATATAACAACCAGTCTGAATCCTATCTCTTCTCTTTTATCTCAAAACTGGCAAGAAGTCCCCAGCCTCTGTCTCTGCCTCTGCCCCATGGCACTAGATTTGCGCTTTGCAAACGCTGCGTAAACCAGATCTTCAAACTTCTCCAGAAACAGACCCCATTCTTCCTCCTTCATGTCTGCCAACTTCACGAAACTCGCACCACCTGGAAGCAGCTCATTCGCACTCCTGTGTCCAGATGATGAATTCAACGCTACATAGCTACTACCCGTTTTCAACTTACTACTAGTACTCGTATCATCACCAAAACTGCACTTGTTCTTAACTGAAACCGACAGCTTTGAAACACAAGGTATCATCGTCACTGAATCTGCCATTTCCTCCTCGTTTCCTTCACTTTCTTCCTCATCTTCCATGGTTTCCTCAAGTTTGGAAAGCGGGTTCCTCCCAAACCCAAACTGGAAAGGAAGAGTGTCGTTTACCAACAATTTAGGAGTCAAGTCGAAGGTAGAATCATCATAGTCGATTTCAAACTGGAATGCATCTTCGTCTGCTTCGGTCTTGGGGGATAAAACCAATACCTCCGGCTCCTTCTCAGCCACCAGTCTCCTTGCGTCCATACACAACACCTCAAGCTCACTGGGTTCCTCTTCACCACGCCGAAACTCACGGCTCATCATCTCACCGATCTCGGCAAGACACAGCCCATAAGCAGCAGCTGCCTTGAGGAAAACCGTACACAGAATCAAGACGCGTAGACAGGCCTCTCGTATTATCGGAAGTTCCCTTCTCAGCATCTCCGAGTCACGATACGGATCAAGTTTTTCGATGTACTCGAGCTCGTCCTCTGAAAACGGGATTGAAGCCTGGGGCCAATGGATCCACTCAAAGTATGGATCCTCCAAACTTTCCGGCAAGCAAAGGCCATGATCAATGGGTATGAGTTCAACTTCACTAAATCTCCCAACTTCATCATTGTTAAGCTTTCTAACTAGCAGATTCCCGGCATGCCTATCCGTGTTGAAAATCCTTATATCTAGTATACCAATACGATGAACAGCAGACACAGGGAAACTTGAGGTTCCATGGTCGCTAGCATCAAAATCATGAGGCATAAACTGCTGGAACGAAGCAATCTTGCTATAAAGTTTCTTCTTTCTTTCAGGTTTGCTGTTGTTATTCCCACTTACATCATCATTAACGTTGAAAATCGAGTGGGTAATTTTGACCAAAGCGGTGGGAGGCACGTTAGCGAAGTGATCGTAATCAAGAAGGTAAGCAGCCACCTCTCTGTAGCCAGTTTCACCAACACGAACCGAACGCTTCAATCCTGGTTGGCCAAGAGCTTTACCCACAAAACCTTTCGGGTTGTTTGGGGCAAAGGGTTCTTCATCTGTCGGCTTCACTATCGCCACACTCTCACCTCTGCTATTTCTGAAATAATAAGCACCTCCAAGCCCGCTATGAACTGGGATTGGATCAACACCAGTCTTTATCGCAATCACAACCTCATCAACAATCTGTTTCGTTCTCACAAAACTACTCGAATGCCCCAAGATTTCGACAGGCCCACTCTGATCTCGCTGGTGTATATCCCTACCAGTGGGAGACAAACAAGGAGTTGAAGAACTTCGATGCAAGACGTTTCTGGTTAAAAGAAGAGGGGAATCATTACGAATGGCACTAAGGTCGTTGTTCAATATCATATCTCCGAAACTCAGAGAACTCTCCTCAATCGGGAAATTAAGAGCAATCTGTAACCTTCGCTTAACCATATGAGCGTTATCACTTCGATCTAGCTCCATTCCTAACACACAGCCAGATTCAGTTTGAACAAAAACACGTCTCCTGCCTGTAGGTTTCACCCCTTCCATTCGATTGTTTTCATGGTACTCCCTCCCTAACGGACTTCTAAAAACTGCCACAGCCATTTGGGTTTGAACTGGGCTGTCGAGAGACATGAACCAAGGGAAGGCAACAATGGGTGTTCTCAGCCTACGGCTGGGAAGATTGATTAACCCCCAAAAGAGATCCAACCCCGGAAATAAGCTGCAAATTAATGGTAGTGTAGTAGTACACAAACAATCATCAAACGCCAAAATGGAACTCAATTCTTCATAGTCCTCGAGCTAAAAGATTAAAACAATAGACCGCATCAGAGACAAAGGAGACAGCCGCAATTGGTATCACTGCCTGCCTGTCTTACTGATTCAAATCAATCTGTGATGCCTAATCTGTACCAAAAGAACAATACAACACCATGAGTTAACTCGGTTTAACTTTTATATATGCTACAAACGACAAAGAAGGCAAAGGATCGTGTGAGAAGTTGAGTTAACATGAGAAGCGGGAGAAGTGGATCTGAACATTTGATCACTTATAATCTCAAACCCACTATGAATAGCGCTTCATAAGGAAATTAATCCTGCATCTTATCCTAATATGCATCCAACGTTTGATAACCACTTCTCACAAGAACCCAACCCGATATCCCCCAGATCAATCCTGATGATTGCTTTTCTACTTAAAAGAAATCAAATCCAAAATCTAGAAAATGGTTCCTGTACGGTCGTTCTCCATTCATATGATCCAAATGTCTCAACCTTATATCACCAGGCAATAGCATCTACATATATATTACAAGTTTTCTAAGATCTAGTGTACAAAAACGCACTTATTTACATTTTCATTTTCCAATATCAGCAACACAGAAACAAATAGAACGATGTGTGTTTATATACATACATACATACATATATAGACCTACAAAATACTGAATCAGATTTTCGGTATTTACAATCAAGCTTTCTCAGTACTTTTTACCAACACCTGGCGAAAACCTACAAACTGAGGAAAGAGAAAGCTAAAAAAATTCTTAAATTCGAAAAGAAATGATATCAAGAACATCAAACGAGCTATCAATGAAATTTCTAGAAAAATTGCAATAAGGCGATGATTAAGTATTATAAAACCGAGAAAAAGGATGAAGAATCAAATTGAAAAAAAGAAAGAAAACTCACCAATTGAATAGATCCGTGAGCGATTGACATAGGGTAAAAGAGAAAGAGGGCGAACCAGAATCAAGAAGGCGAATATCGTAATCGATCGGAGAGATGAGAAAGGCAGGAGAGGTTATTTGTTGTAAAAGTGAGATTCAACGGGAGAGACGAGAAAGACAAAACCCTTTTCTCCCTGTTCTTGCTCCTTTTTTTCTCTCTCTAAAAAACTCTTTGGCTTTCTCTCTCTAAAACCATCTCCATCCCTCATCGTTATCTATATAGAGGCGAGGCTGGCCGTCTGTAAAATTATATGATTTTTTTAAAATACTATTCATTTATATTCTTTACAAATTATTTTTAGGAAATTGGCTAAAATAGCTAATTTTATCCATCAATGTCACTTTTTAATCGATCTATTTTCTATTTTAACTAGAGTTTATGGGAAGGTTTTATACATTTACGTGAATTTAAAAAACAAAAAAGATTCATTTTTGCGTATATTATTCTTCTAGAAACCAATATTTTCATAGAGATCGATTATTTTAGGAAGAGGATCTAAAAAATGAATTTTAATTTATGGAATTGGTTATTTAAATTAATTTCCTTTATTATACGACAAATTACATAAAGACAAACATATTTTTATTCCATTCTTATTTTATAAATATATTTTTAAAATAAAAGTTTATAATATTATAACTTTGAAAAAAAATACTGTTTATTTAGAGAAGGCTTCAACCTTTTATGTATGTATGTTCGTGAATACTGGTATAAACAATTTTAAAACATGTTTAAGAAATATAGTTCTTTAAAATGAAAAATTAACATAATTTGTTTTATTTTTTACCTAATATATTAAGATGATTCTATAATTATTGTGAAAATCTATTTTTGGGTTTTATTTTTGTGTTGTTTACCTTAATTTTGGTGAGTTGGCCGGTGATTTTAGATGTGAGCTAGGACTGAGGGATGGGGATGCTGACGTGGAGATAAAGGATTGGATGATGATATGGCAAAATTGGTCGTCAAAACATGTTGGCCTTTGGCGGCCAAGACACGACCTATGTGTGTCCCTCACCATTATCGTCTTGTTTGTGAAATAAAATTACTATTATATCTTAATTATTAGTTCTGTATCTAAATAAAATTATTATTATATCTCACTTTTTTATTAGTTTTTATATAATATAAACTTTTATTGTAAATTAATGATAAAAAATTCTTGTGATTCTTATTAGAAAATAAATTAGTAGTTTATTTTTTAATAAATATAATTATAAATGATGACAAATATGTTTTGTTAATTTAAAAACTCGGCAAAATAAACCTAAAAAGATATATCGATATTAAAAAGAAAAATAATTAATTTGTTTGATTAAACTTTTTATTACAATTTAAATATTTTAAATTAAAAATAAAAATGTAATTTATTTTAATTTTAATTTTAATTTTAATTTTAATTTTGTCAATAAGGTTGTAGCCCAGTGGCCGGTAACATCCTGGGAGGGTAAGGGGTGAAAGCCTTACTACCTGGGTTCGAGTCCCGTGGTGATCAACTTGAGACATCCGATTCAGGCGGGTCCTTTGGGCCGGGTCTGGATCGAGGGGGGGATTAGTGGGTGGCACCCTTAAGTGGGAGCCCGATACCTCCTGAAAGCGTAGCCCAATGAATGGAAACTTTCGAAAGCTGTCTTTCAAAAAAAATTATTTTAATTTTATTAATAATTATTTTTTAAATGAAAATAATGTTACAATTATATAATGTATTTGAATGTGGTTTTAATTGATTATTGATTAGTTTTATGGAATGCAAAGATTTTAAGAAATTATGCTAAGTGTTGTACTTGTTTGTGAACTTGAAAATTAAGAGATTATGCATATTATTAACTATTGTATAATGCTTAATAAATTGTTCGTATAATTTTTTGTAAATGTTTTGTCATTTAGGATAGACATACGCAAATTTAAATACATTTGTGATCA
Source organism: Arctium minus (assembly GCA_954870635.1). NCBI lineage: Eukaryota > Viridiplantae > Streptophyta > Magnoliopsida > Asterales > Asteraceae > Arctium > Arctium minus. Next base: position 12,250,989 of record OX941082.1, read on the forward strand.
AAATTTTAAAAAATATGGTTACAGAATTTGGAAAATAAATATTGATATGGGTATCAAATTAAAAATTACATATTTTTTAAATATACCTTATTTGATTAAAAGATTAATTATATTTAAATTAAATTAGATTAAAAAAATGAGAAAAAGTTATGAATTTACAACCATTAGTTCATTCATTTGCGAAAATAGTATATAGAGTAAATTATAAATTTGGTTCCTGTGGTTTATTGTTTATAACACTTTTGGTCCTACAGTTTCGCCATTGCAGTATGCAAAAACGATCGTATTTGGTCCCTGCCTCTAACGGCTGTTAAAAGTCCTAGTTAAGTCAGCGGTAATCTAGTCTTTTTTTCACTTTTATCTTATTTTTTAAATTATTAATTATATATCAAGTAAAACACAAAAAGAAGACCCCTTCTCCACTTTTTTCTCTTTGTCAACCCGTCTCAATCCTGAAAATCGAAAAAAAGAAGGGAGAAGATAAGGTTTGGATACAGTCATACAGATAAGTGCCAAACACAAAATGAGGGATGTGGCTTTTGTTTTACAAAGAGGGGTCAAAGAGAGAGGGGGGGTTGCAGGCGTTCAAGGAGAAGGGGTGGTGTCGTTCATCGAAGTGCTCCAACGGTGGTAGGTTTCAAGTGTTTTGAAGTGCAGGTCTGCTCACGTGTTTTTGGTCGATGAATTGATGAGTTGCGAAGGTCGGGTGGGGAATGGCCGACAGAGAGATGCTCGTCGGTGTTGATGTTTTAGCCGGTGAAGAGTACGAGGCTATTGTTGGCGAAGAGTATGAGGCTATCCGAGTCATGTTTAAAATCCATAAGATAAGAGGTGGGGGAGCCGGAGATGATGACTGGCGATGGAGGAGGGGGTGGTTCGCCAGAGATGGTGGGTGGCATGGGGGTGTACTTCGATAGATTCATTAGAAAGGGCTCATCGTTTTTTCTTTCTCCAGATCTAGACCACAACTTTGATGGAGTCGTTGTGGAATTTGAAGATGGTGACCGACGGTAGGGGAGGGGAGGGTGCTGGCCTTCACACTAAAAAGAAATATGTTGCTTGGAGAGAGGCGACCGAAGGGTGGGAAATAAAGGGTTTAGTCGGAGATAAGAGGTGGTCGGAGGTTAGGAAGGAAGGTCGGAGGTTTTCGTCCCTGCAACTCATTTACACACACACACACACACACATATATATATATATATTGTAATAACCGTTCCTAATTTAAATAAAATGTAAGTTGGATGGAAACCTTGTCAAAACTTTTCTTGAAGGGGGTTAAGTGTAAATTTTGTATTGGATATTAGAATAGGGTTTTGGGCTTGTTTTGGGCTTGTTTTGGGGTCGGCCGAAGGAAGCAGAAAGGAAGGAGGATAGTGGCGATTTGGAGAAGAGAAGGAAAATCAAAGAGCTTGAAGGTGTGCAATCGATTTCTAAGGTAAGATTCAATCTAAAACTCTATTCTAGATTTATCCTTTGATTCTAAGTTTAGAATGAGTTGTTTGAGAGATTGGGGATTGGGATGTTTGTGAGTCTAAGAACTCCTTGAATATGCATCCCTTTTGTTCTAATAGTATTGATTTATGTTTGAGATTAAGTATTGTATATATAAACATATATCAGAGTTGGGATAGATGTTGTTGTGGGGTTCGTGAGATTGGATTCAATGTAAGGAGATGGGTTCGATAACCCAGAATCTCCTCCGGGCGTTCTGCCAGTTAGGGACCCCGGTCGATGTTCCCGGTCGACGACTTCGGTCGAAAACCTCGGTTGAATGGGATAGTACCGGTCGTGGGGAGGTTACCGGTCGACCGAATGATACCGGTCTTTAGTGATACCGGTCGACCAGAATGTTATCGGTCGTTAGTGATACCGGGCGGCCAAAGGATCCGGTCGGTGAGTGACCCCGGTCGGGGAGAAGGGGGACCGGGGGGGTGTTCCGGTCGGGCGGATTCCAGAATGTAGGGTAACCAGATTGCCTTTAGGATGTGGGTTGAGTATGTCAGAATTGTAATGTCTATACAGTTATTCTTATCGAGTTATCGTTTTGGCGTAGGTTTGGTTTCGTAGAGTCGGATTGTGAGCAAGCACCGAAGGTGAGTTTTCTAAACTTAAAATCTTGCAAGTATACGAAATTGTTTTATGCGCATTAAATTTTAAGTAAATGATTATATTGTTTTAACTGTTTAAGAATTGGAAATGTTACTTTTAGAAGTATCCTTATTTATGCAAGCTTTCGTATGTGAGTCTCTTTCATGCGGATTAAGTTCCTTGAATATTAAATGTATGCATACATTGTTAAGAGCGGCTAAAGACGGGGTGTGTGGCCCGCCTGTACTCATACCGGGGGGGGGGTCTCGTTTATGCTATATGGGTGTGTCCCATCTAAGGCAGTATGAGACAGACACACCGTTACTTTTGTGACGGTAGTGTGTGCCGGAAGCGAGCTTTATGTGTAGTTATGTTTTCCTAAACTGAAATAGTATATTTGTACTAATCTTTATTAATCGTGATAGTTCGTATTTTTTGGGGATCTCACTGGAGCTTTGGTCTAACCCTCTCTCTTTTAAATACAAAAACTTTTTCAGGTAAGCTAGGGACTGGGGGTTCCGGCAAGGGGAAAGAGAAGGTTTGATTTGCGTCCACGATAGAAGACTCCCGAATAGATCATTGGAATTATATTATTGCTATCTCAGTTATGTAATAGGTTGTTTTAGTGCAAACCTAAAGGTATTACTCTTAGATTGGGTCGATTTTCGGCGTGAGTTATTTTATGACAGTACTCTTTGCGTTAGATGGTTTTGGTTGTTTTATATATATATGAGCAAATTCCATTTTTGGTCCCTGTAATTTTGCACATTTATTTACTCATTAGAAAAAAGACAATAAAAGTGAAAAAAAGACTATATTACCCCTGACTTAATAGGGTCTTCAAACAACCGTTAGAGGCAGGGATCAAACCCGATTGTTTTGCATACTACAATGGCGAAAATGTAATTCGAAACTATAGGAAGAAAAGGTGTTATAAACAAGAAACTGCAGGGACCAAATTTGTAGTTTACTCTAATATATATTTGCAAAACTTTTAAGGGGGCGTTTGGTTCGCCGGATTCCGCCAGAATCTGATGGAATTGACCAAATTCCATCATGATGTTTGGTTACCCATGTAATGGAATTGAATTTCATAAATTCCTTCAAATGTGGATTTGGTCATTCCTTCACAAAATAGATGGAATTGAAATCCATTGCAACCCAAATTTTAAAAATGACAAATATGCCCTCATGAAACATAAAACACCTATCGTCTCCTTCTCTCAATCAATCGATCATTACCTGGTTCAATCAATCGATCGTTACCTGGTTTCTCTCAATCAATCGCTGGAATTGTTCAATCGAGAGCAACCCCTTGCCTGCTTCAATCGATGGTTTTTATCTATCGAGTTGGGTTGTGTTCTTCATCGATCTGGATTGTGTTCTTCATCAAGCTGGGTTGTGTTCTCAATCAATCGCTGGAACTGTTCAATCGAGAGCACCCCCTTGCCTCTAGAATTGTTCAATCGAGAGTTGCCTGCTTCAATCGATAGTCTTTTTTCTAGGTTGTGTTCTTCATCGAGCAACCCCTGTACATATTATTTCTTTTTCTGGGTTGGGTTCTTCTCCCTCTCTCTCTCTCTCTATATATATATATATAATTCTAAATATGATAAAAGATTTTATATAAATAATCGTTTTGAATTTTTATATAAATAATCTTTTTGATCATTTCTTAATTAATCTCATTAATTTATAATTACTTATAATTAAAAAATTAAAATAAAAATCAAAGAAATGGTATTTTTGTCATTTTTCAGAATTTCATTCCAATTCTTTTGCAAACCAAACAGACAGATTCCAATTCATTTGACTGATTACATTTCATTCCTACCAACCAAACACTTGGTCAAACCTGATAACATTTCATTCCAATTTCTTCCAAATTCCAATTCCTTTGACAGATTTCATTTCTTCAGAAATCATTCTGTGAACCAAACGCCCCTAAGGCTTTTCATTCCAGTTATTTGTTGTATTTCTAAAAAGCAAGAGGTTTTTTATAAGACAAAATTAAACATTCTATATTATAATATGAATATTACAATAGACTAAAATTCTATGAAATTGATCTATTTTTCTTGGAAAGGAATAAAAAACCAGATTCGTTGCCTGCCTCATCATGTGTTTTTTATGTTATTCACATAAGTGAGAATTAATATATATTTGTAAAATTGATTGATGTTTATGTTTTATTATTGTATTTAATTATAAGGTATTTTATATTATCAGTTGTTAATTAAAAAATTACTAAAATCATGTAGTAAATCATATGTTGTAAGTTTTAGACCAATAAGAAATTGTCGTAGAAATCGATGTTGCATTTTTTGTTTTCGTTTTGAAAAGCAAACATCAAAAATAAAAATTATTTTGTGTTTTTGAATTTAAGAAGAAAAAAAGAAAAAGGAAGCAATATTTTTATGTATTTTTATTTTTAAATTCTTTAAGACGGAGAAAAACAAAAGGAGGTATGTCACTTTAAAAATGTATTGTATACGTTTATAATATAGCAAATTGTAAATTAATTTGTAGATATGTACTTGTATAAATGGTGTAATTGTTAGTATTACTTATTTCATTTATTTTCTTTAACATTTGGTAGACAAGTTTTGGGAGAACAAACAATAATATTTTTTTTTTACCTTTTTCTCTAAAAAAGAACTTGACAATACAAGATTTTTTTCTTTCCCCTAATTTCCTTCCACTTCATCTGTATAAAGAGGACCTGAGAACATTATGGTCACATGTTGAAGATTTAACTTTTTACGCTATTGAAATCGCTTTCGAAAATGCTGCATTTTATAAGTTAGTCAAGTAATGCTAGTTATTTCACTTTCGACGTGTAGTTCGATTGGCAAAGTGGTAGGATGATTTTGTTCACATACAAAATAAGTCCCGAGTTCAATCTCATCCCGTTAATCTCAACGGTTGAGTGAAACATTAAAAAAAAAACTCATATTAATGTTCTGACTAATTTTGTATCGAGAGATGATTCGTCACGAAATTCAATGTCCCAAGTTGGGTTTTTTTTGGGTGTAGTTATGGCCTTACTCTTTGTCACGTACTCATTTATCCTTTTTTTTAAATAATAATAAAATACATTTTTATATTTGAATTGTTTAAAAAAATAATGTTCTCCTTTTTCAGCTTCTAGCATTCCATCGGTTAAATTAATAACTTTGATTTTATTAATAAATTTTCTTTATTTCATATTGAAATAAAGCCTTTTTTTTTAGTTTCATATATCTTTATATACATTACATAAAAAGTTGATACTTTTCAATTCTTAGAGCAACTCCAACAACTTCTCTAAAATGGAGAATTAAAATGTCAAAATCTTCAAAAAATATCACTTTGATCTCCAATAGATTCTCTATTTTGAAGATTATACAATTAATTATATTATTAAAATATTCAATATAACTTATAAAATATTATTTCTCTCCTAAACATTTAATTTAAAACAATTTCATTGGTATAATGAATAAAAAATCATTTATCTATCATATGTAATCATTTTTGAAGATATCTCCAAATTTAGAGATTTTCATCATCTCTCTCATACTTTTTACATTTTGGAGAAGGTTTTAGGTAATCTGTAGAAGCAAAATATCCTCAAAATCTCCATTTTGAAGAAGGTGTTAGAGATGCTCCTACAAAATAAACAACTTTTATAACTGCTTTTTATGAGGTTTTTGTCTTTAACTTTTGTTCACATGTATACATACAAAGCATCAAACCTAAGAACATGTAGGCTAATGTTATTCCTATCGAGCACAAAGCTTCAAATGTGTCTCGTACCCCTCCCCCCCCCCCCCCCCCCCTATTCTAATAATTTGTTATTCAAAAAAAAATATAATGACCTTATAAAATAATACTTGTTTAATAAGGTGCCGTTTGTTTTTTAAGAAGTCTGAAGTTTTAATTTAGTTATGATTAATAAGAGGTGATGTGTAAAAAAATCTAAACGATTTAGATTTAAGAGAGATTAAGAGATTTTTTTAAAAAACAAACAACCCCTAAGTATCACAAGTGACATGTGAGATATATATATATATATATATATATATATATATATATATATATATATATATATATATATATATATAAAGAAAAAGTGCTAAAATAAAATAACAAATACCATAATGCAGAATTGACATTGGGCAATGGATTGGAGGGGAACAATGAGATCTTTTGTACACCTACCTTTTTAATTGCTAAAATAAAATCATACCAAATTGGGTGCACATGCATTCTATTTCAACTGCCTTATAAAATATTTTACTTTAACTTTCTAAATGATCAAATGAAATCAAAGGATCTTCTACAATCTATATAATGGGGAGTGTTATTTGCACCAAAATTATGTCAAAATCAGGTCAATTCGTGCATTGGGAATGTAATTTATGCATTAGAAATGTAAAAAACAGATTTTGATGTTGATGTGTGTGAAGAGAAAATTAAGGGGAGGCTATTTGCACTTTTTTTTTTTGCTATTTACACCAAAAAGGTGATTGCTCCATAATTATGTTTTTTTTGTTTTTTTGTTATTTTGTCTTTTTGTTGTCTTTTTTCTTTTTTTCTTTTATTTATTTTTATTATATATTTTTATTTATTTGTATTATATAGTTTTAAAAGATTTTTTTTTTACTTTTTGTTTTGATTTGGAAAAAATAAATATTTATAAATATAAATATTACTAATTTTTTCAATTATATAATTATAAAAATAAAACATAAATATTGCGATTTAACATATAAATAGAACATAAAATAATCTATATTATATCCAATTATTCTAAAATAACATTATCCGTAGTACAATTAACACGTAAAAGCTTCATGTACTTCTTTACTTCTTCATGTACTTCTTTATGGGCTCGTTTTGAATATATTGACGAGACGATTATAATAGTATAATTTATAGAAAAAGAAACGTCTTTTTTCATTGCATTTTTGTTCATATACGATTATTTGTGTTAATATGATAATGGTGTAAAATGAAAAATGAAAAAATAAGGGATATAAAATGAATTAAATAAGTAACTGTAAGGGTGACAAATGTAACATTATAAGGGTGATAAGTGTTATTGTATAAAAGCTTTGGGTAATAAGTGTTATTGTATAAAAGCTTAGGATGATAAGTGTTATTGTACAAAAGTTTGTACAATAACCGTATTAGTTTTTTTTATATAGTAGTAGAGATATAATTCGTAGATATTCATGATATTTAATAGTACGGTTAAATTTAAAAATATTCAATATTTGGCTCGTTTTCAAGGTATTGACGAGACGATTATAATGGTATAATTTGTAAAAAAGAAACGTATTTTTTCATTGTATTTTTGTTTATATACGATTATTTGTATTAAAATAATAAGAGTGTAAAATGAAAAATGAAAAAACAAGGGATAGAAAGTAAATTAAATAATTAATTGTAAGGGTGATAAATATAAAATTTAACTTTAATAGCTTTTCAAAAACCGTTTTCCAATAACTACTTTTTTTCATTAACACGTTTAAGAATTTTAATATATAGTATAGATATATATATATAAAGATAAAGATAATAATAATAATAATAATAATAATAATGAGGAGTGGATCTATATGTTTTAAAAAAAAAACTTGAGTCTTACGGAGTAAATTACAGATTTTGTCCCTAACGTTTAGCGTTTGTTACGGAATTGATCCCTAAAAAAAATACATTTTATAAAGTTATGATAAAATGTAATTGTTACAAAAAGAAAAATACATTTTACAAAGTTATAATAAAATGAAAAGTTACAAATTTATAGAATAAAATAAAATCAAAAGTTACAAATTTTATAAATTTATAAAATCAAAACACACACACACACACATATATATATATATATATATATAGATAAAGATAATAATAATAATAATAATGATTTGTACCTTTTAATGATTGGATCAACAAAAAATAAGTCATTATTTGCATCTTTTTGGTGCAAATAACACTCCCCAAAATTAATCATTTTGATGCATTTAGCAAAATTAAAGGTGCAATTAACCTCTCCTTTTTTTAAAATGTAATTTATAAATTTTTTGTAATTGTTTGCAATAATTACATATCTTGAACGAATCAATAAATTGACACTCATCATTTGTTTGAATATAAAATCAAATACATTTTTTTAGAATGTAATATTAATTCATTCGTTTATTTTTTTGAGTGTTTGATGCCAATTGAAAATGATGGAGGGATATTTTAATTTCTTGATGGAACTACACCGAGTGAGACATGATATTGGCTGTAATAAAAGAGAAAGATAGATAAACATAAAAGATTAATTATTGATTACTGATTTTAAACTTTAAAATAATTAGTTTTCAGTCCCATCAAAGTTTCCATGATCATACGATTTAATCACTCAAAAAATGAAAATCGATAAGTTCCATTTGGTCATTTCATTTCTCCTCACTCTTTCTCTGTGAATTGTCATTTTGGTTCTCTTTGTCTGTCAATAGTTATTCGTTGATATTTTTCACTTAATGTCTTCGCCTACACACATAAAAAGAGATAAACATATGATAAAAAATTAGTTTATACGTAAAAAAAGGCTCTATATAACGCAACTGCGAATATGTCATTTTCCAAATACAAATTTACAATATTATCCTCAAATCATTTAAAATTAGTTTGTTGTGATCATAAATACAAGTAATAATGTATATTAAGTCATTAATTAACTGATTTATTGCCATTAATTACATATTTATTATATTCAAATTATTATTCTATTCATAATTTAATTATATAGGTTATGTATTAACCACAATCATGATACATTTGTTCTAACCTTTAATTCTTTTTTCAAGATCATTCCCTTACAGCATCTCTAACAACATTGCTAAAATTACTTTAAAATAGAGAATGAAAAGTTAAAATCTCTAAAAATAATTTATTCAACTACAATAGTTTTTTAATTTTAGAGAATCAATCATTACTTATATTATTAAAATAATATTTTTTATCTACTTTAGAAATTAAAATAATATTTTATCTCTCCTAAAAGGATTGTCCTTCTCCATAATTTTGGTGGAAAATCATTAAAATAATATTTTCTATCTCTTATTTAGAGATTATAGAAAATTATCTAAATTTAGAGATTTTTTGAAGATTCTCTATTTTAGCAAACCATATAGCAATGCTGTTGGAGAAGAACAACAAAGCAATTTTTTTTTTTCTATTTTAGCAATGCTGTTGGAGATGCTCTTAATCAAATACATTAAAAAAGACATTGTATTAACTTTATCAGATCTTGATCTTTCATATATATAATAAAATAAATCATATATATATATATATATATATATATATTAACTAGAAGCGTACTTGTGCAATGCAGCGAGATACATCACGATTTTAATGTTTCATTTTATTTTTTTGTCGATTTATAGTACGATTTTGGATGATTTTGAGAAAATGATAATGTTTTTTTATAAATTTGTTTAATTTAGGCTTAATAATATAATGTTTATATATAAAAAAATTAAGTATTTTTGTTAGAATTCAATGATTATTTTATATATTTTAATAACATCTAGAAAAAATAACAAATTACATATTTAATAATATAATTAAAACAAAATTATAGTAATATAATATATTAATTAATAGTGATACATGGAAAAGTCTGCATAAAAGGAAGACCCTGCACATACCAAATTGGTGGGTGTTAGAAGTCTGCAATAGTAATATGTATCTTGTGCTTTGATTCTTGTAAATTAAGATATTTTTAAAATCTTGCATAAAATGATGGTACCTTATGCCTAATAACTTGTATTTAAAAGTTTTTTATCCGTGCTTTATAATATAACTAGAAGTGTACTCGCGCAATGCCGCTAGATACATCACGATTTTAATGTTTCGTTTTATTTTCTATTTTTTGTCGATTTACATTACGATTTTGGTTGGTTGTGAGAGATTGATAATGATTTTTTTATATAAATTTGTTTAATTTAAACTTAATAATATAATGTAATTTATTTTGGTTTAAAAATATAATTTTTTTTATAAAATATTCTGTTAGATTTTTTTAATTATATTTTATATTTTTATATTTAAAATTTGATTTTTATTCTATATTTAATTATGCTGAGGGTTATTTTAGGGGAGTTAAAGTGGGAAATGATTTTAGGAGAGTTAAAATGGTTAGAGATAATGATTGAAAATTAATAAATAGCATTAAGTGTAGTACATACAATTTTAATGGTTGTTTTTTAAGTAATTAACATTAAATAGCTGTACATTAAGCTTTAATACTTGTTTTTAAGAGTTTTTTATGTCATATTTATAATATAGTATAGATATAGAGTATAGATATATATGAATTGTGAAACAAAATCAATGAATTTCATACGAGGTAATCGTTATTTATATATTTTGTTTCATTTAAAGAAAGTTATAGTAAGGAGACCTGTAAAATAGATTTTTATAAAATTTATAATTCTGTATTTTTATATAAGTTATAAATTTAATGAATTAAAAGTGATACGGTAAAGAAGTACTTATGAGAAACTTCATAAAAATACTTTAATTACATATTTCTAAAAAATGTGTCTCATTTTTTTATCGTCAATTAGTAGAGGGATTAGTAAGGGTGCTCAAAAAACCGACAACCCGACCAATCCGGGAAAGAATCAACCCGAGGTAACCCGACATATAATCGATACTAAATTAGGACAACCCGAATCTATTGGGTTGATATTCGGTTAGGCTCAAAGTAACCCGACCAACCCAATAAACGTTTTAACAACTTCTGTAATATTATTTATATTTCCCTTTTATATGTATAAGTTACCAAAATCAACTCGGCAATAACGAACAATGTAACTCATAAATCATAATAGGACATTATTGTAAAGTTATATGTAATACCTAAATATTTGATGAACTTATATATTTTATTTTGAATGATGGATCGTATTTCAAAGATTTTTTTTTTAATTTTTATGTTTTCAATATTGTTTTTACTTTGTTTAAACACAACTCGACCAACCCGAACGGATTGGGTTGGGTTGGGTTAAAAATTCTCAAACCGCCAATATTAGAGTGGGTTGTTGAAATGCATTCAATCCGATCAACCCATTATAATAATAGTGAATTGTGGATTTGGTCCCCGTGCTTTGTTACTTTCTTTGACTACGGTCCCTATAATATGTTTATTGTAGATTTAGTCCCTGTGGTATTCAATTTATTTTGGTCATGGTCTCTCTGACTAACGCATCCGTTAACTCCATTAAATCAGGGACCATTTTAGTCATTTTGTCTAATTTGTGTCTTATTATGATAAGAAAAATAAAAAATATATTTTTAACACACACACACACACATATATATATATATATATATATATATATATATATATATATATCAAAATAAATAAAATAGGATGTTATTGTATGTAACACCCTCAAACTTAAAAATAGCAACTAATTTAAAATTTTTTAAAATACAACGATAGATAATTTATCTACAAACACAATATGGGATTTAACCTCAATAAACACACTTATTCTCTACATACAGTCTATAATAAGGACGAGTGCTACTAAAACCCAATATTAGTCACTATCTCCAACTGCGGAAGACTTCATCAATCTACTTACTCGCGTGTAAGTCTATAGCTCAACTCCTCAAAGCACTTCTAGAACCAAACCCCAACTGGAACCTGATGCACATGCCGACAAATAAAATGTTAGGCTTAACGCCTAATGAGCTCAATAGTTTTCGTTAGAGATAAATAAAGTGATAACTTTAGGAATGTTATTTAAAATCATGATTTCCCAAAATGCAATACAACTAATTTGGAAACAACTAGAAATGAAATACATTAAATCTTAAAACAATCTCCTTTCATCATTCACCCCCTTTCGTGATTAAAATCATAAAACACACGCCTCTTTAAATAAAGCCAAAACCCAACGCGCGCGTAAAACATAAATGATATTATAATGATCAAACGTTGAAAACATAGATAACTCAAACTTCCAAGACATCCCAATAACTCGAATGAGTTTCAATAACCGAAATCTTAAAACATAGATAAATACCCATACTCAAATGTCTCCGAAAACATGGATTATAAAACTCCATATCCAAAACCACACCTAATGGTGACGGGGAAAACCCGGTTACATGGTACGTGACGGACACAAAGTATGTCACATAATTATGTAAGAAATCAAAACATGTGGGTTACACATAAAACACCCACCGAGCTCAACTCCTCTGAGTCTATCACTCGAAAACATCAAGTCAACCCATCTAGGTCTATTCTTGAGAGTTCCAAAACGGGGAACTCTAGAACAAGGGAATTACACCTTACTGCCCATGAGACGTTGCCCGACCGTATAGGTCCACACCTTACTTATCATGGTGACCCGATGCCTATTCCGTGCCAAGTGGCGAACCTAATGTCCAAAGCAGGGACATAGGAACACCATGCCTATGGATCCATTGCACTAACTAAACCAATACATGACTCAAAACGAATGAACTAACGCGTTTAAAGTATGTAACTCTCAAATAAGATGCAATAAATGCAAATCATAACCAAACGCTCTACAATGAGCTATTAAAACGGACAACTGTCCTCAAAACCCAACAAAATCCAAACCGAGCCATAAGCTCGACAAACCCAAAGACCCAACGTTGAAAATCATAAAATGAAATCAAATATAAACAACCCGTACTTATATAAACCCATGCTCCAAAACATATGATTAATTCCAACGTAGTTTAGATTGGGACAATTCATTTTCCAAGTGAGTTTGCAACATTTATTCTTTCAAAACGCCCCATAACATAAAACCATGCATTTCTCCAAAACACAAATTGAAATGCATTTATACTCAAAATCTACTTCCATCAAATAAATCATTAAAATACCGAAATACATGATTTATTTATCATAATGCCCAAAATCCCAAAGATGTGTGCTAAATGAGTTTATAAAGTCAAACACCTTTAAAATAACCAACTTATCAGCAGTTAACAAAACTTATTAGCAATTAGCAAAACTTATCAACAGTTAACAATTTCGTGTAAGGCACAAAACCCTTTAAAACAAACATTTTGGCATGTACACCGTTTTCACAAATCAACTTGAACTCACCTTGCTAGATTTAGGCTAAATCTAGATTTCCCCCCAACTAGAGCTCCTTTGAAGAACACTTGGATTCTCAAGACAAAACTTCCAAAACCTAAATCCATACATATTGTAACACCCTCAAAATAGGGATAACAAAAATCCGAAAAACGGACATGAGGTATACTAAAATTGCCATAGCAAGAGCCTCCCAAAAATGGGGAATATATAAATAACCTGTTTAATCACAATTTGTAATTTTAACGGACAATAAAATAACAACCGACTAATCTAATTTCTACAACTAGAAAAGAGATTACAAAAATGGTTGTCATCCATAAACCCAAACAGTCTATGTTCAAAAGTATAACGCATCCATGTGCAACTCCCCAAGCTCTCACCCCAAGGCAACTAAACCTGCTTAGGACCGCCGCCGCTAGAACCTGAGATACACATCGACACCAAACAAGTGTTAGGCCAAAAAGCCTAGTGAGTTGAACAATAATAAGCATGCATGATCATTTACAATTCTTATCAGCAGTTAACCAGAGTTCAACCAATGTGGAGTCAATAGGGGAGACCCATAGCACCAATCAAGTCCCACCCAAGAGTCGATATACCTTGATGCCCTTAACAAGGAACACCCCAAAGGCCCGACCCACCCGAAGACTATCGCTCAGAAAATTCCCCGAGTGGCGGAGGTCTAGGCACATACCATCACAGTGGCGCCCGAGACTATATCCTCCTAGTGTACTGACTTGGTTCATCCACATAACATTTATAAGGGGTCCTTTAGATATATTTCAATCCACATAATTCAATACCAACTACGGGTATAATATTACCACCTTATCCTCGTGATGTCTAACAAAAGACCCAATGTAAATCATTCTCATCATGCATATAAACATATCACCAAAATGGTGTTCCAACTAGAATCATCATAATACCCATATATGCATGCATTTGACATATCAAGGTACCCACATTATGTATCTATGAGTCAAATCCCAAATAATGATACATATAACAATAATCATGGCAAATCACCCATAAATATACATCTTCCAACTATTTTCATGAAGAAAACCCCAAACATTTGAACATATAGAGATAAAGTAACAAGTAGAAGATTATGATGTGTATCTAGTTTTAACAAAGGTTTAGTAAACTCACAAATCTAGGTTTTTGACCAAAACCTAGAAAAAGATGAAACCCTAGTTTTGAGAAAATGAAACTTGATGATGATTGAGATGAGAACTTGATGAAGACCTTCAATAAATACACTTTGATGAGACTTAATGAGCCAAGGATCACCCCAACAACCCCAAACCCTAGCAATAAATGTGTGAGTGTGTGAAACCCCCAAAAATCGCCCAAATGAGAGAGTTCCCGATTTCAAATGAATAAATGAGAAGTGAGGCATCAGATTTGGGTTAAAAACAGAAGACTAGACGTCGCGGGCGACATTGCCCGACGACTTTGCCATGTGGCATTGTCGCGGGCATAGTCGTCGAGTTCCTACACCTCTCGGTACCACATCGGCGATTGTGACAGGCGAGAATGCCAAGGTCACAATCGCGAGGGTCATTGTCGCCGAGAGCGTACCGCGGACACCTCCCCCACCGCGACTTTGCCACCGTGACTTTGCCCAAGGGCATTGTCGCCGAACACAGTGAGCCTGCAGTTTTGACAGGTTCCTCACATGTCTAAGCTCCCAACTAGTACCAGCATAACCTCAATTAGAAATGGCGATAAAACAGATATGCTCTACGACAATTTAGCGTCCAAAGGCTCATATATTCACGTAGGCACAATTAATGAATTAAAGGAAAACAAATACTTACCTTGAGAATTTCCGGGTGTTACAATCCTCCCCACCTAATTGGGATTTCGTCCCCGAAATCTTACACTAGATTAAACAAGTGAGGATAACGCTTCTTCATGTCATCCTCGGATTCCCAAGTAATGTTAGCACCCCGATGGTGCTTCCATTGAACCTTTACCATTACCACATCTTTATGTCGCAATTTCTTCACCTTTGACTCTAAAATCGTCTCCGATTCTTCCACGCAACGATTTCCATTGTCTACCCGAATCTCTGACAAGGGAATCACGCTCTCTTCCTCGGCTAGACACTTCCGAAGGTAGCACACGTGGAATGTAGGGTGTATCTCAACCATTTCCGGCGGTAAATCTAACCGGTAGGCTTGCAAACCAATCTTCTCCAAAATAACGAATGGTCCAAGGAAACGAGGGCTAAGCTTCCCACGCTTCCCGAAGCGTATGATCCCCTTCCACGGAGACACCTTCAACATGACCCGGTCACCCACTTGAAACTCAACCGGTTTTCTCTTCTTGTCCGCATAGCTCTTTTGTCGGTCTTGCGCTGCCTTTAGCCTTTCCCGGATCTCTTTCACCTTGTCGGCCGTCTCTTGAACGATTTCCGGCCTGGTGAATTGCTTTTCGACCGCTTCTAACCAACAAACCGGGGTTCTGCACTTCCGTCCATACAAGGCCTCGAACGATGCCATTCCGATACTAGAATGGTAACTGTTGTTGTACGCGAATTCTACTAGAGGTAGGTGTGAATCCCAACTTCCCCCGAAGTCTATTACACACTGCCTCAACATATCTTCTAGCGTCTGAATCGTCCTCTCGCTTTGTCCATCCGTTTGAGGATGATAAGCCGTGCTCAGATTCAGTCTAGTGCCCAACTCCTTTTGCAAACTAGCCCAAAAGTTTGACGTGAAACGACTGTCCCGATCCGACACAATAGATTGCGGGACCCCGTGCCTCGACACTACCTCGTCGATATAGAGCTTGGCCAATTTCTCTATCGGTAAAGTCTCCCTCATTGAAAGAAAGTGCGCACTCTTGGTTAGCCTATCAACGATTACCCAAATTGTATCATGGCCTCGCAAGGTCTTTGGTAGCTTCGTCACGAAGTCCATAGTGATGTTGTCCCATTTCCACTCGGGAATGAACAACGGTTGTAAAATCCCATACGGCCTTTGATGTTCCGCCTTGAATTGGAGACAAGTGACGCATTTCTCCACATAGTTAGCCACATCTAACTTCATCACCGGCCACCAATACATTAACTTTAGATCTCTATACATCTTGGTGCTACCGGGATGTATAGAGTATCTCGACTTATGCGCTTCTTCAAGAAGTAGCTTCCGGTTTCCTCCCAACCTCGGCACCCAAATCCGTCCTTGAAAGAGTTTGAGACCACGACTGTCTTCCGTTAACAGCTCCCTTTGTTTCGCCATTACTTCGGCCTTGAGGTTCTCTTCCTTAAGTGCTTCCACTTGACTTGCCTTAATGCTTTCCAACAAACTTGTGACCACATCGATCCTTGTAAGGGACATTTTGACACCATCGCCATGATTATTTCGGCTCAATGCATCCGCCACCACATTAGCCTTACCGGGATGATAGAGTAGGTCACAATCGTAATCCTTCAAAAGCTCTAGCCATCTCCTTTGTCGCATGTTGAGTTCCTTTTGGTCGAAGATGTACTTGAGACTCTTGTGATCCGTGAAAAGAGTACACTTGGTCCCATACAAGTAGTGTCGCCACAACTTTAACGCGAAAACTACCGCCGCCAACTCCAAATCATGAGTCGGATAGTTCTTCTCATGATCTTTTAATTTCCGCGACGCGTAGGCTATTACTTTCCCCCTTTGCATTAGGACACACCCAAGCCCCATCTTGGAAGCGTCACTAAACACAACAAAATCTTCCGATCCTTCGGGTAGGGATAAGATCGGAGCTTCGCACAACTTCCTCTTGAGCATCTGAAAGGCTTGTTCTTGTGCATCAGTCCAAAGAAACTTGACGTTCTTCCTTGTAAGAGAAGTGAGCGATGTAGCTATCTTGGAAAAGTCTTGGATGAAACGCCGGTAGTAACCCGCTAAACCCAAGAAGTTTTGGATCTCCGTCGGACTTGTTGGAGGTTCCCAACTCATCATTGCCTCGATCTTTGCCGGATCCACTTTTACCCCGTCCTTTGATACCACATGCCCCAAGAATTTCACTTCTTGAAGCCAAAATTCGCACTTCGAGATTTTGGCGAACAGTTTCTCCCTTCTTAGAACTTCTAAAACTTCCCGTAAGTGTCTTCCATGTTCGGACTCATCCCTTGAATATATTAAAATATCGTCAATGAAGACGATCACGAATTTATCCAAAAATGGGCGACACACACGGTTCATCAAATCCATGAATACGGCCGGAGCGTTGGTTAAGCCAAACGACATCACCAAGAACTCATAATGACCGTATCTCGTTCGGAAAGTCGTCTTCGGAATATCTTCGTTCTTCACTCTCACTTGATGATAACCGGACCGAAGGTCAATCTTCGAGAAACATCCCGCCCCTTGGAGTTGATCAAAAAGATCATCGATGCGAGGTAGAGGGTACTTGTTCTTCACCGTGACTTTGTTTAACTCCCGATAATCTATGCACATCTGCATGGATCCATCTTTCTTCTTCACGAACAAAATCGGTGCTCCCCAAGGTGACGAACTTGGTCGAATGAAGCCCTTCTCCAACAACTCTTGAAGTTGCGTCATCATCTCCTTCATTTCTGTTGGTGCCAAACGATATGGAGCACGAGCTATCGGAGCTGCTCCCGGTAAGTCTTCCGGAAAGACGTCCGGATAATCCTGCACCACCTCCACATCATCTACCGACTTCTTTTCTTTATTAGCGTCCACAACATAGGCCAAGTACGAAGGGTAACCCTTCGCTAAGAACTTGCGAGTCTTTAGAGATGATATAATAGGAGTACTTCTCTTTCCTTTTTCCCCATAAATGGTTACCACACCATTTTCCAGCAATGGTACTTGGATCATCTTTTTGGAGCAAAAGATGTTCGTCTTATGCCCCACTAACCAATCCATGCCTATGACTACATCAAACCCTCCTATAGCCATAGGTAGTAAATCTACTCCGAAAGAAATTCCGTCGATCTCTAGAGTACAATCACAAAAACGGTCACGAATGATCACTTGATCCCCATTAGTTGTTTCTACTACTAATGCATCGGGAAGGACACTAATAGGAGTGGTGAATTGTTTACAGAAAGCATATGACACAAAAGAACACGTAGCACCCGAATCAAACAAGACACGAGCAGGCATGGAGTTTACTAAAAACGTACCCGAAACGACATCTGCAGCCTCCTTTGCCTCCTCGGTAGTCATCCGGAAAGCTCGACTCGGTGCCCTAGCTGGTTGCTCGACCCTAGCCGTCGAACCCACAGAATTTCCACCACCTCCTCTAACCAATCTTGGACACTCACGCCTCATGTGCCCCGACTCTCCGCATTCATAACAAACCGCCCCACGGAGGGAACACTCTCGAGTCGTGTGGTTTTTCTTACCACACTTGCTACACCTAGCTGGACCAGAGGGAGTCCTTGTGGCGCACGACCCCGAGTGCTTTGACCTGCACTTGTGGCACCACCGATCTTCACGGCGTTGATCACCCGACCTCCCGCTTACAAAGGGTCTAGATTGACGAACGGGCCCAGATGGCCCCTCCCATTTCCGTTTCTCACCAACGTATCTCTTCTCATCCCTTTCCGAGTTGATTTCGTCCTCAATGAGTAAGGACTCCTCGATAACCTCTTGTAGAGTTGAACACTTAGCATTTCTTATATCTGTTCGCATTCCGACCGGTAAACCCTGTTGATATGCTTTCATCTTAGACTTTTCGTCGGGGACTAGATGTCCCACCAAGTTTAGCTTCTCCAAGAAAAGCTTAGAGTAGCCAACAATCGACATATTCCCCTTCTTCAGATCTCGGAACTCCCGTTCCAACTTGTCCAACGACCGCTCGCTGCAGTATTTGTCCATAATCTTCTCCTTGAACACTGTCCAAGTTAGCTTAGCCAGAACTTCCGGGGTGAGGGCGGATCGTGTGAGGTTCCACCAAATCAGGGCCTCTCCCCGAAGTAGCTGAGAAGCAAACTTGACCCGTTGAGAAGGATCGCATTCACTGGACTCGAAGGCCATCTCTAATTCCTTAAGCCAGTACATGCAAGTAACCGGGTTGTCGGAATCCGCAAACTCCTTAAGGTGACACCCCAAAAACGTCTTGTAGGTACACCTTTTAATCTTTGATCTGATTCCCTCAGCGGATGGTTCTTCAATCGTTACCATATTCGGTCCACCCGACCCCACAATAACGTTTTCATCCATAGTCTCAGGTTGACGGTTACTGAAGTCTCGATCCTCTAGAAGTTTCATGAAAAACTCTTGTTGTTGGGTCATGGCCGAAGTCATGGACAACTGTTGTTTAGCCAAAGCCGCATTCATGGCCACCATCATGCTATCCCGAAGCCGGGTCTCCATGGTAACTTCCTCCAAGATGGCGTTACCGGTGTTGAGGTTCCGGCGCGGGATGTGCTCAGGCCCTCCTGCCAAGATTCTGGGTATAGGAATGTCATCGGAGGTTGCCCCCACCGGGGGTCGTACAATTGCAGATTCCACTTCAGGTTGCCCTTCTGGCATGTCCGGTAATCTACTTCGAGTGTTTACCATTTATAATCTGTCATGCACGTACGAGAAATAGATTGAGAAAAGACTAAGCGAGTTGAACTCATTGTACGTACTACTACTTTCATCAGTTATCATAATAATAGTAAACCAAGTATGCTCACGTAACAATGCATTCATAATAGCAGTAGCTAAATGAAATTATGAACGAACCATACACAAGTATTCTTGTCACCATCATCACAACTTTCAATTACAGTAATTCCGTAATCCTAACGCTCTCCCCACCTAGGATTCCTACCCTAAGTGGACAGTGAAGTCATAAGGTCTAAAGCTTAAGTCTAGATATGCTAAACAATACCTAGTTCACTTAAACTAAAGCTCTGATACCAACTTGTAACACCCTCAAAATAGGGATAACAAAAATCCGAAAAACGAACATGAGGTCTACTAAAATTGCCATAGCAAGAGCCTCCCAAAAATGGGGAATATATAAATAACCTGTTTAATCACAATTTGTAATTTTAACGGACAATAAAATAACAACCGACTAATCTAATTTCTACAACTAGAAAAGAGATTACAAAAATGGTTGTCATCCATAAACCCAAACAGTCTATGTTCAAAAGTATAGCGCGTCCATGTGCAACTCCCCAAGCTCTCACCCCAAGGCAACTAAACCTGCTTAGGACCGCCGCCGCTAGAACCTGAGATACACATCGACACCAAACAAGTGTTAGGCCAAAAAGCCTAGTGAGTTGAACAATAATAAACATGCATGATCAGTTACAATTCTTATCAGCAGTTAACCAGAGTTCAACCAATGTGGAGTCAATAGGGGAGACCCATAGCACCAATCAAGTCCCACCCAAGAGTCGATATACCTTGATTCCCTTAACAAGGAATACCCCAAAGGCCCGACCCACCCGAAGACTATCGCTCAGAAAATTCCCCGAGTGGCGGAGGTCTAGGCACATACCATCACAGTGGCGCCCGAGACTATATCCTCCTAGTGTACTGACTTGGTTCATCCACATAACATTTATAAGGGGTCCTTTAGATATATTTCAATCCACATAATTCAATACCAACTACGGGTATAATATTACCACCTTATCCTCGTGATGTCTAACAAAAGACCCAATGTAAATCATTCTCATCATGCATATAAACATATCACCAAAATGGTGTTCCAACTAGAATCATCATAATACCCATATATGCATGCATTTGACATATCAAGGTACCCACATTATGTATCTATGAGTCAAATCCCAGTGATCCTGCTGTTTTGACAGGTTCCTCACACGTCTAAGCTCCCAACTAGTACCAGCATAACCTCAATTAGAAATGGCGATAAAACAGATATGCTCTACGACAATTTAGCGTCCAAAGGCTCATATATTCACATAGGCACAATTAATGAATTAAAGGAAAACAAATACTTACCTTGAGAATTTCCGGGTGTTACACATATTCAACCATAAATAAACATAATCAACTACAAAGAATCGTTTCCCAAACCATGAGCATGAATACCTCAACCAAAATCGAAACCCTAACTTCCATAACTTAAGAGAATAGAAGATTGCCTTAACCCAAGCTTGAATCCATCAACCAAAACACTTCTAGTTCACCAAAATGACCACAAATCTCCAGTCTATGAAAGGAAGCACAAAGGGTGGATGAAACCCTAGAAAACCTGGTGAAGAAGATGAAATGGGAGAGATGAGGAGCTTACCACCACAAAATACTCTAGTATACTCCAATATACTTCCAATATCTTTCCATATCCTTGAAAAGATCTCAAAAATGAAACCGTATCAACTTGAATCACCCAAATCGGGGTTGTGATGAAGAAGATATGAAGAAATGAAGTTTGGGGCTGAAAATCGCGATTTTAACACCCTGAAACACCCAGGCGATTGTGCCAGGCTATAGTGACAATGTCATCATCGCCGGGCACAATCGCTGAGATTGTACCGAGCGTTTCGGCTCTGGCGACCTTGAAAGGCATTATAGCCTAGCGCGTACCGAAACTGTTTTGGCCATAACTTCTTCGTTATAGCTCCGTTTTCGCTCCGGAAAGAACCGTTGGACTCGTAATTGAATCATTCAATCATATAGACTATAAAATCTAGGATTCAAGTCCAAAATCAAAAATCTTATTTTTCCTTGATATATCGGTTTCTCTATTAACTTGAATTGATACCTCACGAAACTTGGGGTGTTACATTGTATGACTTGATTCTTGTAACACCCGTAATTTTCGGTAAGTAATTGTCACCTGGACGTTTCTGTGACTTGTAAACCTTGGGGTTTTGTTGGGAAATGCTTTGTTTAAAGTTCCTAAGGGTTTCGAGAATGTTGGAATGGAAGAAGTCGAGTTTTTGGACTCGAAGGGGTTTGGGCGACAGTGCCCGCGATAGTGCCCGCGACAGTGACAAGTGTCACTGTCGCCGTGTCACTCTCGCGGGAGAGGTACCGCGGGTTCCAAGGAGCGGGCGACTATGCCCCGCGACTATGCCAAGGGCATAGTCGCCGTGTCAACGTTGCTGGCGGGGGCTGAGAGGCTGTTAAGTCCGAACTTTGCACCATTTTTCCACATTTCTCACTTCTATCTTCTCCCTTTTCTCTCCCAAGTTCCAAAACCGAACCCTAACCTATTTTGGGGGGTTTTCCTCCCCAAACCACATGTTTACTCACCATCTAACTAGTTGGAATCTTAAGTCACGAAACCTCCATTTTCATCTTCCCCATCAAGTTCATCGGTTGGGTGCTCGGGTTGAAGTGTTGGATTTGGTGTTCTCGGAAAGTCTCGTCATCTTTAATGGTAAGCTTCTTTGATTTAAGGTTATATATGTTCTTTGGGTGTTTCCCTAGTGTTTGGGTTATCAAATCTCGGATTTGTTAGTTTTGGAGAAACTAGGGTTTTGGTCTCGTTTAGGGATTTTGGTATATAATGTCGGGGAATGTTTCTATGTGGTTGTTTATGGATATTTGTTGTTCGGTATGTATGGATCTAGGTTTTGGAAGTTCTCGGCTTGAGGATTCAAGCGACCTTCAAAAGAGCTCGTTGAGGGAAATCTAGATTTAGCCTAAATCTAGCAAGGTGAGTTCAAGTTGATTTGTGAAAACGGTGTACATGCCAAAATGTTTGTTTTAAAGTGTTTTGTGCCTTACATGAAATTGTTGAACTGCTGATAAGTTTTGTTAACTGCTGATAAGTTTTGTTAATTGATGATAAGTTGGTTATTTTTAAAGGTGTTTAACTTTATAAGCTCATGTAACACACATCTTTGGGATTTTGGGCATTATGATAAATAAATAATGTATTTTGGTATTTTAATGATTTATTTATGGAAGTAGATTTTGAGTAAAGACGTATCTCCTTTTGTGTTTTGGAGAAATGCATGGTTTTGTGTTACGAGACGTTTTGAAAGGATAAATGTTGTAAACTCACTTGGAAAATGATTTGTCCCAATCTAAACTAAGTTGGAGTTAATTATATGTTTTGGAGCATGGGTTTATATAAGTACGGGTTAATTATATTTGATTTCATTTTATGGATTTCGACGTTGGGTCTTTGGATTTGTTGAGCTTATGGCTCGGTTTTGATTTTGTTGGGTTTTGAGGACACTTGTCCGTTTTAATTGCTCAATGTTGAGCATTTGGTTAAGATTTGCATTTACTGCATCTTTGTTGAGAATTGCATGTTTGAATGCAATAGCTCATTCGTTTTGAGTCATGTAATGGTTTAGTTAGTGCAATGGATCCATATGCACGGTGTTCCTCTGTCCCCGTTTGGGAAGTTGGTTCACCATTTGGCACTGAATAGGCATCGGGCTCCATGGTAAGTAGGGTGTGGGCCTATACGGTCGGGCAGCGTCCCATGGACAGTAAGGTGTAATTCCATTGTGCCCGAGTTGCCCGGTTTTGGGGACTCTCAAGGATAGACCTGGAGTGGTTGACTTGATGTTTTCGGGCGATAGACTTGGAGTAGTTGAGCTCGGTGGGTGTTTTGTGTATAACCCACATGTTTTGATTTACTACATAACTATGTGACTTACTTTGTGTTCAGTCACGTACAATGTAATCGGGTCTTTCCCGTCACCAATAGGTGTGGTTTTCGTTATGGAGTTTTATAATCCATGTTTTCGGAGAAGTTTGAGTATGGGTATTTACAGATGTTTTAAGGTTCTAATTATTGAAACTCATTTGAGTCATTGGGTGGTTTTGGAAGTGGGAGTTATCGACGTTTTCAGTGTTTGATCATTATAAGGTCAGTTATATTTTACGAGCGCTTTGGGTTTTGGCTTTATTTAAAGAGGTGTATGTTTTATAATTTTAATCACGAAACGGGTGAACGTTGAAAAGAGTTTGTTTTAAGATTTAATGTATTTCATTTTTGGTTACTTTCAAATCAAATATATTGGATTGTGGAAATCATGATTTTAAATAACATTCTTAAAGTTATTGCTTTATATATATCTAATGTAAAACTCTTGAGCTCACTAGGCATTAAGCCTAACCTTTTTATTTGTCGGCATGTGCATCAGGTTCCAGAAGGGGGTTCAGTTCTAGCAGTCGTATGAAGAGATGTGCTTAGTGGTTCACGAGTGTAAGTATTTGGTAAAGTATTCCGCAGTTTGGAGATAGTGACACTTTTGGGTTTTAGTAGCACCCGTCCTCATTCTAGACTGTTCGTATAGAAAGAATGTGTGTATTGAGGTTAAATATTAAATTGTGGTTGTAGATGATTTATTTATTGGTGTATTTAGAAAATTTTAAATTAGTTGTTATTTCCAGATTTGAGGGTGCTATAATTCTTTAAATTTAAAAAAAATTAATTATATTAAATATGATTTAATTTTATTATTTTATTGTAATGGTGGAAAAAAATATGTTTTTATTGTTTTAATGTAATTATTATTATCGAATATTTTGACACCAAAATCATTGAAAACCATTGAGAAATGAACTCTAATTTTATCATCTTAAAATTAGAGGTTCCAATTTTCATATTGTTTTTCAATAAAAAAATCAAAACAAACCGTTTAGATTTTAACGAAATAAAATATTTAAGTTACAAATATTTTAACTCATAGCCACAAGGCAAAACATAGAGCATCATATGTCAGGTAACACCAACATGAAAACATTTTAGCATTTAGAAAATAACGAAGATCAGCTACAATATCCATCAATAGAAAGATACGACATTGTCTTATCATTATTCGGTACTCCTTCCGTCCCAAAATAAATGTTCATAATAAAAAAAGGCACACGGTTTTAGAAATGTGTAATTACTAGTTTATTACACTTGTTAATTTTATTGTGAGTTAAAATATTCGTAACTTAAATATTTTATTTCGTTAAAATCTAAACAGTTGATTTTTAATTTTTGACTGAAAAACAATATGAAAATTGGAACCTCTAATTTTAAGATGATAAAATTAGAGTTCATTTATTAGGTTTTCAATGATTTTGGTGTCAAAATATCGATAATAAGTTTGTTTGTTGTGATGATAGTAAAAGAACAATAAAATTATATCACCTTTAACATAATTAAAGTTTTAATTTAATAAATCAAATCATAAAAACATATCTTATTTTATTCGTTCTAAATAAAATAAGATATAATTTTATTCTAGTTTGTTTAAATTAAAATTTTAATTACATTAAAACAATAAAACCATATTTTTTTCCACCATTACTATAAAATAATAAAATTAAATCATATTTAATATAATTAATTTTTTTAAAAATTTAAAGAATCAAGTCATACAATAACATCCTATTTTATTTATTTTGATATCTATATATCTATATATATATATGCGTGTGTGTGTTAAAAATGTATTTTTTATTTTTCTTATCATAATAAGACACAAATTAGGCAAAATGACTAAAATGATCCCTGATTTAATGGAGTTAACGGATGCGTTAGTCAGAGTGACCAAGACCAAGATAAATTGAATACCACAGGGACCAAATCCACAATAAACATACTATAGGGATCGTAGTCAAAGAAAGTAACAAAGCACGAGGACCAAATCCACAATAAAATGCAAACCACGAGGATGTAATCCATAAATATTTTATTTTAGGGACTTATACTGTTAAAACCACCAAATCCCAGGGACCAAATATGTAATTTACTCAATAATTTATTATCTAGAGATGACGTGGAAGACGGTAATGGGATCCACCGATAGAATAAGACAAAAGAGGGTCAATTGAGATGTTGACACGTGGTGAGAATTCAATTGGATAAGATAGAATAAAGTGTGGGTGTGGCGTACCGTAATACCATGGGCCACCGGCCTCCTGTTTCTCTCTACTGGATATTATTCTACTGTCACGTTCTGGTGCATTGCATTTCTTTTTCCAACAACCATACTTCCTCCATAAACCCTAAAACCAAATAAAATAATAAATATTTTCATATTATTTAGAAAAAAGCGTCAGTTTCATAGGATAATATATAGGCAAAATATTATATGATCGAATAAATAGAAAAATTCAAAAGATATCATCTAATTTTTTAAATCAATATTATTTACATCAAATTCATTTTAAATTATATCAAAAAAATATAAAATGATCATTCTACAATTCGTAAAATTATTTAAAAAAAGGTAATACAAGGTTTGTCGCTGTTTTTTAAAATTGTTTATTATATATTTCAATTCAATTTTAAATGTAAAATTTAAATGCATACGGGTAATAAAGTATAACGCAACAATAAAAAACAAGGAACAAAACTGATATAATAAATTGTTAGGGAAATGTTATTAAGATCGGAACATTAAAGGAAAAGTTTTGAGTAGAGTTACACAATGACTAAATCTTAACCTGTTCTAAAAAGATAGGTTCTTTTCTAGTAAAAAAAAGACTGGGCTGGACCTTAACCCGTCATTGGCCAAAAATTTAGGATCAAATCCGAACCAACAATCCTAACCAAGCCTTTTAGAATTCCTAAAAAAGTATTTTTAAAAAGAGAAAAAAAAATGCATAGATAAAAGAATAGCATTGATAATTATTTTAAAAAACACTTCGAATTTTCATTTCATTGTAAACTTATTAATAGTAAAATATAAATGTTAGTTAAACTATGACGTTATGAACTAATTAATTCTTTTGACGTA
This sequence comes from Arctium minus, assembly GCA_954870635.1. Taxonomy (NCBI): domain Eukaryota; kingdom Viridiplantae; phylum Streptophyta; class Magnoliopsida; order Asterales; family Asteraceae; genus Arctium; species Arctium minus. The sequence goes on from OX941082.1 coordinate 12,277,853, forward strand.
TTCGTTTTTTTTCTTTTTAAAAGTTCTTCATATCTTCAATTTGAATTTTTTATATCTATATCGTATTGAATGATTTTTCATTGATTTTAACCTTATTAAAGTAATCAAATTGAATCACGTTAAGATCTAAAGCATCCGGTGTTTTTTTTTTCTAATTAACTCTCAACTCCATTTGTGTAGCATGTTGCATTTAAAGTCGGAGTTACACTGAAAAACTGAGATATATATTTAAAATGTTTTATACATTTTTCCTACATTAATTTTACTATTGATGATAATAAATTATTATTTTGATATTTTTCTTACTTTTAGTCACAATAAATAATTTGGATAAAACCAACGAGTCTTGACTAGTTTTTTTTTCCGCGCCTTGACCGTGCTATAACCAGGCTGGTTTTTGGTTAACTAAAGACCAGTTTTTGGATTTTATCTGGATTTTTTTAACCATTTAAGGACCGCTCCTGGGTTCAAAATTTAGGACGAAAACGGGCTTTCGACTATAACTGTTCCTTGGGTTGGACCTTTTTTAACCAGTCCTTACTGATCCAAAATCTATTAACTTGTCCCTGTCAATGAGTCAAAGAACATAACCATGTCTAGTTTTTATCTCTTCTCCTAGTGATTCAGAACAAATGCTTAGTGGTTTGTGTATGTGTACTTTTCTTTCGAACCTCCAACATACATCATGAATTGAAACCGATTTCATAAATTGGTTATAATGGTTTCGGAGCACTCGTAACGGATTATCGTAAATTTGGTCATAATGCGACGAGTTATTAAAATTGTAACCCAAAGTGTAGATGAGAATAACCCAAAACTAGTTGTGAAAAAGGATTGGCTAATTACGATTGGGCCGTTTTTTGGGTTAGGCCCATTTGAAAAGTATCACCGAGCCCGAAACTTAAAAGGTTGGGGTTAGGACCATGACCATAAAATGACTCATTAGGAACATATTTTTGAACATGTATACATATCTATATATATAATAAATAAGTAACTAGAATGTCACGTGTCGCTTTTTGATGAGTCAATATTTTCATTTTCCTACCTAAACATGTATCTGTATGTATTTTACATTATTAGTTCATTTAGCACATCCACATTCATTCATCCTTAACTCTTTCATTAATTCAATTTTTTTAATTTATACCTTACATTTACTACCCTTATAATTAGATATGTAGTTTACTTTTAATGTCTTACTTTTTTATTTATCATTTTAGACTCTTATCATATAAACATAAATAATGTATATGAACTAAAATGCATTAAAAAACATTTTTAGTTTTTACAAATTATACCATTGTAATCGCTTCGTCAATACCTTCGAAATGAGTCCATTATTGAATATTTTTGGATTTAATTACATTATTAAATATCATAAATATATACGAATTAATGTGTCGTGATTAGTATGAGATTTGTTGAAATTAGTATGAGATTTGATAGAAATAATCACTAAATTGTCTTAATTTTCTTTTAGCTATTTCATATCACTTTTTACTTCAAGAGTTTTTAAAAAAAAACCTCATCCTCTTTAAAATTTTATACAAAAATTCTGATTTTTATCATGAAGTTTTATAAAATAACATTTTTAATTTTATTTTCTTGACATTATGATATTTATTATATATTACTTATATATTAGCAATAGAACAAAGAATGTTGCATATAAAAAAGTATTTGGTAATTTATGATACGTGACTTTTATTTTATTAATTTTTTTAACTATGTACTTTTCCATAATTTCATTTACGTTCTATTATTGTTTTATAAATTCTTAATATTTATTCATATTTTTTATTAATTTTTTGCAAAACATTCTTTGTGAAAACTGCCTAAAACAAGGACATTTTGTAACAAGCTGCAAAAAAAAACAACTCTGAAGGGAAAAAAACTTGGAAAAGTAGCATCATACTTTCGATTATCATTCATATCTGTAAGATAAGTTTTCTGACATGATTTAAATTTTTTAAATTACCCGTGTAATATATATACACACACATATACATATATATAATTCAATCAATTGAGATATTTATAGAAATAATGAAAGTTCATTAATTATGATTTGAATATTTATAGAAAATTATTAGAGTTCATTAATTATGTTCAATATTTTATATTAGAAAACAATCAAAATATTTTGTAACACCCCGATTTTTAGGAAGATATAATTTGAAGTTAATACAAATGGGTATTTTAAGGGAAAAAGTAGGATTTTTGGACTTGAATCCTATATTTTATAGCCTTGTTGGATGAAGGGTTCAATTACGAGTCCAACGGTTCTTTCCGGAGCAAAATCGGAGTTAAAACGAAGAAGTTATGACCAAAACAGTGATCGGGCAAGATAAATGAAGAAAATTGGGCGGCAGTGCTCCGCGTGGATGGATCAGCGCCACCATCAACGCGGAGCCACTGCACGCACAAAAAGGGGAAAAATCGGCCTAGAACCCCATTTTCTCACCCAAAACTCAAATCTCTCCCACTTTCTCTCCCAAACCGACCCCCAAACCCTAAAATCGAACCCTAACTCATTTTTGGGAGTCTTCCTTCTTAAATTAATGATTCTTCTTCATCTAGCAAGTTTTGGAAGCTAGAACTATAAACCTTTCATCTTCATCTTCTACACCAAACTTTCTAGGGTTTCATCCAACCCTTTTCACCATCTTGAAGATTAGAAGTTTGTGATTTATTTTGGAGATCTAGAAGAGTATTGTTGATGGGTTCAAGCTTTAGTAAAGGTAATTTTCTCTTCTCTTCAACTATGGAAATTAGGGTTTTGGTATAGATGAGATCTTCATGTAAAATGTTTGGGAAACAATTCTTTATGGTTGGATGTAAATATTTATGGTTGGAAATGTATGGATCTAGGTTTTTCTTTGGAAGTTTTTGGCTTGAAGATCCATGTGTTCTTCAAAGGAGCTCAAGTTGGGAAAAATCTAGATTTAGCCTAAATCTAGCAAGGTGAGTTCAAGTTGATTTGTGAAAATGGTGTACATGTCAAAATGTCTATTTCAAAGTGTTTATATGTTTTACATGAAATTATTAATTGTTGAGTTATTTGGCGAATCTTGATTATTTGAAGTGTTTGATTTTATAAACTTTGTAAAACACTCACGTTTGGGATTTTGAGCATATTGACAACTAAATCATACACATTGGTATTTTGATGATTTATTTCATGAAGTAGAGTTGGAGTATAAATGCATTTTATCGGGTATTTTATATGAACATTTGATTTTGTGTTATGGGACGTTTTTGAAAGAATAAATGATATAAACTCACTTGGAAAATGATTTGTCCCAATCTAAACTACGTTGGAGTTAATTATATATCTTGGAGTGTGGCTTTACATAAAGACGGGTTGGTTACGTTTGATTTCATTTTATTATCTTCAACGTTGGGTCTTTGGATTTGTTGAGTTTATGGCTCCATTTGGATTTTGTTGGGTCTTGGGGACACTTGTCCGATTTTAATAGCTCAATGTAGAGCATTCGATTATGATTTGCGTTTACTGCATCTTATTTGAGAATTACATGTTTGGAATGCGTTAGTCCATTCGTTTTGAGTCATGTAATGTTTTAGTTAGTGCAATGGATCCATAGGCACGATGTTCTTTATGTCCCGTTTTGGACAAGTTCACCACTTTGGCATGAAATAGGCATCGGGTCACCATGGTAAGTAAGGTGTGGACCTATACGGTCGGGCAACGTCCCATGGACAGTAAGGTGTAATTCCCTTTGTACATAAGTTCTCGTTTTGGAACTAGGTTCCCCGTTTTGGAACTCTCAAGATTCAAGAATAGATTCAGAGGAGTTGACTTGAAGTTTTCGAGCAATAGAATTGGAGTAGTTGAGCTCGTAGGTTTTATGGGTATAACCCATATGTTTTGGTTTTCTACATAGTTATGAGACCTACTGTAGCACCCATTTTTCCGGTAAGATCTTCTCTCCATGAAGTATACCTTCTATCGCTCGAATTCGTGTACATGGCCTAGTCTTGACCATGTCTGACACTTGGGACACTCTTGGGTTGTGTCGCGTTCCGTGCGTAGGAAACAAGTTGGATTAAGACTCAAGAGAGTGCCCGGAATGGTGCTGGTGCGACATTGACCAACGACTACGACCATGTCATAGTCACATGGCATAGTCGCCAAGAAGGGACAAAAGGTGGTGGTGCTGGTGCGACAATGACCAGCGACTATGACCTGGTCATAGTCGCAAAGTTTGGACAGAGGGCAGGGGTGAAGCGGCAACATTGACCAGCGATTATGACTTGGTCATAGTCGCATGGCATAGTCGCCCACGGCCTCCAGTGCCTTAAATGTTCACCAACCCATTTTTATTTCATTTGTCTTGGTGGGGAGCTCATTGAATGCGACTTTGGAGGTCTTAAAGGTAGGGTTTTCATCTTCCTTCCTTGATTTCTTATAGAAGGGATTCTCATTTATGATTGTTGGGTTTGATTTAGGTTGGTGGTTGTGTTTAAGAAGTTGTGTTTCAAGCTCAAGTGTCATCTCTCCTTCTCTTCCAAGTATCATCATCTAGGGTTTTATAATAACCCTTACAAGGTGAGTTTATCTACTTTCTTTTACTACATTATGCTAGGGACTACATTCTCTAAACCCTCATCTAGGTTCCTAAGTATGTTTTGGGGAACTTGTATTATGGTAACCTAAACTATGAAATTCGGGGTTTAGGGTTTCTTAACCCAAGACAAATGACTTGATAAATATGTTTTACAACAAGACTTATAGATTGTAGTGTTCCTCTACTTATTGGGTATTAAACCTTCACTTTATGGGATATTGGTAAACCCAAAGTGAAACTAGGGTTTAGTAAGATTTCATGTATTGGTTCTAATTGATAGAAGTCTTGATCTTGGAATAGGATGTATGAAACTACTATTGGCATGACAGGTTACGAATTACCCAAACAATGGGAGTTAAGAACCATGTAGATATCCTTATATACGCGATTTGTTTTCTCTAAGGTTTACATGCATGATTAATGATATTTGTGTTAGCATGTTTTGGTATTTGGTCTTAGTGCAATGTATCCATAGGCACGATGTTCCTATGTCCCGTTTTGGACATTAGGTTCACCACATTTGACACGGAATATGCATCGGGTCACCATGATAAGTAAGGTGTGGACCTATACGGTCGGACAGCGTCTCATGGGCAATATGGTGTAATTCCCTTGTGCTAGAGTTCCCCGTTTTGGAACTCTCAAGAATAGACCTAGAGGGGTTGACTTGATGTTTTCGAGCAATAGACTTAGAGGAGTTGAGCTCATTATGTGATTGGTGTTATATGTACCATATTTATTCACTAATGGTTTATTTGATTTATTGGTTTTAGCTCACAGCTATATTCTACGCGTGACTTCAAATGGGTTTAGTACTTCCATTCTTATTTGACTTGTTCTCACTAGGCTTTAGCCTAACACTTGTTCTTTGGTTGTCATGTTTGACAGATCATCTTAGTGGTGGGGCACATCGGGACTGAGGGAACGACCTTAGGGTTGTGAGTGGTCTTTTTGAGATACATAGTGACCAACAAGCCTTTATTTTTGAAGATATAAATTTTGGAAGGATTGCGACACCCGGTCATAATCTAGTTAACCAAATTTAGATTAGTAGGTTGTCGTTTTATGCATCATTATTGGGATTGTAAATGCCGTACCATATACCCCGTTTTGGGATGATACACTTGGGTTTGAATTGTTTTACCTTTACTATTCAGATTTAAATTATCCCCTATTTTAGGGTGATAGGTTTTCTCTATTTTCAAACGTTATATTGTCGAAATTTCGAATTTTATTTCTCTCGAAATTTTAGGATGTTACACCTACTTTTGTGCTCCGTCACGTACTATGTAATCGGGTCTCCCCCGTCACCAAAATGTGTTGTTTTGGTTATGCAGTTTTATAATCCATGTTTTCAGTGACGTTTCGAGTATGGGTTGTTACCCATGTTTTGTGGTTTTGGATATTTGACTTTATCCACGTTTTGGATATTTTGGATGATAGAGATTATCCATGTTTTCAGTATTTGATTATTAAAATATCAGTTATGGTTTACTTGAGTTTTGGGTTTTGGATTTATATTCGAAAGGACGTTTTGTTATGTGATTTTAATCATGGAAAAGGTAAATGTTGAAAAAGAGATCGTTTTCAGATTTAATGTAACTCGTTTTGGTTGTTTTCAGATTGAACGTGTCATCATTTTGGAAATCACGATTTAAATAACATCCTTTAAGTTTATTGCTTTATACGTTTATGATGAAAACTTTTGAGCTCACTAGGAGTTAAGCCTAACCTTTTATTTGTCAGCATGTGCATCAGGTTCAGTTGGGGTTTGGTTCTAGCGGTGCTATGAAGAGATGAGCACTAGATTTTACACGAGGGTAAGTAGTTGGTAAAATCTTCCGCAGTTTGGAGATAGTGACTGTTATTGGGTTTTAGTAGCACCCGTCCCCATAATAGACTGTGTACATAGAACGAAATGTGTTTATTGAAGTTAAACCTTAAATTGTGTTGTAGATGAATTAGTTATCGATGTATTTAGAAAATTTTAAATTAGTTGCTATTTCCAGATTCGAGGGTGTTACATATTTATAAAACCACATATTCATTAGAATAAATAGACGGTTGTAATTGAGTTGCAATAGTTGTAACCATGGTCTGCGTGGCACAAGGCTTGTGTCTCACGCCAAGCTAAGCCCGTGGCACGCCACAACCTAATGCTCAGTTTTTCGTAATGCGATATTTGATTTTTCTTTACGGTTTTAATGTCTTATTTGCTAGTTTTTAATATATATAACCTAATTTAACTTGTTTATTACTATTGACTCATTGAGTAACAGTACAAAACATATGTTTTTATATATTCATATAGATTTGACGCCATAAGTCATGTCTTGAAAACGCCTTGGCTTCGCCGTGGCTCCTAAGGCTTGAGGCTTGGCCTCGCCGCCACGCCACGTCTCACGCCATTTAGAACCTTGGTTTATAGAATCATTTTTTAAATAGTGTCATATAAAATAGCTAAGAGCATTTCCAATCGCATAGTAAAAACCCAATTTTTTTAAGTATATAATATTTATATACGGCAAATGCAACAATTAAACTCACACACCCTCCTCACCTTTGGTGAAGTTTGAACCCCTGATCTTCTAGAAGGTCAGAGGCTCTGATATCGCTAGACCAAAGACCATTTGGTGTAAAAAAACTCAATTTTGCCGTTTTACTTCTACAATTGAACGATAAAACGACAACTTTTTTGCTGGTGATAAAGAGAGAAGAAGAGACGACCTAGAAATATGAAGGGGAACTGTTCCTCGACAAAAATCAGTCAAACATGGGGCCCACCATTTACCTTGTGATTTTCTTATTTATTTAATTTTTAAATAAAATTTTTTCAATATTTAATAGTAAAATATGTTATTTTAATATGAGGTCCATAAATTTAGTGTTTTCTAGAGTACGGTTGGAGTTTTTTTTTTTTAATTTTATTTTATGTGTTAATGTAGAGATTTGGTGTTTTTGATAGTGTTTTTTAGTGTCAAGGTTGGAGTGGTCTAATTAGGGCTGACAATGGATAAGGGTAAACCCGTTACCCGTTATGTTTCGACCCGTTGGATAAGGGTATGGATAAAGAAATTTTATCCACTTATCCATTACCCGTTTACCCGAAATTTTAGTGGGTAGGGTATGGATAAACGTTTTTTCGTTATCCATTACCCGTTACCCGTTAAGATATAATATATATATATATATAGGGAGAGGTTCATTTGAGAAATGATAAATATATGAGAAATAGAGAAGTAATCTTAGTCATTCATCTAGTCAACATTTGCGGCTTTGACCGTGAAACACCGGATAATTCCTTGTGTGGTCTATAGAAGATAGATGGTAGTTTTGTAAAATACACGATATGAGTTCATATATGAACATGTATGATTCACATATGAACTTAGTTCATATGAGAATCAGTTAATTTGTTCATATATGAATCACAAAGGTTCATATATGAATCAGTTAAAATAGTTCAGATGTGAATTACACTGGTTCATATATGAACATATAGTTCATATGTAAATTATACATGTTCATATATGAACACATCCCGTGTATTTTGTAAAAATTACGAAAGTATCATTTTATTTTTGGAATAGCCGCAACTTTTGACCAGTCAAAGCTGCAACTTTTGACCAGTCAAAACCGGAATATTTGACCAGTCAAATCCGATTTTGACCGTATGATTGACTAGGATTACTTCTCTATTTCTCATATATTTATTATTTATCAAATGAACCTAAGGTTATATATATATATATATGTATGTATAATTATATAAAATTAAATATGAGTGTATATATACATAATTGTATTAAGTTAATTATTAATATTTTTTAATAATGTTGTCATATATTAACGTGTACTTTAATTTATTTTTATATTTATCAAGTAAAAGATTTCATGTTGATTAAATGAGAAACAAGACGGATTTAGAAAAATAAATACAACGAAAAGTGTTAGTCATACACTTTTTAAATTGTTTTTAAAATATTATACTATGATTATATTTAAAGTAATTAAATGTTTACTACAACAAATTAGATATAAAATAATAACCATATTTATGAACCTATGTTTTACTTATATGTTTGAGGTTTGACAATATCAATTGTAGTTCAAAATTAAATTTTGTTTTACCATTTATCCATTATACGTTTCGTTAACCGCTACTTTTAATGGGTAGGATAAGATACGGATAAGAGTTTTATAAGATGGATAATTATCCGTTTCGTTACCCGCTATTTTAAATGGATTGGATAACGGATTAACCTTACCCTACCCGTTTTCAGCCAGAACAAATTTTAAACCTTTGGCCAATAACTTCTATACAATAAAAGGTACTTTTATTTATTTTGAAAAAACTTAATACAGAAGATATTGATTTGAAAATTGAATGGTGGTAAATTGTCATTTTTCCCATTATTTCCGTGGATTATTTGTAACTTCTTTTTTCAAATTTCGATGATTTTTTTATATATTATGCTTTTGTACGGTCCTAATTCTTTCATTCAAATTTATTATTAGGTATTATTTGAAAGATATCAAATTACATTATACTTAATTTATTAAATGCTGATTTAAAATCCATGGATTTTTGGTTTTAGGTTTATAGTTAAGATCACCTCCAATGACCAATGGTGTAGGATGAATTTGTTTTTGGTAAGAGAGAGAGGAAAAATATGTTCAAGAAATAAAATCGGTTCTTTAAACAAATTTGTGGGTCCCATTGTAATATTAATTTAACATTAAACTAAATTAAAATAATAACAGAATAACCGAATAATTATTATTTTTTACTTATGACTTCCATAGTTTTACTCTCATGTCATATCAATAATACATTTATTTATTTGTGTAATTTTAATTAAATTAACTAACAAAAACCATCAAGTATAATCGAAATCTTTACATTAATTATGTTAAATCATTTCTCTCGTGTACATCTCATAAGTCATAAATAACCATCCATATGAATCCATTTAATTAAAATTAAAAATAATAACAAATTATTTTATTTAACCATACTAAAAAAGAATATAAAAATATGAATATACAATAATTAATCTATTTGTTAGATAACTAAAATAACAAAAACTATAATTAAATATTTGAAAAGATATATATGTATATATATGGAATGATTTGAAGTAAAATGATATATATTTGAATTCAAACAAATCATTAATATATCTCATGATTAATTTGATGAAGTCAATAAAAAATTATACAAAGTCGTTAGAGTCATAGCAGTTAATTAGATTTCTAGTAGAATTAGGAAACATATCTCAATCTGATTCATTAAATACAAGCAAACTAGCTTCCTTTCCATCAACTAAAGCTTCTCGTAATTTTATATAAATATATAATCGATCCTCAACCTATATATATATATATATATATATATATACATACACATACACGAACACACAACCATCAAATCAAAATAGTTCTTTTTTTTCAATTCTTGATTCAAGAAACCAAAATCATGGAAAAGTTTGCTGATCAGAATGCGGATCCTCTCGAACTCAAATTAATGTTACAAGTTGAAGTCGAACCTACGGCGAATCTTCGTGTTAATACGACGAGATACGTGATGAGTGAAGAGGACAAATACTACGAGCGAAAGATTCAAGAATTGATCAACGAGAAGATCGAATCCTTTTCTCGTCAAGACCGATTATCGAATCAAGAAATTGTTGCAAAAAAGTCGAAGAAACGGCCACGTTCATCATCCACATTTGATCAAGACGAGAACGAGAAGAAACAGAAGACCAAGAAGATCAAGATTGATCAGAATAACGAGGCAATCAAGCGATTGAAAAAGTTCATCACCGAAGAGATGAAGGGTTCGGACTTGAAATTGGTGATACAAAAAATCTTGTATGCGACCGATCTTGCGAAAAACCAGAACCGGTTAAGCATGCCGATCAACCAACTCGAGACGCTTGAGTTCTTGACAGCCGATGAGAAACGATTGTTGGATACAAAAGAAGGTGTGATTGATGTACCATTGTTGGGGCCGAGGCTGCGAATGCACGCAAAGCCGATGAAGTTGACGAAGTGGCGCTTGAAAACCACTTGCAATTATGTTCTTCGGACCAATTGGCATCAGTTTGTGGAGAACAACAGTGAGGATTTGACGGTAAACACAAAGATACAAATGTGGTCGTTTCGCAAAGACGAGCGATTGTGTTTTGCGCTTGCGTGCGTGGGGAGAGCCGATGTTAACTGATTACGCGAAAATTATTGATCTTTTACTACTAGTTCAGCCAATTAGGCCATTAGTTAACGAGTTGTTTAGGGTATATATATATATATATATATATATATATATATATATGGTTCTTTTAAAGTCTTTTTGTTTACTATATATGATAAATATAAGTTTTTCTTGATGAATTTAAGTAATTGCAGTAATAAGTATAACATAAGATGGAATTTAAAAGAACAATTGGACATCACTTTTTATGAAATACAATTTCTGGAGTCTTTCCTTTGATTGATAATAAAGAAACCATGCTTGTATATACATATATTAAGGTTGTATATACATTTGTATCATATACACAACTAAAATTCTTAAGAAAATATTTGCCGAGCATTAAGGTGGATGGCAATAAGATTGTAAATTTGTTGTCATCGGAAACTAAATCAATGTTTGGGTGTTTTTCTTTCGTATCAAAAGAAGGTAATAGTGTCAAAGACTCGCTAGCTCTAGCCAAGCGTTCTGGGTCAGAGGCAACCATGATCGTAGCCGTCGGTCACCTCTCCTCTGCCCATAAAGTTCGGCTGATTTATTAGTTTGTCACATTAAGTGAAACCCGAATGACTAGATATCCTACGGATGCTTCAATTCGTTTCACCATGAATACTAGACCGTATTCTAAAGCCCGGGGCTAAAAGCCCAATCATGCCAAGTTTTTTAGAACCCTGGGTTGGAGACGTTCGATCGGGCCTAAAAGCCCAATCGTGCCAAGTTTTTAAAAACCCGGTTCAAAAACGTTCGATCGGCCCTAAAAACCGTAGCCACGTAAAGTTTTTTAAAACCCTGGTCTGGAAACGATCGATCGGGCCTAAAAATCCAATCGCGCCAAAGATTTTAGAAACCCTGGTTTGAAAACGTTCGATTGGGCCTATTTTTCGGAATCAAAAAAGCCGAGACATTATTTGAAGAATATAGTTGAGTTTATGAAGCTTTCCATATGGTGGTCGCCGTTCAAAATTAATGTATGTATCTTGATTGTGTGATCTAGAGAATCAATGAAAAAATATACGATGATTCCCTCGCCGTTTAACTAAAACTTTACTAATTACTTTCCTTAAAAAACTTTATTAATTACCATATTTTCTTAACACGAGGAGCTTGATAAACCGTACAAGGAATTAGAAAACATTTTAGAACACAACGCCAAAAGTATAGTGTGTAGAGCATCTTTAAACGGATTCTTAATAATTTCTTATAATAGATAACTAAAATTTAAATTTTTTAAAAAGAATTACAGCTCTAATAAATTCTATATTTTAGAGATTTTAACATCCATTATATTATTAAAATATTCTATAAATTTATCATTTCAATACATTTTTTAAAACTAATTTATATAAAATAATATTAATTCAGGTTCATTGGGAATGAATACAAAAATAATTTCTTTCTCCTCACATTAAGTTTTAGATAATCTTCTAAACTTTAAGCTTTTTCTAGTTTTATATATATCTTAGAGAATAATATAGAGAACAAAAACTCCTTTCTCTTTATTTAAAAACATCATTTGATTATTTTGAAAAACAGTAATTTTCTATTATGTTCTTGCTTATCTTGAATATAACTTGAGCATTTAGAAAATCAAAGCCATTTTCACCTTTGAAATCAAACCAAATTAAACTTAAACCCTGTATATTTTTAAAATTATAATTCATAGGACAATATTAGATCCTTGGCAAAAATAAAATAAAATTGGATTATCTATTTGTAACAAACCCAAAACAATATATAGGATGAATGAATAACCACTTGAGATCATAGCGGGAGTTATTGATAACTTACACCTTAAAGCTTATAGGGTTGGATTCCGGTGAGAAGTTGAGTTAACGGTGAGAAACGTGATGTGTGGTTATCAACCGTTGGATGAGAAATTGACGCAAATTAGGATGAGATGCATCGAAATAAGATGCATCAGATCAACTCCCTTCTAAGCCGCAATTCATGGGAGGACTTGAGATTAAAAGAGATCAACGATTCAGATCCACTTCTCACGCTTCTCACCGTTAACTCACACGATCCTTCGCCAAAGCTTATATATAAGGATCTCATATACAAATCTCTTTTTAATAATATTCTTGTTTTAAGCTCATGGTTAATATTTGATTTTCTTAAAATACTAGCTACTACTAATTTTTTCAAACAATTTTCTCTGTGTATTCATACAATACAAATGTAAATTGTTATTTTTTTTTGGAAGGCATAGCGGCATCGAACCAACGAACGACTACCACGAACACACGCACGCACACCTCCCCGGCGGTATCGGGCATCCACGGGCAGCCCACTAATCCGCCGCTGTCCCAGCCCAGCTTACGCTGAACCTAGAGCCCAACCACAGTCTAAGACTGGGCTGGGGGGCAGTCCAGTCAAAGACTGGACCAGCCCAAGGACTGGGTACTCCTCATGCACTCAAATTGACTCCCCTTGGATTCGAACCCGGGTAGATTGGGATACCATCCACAATCCCCCCAGGATGTTACCGCCCTTGGGGAAACCAACTGAGCTAGACATGATTTGTAATGTAAATTGTTATTGAGAATAAAAAATTAATGCAATTCTTCATTAAAAAGAAATTTATATTTAAACAAAATAGAAATACAGTTATCCATAATAAAACACATTTACATACAAATAACTAAATATATATGTTGATTATTTTGATTTTGGAAAGATCAATCATGGTATGGATGTATATTGTAATATTGAAATTTATAAATTTTATCTAAATGTTTTATAAGACAGTGAAACCAAAATCTTCAACGCTTTTTATAACTCCATTTTCATAAATATACATACGTCTGTTCATCCATCCATGTTAATTCATTAAACATCCATTGCATATATCATTACATAACATAAATATTTAATATGCATATTGTTATGTTGGATTTCACCTAAAACCAAGGCAGTTTATTTTTATTTTTATTTGAGGTGATGATAAGGGTTTATTATCTATACTACCTTAATATACATTTAGACCAAAAGTCTTAAATACAACCCTTTAAGCATAATGTACTACACTTTAATGCATACAATTCAAAAAACTCTTAATTACACTTTATAAAGCATAGTGTACAAGTCTTCAATACAAGAACTTAAAAACCAGGACAATCAAGAGAGTACACCCTCCAGAGCCCATGCTTTTCTGACCTCCCCTTCTTCCTCTTTACTTCATGTCCCTCATACCATACCATGTTTGGAAGATTTCATACTCTTTCAGAGTTGTTCACGTCTCTATCTACCTGCTACTGCTACTGACTCCTATTGAAATTGCATATAGATCAGGTTCATCTTTCTCTTCTATCCAATTTCAATCTCTTCTCTTACAATAAACCCTAATCGACCACCGCTGATCAGAGTTCCAGAAGCTAGGTTTGTTAAGAAGACGATCAATCGGAGCAGACATTAATGTAAGAACTCTCTCTCTCTCTCTCTCTCTCTCTCTCTCTCTGTGTGTGTGTATCTGTTGAAAGATGTATATGTTCTAACCAATCTTGTCATCAATATTAACTTATTGGGGTTGTTTTGTATTTTCAGGGAGTTAAAGGGCTAAACTGAATAATGTTTTTTTCTTAATAACAGATTGGGTTGTGCTTCACTTTCTTTGGAAGTACAAGGGTAGCGGAGCAAATTCATTTAACTTTGAGGAGGACTTTTATGCAAATTGAGGAAAATATATGTTTACCTTTTTTAGCTAAAAATCGAGAGAATAACTTTTCATCTGATACTTTTTCTCTCATCATCTTTCTAGAATTTTAGGGTTTATTCATTTTTCATCTTCAAATCTCTTGAAGGTGTTTAGGTTTAAAGTTTGATTTCTGTATAAAATTTTGTAATATTTTTTCATTAATAAGATCTAAAATGGTATCAGAGCTGGTTCGCTTGATTTGCACCTGAGACCTTCACCTTCGGCGATGAAAATGGTAAATCGTTTTCTTCTTTTGTTATCTTCTTACTGTTAGAACCTCTATGAGTTTTAGTTAATCTGTTATATGTGATTCGTTCTTTTGAGATCTTGTTTTCTCTTTTCGTTTCAAAATTGTTTCGACATTTAATCTACAGATCTGGAGTTTCTAGATCTGGTTCAAAGATTGTGTGTTTTTAAAAAAAAAAAGGATTGCGAAGATCTAAATGTCTCCAGCCTTTTTTTTTCATTTCATAAGATCTCATCTCTCTTATACTTCTATATTGACGATTTTGTTTTGGATCTGATCTTATTAGATCTTGTCCAACGACTTTGGTCATAAATCTCTCGTCTCTCTTTCTTATTCTTTTATATTTAATATCCATCGATTCTCTGTGGTCTTGAGATCGGTATCGAGTTAGATTTTTTGTTCTTTGAACAAATCTTCTCGGTTTTCTTTCATTTTCTACTTATCAGCGTGTTTTTCTTTGCTCATCTGTTCAATAATTTTTTTTCACTAAGGAGTGATTTTAAGGACGTGAATCACAGATTTGATCATTGGATCTCATCTATTTCTTCTGATTCATTGAAGAATCATTTTTTTCTCCTAAGTGTTCAATCATACATGTGTATAAGTTCACCGAAAGTATTTTTGTTTTTTTTCAAAGGCTTAGATCTGACCAGTCTGTGGTAACTTATATTTTTTCTCCTTTCTTGCGTTAATCTGAGTGTCTGTTTGTGTTGATCTGAGTGTCTGTGGAGTTTTCCATCGATCTCAGTTTCGTTTGTTCAGGTTATTCCTGCGACTCTTCTGTGGATGTGTTTTTTTTGGTTCTGTTAAATTTGTTCCAGGTCTACTTCACCATCTTATCTTCCGCTGCGGCTGCTATTAAAGTTGTTCTGTAAGTTCGTTCAGTCTCTCTGCTCAGTATTGCACTGTAAGTGTTCTCTTTCCTTTCTTCTGTGTGTGTTTTTTTTGTTTATACAACTAAGAGGTTGGCTTGACCTACCACCGCTCGAGTGGCAAGGAACCCTGCCTCAAAAGTCTCTTAGGTGTTTTTTGTCTGTGTGTTTTTTGCTGTTGCCACTATGACTGGAGCTGAAGCATCCAAAGAGCCAGAACACCGATCTTTGATCGCAAAACTGGACTTTGAAGACCCGCTTTACCTCCATCCTAGTGACACTTCAGGAGCTTCGATTTTAACATTAAAGCTCACTGGCACGGATAACTATAAAGTCTGGTCTTGTGCTATGGTTTTGGCTCTGGAAACTAAGAACAAACTTGGTTTCATTGATGGTACTGTTGTTCGATCTGTTGATAATGATGTTTTGGGCAAACAATGGGATAGGTGCAATTCTGTTGTGTTATCTTGGATTTTAAACTCTATTTCTGAAGATCTTTTTGCTAGTCAAGTTTTCTCTAGAGTAGCTTCTGAGGTATGGCTTGAACTAAAGGAAACTTATGATAAAATTGATGGATCAGTGACTTTTAATCTACATCAGAAAATAAATTCTCTTTCACAAAATGGATCCTCTGTTTCCGACTATTATCACAAGTTAAATGCGTTGTGGAAGCAATTTGACGCTTTGGTCAAATTGCCTTCATGCACTTGTAATGCTTCCTATGATTTCTTGAAACACAATCAGTTGTTAAAACTTATGCAATTTCTAATGGGTCTGGATGATACTTATGCTCATATTAGGAGTAATATTCTGACAACAGATCCTTTACCTTCTGTTAAGACTGCCTTTTCTTTGGTATCTAGGGAAGAATCACACAGAGGTGTGACTAAATCCTCAGATACCAAGGGAGGTCAACACACTACTTTTTTTGGGAAAACTAATGACAAGAAAAAATTTGGGAAATCTCCCCTTGTTTGCAAACATTGTGGAATAACAGGGCATACTATAGAACGTTGTTATAAGTTGATAGGCTTCCCTAAAGATTTCCAATTTACCAAGACAAAAATTAATCAAGGTTTTAAGCCATCTTCTAGTAATGTCTGTATCACAGATACTTCTGGCTGTGGACAGAATGTTTCTACTTCTCTTTCTGAAGATCAATGTTAAGACACAGTCTCATTGGATTCAAGATCATCCAAAACGAAGATCGCAATCTGAAGTTAATGCTGAAAGTTACTCTCAACCAAAGTCTAGGGTCTATTCTGTAATAAAGTCAAAGTTGTTTTATTATTTAGATATTATTTGTTATTATATTAGTTTAATTATAATATCTAGATATTATAGATATCTAGATATTATGTTTAATATTAGATTAGTTATATATCTCTCTCTCTTAGAACATCAATCGAACAGATCAAACAATTAACACACACAACACATATTAGAAAGGTGAAAATAGAGAGAAAAACAAACAGAGAAACCATATCAAGAAATCAACCGTGTAATCCGCGTTTGTAATCCAAACAGGTTGGTTTATTATCTATTGTTTGTTGTTTTGATTATCTGGTAACGATCACGGACTCACAATTGGTATCAGAGCTGATCCAGATCAAAATCAAAATTTTCAACTCTCTGTGTTCTTCATTTTTGAAGAACACTGATCAATCATCAAAATCTTGATTTTGCGGTTATTTTCGAAATCAAAAGGTTGTGTATTGTTGTTGTTGTTAAGGAGAACATTCTGTCAAAGTTTGGTGTGGTAAATCGATCTCTAGTTGGGTTAATTTTAGAGTTGCAGGTTGTTTAATCGGAGAAGACGACGTATCGGTCTTAAGCGTACCGGTCGAACCTTAGTTTTTACATTCCACCGGTCGAAGATCATTTTTTTATCGGTCGAATCTCACAAACTTTTGGTATCGGTCAAACACTCTCCGGTCAAATCCCACTTTGTACCGGTCGAATATTTTTTTTATCCGGTTGAGTATTTTTTTTATCCGGTCAAAGTAAACCTCAATTCCGGTCAAACCCCACTTTTCCACTACATTTCACCGGTCGAATAAAACTTTTCCACCTCACTTCCCCGGTCAAACTCCTATTTTATTCCGGTCGAATCACACAAAACACACATCCGGTCTTATCTAAACCCACATCCGGTCTTTGGTCTCTTCCGGTCTTCTACTTCTTCCGGTCAAACCAAGCCCCGGCCTTAAACACAACTTCCGGTCAAAGACATCATAAATATCGGTCTTCCACTCTTTTTCACTCTCACACTCACTACTACCGGTCTTCCATTCTTTTCCACTCTTTTTCAACCGGAAGACAAATCCCGGTCAAACACTTCTCATACTCACACTCACACAAAAATAACTTCTCATGTTTTCATGCAAAAGAATTTTCATTACATGCAAACAAACACACGTGTCCACTCAAATTGCAAACTCTCTAGCAATTTTCTAGCAATTTTCCTTACAAACCTCACGTGTCCACTCTCATTCCAAAAACACTCACACAAAACCCACTCACCCTACACTCTCACATATCGGTCAAAGAATTACTTCCATTTTCTCTCTCGGTCTTCTATTCGGTCAAACAAACACACATATATTCTCTCTCGGTCTTCATTGAATATTGTTTACAATTTTTGGAAATCAAAGAATTCTCAAGTTCATATTCCAAAAACTTGGCATTAATTTTTGAAAATTAAAGAATATATTTTCAAAATAAATTTTCGAAATCAAAAAGAAAGTTCACGTGGCATTTAATTGGAATCCAATCTTTTTACCGATCAATCAGTTTTACTGGTCGAAAATCTTACCGGTTCTTTACATCGAAAAAGTCGAACCTCACTTTGCGCAATCAACCTCTCGCGCAAACCTTCTCAAAACGCAAAGTTTTTCCGGACTTCGAATTTTATTCAAAATGACATCCAGAGAAGCCCTTGCAATCGGAACTGATACCAAGCCACCAGTTCTCTTTAGAGGAGAATACGAACAGTGGAAGGATCGGTTCCTGAACTTCATCGAAAGACAGGAATTGGGTGATTTCATCAAACAATCCTTAGAAGAAGGCTTAATGGAAACAAAATATAGGGAACCAGCAGCAGGTACTCAAGAAGTACGACATGCACTTTCTTATGGAGATCTAACAGGTGATGATAAGCTAAGAGCAAAAGGCGACATGTTAGCCAAGTCATACATTCTACAAGGGATTACGAATGAAATCTATGTAAAGATTGACAGCTACAAGGCCTCAGGAAAACAAATGTGGGATCAACTAGAGAAAATGATGCTGGGTTCAAAGATTGGAAACCAACTGAAAATCTCTAACTGCCTGCACAGTTTTGAAGAATTCAAAGGCAGAACTGGAGAAACTCTAGAGGGAACATATGATAGGTTTGTGACTTTGCTAAACGAATTAAGCAAGAATAAGGTCAACAAATCTCAAATCGAGCTGAATATCAAATTCCTGAGTATTCTACAACCAGAATGGAAAAGTTTTGCCAGGCAGATGCGGCAGATAAAAGACCTGAATGAGATTCCACTTCACGAGGTGTATGAAACCCTCCGACAAAATGAAGATGAGGTGGATGAAATTCTAGCAGAAAACAGAAAAGGAAAGACAGTTGAAGACACAATCGCTCTTGTTGTAAAGAAGAAAAAGAACAAGACGATTGTGTATGAATCAGAAGAAGCTGAAGCTGAGACCGTCTCTGACTCGGATGAAAATGAACAAATGCAGCAAGCAATGCAGTTTCTGACAAATGCATTTCAGAAAAAGTTCTACAGGAATCCAACGTCTAATAGTCAAAGGTACTCTTCTGGACCAAACAACTATGCTCACAAGGAAAGAATTGAAGGAAGCAGATATGAAGGAAATAAGTATGAAGGGAAGAGATTTGAGGGAAAGAGAACAGAGGAGAAGAAACCTGAAGAGAGAAGATATCAGACTGAAGGAAAAAGGTTAGTGGAGAGGAATCCTGAAGAGAGGAAATTTAAAGCTGAAGGATCAAGTCAGCCAGGACCACCGATGTGCTACAACTGTGGCAAAACAGGTCACTTTGCCAAGGATTGCCGCAGATCAAAAGTAAGAAACTCCGATTACTACAAGAACAAGATGCTTCTTGCAAAGCAACAGGAGGCAGGCAAGGCACTGATGGCTGAAGATGAATACTGGCTGGATCACTCAGATGAAGAAGAAGAAGATGAAGAAAAGGATGAAGCCGTCAATATGTGCTTAATGGGCAAAATCGAATCAGATGCTGAAGCTGATTCAGAAAATGAAGAAGAGGAGGTATGTGTTTTATCGTATAAAGATTTAATGAATAAAATGCATGCTATGGTTTTAAAACAAGAAGAGTTAGAATCTAATCTTAAGCGAGAAAATGGTGTTATAATTAACAAAAACCAATTGATACAGAAACTTAGCGATGAAATTGCTGAGAAGAAAGTATTAGTTGAGGTTTTACATACAAACGGTGACACCAACGCAAAAGAACAGACTATAATTCTGAAAGAGAATACTGAGCTCAAGTCTAAATTGACAAAAAGTGAGATTGATTTTTATAAGCTTACTGATATGCATTCTTTATGTACTAAAGAAAACAAGACCTTAATTGCTAAATTAGACGCTTTGGAAAATAAGCTATACTCATTAGGTCAAAGTGAGCAAACCATTCATCTTAACAAACCGAAAAAGAACAAAGAAAATTGGGGAATCGGTTATGTGAAACCTCAACGTCTTCAAAAGGGTATAAGAGAAGTGCCTGCACTCTATGACTATACCTCTATGCTAGTTTCTCACCGAATCTCCTCACTTAAAGTTTTTAATACTAAACTATCAGAAGAGGATGAAGCTAATGAATTTGAAAAATGGATGAAGTCAACTAAAGTTCACGCTCCATTTTATTATGCAAAGTTGAATAATAGTTATGACTATCCCAATGATGAAAAGAAATCTCTTTCAACTGACTACTTTCAAAGTTATTCTGAAAAAAAGATGGAGGTGAAGCCTGTCATAGGTAAAATTTATGTCCCTTCTCTCGTGTTAGAAAGTAAAATTTCTGAACTCGAGAACTCTTTATCAGATGAAAGACTTATGATTGAGATTCAACAAAAGGTTTTTTCAACTGTTATGAAAAATGTTGTTCTTTCAAAGGCTTCTACTTCTGATGACATGTTTGGTTCATCAAACGAAGAGTTTAATTTTCTTAATTCCGACGGTGGTTTAGATGGTTGTTTTGAACAAGTTGATTTTAATGTGAAACTTCCTAACCATGCATCTTTTGTTAAGAAAACTTCAAGAAAAACCAGTATATCTGTGAACAGTGCAAAATCAACGAAAGTTGATTACTCAGTCTCTGTGAAAGCTAACAATGCTAAAGGTAGGAAAATATCTCAGCATTCACAGAAATCGACCACTACTGGTAATTCTGAGAAGAAGCACTCAGTTGTTGCTCAAAGGTCTAACTCACTAGTTTTACATGTTTCAGATATGAGCAAGCCAAGGCCTGAAGCCAATTCTCAATGGCAACCAAAAAGGAAGCTTGACAAGGCCATTTTATCGTTTAGTAGTGTTAATTGTAATAAGACTTCGCTTACTAAAGATGTTGTGATTGCTGATATTGCTGTTTTGCATCCAAAACTTGTTGTTTCTCGTAAACAATATACAATGAAGCAATTATTTCCGTTATCTTTATTTGCTGGAAAGTCCTCTATCTATAATAAACATGTTTCTATTACTTGTCAAGATTCTGGTGATTGGTTTGGAAATTACCATGTGCATACATCTCATATTAATTCTTCTCATGCATTTCAAAAGAAAAGAGGAACCAATTTGAAATGGTTACCAAAATCTTGTGCTAACACAGCAGGACCCAAATTCCAGTGGGTACCTAAGGCTAAATCTGTGTTGCAGGCACACAAAGCTTAGAGAGAAAGCGACTTCTGATTATGTACAAATCAGGACTCGTTCTTCAATGTCAAAAATAGGTTTTTGGATAATGCAGTTCAAAACCCGAACTTCAAAGACAAAATAGGCTATTGAACAAATCAGTTCAAGACCCGCACTTCGATGATCAAAGTGTAGATTCCAATGTTGTCATATACAAATCTAAATTTTCTTATTTTTCTTATGCAGACCAGTCATACGTGGTTCTTGGACAGCGGATGTTCGAAGCACATGACAGGGCAAAAAGAGATACTGTCCAATTTTAAAGAAAAATATTGCGGAACAGTAAGATTTGGCAACGACCAATTTTCTCCAATCATGGGATATGGTGATGTACAACATGACAATGTCACTATCAAGAAGGTGAGCTATGTAGAAGGCTTAGGACACAACTTGTTCAGTATAGGCCAGTTCTGTGACAAAGACTTAGAGGTCAACTTCAAAGCCAAGAGATGTTCAGTTCGCAATGAAGAAGGCGAAGAACTCTTGGTCGGTACACGAGAATCAGACCTCTACACAATCAACTTATCTGATGTCCAGACTGACAAACAAGTTTGTCTACTATCGAAAGCTTCGATGCAACAAAGTTGGTTATGGCATCGACGTCTTTCTCACCTCAACTTTCGGTACATCAACAACCTGGTCAGTGGAAAGCTCGTCAAAGGACTTCCAGAGCTGAGATATGAAAGAGAACATCTTTGTGCAGCTTGTGAGAAGGGCAAGATGAAGAGGGCACCTCATAAACCGAAGCCTGAACCAAGTACAAAAGCTCCTTTAGAGTTATTGCATATGGATCTATGTGGTCCAATGCGCACTCAAAGCTTAGGCGGAAAGAAGTACATACTCGTGATCGTGGACGATTACTCGCGATACACATGGGTCAAGTTTCTACGTTCAAAGGATGAGACACTAGATGTTCTCATTACATTCCTGAAGACGACCCAAGTGAATCTGCAGAAACCGGTCAAGATTCTAAGAACAGACAACGACACAGAGTTCAAGAACAACAAAGTTGAAGAATATCTCGAATCTGTCGGGATTTCACATCAATACTCTGATGCTCGAACGCCTCAACAAAATGGAGTAGTTGAAAGAAGAAATAGGACGCTAGTCGAGGCTGCTCGTACTATGCTAAGTCAATCAGACTTACCTCTATTTTTGTGGGCAGAAGCTGTTTCGACCGCATGCTACACACAGAATCGATCCATGGTACATCGAAGATTCAAGAAGACTCCTTATGCATTAATCAACAACCGAACACCGACAATCAAATATTTCCATATATTTGGGTGTAAGTGTTTCGTTCTAAATGACAGGGAGAATCTTAATAAGTTCAGTGCTAAGGCGGATGAAGGGATCTTCATTGGATATTCCTCGACATCAACTGCATTCCGAGTTTATCTGAAGAAGTCAAAGACGGTGATTGAAAGCATCAACATCACCTTTGATGAAGAAATGGCTTCCGAACAACACAGTTCAGAACCCGTTATAACTGGAGTACTAGCTTCTGGGCAACTCAGTCCAGAACCTGCGTCTCAACAGAATAAATCAGACGAAGCTTCAACTTCAACTAACCATTTATCTGATTTAGACTTATTATTTGAATTGTTTTATGATGAATTTCTTGGATCTAATGTAAAGAAATCTGTTGTGGTTGACAGGATGGAAGACTTAACGACTACTCATCCAACCAGTTCAGATGACTCTATTGAATCAAACGCCCCGATTCAACAAGAAATTACAATTCAAATACCGACTCCAATAGTTGAAGAAGTGACAAATGATAAAGAGACAGAAGTAGCTGAAACAGTAGGTTGTTCTATACAGACTAATCTACAGCCGGAACAAGCTGTACCTACTGAGACTTCTGCACCATCTACTTCAACTGAACCCCCCATTCCTTTTTATATTGATCTATCATCATATAATACACTCCCACCAATTACTTCAACTGAAATCATCATTCCTCCAGAACAAGCCGAAGAAGGTGCAAGTGGATTTATAGATGACACAACTGACATTCATTCCTATAATCCACTGCCTCATGAACGTAAATGGACCAAAGCGCACCCTGCAAGTCAGATCATAGGTGATCCATCCAAGTCGGTGCAAACTAGGTCAGCGTCAATCAACTGGTGCATGCACGACTCCTTTCTAAGCAAGATTGAGCCAACTCGAGTATCAGAGGCTCTTGCGGATCCAGATTGGGTAGTCTCTATGCAAGAAGAATTGAACCAGTTCGACGCACTGCAAGTCTGGAGACTCGTACCAAAGCCTAAAGGTAAAACAATCATCGGTACGAAGTGGATCTTCAAGATTAAAAAGGACGAAGCTGGTACCGTCATCAGAAACAAGGCGAGACTAGTAGCCAAAGGATACAGACAAGAGGAAGGAATAGACTTTGACGAAACATACGCTCCTGTGGCGCGTTTAGAGGCAATCAGAATGTTCTTAGCCTACGCTGCCCACAAGAACTTCACGGTCTTTCAAATGGACGTGAAGACAGCATTCCTGAACGGAATTCTGAAGGAGGAAGTATACGTCTCTCAGCCAGAGGGATTTGCCAATCAAGAGAAGCCGGACCACGTCTACATTCTCGACAAAGCTCTCTACGGTCTGAAACAAGCCCCTCGAGCCTGGTATGATGTTCTTTCCACTTTTCTAGTCAAGTCTGGGTTTTCAAAAAGTACGGTGGATACCACCTTGTTCATAAAGAAAGAAAAAGCCGATATCGTTTTAATACAAATCTATGTCGACGATATTATTTTTGGTTCAACTAATACTAAGTACTGTAAGAATTTTGCAAACCTTATGGTGTCTAGATTTCAAATGAACTTGATGGGAGAGATGAACTTCTTTCTCGGGCTTCAAGTAAAACAATTTTCTACGGGTATCTTTATCAATCAATCTAAGTACATTAGGGAAATTCTCCGGAAATTCCAAATGGAAAATACAAAACCGATTGGTACCCCAATGGCACCAGGAACTAAGATTGACACCGATCCTTCGGGAAAGGCTGTTGATATTAGGACCTACAGAGGAATGATAGGTTCTTTAATGTATCTTACTAGTAGTAGACCAGACATAATGTTTTCAACATGTCTTTGTGCACGATATTAGGCTAATCCAAAAGAAATCCATTTGACTGCTGTCAAGCGTATATTCAGGTATCTGAAGGGCACTGCAGATCTTGGTCTGTGGTATCCTAAAGATACTACTTTTGAACTAACAGCGTACACAGATGCAGATCATGCAGGTTGTATGTTAGACAGGAAGAGCACTTCAGGACACGTACAGTTCCTCGGTGACAAAATAGTAAGTTGGGGATCGAAGAAGCAACTTTGCGTTTCAACTTCCACGGCCGAAGCAGAATATGTAGCTGCTGCTAGCTGCTGTTCTCAGGTTTTGTGGATGCAAACACAACTTCGCGACTACGGTTTCCACTTCAACAAAATCCCGATCTACTGCGACTCCAAGAGCGCCATCGCAATAACAGCGAATCCTGTTCAACACACAAAAACCAAACATATCGACGTCAGGTATCACTTTATCAAAGATCATGTAGAAAAAGGAAACATAGAACTTTTCTTTGTAAAAACAGATTATCAACTTGCAGATTTTTTTACCAAGGCGTTAGATGAAAAGAGATTCAACTTTCTTATCTCTAAGCTTGGTATGCTAAATCTTAAGACATAATCAGTAGTTACCTATAAAAGTTCACTATTGTTTACTTTTTCCTCATATCTTTATGCTTAATTGTGAATGATATCTGTATTTCATATGTTAATGTTCATGATTCTAGGGGGAGTATGAGAAGAAACTCATACTTGGTCAATATTAATTTGAGGGGGAACTCATAAGATTTCTGCACTTACGTTTTATGACAAGTTTTTGTAATGCAAGATTTTAGGGGGAGCTCTTCACGTCAAAGGAGTTCGGATATGACTTCTGATCAATTCAGATCAGAACTCGTACTTTAAAAAGTTTTACTGCTTTTTGTCTTTTCAATTTAAGTGAATAAATTTTACTTTGACTTGACTTAAGACTTTTGCAGAATTTTTGAGAGAAGCTTACAAGTTCATATCTTTATGACTTTAAGCTTAGCTTCATGAGATGGAAGATCGTACGTGAAGGTATAATTCCAAATCTTCATCTCATATATGGTTGAAAGAAGGACAACTTTCAATCATAGAAAACATTGTTTTTAATGTTCAAACCACTTCCCGATTTTTTTCATCACATTTTATATTTTGGGAGTGTATTTTAAATGTTTTCATGATCAATATTGTGCTTTAACTGAAATAGTTAAACCAATCTGAGCATCACATGCATCATAGGAAAACAAGAATTTCATTGTGCTAGGACTTAACACAACTTCTATGGACTCACCTTAACCAGTGATTTCTACCCACGAAGTTAAATCCTTAGTGATTGAGTGTGCAAAGCGAAAAGAAATGAGTGTGATTAGAGTAAGCAAACTGTTTAAAAGAAAGAGCGTGTGAGAACAGAGTTAAAAGAATATCACAACTCTGCACCAACTTTTTCTGAGCCGGGTAGCCACAATTCTAGTGATTCACAATTCTTTGGTGATCATTATTGAAACAGGCAACTAACCCATGCCAACTCTTGATCAAACTTCACCATCTACTCATTTTCTTCTCAACAAGAAAGTGTTTCACATTTTCAAAAGGGGATGCAGCACATTTGCTATCTGATTTTCATTTGGAAAATCTGGATATTGAAAAGAAGGAAGTCTGCCCCACCTTCGCACTTCACTCATGCACATTGAGTCTGTGTTTAACTTACTGTTGTCTCAGTGGTTTACACAATTTTGAGCCAAATAAGCAATCATCAAGTGCTTAATTCTTTCAACACAAGCACGAACACACAAGGAATTAGTTTCTTTGTCATAACGTTTATAGAAATTACCTTTGTGGTGTTTCGATGATTAAATGGAAGCCCTGGGGGAGTCAACATCAATCAGCTCCTTTCCAATGTGTATTCGTTACACACAGTGACTTAGTGTTACTGACAGACATTCTAACTGATTCATTAGTTGATTCAGGTGTTACATGATTATTTTGTCTAGATTTGCAAAGATCAGGATGAATAACTATTGAATTGACGGATCAGAGACTCCAAGTGGTTGACATTTCTTACTCAAAGTTTTGATGAAGTCGTTGCACTTTCCATCAAAAAGGGGGAGAATCTAAAGCTTGAAGAAATGTTCAGTCCATTACATTACAAGACCAAGAACTGCGAGATCAAAGTATTCTGAAGACTTGCTGATTTCAGATAAATTTTCTTTGAAGATACTTTGCTAAAGCATTCTGAGCTAGAGAAAGAGATTGCATCTTCTGTGCTGAAAGAGAAGATCGTATTGCCAAATCATTTTCGTAATGATCTTGATCCAAAGGGGGAGATTGTTAAGACACAGTCTCATTGGATTCAAGATCATCCAAAACGAAGATCGCAATCTGATGTTAATGCTGAAAGTTACTCTCAACCAAAGTCTAGGGTCTATTCTGTAATAAAGTCAAAGTTGTTTTATTATTTAGATATTATGTTTTAGATATTATTTGTTATTATATTAGTTTAATTATAATATCTAGATATTATAGATATCTAGATATTATGTTTAATATTAGATTAGTTATATCTCTCTCTCTCTTAGAACATCAATCGAACAGATCAAACAATTAACACACACAACACATATTAGAAAGGTGAAAATAGAGAGAAAAACAAACAGAGAAACCATATCAAGAAATCAACCGTGTAATCCGCGTTTGTAATCCAAACAGGTTGGTTTATTATCTATTGTTTGTTGTTTTGATTATCTGGTAACGATCACGGACTCACAATCAAATTAACAAGTTACTTGCCCTTCTTGATCAAAAGCAAACAGACAACATTTCTGTCAATATGGCAGGTATGTTATGTGTAAATATGGTTAACTCTTCTAGTTCCCAGTTCGGTTGGATTATTGATTCAGGAGCAAATCAGCATATGACTTGCTCCTCTTCCCTACTTGAAAATATTCTTGATATTTCTGACTTAAACCTTAAGGTAACTCAGCCTAATGGAGAAGAAGCTAAAATCAATCAAATTGGGAATTTCAGACTAAATGATAGAGTTATTTTGTTTGATGTGCTTGTTGTTCCTGACTTTCATGTTAATTTGTTATCTGTTCATAAAATTGCTAGAGATAGTAAATTTTTTGTTGGATTTGATGAGTGCAAGTGTTACCTTCTTCAGGGTTCTCTTCAAAAGAGAATTGTGGGGACTGGTAGTGAGCAAGGTGGTCTCTATTTGTTTGACCAGTTTAATTCTCAAGGTGCTAGTAGAAGTTTTGTAAATAAATCTAATATGTCTATTATATGTTGTATATCTCGTCAGTTGTGGCACATTCGGCTAGGTCATCCAGCTGATCAAGTGCTAAGAGTTTTAAAAGAAACTCTTAATCTTGAAAATGATCATAGTTCTGTTCCATGTGACATTTGTTATAAAGCTAAACAAGCCCGGGATAAATTCGTCACTAGTAATCATACTTCTCAGGTCCTTGGTGAATTAGTTCATTTGGACCTCTGGGGACCTTATCGTGTTCCCAGTAAAGAAGGATATAGATATTTTTTAACTATTGTAGATGATTACACTAGGTCTGTTTGGGTTTACTTGATGAAAAGTAAAGATGAAGTTTTTGACAACATTATTGCTTTTCACAGTTTGCTGATTACTCAATTCGGGAAACATGTAAAAATATCCAGGAGGCAAGCTCATATAGACATCTTCTACTAAGTCGCCATATAAGAAAGCATTGTTCACATCCAGTTGATATAAAGACCAATTATTTTGAACTGCTAAGGCTATGACGCACCTTACTGTAACCATTTTCACTACAGGTGAAAAAGTTTCTTCGTAATCTAAATGTTCTCGTTGACTATAGCCTTTGGCTACAAGACGAGCTTTATATCTTTCAATTTCACCATTTGATTTATATTTAATCTTATAAATCCATTTACACCCTATGGGTTTTCTACCAGGAGGTAATTCAGTTAAAGTCCATGTACCATTTCTGTAAAGGGCTTCCATTTCAAGATTCATGGCATCAATCCATTTCTGATCCTTACTAGCTTCAAAAAAACTTTCAGCTTCAAAGGACTTGTTTAACGAAGAAGTGAAACAAACATTATTAGCACTAAGAGAACAATAGTTTACAACCTTTTCTAATCCATATTTAACTTTGCCCTCAACAACATAATCATCAAAACGTTTTGGTAAATTAGAAGAACGAGTAGATTTTCGAAAAGAAGAAACATTTTTTCCAGAAACATTGTCCTCAGAAGGAGCCCCCAAATGTTCATCATTAAAATGTTCAACACCAGATTCTCGAACACTCAATCTGGGAAAGTCAGCAACTCGCGACTCACTAGCAGCCTCAGTACTACCTGGATCATTTGATCCGGCAGCTCTGATTGAATCACTAGATGCAGTGCTACTAGGGTCCATAAGCCCGGCAGCTCTGGCTTGACTACCAAGATTGTCACGGTTACTAGTATCACTTGAGGAATCAGAATTATTTTCATTTGAAGGGTTCATCCTAACTTCATCATCGGACACACCAGAAATCACATCATCAGATTGCAAAATAACAGAATCAAAAAAATTCAAGGAATTTATACCACTAGAGTCAGTTGAAGACTGATCTGAACTCATCTTAAAAGGAAATATGTTTTCGTAAAACTTAACATCTCTAGAAACAATTATTTGCTTTGAGTCTAAACTATATAGTCTATAACCTTTTTTTGAATTTGAATATCCCAACAAAACACATTTTTCAGAACGTGAAGAAAACTTATCAGTAATATTAGGCTTTACAGCAAAACATAAACAACCAAAGTTTCTAAGATGAGTCAAAACAGGAGCAAAACCAAAAACTAACTCATATGGACATTTTCCATTTAAAACTGAAGAAGGAGTGCGATTAATAAGATAAGTAGCTGTCAAAATGCACTCATTCCACATGTTCAAAGGAAGATTTCCTTGAAACATTAAAGATCTAGCAACATTTAAAAGATGTCGATGCTTGCGTTCAACTACCCCATTTTGTTGGGGAGTGTAAACACAAGTTGTTTGATGTAAAATCCCTTTAGCCTTAATAAACTCACCTAGTCTGTTATTAACGAATTCAGTACCATTATCACTCCTGAATATTTTTACACCTAATGATAATCGTGTTTGTAAGTTAGTCAAATCTCTATATGGTTTGAAACAAGCTCCACGCCAGTGGTATGAAAAATTATCAAATTGTCTTATCAGTTGTGGTTTCTGTCAAAGCATTAGTGACTATTCTTTGTTTACTAAGAGTTTTGATAATATTTTTATTGTTCTTCTTGTTTACGTTGATGATATTATTGTTACTGGAAATTGTAATACAGAAATTCAAAAGGTTAAGAATTACTTACAATCTAATTTCAAAATTAAAGATCTTGGTTTGTTAAAGTTTTTCTTAGGGATTGAATTTTTGGAAACTGATAATGGTGTTTGCATGTCTCAAAGAAAATATTGTCTTGAGCTTCTAAGTGATTTTGGGTATTTGGGTTGTAAATCGATTAATACTCCAATGGACATGAATTTGATTGTCACGGACTATGCTCGGTCTAGTGAAAATGATCCTCCATTAAAGGATTTCACAGGTTATCAAAAGTTAATAGGTAGACTTATTTACTTATTAGCTACTAGACCTGATATATCTTTTGTTGTTCAATGTCTAAGTCAGTTCATGCATTCGCCACGTCAGTCGCATTTAAAATTAGCTCTTCGTGTGTTGAGATATTTGAAAGCGTCTCCTGGTAAGGGTGTAGGATTTTCTGCTTGTTCTAATTCTGATTTTAAGTTGACTGCTTTTGTTGATGCTGATTGGGGAAAATGTTTATCAACACGAAGGTCTGTTACTGGTTACTGTTTATTTTTGGGTAATTGTATGGTATCATGGAGAAGTAAGAAACAGGCAACTGTTTCTCGCTCTTCAGCAGAGTCCGAGTACAGAGCCATGGCATCTGCTCTCTGTGAAATAATATGGGTTCTTAGTATTTTAGCTGATTTAAATTTAGTTGGTTTACTTCCAGTAAGCTTAAAATGTGATAATAAATCAGCAATACAAATTGCTAATAATCCAGTATTTCATGAACGGACTAAACACATTAAGATTGATATTCATCAAATAAGAGATAAAATTGCTTCTGGTTTATTGAAAACAGAAAAGATTTTATCTACTGAAAACCCTGCTGACATTTTTACTAAATCTCTTGGGGTTAATCAACACAACTATCTCATTTCTAAATTAAATATGTTAGATATGTTTAGATGTCAAGATTGAGGGAGGGTGTTGAAAGATGTATATGTTCTAACCAATCTTGTCATCAATATTAACTTATTGGGGTTGTTTTGTATTTTCAGGGAGTTAAAGGGCTAAACTGAATAATGTTTTTTTCTTAATAACAGATTGGGTTGTGCTTCACTTTCTTTGGAAGTACAAGGGTAGCGGAGCAAATTCATTTAACTTTGAGGAGGACTTTTATGCAAATTGAGGAAAATATATGTTTACCTTTTTTAGCTAAAAATCGAGAGAATAACTTTTCAAATTACTTTTCATCTGATACTTTTTCTCTCATCATCTTTCTAGAATTTTAGGGTTTATTCATTTTTCATCTTCAAATCTCTTGAAGGTGTTTAGGTTTAAAGTCTAATTTCTGTATAAAATTTTGTAATATTTTTTCATTAATAAAATATAAAAGTATCTGTGTTTTGCAAGGTTAAATTCATTATTATGTTCTGTTTAATGAGATTTTATGTTTATGTAATTTTTACGTGGTGTAGGTGTGTCCTTCGTATTGAAGATGAAATAATTTGAAAAAAAAATAATAATCTGAGCATGAGTTTTCATTGATTTTGGTAGCCTAAAAAATAATAATAAACTGCCTAAATAATAATTTTGGTTAGGGAAAACCCTAAATAATAATTTTTACTGTCAATTTTGGTTTTTAACTGTTGATTTTGGTAGCCATTCTTAACGTTGTTTGAGCAAGGCGTGTTGAAAGGAAACTACGGTCAGAAAAGCCATTCTACATGGTTGGAGGTATCGATGTGGTTATTGCCAAGGATTCAGCTTTATAAGCATCATTCAGCAGAATGTTGGTGAGTTTATTTTAAATATTTTGCGAATTAGGTTGCACTCATATAGGAATTAACATGGTATGTGCAGGTTCAAATCCAAAGCTCTCGATTTTGCAATACACGGTACATTTCTCACTGCCTTCATTTTCATAGTATGTAATACAAAATAACTAATCTAAACAATGTACCTGTTTTGCACTTGATTACAAAAATCGATCCCCTGTGTACCTGTTCAGAATGTCAAAGACATTTATCTGTTTTTGATAAAGATACATATTGGTCCATGATATTTTCTAACAATCATATTGGAGGACATATAAGCTATTGGAGTAATTGATGTTTCTCTAACTATGAACAAATGCGATATTATCTTTTGGAGAAAATATGGGATCTGATTAGTTCTAATCTTGAATGTGTTGTGTTCTAAGGTACCTGATGAGTGTGAGAGGTATGAGTGTATGATTTGATCCAACATTCTTTGTATCTTCTTGCAATCGAGTTTTCAGTGTTTGTGCAACAACATGGGTGCTATTAGTAGCTTTTGATCTACTTAATGTAGTTGCTTTAGGAAACTGAAGATGCTAAAAAATTGGGGACATTGTGTTAAACAGGTAACAGAGGACTTATCGGGTAAGATTTTAATCCATTAAAACAATATTGCATGCAAGAATTTATCCGGTAACACTTACCGGATAAGAGTTGTTACTCTCACTTACCGAGTAAAACTCTCGGTCCTTGTCATTGCTCCTTACCGAGTAAGATTCTCAATTCTTGTCATGTTCAGTTCATCCGATAAGGTAAAGCAACCCAGTAAGCACTTATCGGGTAAATGTTTAGTTTATAGTAGTAGTTTTTTTAAAGAGTGGTTGTTTTAAATTTTAATCACTGATTTATAAAAATGTTTTGCATACGCTGCATTGCAGCGGATACACATCTGTAAGAACCTATTCATAAGCACATTTATGGGTAAGAACCTTCACCCTCCCTTACCGGGTAAGACTCTCGGACTTGTCATCGCTCTTACCGGGTAAGAATCTCGGTCCTTGCCATATTCATCTGGTAAGGTAAAGGGACTCTTAGTTTGGTATGTCCCTTCAAAAATTTCAGCTTTTTATTGTGGTCTGTTGCATACATCGGAGGTTATTTTCTTTCCCGTATAATGACTGTCGACTACATGAAGTCGATGGATAAATTCATGAAGAATATCTCGAGTCCACATTCATATTTCAAGAATTTTTTTGAACAGGTTTGTTCGGCGCTTGTGGTCCAAACTCGGTAGTCTTTTCACTTAGTCCAGAAGCTTAACATTTTTATTCTATTTCTTCTCTTCATCTGTAGGTATGTTTTTCTACAAATGTTGCTTTTTCAGAACAAAGAGAGGCTATCATATTTACCCATCAAATGTTGTGCCAATTTAATAGGTAAAAGCTCTTAATACTTCAACTGCATTGTTTTTTTTTTCCTGCTATGCAGTAACTTATGGTCTTCAAATTTAATTATGCAATATGTTAACCATGGAAAAAAGTTGCATTTACTTATGGTAACCAATTCATGTCGAGAGCATTACTCAGGAGTACAATGCGGAGGCAATGCCTGCCATTCATCTTCTTGGGGATTAGAAAAGAAGTGGACAAGGTTGTGGGTGCTAGGAGAGATGAACTCCATGTTGGGATTGTTAAGTATTTGGAAGAAGTTGCAACTGTGTTGGCTTAACATGCTAACATGATATCATCAACTTAGATGTAGCTTAGGTTAAAACCTTAAATCTTGAATGTTGCATGTGTGACCTTGGTTTAAAATATGCCCTTTTGATATATATAAATTGAAGTTGTTGTATTAAGGCTTTAATATGTTTTTTTTAAACTAGATACCTGATGTAATACACCAATAAAATTAGGGTTGTTAATTAGTTGAACCAATGGATTTAGATGGATCCAATCCAATCATTAATCGATTGGATGTTGGATTTTGCCATTAGATCTTGTCAAATTCTATTAACATTGGGCAACCAATCTAATCCAATGGACGATTTCTATCCATTGGATGTTACTATGTTATTCATTGGATGAGATCGAATCTATACAATATCTTGGTCTAATTCTAAGACCAAATAATTAGTCATTTCAACTAATTAATCTATTTTTCTTTTTAACAATGAATTGGACATATTTTTCGTGGTTTACAATTAAATTTTATACTCCGTTGCATTGCACGGGTACACTGCTAGTATATATATATATATGTAGTTGAGTTGGTACCTGTTGATCAATAAGGCAACATAACTACTATGTAGTACTAGACATTTAAGTTGTTCAAATAAGGAGTATAACGTAGGGAAATCAACCCAAACTCTTTAAATATACAAAGTTGGGTTGGTTCGAATTGTCATGTTTATGTACGGCCCTACTTGATGCAGCATTTAATGAAATATCTATATCTATATATATTGGGGTTTGAAATTTCCATTTACTCGATAAAACCAAGTCCTTAATAAACAAACAATATAAGATACCCCTCAATGATACCAAATACAATCTTTAATTTTAAATATCAAGTCTAATTAATTAAAATCCCTATCAAAGTCCTGAAATATATACACATATAATATATGTATGTATTACATGGGAAGGTTAATTAATTAAGCAGGATATATATATATATATATATATATGAATATTTCTCACAAAACTTAGGGGTTTGGTCCCATTACATATATAATTTAAGACAAAATTTTCCATTTCTTTAATTACCATCCTAAAAGATATTTTATAATTCAAGAAATATAATTAAGTTAAGTTGTTGGATAATTAAATCCATGGAGGTATCATGGAGAAGTGGTGGTGGTAGGCAAAGACTTGTTGTGTACGGGGCGTCGTCTTCTCACAGGAGAGTAATCCATAGTAAACAAACGACTCTCTTTCGATGTAGTTGTTGTCCCTTCTTCTCCACCTATGTCGTGCAATTCACCTATATATATATATATATATATATATATATATATATATATATATATATATATATATATATATATATATGGTCACATATATAAGTTCTAAAAACTCCAAAACATAACTTGAAGGGTGAAAATACCTTCATTTATATTTATATGATAAATAGAGAAGTAATCCTAGCCATTCATATGGTCAAGATCGGATTTGACTAGTCAAATATTACGGATTTGACCAGTCAAAAGTTGCGGCTATCCCAAAAATAGAAGGACAATTTTGTAAATTTTACAAAACACACGGGCTGTGTTCATATATGAACATGTATAATTCACATATGAACTATATGTTCATATATGAACCAGTGCAATTCACAACTGAACTCTTTTAACTGATTCATATATGAACCTTTGTGATTCATATATGAATCAGTTGAACTAACTAACAGATTCATATATGAACCTTTGTGATATGAATATGAATCAGTTGAACTAATTAACAGATTCATATATGAATCTTTGTTATTCATACAGATTCATATATGAACTCATCCCGTGTATTTTACGAAATTATCCCTCTACCTTCTATAGACCACACAAGGAATTATCCGGTGCTTCGCGGTCAAAGCCGCAAATGTTGACCAGATGAATGACTAAGATTACTTCTCTATTTCTCATATATTTACCATTTCTCAAATGAACCTCTCCCTATATATATATATATATATATATATATATATGAGCAGGTTCAAACGAGAAGCTAAACATTTTACGAGAAGACAAGAAGTGTTTAATCATATGTGATATACAAGTTTAATCATATATGATTATACACATGTTAAATTGGCAATACATAGACGTTTAATCATATATGATTAAACACACACACAGGTGTAATCAAATATGATTTTGTACATGATCTGCAGTTTTTTGCTATTTTCTTGTTTTCTTAAATAGTTATCGTTTTCATTTGAACATTTCTCTCTCTCTCTCTCTCTCTCTCTCTCTCTCTATATATATATATATATATATATATATATATATATATATATATTAAAGAAAACTAACTTCAAACATGTAAAACTAAACCACAAGTGCTGTGGCGTGGTGGTAAAGGCTTGGGGAGTTCATAGCGCTCAACCCGGGTTCGAGTCCCACTAGCGGCCACTGAGGATAAACTCAGGGCTGCACGCTTTAGCAGCTGGGCCAAATGCCCTAATTGTCAGGGATTAGTCTACCCTTTCAAAAAAAAAAAACATGTAAAACTAGGTTTTCTTTTGTAGCATTAACTCTATCAGCAAACTTTTTGTTTGTGCATTAACGAAAAAAGTATTGTTTGAATTTAATTTCTCAACACACAGTTAATTAATGAGTTACCTGAAACCACTTCCTTTTGCTTATTGTAAGGCACTGAATCCTTATCTTCAAAGCCTTGATCAACCTGATTAATTAATGCCCAAATTAACCAAATTAACCGATTCTCAACTCAAATATAAATTAAAACAGAAAACCCCGAATCTAAGTTTGATACCAAACGCACCCTTAAATACCTAAACTTTGCTTGCATATATAAACCTCATATATATATATATATATATATATATATATATATATATATATATATATTAGTTACGAACCAAGAAATTTGTAAACTTAAACAGAAAATGTTTCATCAGTAATGTGATCAATGTGGTAGGGTTTATAAACTTGCCTTGAGATTGACCATCAACTTTCTCGGGATTGCAGGAAAACCAAACCAGTGTTCAGGACCATCAGCTGAATTGAAAATTAACCATGTAATTAAACATGACAACTAATTAAAACCATCAAGTGTGTGCTAGTAATTAAAGATGCTAACTTCAATTCGAATCGTACCCCTTTGGATATAGTTCTGGGTGTTTCTAATTAGTATTAAGAACACCATGAATTAAGTGTGTGTGTGTGTGTTGATAAACATATATATATATATACCTAAATCATGAGAAGCAGGTTGCAGATGATGACGACTATATATATTAAGAGAAGCGCCATTGGTGAGCAGTAAAAGTGAGAGCAGCATTATGATTAGAACTTTCATCTTCATGATCACTTGCTCCGTTCAGAAAATCTGCAGATTGGGAGTATCAGCACTCGATCGCATGAAAAAGATTTCCTAGTTTTTTGTGGAAATTTATGGCAATCAAGATTCTCACAGTAAGTGTGTGTTTTATGTGTGTGTGAGAGGGTATACACAAAACACAATGTGGAGAATTCCAAAAAGACACCAGTGGAGCACAGCTTATATATATTTATATGCATTCTTAATTTCAAGGGAAGGGAAGGGAGGCTTCACTTCACCACCAAGTACAGTCCACACCATCCTTGGAAAATACAAACCCTTAATTTATCCACGTCAAAACTATGCCAGATTTGTGGTCAAGGCATTGCATGTGTTATATGGTTGGATTTCAGTGATAATATTGAAAGTTATATATATAGAGAAAGTGTGGAAGGATTATCCGAGAAGTTAAACATTTTGCGAGAAGGCGAAAAGTGTGATATCATATATAATTACACGGCCTGTAGGTGTGTTTAATCATATATGTATTGCCAATATAACATGTGTTTAATCATATATGATTAAACTTGTGTATCACATATATATGATTAAACATTTCTCGTCTTCTCGTAAAATGTTTAGCTCTTTATATAGGGTTAAGTTCTTTTGTTAACCTTTGTTTTGTTGTTAGTTTTATAAACTAATCTCATGCATCCATCTTAACATTTGATGGTTGAGATTAAAACTAATTTTGTAATTAATAAAATATGTTTTATTTATTAAATGGACATGTGAACATATGTGGTTAGGGGTAATTTGGGGAATCAAATAATAATTCCTTTAAACCCCCATTTAATGGCTCATTAATTTCCCCTTAAACCACAATCATAACCGATGATTCCTCTACGATTCATTATTTTGAAATTGAGATTGTTAATTAGTTCATCCTTTACTAATATTCATATATCGTCAATAATTAGGATTCACTTATCAAAGGCTCTTCATTATTTGTTTTGTACATCTATAATGATAATATATATGAACATCACGTATACAATGTTCATGTCCATTCATGTGCATCCAAGGTGAATCAAAGTGCACATTTACACTTTTTCGTTACATTGTTCATTCATTTTCACTACATATATTTGAACATGTTGGAACTTAGTGTAGACTTGAGAAACCTAGTCCCACATAGGAGCCAAAAATAATTTTACACCACTTAATAAATCAAATCCAATGAGCATTAAATGAATCATTTAATTGCTTGGACTTGGATTGTGGTGTGATAGAGGTCTCTCCTTGACATTAGTATATACATATTAAATGTCAAATATTGGGCCTTGGGTCTCGATGGGGTCGAGATTCATTGACGGTGGAAAGTGTGTGCAGGCAAGGAAAGCGTGTGAAACAGAACCCGGCACGAGTTACGTCGCGACCATACCCGCGGCGCAAGTCGTGCGGTGCACTGGAGTTTCCCCCGGACAGAGACTTTCGCGAGTTTCCACGCGGGTTCACCCGCGGCACAAGCCGCGCACCCATCCTGGCAGTTAATTCGGTTAACGGTCTGCACATATAAATTGCTGCACTTTTCCATATTCTACACACACGAAATTTCTCAAATTTCTGGGTTTTTCTCTCTACAAATTCATCATCAAACATATGAAGATTCGATAGATTCAAGTTATAAACTTGAATTGATTGTTGTATCCTCTAGACAACGCCGATACATCGGGCGAATTTTGTCTTAGGACATTGCGTTCTTCGCGGGCCTCAATCGAATTCGTTGAAACAGATAATCGTTGATTTCAAGTAAGGTTTATGATTATTTTATTGATTTATGTTTACTACATAAGTTTGTAAATAATTCCTATTTATTGTATTTAATTCAATATATATACAAAATTTGTGAATTGTGATTGATCATACCTACATTGATGAACATTATAAACAATGAACGTTGCTGAACATTATAAATATGAACATTGAAAAATACTTTTCGTTACACTGTTCATTCATTTTCACTACATATATGGTATATTATAAACAATGAACGTTGTTGAACATTGATAAATATTTTTCGTTACACTGTTCATTCATTTTCACTACATATATTTGAACATCGATGAACATTATAAACAATGAACGTTGTTGAACATTATAAATATGAACATATATTTTTCGTTACATTGTTCATTCATTTTCACTACATAAATTCGGGATATTTCTTCATGTTGCCACATACGATAATCGAAATGTTTTACTAAAAGTTGCAGTCTTTACCAAACGATTCAGAATGACATATACGATCAATGTGCATTATGTGCTTGCATATCTTTCAAATGAGAAAAAAATAATAATTTAAAAATCGTAGATATTATATACAATGATCATTAATGTTAAAAATGAAGATGTTTGTTCATCATCAATGTTTAAAAAAATAATATAAAAATCGTAAATATTATAAACAATGTTTGATTATTTGTTAATTTTGTTGTGTTCATAACGAAAGGACATCAACGTTCATTGGATGTCGTTGTTGCAAAAATTTCAGGGATATTCATATGTTTTCTGAATTAAGATGACTACCAGGAAAATTTATAGAAAACAACGACTATACGATTTTATCAAACATATAAACCAGAAGACTTTAGTAATATTGATATGATTTAAAAAATATGATGAAAATGGACAAAATAATACAATCATAACCTACAATATAATTATGGAATCTTCATTTTGTAACTCCCAATAAAATTAATGAAAAATTGGTTACTTACAAAAATGACGTTTCTACTCTTTTACATCAAAATAATTACACAATTTAAACAACAACAATCCTTGCATTTCTATTGGTTGAGCAAGATTTATGAAGTTAACAAGAAATGTATGGTTAACAAATGATCTTTGCTCTCTCTCTCTCTCTCTCTCTCTCTATATATATATATATATATATATATATATATATATATATGGTAAGAAAGCTAAGAAGGGATCTCCTCTTATCAAATGTACCAGATAAATCCTCATATCAAGCGCGATTCATAGTGGGTTTGAAATTAAAAGTGATCAACGGTCCGAATCCCATCTTAACTTATTACACGATTCTTTATCTTGTATTATAATATATATAAGGTCAAGATCAATGGAGAACTTTGAAAAAAAAAAGAACCAGAGAACCATGAAAAACCAATGACGGATCCATAAATTTTTATGGTTGGGGGCACACTTAAGGATGTCGAAAAAATTCCGAAACCAAATAATTCATCCAAACCAAAATGGTTTCAAGTTATTCATTTTCGTCTTATGCAGTTCATTAAATCCAATAAAAACAACTTTTCGGTTCAATTTTCGGTTAAGTTTTTACTACTTCAGTTAAACAAAGACATAATACTACCATTTATATATTTTATATTTCATTTAAACTTAATATTAATGAACACATTACATATTAATACAAAATCCAATAGAACTATGATAAATTAGAGGGCTAAAGAAAGAACTTAGGGTATTTATTTAATAGGTTGGTGTTTCTGACTTCTATTTGTAGGGGGGGGGCTCGGTTTATTTTAATAAAATGCAGGTAAAAAAGGTGAAAACTATTTGATGGACATTAGTTTGATGGGGCCTCTGCCCCCTATCCATGGCTTTAAATCCGTCCTTGTGAAAAATGGATGAAAAAATATATCAAAATTAATATCAAATTAAAGATAATAAAATAATCAAATTTTTGGTTTAATTTGTTTCGTTTCAATTTTTGTTATATTTCGTCAATTTTTGATTTAAAAAATAGGGTGAGATTTTTGTTATTTTTTTAAGATGATGGTTATAACCACCCTTTTAATCCTAACCATTGTATCAACTTAATCCAACGACTTGGATGAGTTCTTCGGTTCTTTCTTTTTCATTGTTCTCTCCTGATCTCCCTCCTATATATATATATAGATAAATAGATAGATAGATAGATAGATAGATAGATAGATAGAGGCAGGTTCAAACGAGAAGCTAAACATTTTGCGAGAAGACGATAAGTGTTTAATCATATATGATACACAAGCTTAATCATATATGATTAAACACATGTTATTTTGACAATACATAGATGTTTAATCATACATGATTAAACACATTTACAAGCCGTGTAATCATATATGATTAAACACTTCTCACCTTCTCGCAAAATGTTTAACTTCTCGCATGATCCTCCCCCTCTCTCTCTCTCTCTCTCTCTCTATATATATATATATATATATAGGGTCAAGTTCAAACGAGAAGCTAAACATTTTGCAAGAAGACGAGAAGTGTGATATCATATATGATACACAAGCTTAATCATATATGATTAAACACACGTTACATTGACAATATATAGGCACTTAATCATATATGATTAAACACATCCAAATGGCGTGCAATCATATATGATATTGAGACTTATCGCCTTCTCGCAAAATGTTTAATCTCTTGCATGATCTTTCCTTTATATGTATATAGGATTGGGTTCCGATGAGAAATTGGGGTTAACGTGAGAAGCGTGAGAAGTGGTTATCAATAGTTGGATGAGAGATGGATGCACATTAGGATGAAATATACACCGAGATAAGATGCACCAAGATGCATCAGATCAATTCTCTTCTAAGCCGCAATATATGGGAGGCCATTTGATTAAAAGTGATCAACGGTACGTCCAAATCT
Organism: Arctium minus; assembly: GCA_954870635.1. Classification (NCBI taxonomy): domain Eukaryota; kingdom Viridiplantae; phylum Streptophyta; class Magnoliopsida; order Asterales; family Asteraceae; genus Arctium; species Arctium minus. The sequence goes on from OX941082.1 coordinate 12,319,310, forward strand.
GATAAAATCGATGGCAACAGGCAGCAAGCATAGGTTTTTGTTTATTATTTTTCTTGACAAAAACAGAGAGAGATCATCTCTATATAAACAGGAACAAACCAGAGAAAAAGGAAACCCAATCAAATCCAATCAAACCTAAAAGGAAAGCAAAAAAGAAGGACAAAAATATGGAGATAATAAAGGGAGAGATATGGACGAAATATAGGCTTCCAATACTCCCCCTCAAGTTGGAGTGTGTATGTTAATAACACCTAACTTGCCAAGTAGAAGGTTGAGTTGTGGGGCTCCCAGTCCTTTGGTGAAAAGATCGGCTATTTGCATCATTGAATCAATGGAAAAGACACTGACTTCTTTGCTTTCAACTCTTTCATGAACGAAGTAACAATCTATTTCCACGTGTTTGGTTCTCTCGTGGAAAACCGGGTTGTTGGCAATGTGTCTGGCTGCCTGGTTATCACAAAATAGGGGTGTAGGCCCTTCCAAAGAGACATCCAACTCACTTAGAAGCCAACGCATCCACAAGAACTCGCTGACGGTGGAGGCCATTGAACAGTATTCCGCCTCAACAGAGGAGCGGGAAACGACAGATTGTTTTTTTGTTTTCCATGAAATGGGTGCGCCACCCAGGAGGAGAGTGTAGCCTGTTCGAGATCGTCTAGTGAACGGACAACCTAGCCAGTCCGAGTCACAGTATGCCGTAAGGTTGTAACTTCCATCGTATGGCAGAAGGACTCCTTGTCCAGGGGTGGCCTTAAGATACCGAAGCACACGATGGGCAGCTTCCAGGTGGTTTTGTCGGGGATCAGCTACGAATTGACTCAGCACGTTTACGGCATATGTGATATCGGGTCTGGTAGCTTGTAAATAAAGTAACATGCCTACCATTCTCCGATAGCGACCGCTATCGAATTTCGGTTCGGTTTCTCCTTTGTCGAGTTTTAAGTTGGGTTCTATAGGGAACGAGCTAGGGCGACATCCTTGAAAACCACAATCTTCAAGAATGTCTAGCGTATACTTTCTTTGGCTTAAAACCATGCCCTTCGATGTTCGAGTCACTTCAATACCAAGGAAGTACTTGAGGGTCCCCAGATCCTTTATGCTGAACCGTTTGTCAAGGTCATCCTTCATGGACTCGATTTTGTCCTTGTCGTTTCCAACCACGATGACGTCGTCCACGTATATTAAAGCTGCCACAAAGCTATTGTCTCGTTTGTAAATGAAAAGGGAATAATCGGTCTTGCATTGTTTGAAGCCAAGGTCGACGAGAGACGTTGTGAATTTTTGATACCAGTTGCGCGAAGCCTGTTTGAGCCCATAAAGGGATTTCCTCAACCTACAAACTCTCGTTTCCCCTTCTTTAGAGAAGCCTTGTGGAATTTTCATGTAGACTTCTTCACTAAGATCCTCATGAAGGAAGGCATTGTTCACGTCAAATTGGTTAACAATCCAGTTTTTCTTGGTTGCTACGGCTAGAATAGTTCTAACCGTAACGAGTTTAGCCACCGGAGCAAACGTGTCATGATAATCAACCCCTTCTTGTTGCGTGAATCCCTTTGCCACAAGGCGAGCTTTATATCGTTCAACTTCCCCATTTGGTTTGTATTTCACCTTAAACACCCACTTTGAGTCTATAGCGCGTTTTCCTTCCGGCAAGCTTTCAAGAGTCCATGTCCCGTTTTCTTCAAGGGCACAGATTTCCTTTTTCATAGCATCTTTCCACCTTTCATCCTGCATGGCTTGGTTGAAACTCTTTGGTTCATCGTGGGATTCGATGGCCCCCAAGAAGGTTTTGTGAGAACTAGAAAAATTATCATAAGACACAAAGTTCGAGAGAGGGTGTACCGTAGAGGAGTCTTGGCTGGAGAGGGGTCGTGAGGGGTCTATTGATCGGGGAAGTTGGACGTGAAAGTCTTTAAAACGTGCTGGTTGAGTTCTGACCCTTTTAACCCGTTCTTGTTCAAAGTTGGTCTTTTGGTTTACATTGTCTTCGATATGGCTTTGTGACCCATAAATGTCGTGGTCCAAGTCTTGTTGTGGCTCGTTTGCTTCATCAGATCCATCCTCACGATCATGCTCCTGTAATGGCTCGTTAAGTTCAACAGGCCCATCACTCTGTTTTTCATCGATCTCGGTAGTCTTGCCTTTAGTTCTTGGGCTTTCAGTGTCAACATGTTCTTCAATTGGTTCAAACAGGTCCTCACGTTGACAATTGGAGATAACCTTTTTGAAAGGGAAGAAGTCTTCACAAAACTTGGTGTCTCTTGACACAATCATTTTTTTGTCTTCTAGATCGTAAATCTTATACCCCTTCGTTCCCGACGGGTATCCCAAGAAAACTCCGGGCCTCCCCCTCGTTTCGAACTTATCTCCACCGGTGTTTGTGTTCCGATAATACACGAGGCAGCCGAACACCCTCATGAAGTCGTAGTCGGGTCTTTGATTGTGGAGGAGCTCGAAAGGTGTTTTGTTGCCGATAACCTTAGATGGTAATCGGTTAATGATATATGTTGCCGTCATGACACATTCTCCCCAAAATCTTTTTGGGAGTTTAGCTTCGAATCTTAACGCCCAAGCCATCTCAAGAAGGTGTCGATGTTTCCTTTCAACGACACCGTTCTGTTGAGGTGTGTGCAGACAAGTGGTTTCGAGTAAAATCCCATATTCTTTGTAAAAAGACAACATTTCATTAGATGTGAACTCCCCACCGTTATCACATCTAACCCTTTTGATGTTTTTGCCAAATTGTGTTTGAATCATTTTATGGAGGGTTTTTAGATGCCTGCCAGCTTCATGCTTGAATTTTAAAAGAAATAACCAAACACTTCTACTATAATCATCCACAACGGTTAAAAAATAGCGTGCTCCGGTAAAGGAGGGCGTACGATATGCACCCCAAATGTCACAATGCAATAAATCAAAACATTCCATCGTTTTAGTAACACTGTTCGAAAAGGAAGATTTTGTGTGCTTAGCTCTAGAACAGGAGTCACACATTTTATTGAACGTAACGTTCTTAAGAAAACTAATCTTGTTGAGTTTCTTAGCGGAAGCATGTCCCAACCTTCTATGCCACGTCCCATGAGTAACCAACATTGCCTTTCTTTCACGTCCGATTATTTCCATCCGATAGAGACCCTTCTCGTGCCTACCCGCACCAATCAAGCCCCTCGTTCGAAGACTCTGCATAACACAAAAATCAGGGAAAAAGGAGACAACACATTGTAAGTCGTTGGCTAATTGCCCCACTGATAAAAGGTTATAGTTAAAATCAGGAACATAAAGCACATCTTTGATTTTAGCACCCCCTTTGAGGTTGCATTCACCCTTTCCCTTAACAGGAACTTTAGTCCCATTGGCAATGGTAACAGGTGCTTCAAACTTGCTTTCTGTTTTGTTATCAAGGAAGTTTGGATTATAGGTGATGTGCTCTGTGGCTCCTGAGTCCACCACCCAGTCATCGTTACCTTCCCTTTTACCTGCAAAGTTGGCCATGTGAGGATTTTCACCCTTTTGATGGTTGTTGTCATGTGCAAAGGTGCTCAGGAACAACTGGTACTGTTCCTTTGAAAGTCCAGGAATGGGGCTTGAATTGTTTTCAACATAGGATGCTTTAGTGCCCTCACGTTTTCCTTTATTACCCGGCCACCACTCGGGATAGCCGATGACTTTAAAACATCCTTCCTTGTTGTGACCGTCCCTTCCGCAAACAGTGCAATGTTGAACGGCATCGTTGCGCTTGCCATCTCTAGACCCGCCCTTATCTCGCTTCATGGTTTCTCGCCCGATGTTGTTTTCTCGTCGATTTTGAAAAGAAGCCTTGAATGCAGCTGCCTCATTTGCTGGTTTTCTATCAGAGCAAATGGTCCTTTGCCTCTCATCCTCCGCTACCAGGTGATAAGCGCTGCTTAAGGTTGGTATTGGTTTAGAGGCTAAGATTTGAGTTCTGATCACAGCGAACTCACTGTCTAGGCCCATGAGAAACTCATAAAGTCTCTCTTTCTCCTTTGCTTCGTTTAGTCTCTTTCCAATATCACAGCTACACTTGTCACAGGCCCATTGCGGTGTGGGCATGACGGAACCAATTTCATCCCAAAGGCTGCGGAGTTTTGTGTAGTATGTGGAAACGGAGGCTCCGGACTGTTGTGTTGTGGTTAGGGCGAGTTTCAACTCATAAGCTCTAGGGGCACTATCTTTTCCGAACCTTTCGAGAAGGTCGGACCAGATCTCATAGGTTGTTCCCGCGTACTTGACGCTGCTTCTTATTTCCCTTTCCATGGCCGCTGTGAGCCATCCTTTTATCATGGCGTCACAACGCATCCAAAGCATGTAATCGGGTGCTATTTTGTCGGGTTTCTTGATAGAACCATCAATGAATCCTGCTTTGTTCTTGGCAAACAGGAAGTTCATCATCTCCTGTGACCAGTCCGTGTAATTGTGATCGTTGAGGGTGTCATTTACGTGAAGTTGCTTCGGGTAGTCTGAAGCATGGATATAGTATGGTGAGTTTATATCAGGGCTACCTTCATTCTTGCTGTTTGAATCGCTTTTGCTTCCAGTCATGGCGCCGTGTGGAATGATCGGGAATTAGGGTTGGTGGGGTTTAGAGCGTGATTGAGAACCGCTCTGATACCATGATAAAATCGATGGCAACAGGCAGCAAGCATAGGTTTTTGTTTATTATTTTTCTTGACAAAAACAGAGAGAGATCATCTCTATATAAACAGAACAAGCCAGAGAAAAAGGAAACCCAATCAAATCCAATCAAACCTAAAAGGAAAGCAAAAAAGGACAAAAATATGGAGATAATAAAGGGAGAGATATGGACGAAATATAGGCTTCCAATAAAATCCACTTCTCACGCTTCTCACGTTAACCTCAACTTCTCACACGATCCTTCACATATGTGTGTATATATATTGCAGTTTACGAGAATGCGAGAAGTTTCCGGATCATATGTGATACAACATGCCCAAAAAGATGCGGTCGACTTGGTCAATGCAACAAAAACGGTCATGGGAAAGGTCGTCTGGGCCGGTCAATGCACCATGTTTGTATCACATGTGATTACATGTCATATCACATGAGACTTCTTGCCTTCTCGTAAGTTTACAACTATCTCGTTTCATCCTCTCTCTCTCTCTCTCTCTCTCTCTCTATATATATATATAATTGTAACACACATCTCCATCACCACACGGCCATACCCAAGAATGGACCTATGTATTTTCAAGCGGACTCTTTGTGCACCGGGTCAACTTATTTTCATTAGTAAGATTTTTTTGAAGCTTAAAAAATGCACCCGCTATATACTTTGATGGGTGTTTTGAGATATTAGAGAATATAAAAAACATCAACCAAAAAACCGAAAAAAAAAGTACCTCGAAATCAACCAGAAAAGTGTCTTTCAAAAAAAAACAAAATAAGTATATCGAAATCACCCAAAAAACCGAAAAAACTTCTTCGAAATTGACCAAAAAACTTAATAAAATCCTCGAAACGGTAGAGTTCGGTTAAAACACATCGGACGACTTTGCGAGTCTTTTTATCTAACTTATAAGTGCACTCGCTCACCAGGCAAAAATATTCTAGGTCCACCACTGACCATATATACCAAAACTACAGGATCTTCTAGAAAAGTGATCAGTTGATTCATTACTTAAACTATATTGGGAGCAACATTTTAATCTATAATGTGTTGCTAGCTACGTACGAAAAGATGAATGCTAACCAGTTCACACGTACTGTTTTTTTTTTCTTTTTCTCTTTCTTTCAATTTTTTTGGCTGGTACACAGATGAAGACCATGGAAGAGGTTTGGGTTGCCTAGCTACTGGATTCGTCATTTAGGCGGTTTTCTGTAAATTTAAATTAATAAATAAGAATTAATAGTGAGAATTAGCTAGCCTCGCTGGATAAGCAAGGACCAGTACAAGTCGTGTAGTACCAGATATGTATGAAAGAAGAAAATCTCGTCAAAGTATATATGTTATCTTGCATGTTTGCATGCAAATGTTGAGAAAGTTTATTAGCATAATCGTCTTAATTTCCAAAATCAAGTGTTTTCAAATGATATGTTAGCTAGTATGCATGTTATATGTCATATATGGAAGAAGTAATTAAGTTGGCATTGGAAATACCATATTTATTTATAAGATATAGAGTGAATTGTGGATTTGGTTCATGTGGTTTTGTGATTTCTTTGATCATGGTCCTCATTCTATGTTTATTGTGGATATGGTCCATGTGGTATGCAATATATTGTGGCTAGGGTCCCTAAATACTAACATCATTAACTTTGAAGGGTTAAAGTCATCATGTGTCTTGCACACTATGGGTATAATAGTAATTTTACTTTTCACTTTCAATTTATTTTATACACATTTAAAACAAACAATACTAAATTGTGGATTTGGTCCCTATGCATCATTCATCATCTTTAAAACACATTTATCATCTTTCTTAATTTTTTTTTTCATCCAATCTTCATTGTCAAAGTACAAGAAAAACTAATTTATTAAAGTGCAAAAAAAAATTACTTGCATTTAAAAATAACAATTGTTTGAACCCAACACTACATCCTAAAAAAGACAACCTATCAAAATAACAATTGTTTGAAACCAATATTACATCCCCAAAAGGACAACCCATCAAAATGACAATTGTTTTATATCAACATTTATGTAGTAGTTGTTGGCAACCGTTTTATTTATTTTCTTGATGACATCTAATTGACTTGAGTATGAAGTACATTAATTCTTCTCATAAAATACATAGACCATTTGAAAATGTGATATAATCATCTTCATTTTGAAGATCCAAAATTCATTATATAGTGCATTAAATATTAAAATGCTAATTGAAAGGGTATGGATCCCCAACAAGTTTCAAATGACTTGGTGTGTAATTCAAGTATGACTATTTAGAGCATCTCAAACCACAACACCAAATTTAACACAAAAATACAAAATTTGGTGGGTCCATCAACACCAAAAAAAAAAACAACTCCAATCACACTCTAAAAAAACATCAAATATATATTAAATGTATATATAATTTACTTAATATAAATATGTTAATTTTAAAAACAAATTATTAATGTTAAAATGTTAATTTTGGTATAAATAAATTTTGATAGGTGATTTAACAGCCGATTGGAGATGCTCTTATGACACTATTGTATTCCCTTCAACCTCCTATGTCATAATATATTTGTGTTTACAGATGTCAACTGACATGTATATAAGCCTTTTCCCACATCATGGTTTCCGAATGGTCTATGCATTTTATGAAAATGATTAATGTACTTCCCACTCAAGTCACTTAGATGTCGTCAAGAAAATAAACAAAACCGTTGCCAACAATTACTACATAAATGTTGATATAAACAATTGTCATTTTGATGTGTTGTCTTTTTGGGGATGTAATATTGGTTTCAAACAATTGTTATTTTGATAGGTTGTCTTTTTTAGGATGTAGTGTTGGGTTCAAACAATTGTTATTTTTAAATACAAGTAAATTTTTTTTTTTTGCACTTTAATAAGTTAGTTTTTCTTGTACTTTGACAATGAAGATTAGATGAAAAAAAATTTAAGAGAGATGATAAATGTGTTTTAAAGATGATGAGTGATGCATAGGGACCAAATCCACAATTTAGTATTGTTTGTTTTAAAGGTGTATAAAATAAATTGAAAGGGAAAAGTAAAATGACTATTATACCCATAGTGTGCAAGGCACATGATGCCTTTAACCCCTTAAAGTTAATGATGTTAGTGTTTAGGGACCCTAGCCACAATATATTACATACCACAGGGACTATATCTACAATAAACATAGAATGAGGACCGTGATCAAAGAAATCATAAAACCATAGGGACCAAATCCACAATTCACTCTAAGGGGTTGTTTGTTTTTTTTTAAAAATCTCTTAATCTCTCTTTAAGTCTAAATCATTCAGACATTTTTACACACCACCTCTTATTAATCATAACTAAATTAAGACTTCAGACTTTAGATCTCTTAAAAAACAAACGACACCTAAGATATAATTTGCGAAATGTATCCTATGAAAGATGATGTCGTTGTTGGCTAACAAAAGGAGCTAAAAAGTCTAGTTGATATTTATATCTTTTTCTTATTTCATCTTTTATGAGTGTCGAAAACTGTTGGAAACGAGTATTTTATTGCATATGTATTTTCTATAATGAAATGTTTATTAATTAATATACGCTTTGAAGATACGTTATGATGTCATAGCCCCATGGGAATTGGGGGGTGTGACACTTATATATGGTATTATATTAGTATTTTATTACTTTTGCTGATGTTTTGTACAAGATGGTGTCACAATCACTACTTTAAATTGTCGAGATCAAAGTCAAACTGATTGGATGGCCATGGATTGTTGAAATATGTAGTATTGTTCTTTAAACATATACACACTAGAATCAAAAATCAAATTATGTAGAAAATTTTGAATATACACACTAGGTCCGATAATCCTAACCAAACCTAGTTGTGAAATGTTAAGACCAGTGCAGATAGGATCCAACCACTCAGGACTTGGCTACAACCAAACTGACCATAGGCCCCGTTCTTGAGAGACCGGACACGGCCATCAGGACCACATATGCCTATCACTACAATTGATGCAAAGAATCCAAAATGCAATCTCACAAATAAATTAAATGACAACTGAAGGTCGTCTAAATAACAGCACACAAGTAGGTCGACTTCAAACCGATAACACAAAGACCTCTTTTCCAGCGAAGGGCACAAACTGCCTAAAACCACACTCATGGATATGGCTTGTGTATATATTTACTAAAACTAGTGTAAAATTTTGATTGTGTATACTGAACCAATAACCTATAAATAAAGGCAAACAAGGCTCTTAGAATTTACAGCACATAAGGGCCTGCTTCCATCCCCGATGCTTCCGTGATCGTCTCTGGTCCACTTTCGCCATTCTTACAGGACTACTGTTCCACTCTGTCTGTAGTCTGCAAAGAAGAAGCAACATTATTAGAGACTCTATTGGCCAAAAGGTAAATTGGGCAGTAAAACTAGTTGATTTGTTCCAACTTTGCATTGGACTATGATACACTTGACACTAAAGGGTAACCGGGTAACAATGCAGTCAGGGTCAGCACTAATCACTGACTGAATGAGAGTCGCTTCTTTAGCATACCATGTCAGCATCATGGACCACTAAGAGGGGTTTGGTAAATAGCAGCATTTTTGACCGGGTAAGGTAAAAAACCGTAAGCAGGTAATAAACAGCCCCTAAGATAGGTAAAGAAAGTATTATGCTTGTTATTACATGGGAAAGGCAAAGGATCTGACGCTGGTGTTGCTACCATCTGATCGAAGAGACATGCTACCAGAAGATGCTATAGGCCCGGAGTACGTTATCAGTCCAGAAACAGGACCTGCCACCGAGAAACTTGACTCTCCACCACCATGCTGCAACTGATTTGATTCTGTGACGTTATCTGAAGTCGTTTCCTGGTGGTTAGCTGCAGTTTGCGTGTCTGGCGGAAGTTCATGAATGCATTCAGGATTGATAATAGTTGCTGGTTTCACGTTTTCGAAATTTGAAGTGATGTTTTCCTCCATCTTGATTTCAGTTGATATATTAATGGTTTGATTGTTTCTAGCTAGTTCTTCAGCTTCAGACCCTGCAAGATGCCTTTTCAAGATCTCCTCTACAGGACCCTGTGCCTAAAACAGTCACACATCGCATCAAAACCAAAAATTCAAAAAGGTACAGATGTTTGTTCATGATAAACACAATCAAGCAATGGATCCAAAAACCTTCAATAGAGACATGATAACAAACCTTTAACAGAGACATTAAAACAAACCCCTTTGGATGAAAATAACTCCATGCATATCATCAAATGGATATAAACACCTTCAATACAGACATTATAACTCATTGAACCATGCAACTATATATTAGGAAATACAAACCTCAGAAAACTGTTGATCAACATCATTGACACCATTGTTGGACGACTCGAGGTTTTTGATGGATGTTGGCAGTTGATCTTGGTTCAAGGAAAGAGTGCTACAGGAAACTAATTGCTCTGTGGAGGAATTATGCAGTGAATTGGAACTTGAACCTAAGTTTTCTTCACCAGTCTGCATCGATTTGTCAGGACTGCAATTTTCAATGCTGTGGGAAACATTAGATTCTACAAACAATGGCAACTTATCAGATACAAAGTTGGAAGCTCCATCAGAATCTTTAGACACATTCTCTAACTCATTTGAGATGGCTGAATGAATAGCAACTTTAGTAGCATCTTCCTTGCAATCTTTTCCTTGTGACGAATTCTGACCAGGAATCTCTGTGTCATTACACTTGCCCATATATCTATGCTCATCAGTAGGCTCTGGGATGAACAAATTGGTATCTGTTTTTTCCTTGGTCCCAAAAGATGAATCAGAATTTGTGTAACAATCTTCCCCAGATGAAGATTGTGTCCTTTCATGCTTCAAAAACTGGGTATCAAGGTTTCCTCCAATCATGTCATCATGATTGTACCCAATATTCTTATGACCAATACTATGTTTTGGTATAGGAAAGTCGGCATGTAATTTTTCTTTGGTTGCAGAAAATAAATCAGTGTTCTTGCCACAATCTTCCAATGGTGAAGATATCAACTGTTCATGCTTCAAAAACTGGGTATCAAAATCATCTTCAATCATGCCGTCATGTTTATCTCCATTAACAGTAACGGGATTGCACGATAACTCATGATGCTCCTTGTCGATTTCAATCTTTTCCCCATGAGATAACCCCTCATCTACACAGATATCTTTAACAACATGGAAACCACTCTCTTGGTAACATGCTATGAACTCTGGCAGTTGGCATTCTGTCACATTTTTATCAATGTACAATTCTTTGGCCTTCTCTAAGGAATCTGAAGGAGCCTTCTCTAAAGATTCAAGATTAGTCGTGAAATCACCTTCAACAATTGAAAGTTCAAGTTCTCGATTGTTCCAGAAGTTGATTTTATCATTCTCCTCATCAGATAAGAAGGGATTTGTATGTCTTCTAGGACTCTCTTTCATGGTTTCCTTCAGTTCATCTGTGTCAAATAAAACTGTCTTCAGACTCGAATAAAATGAGGTGGAATCATGCTTAATTGCTTATAGTCATAGACTAAAACCTAATCATAAAGCTACAATTACTTTTATTCGAGTGTATGGAAACATTTTTCTATGCTTGTAACATACTGAAAACATGAAGAAGAAAAAAATCACTTTTTTAGTCAGCTAGAAGTGCATATAGCAAGAAACATTAGAATTTTAACGGCCATAACAACTTCACAGCTTGCAAAATCACATTTCCAGTAAAATTTACACCACACACTAACTTCAGTAAAGAACATTCCCATCAAACACAGACGGAGGCAAAACAACTTTACCAGATTTCATTACATGCGCATCAGAAACGTTTGGAATCGTCAGGTAAACTGCTACATGTGAAATAAGATGTGAAGTTGAAATTTCATGTCTTCCATGCCTGTTCAGAGTCAAATGGAAGGTGCAAAGAGAAGTTGCACAATACTGATTATATATTTGAAAGAACAGATTGAAACCAAATCTCTTTGCTCGAAAACAAACTATATAGCGACAAAATGCTTCCCTATTCTACCAAACCATTATAATTTATACAGATTTGGCCACTGGTTCTATATAATATTCTACGACTTTTCAAGAAGCCAAATGGAAACAAAAACCAGATATGGTCAACAAGTAGTAAACAAAAAACAGTGAAGGATTCCCTAGCTTTCCAAAAAAAATTCAAACACATAACAAAGTCGATGTAAATATTGTCCTACTGCATAAGAATGGTGAAAGACAAGTCGGTTAAGTTGAGAAGTAAAAGACGGATAAATAAATAAACCATTTTGGGAGTAGCTCCACTAGCATCGAACAGCTAAAACAAACACAAATAAAAATAAAAATAATAATAAAATACTTGGAAGCTCTCTCTTACAACCATGTTTCTTATCAGTTGCCTCACAAAACTGGATGAAAACTCCCATTTTACATAGGGTTTGCAACCAAACGAAACAGTACTTTACAATCTCATTACCAGATCTAATAAATCCTTCAATGATAAATTCAAAGCAGATTCCAACAAATTCACACATGTAGCTCTCGAACAAAACTGAAAAGTATAAATATAAATAAATTATTACGTTACCTGTGCACCAAATCAAACTGTTATGTCTGTATTATTCTTCAGATAAGACAATCCGCACTGCAAAACAAAAAAAAAACAGATGCGAATTTTTGAACAACAAATTATACAACGACATATAAAAATAAACGAAATAATCATTCAAAAGCAGATCCAAACTTTGCGGAAAGGATAAACAAGCTGAAAGACGAATTTCCTTGCGTTTGAATTGCATATATGTGTACCGAAAGGAAAAGAGGGCAAAGCATTGAACTCCTAGGCTAGATATATACATATAAGTCAACTCCCTAAAGCCTAATTACTTTAGGTTATCTAATATATGTTGCATTTATTATTATGGACATAAGTATAGAATACGAAGAACTCCATCACAGCGCCACCAAGAAAAATTTAAGAATTCATTACACACAACAAAAAAATTAGTACTGAAATCGAAACAGAGTAAAATTTTCTTATTTAGATTTACTTATGAATCTTCAAATTCAATAAACAAATAAACAATCGCTCACCTACGAACTTCCTAAAACTGTCCAGGGATTCGTCGCCGGCGATCGTCAGTTTCTGTTCTGTAAATAGCTTCGTTTTGATAACGTCTTCATCATCATCGTCGCCATCTACAGTACTTTTAAATAATTCATCTGTGTGTGTAATTATATGTGTGAATTGATAACAACTGGTCATAAAATTGCAGAGTAAGAAGAGTTTTGTCGTTTGTGATGAAGAAAGGGAGACAGGAGGACAGAAAAGTAGTCAGTAAGGGCTGCCGGAGGTGCGAGAAGCTGCCGGAAAAGTGAAGGAGAGACAGGAGGAGGGTGAATCCATTTAAAACAGAGATAGAGTCAGAGGGAGGAGTGGAGCTTCTAAAATAGTATAGGATGTGAACAACTCGTGAAGCTGTCATTATTATGTAAAATTGGCTCAAACAGCCATTTTACTATTGAATGATGCGGAATGGTCTCAAACAGCCATTTTACTATGGAATAGTGCGGAATGGTTCTTATGATATTTTAAAAAATGAAATAAGGTTGTTTGATAATTGTTCAAAATAAAATTTAGATGCTGAATGGTTAAATGACGTCTAAAATACAAAATTATTCAGAGGGTTTTGAAATCATTAAGAAACATGCTTTATTTTTACTAAACAAAATTCACCTCTTAATGTAATTATTAAGACGTAAACAAACAACCCCTAAACCACAAGGGTTGTGGTGTGGTGGTAAAGACTTGGGGAGTTCATAGCGCTCAACCCGGGTTCGAGCCCCACTAGAGCATTTGTGGCCACTGAGGATAAACTCAGGGCTGCACGCTTTAGCAGTTGGGCCAAAGACCCTAATTGACAGGGATTAGTCTGGGCCATAGGCCCAGGATGCCCTTTCCAAAAAAAACAAACAACCCCTAACCATTTCTCTCCCACTTTTACCAAAATATCACTACATTCTTAATTTTCATGCCTGGGTCTGTAAAAAAATGAGCAGGTTCGTTTTTTTGTGTCTTTTTAACTAGGCCTGCAATTGCGAAACTAGTTTTTACGAATGTAATAATATTTTGATAAAAATGAGAGAGAAAATGATTTGAATACCAATTTGTGAGTGAAAAATGTCTATTTAAGTAAATCACTCCATTATTATCACTCCTCTTCCTGCAAAATCCTTTTAATTAATATTTACAGAAATCTGAATATTATACAATTATTTATTTATAACCATATTAATAATTAAAATTGTTTTTTAAATAAAAAAAAGAGATGTCTTATTTTTTGCATTCAAAATTTATTGATTTACTAGAAGCGTAATCGTGCAATGCAGTGAGATACATTACGATTTTAATATTTCATTTTATTTTTTTTGTCGATTTACAGTACGATTTTGGATGGTTTTTAGAAAGTGATAATGTTTTTTTATAACTTTGTTTAATTTATGCTTAATAATATAATGTTTTTTATATAAAAAAAATTAAGTATTTTGTTATAATTCAATGATTATCTTATATAATTTAATTAGGGGTGTCAAAAATAACCGAAACCGAATAACCCACTCGAACCGAATGAAATTTGGGTTAAACGGTTTCGGGTTTTTCGGTTTTCGGGTTAAACGGTTCGGTTAACCGAATAAGGATCCTTATTCGGTTCGGTTTTCGGTTAATTTGTTTTCGTAATTCGGTTAAACCGAATAACCCGAATAACACATTCTACTAATATTTTATATATTGCATGTTTATAAAAAAATAAACCTAAGACATTTTATACTATTATTATGTTACATATTTTATTGATATATAATGTTTTTTTATTGAGAGTAGATAATGTTTTATTATTAGATTACATTTTATGCTTGAATTACATCGTCGTATAAAGAAAAATAATGTCATATTGTAGAAATAAGTTTTGATAGATGGTGTATTTTACTTAATATTAGTCAGTTGTTGTAACACCCCGAATTCTGAGAACCCATGTATTATTTTCTCGCTTTGAAACTTATATATGTTGAGATTTTTATTTACTTAATACCGAGAAAGTTGGATTTAAGCATCGTGGGTTAAAAATCATCAAAGTTGGGAAATTTGGGGCTATTCGCGATTGTGCCCGCGAGAGTGACATGGTCACAATCGCCAGGGGCACTATCGCCCAATCTGTACCGAGGGTGGTGAGGTGCTCGCGACCATGCCCGCGATAGTAACAGATGTCACTATCGCCGGGGCACTATCGCCGACGGGGGTTTCGGGTATAAAAATACAGGTCGCGATTTCCAGTCATTTTTATCCGAGTTCTAGGGTTTGGGAGCGATTTTGGCAGCTGACTTCGGTAAACACTCTTCCTATAGACTTCTCTCTTCATTTATGGTGATTCTAGGTCATTAATGTTGGTCCTCAATACATTTAGGAAGTGGTGATTGGTGAGCTCTCAAGTGATTTCATCTCCTCTATTTCTAGGGTTTGGTTTCCTTCTTAAGGAAACTACCAAGGTGAGTTCTTACACATTTTATCAGACTTTATACATGTCAAAAGGTGGATTTTGAATACCTAATATCTCCCCTTTCATATACTTGGTTTTGTAGAACATGGTGTTAACCTAACTTTTGGGGATATTAGTGTTTTTGGATGATTTTGGGGAAATGATGATTTATGAACTTTATTAATGTTATTTAACTAGTTTCCACTTGGGTTATACTTTTAAGTGAATGGCATTACTATGCAAAACTTATAATCTTGGAAATATTGGTATTGTGGTTAACTGCTGATAAGTTTGCATAGTAAACTCATTTCATATTCTGGGGATTTGAAATAAAGAAGAATTGTCTGTATTTTTACTAGCGGTCTTTCGATAAACAATGGGAGTGGTTTTGGTGGAAAACACCCTCCATATCAATTATTGCATATTAACCATTTTTGAGATTATCTGTTGGGCCTTATGTGCATTATTTGGCTTAATTGATGCATTGGGAGTCATGACCCCCGTATTTGGTTTATTATTGTTCCGGCGTGGGACGACTAGTTTTCCACGTCGAGGCACGTTAGGTACCGGGTGAGGTATAAGTCCTTCGTGATGCACGCTAGGTACCGGGTGAGGTATAAGTCCTACGTGTTCAAGTATTACGATATTGGATGAGGAGCTCGACATAGGAACCCGACGGGGTTGAACTCGAGTTTCCGTGGGTGTATGTTTAAAGCCACTGAGCCTGACATCCCTTGCGTGTACTTTATGTGTTTATTGGCTTTACTGACCCATCGAATGGCTTACTTTTGTGTTCCGTCATTCGGGTTAGTAGGCGGGTCTCCCCCGTTAACCCAAGAGGTATTGGTTATAATTCAAAGAGCATTATTGTTATCATTATCGTTGTTGTATAAAAGGAAACCTTTTACTTATTTTTATATTCAATCTCTTAAATTGCAAATGTTTGATCTCACTAGGCTTTAGCCTAACACTTTTTCTTAAAATGACATGTATAACAGGTCAGGTCTCCGGTGGGGTTCGTCGGGACTGAGCGGATAGCTTTGGGCCAAGAGCGGTCTTTTTGGGAGATGTATAGACCGGCATTTTGAAATAGTGACCATACCTTTTGGAAGAATAACAACACCCAATATTAATCTTTCTTACTTAAGTTAGATTATTAGGTTGTTAGTCTATCATTCATTTGATTCATTGTAATGATTATAGTACTGTTTCCCCGTCCTATCGGGATGATATGTTGGGATTGATTTTAGCAGGTTTTATATCCAGGTTTTTATCTAATTATAGCAGTCATATTGCAGAAATTTCGAATTTTTTTATTCCGCTAATTTTTAGGGTGTTACAAGTTGGTATCAGAGCATTAGTTTAAGTGAACTAGGTATGGATGTAGAGTACCTAGACTTAAGCTGTGAAATTAAGCAATTGATTGTGTGAGATTGGGTAGAACTCTTAAGATAAGATAGTTTTAGAGTCGACGGAAACTACACAAGTTAAGAATTATGGTAATGGGAATGAAAATTTTTATGTATTGCTTGCTCATAATTTCGCCTAGCTAACGTTATTATGAGGATGGTTTACGTGATTATGTTTATTTTCCATTGTTATGATAATTTATGAATGTAGTGACACGTTTCCTTGCTTATAGTTGTATTGTCTTATCTTGTCTATATTCTCGTGTGTGTGGCAGACTATGGTTAATACGCGTAATCGGCCGGAAGGGCAAGATACGACGGCTGATCAACCGAGGGTAACAAATAATGATTTGCCCCCACCTTTGGTAAACGCGTTGGGTGGAGGACCAGAATTCATACCTCGACGGAACCTCGCTGCAACTCATCCGATTATGGAAGAGGTAACTCCAGAATTTAGAATGATGGAACGGATGATGCAAGCGATGAATGCAGCTATGGCTCAACAACAAGAAGTATTCCTGAAGCTTTTGGTCGACCGTGATGTTAACCACCGTAGGCCTGAGGCGGTGGCGGAAAATGTAATTGGGGTGGGATCCGGAGGTTCGGGGCCCGTTGTCCCTCCTAATGAAACTCCACCTCCCGAAGTGAGGCAACTGCCTAAGGTTTGTACCTTCAAGGCATTTCTTGGATGCCGACCACCAGAATTCAAGGGCACAGACGATCCAGTAGCATGCATGAACTGGATTAGAGAGATGGAGCAGGCTTTCCGATCGAGCGGGTGCGGGGAAAGTCAAAAATTTGTGTTTGGGTCTCAAATGCTTAGAGGGGCGACCCTCACGTGGTGGAATGTATATTCTGCTTCTGTTGAGGCCACTGTTTGGACCAACTAAGCTAGGAAACCTTCAAGAAAAAGGTCATGGAAGAATTTTTCAATGAACGAGCCATGGACCGGATCATCGATGAGTTCCGGAATTTGAAAAAGGGAAATTTATTGGTGAAGGACTACAACAAGTTATTCATGGACAAGTTGGGTTTGGTGGGACATCTGGTCCCCACCGAGAGAGAGAAGATCAAGGCTTACATCAAGGGTTTGCCTACAGAAATGATGAATATGGTTCGAGTGTCCAAGGCCTCTACTCTCTGAGAGGCTATAGAAGAAGCGCAACTTGTGGATGACTCTTACGGTTCGAGTAAAGTGGAGAGAGGTGGAGTAGTGGAGAAAAGGAAGTGGGAAGGGGGTCCCACATTTTCAAAAAGGTCAAATCACTTCAATAGCAATCAACGGGGAGGTGGTCCGAGGCGGGATTCCCCGTGGTGTTCAAGATGCCGAAGTAAGCACACCGGCCTTTGCAACTCAAGACCCGAATCGTGCTTCAAATGTGGTAAGCTCGGCCACCGTTTCAATGACTGTCCAATTAGAGAGCGTATCTGTTTCGGGTGTAAGGAGTCGGGCCATGTTAGAAGTGAATGCCCGAAGGCAATGGCGAACTTTAGTGGAGGCAAAAAGGTGGACACTCCCAAGGCAATAGGGAGAGCTTTTCAGATGACCACCGAAGAGGCGAAGGCATCAACGGATGTAGTGTCGGGTACGTTTCTCCTAAACTCCGTACCTTGGCGTGTACTATTTGATTCGGGAGCTAGTTTTTCGTTTGTATCAAGCTTGTTTTGCCCAAAACTATCCATGCCCACTACTAGTTTAGACGAGGCGTTAGTGGTAGAGCTAGCCGATGGTGATCAAGTAGTGGTTCGGAATGTTCTAAGAAATTGCAAGTTTGAAATCGAAGGGAGGGAGTTCCCGATTGACCTAATGCCTATGGTCATCGGGGGGTTTGATGTTCTAGTCGGTATGGATTGGTTGTCGACCAATCACGCGGAGATTCTGTGTGCTAAAAAGTTGATCCGAATTCCGGGTTCGGATGGTCATGCGGTGACCGTGTATGGTGAGAGACGGAAAGGTGAAGTTGCAATCATTAGTATGGCAAAGGCGCGAAAGTGCTTGGCGAAAGGATGCTCATCCTTTTTGGCATATGCAATAGATGCCAAACTCGAGAAGAATAAGCTAGAAGATGTTGACGTGGTAAGGGAGTTTCCCGATGTATTCCCAGACGACTTGCCTGGTTTGCCACCTGACCGTCAGGTGGAGTTCAAGATTGATCTGACGCCGGGAGCGGCTCCTATAGCCCGAGCTCCCTATCGTTTGGCTCCGTCAGAGATGAAGGAAATGATGAGCCAATTGCAAGAGCTTTTAGAGAAAGGGTTCGTAAGACCGAGTTCCTCGCCTTAGGGAGCACCGGTCTTATTCGTGAAGAAGAAGGACGGTACCATGCGAATGTGTATCGACTATAGGGAGTTGAATAAGGTAACCGTGAAGAACAAGTATCCACTCCCTAGAATTGATGATTTGTTCGACCAACTTCAAGGAGCGAGTTGCTTTTCGAAGATCGATATCCGTTCGGGTTATCATCAAGTGAAAGTCAAAGAAGAAGACATTCCTAAAACTGCTTTTAGGACGCGTTATGGTCACTACGAATTCTTAGTAATGCCCTTCGATTTGACGAACGCCCCAGCAGTATTTATGGACTTAATGAACCGCGTGTGCCGACCCTTTTTAGATAAGTCGGTCATCGTGTTCATTGATGACATTCTTATCTACTCGAAGGATGAAGTCGATCATGCGCGTCATCTTCAAGATGTCTTGGAAACCTTAAGGAAGGAGAAGCTTTATGCAAAGTTTTCCAAGTGCGAGTTTTGGTTGAAGGAAGTGCAGTCCTTGGGGCACATAGTTTCAAAAGATGGTGTGAAGGTGGATCTGGCCAAGATTGAAGCTATGATGAATTGGGAACCTCCCAAAAGCCCATCCGAGATTCGGAGTTTTCTAGGCTTGACGGGGTATTACCGAAGGTTCATACAAGACTTTTCCAATATTGCTTCTTCGTTGACGATGTTGACCAAGAATAATGTAAAGTTTGTATGGACCGAGGAGCAAGAGAAGGCATTTAGGACTTTGCAAAGGAAGTTATGCGAAGCTCCGATATTGTCCTTGCCGGAGGGATCGGAAGATTTTGTGGTCTTCAGCGATACGTCCAAAATGGGACTTGGATGTGTGCTAATGCAAAGAGGAAAAGTGATCGCGTACGCATCTAGGCAACTGAAAGTGCATGAGAAGAACTACCCCACTCATGATTTGGAGTTGGCAGCGGTAGTGTTCGTGTTAAAGTTATGGCGACATTACCTTTACGACACAAAGTGTAACTTATACACGGATCACAAGAGCCTGAAGTATGTTTTTGATCAGAAGGAGCTCAACATGAGGCAACGAAGGTGGTTGAAGTTACTTAAGGATTACGACTGCGAACGTGGTGGCCGACGCTTTGAGTCGAAAGGAGTATAGCGGGAGACTTCAAGCCAAGCTTACCAGAATTGAGTTGGTGTCAAGTCTCATGGAAAAGATTAAAGAGGCACAAACCGAAGCATTAAAGGAAAAAAACCTCAAGGAGGAAGTGATGACAAAACAACGGTTATTGTTGACCGAAGATAGTCGAGGGATAAAGTGCTTCAATGGTCGAATTTGGGTACCGAAGTTTGGTGGGTGCCGAGAGCTACTCTTGGAGGATGCGCATAGATCCAAGTACTCTATCCACCCGGGGAGCACCAAGATGTACCGGGATTTGAAGTTACATTATTGGTGGCCAGTTATGAAGTTGGATGTAGCTCATTATGTGGAGCAATGCGTGACTTGTTCACAAGTGAAGGCCGAGCATCAACGACCCTATGGGAACCTTCAATCGCTTAAAATACCCGAGTGGAAATGGGATAAGATCACCATGGATTTCGTGACCAAGTTACTGAAGACTTTGCGAGGGAACGACACCATATGGGTCATTGTCGATCGATTGACGAAGAGTGCTCACTTTCTAGCGATGCGGGAAACTTTGCCAATGGATAAGTTGGCCAAGCTGTACATCGATGAGATCATCTCTAGACACGGGTTACCCTTGTCGATAGTTTCCGATCGTGATAGTCGGTTCACGTCGAGATTTTGGGGAGCTTTACATCAAGAGTTGGGCACGCGGGTGAATTTGAGCAAGACATATCACCCACAGACGGACGGGCAAAGTGAAAGGACGATTCAAACGCTTGAAGACATGCTTAGATCATGCGTGATCGATTTTGGCGGTAGTTGGGATACCCATCTACCCTTGGTGGAATTTGCGTACAACAATAGTTATCACTCTAGTGTCGGGATGGCGCCATTTGAAGCTTTGTACGGTCGGAAGTGTAGGACCCCCGTGTGTTGGCTATAGGCGGGAGAGAAGCAGTTTGCCGGCCCATAAATCGTGCAAGAGACGGCCGACAAAGTTAAATCTATTCGGGAACGGTTGAAAGTGGCGCAAGATCGTCAGAAAAGTTACGCCGACAAAAAGAGGAGACCGGTAGAGTTTCAAGTGGGAGATCGTGTGATGCTAAAGGTGTCCCCTTGGAAGGGATTGATTCGGTTCGGGAAGCGTGGGAAGCTAAGTCCCCGTTTCCTTGGGCCGTTTACTATTCTGGAGCGTATCGGACTCCAAGCTTACAAGTTGGACTTACCGCCAGAGATGGACGAGATTCATCCCACATTCCACGTGTGCTATTTACGAAGGTGCTTAGCGGAAGAAGAAAGCGTCATGCCTTTGTCCGAGATTCGAGTGGATGATAATCGTTGTATCGAAGAGCCCGAGGTAATTTTGGAAAGGGTAATTAAGAAGCTCCGACATAAAGAGGTGGCGATGGTAAAGGTTCAATCGAAGCACCACCGCGGCACCAATGTGACTTGGGAAACGGAAGAAGACATGAGGCATAGATACCCTCACTTGTTTAGTTAGTAGGATTTCAGGGACGAAATCATTTCCAAGTTGGGGAGGATTGTAACACCCCGAATTCTGAGAACCCTCGCTTTGGAACTTATATATGTTGAGATTTTTATTTACTTAATACCGAGAAAGTTGGATTTAAGCATCGTGGGTTAAAAATCATCAAAGTTGGGAAATTTGGGGCTATTCGCGATTGTGCCCGCGAGAGTGACAGGGTGTCACAATCGCGGAGGACACTATCGCCGAAGGCCTTAGGGCCTCGGTACGTTTCTCGCGATTGTGCCCGCGAGAGTGACATGGTCACAATCGCCTGGGGCACTATCGCCCAATCTGTACCGAGGGTGGTGAGGTGCTCGCGACCATGCCCGCGATAGTGACAGATGTCACTATCGCTGGGGCACTATCGCCGACGGGGGTTTCGGGTATAAAAAGACAGGTCGCGATTTCCAGTCATTTTTATCCGAGTTCTAGGGTTTGGGAGCGATTTTGGCAGCTGACTTCGGTAAGCACTCTTCCTATAGACTTCTCTCTTCATTTATGGTGATTCTAGGTCATTAATGTTGGTCCTCAATACATTTAGGAAGTGGTGATTGGTGAGATCTCAAGTGATTTCATCTCCTCTATTTCTAGGGTTTGGTTTCCTTCTTAAGGAAACTACCAAGGTGAGTTCTTACACATTTTATCAGACTTTATACATGTCAAAAGGTGGATTTTGAATACCTAATATCTCCCCTTTCATATACTTGGTTTTGTAGAACATGGTGTTAACCTAACTTTTGGGGATATTAGTGTTTTTGGATGATTTTGGGGAAATGATGATTTATGAACTTTATTAATGTTCTTTAACTAGTTTCCACTTGAGTTATACTTTTAAGTGAATGGCATTACTATGCAAAACTTATAATCATGGAAATATTGGTATTGTGGTTAACTGCTGATAAGTTTGCATAGTAAACTCATTTCATATTCTGGGGATTTGAAATAAAGAAGAATTGTCTATATTTTTACTAGCGGTCTTTCGATAAACAATGGGAGTGGTTTTAGTGGAAAACACCCTCCATATCAATTATTTCATATTAACCATTTTTGAGATTATCTGTTGGGTCTTATGTGCATTATTTGGCTTAATTGATGCATTGGGAGTCATGACCCCGTATTTGGTTTATTATTGTTCCGGCGTGGGACGACTAGTTTTCCACGTCGAGGCACGTTAGGTACCGGATGAGGTATAAGTCCTTCGTGTTGCACGCTAGGTACCGGGTGAGGTATAAGTCCTACGTGCTCAAGTATTACGATATTGGATGAGGAGCTCGACATAGGAACCCGACGGGGTTGAACTCGAGTTTCCGTGGGTGTATGTTTAAAGCCACTGAGCCTTACATCCCTTGCGTGTACTTTATGTGTTTATTGGCTTTACTGACCCATCGAATGGCTTACTTTTGTGTTCCGTCATTCGGGTTAGTAGGCGGGTCTCCCCCGTTAACCCAAGAGGTATTGGTTATAATTCAAAGAGCATTATTGTTATCATTATCGTTGTTGTATAAAAGGAAACCTTTTACTTATTTTTATATTCAATCTCTTAAATTGCAAATGTTTGATCTCACTAGGCTTTAGTCTAACACTTTTTCTTAAAATGACATGTATAACAGGTCAGGTCTCCGGTGGGGTTCGTCGGGACTGAGCGGACAGCTTTGGGCCAAGAGCGGTCTTTTTGGGAGATGTATAGACCGGCATTTTGAAATAGTGACCATACCTTTTGGAAGAATAACAACACCCAATATTAATCTTTCTTACTTAAGTTAGATTATTAGGTTGTTAGTCTATCATTCATTTGATTCATTGTAATGATTATAGTACTGTTTCCCCGTCCTATCGGGATGATACGTTGGGATTGATTTTAGCAGGTTTTATATCCAGGTTTTTATCTAATTATAGCAGTCATATTGCAGAAATTTCGAATTTTTTTATTCCGCTAATTTTTAAGGTGTTACAGTTGTTGAGTATGAATGTATGATACAATTATATATTATAAGCAACGAACACTTGATTTGAAAACATTATTTGATCAAAATGTTCAACGAAAAAATATAAATCCTTATTCTGTTTAACTGGTTATCGAACCGAATAACCCAAAACCGAATAAAACGAAACCGATTAAACCAAACCTTATTTGGTTTGGTTATCGGTTAGTTTTTAAAAAACATGAAAACCGATTAAACCAAATCGAATAAACCGAAAACCGATTTAACCGACCGAATAACACTCCTAATTTTAATGACATCTAGAAAAAATAACCAATTACATATTTAATAATATAATTAAAACAAAAATTATAGTAATATAATATATTAATTAATAGTGATACATGGAAAAGTCTGCATAAAAGGAAGGTCCTACACATACCAAATTGGTGGGTGTTAAAAGCCTGCAGTAGTAATATGTATCTTGTGTTTTGATACTTGTAAATTAAGATATTTTTAAAATTTTGCATAAAATGATGGTACCTTGTGCCTAATAATTTGTATTTAAGAGTTTTTTATCCATATTTTATAATATAGTATAGATATAGAGATAAACCACTGTAATTTATTTATTTTTTACTTGTATGAAAATTTGATTAAGAGCATCTTCAACCTTAACACTAAAAAAAAACACCAAAAACATCAAATATGGTGGGCCCATCAACAAAAAAAAAAAAAACTCAATTCCAACCATCGTCTAAAAAAAAACACCAAATTTGTGGACCCCACATTAAAATAATATATATACATATTTTAAAATTAATAAGTATTAATTATTAAATAAATTTTAGATTAAAATAAGCAAAAAAAAATGGAATAGTTTAATTGATGTGGGCCCAAGAAAAAATGCCGGTCAAAATCTACCCGGCATATTTGCCGTTCATTTTAGTTGGCCGGCAAAAAAAAATAGAATTGGCGGCCGGTTGGAGGGCTCTAGCCGGCAAATCAGGTATTTTGCAGGCCGGTTAGAGATGCTCTAAGGAAAACAAAAGTTACATAAAAAGAAAGTTATATATTTTAATATATAAAAATAATGTTTGAAATAAATGTAAAAATCATAATAATTATCATCATAAACGTCCACGTCATTGGAATTAGAAAATGAAAATATGGTGGATGAATCATAATTAATTAGTTTGTCATCTAATACATAGTATTTCTATTATATTGAAGTATAAATTATGTAGTACTAATCATTAATAAGATACTAGAATCTTTGCTGATTCTTTAAAATGTAGATTTTGGAACAAATTTTTGTTTCAATAGATTTTTAAAAACTTTTTTTTCAAATGGGAAAGTGTATAAGAGAGAATAAGGATGTTTAAAAAAATCGTTGGATCGTTCAAATCGGTCGAAGAAAGTCAAATATGACCATTTTTAACAATTTGAGTGGTTTGGCGATCCGATTCAATCTGAAAAATAGCCAAACCGCTTGTCCGGTCTGGTCTGGTCTGCGGTTTAAATATTTTTTTGAGTGGTCTAGACCAAACCAACCGCCTAAAACACACATGTATTAATGTATTTATTTTTCATGTTGTATGCTTTATTTTTATGGCCGAGTTAAAAATAATTCGTCAAAGACATTATTTTTTAGTTTTCAATTCTAAATTGGCAAAATTCCGAAATCCGTCAAAAATATCAAATTCAAAATTCCAAATCATCCTTCGCCTTACTCATATGTATCCAAAATTCCAACTATAGTTGGTGAATTTATTTAACTCTTTTCATTTGCTCAATGTCTCTCTCTTTTTTTTAGAGATAGATATTTTTATATAATTGGGTATACAGTTTTTTAATAGTGCTCTATTGTTAGATTTTTAATTTTAAATATACATGTCATGTTTTTTTGGTTTAAAAACCAATAATAGATCAAAATCGCCTAAACCAATTAGACCAGACCGCTTTTTTGTGGTCCGATTTGACCGGTTTAGTGACTTGCTGTCAAACCGCTCGGTTTGAGAATTTTCTAAACCGCCATATCAATTTAGTTTGTGGTTTGAGGGGTTAAACCGCCCAAACCGAACCGCAAACAACCCTAAAGGATATTGTTAAATAATCCAAGTTTGAAGAATTCCTAGAAATTATTACCATCATAGAGAAAAAAAATATTATATTCTCATCAATAAAAAACTTTGAAACTGTTAAGAAATGAGAAATAATATTTTCTTAAATGTATGAATATTTTAATAATATGATATAATGGGTATTGGGCCCATTATATTATGTCAAACCAAACAAAACTTTTCATTATAATTCTCATTCCTTACCTCTCAATACCTTTAACCAAACACCCCTTTAGTCTACTCTATAGGGCGCGTTTGGTTTGTGGGATTGAAATGGATTTGGAGGGATTTGGATTTCAAATTCATTCCAATCCTGTGTTTGGTTTGCAAGAATGTAATTTGTTGACCGGATTTGAAATCCTTTGACCTCTTTAAAATCATTTACTTGACGGATTTGGAATTCATTTGCAATGAGCCGGGATTTCAAATCCCTTCAAATCCAAATCCTTACTCGAAATCCAATCCATTCCATTACAATTCTGCAAACCAAACGCACCCTATCACTTTACCTTGTAAAAATCATGTAGCATTTGTAGTTTTTAAGGGCAAATTTATGTGAAAATAATTGATATTTTTTTTTAACTTAAAAAGAGATGGGAAAATAAAGAGTAGAATGTCAGTTGTTTTAGGGGTGGAGAATCTATTGGGATAGCTCTGAGACAAAGAATGGAAGATGCAAAAAAGGTTAAAGTTTAAAGTTAAAGTTTTGGTCCCCAAAGAAGTTGACCAACACAAGAAAAGGATTCAAGGTTAGTTTTGCCATTTTCTACGATGCTATATCAAATTTCAGGATAACTAGCGTTTTAAATATATAACCAAAATTGACTTAAATAGTAAATCTATCAAAGGTTATGTTTGTCAAACTAGTTGATAAGTTAGTTGTTAGCTGATAAGTTAGTTGGTGAAAAAATTCACGTTTGGTAAAAACTAGCTTATAAGCATGTAAAATTACAAAAAAAAACATCTAGAAAAAATAATCAATTACAATATTTAATAATATAATTAAAATAATTTTATAGTAATATAATATTTTAATTAATACAAATAAGGTAGTAAATAATATAATATGTTAATTAGAAGAATTTTAAATTTATTTTCATATATATTATAAATTTTGAATTTTAAACCAATTTTTTTTAAATCTACATTAACTTATGATTTTGAATAAACGTTACGTATAATATGGAAAAAAAATCAAATATTGATTACAAAAATAATAATAATTGGTAACTAAAATATATTGATCAATATTAAATTTTTTTTGATATAATTATCAATAATTCTAAATAATTAAAAATTAATATTAATGTATAATTAGAATTTATGTTATAATTTTCAGATAATATTAAATAATTTTATTAATTAATATTTATTAATTAATAATAATAAATTTTAATAATTAATAATAGTTTATAATTAATAGTTAATATATAATTATGAATATTAATGAGGACGTAATTGAAATAATTACAAAAAGCTCCTCATAAGCTACTCCAAGTAGCGTATCAAAAATCTAGCTTATAAGCTAGCTTATGTTCATCCAAACATATACCCAGAAAATAAGTTAGTTTATTTTTACCGAACGATGCCTAACTCAATTTACTTTATAGTTTATAGCATATTTTAAAGTAAAATTTTAAAATAGTTGGATTTTACGTAAATGTAATTTACGCCAATCGCAAATACTCGAAGTATTGTGTAACGTCCCAAACCCAAAGTACCAGACTGACCCAATAACTTTGAATCCAACTTAAAAGCATGATGAAAGTTATCGATAACCACAACTTGAGGATTATAAGGAGCTCACAAATCTCATTTTCTATCCATATGGGACGAGTTGTTACATGTTGCCCCAATGAAAAGACTGAAGAACAACATTGGATCCTTGTGTAGCAACAAAACTTGGAAGATATCACCGACAAACTTAGGGGTTGTTTGTTTTTAAAAAAAGAAACTCTTAATGGCTCTTAAGTCTGAATCGTTCATACCTTTTTACACACCACCTCTTATCTATACTATATTATAAAATAGACATAAAAAACTCTTAATTACAATATCTTAAGCACAAAATACAATTAATTAAATTCAATTACTTAATTTATAACTTCATAATGCTTTGGTACAACTTATCCAAGCACAGTATCTTACAACAAATTTAGTTAGAGATAACGATTATTTATACTAGATATTTCTATAATTTTAATCACATATAATAATATATTATATAAGTTTATTTATTACGATAACGAAAAGTAAATAAGTTATTTTAAATTGTTAACTTTAGAAATAATATTATTTCCAAAATGTTGGGGTGTTGATATATTAGAAATAATACTTAAATTATAACATATTCCATAAATATTTTAAAATAATATAATATGATCATACATATATCTATACTATATTACTAGAATCGTACTCGCGCAATGCAGCGAGATACATCACGATTTTAATGTTTCATTTTATTTATGCATTAGGTACCACTTATTAATGCATATTACTTAAAATCCAAAAGTACAAATTGTTTAAACATAAGTACAGCTTATAAAAGCTCAATGTTTGAATTCGTGTAATTAACTGCAGATAAGCACTTATTTTTATTTTATAAAATATCTAAAATTTTTAACTATTGATATAAATAACCGATAAATATAAGAAAATTCGAGATAAAACACCTTATTTTTATTTTTATTGAAGTATGTTATCTTTTTAATTTTAAATATAAAATATCTTAAATATAGTTATCATTTAAATTAAACATTTTTTGACCCGTAACAAAAAAAATTATTATTATTTTTTATAAAAAACCATAATTAAACTAAACTAAAATATATTTTTGTTTTAAATATAGGTTTCTCAAAATCTTAAAATAAAATATATTTTTGTTTTAAATCTAGGTTTCTCAAAAAGTATGAATAATGATCGAGGGTTCGAGTTCTAGATTTCAGAAACCCGCTGCATTGTGAGGGTACATTTCTAGTTAATTATAACTAAAATAAGACTTCTGACTTTAAACCTCTTAAAAAACAAACGGCACCTTATACTCCTTATACCGCTTGGAATTAAATGATATTATTTTTCGGTGCTACCCATGAATTATCCAGTAATAAGTCTGTTACAACCAACTCTGCCTATATAATAACAATTTTTAATTATAAAAGTTGGTTAACGTTATGCTTGTCCACAATGCCATCAAGGATGTCATAAAACTAGAAATATTTCCAATAACATTTTCCAAAAGGGTGCAAATTACACCATCTGCAGCGTCCATTTTTGACTAGTTTCTCAAAGTTTGATATTCCACAAGGATGCAATAATGCAAGACCCGTTGGAACTTGGTTTATTATGGAAACCTTGTACCATATAAAAGCCAAGATGAAATGGAAATTAATAAAGCATAGTGCTTGGAATTTAAATAAATTAGGGAGTGACATGGGCTCGGGCTTGCAGTGTGATTGAGCTTTGAAGATGACATTTACATATTAAATATCAAGGATAGGGCATTGGGCCTTCGGGTCTCAAAGCTTGATCCAAAAAATGATATATTACTTTTCTCTGCAATTTCTGGGTTTTTCTTCATTTTCATCACCAAACATAAGTCTGATTCGCTAGATTCAAGTACAAACTTGAATTTCATTGTTGTATCATCTAGACGGATGCTATATCGGCAAAATTTCTCTTTTAGGACACTGTGTACATGCATGCCTCAGTCGATTGCTATATTTCTACAAGATTCGACTTACTCAAGTAAGCAATTCTCAGTGTTGTATCAATTTGGTTGTTTATATCATACTACTTTTGATTTTACACAATAATTTGTTGATGATTGATTATTTCGAACAATACCAAATAAATTTATTTGCATTCGCAATCTTTCTCAATATTAGCTATATATACATTTATCCCCATTATATTTCAACTTGTTGGATAAGAGTATGGACAAAAAGACTTACCCTTTATAAAGCACAAAACCATTGGAAGAAATAGCAAACTGTTGGATGAATCTCACAGGCAAGAAAGAGATTATCCCGGCCGATTGGAGATGCTCTAATAGAACACGAAACCTATACACAACACCTTAGTATCAAATCAGGAACATATAAGATGACCGTGGAAGAAACGAATATATAATGACACTAATACGAATATGAATCCATTCTAGAATGTTTAGATTCAACATTTTGTTGAAAGATAGTTGGCATAACAGGGTTACGAATCAAAACCCACCGGTGAAAACGATGTATTCTATGTACCTTGAAGCTCGTTGAACCAATTTCCATGACTCTGTGATAGAACCAACCACAACAATTTCTTGAACTCCTTTCTTGAGGTTATTTAGCAAGTAGATAGGTGTGCCAAAGGTGGACCCAAATATTTTTTCAAACGATGGCACATTTGATCATAAAAGAAAATTGTATAAATTTTTATAACAAAATCATGATGGTTTGGTTAGTTCCTTGTATTTCCGAGGAAAAGAGTTCTTGAATATCTGCCTTGTCCAAATATATTTTTAAAACAAAAGCTATAAGAAAGAAACTAAATTAAAAGATAAAAAACAAGTATTTTGACATTAATGGATTTAAACCTCGCTCTCTATTGAAACAATACCTTAAACTTGATCCAATAACCAACCCAGATAGCTTAAATTCTATCATAAATGTAGTTCTAAAAATTACAGGGGCACACAACGAAACATCACGGTGACACCTTTCAATAAAGTAAAATTTTCTACTACGATGGAGCCATGAAGCGGTGGCTCGTGCCACCTCTGTATGCCTTTCCGCACATGGGTGTGCCTTTAGAATCACTTGAGGTCATTTAACAGAATAATTGACATTTGTTAGGAACGAAGACTGATATTTGTAAAAGAGTATGTTTACCTATATAGTTGAGAACTCTCATTTTGAGCGTTATTTACATATTGTTTGCGTGTGTTTTTTTCTTTCATTTTAGTTGTATTTTCTTTTTATTTGTTTGTTTTCTTTCTTTTATTGTTTTATTTTCATTTGAAGTTGTTGATGATGTTTTTATGGTTATATGCATCATTTTTGGGTTAAAAATGCCACTGTTCTGTGGGCACCTAAGGGACCATTGGATAAAACTATTAACCGGGTAATGTTTGTCCAAGGGTTTAAGACTTTCTCACACTATAAAAGGGAAGCTTGGGAGAGCAAGTGAAGATCATCCAAGGATCATCAACAAAGCAAGAACAATATGTTTTTCATCTTCAAGCATTTACTCTCATGATTGAAGATAGAAGTATTAGGGGTTGTTTGTTTTTTTAAAAAAACCTCTTAATGAATCTTAAGTATGAATCGTTCAGACTTTTTTACACACCACCTCTTATTAATCATAACTAAAATAAGACTTCAGACTTTAGACCTCTTAAAAAACAAACGACACCTTAGTGTAGAATTTAATTTCTCGTATTTATATTTTAATGCAAGTATTTTTCAAGTATTTTTCTATTTCTACTATGTTCTTTACTTTACTTATTAACTAAGCACCTCTTAGGTGTGGGTGTGAGCCGAACTTAAAACTAGTAGACAACACTTGAGTGTTCCTATTATTGCTAACTCTTAAGCTTGGTCACTTGAGTCGGGACTTAAACTCAAAGCGGATAAGTCGATCACTTTGAAATGTTAATATTAGATCTTTGGCCGAGAGATGGGCAGATTCGAAATACAGCTTAAGTGATGCACAAAGATTGGAGAAAGTGTTTGATAATCACGTAGAGATACGGATTTGTATGATTTACTAAGGTTCAAACGTCGGTCGAGATTTATATCTCAAAGAGATTTGGGTATAAATTTCCATACTAGTATAACTTGATTTTTATATCAACTTAGCTAAATCGGCAAGATTAAGAATCGACAATAGTGGTGACTTTGTGGGCACGGTATATAAAGATTCATTTTAGAGAGATCGGGATCTTTATAGACGCTTTTGTGACATGAAGTTTCTAACATTTTGTTACTACGATTGTCTTAAGTGAAACTTACACTCATACCCATCTTTAGTTACTTGTTTAGTTTTCATTGTTAAAATAACCAAACTTACTCAAAATATTTTCTTCTTCTCTCATTAAAATTAGTGTATTTTCGACTTAGTACTCGAAACTTTGAAGTCCAATCCCTGTGGATACGATTTCAGTATATTTACCACTTTAGTACTTGTAGCGATCATAGTGCCGGTGTATACTTGCGCCCCCACTATGGATTATACGGTTTACCTCTACCAATAGTGTATATAAGGGGTTTCATTTTATCTAGTTTACTTTACAAACTTGGGGCCAAAATATAAAAATTAAGCAGGGGCGGATCTACTAAGGACCGAGCGAGATCCTGCACACCCGCTCACTTGATAATCATAAAGGAAAAAAAAATTCATCGGCTTGATTTTGAAGGTGCTCATAAATATTTTAAAACCAAATTTCTAACATGAAACTAGACTTGGTGGAATAGTCTAGCTTTATTAAATTAAAGCTCTCCATATTGAATGCTAAATCAAATTTAATTAACATATTGAATACTCTATTAATTTATCTCCATTTTCAAACTTGTTTTCCACTTTTTATTGATTAATTGCATCTTGTTGTAAATTATCAAGTTCTTGATGATCAACTTTTTCCAAAAATACAAGTTTTTCCTCTTAATTTGTTCGTATTTTTATTTTCTTTTTTATTATTGTTATTTGAAATCGTAGATGCATTGTTAATTTTGATTTGCAAAATATCCTATTTAATACTAGGAGTTTGTGTGTATAAGAAAACAAAATTGAAAACCTAGACAAAAAAAAGAGGTCAATTATATCATATACTATAAATTGGAAAATTTTATGAAACTAACCAAAAAAACGAAAAAGTTCTCGGTAATGGTGGAATTTAGCTAAAAACACGTCGGACGTAAGAAATAGTCTTGTGTTTTGCTCAAAGGTCAAGGTCAATTCAATTTGAAAAAAATGTATTATTCCTGAAATCGACATAATTGACTTTCTCTCAGGTCAAAGCACGTTGACTTTTCTCTCCGATCGAACCCGTATTTTGCGGGCCTTTGGTCTACCTTAAAGGTGCACCCGTTCAAGAAAACTTGAATCTGCCATTGAAATTAAGAAGTCAGGTGTTGGATCTCCAACTCGACCCGTAAACCTCTCAATATACGATACGAGAACCTTAAATCCCTAGGTCCGGCCTGCATATCTCTAAACCTACCCTACGCTACCCGGATTAAACCAAACGAATCAGTTTCATTCTTTTCTAAAGTCGTCACAATCCCTAGTTCCTTTCTTCTCGTTCAACTCCGGTGATTTACCGGCGATTGTTATCAACGGGATCTTATGTTCTGCAGGCGCACAACGATGAACCCTAGTTCTCTCTATTCTCTCTTCCAAACTTGGACGAATGTGGCAGATCCGAGATATATACTCTACATATAACAATTATGATCTATGGCATTCGATCTCAATCCCACAACAGTCTAGTCTAGTTTAATTTGATTTTAAACTTTAAGAAAAATAAAAAACTCAATGCTTAAATTGAACAATCCTAACCTCAACTGCTTTCTTGTTGAATACTTATATTTGAAGCCTTGATACACAACGTCTACCCCCCTTTTTTAAATGCAAACTTTCGAGGTTTAAATGCTAAAAACTTGCATTCGTGTGGTTTATCATAATGTCCTTTTGTTACTCGGTTGGTTAAACATAGCATTTTGCAAATATTAAGGGGTGGTTTATCAAATGCTTACTGGATAAGCATTTATTGGATGACACTTACCTTACTGGATGATAATAACAGAGAATCTTTCCCGGTAAGAAGCATAACAAGTATCGAGAATCTTACCCCGATAAGTGAGATAGAAGACTTTTATCCGATAAACGATTATTGGATAAAAGACGCTTACCAACAATCTATTAAAATGATCAAGAATGTGACTCAATAACGTAAGTAAGAGTGATGCCTCTTACCAGTAAGCGCTTACTTTACCTGATAAACGATTGATAAACAACCCTCTAACTTTATTCTTTTTTGTGATCATCAATTTATTTTATAACAAAACAGAGATTGAAAAAAGAGAAATTGAGAATTATCGATTAAATTCCACTAAAGAGAGGAGGCCTCTATATATAGTACAAAAACAGAATAACAAAAATATAAAAATACCCAAACTACCCTTTATCTATAATACCCCCCTCAAGATGAACCGGGCGAGAAAGGATTCCGAAGGTTCATCTTGGATAACAAAAATTGAAGTTGCGGTCGAGGTAAAGGTTTGGTAAGAGCATCTGCTAACTGATACGCAGATTCAACAGACATTAATCGAACAAGTTTATCCAATACTTTCTCCCGGACAAAATGACAATCAATATCGATATGTTTTGTCCTCTCATGAAAGGTAGGATTAGAAGCAATCTGCATCGCCGAATTGTTATCACAAAAAAGGAGTATAGATTGAGGGTGTGGAACATCTAAATCCTTTAATAACTGTTTTATCCAGACTAGTTCACAAGTCACCACTCCCATAGCCCTGTATTCAGATTCTGTTGAAGACCTTGAGACTGTGGGATGCTTTTTCGACTTCCAAGATATCAAAGATTTTCCAAGAAAAACACAATAACCTGTGACCGATCTCCTCGAGTCCATGCATTTTCCCCAATCGGAATCACAATAGGCTTGTAATTGAAGTGAAGACTGAGTGGAATAAAACACACCACTACCTGGGTTTTCTTTCAAATATCTCAGCAAATGTTTCACAGCTTGCAAATGTCCAGTTCTTGGTTGTGAGACAAACTGGGATAATTTTTGAACTGCAAAACACACATCTGGTCTAGTAATTGTCAGGTATAACAACCGACCAACCATTCTTCGATATTGTGTTGCATCTGGAAGCAAATCACCATCTTTATCAGTTAAGACATGTCGTGGATCCATAGGTTCCTTGGCTGGTTTTGCAGCTAACATCCCACTATCTTCAAGTAGCTTTAAAACATACCATCTTTGAGACAACAAGATGCCACCTTCAGATCTGATCACTTCCAGACCCAGAAAGTATTTCAAATCACCCAAATCTTTCAATTTGAAGGTATTACTTAATTGTTCTTTTAACTCGAGAATTCCACTTTTAGATGCCCCGTGATGATTATATCATCAACGTACACAAGTAGAGCCACAAAATTCTGTCCATGACCCTTATGAAATAAGGAATAATTAGCTTTTGACTGTGAAAAACCAATAGACAACATGAATTTTGAAAATTTGGTATTCCATTGTCTTGATGCCTGTTTGAGTCCATAAATGGACTTGTGAAGTTTGCAAACCAATTTTGTTCTATTAGGAAACTCCCTCTTAATATTGTACCCTTGAGGAATATCCATATAAACTTCTTCGTCAAGATCACCGTTAAGGAACGCGTTATTTACGTCTAACTGAATAAGGTCCCATCCGTTGATCGATGCGAGAGCTAAAACGGTCTTGACGGTAACCATTTTAGCTACCGGGGAAAAAGTATCAAAGAAGTCCACTCCTTCTTGTTGATGAAACCCCTTGGCGACGAGCCGAGCTTTGTACCGTTCTATATCATCCGAAGGCCCATACTTTAACTTGTAGACCCATCGACATCCAACAGAGCACTTCCCGTCAGGTAAAGGAACAACAGACCATGTCTCATTTAATTCCATGGCTTTAAGCTCGTCGTTCATTGCTGAAACCCATTCTGATATTCCAGCAGCTTGTTTATATGTGGATGGTTCTATGTGTGTTGAAATAGCACAAGCAAAGCTTCTCTGTTCGTCTGTTAAATCTCCATATCCATAAAATTTGGATAATGAATATGGTAATGTACTTGAAATTCCTCCATGAACAAAATTACAATGATATTCTCTCAAATACGATGGAGCTCTTCGATTTCTAGCTGATCTGCGATTAGGATTTTCAGAATCAACTCTTTCTGTTGACATCTGGTCTGTTGAAATTCCAACAGGTTCTTCAGAATGTGGCTCTCCAAGTTCTTCTTCATTAACAAGATTCTGACTTTGCTCAACGTGATCCGTATATCTTACACCATCTTCATCAATATCATTTATTCCAGCTATGGGAATCACAACGTCTGGAAACGGGTCATTAAATTCATCGATCTGTCCATTAGCATAAGGAAAGACACTTTCGTGAAAAACAACATCACGAGATTGAAAAATTTGCTTGGTCTCCAAGTCTAACAGCTTGTAGGCCTTCATTCCCACAGGATAACCTACAAATACACACGCTTTGGCTCGTGGACTAAATTTGTGTCGCTGGTTGGTTAGAGTTGAAGCGAATGCAAGACACCCGAATGTACGCAACACAGAAAAATCTGGTATCTTGCTATAAAGAACTTCATATAGAGTTTTGTCACCAAGAATTTCAGAAGGTGTCCTGTTAATCAAGAAGGCAACAGTTAGGACACAATCTGACCATAAATGGAGAGGTACCTTGGATTGGAACATCAGAGAACGAGCCACGTTCAGCAAATGTTGATGTTTGCGTTCCACAACAGAGTTTTGCTGAGGTCTCCCAACACAAGACCTTTGATGCATTATCCCTTTGTCCAAGAAAAAATTCGTGAAATTCAATTCTTGAGCATTTTCCGTACGAAACGCCTTAATTTTCACACCAAATTGTGTTAACACCATATTGTAAAACCATGGTATTACTTGAGTAGCATCAGACTTGTTTTTAACTAAAAACACCCACGTATATCGACTGTGTCAACCAAAGTAAGAAAATATTTGTAACCATTTCTATCTGACAAATGAAATGGTCCCCAAGTGTCAAGATGCACCAAATCAAATGATTTATCACATACATTGTTTAGAGAAACAAAAGGAAGTCTTCTTTGCTTAGACAAAGGGCAAACAGTACAACTATTGTCTTGTGAACTTGCCTTGATATTCAACAAAGACTTTATTACAAGTAATTTTCTATGTGATGGATGCCCAAATCTTTGATGCCAAAGATCTAAAGAAACTGCAGAAACCTGATTCACAACCACCCTTTCTCCTTTCTTCAAAACATATAAGCCTTGGTATTGATCAACCCTGCCAATTATCTTGCTGGAACTCCTTTCCTGAATTAAACCACAATCATCATAAAATTGCACTACAAGCTTTCGATCAGAAGTTAGAGCACTTACTGAAATCAAGTTCAAATGAAACTCTTGAACATATAAAACGTCTCGTAACAGCAGAATGTCATTTATCATTACATCTCCAACCAATTTCACTCTAACAGACTCATTTGTAGGCAATGTAACAAAGAAATTCGAAACCACTCGTGAATTGATGAACTTCTTAACGTCTCGACAAATGTGCTTAGACGCACCAGAATCTAATATCCAAGTATCAGGAGATATAGAAGCAGTTCTGTACGAAAGAGAATAACAAGTACCTGAAAATTCCTTGCCACTGTCATCTTTTTCGGTATTAGGCATAGATTGACCCGTCAGATGTCCAGACAAAGCGGATAGAAGCTGCTGACATTGAGAAGATGAGAAACCTTTGATAGCACTATTGAGATCCTCACTTCGAGATTCATTGGCCTTTTCAACAACAACATTATTAACTCTGGTTCTTGGCTTGTATCCGATAGGATATCCGTGCAATTTGTAACACTTCTCTTTAGTATGCCCCTGCAATTGACAATGGGTACAAAAAGGCCTTTCTCGAGAATTGAAACGATTACCTGAGTTTGGCACTGGACTGTTATTATTTTGCCTCTTTGTTCCAGAAAAACCACTCTTCACATTCAGAACCATGGATTGATTATTAACCACCGACTGTTGAAATTGTCCAATATTTCTCTGGCGTTCTTCTTGAGCAACTAGAGAAAACACCTTATCAATTTTAGGCAAAGGTTCCATGAGTAAGATCTGGCTACGAATATGAGAATGAGACTCATTAAGTCCCACTAGAAAACTTAAAACATGTTCTTCTTCATAATATTTCTCGATTTCATCGTTTCCTCCACATTCACATTTTCCACATTTGTAATGAGGCCTGAAATATGCAAGTTCTTCCCAAAGAGTCTGCAATTTGGTGAAATAGATGTTCACAACTTCTTGATTCTGTGATAGATTTACAAGATCTCTCCGAATTTGAAAAATTCTCGATCCATTACTCTCTTGAAACCGATTCTTGAGAGTTGTCCAGATCTTATGTGCTGTATCAGCATACATGATACTACTTGCAATTGGCTTGGAAACTGAGTTCATTAGCCATGATATCACGATGTTATTACCTCGAATCCAAGCGTTCAACATCACAGGATCTGAATCACTTGGTTTGGTTAATGATCCATCAATAAAACCTGTCTTGTTCTTGACCGAAAGAGCAATCATCATAGCTCTACACCAAGTTGAGTAATTATCTCCAACGAGAGGTTGAGAAACGAGAATCATTCCTGGACTATCGGAATGATGTAAGAAATAGGGATGTAACCTGTCTTCGATGGCTGCTATCGAAGGATTAGGGTTCTTGGAACCTGAATTTGGATCTGCCATTTCTGATTGAGATATCTCAGATCTGAGATGAGAGAGGAACAGAGTGATGCAAAAAGAGAGAGCGTGAAAGCTCTGATACCATATAACAAAACAGAGATTGAAAAAAGAGAAATTGAGAATTATCGATTAAATTCCACTAAAGAGAGGAGGCCTCTATATATAGTACAAAAACAGAATAACAAAAATATAAAAATACCCAAACTACCCTTTATCTATAATATATTTTGATGCATGATATTTTAATCAAACAACGTTATATCTTTATATTTTAATCCCATCATATCTTATTCTGTATTTCCCATAAACATAGTTTTCTTTTCATTTGTTAATCGCAAATCATATTGAATTGTAATTCATTTCATTTCATACAAAATAAAAAATGCACATCTCGATCATATTTAGTTCCATTTCAATTCATTTAAATTTTAATTAATTCTACAATTCCAATCCTTTTGAAAAAAAAATGTAAACCAAATGGTTTCTTAAGAACATGAATCTATATGCAAGACTGTATTAAGCATATCTAATATAATATAGGTCAAATATTTGTGTTCCAATATTACGATTTCTAGAAGTCTAATAGTAATGCCATTTTAGCTAGACATCACCGTATATTTAATTCAAAGCCTGATGCAAACCATTCACTATGCAGGCAACAAAAACCCGTAGTAGCAGGGGCGGATACATGTCGGGGTAGGGGGCACTTGCCCCCCCAAAAGCTCGTTGGTTTTTTTAAAATCTAGGTGGTGAAAAAAATTATTTTGGCTAAAATTTCTATAACGCCCCATCAATTAAACTTTAGTACCACCAACTCTCAAGGTTCTGATCCAACTAAAGTCATCGTATTTATTATATTTTGTTTGCTATAATATTATCTATTTGATGAATAATTATTTGTGTTCTTTTTCAACTTTCTTTTTGCATTTTATTATTTTATTATTTTATAGATTTATATGTATTTTTATTTGTTTATTATTAGTTTATATTTGTTAATTGTCATTTGATCTAGGGTTCTTGAGCTTGTTATTTTTTATTTAGGATTTTCTATTGGTTTGCCTTTTATTTTCGATTTTTTTGATTTAATCTCTTAGCCTCTGATTTCTTGCTCCTGACTACTAATTCATATGTTTATTAACCTTCAAGCATTCTGACTATTAATTCATATGTTTATTAACCATCAAGCTGTAATATCCGAATCCGAAATTTTTATTAATTTTGGAAGTTGGGTGAAAAGTGTAACGAGAACCAAAGTGCAAGGGGGTTATTTGAAAATTTTGGTTTTATCACATAAATATCAGATAAATGAGATTGATATCTCATTCTGATGTTTTGATTCAGCCGACCTATTTTCAAAGAGTGAAAGAGAGAAGCAAAGAAGCAGAGAGAGAAAAGAGAAGGAATTTGTGAAGGATCGTCCGTTTTTGTCAAATAGAGGTATGTTTTTAGCTTCATACTTCTATCTGTATGTTATAGTCGGTAAATAGACTTGTTAATCAAACTTTTAACCGTGTATTTGATCGATTTAAATGATCAAAAGTTCTTCTAGGTTTGAAACTGTAAGACCGACTTAAGTTCTTGATTTGACCGGAAGATGATATATCGGTCACTTGAATTCGACCGATATAGTGTGTAAGACCGATAGTGGTTCGACCGGTATTGGTTCGACCGGTATGTTGTAAAAGACCGGGAGTGGTTCGACCGGTATGTTGTAAATGACCGATAGTAGTTCGACCGGTAGGTTGTAAATGACCGGAAGTGGTTCGACCAGTATTATGGTTTGACCGGTATAGAGGG
Organism: Arctium minus; assembly: GCA_954870635.1. Taxonomy (NCBI): domain Eukaryota; kingdom Viridiplantae; phylum Streptophyta; class Magnoliopsida; order Asterales; family Asteraceae; genus Arctium; species Arctium minus. The sequence continues at coordinate 12,359,146 of OX941082.1, forward strand.
TTTGACCGATATATGGTTTTGACAGTGTTATTCGGTCTATATGTTCGACCGATATTTGGATGTTTTGTCTAAGAAGGTTTTTAATCAGAGTGGTTTTGACCGGGTTAAAAACAGTAAATTTCAATTGATGAGTCTTTTGAAAGAAAGAGTTTTAGTTGCAAGTTAGCTTATCTTTGTTTTAATACCATCGTAGGTGGTGTTAATCAATAGAAGTCAGAGTTTAATTCAGAAGAATCAGAGGTGAGTATTTTAAACTAAATCTTTTATGATTTGAGCAGTTATTTAATAAATGTGGATTTTATATACTGCGCATTTATTATATTGAAAGTTATGCAGATTAATTTCGAAAGTTAGATTTAATCAGTTTGGCATGTTTATGCTCAGGTATATAAACTTGTTTTATATACAGTCAGGACTAGGTGTATGCATACATTTGAGTCAGAAGTCTGACCTAAGTCGGGAAGTGTGACCCGCCTGCTCGTACCGGGGAGTGTGACCCGTTTATGCCATTAGGGTGTGTCCCTAAAATAAGGCAGTGCGAGACAGACATACCGTCTTTGACGGGAATGTTGGTCAGTAGTTTAAAGTACGCTTGCGAGCGTAGAAAGTGGTCAGTGATGGCCAGTAGATTGATTTATGCCTGCGAAGCATAAATGTTTTTAAAGTTTGATTAAAAGAGCAAGTTATGTATTGAGATATACAGTTTTGTTTAAATGTTTTAATTAATATTTGAACTGTTGATGTAGTGATTGGAGGGACTCACTAGAACTTTGGTCTAACCCTCGCTATTTCGAAATTTTAATCCTGTTTCAGGTTATCGAAAAGTAGCAGATATAGGTAAAGAGAAGATTTGAGCTTTAAGCAGGAGATAGAAGACTTCTTGCGATAGTTATCTTTTTTGAGACTCAGTTGTGTAATAGTTGATAGTTAAGAACCTTGTACTCTGAAGTGTAAGCTTGGGACAGTGTTTAGTAATAAATGTTATTTTATTTTAAATATATGTTCAGGTTGTTACACAAGCATTCTGATGTATCTTTCATTGGGTTTGTTACAGTTTGGTTTAATGCCAATTTTCAGCATGTTGTTTTATTACAAATTGGTTTAGTTGTTTGTTCATCTAGCCATCTGGTCCATTATGAATTAATCGAAGTATTATTGTGTAATGTGTTTACTTGTTTTCATTTGAAATAAAATAGTTAAATATATAAATAGGAGTATAACAATGCTTGATTTAACCGAAATAGTAATAACAAATAACCGAAAACGAACCGGATAAATTATCTTATTTGATAAACCCAACTATTTAAACCGAAAAACTAAATAACCCAAAACCAGTTTGGTTTGAATACTTTATTATGTTTTTTGGAATTTTCTTAACACCCCTAAATTGTATCTCCAACCATAAAAATTCCTGAATTCGTCAATACGTACTAGAACTAATAAAAAGAGTAGTAACACTTAACAATTAGAAGTTATGTCCAAAAACACCCACGAGCTTGAAAACAAATTTCCCCACAACTTAAAAATTAAAATACGAGTAGGTTGTTGTATGAAACCAAAATAAAGTAAGAAACCAAAAAGAGTGAATTACAGTGACGGTCCTTATGGTTTGCTTAAATTTTGGATTTGGTCCCTAAGACAAACTATCTATATTGGTGGTCTTAATTTTTTATTTTCATAACACCCATGGTCCCTCTACTTAACACTGTTAGTTGACCACCGTTTAACCTTATCATATGAGGGACCTTTTTGTCATTTGACCTCTCTTTGTTTAAAAAAAGAAAAAACTAAAGCCTAATCCAACCAACCACCTATCCATCGTCCCCACCCCAACCCTTCTAACTTCAACCCAGATTACTTGTCTCTCATGAAAGATTTATTGTAACTACAACCATGGCTAGCACTGCTTTCCCTTTCATCCTTCTCCTCTCTCTTCACCCTCACCTCTGCAATTATTTTGTAGCAGCTAGCTTCAATCATCAGCAAAAGAAGACAGCCCACTAGTTCTCCTAGAGAAAGTGATGAAATGAAGGTTAGTATGAGTTCTCCTAGGCATTAGTGTTTTTTTTTAAAAGGAAAGAGGTAAATAGACAAAAATACCCCTACATGACAAGGTTAACGATGGTCAAACTAACAATGTTAACTGGAGGGACTATGTGCATTATGAGAATAAAAACTTAGGCGACGTTTGTTTTTTAAGTGGTGCTGAAGTCTGAAGTCTGATTTCACTTATGATTTTTAAGTGGTGGTGTTGAAGTCTGAAATATGAATAAAAAAGATTGTTTGTTTTTTAAGTGATGGTGCTGAAATCTGAATAAAAAATACTATTTGTTTTTGTAAGCTAAAAACGTCTGAATATATATTATTGTCTATTTATCCCTGAAAATGTGATACTATCGAATTTAATTAAATTATACTACTAAAATCAGTCTTCATAACAACTAAAATCAACTGAAATACATTAATTGTTTCAGATACAATAGAAAACATGAACAAAGTCTTATAACAACTAAAATCAATCTCCGTTTTGCATCAATTGTGTCGCTATTTCTTCTCTTAAACTAGCCATATATGTTTGGTCAGCAGTACTCCTATACACGTGAACCTCTTCGGCCTCATCACCGCCATCGTCCCCTTGGTCATTGGTTTGCTCATACTCAGAAAATAACTCATCACTTAAACCTTCCTTTCGTATGAAGTTGTGAACCGCAAAACATGCAATAATAACGTTGTAACACCCTAAAAATCAGAGTAATTTAAAATTCGAAAATTTGGCAATATGACGTTTGTATTTGAAATAAACCACCCAAGAAGGGTAAATGTATAAAGCATTTACAAAAACCCACGTACGGATATGGAATTCAACAACAAACTAATCTAAACATTTACTATCTAGATTACATCAGTTGTCAACCCAAATCACCAAAAATAAGGGACTTAATTACAATGCCCATCGACAAATACTAATCATCTCAAAAATGTCTCAAGCCCATGCTCGTTACTCAAACCTTTGACAACCCACCATTAAGGGAACCTGTTATACACATCATTTGAGAAAAAGTGTTAGGCTTAAAGCCTAGTGAGAACATACAATTTATAATTTGAAGAAATATACGCAATTGTAACGAAAGGAAATCTTTTCAAGAAAGTTGAGTTTACAATTGAACTGTTTGCCACATAAGGACCTTTCGGTCTAAAAATTCATCTTGTGATGACAGGAGATACCCGATTTACCAAGGATTGTAGCGGAATACCGAGTAAGCCACAATCCGATTTATGAGCTAAATACTTAGAATCCATGGCCACGAACAACGCCGCTCCGTACTAAGATGTGGGGGAAGGCACCCGAAGAAACCAAGTCATACTCGTTCACTAGGACTACATTATGATCCATGACTAGTAACTGGTCCCACATAACCGTACCAAAGGGCCTCCGAGGATCAAATGCATCCATATCTACAAGGAGAAAAACATCCCAAAATATAAGTCGACTCAATACCTAAGGATCCACTAGTAATAGTCTAGACTTGTCATAATTTCATTTGTGACCAACTATAGTTAAACATATAGTTCCCAACAACATTTATTTCCAAAATGCATTTCCAAGTTTAACTGTTGATAAGAATGACAATCACAAAATGATATCTTATGCATTCTTTCAAGTACCTCACCAAAATGTGCAAGTAGTACTATGTTTTACTACATATAAAATGGAACCCTTCATCTTAGTTGAAAATGAGTGGAAACCCTAAAATCTCCTAAAACTCAAGTTAGGTCAAAATGTAATAAACTTTAATCCAAAAACCAAGGAGATATATAGGAGTTTAAAATGTAAGTTTTGATATGTATAATGTAACACCCGGTTTTTCGTAAGACAAGCTCCGTCCTTCGTTGGTTATCTCTTCGCCTTCCGTCTATCTTTTGAGTGGAAAAGGTTGTACTTTCGAACCTTAAGTCGACCCATGCGAGAATCTCGAGTTTCAACCTTTTCGGGTCTCGGTACGTGTGGCGCGATTGTGACTCGCGATAGTGACATGTGTCACTATCGCGTGGCACAATCGCCGGGGGTGTACCACCCGCGGTACATTTCCCGCGAGAGTGCCCTCACGATAGTGACAATGTCACTATCGCATGGCATAATTGCCGCGGCCACTGGTTCCATAAATGCCCGAATTTCTCACAATTTCTCTCATTTTTCACTTCTATCTTCTTCCCTTTTCTCTCCCAAACCCCAAAACCGAACCCTAACCCATTTCGGGGGGGTTTTCCTCCCCAAACCACATGTTTACTCACCATCTAACTAGTTGGAATCTTGAACCACAAAACCTCCATTTTCATCTTCCCCATCAAGTCCCTCGGTTGGGAGCTCGGGTTGAAGAGTTGGATTGGGTGTTCTCGGAAAGTCTCGTCATCTTTAATGGTAAGCTTTCTTGAAATAATGTTAAATGCTCCATTGGTGGTTTCTTAGTGTTGGGTATCTCAAATTTCGGATTTGATGGTTTTTGGGAAACTAGGGTTTTGGCCTTGTTGAGGAATTTAGTATATAAAGGTTGGGGAAATGTTTCTATATGATTATGTATGGATATTTATGGTTTGGATTTGTATGGATCTAGGTTTTGGAAGTTTTCGGCTTGAGGATTCAAGCGGCCTTCAAAAGAGCTCGTTGGGTGAAATCTAGATTTAGCCTAAATCTAGCAAGGTGAGTTTAAGTTGATTTGTGAAAACGGTGTACATGCTAAAATGTTTATTTTAAAATGTTTTGCGTCTTACATGAAAATTGTTAACTGCTGATAAGTTTGATTATTTGAAAGTGTTTAACTTCATAAACTTATATAGCACACATCTCTGGGATTTTGGATACTATGATAAATAAATCATATATTTTGGTATCTTAAGGTTTTATTTTATGGAAATAGATTTTGAGAATAAATGTATTTCATTTTGTGTTTTGGAGAAATGCATGGTTTTGTGTTATGGGACGTTTTGAGAGGTAAATGTTATAAACTCACTTGGAAAATGATTTGTCCCAATCTAAACTACGTTGGAATTAATTATATGTTTTGGAGTATGGGTTTACATAAGTACGGGTTGTTTATGTTTGATTCCAATTTATGATTTTCAACGTTGAGTCTTTGGAATTGTTTGAGCTTATGGCTCGACTTGGATTTTGTTGGGTTTCGAGGACACTTGTCCGCTTTTAATAGCTCAATGTTGAGCGTTTGGTTATGATTTGCATTTAATGCATCTTAGTTGAGAATTACATGTTTTGGATGCATTAGTTCATTCACTTTGAGTCATGTAATGGTTTAGTTAGTGCAATGGATCCATAGGCACGGTGTTCCTATGTCCCCACTTTGGGCATTGGTTCATCATTTGGCACGGAATAGGCATCGGGTCACCATGGTAAGTAAGGTGTGGACCTATACGGTCGGGCAACGTCCCATGGGCAGTAAGGTGTAATTCCCTTGTGCTAGAGTTCCCCGTTTTGGAACTCTCAAGAATAGACCTAGAGGGGTTGACTTGATGTTTTCGAGTGATAGACTCAGAGGAGTTGAGCTCGGTGGGTTTTTATTTGTGTAACCCACATGTTTTGATTTCTTACCTGATTATGTGACCTACTTTTGTGTTTCGTCACGTACAATGTAATCGGATATTTTCCGTCACCAGTAGGTGAGGTTTTGGTTATGGAGTTTTATAATCCATGTTTTCGGAGACGTTTGAATGTGGGTATTTATCTACGTTTTAAGGTTTTGGTTTTTGAAACTCATTCGAGTTATTGGGATGTTTTGGAAGTTGGGGTTATCTACGTTTTCCGTGTTTGATCTTTATAATGTCAATTATGTTTTACGTGTGCTTTGGGTTTTGGCTTTATTTCAGTAGGCGTTTGTTTTATGATTTTTAATCACGAAAAGGGTGAATGATGGAAAGGATATTGTTTTTAAGATTTAATGCATTTCATTTTGGTTGCTTTCAAATCAAATGTATTGCATTTTGGAAATCATGATTTTTAAATAATGTTCTTAAAGTCTTTGCTTTACATATCTCTAAGGAAAACTCTTAAGCTCACTAGGCATTAAGCCTAACCTTTTATTTGTCGGCATGTGCATCATGTTTCAAGGTTGGGAGTTGGTTCTAGCAACCCTATGAAGAGTAGAGCCTTAGCTAGATCCGAAAGTAAGTATTCGGTGAAGTCTTCCGCATTATGGAGATAGTGATTATGCATGGGTATGAGTAGCACCCGTCATTTATAGTCCGTATGTATAAGATGGTATATGTGTATTGTAGTTGAATCCAAATTCGTGGTTGTAGATGATTCAATTATTGACGTGTTTAGAAATTTTAAATAAGTTGCTATTTCCAGAATTCAAGGTGTTACAAGTTGGTATCAGAGCATAAGTTTGAGAGAATTAGGTGTTGATTTTTTTATGCCTAGACTCAAACTAGCGTACTGGTAGGTGATTAAAAGTGAAGTTGCACATTAGGTGCCTTAAGATAAAATATCTTGGAGTTGATCGGGTCATTAGAAACGGGAAATTATCAAGGGTCGCAAGGATGATCATGTATGGTACGTTCATAATGGCACCTGGCCAGTATTATGGTGAACCTACATATCACATGTGTATACTTGAACTACCTTAGTAGGATGGCCGTTGGGGTAGTGAGAAAGTTTCTAAGCGAGTAATCTAAGGAAAGGTTGATGTCTATAGCGATGTGACGTTGAAGTGATAGTTAAATGCGTTGACTGCATTAAGTCGATCATCTTGAGTAAGAATTATTGGTTGGATTAGAACTATAAGTTCGTTAGACCAGTTTTATTTCGAGGGGAAATTGTAAGTTAACCCAATTAGTGGGTTCGTGACTCGGAGGTGTTTGATGTATCCGATGGCAATAGTGTGTCGGGAAAATGGAAGAGTATAGTCCTGAGATGCTGAGTGTCGACCAAGTTCATGCACAAAATTTATTTCTAAAATAAGTTTGCATCAATTGTTTCCCATGTTTTCGAAGTGTAAAGTGAGTTGTACTATGAAGCCTTGGTAAAGCCTTTAACACTCATCAGATTTTTAAACCATGAGCTTAAGCATGCATAAAACTGTTTTGTTGCACGTGGTTGCAGTTTTTATTGAAAATCTCCTTATCCTTGTTCCGGGTCTGACACTATTTTCCCGGATATTGTAATATTCGTGTTTTAATGTTAATTGAGTTGTTAGGGAAATAACTATGGAATTTTTGACTTTGACATTGGATCTCCTCCGCGTATGTTAAGGTTTTAAAGGACGAGTCGTCCCTATGTTCTTGAGTCGAAATGTTCTTTGGAATTTTAGTCGGTACGAGTCATGTTAAATTCATGAAACGATATTTTATGACGCTTTGCTACTCACGAGTGTATTTTGAATTGCGTGAGTTTTAATTTTATTGCGTGTAAGTTTGTGAGTTTTATCGAGGCGTTGAGTCTCATGAGGGTTTTGGTGAAAGTGTCGTTTATATCTATCAAGTACGATAAAAGATAAAATTTTGGAATTTTGACATTTAGTCATGACTTTGTTTCATGCTATTTGATTTCGGGAATGACGGTTTTGGCACCATATGATGTTGAGCATCGTTGTGTTTCATTGGGTTTTATGGAAGGTTTTATTGGATCTTACGGAATTCTATTTTACGACATTTTGCGTCGTGCTCTTGAATTTGAGAGGTGTATACTTGCATTATTGTGGACGTTAACTTATAAATTTTCATTTAATATTTTGTCTCGTGCGAGTTTTGCATCGGTATTTTCGCAACCGTAAGAGACGTTTTGAGAGTTTTGTTAATAGATATTATCCGATATGCTATTTTGGGAAGTTTCAATATTAAGTGATTTCTCTTTTGGGTTTTATACAGGTGTCACTCGTTGTATGCTACATGGTTTTTGAATTGTTTTAAATTGTTGGTGTGAGTAAGCATATGAAAAGTTTATGTCGTTTTGTATTGAACTTTCGCTTTGAAAGTATTTCAGTTGTTGATTTTACCGTTATGAATTCCGCAACGCGTTAAGTGAGTTATCGGTGTACATGTCATTGTAGCTACTATTTTCGGACAAAATCATTTCATTGTACGACCTAAAGTTTGAAAATTGATTTAAATCTATTGTATGTTGACCAATTGCATGCATATTTTGTGTTGCTAAGTTTTGAGAAACGAACTCAGCATGTGGGTCTTGTTGGGAATTTTATTCCGTACTTTTATATAGTCAAATGAGAAATTTTGAGAACTCGATTGCGTCACTTGTCTCTTGGGAGTTTTGTTCAACCGTCTCGCTATACACTGTTTTGGCACATAAAGTTATTTTCCCACGAATGGGGTATGTTGATGCGAACTGGGACCATAGTGGCCCATTTGAAAAACTTGTTGTATATCCTTATTACTGTCATGATTAGCGTAAGTAAGGGCTAAAGGATTTTTGAAATGGTTTTATATGCATAGTATTGGTACCCAGTTTTGAAACCTATCGGATGAACGATAGTGTATTTTCACTGTACGGTTAATTGTTATAAAACTTGTGTATTTAAAAGTTTTATAAGAGTTTAAGTTGGCATATTAGTTGAAAACTTTGAACTCATTAGGCCTATAGATTTAAACCCCTGTCGTGACAGGAGCAATAATAAAGGGACTAGAGGATTCCTTGGGATTTGAAGCGTCGGATGATCCGACTTGTGGTCAATCTTGAAATTGGGTTTCAAATTTTGAATCGGGTTACGCTTGAGTAGTGGAGGTATTAGATTTTGTTCTCCAGTTGATTAAGAGATGACCTCTATGCTTCGGTAAATCTGCAAGATAGGGTCTCAGGTGATTATCGACGATTAGATTGGGTTCGTTTTGGCGAATTGCTCGTCGGGGTGGCATCATGATCTATGTTGAGGGTGTACCGTATTAGTGGGCTTCGCGATCTAAGGAAATTTTTGTGGTCCGTCTGTTAGAAATGCATGAGTTGAAGTTTTAGCACTCAGTTAAGCGTCAACCTTAGTACGACTATCCGTCTGGAATGGGATTTTAGGACGGGATGTCCATGTTTTCGAGGTCACCGTTTAGCCCTAGGTGTCTACTTGTTTTCTTGAGGTTATCGGATCTTGCAATGTTTAGAAGTATCCCGGTCAGGTCATGGAAGATTTTGACCTTTCGGTGATGGAATCTGAAAGGAGTGTGGGTGTTGAAGATTGAGTATCGGTGTGTTTAAGCATCTCCATGGTGATAAAGATCCTATTATAGGAATGTTGTGAGGTTGGTATGGGAACGAAGTTGAGTGCTAACCGAATCGGGGCTAACCAGTCACCTGAAGGACGCATGAGTGCGCCTTGGAAGAATCTCTTTATAGATATTAGGAATGGATCAGTTGAACTCTGAGGATTTTGGAAGATTGGTTATGATCTTTGGCTTTGGATTCGGAACCGTGTAGTTTCGAAAGGAATTGGTCGGTGGGAAGTTGAGGCCACAAGCTACCTGAAGGTAGTAATTGTCACCCAAGGTTGGGAGACGATCGTAACCTTGTGAGTAAGAAGTTACATTAGAGAGTTAAGTGCTCGCTCGGTTATGAGTATAATGTGCCCAAGAGGGGCAACAAAGGTAAGTATCGGTGTAAGGGTCGTGTTAGTGGTGCTGGCAGACGGGTTAAGGTCAACCTTCCTGCGGGTAAGGTTTCGTGGGAACCTAGATTTTGAGGACGAAATCATTTCAAGGTTGGGAGGATTGTAACACCCGGTTTTTCGTAAGACAAGCTCCGTCCTTCGTTGGTTATCTCTCCGCCTTCCGTCTATCTTTTGAGTGGAAAAGGTTGTACTTTCGAACCTTAAGTCGACCCATGCGAGAATCTCGAGTTTCAACCTTTTCGGGGCTCGGTACGTGTGGCGCGATTGTGACTCGCGATAGTGACATGTGTCACTATCGCGTGGCACAATCGCCGGGGGTGTACCACCCGCGGTACATTTCCCGCGAGAGTGCCCTCGCGATAGTGACAATGTCACTATCGCGTGGCATAATCGCCGCGGCCACTGGTTCCATAAATGCCCCAAATTTCTCACCATTTCTCTCATTTTTCACTTCTATCTTCTTCCCTTTTCTCTCCCAAACCCCAAAACCGAACCCTAACCCATTTCGGGGGGGGTTTTCCTCCCCAAACCACATGTTTACTCACCATCTAACTAGTTGGAATCTTGAACCACAAAACCTCCATTTTCATCTTCCCCATCAAGTCCATCGGTTAGGAGCTCGGGTTGAAGAGTTGGATTGGGTGTTCTCGGAAAGTCTCGTCATCTTTAATGGTAAGCTTTATTGAAATAATGTTAAATGCTCCATTGGTGGTTTCTTAGTGTTGGGTATCTCAAATCTCGGATTTGATGGTTTTTGGGAAACTAGGGTTTTGGTCTTGTTGAAAAATTTAGTATATAAAGGTTGGGGAAATGTTTCTATATGATTATGTATGGATATTTATGGTTTGAATTTGTATGGATCTAGGTTTTGGAAGTTTTCGGCTTGAGGATTCAAGCGGCCTTCAAAAGAGCTCGTTGGGTGAAATCTAGATTTAGCCTAAATCTAGCAAGGTGAGTTCAAGTTGATTTGTGAAAACGGTGTACATGCCAAAATGTTTATTTTAAAGTGTTTTGCGTCTTACATGAAAATTGTTAACTGCTGATAAGTTTGATTATTTGAAAGTGTTTAACTTCATAAACTTATATAGCACACATCTCTGGGATTTTGGATACTATGATAAATAAATCATATATTTTGGTATCTTAAGGTTTTATTTTTGGAAATAGATTTTGAGAATAAATGTATTTCATTTTGTGTTTTGGAGAAATGCATGGTTTTGTGTTATGGGACGTTTTGAGAGGTAAATGTTATAAACTCACTTGGAAAATGATTTGTCCCAATCTAAACTACGTTGGAATTAATTATATGTTTTGGAGTATGGGTTTACATAAGTACGGGTTGTTTATGTTTGATTCCAATTTATGATTTTCAACGTTGAGTCTTTGGAATTGTTTGAGCTTATGGCTCGACTTGGATTTTGTTGGGTTTCGAGGACACTTGTCCGCTTTTAATAGCTCAATGTTGAGCGTTTGGTTATGATTTGCATTTAATGCATCTTAGTTGAGAATTACATGTTTTGGATGCATTAGTTCATTCACTTTGAGTCATGTAATGGTTTAGTTAGTGCAATGGATCCATAGGCACGGTGTTCCTATGTCCCCACTTTGGGCATTGGTTCATCATTTGGCACGGAATAGGCATCGGGTCACCATGGTAAGTAAGGTGTGGACCTATACGGTCGGGCAACGTCCCATGGGCAGTAAGATGTAATTCCCTTGTGCTAGAGTTCCCCGTTTTGGAACTCTCAAGAATAGACCTAGAGGGGTTGACTTGATGTTTTCGAGTGATAGACTCAGAGGAGTTGAGCTCGGTGGGTTTTTATTTGTGTAACCCACATGTTTTGATTTCTTACCTGATTATGTGACCTACTTTTGTGTTTCGTCACGTACAATGTAATCGGGTATTTCCCGTCACCAGTAGGTGAGGTTTTGGTTATGGAGTTTTATAATCCATGTTTTCGGAGACGTTTGAATGTTGATATTTATCTACGTTTTAAGGTTTTGGTTTTTGAAACTCATTCGAGTTATTGGGATGTTTTGGAAGTTGGGGTTATCTACGTTTTCCGTGTTTGATCATTATAATGTCAATTATGTTTTACGTGCGCTTTGGGTTTTGGCTTTATTTCAGGAGGCGTTTGTTTTATGATTTTTAATCACGAAAAGGGTGAATGATGGAAAGGAGATTGTTTTTAAGATTTAATGCATTTCATTTTGGTTGCTTTCAAATCAAATGTATTGCATTTTGGAAATCATGATTTTTAAATAATGTTCTTAAAGTCTTTGCTTTACATATCTCTAAGGAAAACTCTTGAGCTCACTAGGCATTAAGCCTAACCTTTTATTTGTCGGCATGTGCATCAGGTTTCAAGGTTGGGAGTTGGTTCTAGCAACCCTATGAAGAGTAGAGCCTTAGCTAGATCCGAAAGTAAGTATTTGGTAAAGTCTTCCGCATTATGGAGATAGTGATTATGCATGGGTATGAGTAGCACCCGTCATTTATAGTCCGTATGTATAAGATGGTATATGTGTATTGTAGTTGAATCCAAATTCGTGGTTGTAGATGATTCAATTATTGATGTGTTTAGAAATTTTAAATAAGTTGTTATTTCCAGAATTCAGGGTGTTACATATAAGGTTTAGAAAATGCTAGTAGGAACTCACCAAGTAGGTTTTTGAAGAAAACCCAAAATGTAACACCCGGAAATTCTCAAGGTAAGTATTTATTCCTTTTAAATGCATTGAATGTACCTATGTGAGTATATGAGCCTTTGTATGCGTTTTATGATAGTTGGTATGTTGAAATGTCGTATAATCTGACTTACCGTCCTTAATTGTTCAACTCTCGCGTTAGTTGTTGAATCAGGTCAAAATTCGGGACGTTTGCGGTGTGGCGCGACAATGACAGGCGACTATGACATGGTCACTGTCGCCGTGTCAAGGTCGCGGGGAGTGTACATTAGGGTCGGGGAGTTCAGCGACTATGACACGCGACAATGACACGGGCAATGTCGCCGTGTCAATGTCGCATGGAATGTACCGAGACCTCGTGTCTAGGTGCGACTATGACACGTGACAATGCCCATGGGCATGGTCGCCCGCGAAGAGCAGACTTTATTGATTAAAACCCTTTCAACCCTCATTTACCACACTTATCATTTTGAAAACGGGAGAGCCTCCTTTTGGGCGATTTTTGAGCTTCTCAAACACACACACACACTTATTGCTAGGGTTTGGGTTGTTGGAAGCATTAAAGTGGTCATCCAAGCTATATTCAAGTGTTTCCTTGAAGTGTTCATCAAGATTCTCGTTCCTCATCTTCAAGTCTCATCTTCCTCAACTTTTAGGGTTTCATCTTTTCTAGGTTTTGGTCAAAAACCTAGATTTTGAGTTTACTAAACCTTTGTTAAAACTAGATACACATCATAATATCCTATTTGCTACTTTATTTCTATATGTTCATATGTTTGGGGATTCCTTCATGAAAATAGTTGGAAGATGTATATATATATGGATGGTTTGCCATGATTATTGTTATATGTATCATTATTTGGGAATTGTCTCATAGATACATGATGTGAGTACCTTGATGTGTTAAATGTATGCATATATGGGCATGGTGATAATTCTAGTTGGAACACTACTAAAGTGATATGTTTATATGCATAATGAGCATGATTTACATTGGGTCTTTTGTTAGACATCATGAGGATAAGGTGGTAATATTATACCCGTAGTTGGTATTGAATTATGTGGATTGAAATATTCTCCTTTCTCTCTCTCCTCTCTCTTTCCTCTCTCTCCCCCCTCTCTATCTCTTTTCTATCCCTCTTCTCTATCTCTCTCCTATCTTTCTCTCTCTCCTCTCTCTCCTCTGTTTCTCTCTCTCCCCTCTCTCTCCTCTCTCTATCTCTCTCCTCTCCCTCCTCTCTATCTCTCTCCTCTCCTCCCCTCTCTCTACCCGCTCCCTCTCTCACAATCTCTCTCTACCTGCTCCCTCTCTCACAATCTCTCTCCTCTCTCTCTCAGCATTTAAAAAAATAAAAATAAAAGAAAGGGTATTTTTGTCATTTTTCAGAATTCCATTCCAATTCCTTTGCAAACCAAACAGACAGATTCTAATTCATTTCCAATTCATTTGACTGATTACATTCCATTTCTGCCAACCAAACACTTAGTCAAACCTAATAACATTCCATTCCAATTCCTTCTAGATTCCAATTCCTTCAGAAATCATTCTGCGAACCAAACGCCCCGTAAATGAAGAACAAGGGGAATAAATTCGACTGAGAACCATCAGGGCAAGCCCGTGGCTTTGTCCGCGACTTCCAAGCCGCGGCGTAGCCCGCGCGTGCCACTGAGGCTGAAGGCCTCTAGAGGGTTACGCGGCTTTCGCCGCGGCTTCCAAGCCGCGGGGTAGCCCGCGCAAGTCTCTGTGTTGCACAACCAAGCCCAAAACTAAGTATTCCAAACTTGGCTCAAAAGCACGGTGCTAACGACTAACGGTAAACAGAAGGTAACTAAGATTTAACAATAAATAAGGTTAGAAATCCAACGAATGAATTAATACAACGAAAGTTCGGGACGTTACAAACGTCTCTTTGAACCTCAAGTGAAAACGGTGTCATTCTTTTCAATAACAGAAAACGTGCGTTCAAGACGCCATAAGAGCGTTCAATAACATTTATAAGCTGATGTGTTTTAAATTTTATACCGCAAGCGTACGGGAAGTGTAGCATACGGGTCGATCACAGGGTGATGATGAACTAAACCCGGACCCGTTCTAAACTATGGCCTAGCTACGGGAAATATCAGTATTTTAATTTTTATATTAAAACTAATTAAATAAACAAACGAATTGAGCAAAACAAACTAACGGACATTGGGTAATGTCAACTTCAGATTTTCGGTAATGGTGGGAATTCGTTATGCAAAATTACTTCAACCCTCTTTCGAGGTGGAAAAGTTTTTCTAACCCAAGACTCATATTTATTTTCGCAATATGTATACATTGGGAAAAAACATTATGATTTAAAACGAGTATTTTTCCCAGTCAATGTCCCTAACTATTTATCATGTTAGGACCATTGTCATTGATCAATTTAATTTAAGTAAAAGATCGAACCTTCGTTCGTATCTAAAACTAATCGAATTTAACTAAAGACGTTTTATAGAAATCGGTTAATCAAACATTAGCTTTCGTTAAATGAAAAATCAACCAATTAAAACTCAAAAGTTTATAAAAACGATTGATCAATACCACAACGTCTATCCAAAATGACGACTACCCAAAAGAACGATAACTAAACTACAAAACAAAACATAAACATAAATCTAACGAAAACAATAAAATTAATCTACGAAAACTATACAGATCGATCAAGGAATGTCACTCTCCAAGAATCGTTTTTAGCCTACGAAAGCGATAAATGGATTAAGAAGCGGTGCAAAAAATTAAAAAGGGAGAAGTAAAAAAAAGGAGAGAAATCCAAACATATAAAAAAATGGAGAAACGAAACGTTACAACGGTGTTGAATGTTGATGAGAATCTGTCACATTCCATCTTCATCTTCGATCCGCCGAAACATCGCATCTTCACATCTTCAAAGGACTCAACGAACGAAGAATTCACAAATCTCAAAACCTAAATCTAAACTAAAACAACTTAAAAAAATCAAACCAAACTAAAACTAAAACTAAATAAAATAAATAAAAGAAAAACAAAAGAAAAAAACAAAAAAGAAACGGCGTAGCCGTGGGGAAAGAAAAGGGATTTGAGTCCAAAACCTAAAATCAATTTCTCTATATATAAATAAAACTTTTTAAATCAGCCCCCCATCTTTGCAGCATTTTCAAAAACAACCCTCTTGAACTCTTTTATTTCAAAAGCTCTTTTGATGAATTATTTTCTTTCAACTTTGGTCCAACATTTGTCATTATTCTTGGATTTGCCCACCAAATAAAGATCGATCAAAAACTTTAAATCCATCGTCAGCCATTTCACGCTTTCAATGTGAATTATCTGTCAAAACCCGAGAAAACCACAAAAATGCCAATGTGATATCCCCAATCGATTATTAAACGAAAATTAACTAAATATATAATAAAATCTACGTGCAAACAATTAAACTAAATGCAAAATGCAATTATAAACTACTACGAATGCATGCACAAAATGCACTTAACATAAGCTTTGCATGAGAATGGTTAAACTTTTCATACCTGTTCATTGCACGTCGACGATGGAAATCTCCAAGCCAACATCTAACATTAGGATACGGTGCCATAAATCCTCGAGTATTTGTATATGCAACATCACATAGATAATACGTATCTGAAAACAATAAATAACATTAGCTAAGTGGGATTATGAACATATAATACATAACGGTTCTCGTTACCATTGCCACAACGCTCGATAACTATAAGTTCCGTCGACTCTAGATCACTTAAACTAGAGCTCTGATACCAACTTGTAACACTCTAAAAATTAGAGTAATTTAAAATTCGGAAATTAGGCAATATAACGTTTGTATTTGGTATAAACCTCCCAAAAAGGGGAAAAATACTAAACCTTTACAAAAACCTGTGAACGAATATGGGAATTCAACAACAAACTAATCTAAACATAACTATCTAGATTACATCGGTTGTCGACCCAAAATCACCAAAAGATGGGACTTAAACAATTGTCCAACATCAAATACTAGTCATCTCAAAAATGCCTCAAAGACCATGCTCATCACTCACGACCTTGACAACCCACCTCTAAGGGAACCTGTTATACATATCATTTGAGAAAAAGTGTTAGGCTTAAAGCCTAGTGAGAACATACAGTTTATAATTTCAAGAGATATAAACAATTGCATCGAAAGGAAATCTTTTCAAGAAAGTTTAGTGTACAATTGAAATCTTTGTCATATAAGGACCATTCGGTCCGAAAATTCATCTTGCGATGACGGGGGATACCCGATTTACCAAGGATTGTGGCGGAACACAAAAGTAGGTCACAATCCGAGTTGTGAGCTAAATACTTGGAATCCATGGCCACGAACAACATTGGTTCGTACTAAGATGTGAGGGAGGGCCCCCGAGAAAACAAAGTCATACTCGTTCACTAGGACTACATTATGACCCATGGCTAGTAACCGATCTCATATAACCGTACCAAAGGCCCCCGAGGGTCAAATGCATCCATAGCTATAAAAAGGGAAAAAGACATCCCAATAATATAAGCCGACTCAATACCTAGGGATCCACTAGTAATAGTCTAGACTTGTCACAATTTCATTTGTGACCAACCATAGTTAGTCATATGGTTCCAATAACATTTATATCCAAAATGCATTTTCAAGTTTAACTGCTGATAAGAATGAAAAATTATAAAATGAGATTATATACATTCCTTCAAGTAACTCACATAAATGTGCAAGTAAAGCTCCATTTTACTTCAAATAAGATGGAACCCATCATTTTAGTTAAAAAAAGAATGGGAACCCTAAAATCTCCCAAAACTCAAGTTAGGTCAAAATGTAGTAAACTTAAATCCAAAACCATGGAGATATATAGGAGTTCAAAATGTAAGCTTTGACATGTATAAAGTTTAGAAAATGGTAGTAGGAACTCACCAAGTGGGTTTTAGAAGAAAACCCAAAATCTTAGACTTAGACCCTTTGGAGAAAATGAAGATGGAGATGGTGGAGAAGCTTCCAAAACCGAAACCTTGGATGATGCTCTTAACTCTAGCAATCAATGAGGTAGATGGAGGTTGAACCAAACCCTAAAATGAAGTTAATGAAGAGGGAGAAGATTGGGAGATAAACTTGGAAGAAAAGAAAAATGAAACGAGAAATTTAGGCTGAAATCCTCATTTAACCCGCTCAGGGCCACCGCGTGGGTTATGGCGCGGGCCAACTTGCGCCGCCCACTGAAATCCTCAAACGCACAGTACACCGCGCGGGTTCTGGCGCGGGCCAAGCCGCGCGGGCCACTAACTTCCATTCTTCTTCAATTCTGGCCAAACAAAATTCGGGGTGTTACAAAGATCCACAAACAGAAATGGGTTGATACAATTCAATATCTTCTACAAGGAACCAACAACATTGAAAACATTAGGCATTCCATGAATATGTTAACTGCTTAGACAAGCATTGCTTGACTAATTGGTGAATCTAGTAGTTCAAAAGGGGAGGAGAAAGTTATGGTATTGAATCCACTAAAAATGCATAGTCAAAAAGCTTGCTATAACCAGTACCAAGCTTCAAATACAACGGAGAAGAGGAATTGCAAGTAATAATACAAAATTTTGTTTGAAAACCCTAACATAATATCGACTTTTGAGATCAAACCCAACATAAAATCCAACAGATTTCACAGAAGCACAAAAGTTAAAACAGAGATGAAATCGACAGAAGCACAAATCGAAGCATAAAATTGTCCAGAAGCATAAAATCGAACCTGCAAGTCCCGATTAGGAGTCAAAGCTATCGATTTGGAGAGGAGAAGAGGAGGACGTCGTTCGATTTGGAGAAAAGCGAGTGTCCCAGGCATCGATTTGGAGATCGTTCGATTTGGAGATTGATTTGGAAACGATTAGATACTATCGAACAAGCCTGGGAATGATTTGGAAGGAAACGATTTGGAGAGATCGTGATGGAAAAAGCGGCGATGGGAGATAAGTGAAAAAAAAAGTGATAGGGTTATCACTTTTTCGATCAGTGAAAAAAAAGTGTTAAGTGAATCTGAATTAGTAGAAAAAACAAACACACTTAATTGGTTTACCTCTGACTGAAAAAGTGATAAGGGACATTTAAATGCTTATTTTTAAAAAAACAAACAAGGCCTTAAAGACTACCAATATAGATAGTTTGTTTTAGGGACCAAATCTAAAATTTAAGCGAACCATAAGGATCACCAATGTAATTTACTCAACCAAAAACTATTGAAAATCGAAAAGATAGAAAAAAAACCCATATTAAAAAAAAATATATTTTTTTATATACAGTGGCAGCCATCCAACCATATTAAATTTCTTTGCTTTGGAAGCTTCCACTTTCTTTTTAAGCCGCCATTCGTTATCAATCCATTGTAAATCAAAAGAAATTGATTTATTAATCCACAAAAACATTTTCGATGTAAGGACGATCTTTGATTTAAACGACGTTGTTGAATTGTTGGAGGTTTAAAATTATGTTGGTTAATCATAAATTATTTTATTTTTTAAGTTTATTAAAAAATATTTATTTATAATCAGATTATAAGCTAGGTTTGGAGAAGTTGTTTCAAATAACGTTTCAATAAGTTCATATAACTAATTACAAGATCCGTCCTTAGGATTTCTAGAAATTTGTTTTCGTCCCTCACATTTGGAAATTACAAGGACCGGTGAATGTTACTTTGTGTCGTTAAGTGCTCTCACATACTATTCTATCACAAAGTTCTCTCATTTGCTATTCACACTAGGGATATTTTTGTCTTTTTACCTATTCATTTACTATAAAAAAAACTTAATGTCTTTAAAGATATGTACATGTCATTAAAGCATTTATAAAAAAACCTAATTTCTAAATTAACTCCCTACCTATACCTTTCATTCACCACAACCCCCTCTTTCTTCGACACCCCTCTTTTCCAACAACCTCTTCTTCTTCGGCAACCCTTCTTTAAATTTTGTGGTTTTTTTCTTCTTCATTGGGGTTTTACCAAGACATTTCTTTTTAAATTTCTTTGTGTTGATGCTCTTGTTTGGTTTGAGATGGAGGAATTTGAATTGAAGGGGATGGCAACGATGATAAGAATGAGTGAGAATGTGGTTAACCAAGTATTGGTATCTGAATCTTACAAAGGAGAAAATCTAACAGATGATTTGTGGCATTTTTAGAATATCTGAAAAAGAGATAATTGGAAGATTAACAATGGGGGAGGAGGGTTGACGAAGAAGGTGGTGTGTGGTGGCAAGGAAGGAAGACATCAGAGGTGATGTTTCCATTAGGGGTGAGCATTGACACCGAAAATACCGAACCGTACCGGAACTGGTACCGATACCGATTATATTTTTCGGTTCGGTACTCGGTACTTGTAATGTCGTTGATTCGGGATTCGGTACTCGGTACTCGGTACTTGTAATGTCGTTGATTCGGGATTCGGTACTCGGTACTAATACCGAACCGTCCCGGTAAGACCAAAGGCCATTTTAATTACTTTCGGTACCATGCTCACCCCTATGTAAAATCATCAAGCTATACATGCTACTATAAAGGGCTAGCTAATTTAGGCTCAAACAACACAAAGAGTCAAGTGACTCAAGTCAGACTCACCATAAAGTTTAGGCTCATCGTGAACCTTGTTCGTGAGCTCCAAGAGGCTTGATTTATATTTAAATGCATTCTCAAATGTGTGGATAATTTAGTTAAACGACCATATTTGAGATTTTAACATGACTTTCTGAAAAAAAGTAACAAGCTTTGGAATGTATATGATGTTAAACATCTCATCTATGATGTAAAAGAATATAGTCATGTAAAATTTTAAAAATACACTAATATGACGTTTGGTTTGATGGAATGATTTTGAGATATTCGGGAAATTCGGGACGAATACCGAATACCCGGTACCGGTACCGATACCGGTACCGTATATGATTACTCGGTTCGGTATTCGGTACCGCCTTTAGACCACATTCGAGATTCGGGAAAATCGGTACCGGATGCTCACCCCTAGTTTCCATCATAGGAGGTGGTTTTGTCGTGGAAGAAGGTTTTATTGAAGAAGATAGAGACCCACTTGTTGGGTATGCATTGCAATCACATGGGAGTAGTGAGAGGGTTAGTTTTAGGATTTACCTTTTTTTCCCCTAAGTTTCAACAATTTGTAGTATGCTTCGAAGATTTGTACAAACAAATGCATTGTTTGGCAAAAAAAAAAAAAAAAACTAGCTTATAAGCTAGTTTTTTTTTATACATGTTTTGATGACCATAAACTAACTTATTGAAAAGCTACTCGTAATAACGTTTTGAAAAACTAGTTTATCAGCTAACAGGTAGCTTATCGGTTAGTTTGACAAACATAACCAAAATATAAAAGAAATTTGATAAAATGACTGATATACCTCTCATATAATTAGCACATGAGGATACTTAATTGCACAAGGTAAAGAATGGTTGAACGTTAGGGCTAGGGACGATTCTTGTAATAAAATGCAAAACCGAGTCACAACCCTCGTAATTTGACTAATTTAAAAAAAAAAGGGACTAACACCACAATTACCACAAAGCTAGGGACCATTTTTGTAATTTACTCGATTACTTTATACATTTTCCCATTTAATTTATAATTAATTAAAAGTTGAAACCTTTGAAATTTCTCAAGACCCATTACATCCGCGTTCTTAAGACAAAATTTGAAGTCAAAGACCGTATTCTTTCAACTTTCGAACCTTCTGGTCAACATTTGCCCATTTCTCCTCATGTTATCCGTCTCTTCTTCCAATTCCCCATATATAGACTCGCTATTTTCTTCACAATTCCTAAAAAACTTCCTTCTTTTATTCATTCTTTCAATTCTCCACAAATATCACACCTCTAAAAATCAATTTCCAAGATAATCCAAGCCTTCAGGCTGCTGCTTTTGTGGGTTGTACACTTTCAATTCGTAGCTTCAATTAGTAGGTGTAAAAAAAAAGAACCAATCTTTTATTGTTTCTGAGTGATTCTTGAATTGGGTATTTTGTAACAAGTAATTTTGAGTAAAAATGGGGAAAGGGAGGAGGAAAACGATGCATCTTAGCAAGATGTATTCACTTAGGAGAAGTGGGTTTGAAGATGATCATTCACAGATTGGGGGGCCTGGGTTTTCGAGGGTGGTTTATTGTAATGAAATTGGTGGATCAGAGGGGATAATTCGAAATTATGCGGATAATTATGTGAGGTTAACTAAGTATACACCATTTACGTTTCTACCAAAATCTTTGTTTGAACAGTTTAGAAGAGTGGCTAATTTCTATTTTCTTGTTACTGGGGTCTTGGCTTTTACGGCATTAGCTCCTTATTCGGCTGTTAGTGCTATAATTCCTCTTATTATTGTCATTGGTGCTACTATGGTCAAAGAAGGGATTGAAGATTGGCAAAGACAACAACAGGTATCTTCATACTCCCACCTTTTGATCTTCATATGAATGTCCTAACTTCAATTATATATATATATATATATATATATATACACATTTAGGCCATTAAAATAGGTAAAAAGGGTAAAAATGTCAAAAAATATTATAATTAAGTGTGATCTAATTTAGGCGGGTCCGATAATTTTGGCATGGAATCAATTGCGGTAATCTCAAAATATTGAAACCGTATACATATTTTCTTGGTGATATAATAAACCGTGTTACACTGTAGTCTTACAATTTTAAAAGGAAACCGGTCGTGTTACAACAAATGGGATGTGATACACTATGATCATCTTGCAAAAACCTGATCTCCTTGATGATATAATGATGGGAAAATTCTTGCTAATTCAAAAGGTGGTGATACGCTGTGATCAGTGTTCTCATTCACTACAAATTCATCCAATGTACCACATAATACCACAAAAAATAAAAATGACAAACCTATGATTCAATAAGCATCCACATACTGTTGCATACAAATATGTATCACACTGTGTGACACCTATTGTTTTAGTTGTAACATGCACATGTATTGTTTTAGTTGTAACATAACACTATGTATCACACTGTGTGACACCTATTTGGTCTCATATTCTTGGTTTCAAACTCAAATATGGATATTATTTTAAAATCAATTTGTTGAGATAATCAAGGAAACGTAATATTTGATTGATAAGGCTTTGATTTTTTCAATTACAAAAAAAATTGTTATATTAATTAATTTATCAAATTACAATTATATCCTCCCCTATTAATTAATTAAAAAACATTAATAAATTAAAATGATTGGATGAGAGTGGATCTCATAGTTACCACAAATTAACAAGATCTCATATGATTATGCCCCTATATATATATATATAGAGGGAGAGAGTCGGGTTCAAACGAGAACAATACCTGTTTAAAACATGAGAACCAACAAAATCATATATGATTTTACATTAACGCACGAAGAAAGCCACGCCGGCGACTTTGGTCGCGGCTTCAGGTCCGCGTGGCTTTTTCGCGCATTAGTGTAAAATCATATATGATCTTTTTGGTTCTTGTGTTCTTTTTAAATAGGTAATGTTCTCGTTTGATCCTCCTTCTATATATGTGTGTGTATGTATGTATCTTTGTGTGTTATTGGTTGTGTTTGATTCTTGTTTTCTTGAAATTTGTTGGAAGTTTTTGATGAGATGAAAAGTCCCAATAGTCAGTTTTATAGGAGGTAAGTTTATAGGACCAAATAACCGTACTTCCCTTATAAAAGTGTTAGATCCTCCACTACAAGGATTTCTAATAGATTTCTAATCGTCATGTAGGATTTTTAATTAAAAAAATGTGGTGGTTGTAGTATGATCTTTTAATGGGAAATTTGGTTTTTGATAATTGCTAATGTCACATTAGTACTTTTTGCTGATACGACAGTGAATAGTATAAGAAATTGTGCGAGTAAATGTTAGATAATTTCTAAAATTGACGTGACACTTCACAAATTGTGTTAGAAGTTGTATTGTAGTGGACTGTCTTACAATAGGATGCTAGAACCTATTTAGATATCCTAATAAGTTTTTCTAGACACTTGGGAAATAAAGTGTTTATTTGGTCCTATAAAGCAGTCTATTGAGACATTTAAACATATTTTGCATCGATAAAACATATGTTGTTGTAGACTTGTAGTGAATGATAGATCTTAATAGGCAGTCAGCCTTGTATAATTTGGAAATTTCAAACCTTTTTTTCAGGATCATGAGGTCAATAATCGAAAAACCAAAGTTCATCGCGGTGGCGGAGTTTTTGAAACTAGCCAATGGAAAAAACTACGAGTAGGTGATGTAGTTAAGGTAGAAAAGGATGAATTTTTCCCTGCAGATCTTCTCTTGCTTTCATCGAGCTACGATGATGCCATCTGTTATGTCGAAACAATGAATCTCGATGGCGAAACGAATTTGAAGTTGAAACAATCACTAGATGTAACTTCTTCGGTTAATGAAGATTCCAAGTTTAGTAACTTCAAAGCTACTGTTAGATGTGAAGATCCGAATGCCAGTTTGTATACTTTTGTTGGAACGATGCAATTTCAAGAACAACGCCATGCACTTTCTCCTCAACAGCTTCTTTTGCGAGATTCCAAGCTTCGAAACACGGATTACATCTACGGTGTCGTTATCTTCACCGGTCACGATACGAAAGTCATTCAAAACTCAACGGACCCACCTTCGAAAAGAAGTAAAATCGAGAAAAGAATGGATAGTATCATCTATTTCTTGTTCTTTGTTTTGTTTCTGATGGCTTTCGTAGGATCGGTATATTTTGGGATTACGACTAGAGATGATTTAGATGGGGATAGAATGAAAAGATGGTATTTAGGACCTGACCGATCGGAGATTTTCTTCGATCCCGAACGAGCTCCGATCGCGGCAATATATCATTTCCTCACAGCGGTCATGCTGTATAGCTATTTGATTCCGATATCACTTTATGTGTCGATTGAAGTCGTCAAAGTGTTGCAGACGCTTTTTATTAACAACGATGTTGATATGTACTATGAGGAAGCCGACAAGCCGGCCCATGCTCGAACTTCGAATCTAACCGAAGAACTTGGTCAAATCGACACCATTTTATCTGACAAAACCGGAACCTTAACATGTAACTCGATGGAGTTCATCAAGTGTTCTGTGGCAGGCACGGCTTACGGACGTCGTGTTACAGAAGTTGAGCGAGCCATGGCCAAACGAACGGGATCTCCTTTGTTGATGAACGATAATGGCGACGACACGTATCCTCATTCATCCGTGAAAGGATACAATTTTGAAGATGAAAGGATCACAAACAGGCGATGGGTTCACGAGCCACATTCAGATGTGATTCAGAAGTTCTTTCGTTTATTGGCAATCTGTCATACGGCCATACCTGATGTAGATGAGGAGACAAGAAACGTAACATATGAAGCCGAGTCGCCTGATGAAGCCGCTTTCGTGATTGCAGCCCGAGAACTTGGTTTTGAATTCTATCAGAGAACGCAAACAAGCGTTTCGTTTATGGAGTTTGATCCTAAATCCGGGAAAAATGTCGAAAGGTCTGAATCCTTTCTCTTTTCTTTCTTAAAGTAACTTTAGAAAACAACCGGTAAGTTAGCTGTTAGCCGATTTTTTAGCTAACAATGTAAAATGACCTAAAAGTACATGTTAAAAATATATGGGAAAACATAAGGGGCATAAT
The DNA here is from genome assembly GCA_954870635.1 of Arctium minus. Lineage (NCBI taxonomy): Eukaryota > Viridiplantae > Streptophyta > Magnoliopsida > Asterales > Asteraceae > Arctium > Arctium minus. The sequence continues at coordinate 12,384,133 of OX941082.1, forward strand.
TGGAAAAAATCCCGTCAATTTATGGAACTTATTGAAACGTTGCTCGAAGTAGCATTTCAAAAAGCTATCTTATGACAAACAGAACCGGACATTTTTCAATAAACTCAAAAAAATATGCTAGCTTACGGTTGTCAAACATGTCTAAAGTGTGCTTACGTCCTACTTTTTTCTATTTGTTTTGCAGGTCATACGAACTTTTGAACATTCTCGAGTTCAACAGTACACGAAAGAGAATGTCCGTTATAGTAAGAGACGAGGAAGGAAAGCTGCTTTTACTTTGTAAAGGTGCCGACAGGTTAGTAAACAACCAGCAATCGGTTCGATTAATGAACGCTGATATTATCATGAATTGTGATCTGAAACACTCCGTTCAATATCTTTATGTTTCTTTGTTATTGTTTTCGGTTTTTCAGCGTTATGTTTGAAAGGCTTTCAAAAGAAGGGCGAGAATTCGAAGAGAACACTAGAGAACATGTGAACGAATATGCTGAAGCAGGATTAAGGACTTTAATACTTGCGTATCGTGAACTCAGTGATGAAGATTACAAAGAATTCAACGAGAAATTTACGGAAGCCAAGAACTCGGTGAGCGCTGAACGAGATGATATGATGAGCGAAGTGACGGATGAAATCGAGAAGGATTTGATACTTCTTGGTGCAACTGCCGTCGAGGATAAACTCCAAAAAGGGGTGCGTTTTTCTCGTAAATTGAGTTTTCAGTTTCAGCTAGACACATACCATCAAACCTATATATATACATATAATATATATATATATATATATATATGTATATGTACAAGAACCTTTGTTTTAGAGAAAGATTCAAAGGGGTTTCATATTATTCTCATTCGTACTCAAAAGCATCGTCTCTATCCTTTTGCAGGTCCCGGAATGCATTGACAAACTTGCTCAAGCCGGAATCAAGATATGGGTTCTAACCGGTGATAAAATGGAAACAGCAATTAATATAGGGTAAGATACTGTTACACTTGCCCATACTCTGTTTGTTGACTTTCAAGAGTCAAACTTGGTACTTTCCGATTTCAAATTTGGTGTTGGTTTAGTGTTTCTTTGATCTCCAAAATGTTTACGTTTGAATACTCTTTAGTATAATGAAACGTATTTATCGAACTTCTCTACATGAAGAATGTAATTTTTGTCAATTTCGAAGTTCAAAGACGGCTCCTTTTGACATTTGAAAGTCAAACTTGAACTCTTTTTTGCAGTTTTGCATGTAGTCTGCTTAGACAAGGAATGAAACAAATAGTGATCACCTTGGAATCACCGGAGATTGTAGCGGCAGAGAAATCCGGCGACAAAACTCTCATCGCGAAGGTGAGTGAACTCATTAGATTGTTAACGTTTCAAATTCCAAGTAAACTAGTTGTTAGCCGATAAATAGTCATGTTTGGTAAAAACTAACTGATAAGCTAGATAACAATGTAAAATGATCTAAAATGACCCGTTGAAAAATTAATTGGAAAAATTAATTGGAAAAATATGCTAGGCATAGTTAGGAAAAAAGTGAAAAAACCCCTTAAATGAAGTAGCTTTTCAAAAAGGTAACTTATGGCTAACCAAATGGCGCTTTAAAGCTCAAAAAATAAGCTAGCTTATGGTTGACAAACATAGCCTAAGATTTCGCTCCCACTTATGTTTTATTGATTGCAAATTACGAATTTGTCCTTATAGGTCTCGGAAAACAGTGTCAAGAAACAGATATTAGCCGGGAAGGCTCAGCTTGATGCTTCAAAGTCTGAGGCACATGCTTTGATCATTGATGGAAAATCTCTTGTGTATGCTTTAAACGACGACACGAAAAATGCATTTTTAGAACTTGCAGTCGGCTGTGCTTCTGTTATCTGTTGTCGTTCTTCGCCAAAACAGAAGGCACTGGTTAGTCTTTCGCCCCATAATCATTTCAAGACCACGTGGGTTTGTTAATGAACTAAAAAGAAACGTTTATGGAATGTAGGTTACGCGACTTGTAAAAGAGGGTACCGGGAAGACTACGCTAGCCATCGGTGATGGAGCAAATGACGTGGGAATGCTTCAAGAAGCTGACATCGGTGTTGGAATTAGTGGTGTCGAGGGAATGCAGGTACTTAAGATTGCAACCCTAAACCCTAAACCATATTTGCGCATTGTACTCGTTACTAATCATTTTCTTTTGTGGAAATAGGCGGTTATGTCCAGCGATATTGCAATTGCTCAGTTTCGGTTCTTGGAACGCTTGTTACTAGTCCACGGACATTGGTCTTACAGAAGAATTTCTTCGATGGTAAGAATTTTTTTTGTTTAAAAAGACTCTGTTTCGAGATTTCTTTCCCTAATTTGCTGCAACGGGGTATATAGTCGCTACTATAAAATCGGCCTTATAGAACATCAAATATGTGTTGTAATAGACTACTGTACATGACTTAAGTAAACAATTGTGCATCATATATAAAGTTAACATCGCATGTTAGGATGTATTTGAGCATCCTAGTAAGTTTTTTATGACACTTTTGAAGCTTTTTCATAAGACACTTTTGAAAAGTGTCCAGTAAACACATCTTTTTCATAGGAGACTTGTTTTTATAAGACATTTTTTTTAATAATGTCATATAAAAAGACTAATAATTGTCCTTAAAAACTTGTTATGATGGACTATCAGCTTATTATAACATTTTTTTAACCGTTTGCTCATATAAACTTAAAACCTATAAAACAGTCAATTAGGGCATTTAGACATATTTGACATCCTATAAAGGTGATCTTGTTGTAGCAAGTCTTTGAGGTTGATTGGACTAATTATCGTTTATATTTTGCAGATATGCTACTTTTTCTATAAAAACATAGTATTTGGAACTACGGTTTTCTTATACGAGGGTTACGCATCATTCTCTGGGCAACCTGCATATAACGATTGGTATTTGTCCCTTTACAATGTCTTCTTCACATCACTTCCGGTCATTGCCTTGGGAGTCTTCGACCAAGATGTATCTGCTCGGTTTTGTCTCAAGGTATCGAAACCTTACACCCTTATCATCTTATGAAATATATAATATTTATATACTGCATATATATATATATATATACTCACACACACTCCAAACCTTTAGTGAGGTTATCATCTTATTGAAGTGCAATCTTCGATAGTTCATATTCTCATCGTTAGCTCGGTTTTCGTTGGCAGTTCCCTTTGCTATACCAAGAAGGTGTGCAAAATACGCTCTTCGGATGGCGCCGCATATTCAGCTGGTTGCTCAACGGGCTATGCAGCGGTGTAATCATCTTTTTCCTCTGCATCAATGCCTTGGACCCCGAGTCTTACGACAAGAACGGAAAGACGGCCGGGATGGAAATCGTGGGGGCCACGTTGTACACTTGCGTCGTATGGGTCGTCAACTGCCAAATGGCGCTTGCCGTTAGCTACTTCACCTTAATACAACATGTCTTCATCTGGGGTGGCATCGTCTTATGGTACCTCTTCCTCTTGGCGTATGGATCGCTCTCAGTGTCCATTTCGACTAGTGCATATAAAGTGTTCGTGGAGACGTTAGCGCCTGCACCTACGTATTGGCTCGTGACCCTTTTCGTAGTGATCGCGGCTTTGATTCCGTATTTTTGTTTTAAGGCGATTAAAATGAGGTTCTTTCCGGGGTACCATGGGATGGTGCAATGGATAAGGCACGAAGGCCAAACCGATGATCCCGAGTATTGTAACATGGTGAGACAACGGTCGATACGGGCAACGACCGTGGGGTTCACGGCTCGTTCTATAGCGAGAGATAATAATTTGTATAATTTGGATCGATAATGATCTCGAATACGTAGGACAGTATTTATTTTTGATATGTTGTTTGTTTGTAAATTTAAATTCTTTTATTTCGTTATTTTCGGTTGTATATATATCGAATGTATATATGCTGAATTCGTAGGAATTGGATGCAATTCATATTCTTGTAATAAGTTTCATCGAAGGAATTTGGTCGAATTATACCTTCAATTATATTAATTTACAATTTTTATGTTTATTGAACTACAATTTAAATATATACTATAAATAATTCAACTTATAAAAATTATTAAAATAATTTAATAAAAATATCAATAAAATAAATTAATAAATAAGATTTTAATTAAACTGTTACAAATTGATGTTGAAATCAAAATCTCCCAACAGATGTTAACCTTAAGGACACGTTTGGTTTGCGGTAATGGATTGGAATAGATTGGATTTCATGTAAGGATTTGGATTTGAGTGGATTTGAAATCCCTTCATGTGTTTGGTTTGTAGGATTTGGAGTGAAAGTCGATTGAAGTCCGAAGTGAGTTATCAAATCCCTCAGGATTTAGATTTGAAATCCCGGCCCATTGCAAAGGAATTCCAAATCCATCATGTAGTGGATTTTAAAAAAGTCATAGGATTTAAAATCCGGTCAATACATTCTATTCCTACAATCCAAACGCAAGATTGGAATGGATTTGAAATCCAAATCCATCCAAATCCAATCCATTCCTGCAAACCAAACGGGACCTAAGGGTGACAATTTTGTATCAAATCAAACTAATTAATATGTGTATTAACTGTATTAATTAAATTGATACAAATTTAGTCGGTATCAATTACCGTTGGTTGTTAGTACCGTACCAAGTATGCAAACTTGTTACGATATTGAAAGTCACGTACCATGAATCCATGATAGTACCATGGTACCGACGTATTTAATTATTTATCAGTTTTTGTATTAAAACATTGTAACTATTTTGTTTGAACATTTCAATATTTGCAAGTTTTATTTCTTGGAATTTAAAACCCTTAAACATCATATCATCATATGTGCTTCCAAAAAACTCAAAATGTTACTCAAAATTTATAAAACGACAAGTTTTCATATATGTAACTTGAAGTTGGTATAAAACCGATACCAACATGTACCAACCAAAAAAAAGTGGGTATCAATTAAGTTGGTTCAAAAAAAAATAATAACTTATTGGTACACGATATAAGATTTTGTGTACCAATTAAAATTGGTTGATACACTGTATTTTGGGGAAAAACTTGGTACCATACCAAGTCCAACCTAGTTAAGCTTGTAGGTTAGCTTACTGAAATAAGACTTACACCTTTCAGGATTTTTCTCAAAGATTATCAGTTCGAGTCCTACAAAGTTACTAAAGATTTTTCTAACTGTTCTCCAGACCGTGTGATTAATCGAGGCACACACAAATTACCTCAAACACCCATGGTTGAAAAGAAGAAAAACATTAGCAGTGTCATACTATGCTGGTAGTATTTATTTCTGGTCCGTAATGTACTCCTCTTTATATAAATATAATAAACATGTTCGATCATTGATCATTAAATTTGTAAAAAAAAAGTCATAATAAAAATAAAATATATTAAACTTTTAAAATTTTAATTTTTAATTTTAAATAATGATTTATTAAGAGGTAGAAAAATATATCATGATTGAAAAGTTACAAAAAGAACTATTAGATTTTTTTGGGTATTTAATTTATCTAATTTTCAGTAATTACAATACCAAAACTAGCAATTTATATAGTTATCCATACATTGTACATGATTTTATAAATAATAACAAATAATATGTTGGACTGAGGACCGTGTGAAAATATGAGTTAAATTGAGAAGTGCAAGAATGAATATGAACATTTATCAATTTTAATTAGTGTTGATTTAATGTTCAGATTAAATATCAAAATAACTCATTAATTAATCTTCAATTAAGATTGATCCAATGGTGGAAATCTCTTCTTACCCTTCTCACGGTAACTACTATTCTTACCGAAAATCAATTCATTAATATGTTGATGGTATATATTGAATTTAAAATAAATTATTAAATTAATTTTCTAACAATGTATTTTGAATATATATATATATATAGAGAGAGAGAGAGGGGGGGGGGGGGGGGGAGGGAGAGAGAGAGGGAAAAAAAGTTCAAATAAAAACTCAATTTTTATTGTGCACGTGAAGATGAATCTTAACCCCTCCATCTCTATTGATCCAACAACTCATATTAAATATAGTTTTTTTAATTAAAATTAGATTAGGGTTAAAAATGGAAAATAATTTAAACTCACGCCTACCATATTTGACTATTTATTTTCTTTTTTAATTAAAAAAATTTACTCACTTAAAGTTTAAAATAAATTATCTTAAAAATTAATAATATTTTAATCAAACAAATTACATCAAAAAAAAAAAACGAGAATTTCGTGCTCTTCGATATGACATCCATCTCGATATAGTTTTTTTTTTGTTGTTTTAACCATTTTTTTACGTGAAATGCTATATATGTGTTATATTCATTATGAATATTTATGTACGTTCAATTGTGTACCACACCTCGACACCGTAAACCATAACTCGACATCACCTTCTTCAACACTTTCTTCAACGTCGTAAAAACATCGTTCTTCATCACCGTAACCCAACACCCATCGAGACGAATCGAGAACCTATCGAGTTTCGATTGTGAATCGGGGAACAAAAGAGAGTGTGTCATGTCTCCACACCTTCACGGGTCTTTCATGTATTTTTCATCATGAATAATGTATCATTCAGAATGAATAATACAACATTCAGGGTGAATAATACACGATTCATTAATCCGTGTATTATTTATCCTGAATATTGTATTATTCATCATGAATAATGAATGAAAGTTCACATTTGTTATTCATACTGAATCTGGGACACCCGGGGATGTGCATACATATTAATAATGAGTTAAACAAAATTTTGGTTGTGAATCGGGAAACAAAAGAGAGTGCGTCATGTGTCTACAACTTCACGGGTCATTCATATATTATTCATCATGAATAATGTATCATTCAGGATGAATAATACAACATTCAGAGTGAAAAATACACGATTCATGATGAATAATACATTAATCATGAATTCGTGTATTATGCATCTTGAATGTTGTATTATTAATCATTAATACTGTATTATTCATCATGAATAGTGATTGTGTGTTTACCTTTGTTATTCATACTAAATGTGGACACCCGGGGACGTGCATACATATTCATAATGAATATAACACATATATATTATTTCACGTAAAAACACTTAAAATGAATATATATATATATATATATATATATATATTGTAACACCCCGGATTTTCGATAAGTAAAGATCACCCGGACATTTTCGAAACTCGTAGATGGTGGGGGGGTTTGTTGGGAAAACTTCGTTTAAAGTCCCTTAGGGTGTCGAGGACTCTAGCATCGAAAAAGTCGGATTTTCGGAGTTCGGGGGGAGTGGGGCGACAGTGCCCGACGATTGTGCCAAAGGGCACAATCGCGTGGCATAGTCGTGGGGACTCCACCCCTTGCGATACAAGTGGGGCGATTGTGCCCCTACGACAGTGACCATGTCAAGGTCGCGGGGCACTATCGCGAGCGGGTGCCAGGGCATTAAAATGTCCGAATTCTCACCATTTCTTCTCATTTCTCATTTCTATCTTCTCCCCTTTTCTCTCCTAAACCCCAAAACCGAACCCTAACCTATTTTGGGGGTTTTTCCTCCCCAAACCACATGACTACTCACCATCTAACTAATTGGAATCTTGAACCACAAAACCTCCATTTTCATCTTCCTCATCAAGTTCATCGGTTGGAAGCTCGGGTTGAAGAGTTGGATTGGGTGTTCTCGGAAAGTCTCGTCATCTCTAATGGTAAGCTTTCTTGAAATAATGTTATAAATGATCCATTGGTGGTTTCTTAGTGTTTGATATCTCGAATCTCAGATTTGATGGTTTTTGGGAAACTAGGGTTTTGATCTTGTTGAGGATTTTAGTAATTAAAGGTTGGGGAAATGTTTCTATATGATTATGTATGGGTATTTATGATTTGGATTTGTATGGATCTAGGTTTTGGAAGTTTTCGGCTTGAGGATTCAAGCGGCCTTCAAAAGAGCTCGTTGGGTGAAATCTAGATTTAGCCTAAATCTAGCAAGGTGAGTTCAAGTTGATTTGTGAAAACGTTGTACATGCCAAAATGTCTTTTCTAAAGTGTTTATGTGTTTTACATGAAATTATCAAATGTTGGGTTATTTACTAATCTTGAATTATTTGAAGTATTTAGCCTTATAAATTTTGTATAACACCCACATTTGGGGGTTTTGGGCATTTTGATAAATGTGTCACGAATGAATGTGTTTTAAATGTTTTATTTCACAAATAGATTTTTAGTCAAAGAGATACACTTTTAAATGTTTGTCGGGTTTTATGCATCATTCATGAAAGGGAATGTTTTATAAAGTATTACTTGCACATTTATGTGGGGTACTTGAAAGAATGTTTATAGTCTCATCTTATGATTTTCATTCTTATCAGCAGTTAAATTTGGAAAATGCATATTTTTGGTGTTATGAGGCATTCGGAAAATATAAGGGTATAAGTTCATTTGGAAAATGGGTTGCCTCAACTAACGTTGAGTTTTGAACTAATCCTACTTTTGGTCATTGTGTTTGCATATCCGTTGGTCGAGTGCGTTTTATTGTAATTTTTATTTCATTTACCAATGAGTCAATGGGTTGCTAAGCCAGCAGCTTGGTATTTTTATTTCGATTAGGTTTTAGGACAATTGTCCAGTTTTGGTAGCTCGACTTAGAGTCGTGGTTGCGATATTGGATGAGGATTTCAACATAATAACCTTTTGCGGTTGAACCTTTCGCGGTTGAACCTTTCGCGGTGGAACCTTTCGCGGTTGAAGACTTTCCGTGGGTGTAAGTTTGAAGCCACTGAGCCTGACATCCCTTGCGTGTACTTTTGTTTATATGACTAGTCTTAACAACATAAAATGGGCTTACTTTATGGACCGTCACATTTTATGGAATCGGGTCTTCCCCGTCACCGAAAGGTGTTGTTTTTGGGTATTGAGTTTTATTATCCAAGTTTTTGGTGACGTTTTGTATAATTGGGTTTTACCCTTGGTTTATGGGTTGAGTATTATGCCCACCCGTGTTTTGGGTGTTTTGGGATATAAGGTTTAACCGTATCTCTATAAATGGAGAGTTCAATTTATATTTACGCCTTGAGTGAATTTTGGGTTAAAACTAATTTATGAATGGACGACTTACATTGGTATCATCATTTTTGAAGTAGTTTGGTTTGGAAAATGTCCACATTGGAGTTCCTTGTCTAAAATGCATATTATTGGAAAATGAGTCATTTTCACATGTAAGACGTATCATATTGAAGGACTATAACTTTAACTGCATCATTTCTTTTTAAACGATTATTTTATATATGTTGAAAAACTCTTGAACTCACTAGGCGTTAAGCCTAACATTTTTATTTGTCGGCATGTGCATCGGGTTTCAAGGTTGGGAGTTGGTTCTAGCTGTCCTATGAAGAGTAGAGCCTTAGCTAGATCCGAAAGTAAGTATTCGGCAAAGTCTTCCGCTTTATGGAGATAGTGACTATGCATGGGGTTTAGTAGCACCCATACTTATCATGGACTTTTGTATAGAATAAATGTTTGTATTTAGGTTAAATCTTAAATTGTGGTTGCAGATGATTCTTTTATTGGTGTATTTAGAAAATTTTAAATTAGTTGCTATTTCCAGAATTCAGGGTGTTACATATATATATATACATATATATATATATATATATATCGAGATGAATGTCATATCGAAGAGCACGAAATTCTTGTTTTTTATGTAATTTGTTTCATTAAAATATTAGTAATTTTTTAGATAATTTATTTTAAACTTAAGGAAGTAAAAGTCTTTTAATTAAAGAAGAAAATAAAAGATTAAATAAGATAGACGTTGATTCAAATTTCCAGTTTTGTCCCTAATCAGTAATCACTTCTCAATTAAGCAATTCATTTAAAATAATTATGCTATTTATTAAATAAATATAAAAGGGTAATTTAGTAATAAAAGACAACCCATAAATGCATTTAATTGATTTATTCTTTGCCATAAATAGGAAATCTACAACTACCATAAATAAAAATTCCATAACTTGATAAAAAACTTTAACTAATTGTTCACAATTTGTATTCAAGTCTTTACACAATGATTTAGGCTATGTTCGGCAAACTAGTTGATAACCTAGTTTATCAGTCATCAGCTAGTTGGTAGCTGATAAGCTAACTGATAGATAAATCAAGTTTGACAAAAACTAGCTAATAAACATATAAAATAACCAAAAATAACATCTTAAAAAAAATAATCAATTATAATATTTCATAATATAATTAAAACAGATTTATATTAATATAATATGTTAATTAATATAAACAAGATAGTAAAGAAAACTTAAATAATATAATATGTTAATTATAAGAATTTAAATTTTATTATTATATATACTGTAAATTTTGAGTTTGTTAAAATAAATTTTAGAAAAAATTAATATTAACTTATAATTTTAAATAACCATTACATGTAATATAAATATAAATAAATAATTGACTCAAATTGATAACTAAAATATCATGACTAATATTAAAAAAATAATAATATAAAAATAACTTATATGATTATCAGTAAATCTAAATAATTAAAAATTAACATCAATTTTTAATTAAAATCTAATTAATAATTTTCATTTAATATTTATTAATATTAGTAATAATTAATTTTTAATAATTAAAATTTATTTATAAGTAATAGTTAATAAATAATAAGTAATATTAATAAAAATATAATAAGAAAAAATCACAAAAAACTCATCATAAGCTACACCAAGTAGTTTATCAATAAGTTTGCTTATGTCCATCCAAACATATACTAAAAAATAAGCTAACTTAGCTTATAAGCTAGCTTACTTTTGCCAAACGATGCCTTAGAGATCTTTCGATTATTTTTTGTTTTTTTTTCCTCGATGTTGTTGTGTAACATTGTTTTCACAAAGAGATCACCATGTCTAAAAAAATAGATGGTCACAATGTTTAATTGAAACAATATATTTGACAGTAATTTAATCGTGAATACTAGCTATATGTTTTTGGTTCTGGGTTCACCGGAGTTGCTTGATGGGTGTTGAAATTTGATTTTTGATTTTGTTCGTAATGTGTATCTATATATTTGCGCAATGTTTTTAGGTTTTGTAGTTTTTTTGATTTTGGTGTTTTTGTTTGCACATTGTGTTCACTTGTGATCACAATGTGTTATTTGGTGATAATTGTTAAGATTAATGGTCAAATGGGTGTTCACAATATCTTATTTTACTTGTTAGGTTTAATTTTAGAGTAAATTACATATTTGGTCCATGTGGTTTATGTATTTTAACAGTCTGAGTCCCTACTTTGAAATATCTATGGATTGTATCATCGTGGTTTGTATTTTATAACGCCTTGGGTCCCTAAAACCAACTTCGTTAAATTTTTTTTGTTAAATAGGTTAAGTACAAGGGTATTTTAGTCATTCTATTTTTATCTTATTTTTTTTATTAAAAACAACAGGGACCAAACATGTAATTTGCTCGTTATAGTATATAGATCTGGTCATCCCTTTATCCCTTTATCGTCGGCGACCTCCCCCCTTTGCCATCCATTTATCGTCGACAAAGATCTGGTCTCTTTCCATCGCTCACGATCAACCAAACTCTCTCCTCCTCCCATCCCACCACCCTCTGATCTGAGCTCGATGAGACTACTACCACCAGCAGGGATATCACAGGAGATGGTGACACCGACGAGACAAAGACGGTCCCTGGTCTTCTTCTTCTTCTTCCTCATCTCTAATGGCAATAATTTAAACAAATAAAACATCAAGAAACCCTTTCGGACTTCAGTTTTTCTAAAAACCCATTTTGGTCTTCAAATTTTCCAGACACCCATTTGGTTTCTTCAAAGTTGTGGGTTGTATGTATAGACACAATCAACAGTAATGTCGGGTTAAGGTTCTTGTGGACATCACTCTACTGTGAATCAGATCATAAAATAATTCTTATGAATTTTAACCCACACCATCATTATTGGTATGGAACCTTCACTTTCTTCATCCTTTATTCTTTAATTTGTATTATATTATCTATCTTTTTTTTTAAATTTATTTCTAAGGTCGTACACCCATCTGTTTCCATAATCATTGAATGTGTTTGAAAAATTGACCCACTACTTTCGGAGTTTCGTTTCAAAATCTTTGATTTGGAAGATGGGTTTTGGATTTTGAAGATTTTCTAATCTGGGTTTTGTTGGGATTTGGAGACCCATTCTCCCACTTCTTTTTCTCCGGTGAACCCCCTTCCCCTTCGCACCTCCATCGTTACAACATAATCGAGACCAGATTTAAGCATGGGTGATTCATCAAACAACAGAGATGATCGATGTGGTATACAGGACTTCGCCGGAGGGAGGGTGGGCCGGTGAAGGTATTATCGGGGAAAATGAAGTCACCGTTGGGTTTTATTAATATATAGAGTAAACTACATGTTTGGTCCCTGTTGTTTTTAATACAAAACTAAAAGAAGAGTAGAATGACTAAAATACCACTTTAGTTGACATATTTATGGAAAATTTTAACGGAGTTAGAAGTCAGGGATCCAAGGCGTTATAAATTTCAAACCACGAGGATGCAATCCATAGATATTTTAAAGTAGGGATCCAGAGTGTTAAAACACCTAAACCACAAGGACCAATAATATAAATTACTTTTAATTTTATTTTTTAAATTATGTTGTTAATGATATGAGAGAAGAAATAGTAAAGAGAGGAGAGAGAGAATTTATAAAATACCTGTAATAACTTTTATTTAAAATTTTAATTTAAAATTATCATAATTACTAATTTCTTAATTTAACCTTAATTTAATATGATTTTTAGTTTATATTAGATCTCATAAATTACATAAATCTTAAAAGAAGACCCTCTATACACTAGTTGTATACTCGTGTTATACATCAAGATGTAAAATAAAAAAATTACATATCTTTTACACTCAAGAGAACAAATATGAAAAATATTTCAAAATTCAAAGTTGGGGTCTTTTGAAACTATAGTCATGGAGCCTCATCCTATAGTCATGGAGCTTACTCCACATTTTCTTACTATACATGTAGAACATGTTTTCAACCCAAAAAAAAAAAATCTCTAAAAAAAAGTCGTGGGCAAAGTCGCCCGTATCTATTTTTTTGATGTTAATGTCAAATTATATATGATTTTCAACATGATTTGTTGTTTTTCTTGTTTTTTTAATTAATTAGCGTTCTCGTTTGAACCTCCTCCCCCCCTCTCTCTCTTTCTATATGTATGTATGTATAGACATTTTACGAGAATACGAGAATTGTGATATCATATATGATACACAAGTTAAATCATATATGATTAAACACTTGTTACATTGGCAATACATAGACGTTCAATCATATATGATTAAATGCATCCACAGGCCGTGTAATCAATATCTCACTTATCGTCTTCTCGCAAAATGTTTAACTTCTCGCATGATTCTTCTTATATATATATATATATGTGTGTGTATGTGAAGGATCGTGTGAGAAGTTGAGGTTAACGTGAGAAGGGATCTAAACCGTTGATCACTTTTAATCGAATGCCCTCCCATGAATTGCACCCATTTCTCATTCAACAATTGATAACCACTTCTCACACTTCTTCATATTAACTTCAACTTTTCACTGGAACCCAACTATATATTATATACCGGTTAATCCTTCTACTACTGGTCAACAAAAGTACGCCATCTATAAACGTCAGAACGCCTTTCCCCAGCTCCAATCCATATATATATATATATGCGTATAAACAATCCTTCTACTATACTTTCTCTCTCTCTCTCTCTCCCCCCAAAAAGGTAGGTTGGGTAGAACTTAGAAGAACCAAAAAATGTTGTGTAAATCAACGATATCAAGTTTCATTACATCATTTACTAATTATTTGATATGGGCATGGGATATCTTGATTCATCTTTGTTTCTTTCATCACCATAACTTAAAGCATCAGCTTCTTCATCATCATCTTCCCAAAAACAGCCAATTAGATCTAATTGCTACTCAGTTGCAGTGCTCCAACAAGCTGGAGCCAGTTGAGTGTGCAGTCTGCTTGTCAAACATAGAAGAAGATGAAGAGATTAGAGTCCTCAGATGCGACCATTTGTTTCACAAAGGTTGCCTCGACCGTTGCATCGAGTATAGGCACACGACGTGCCCCTTATGTCGCGATATTCTAGCCGGCCCTCGAATGGTCTGTGAGCTTGGCCGTGAACTGTTGTTTTTCAGTTTCTGTTCAAATAATCGTTCCAGTGATCATGATGATGATGATGATTTCGATAGATGGTGGATCCGGTGAATCATGTCTCAATGATTTACATGAGATCTTTTTGTTTTTTAATTTAATTACCAAATGTTATATATAATATTGTGAAGTGAAGGAAAGAAAGTGTATGTACGAAGTGCAATATATATATATATATATATATATATATATATATAGTTGTTATATATAAAATTTGTTATTTGATATATTCGAGGTCTATCCAATGCTTGAAAGATGTATATGCACTACTATTAGAAAATTGCTTAATACCGACCAAAATTTATCGACGGCCAAAATCCGTCGGTAATTTTTGACAGAACACCGACGGAAAGAAGCTATTTGCGACAATTTACAAATACGTCGGTAAATATAAACATTTCCGACGGATCACCGACGAACATAAAATTATTTTATTTTTGATTTTTTTAAGTATTGGATTCCGTAGGTAATCCGTCGGTAAGCTTATTAATTTAATTATTTTTTTTCAACTTCCCGTCGGTAATCCGTCACAAATTACCGACGGATTTCCGACGGCCTTTAGGAAATCCGTCGGTAAATAATTTATTTTTTTCCAATAATTTCTTCGGTGATTCGTTGATGTATGTATGTTTGTGTGTCGTATGCATATTAGTGTGTGTATGTATATCATGTACATATCTATATGTGTATGTACGTATGTATATGTATATATATGTATATATGTATTGCTTGTATATATATAGTACATATATATGTATATACGTGTATGTCGTATGCATATAAGTGTGTGTATATGTCTATATCATGTATGTGTGTATGTATATATGTCTATAGATCATGTATTGTATACATATGTATATATTGCTAATGAGGAAGAATCATGCGAGAAGTTAAACATTTTGCGAGAAAGGGAGAAGTATGATGTAACACCCCAAAAATGGGACAAACAAAAACTTCCGGAAAAGGGAAATATGGTAATCAAATATATGCCAAAGCATGAGCTCACTCAAAAGAACGATATACGCCTGTACAATTACAAGTTTGTAATAACAAAGCAATGAGGATAACAACCTCTCAATCTAATTCCTAACTGAGAAATAAGATTACAATTGGTTGTCATCTACTTCCAAAATAATTGTCTTCTATAATGGCGTCCCAAAAAAATATCCCCAAGTTCGCATCTAAGTCATCTAGACCTTCTTGGCGGTCGCGCCGCTAGAACCTGAGATACACATCAAACCAATCAAGTGTTAGGCCAAACGAGCCTAGTGAGTTGAACAATATACATGACATAAGCATTTAAATCATTTATAGACATAAAGACCATACAGGAATCAATGGGGGAGACCCATCACACTACTGAGTTCCACCCCAAGTCAATGCACCTTGATGTTTACTCGCTTGAGCAACATCCCGAAGGCCCGACACATTTAAAGACTACCTCCCAGGCATTACTTCAAATGGCGGAGGTCTAGGTACATACCGTCATGGTGGCACCCTAGAATACATCCTCCTAGCGTTTACTCATATTTCATCCGACATACATGAAATTCCATCTTTAAACATAACCCATGGCAATAAAATACATGTACAAGACTTCACATAGCCCCAAGCATATTTTAGGTACAAAACTCTAAAATGTGCAAGTTCGAGAACAATCCCCATGGTTCACAAAACAACACATAGACATGATTAAATAATATCAATAGCAACATCATCAAGGTCTATATGAAGGACCATAAAATCCCATTAATCTCAAATGTAGCAATTATGTCAAACTTATCAGGTGATCGATTTCTACATGTATGAAATATTTAACAAGTAAACACACAAGATATGTATCTCATTTGAAAAAAGGTTAGTAGAAACTCACTATCTAGGTTTTATATATAAACCCTAGAAAACTTAGAGAACTCAAGTATAGGTGAGGAGTAGGAGACTTCAAGTTGAAAGCTTGGATTCCTTGTTGAGAATCTTCAATAAATGGTTTCGAAGTCTTAAATCATTCCCCCAACCACCAATGAGTAAATGTTTTGCAATAAATGAGGAGTGATGAGTGTGAGGTTGTTAAAAATCGTCCCTTGGGTTTCTCTCTTAAGAAAACTGATTTTGGTGAAGTTAAAAGAGTACAAAATGAGAAAGAAAGCATTTTAACCCGTTTTAGGACCTGCAGGTAGTCCCGCGGCTTTGGCCACGGCTTTGAGGCCGCGCCACAAGTCGCACGTGTGCTCCAAAGCTTGAACTCTAGAGAGTCCCGTGGCTTTGAGGCCGCGCCTTAGGCCGCGTAAGTTACTGCCTCAACATTTCATCTTTGATTTGAAAGATATAAGGACACACACACATGCAAATACATATACAAGTTCTAAATAAAACTATGGGCGTTACAATCCTCCTCACCAAATAAGGATTTCGTCCCCAAAATCTCACTCTCTAAATAGATGATGGTATCTCTTTCTCATGTCCTCTTCCGACTCCCACGTCACGTTTGCACCTCGGTGATGCTTCCATTGGACCTTTACCATGGTCACTTCTTTGTGTCGCAATTGCCTTGTCTTTGATTCCAATATGGCTTCCGGTTCTTCCACGCACACATCGGTTACTGTTGTCCACCCGAATTTCTGACAAAAGGATTACACTTTCCTCCTCAACTAGGCATCTGCGAAGATAACACACGTGAAACGTAGGGTAGATCCCGTCCATTTCCGGTGGCAACTCCAATCTATAGGCTTGTAGCCCGATTTTCTCTAGAATTGTGAAGGGTACAAGAAAACGACGACTAAGCTTCCCGCACTTCCCGAAACCGATGATCCCCTTCTATGGTGACACCTTCAACATAACCCGTTCCCCCACTTGGAACTCAACCGGTCTTCGCTTTTTGTCTGCATAACTCTTTTGTCGGTTTTGGGCTGCCTTCAACCGTTCACGGATACCTTTTACCTTATCCTTCGTTTCTTGTACTATTTCCGATCCCGCAAATTGCTTCTCCCCCGCCTCGAGCCAATACACCGGTGTCCTACATTTTTCGTCCGTAGAGTGCCTCGAATGGTGCCATTCCAATGCTCGAATGATAACTGTTGTTGTACGCGAATTCCACCAACAGCAAGTGTGAATCCCAATTTCCCCCGAAGTCTATGACACATGAATGAAGCATGTGCTCGAGAGTTTGTATGGTCCTCTCACTTTGACCGTCCGTTTGAGGATGATAGGTTGTACTAAGTTTGACTCTTGTACCTAACTCCTTTTGCAAGCCATCCCAAAATTTGGAGGTAAACTACCTATCCCAGTCCGAAACTATGGATAGTGGGACACCGTGATGCGACACTACTTCGTCAATGTAGAGCTTAGCTAACTTGTCCATCGGTAAGGTTTTTCGCATTGCCAAAAAGTGCGTGCTCTTCGTGAGCCTATCCACCACCACCCAAATAGTGTCGTGACCTCGCAAGGTCTTTGGTAATTTTGTGACAAAGTTCATCGTGATGTGCTCCCATTTCCATTCCGGAATGGCCAATGGTTGTAAGCTCCCATAAGGTCTTTGATTATCCGCTTTGACTTGAAGGCATGTGACACACCTTTCCACATACTTGACCACATCGAGCTTCATCACCGACCACAAATAGTGAAGTTTCAGATCTCTATACATCTTGGTGCTCCCGGGATGTATGGAGTACTTTGACTTGTGTGCCTCCGTCAAAAGCAACTCACAGTTTTCTCCAATCTTCGGTACCCAAACCCTTCCTTGGAATAGTTTAAGGCCACGACCATCTTCCGTTAGTATTTCTCGTTGCTTCACCATGATCTCGGCCTTGAGGTTCTCTTCCCGAAGTGCCTCGGCTTGACTCTTCTTGATGTTCTCCACTAAGATTGATATCACGTCTATCCTTGAAAGAGGGACTTTGATTTCACTCCCATAACTTTTCCGGCTCAAAGCATCCGCCACAACGTTGGCTTTACTGGGGTGGTAAAGCAACTCACAGTCGTAATATTTTAAGAGTTCCAACCATATTCGTTGCCGCATATTGAGGTCCTTTTGGTCGAATATATACTTCAAACTTTTATGATCGATGAATAGAGTACACTTCGTCCCGTAGAGGTAATACCGCCACTACTTCAAGGCAAATACCACTGCCGCTAACTCCAGGTCGTGCGTAGGGTAGTTCTTCTCGTGATCTTTGAGTTGTCGCGATGCATACACGATCACCTTTCCTCTTTGCATCAAAACGCACCCGAGACCCAACTTAGAGGCGTCACTAAAAACCACGAAGTCGTCGGTTCCTTTGGGTAAGGATAGGATCGGTGCTTCGCATAAATTCCTTTGGAGAGTCCTGAAGGCTTTCTCTTGCGTCTCGGTCCATAAGAACTTAACGTTCTTCCTTGTTAACGATGTGAGTGGAGAGGCGATTTTTGAAAAATCTTGAATAAACCGTCGGTAGTAACCGGATAATCCCAAGAAACTTCTTATCTCTGTTGGACTCATCGGTGGCTCCCAATTCATCATCGCTTCTATCTTCGTCGGGTCCACTTTCACTCCGTCCTTTGATACTACATGACCCAAGAATTGAACCTCTTGGAGCCAAAATTCACATTTCGAAAACTTCACAAACAACTTCTCTTTTCGAATAACCTCCAAGACCTCTCGTAAATGCTTTTGATGCTCCATCTCGTCTCGAGAGTATATAAGAATATCGTCAATAAAGACTATAACCGATTTGTCCAAGAAGGGTCGACATACTCGGTTCATCAAGTCCATAAATACGACCGGAACATTAGTCAATTCGAATGGCATGACTAGGAACTCATAATGGCTGTACCTCGTCCGAAATGCCGTCTACGGTATATCGCTCTCCTTCACCCGCACTTGATGGTAACCGGACCGCAAGTCTATCTTGGAGAAACACCCCGCCCCTTGTAGTTGATCGAAGAGGTCGTCGATCCGAGGAAGTGGATACTTGCTCTTCACGGTGACCTTGTTGAGTTCGCGGTAGTCGATACACATCCACATAGACCCGTCCTTCTTCTTTACGAATAACACCGGAGCTCCCCAAGGCGACGAGCTCGGTCGTATAAATCCCTTCTCAAGGAGTTCTTGTAATTGTGTCATCATCTCTTGCATTTCCGTCGAGGCGAGACGATAAGGAGCATGAGCAATCGGTGCGGCACCCAGAGTGAGGTCGATATGAAATTCTACTTTTCGTTCCGGTGGTAGCCCAGGTAGATCTTCCGGGAAGACATCCGGGTATTCGCGCACCACATCCACATCTTCCACCTTCTCTTTCTCCAATTTCGCATCAATTATGTAGGCTAAGTTTGAAGCACATCCCTTTGCTAGACTCTTTCGTGCCTTGAGTGACGAGATAATCATGTTGGCCTTTCGGTTCTTCTCTCCGTAGATTATCACTTCTCCACCCTTCGACAAGGGTACATGAATCATTTTCTTAGAACAAAATATGCCGGCATCGTGTCTAGCTAGCCAATCCATCCCAATGATTACATCAAACCCCCCGATATCCGCCAGTAACAAATCTATAACGAAGGACTCCCCATCTAATTCTAAGGTACAACCAACAAAGCATTCTTGTACTAACATGTGCTCCCCATTGGCTACTTCTACTACTAAGGCATCAGATAATGAACTAGAAGAGATAACGAAATTCTTGAAAAATGTAGTGGACACAAAGGATCGATTCGCATCAGAATCAAATAAAACGCGGGTAGGTAAAGAGTTCACTAGAAACGTACCTAACACGATATCCGTCGTCACTCTCGCTTCAACCGCCGTCATTTGGAAAGCCCGACTTGGCGCTTTCGGTTGGATTTATCTCTTTGGTGTAACCCCGCTTGGAACCCCTTGGTTACCCCTTGCTAACTTGGGGCAATCCCTCTTGATGTGCCCCGGTTCCTGGCACTCGTAACAAACTCCCCGTGAGGGGCAATCCCGGCTCATGTGGTCCTTTCACCTACACTTGAAACACTCCATAGTGCCAGAAAATGGTTTTGGATTACAAGACACGAAATGTTTACTCTTACACTTGGGACACCATCTCGCCTCCCATCGTGGATCCACGTTCCTCCATCCGTTAAATGGTTTGGACGGTCGCGCGGGCCCGGTTGGCCCTTCCCATTTTCGCTTCTCACCTTGTTGCTTCTTCTCCTCTCTCTCCTGAACGATGTCATCCTCCACCAACTGAGCTGCTTCTATAACTTCCTGCAAGGTATTCACCCGAGCGTTCCTCACACCCGTTTTCATTTTTGCCGGTAATCCTTTCATGAATGCTTTTATCTTTAACCCTTCGACAGGAGACAAATGCTCAACCAGACTGAGCTTGTCCATGAACTGCTTCGTGTAGTTGGAAATAGAAAATTTGCCCTTCTTTAGGTTGCGGAACTCTTCTTCTATTTTATCAAGCGCCTTCTCATTGCAATACTTTTCCATGATCTTCTTCTTGAAGGTTGACCAAGTGAACTTGGCTAGAACTTCTGGTGTAAGGGTTCTTCTGGTAACGTTCCACCAACTCAGCGCATCCCCTCTGAGTATCTGGGACGCAAACTTGACCCTTTGAGAGTCCGCGCACTCGCTTGACTCAAATGCCATTTCCACATCCTAAATCCACTTTACGCACACTAGTGGATCGGTCGTTCCGGAGAACTCTGGAGGTCGTCTATACAAGAAAGATTTGAAAGAGTAACCCCCTTCTTTCTTCTTTTTGGTCCTAATTGCATGCTCCTCTGTCCCGATTGCATTTTCGGCACCGCCCGATCCAATCACCACATTGTCTCCCACCGTCTCATGTCTCCGGTTGTTGGCATCCCTGTCCTCCAAAACCTTCATAAGTCTCTCATCCCGCTTGTCCATCACCGAATTCATCATTTGCATGATGCTAGCCAATAGAACCGATTGAGGCCCATTTCTTGAAGTATGGGATTCTCAGTTTCCAAGTCCACACGAGGGACTTCATCAATAATCCCTTCTAGCATGGGAGGAATCGGTGGATTGGTTTGTTGCACTGTTGGTTTTGCTTGCCTTGCAGTTCTCGGGGCAGTTACACTCGCTTCATTTACATCTTCGGGAGTCCCCACCCGACTCCTCGTGTTTACCATTGTGAACTGCCACACAACATGGTTCACACCGGTTAATTCTTTAAAAGATAATCGGTTCGATACGTACTACTACAGAGATTAACCGTCATAATAACAATTTCAAGCATGCTCACGTAATCATAAATTCAGAACAACACTGACCAAGTGAGATTGTGAACATACTTTACATAAGAACTCTCGTTGTCATCATCATAAGTTTCAATCAATGCAATTTCGTAATCCTAATACTCTCCCCACCTAGAAATGTTCAACCCATGTGGACAATGATCCTATAAGCATAACCAGTCTAGGTATACTAGAGTTGACACCTAATTCACTTAAACTAAAGCTCTGATACCAACTTGTAACACCCCAAAAATGGGACAAACAAAAACTTCCGGAAAAGGGAAATATGGTAATCAAATATATGCCAAAGCATGAGCTCACTCAAAAGAACGATATACGCCTGTACAATTACAAGTTTGTAATAACAAAACAATGAGGATAACAACCTCTCAATCTAATTCCTAACTGAGAAATAAGATTACAATTGGTTGTCATCTACTTCCAAAATAATTGTTTTCTATAATGGCGTCCCAAAAAAATATCCCCAAGTTCGCATCTAAGTCATCTAGACCTTCTTGGCGGTCGCGCCGCTAGAACCTGAGATACACATCAAACCAATCAAGTGTTAGGCCAAACGAGCCTAGTGAGTTGAACAATATACATGACATAAGCATTTAAATCATTTATAGACATAAAGACCATACAGGAATCAATGGGGGAGACCCATCACACTACTGAGTTCCACCTCAAGTCAATGCACCTTGATGTTCACTCGCTTGAGAAACATCACGAAGGCCCGACACATTTAAAGATTACCTCCTTGACATTACTTCAAATGGCGGAGGTCTAGGTACATATTGTCATGGTGGCACCCTAGACTACATCCTCCTATAGTGTTTACTCATAGTTCATCCGACATACATGAAATTCCATCTTTAAACATAACCCATGGCAATAAAATACATGTACAAGACTTCACATAGCCCCAAGCATATTTTAGGTACAAAACTCTAAAATGTGCAAGTTCGAGAACAATCCCCATGGTTCACAAAACAACACATAGCCATGATTAAATAATATCAATAGCAACATCATCAAGGTCTATATGAAGGACCATAACTAAAATACCAATAATCTCAAAAGTAGCAGTTAGGTCAAACTTATCAGGTGATCAGGTTTCGACATGTATGAAATATTTAACAAGTAAACACACAAGATATATATCTCATTTGAAAAAGGTTAGTAGAAACTCACTATCTTTGTTTTATATATAAACCCTAGAAAACTTAGAGAACTCAAGTATAGGTGAGGAGTAGGAGACTTCAAGTTGAAAGCTTGGAATCCTTGTTGAGAATCCTCAATAAATGGTTAGGAAGTTTTAAATCATTCCCCCAACCACCAATGAGTAAATGCTTGGCAATGAATGAGGAATGAGGAATGAGGAGTGTGAAGTTGTTAAAAATCGCCCCTAGGGTTTCTCTCTTAAGAAAACTGATTTTGGTGAAGTTAAAAGAGTACAAAATGAGAAAGAAAGCATTTTAACCCGTTTTAGGACCTGCAGGTAGTCCCGCGGCTTTGGCTGCGACTTTGAGGCTGCACCACAAGTCGCGCGTGTGCTCCAAAGCTTGAACTCCAGAGAGTCCCGCGGCTTTGAGGTCACGCCCTAGGCCACGTAAGTTACTGCCTCAACATTTCATCTTTGATTTGAAAGATATAAGGACACACACATGCAAATACATATACAAGTTCTAAATAAAACTACGGGCGTTACATGTGATATCATATATGATTACACGGCCTGTGGGTGTGCTTAATCATATATGATTAAATGTCTATGTATTGCCAATATAAAATGTGTTTAATCATATATGATTAAGCTTGTGTATCATATATGATTAAACACTTCTCGCCTTCTCGCAAAATGTTTACCTTCTCGTTTGAATCTGCCCCTATTGCTAATTGTATACATATAGCACATATGTCTATGTATGTATATATATGTATGTATGTCTATAGATCATGTATTGTATACATATGTATTGCTTGTATGTATATAACACATATGTCTATATCATGTGTATGTATGTGTGTATATATGTCTATAGATCATGTATTGTATACATATGTATTGTTTATATGTATATAGCACATATGTTTATATCATGTCTATGTATGTGTGTATATATGTCTATAGATGTATTGTATACATATGTATTGCTTGTATGTATATATATAACACATATGTCTATATATCATGTCTA
The DNA here is from genome assembly GCA_954870635.1 of Arctium minus. Lineage (NCBI taxonomy): Eukaryota > Viridiplantae > Streptophyta > Magnoliopsida > Asterales > Asteraceae > Arctium > Arctium minus. The sequence continues at coordinate 12,407,769 of OX941082.1, forward strand.
TGTATGTGTGTATGTATGTCTGTCTGTCTATAGATGTATTGTATACATATGTATTGCTTGTATGTTTATGTATATGTCGTATGCATATGTATATAATGTGTATAATGTATGTATGTCTATAGGTGTATTGTATACATATGTATTGCTTGTATGTATATGTTTATGTCGTATGCATATAAGTTTGTTTATGTCATTATGTGCATGTCCATATATGTATGTATGTATGTCTATAGATGCATGTATATATGTATGTATATGTATATATGTATTTGTTTTGATGTATGTATGTGTTTATAACACTTTTGGTCCTTGATCCAACTGGAATTAGCGGGAAAATATAACGGTCGTTAGAAGGATGGACCAAAACTGTTACAAAATGACACAATTTCATAACACTTTTGGTCCCTTCTCCTAACGGCCGTTAACTGTTTCCGTTAAGTCTAGTTAGTTTAGGGGTATATTAGTCAATTTAAATATAATTTGATAAATTAATAATTTATTTAATAATTTTAATATTAAATAATATATAAAATTTATTTAATAATTTTTAATAATTTTTAAAACAATATAATATAATAATTATTAATAAATAAAATGTAAATTTATTTTAGAGTAAACTGCGATTTTCGTCCCTGATTTTTTAAAACTGTTTTTTTAGTCTCTGTGGTTTCTATTTGCTTCAATTATCATTCATCCACCCAATTTTATTAAAATTAAATGTTAATTCATTTAAAAATTGAATATGGAAATTACATATTTGGTTCTTCTGGTATATAATTTTTTACATTTTTATCTTAGTTAACATTTTTTTTTACTTTTTCTTAATTTATTGTATTTTATCAACACATTTATTTTTCTATTAATTATATTGTATATTTTCATAATTATTATAACTTTAATTATAAAAATAATCAAATAATTTCATTAAAAATACTGATAAATACATTATAATTTTTCAAAACTTTAGCTTTAAATCTCCTAAAATTAATATTTTTTTATTTATTAATTTATTAAAGCTTTTTATTTATTTTAAATTACCATTGAAAAAAGTTTAATAAAATTCAAGAAAAAATAGTATTATTTTATAACAATCGGTTGCTTTTTATTAAATGCACTTTACTCCCACTATTTTAAATATTCATTTAATCTTTATTTTTTATTAATTAATTAAATTTGTTTAATATTTAAATAAAACATACACACACATAAACACACATACCATTTTAAATTAAGTTATATATTAAAAACAAAAAATAAGACAATAAAAAGATAAAAATATTTCAATATGGTATTACAAAAATCATGTAATGGGCCATGGCGTGCCACAAAATTAACATGACGTCAAACACAAGCCTTAAATCTCATGTTAATTATAACCTTGATATATATATATATATATATATGTGTGTGTGTGTGTGTGTGTGTGTGTGTGTGTGTGTGTGTTTGTTAAGTCAAAATATTGTATCCAAGATTTAATAGTAAAGTCAACAATGTCAAAGTCATGTTAAGTCAAAGTTGTATTTGTTTACTTAGCTTTTAAGTCTTTGTTAGATTAGTGGGTATAAATAGGTTTTGTTCCTTATGCTTTGTAAGAATGTAGAAGCACCTCATTGTAAATTTCAGAGATGTGTAATGTTCAAGATCTACTTTCTCTCTCTACTTTCTCTCTCTAGTTCATAATTGTTAAATCTTGATGAGATTAGTTTGATTTGTTTGGGATTTAAAATTCACAATTGGTATCAGAGTCGTACCAAACAATTTTCAGAGAGATTTGCACAAAAATATAGATCAATTTTCTAGAAATTCTCATAAAAACAGAAAGTTTTTGGATTTGAACTGTTGATTCGAATTTCTTGTGATTGATTGATTTTAGACTGTAAAACTCAGTTCATTGAACTCGTTTGTTGTTGTAGAATCATTTTTGTTCACACAATTTCATGGATTAATCTCTAAATCAGATTGAATTTTGGAATTTTTTTTTATCTTATTTGAAAAAGTCGATCTCTGTGAACTTGAAAACTGAACTGAAATTGTTGATTTTAGCAAGTTTGAATTCTTAGAAATATGTTTAGAATTGAATTTCGATTGTATTGGTGTTGTTTCAAGTTTCAATTTGCAGGACTGAAAATTCTTGAATCGATCTGTGGATTTATGAAGAACACGCAAAGATCTGGATTGAGACTGATTCTTTAATTTGCGCCAATATCAATCCAAATTTGTGCCAGATCCATGTGTTCTGCAAGTTATATAAAATCATCTGCAAAATTTTAATTGATTTGCATCTTACTGGATTGTTCAAAATTAATTTGCAGGTTTCAAAATCTTGATTTGCACCAGTTCGTGTTTCACGTTTTGTGTCAATTTTCACTCATCAAGATTTGCGTCACTTTCCAATTGCGCAAAACATCATCTTCGGTGGTTAAATTTGATTGGAGGTTACAATGATAGTGGAGGTTACAATTTTGTGATTGGTGATTGTATTTTGTGTTTTGCAGATTCAATGTTTGAAGAAAGAGATTTGCGCCACCCATTTTCATGATTTGCGCCACCTACATGATATTACTTTGCGCCAATGACATCAACCATTATCATATTTCGGTGGCTGTTGTATTAAATTTCAATTTGAAATTGATGAAATCAAATACAATTGATTCTCAAGTTTAGTGGGGTGATGGAATTGAAGTTAGTGGGGTTGCACAGATTAAAGAGTTTGTTATGCAACATGTCTTGATTTGTAAATTTCCTAAGTTTTGCACCACTCTCATAACTACAACTTGCGCCACCAATGTTTGAGTTTTGCGCCATGTGCTATTCACGCAAACATATTCTTTTGCGCCAACTCAAACAATTTTGCACTAGTGGAATAGATTTTGATTGAGTGATTTATGATAGTGGGGCAGTGGATTGGTGATACTTTTGCGTCACCTTTGATTCACGCAAAACTCTCAATATTCTAACTTTGCGCCATTCAATTTTGTAGTAAATGAAAATTTGAAGATTGTGATTGGATGTCAAATATAAATGGATCGGTGAATGTTTGAAGATTGCGGTGATGGAAGTTTAATTCATTTGATTAGTTTTGCGCCATCAAGACAAACTTTGCGCCACATGTTTGTAGCACAAAACTAATGTTTGCGCCACCTTCATTAACATTTGCAATTTGATTGGTTATCTCATGTTGTTTGAAGAGTTTGCAGGTTTGCGCCACTAACAGTTCGCACAAAATTCTTTCTTGCGCCACCAACTGTTAGCGCAAAATTCTTTCTTGCGCCACATTATCTTCATGCAAAACTGTTTCTTGAGCCACCAATAGTTCACGCAAAAGCTTACTTTGCGCCAACTTTATCAATTTTGCGCAAGATTTCATTTTAATTGGAATTTACTTTTGCGCAAACTGATCTGCATTTTTAAATTTCAGGTGTTCTGCACATTCAAGTTCAAGAAATTTGAGAGAATTTCCAGTGCTTTGAGAGTTTCAGAGATTGAAATTTTTATGAGATTATTTTTTGTGATCTAAGTTTGACTTTCAGTCAAATTTTCTGAATTGTTTGGGAACGATCATTATTATCAAGCTGATTTCTCATTCAAGATGTGATTTGGATATTTTGCTGAGCTTGAAGAGAAGAATAAAAAGCTCGAATTAGAGAAAATAAATCTTGATTTAGCAGTTGATTTCTACTCAAAGAAGACAAAAGAGTATTATGATGAAAGCAACATATTGAAAGAGAAAGTTAGTGCATTAAAGACAATTAATGAAGATCTTCTGAAAAAGACTTCTGGGTTGAATGATGAGAAAATACTGAGTTTGGAATCTGAGAACACAGAGTTGAAGAGAAAGATCTCAGATATGGAAAATCAAATGATTCAAATTCAGAAAGCATCCGTTGAAAGTTATGAAGAGCAGATTAAGAGTCTGAAAGATGTTAATGCTGATCTTCAAAAAAAACATCTGATTTGGAACAAACGATGGTCAAAGAAAGATCTGATTTTGAGAGTAAGAAGAAGGAGTTTGCTAAGAAATTTTCTGAGTTTTCCAAGAAGAGTTTTGAAGAAAAGAAGACTGTTGAGCTTAAATGCATAAAGTTTTCTCAACAAGTTTCTGATTTTGAGAAAGTACTTATCTTGGAAAGAGAAAAGTTTGCCAAGGAGAAGAAGGCCATTGAACAAAAGAATGTGGGATTCTTCAAAGAAATATCCGGCCAGAGAATGGATGCTGAAAAGGGATTTGAAGAAGAACGAAGTATGTTTAAAGATGAGATCAAAAAACTTACTGAGAAGCTATCTGAACTATCTGAAAGTGTGCTGAAAGAGAAGAAAACGAAGTCTGAATGCGAGACGAAGATTGACCTTCTCATCAAAGAAAGAGACAGCTTTGCTTTAAAGATTAAAGAACTTGAAAAGACAGCTTCAAGTTCAAATCAAAAAATTGTTTCTTCCAAGAGGCCAGTTAAATCTTCTGATCAGATTCGTAGTACTAACCTTTTCTATGATAGAAATATAGATGGTTCAAGTACACATCAAAGAAAAAGGAGATACAAAGAAGAGAAACTGGTCTGGAAGAAGAAACCAGTTGAAGATGAGATGAAAGATGAGCTGAAAGAAAAGAAATCATGTGTAAATTCACACAAAGTTAAGAAGAACAATGCGCGTAAAGGTAAACCTGATCATATCTACTCGAGAGATCAATTAATCAGGTTGTCAGGTAAGAAATACTATTGTTCTTATTGTTGTACACATGATCCTATTCACAAGACCAACGATCATTTCTGGTATGGTTCTTACTCGTTTACCCCCACAAGAACTGCAACTAACATTCATGGACCTAAATACCAGTGGGTACCAAAGCCGAAAACTGATTCTTTGTTGCAGGCACCTCAAGTCAAGGGGGAGTAAGAGAACCAAGGATTTTGAACAAAGCAGTTCAAAAGCCGGACTTAAATGTCAAGACTAAGGCTTCTAAGTACATCATCTTAGAACCCGTACTTCAACGGAGTTTGACTTCTAAACACAACAGTTTAGGACTCGTACCTCAGCGATCAAAAGACCTTACTCTTGTACTTTGCATCCGATAAGATATGACGGTCTACAATTCACAAGGGAGTTGTATTGATCTATATCATGTGATTTTTCATTGACAATATACTTACGATATGACGGTCTACAATTCAAAAGGGAGTTGTATTGATCTCTATCTTGTGTTTTAACTGACATATTTCAGATGCATAATTTAAGGGGAAGTAAAGGTGATGACTTCTGATCATATAACAGATCAAGATCCGTTCTTCAACGTTCAGACTTGGATATTTTGCAAATATCCAGGGGGAGCTTAAAAGACTTAAATCATTTTATCATGATTTGAGGGGGAGTGTAATAACCCAGTTAAAATTTAATAATTCAGAGTTTGGGGTGAAAAGTGGATTAAAAACAAACTTAAGGGTGGATAAGTGAAAAAGGTTCATTAAAGGGAATACCTCTAGGGATTTCTTCATTTCTCACTTTTGGCGGCTGAAGAAAAGGAAAAGGGCAGATAGGGGGCGATTGAGGAAGAAGAAGATCGAAGTGGTTCTGCATCAAATTCATAAGGTATGAATTCATACTCTCCTATAGCAGGTTGCATAAGGAATGTGTTTCTCTCCTTGAAATCAAGTTAAGCTATCAACCAGTTTTGGTTTTGAGTCGACCAAGAATCCAATCAGTCTTCCATCCGTTGATCGAGTTTTGGGTCTTGAACAAGACTGATTAATTAGTTGGAATTTTTAGTGTATCTAATCCTAATCTCTTGAGATTAGAAGTTTGGATGGATTTAATTGGATGAGATGGTAACATTCTTGGATTTATGGATATGAGTAATCTGGGTGTTCGAAAACCCAGAATCGCCTCCGGTCAGTTTTAGACCCCGGTCGATAGAAACCCCAGTCAAAAGTAGAGTCCGGTCGAGTGACCTCGATCGAGACCCCGGTCGAGTGACCTCGGTCGACTTCAGACCCCAGTCACTAGTTAAGTAGAGACCCTGGTCGATTAGTTAAGTAGGGACCCTGGTCACAAGTTATTTTGGACCTCGATTGCATGGGGCACCGGTCGAGCCACGGCACCGGGCGCTGCATGGCACCGGTCGAGCCACGGCACCGGGAGCCGCATGACACCGGTCGACCACGGCACCGGGCGCGGCCTGGGGCGGCGCGGGGCGCGACCTGGGCGTGGAGCGGGGCGCGGTCTGGGCACGGGGCTGCATCTGTCGGGTATCGGTCGGGTAGGCTTTGGTCGGGTTGTGCAGTTTAGTCCCGTGAGCTTTATGGCTGTGAGTTTAAGCGTTTTCTCTTAATATGGTTATAGGTTTGGTACTAAGGTGTTAGAGAGGAAGCTTCGCAAGGACCAGGTGAGTTTTCTTAAACTAAACTGAAAAAGATTTAAAGACATTTGTTTTACATGCAAGTTTAATTAAAGATCCTTTCGTACACATGTTTACTTGATAGTTGAGAATTGCAAATTAATTGTGATATGCGTTCCGTTAGTTAATAGAAGAAATGTGTGCATACATTATTTTTATGTGCTTTGTGCTCAAAGTCGGGGGGTGTGTTCCGCCTACGCTCATACCAGGGGGGGTGTTCTGTTTATGCCATTGGGAGGTGTGTCCCAAATAAGGCAGTGTGAGCCAGACACATCGTTACTTGCGGGTGACGGTAGTGTGAGCCAAAGTGTTTGATTAAAGTGTTAAGATTTATTAGATTTAAATTGAGATAATTGTCGTACGTTTATGTTGATTAAATGATTGCAAAGTGTTGTTAGGAGGGACTCACTAGACCGTTGGTCTACCCTCTCTCTTTCAAAAATAAAAATCTTTTTCAGGTGGGCGTGAAGCTAAGGGTTCGGGTAAAGGCAAGGAGAATGTTTAAGCGGTTCCTTGTAGAAGACTCATTTTAGAAAGTTTTTGATTTCTCTCAGTTGTGTAATAGGTTGCCTAGTGCGGAACCTCATATATCTTTCGTTATTGTAAGACTTTATTTGATATGGAGCTATGTTCATATAAACAAACTTTCAAATTCTTTGATACCCTATCCATTTTATTTGATCTGATTGATTCATTGTCAGATTCTCAAAACAATTCTCTTGATTTCATTTCATTCATTCAATATCTTTGTTTTAGAAATCTTCAAAGTTCAATTGCTCAAATCTCATGAGCATACTTTTTGACAGTGTTATCATTTTTTGAGCTTAACTGTTCAAGATAAACTGTTGAGCAATCATTCTTTATAGGACTTACATGGGATTCATGTGTGAGCTTAAATAGAACTTCCATGGATTCACGTTAACCTGTGTTTCCTACCCAGGAAGTTATCCTAGGGTGATTGAGGGGTGAGGGGTCAAAATCAAAGAGTGGGGGAGATAACTCATCCGGTTGAGTTTTTCTCATTGTGCTGAGCGGAAAAATGGAAATGAGAGTTTGGTTAGACGTGAGCCTAAATGTTAAAAGAAAGTGGGTGTGAGAACAGAGTTAAAAGAATATCAGAACTCTGCACCAACTTCTTTCTGAGCTGGGCAGCCACATCTACTGATTGGTTCACATTCTTTGGTGACTATCATTGAAAAAGGCAGTGAGCCCATGCCAACTCTTGCTATAACCTCACCAGCCACTCATTTCTTTCCCGAAAAAGAAATGTTTCATTTTCATTGGGGACGCAGCACATATGCTATCTGATCTTCACTCGGAAGATTTAGATATTGAAATAGAAGGAAAGTTGCCCCACCTTCGCACCTCATTCATGCACATTGAGTCCGTGTAATATCTGTTGTTGTCTCAACATTTTACATATTTTGTGCCTGAAAATGCTTAAGTAGCTTCAATCATTCTTACACTTGCACGAGCACACAAGGAATATGTTTTCTTGTCATAACATTCATAGAATATTCCTTTGTGGTTTTTCGATGATTGAATGGAAGCCCTGGGGGAGTGATCATTACAAAAGCTCATTTCCAATGTTCATCCGTTGTACAAAGTGGCTCCGTGCTACTTACAGGAATATTAATTGTTTCATTTGTTGAATCAGGGTTACATTGTTTATTATATATGAATTTGAAAAGATTCGGGTATATACAGTTCATGATTCAACTATTCGGATCAAAGGGCGGAGAATGTCAAATATTATGAAGTGGAAATTGTTAGTCATTACAGAAGGGGGAAATCAAAGAAAGTGCTGAAATTGAAGAAGTTTTGATGATAATGATGCTCACAATCATCAAAAAAGGGGAGCATTTTACAAAGTTCAATTTCAAATCAATTTCAAACTCATGAAGAAAGTTCAAAGTGAAAAAGACTTGTGGAGAAATCTACAAAGTTCAAGAAAGTTCAAGTCAGATGGAAAGAAATCATTCCGAGATGATTTAAAGACAAATCAGACAGATGATTGAGAAAGTTTGTTTTTCTGAAGACAGTCAAGAGATCAGAGTGATGAAGATACAGTTTTGAAAGATTTCTCAGAGATGAAAGACGTTTCAAAAGTTTATCAAAGAAGTTTCAGAGTTCAAAAATTGAAGTTTCAAAGAAGTTTCAAGAATTCTGATTCATGTTCAGGACATGTTGACTTTCAAAGCTACAAAGTGCAAAAGACTTTTCAAGATTCTTCAAAGGCTGAAAGACTGAAGATTGTTAAAGCTTCAAAGTTCAAAGTTATCAGAGACAAAAGCTGAAGAATCAAGATCTGAATACTAGTGTCAAATTTTTATTAAATCTTGAATACAAATGGGGAGATTATTAAGTCAAAATATTGTATCCAATATTTAATAGGAAAGTCAAAGTTGTAAAGTCAACAATGTCAAAGTCATGTTAAGTCAAAGTTGTATTTGTTTACTTAGATTTTAAGTCTTTGTTAGATTAATGGGTATAAATAGGTTTTGTTCCTTATGCTTTGTAAGAATGTAGAAGCACCTCATTGTAAATTTCAGAGACGTGTAATGTTCAAGATCTACTTTCTCTCTCTAGTTCATAATTGTTAAATCTTGATGAGATTAGCTTGATTTGTTTGGGATTTTACATTCACAGTTTTTATTTTAAATATTAAACAAATTTAATTAATTAATAAAAATAAAGTTTAAATGAAAATATGGAATAGTGGTAGTAAGTGAATTTAACAATAAACAACCAGTTGTTATAAAATAACACAGTTTTTTTTCTCGAATTTTATTAAACTTTTTCCAATGGTAATTTAAAATAAAAAGTTTTAATAAATCAACAGATAAAAAATATTAGGGCGTGTTTGGTTCAATTAAAGGAATAAGAATAAAAATAAAAAAATGAATATAATAGCAAAGAATGGGAATGCATGTCTTTATTAAATTCCTTTGTATTGATTTACATTCCTTTACATTGTTGATGTTTGATATGAAAAAAAAAAAACATGGTGGTGTTAAAAAGCTATCTTCTTCCCTTTACTCTGGTGACCCTTTACTCCGGTGACCAGAAAAAGACCCAATCTGAAACAAGGAAGAAAGAAAGAAAATGAGTGAAACAGATCGAATCAACATAGAATAAATTGAACCAATATGAAACAAGGAAAAAAACAATCAACAGAAAACAAAAGAAGAAATCAAATCCAACAAAAAAATTGAGGTTTCTGATGAAGAAAAAAACGAGCTAATCAAACATAAACAATCGAACAACATATCAAAATGAAGAACCAGATATATTAAACCATCTCTTTCTTGATAAAACCAAATCTATCAAACCCTCAGGCGAGTTTTGCAGAAAAGGAGAGGCGGCAGTCTTTGTCGGCGAGTTCTACAGAAAGGGAGAGGCAGAGGTCTTCATCGGCGAGTTCTATAGAGAAGGAGAGGCGGAGGTCTTCGTCGGAGATTTCTATAGAGAAGGAGAAGAGGAGAACATTGACGACATGTTCTATAAAGATGGGAGGTGATTAGGTTAAAAAAAGAAAAGATGCACCGTCCAATTTTTATTCCCCCCAAATTTGGGGGGTATGGATTTTAGCCTATTATATTATAATCATTAATTATATTACTTATAACCAAACAACATTATTCATTCCGTTAATATTTCTTGTGTGAACCAAACACCTATAATGAATATCATTCCCATTCCTTGTCTTCTAATACTCCCAACCAAACGCCCCCTTAATTTTAAAAGATTTAAACCTAAAGCTTTGAAAAAAAATATAATGTATTTATCAGTATTTTTAATGAAATTATTTGATTATTTTTATAATTAAAGTTATAATAATTATGAAATATACAATATAATTAATAGAAAAATAAATGTCTTGATGAAATACAATGAATAAAGGAAAAAAATGTAAACTAGGATAAAAATGTAAAAATTTATATACCACAAGGACCAAATATTTAATTTGCTTATTCAATTTTTAAATGAATTAACACTTAATTTTAATACAATTAGATGGAGGGACGAAAATGGAAGCAAATAGAAACCATAGGGACTAAAAAACAGTTTTGAAAAACCAGGGACGAAAATCGTTATAAACATTAAACCACAGGGACGAAAATCGTAGTTTACTCTTTATTTTAATTTTAAAAAAAATCCGTCGGTAATCACCAACAGACAAGTTATCTCGGTAATTACCGACAGATATTCCGTCGGAAATACGTCGGTGATTTTAATGAAATTCTTAAAAAAAATAGCGGACATAAAGCCCGAAATTCAATTCAGGACTTTCCCTCATCGCTCCTCTCATCCCTCTGAGACGCTGATTCACCATCTATGACCACCATCGCTCCTCCTCGCCGACCACCATCCACGACATCTCATCGCTCCTCTCATCGACCACCATCATCCTCCTCGCGGACCACCATCCACGACCTCTCAATTGCTCACTCACTCTCCGTTCTCCTTTCCCTCTCGATCGAACGCCGACACCACTTCGCTCCACTATCGACCACTGTGCACACGCTTCCACTGTCGAGACGCATCCTCGCTTGAATGCCACCCTCGCTACCGGCGACCACCATGACAACCTCCATTGTCGACCACCGTGCACCACCGTTTGTGAGTTCCCTTTTTGTGGTATTTGATTCAAACCTTTCTAGGTCTTATTTTTAGTTAATTTGCATCCTGATGTTTATGTAGGTAAGGTGTTTGATAAATTGTTTTTAGACCTCCTATATGTTGGTTTTATTTAACTGTTGCCTTGTATTATAGGCTATCACAGTTTGACCACCACAATGTAACACCCGCAAGTTTAGAGTTGGGTGAAAAGTTAATCATTCCCAAAGTTCAAGGGGGTTAAATGAAACTTGGTTTTAAATATATATGTCAACTATTGAGATATTTAAAATATCTCATATTGATATTTTCTCCTTGGATTCCCTGGAAGTTTAAGGGAAAGAAAAGCTTGAAGTGGGTCTTCATTTTCTTGACTTTGAAGGTATGTTTAAGCTTTAATCTTTCGTTTAAAGTGTTGTGGTCGGTGTAGAATCGCGTTGTAGAGCTTTTCTACCGTTCAAATCTGTGTTTTATGAGTTTTTGGAAGTTGGCCGGAATCTGGGTTCGATCTCCGGCGAGATCTGGGTGAACAGGACCGCCGGACAAGGAGACCCGGGGTCGCGCAAAGTGAGGTTTGCGCCACCCGTAGGTCACGCAAAGTGAGGTTTGTGCCACCCGTTGGTCGCGCGAAATGTCCTTTGCGCCACCCCTTAGTAGCGCAAAGCTTCTTTGCGCCAGGTCTCTTTTACTCCACTCTCTTGTCGCGCAAACTCCTCTTTTGCGCCACCTGTTAGCTCGAAGTTAGCTTCTGTTGTCTGAGTTTTTAGGCAGTAAGTAGGAGAGTTATCTGCGTTTCGACTTACCGATTCTTTCGGTGTTGTCGTAGGTAGCAAGTGTTAAGAAGAAGAATTCTGAGGTGAGTTCCTACTAACTTTTCTAAACTGTTATATATGTCAAAGATTGTGTTTTTAACTCCTATATATCTCTACGGTTTCGGATTGTCCGTTTATTACATTTTGATGTAACTTGGGGTTTTGAGATATTTTAGGGTTCCCGAACACTTTTGACTAAAATGATGGGTACCATCTTGTTAAAGTAAAAAAAATGTTTTACTTGCCCTGTTGTGTGGCTTATTTGAAAGAATGTATATAATCTTGTTTTATGATTATCTTTCTTACCAGCAGTTGATCTTGAAAATGACATTTTGAAATATAAATGTTTTGATAGCAATTTATCTAGCTTGGATGGTCACATGAAATATTGTGACAAGTCATGACTATACTAGTGGATCCCTAGGTATCGAGTCGGCTTATTGTTGGGATGTTTGTACCCCATTGTATGTAGCTAGATGCATTTGATCTTCGGGGGCATTTGGTACGGTTATGTGAGACCGGTTACTAGCCATGGATCAAATGCAGTCTAGTGAACGAGTATGACTGGTTCCTTGGGGGCCTCCCTCACATCGTAGTACGGACCGAAGCGTTCGTGGCCATGGTTCCATGTCTTAGCTCATAACTCGGATTTGTGGCTTACTTTGTGTTCCACTACAATCCTCGCTAAATCGGGTAATCCCCGTCATCGGAAGATGTGCTTCGGACCGGTTGTCCTTTTGTACCAAAGAACTCCATTTGTATAACTAAACCTTTGTAAGGATTTAATTTGATACAGTTGTTTATATCTCTTTGAATTTATAAACTGTATGTTCTCACTAGGCTTTAAGCCTAACACTTTTTCTAAAATAATGTGTATAACAGGTTTCCCTTAGCGGTGGGTTGCACAGGGTTTTGAGAGTCGAGCATGGACTCGAGGCATTTTGAGATGACTATTATTTGGTGTTGGGCATTGTTTAAGTCCCATCTTTTGGTGATTATGGATTGACAACTGATGTAATCTAGATAGTTATGCTTAGATTAGTTTGTTGTCAATTTCCATAACCGAACACAGGTTTATACCAAATATGAATGTCGTGTTTCCATATTTCTAGGTTTTAATTTACTCTGAATTTTAGAGTGTTACAAGTTGGTATCAGAGCTCTAGTTTAAGCGAACTAGGCATGAATGTAAGATGTCTAGACTTAGACTGAGTATGTTAAGAATTGATTCGTGAGTTTGGGTATAACTTCTAAGATGGGTAAGTCTTAGAGTCAACGGAAAGTAGGTTATCAGGCGTTGTAGCAATGATGACGAGAACCCTTATGTGTTATATATTCATAATCTCACTTAGCTAATGTTATTATGAGGATATTTTACGTGAGCGTCATTGTTTACTAATGTTATGACAATTGGCAATGTGGTAGTACGTTTCCTGTGTGTCTATCCTATCTCTTTCTTATCTCTTTCTCTTTTCTGTGAAGCAGTTTAGAATGGTGAATACGCGTGATAGACCGCGTACGATTCTTGATGGTGTGGAGGCAACAACCTCTACTGCGGGTCAACCGGAAGGTGTTGAGGTTGTTGAACGTGCTTCTGTTCAGCAAGGACTAGGTGAGGGACCAGAGGTCATTCCACAAGTAGACCTGGCGTCGACTCACCCAGTCATAGGGAATGCTAATTCCCAGTCAGAGTTGATGGCCAGCATGATGTCGGCAATGAAGGAAGAAATGGCTAAACAGCAGGAGTTTCTGCTGAAAGTGATAGAAGATCGCAATGTGGTTGGATCTGGAGGCATAGGTACTGGAATCAGGACTGAGGAGCCCATTGTTGCTAATGCTCCGAAAAGTGGGAAGACTTGTTCCTACAAGTCATTTCTGGGTTGCGGGCCGCCAGAGTTCTCTGGTTCTGACGACCCAACAATGTGTGTGAAATGGATCCGAGCGGTCGAGCAAGCTTTTGGCTCTTCCGAATGCGGAGATGATCAGAGAGTGCAGTTCGGTACCCAATTGCTTAGGGACACTGCACTCATTTGGTGGAATATTATTCAATCCACCCTATCTCCTACTGTGTTGGCTCAGTTGTCATGGGCCGAGTTTAAGAATAAGTTGTTGGAGGAGTTCTGCAATGAAATAACAATGGACCGAATCGAGAAAGAGTTCCGGTCTCTGGTGAAGGGAAGCCTGACGGTGAGGGAGTACACCCGTCAGTTCATGGAAAAGCTTGGTCTGGTGAGGCACGCTGCCCCAACAGAAAAAGAAAAGATGAAGGCTTATCTTAACGGTCTACCAACGGACATGCAATCCATGGTCCATAATTCTAAAGCTTCTAACCTCCGTGAGATGGTCGAGGAAGCTCAGTTCATGGAAGAGATGTTCGCGAGAAGCAAAACTGAGAAAACTGTGGTGGTGACTGATAAGAGAAAGTGGGAGAGCAGTTATGTACCTCCCAAGCGAACCTGACCTTTTGTCGGAAACCGCAGTTTCAGCGGTTATCAAGAAGCAAGATGGTGCTCGAAATGTCGAACCAAGCACCATGGTAACTGTAACCCCACTTCTAGATTTTGCTTCAAGTGTGGTAAGAATGATCACATCGCCCGCGACTGTTCTATCGCGGGGATGGTCTGCTTCGAGTGTAAGGCACCGGGGCATGTGAAGAGAGATTGTCCGAAGCTCAAGTCGGGTAGTGCACCGGGCAGAAGAGAAAACCCATCTAGGGTTCCGGGTTGAGCGTTTCAGATGACGGCCGATGAGGCCAAGGCATCCGCTGATGTGGTATCGGGTACTTTTCTTATAAACTCTGTACCTGTTCGAGTTTTATTCGATACGGGTGCTAGTTTCTCCATTATATCTGAATTGTTCCGTCAAAAGATTTCTATGGCCACTACTAGTCTTGAGGATGCATTAGTGGTAGAAATAGCTGATGGTAGTCATGTTCTGATCTGTCATGTTCTGAAAAAGTGTACTCTCGGAATCGAAGGGAGAGAATTTTCAATCGATTTACTGCCAATGTTAATCGGGGGTTTTGATGTTGTGGTCGGCATGGATTGGTTGTCAAACAATCATGCCGAGATCGTATGTTCCAAGAAATTGATTCGACTTCCCAACCTCTCTGGCGAAGTCGTTGTCATCTATGGTGAAAAGAGAAAAGGTGAAGTGGCAGTAATCGCAATGGCAAAGGCACGCAAGCGCTTAGTAAAAGGATGTTCGTCTTTCCTAGCATATGTGATCGATGCCAAGTTAGAGAAATCAAAGCTGGAAGATGTGAAGATTGTACGTGAGTTTCCAGATGTCTTTCCAGACGACTTGCCCGGGTTACCACCCGATCGTCAAGTAGAATTTCGGATTGATCTTGTGCCTGGAGCAGCACCAATCGCTAAAGCACCTTACCGTTTAGCGCCATCAGAGATGCAAGAGATGATGGCACAACTCCAAGAGCTATTGGAGAAAGGCTTTATAAGACCGAGTTCGTCACCTTGGGGAGCTCCGGTCTTATTTGTCAAAAATAAGGATGGCACAATGAGAATGTGCATCGATTATAGTGAGTTAAACAAAGCTACAGTGAAGAACAAGTATCCGCTTCCAAGAATTGACGATTTGTTTGATCAACTTCAAGGAGCGGGTTGTTTTTCCAAAATTGACTTACGTTCAGGTTATCACCAGATGAATGTAAGAGAAGAAGATGTTCCGAAGACAGCTTTCAGAACGCGTTATGGCCATTATGAGTTTCTTGTAATGCCTTTTGGTCTAACGAAGGCACCAGCAGTATTTATGGACTTGATGAATAGAGTGTGCCGACCATTTCTCGACAAATCGGTCATTGTATTCATTGATGACATACTCATGTACTCTAAGAGTGATTCAGAGCACGAGCAACATTTACGTGAAGTTCTGGAAGTATTGAGAAAAGAAAGGTTGTACGCCAAACTTTCCAAGTGAGACTTTTGGCTTAAAGAAGTACAGTTTCTGGGTCACGTGGTCACTCGAGACGGAGTGAAAGTGGACCCCTCCAAAATTGAAGCTATGATGAATTGGGAGTCTCTTAAGAGTCCGTCCGAGATCCGAAGTTTCTTGGGTCTGGCGGGATACTACCGGAGATTTATCCAAGACTTCTCATAGATCGCTTCTTCCTTGACAGTTTTGACTCGGAAGAATGTGAAGTTTGAATGGACTGAAACATAAGAGAAGGCGTTCCGGATCCTTCAAAAGAAGTTATGTAAAGCTCCAATCTTGTCATTACCTGAAGGGTCGGAAGATTTCGTGGTTTACAGCGACACTTCGAAGATGGGGCTGGGTTGTGTGTTGATGCAACGAGGCAAGGTAATCGCTTACGCCTCGAGGCAGCTTAAAATACACGAGAAGAATTGTCCTACCCATGATCTGGAGTTAGCGGCGGTGGTGTTCGCTTTGAAACTTTGGCGACATTACCTGTACGGCACGAAATGTACTCTATACATGGATCACAAGAGCCTGAAATATGTCTTTAATCAGAAAGAGTTGAATATGAGGCAAAGGCGGTGGCTCGAGTTTCTTAAAGATTACGACTGTGAGTTGCTTTACCATCCCGGTAAGGCGAACGTGGTGGCCGATGCGTTGAGTCGGAAAGACTACAGCGGGAGTATTTGGGCTACCCATTCGAGAATCGAGCTAGTGTCTAGTCTTGTTGAAAAGATCAAGACATCACAGGTGGAAGCACTGTTAGAAGAGAATCTAAAAGATGAAGTCATGACGAAGCAGCGTTTACTCTTAACGGAAGATAGCCGTGGGGTAAAACTGTTCAGCGGTCGGGTATGGGTACCCAATATTGGGGGTAACCGTGATCTGTTGCTTGAAGATGCACACAAGTCCAAGTATTCCATTCATCCGGGAAGTACAAAGATGTACAGGGACTTGAAGTTGCACTACTGGTGGCCGGTAATGAAGCTTGATGTGGCGCGTTACGTTGAGCGTTGTGTGACGTGTTCGCAAGTTAAGGCTGAACATCAGCGACCGTATGGGAGTCTTCAGTCTTTAGAGATTCCCGAGTGGAAGTGGGAGCATATCACCATGGACTTCGTGACAAAGTTGCCTAAAACTCTTCGAGGTCACGATACCATTTGGGTGATAGTTGATAGATTGACAAAGAGTGCTCACTTCTTGCCTATGCGCGAGACTTTACCGATGGATAAGTTGGCAAAGCTTTATATCGATGAGGTGGTCTCGAGGCACAACATGCCATTGTCGATCGTGTCAGATCGTGACAGTCGGTTCACTTCGAACTTCTGGGATGGATTTCAGAAAGAACTTGGTACTCGAGTGAAGTTGAGTACGACTTACCATCCGCAAATCGACGGGCAAAGCGAAAGAACGATCCAAACTTCAGAAGACATGTTGAGATCTTGTGTCATTGATTTCGGGGGTAGTTGGGACTCTCACCTACCTTTGGTGGAGTTTTCTTACAACAATAGCTACCACTCGAGTATTGGAATGGCACCTTTTAAGGCATTGTATGGGATGTTTGTACTCCTAAACTGTTATATATGTCAAAGATTGTGTTTTTAACTCCTATATATCTCTACGGTTTCGGATTGTCCGTTTATTACATTTTGATGTAACTTGGGGTTTTGAGATATTTTAGGGTTCCCGAACACTTTTGACTAAAATGATGGGTACCATCTTGTTAAAGTAAAAAAAATGTTTTACTTGCCCTGTTGTGTGGCTTATTTGAAAGAATGCATATAATCTTGTTTTATGATTATCTTTCTTACCAGCAGTTGATCTTGAAAATGGCATTTTGAAATATAAATGTTTTGATAGCAATTTATCTAGCTTGGATGGTCACATGAAATATTGTGACAAGTCATGACTATACTAGTGGATCCCTAGGTATCGAGTCGGCTTATTGTTGGGATGTTTGTACCCCATTGTATGTAGCTAGATGCATTTGATCTTCGGGGGCATTTGGTACGGTTATGTGAGACCGATTACTAGCCATGGGTCGAATGCAGTCTAGTGAACGAGTATGACTGGTTCCTTGGGGGCCTCCCTCACATCGTAGTACGGACCGAAGCGTTCGTGGCCATGGTTCCATGTCTCATAACTCGGATTTGTGGCTTACTTTGTGTTCCACTACAATCCTCGGTAAATCGGGTAATCCCCGTCATCGGAAGATGTGCTTCGGACCGGTTGTCCTTTTGTACCAAAGAACTCCATTTGTATAACTAAACCTTTGGAAGGATTTAATTTGATACAGTTGTTTATATCTCTTTGAATTTATAAACTGTATGTTCTCACTAGGCTTTAAGCCTAACACTTTTTCTCAAATAATGTGTATAATAGGTTTCCCTTAGCGGTGGGTTGCACAGAGTTTTGAGAGTCGAGCGTGGACTCGAGGCATTTTGAGATGACTATTATTTGGTGTTGGGCATTGTTTAAGTCCCATCTTTTGGTGATTATGGATTGACAACTGATGTAATCTAGATAGTTATGCTTAGATTAGTTTGTTGTCAATTTCCATAACCGAACACAGGTTTATACCAAATATGAACGTTGTGTTGCCATATTTCCAGGTTTTAATTTACTCTGAATTTTAGAGTGTTACACACAAGCTTTAATGCAGTATCCTTTTTAGCATAATAGAAGCTGGTGAATTAGGTTTTTGTTATTGTTATTTGATTCTTTAGACTTGTATGTTTCGCGACATTGGTTTGGGATTGGATGTTGTTGATCTGGATTGATTGATCAAATCACAACATTAGTTTGGGTTAATTGAGAATGGATTCGTTTTCATTTTGTGTGATGAATGGGGATTTGGGATTGAATAGTGAGTGGTTTGAGGTCATGTCCTTAATTTGATTTGGTTGATTATAATTTTGAAAATCAAATGATGTAATGGCTAAAGGCCAGATTATACCATTTTTAGCATAATAGAAACAAAAACATTCAATATGGTGGCAATAGAAAAAGTACACAGTTATTGCTTACATTGTTGTATTTGTTGTTCTGATGTCGAATTGTCATAGAATTGTTGCTTGTCTTTGAAATTGTTTTATTACTGTAATAACAATTCATGAACGTTTCCAACAGTCTCATTTAGCTACTGTCACATGCTTATTGATTTAAGGCAACATTTTAATAGATCATAAGCCTATACATGTTTTTAATATTAAATAGAAACAAAAGTAATGCATCTTAAGTGACCAAAGTTAGCACTTATCAATGTGTGATATCGTTTATGATAAACTTGATGATGATTTGATAAACTTGTGATATTATTTAGTTCGGTTGCCAATCGTTGGGCAAACATTATGCTTGATTTTATTTATTTATTTATTTTAGTTGGGTTGCCAATTGTTGGGCAAACATTAGGTTGATATACGGATTTATTCATTTTATAGTCGTTATACCGCTGAAATTTTAAAAAACATATGTTGAAGTCATTCAATAGACTTCTAACTTCATTGACACCTACTGTTTGACTTTTAAATAATCAAACCATTACATGTGTAATATTCAAGTAGAAGGATTTGTTTAATAAAGTAAAGCTGAAGGGCTAAGGTGTAAAATGGGTAAAAAGGGGTTTAACCCTAAGGACTTAGCATTCTCTCCATTTTGGTGGTCGCTGAGAAATTTTTAGCAGATAGAAAAAAAAAGCATTAGGCGACCTTGGAGCACAAATCAAGAAGGGGAGCAATCTAGTAGATTTTGAGCTTGGGATCGTCTTCTTCAAGGTAAACCCTTCTCCCAATTGATTATAGTTTTGGAATTTAAAGAGTAACCCCTTTGATTTATCTAAGTGTTTGGGTTTGAATAGAAGTATAAAACCTTTTGGGGCTTTGTTTCCTGAAATTGTTTGGATTAAAGAAGATAATCAGACGTTTCTTTCACTATGTAATGGGGGATTTAAACCCAGATTCTTGCTATTTTTATGTGTTAATCGTTGGGAAGTAAGAGACTGTGAGGTCCCGATGTTCTATGGGGGCATGGTGGCTCCATCATTGGAGATCGCCGCCACCATGGGAGAGGGGGAGGGGTTTGCGCAATAGGCGCCGCCTAACCCATCTCAGTTGGGCTGAGAACCTCCTTACCGGCGACCCTGGAAGCTCTTAACCAGGGAAGTCGGCGATGTTGTGGTGACCGGGGGTCCCCGGGGGGTGCCTATATCAGGCGTTTATGTATCGGGCGAAGGGAGGAGACCCCGGGAGTTCTACCGAACCCGGGTCGTGACCCCGGGAGACGTGGGAGCCCAGGGTGGTGCCATACCGGGAGGGGGATAAGACCCCGGGAGTCGGGGCGCCCCGGGAGGAGGTCAACATTTATAGACTTTTGACCAGATATTGAGTGAGGGTGTGTAGTCTAAGTTTGGGTGACGCCTTTATCTAAGATCGAGAGATAGAGAGAGAGATTAACCGCCCGTCGTTAGTTATTGGAATCAAGAGGTGTCTTACCAATTACCGATGTTATCGTAGGTTGTGAGATCGCTAGAGCAAGGAAATAAACAAGGACCAAAGGTTAGTTTTCTAAAACTAAACGCTTTTATTGTTAAGTGTTTAAAGATGCATGAAAGTTTATTAAAGCATTTATTTATTTAAGTTGTTTTATACTCGCGAGATTTAATGGTGAGTTTTCATTGATGTTGTTATTCTAAATGTATGCATACATTGTTGGCTGTGAGATGCGCTCAAGTCGAGGGGGGTGTCCCGCCTGCGCTCAAACCGGGGGGTGTGTTTCGTATATGTCAGTGGGGGTGTGTCCACATAAGGCACTGTGAGCCAGACATGCCGCCACCTTAGAGTGACGGTAGTATGATCCAGAAGCGTGAATTTTAATTATGGTGTTGTTAGTGTATATATGGGTATAAGGCCCAGGCCCATATAGTCTCTATAAATACCTTGTATCTTCTAGTCTAGGTTAACTTTCTCATTATTTTACTTTCTCATATTGTACGTTTATTCTCTCAATCAATATATCGAAGTCTCAAGCCTTCAGCATATTCATCGTCTCTTTCAATCATATTCATCTTCTAACATGGTATCAGAGTTGTAGGTTTGCTTGCACTCTCATCATCATCATCATCGTTCCTTTCAATCATCATCACCGTTTACTGTTCATCGATTTCACTGTTCATCGATTTTACTGTTCATCGATTTTACTGTGTAAATCATCCGTGCCGCAGTCGATCGTCACCGTCTCTCGACCCTAACCGAAGTCGACCCTTACCGTCGCTGCCCTCTCTGTCTCTCGTCGCCTTCGAATCAAGTCGAAATCGAAACCCTAGCCGCAGACCGGAAGAACTCCGGTCGCAAACACCATATCGGTCGTTACACCATACCGGTCGTTACACTTGTCCGGTCCACGCATACCGGTCGCTAATACCGGTTGACACCCAGGTCCGGTCCACTCCATACCGGTCGCAGTCTTATACCGGTACATAATGGTCACACACATACCGGTGGCAAGTCTACCGGTCCATACCGGTCGCAACACCCTACCGGTTCATACCGGTCGCAACATCAGACCGGTCGATACCGGTCACACTAGTGCAATTCTGAACTGTTTCTCGTCACATCCATGGCTGCCAATCTCAGTCACTCAAATCCCATCTCGGTTGTTTTCAATGGTAGCAACTACATCCTGTGGCATCACCATATGACAATTCTGCTAAAATCTCATGGGCTTTACACCTATGTTACTGGTGCATCCAAACTTCCAGTTCAGGCAGCAACTGAGAATGCTGTTGATTTTGCCAAACGCATGAATGAGTGGGACATCAATAATGCTCGTATTCTGGGTTTTATTAATGCCTCCACTACTCCTGAGATCAACCAATAGTTTCTTGGCTATGTCACCGCCAAAAGTCTCTGGGATTTTCTTGCCAAGCGGTACACGTCATCGGGCCTATCTCATCAGTATCAACTGTGGACTACCTTTCAGAACAAACGTCAGCTTCCTGATCAATCCGTAAACTCTTATATCTCTGAAATGCAGTCTCTCAGAGATCATATAAGTCTTGGAGCACCACAAATTTTTGATGAAACGACTCAACAGTTCACAGCCTACTTCAACCAGCTGCATTTGATCACCATTCTGATGGGTCTTACAGATAAATTTGAGAATGTTCGTGTTTCTCTTCTTCATAGGCAACCTCTACCCACTCTTGAAGAAGCCATATCCGAATTGTTAAGTGAAGAAACTCGTCTTCACATGCGATCACCGATGCCCGCTACTGATAGCGTTCTCTACACGTCTCATCCCAAGTCCAAAGGTAAATGGATCAACAGTAACCATTCCAAACCTGTGGAAAAGACGAACACATCTGAGTGTGCCTTTTGCCATTCTATTGCTCATCTTCTCCTTGATTGTCCTATTCGCAAGTGTCGTAGGTGTGGCATCACTCATCCGTGCCATTATGAGTCTGACTTCCCTAAGAACTCAAAGCACACTGGCCCTCAGAACCGGACTCACGCTGTTGCTGGGACTACTATCGCTGATAAAGAGGTTTCTCCAGTCTCCTCACCTGACCTAATGGAACTGATGCGTCGCAATCAGGAACTCATGGAGCAGATCATGTCTGGTGCTATGGGTATGAATTCTCCACACTCAGCTGCATCAGGTAACTTATGGCTTTTTGACTCTGGGTGTTGCAATCATATGACACCCTGCACTGATGGTTTTGTTTCTAAGAAACCAACTCAACATTTTACGTCAGTACGAACTGCTGACAACACTGGCCTACTGATATCTTTTAGTGGAAATGTATCCACTCCTCATATACAATTACCGGATGTTCTAAATGTTTCAAAACTATCTCTGAGCTTAGTTTCGATTGCACAGCTTCTCGAAACTAATTTGATCATTTTATTTCATTCTTCTGGTTGTGTTGTACATGATCCAAATACCAAGCAGATCCTTGGACTCGGCCGTAAAGTTGGACAGATGATTGAAGTGGTCTACCTTCGTCTTCCATTACCCTCTTCAAGTCTTGTTGCCTCAGTTTCCAACACTTCTTCCTTTGATTTGTGGCATGCCCGGCTAGGTCACTTATCTCTAGCCAGAATAAAATCATTAGCTAATGTAGGGGTGTTAGGAAATTGTGTATCAACTGACAATATTTCTTGTTTATCATGCAAACTTGGAAAACATCATGCTTTATCTTTTGAAACGAATGAGTTTAATTCTACTTCTTCTTTTGATCTTATTCATTCTGATGTATGGGGTCCAGCACCACATCCATCCATGGGAGGTGCTCGATATTTTGTTATTTTTATTGATGATCATACATGTTTCACATGGATATATCTCATGAAACATCGTTCGGAACTACCTAAAATTTATATTATGTTTGCTCGGATGATTCACACCCAATTCTCAAAATCTATAAAGATTCTCAGAGCTGACAATGCTATGGAATATAAAGAGTCCTCTCTTCTCTCCTTTCTTCAATCTCAGGGGACTCTCTCTCAGTACTCCTGTCTCGGCACATCTCCTCAAAATGGTCGTTCCCAATGCAAACACCTTTCATATTCTTGATACGGTTCGCACTCTTCTCATTTCTGCTAAATGTCCAGAACGTTTTTGGGGTGAAGCTGCTTTCACTGCAGTTTATACTATCAATCGTCATCCTACTCCCATCCTTAATAATAAGTCTCCTTATGAGGCTCTTCATGAGGTCACTCCTGCCTATGAACTTCTAAAAGTTTGGGGTAGTACTTGTTTTGTTCAGTTACAATCTCATGAACATACCAAACTTGAACCTCGCTCCAGACTTTGCTGCTTCCTTGGATATGGTATTGAGCACAAGGGTTATCGCTGCTGGGATCCTATCTCCCAGCGTCTTCGTATATCTCGTCACGTTACCTTCTGGGAACATGTTCCTTTTTCTTCTATATCCAAGTTTCGTGAGTCTCCTACATTCACCGCTCCATTCTTTACTGATGCTTCCGTCTCATTGGACTCACTCCAATCTGACATCATATCGTCTCCGCCTATTGTTCACACATCTTCTGACTTTGCCGCTCCTTCAGAGTCTCATGCCCCTCCACCACCTGCATCTCATAGTTTTCCTGATCAACATCAATCATCTGCTCCATCCGCACAACCAACATCTGAGCTGCCTGCTGAGTCTTTGGCTCCTGGAACGTCTCAATCTCTGAATGTTAGACGATCAGATCGGGTAATACAAGTTCCTTCTCATCTCCGTGATTATCATGTTTATGCTACTCTGTTGTCCAATCACGAACCTACTTCCTACAAGGAAGCCTCCTCTAATCTTGATTGGCAGAAAGCTATGGATGAGGAACTTCAGGCTCTTGACAAAGCTCAGACATGGGACTCTATTCCTCTTCCACCAGGAAACTCACCCATTGGTTCCAAATGGGTGTTCAAAATCAAGACAAAATCTGATGGCTCTATTGATAAGTACAAAGCTCGCCTGGTGGCAAAGGGCTTTAATCAAGAGTACGACATTGATTATGAGGAGACATTTGCACCTGTTGCTCGAGTCACTTCTGTTCGCAGTCTCCTAGCCATCGCAGCTACAAAACAATGGCCTCTCTTTCAGATGGATGTTAAGAATGCCTTCTTGAATGGTGACTTATACAAGGAAGTCTACATGACACATCCTCCAGGTGTTCGACTTCCACAAGGTCATGTTTGTCGTCTTCGGAAGGCTCTTTATGGACTCAAGCAAGCTCCGCGATCTTGGTTTGAGAAGTTCAGTTCCACAGTCACCTCTCTGGATTTCTCACCCAGCAACTATGATTCAGGACTGTTTACTCGGACCCCTGAGGCTGGCACAATCTTACTTCTCTTGTATGTGGATGATATGATTATACTGGAAGTGACTCTACAGGCATAGCTAATCTCAAGACATCTCTCAGCTCCTGTTTTGAGATGAAGGATCTTGGCTCTTTACACTATTTTCTTGGTCTTGAGGTGCTCTCAGACCTTTCGGGAATTTATATTTGTCAAGCCAAATACACCTCAGATCTCTTGTCAAAAGCTGGGATTACTGACAACAAAACTGCATCCACTCCTCTTGAGCACAACCTTCATTTGACTCCGAATGCTGGACCTCCTCTGCGTGATCCTACTTTATATCGACAGTTAGTGGGGTCACTTGTCTACCTGACAGTGACTCGACCTGACATTGCCTATGTTGTTCATACCGTTAGTCAGTTCATGTCTGCACCATGTTCTGATCACTATGCTGCTGTCCTGCGCATCCTTCGATATTTAAAAGGGACCATGTTTCACGGTCTTCATTTTACATCCACATCATCATTGACTTTGCGAGGGTTTTCTAATGCTGATTGGGATAGTGACATGACTGATCGTCGCTCCACTACCGGCTACTGTTTCTTTCTTGGCGACTCACTCATATCTTGGTGGAGCAAGAAACAATCTCTCACAGCTCGATCGAACTGAAGCTGAGTATCGAGCACTAGCTGACACGGTTCAAGAACTTGTGTGGTTACGCTGGCTACTCTCTGACATGGGGGCTCCTCAACATTCTCCAACTCCATTGTGGTGTGACAACAACAGTGCGATTCAGATTGCTCACAATGATGTCTTTCACGAGCGAACGAAGCATATTGAAATTGACTGTCACTTTGTTCGTCAACACGTAACTCGTAAGACTATCCAGCTTCTTCCTATTTCAACTATTGATCAACCGACCGACATTTTCACTAAAGCTCATCTACCAGGACGGTTTCGTGATCTAGCTTCCAAACTCCATCTGTCTCATTCTTTTCCCGATTGAGTTTGAGGGGGGATGTTAGTGTATATATGTGTATAAGGCCCAGAACCATGTGTGTATAAGGCCCAAGCCCATATAGTCTCTATAAATACCTTGTATCTTCTAGTCTAGGTTAACTTTCTTATTATTTTACTTTGTCATATTGTACGTTTATTCTCTCAATCAATATATCGAAGTCTCAAGCCTTCAACATATTCATCGTCTCTTTCAATCATATCCATCTTCTAACAGGTGTTATTTATTAAACTAAATGGATTTATTTATATTATAAATTGTTTCCATTCTCTGTTGTTGAACTGTTGTAAGAGGGGACTCACTAGACCATCTATAACACCCTAAAAATTAGAGTAATTTAAAACTCGAAAAATTTGGCAATATGACGTTTGTATTTGGCATAAATCACCTAAGAAGGGCAAATGTATAAGGCATTTACAAAAAAACTGAACGTATATATAAATCGACAACAAACTAATCTAAACATATACTATCTAGATTACATTGGTTGTCAACCCAAAATCACCAAAAGAAGGGACTTAATCAAATGCCTAGCGCCATAAACTAATCATCTCAAAAATGCCTCAAGTCCATGCTCGTAACTCAAACCCTTGGCAACCCACCGCTAAGGGAACCTGTTATACACATCATTTGAGAAAAAAGTGTTAGGCTTAAAGCCTAGTGAGAACATACAGTTTATAATTCGAAGAAGTATAGACAATTGTAATCAAAGAAAATCTTTGCAAGAGAGTTGAGTTTACAATTGAAATCTTTGCCACATAAGGATTGTTCGGTCCAAAATTCATCTTACGATGACAGGGGATACCCGTTTTACCAAGGATTGTGGCGGAACACCGAGTAAGCCACAATCCGAGTTATGAGCTAAATACTTGGTATCTATGGCTACGAACAATGCCGGTCTGTACTAAGATGTGGGGGAGGGTACCCGAGGAAACCAAGTCATACTCGTTCACTAGGACTACATTATGATCCATGGCTAGTAACCGGTCCCACATAACCAAAGGCCTCCGAGGATTAAATGCATCCATAGCTACAATGGGAAAAACATCCCAAAATATAAGACGACTCAATACCTAAGGATCCACTAGTAATAGTCTAGACTTGTCACAATTTCATTTGTGACTAATCAAAGCTAAACATATAGCTTCCAATATTATTTATTTCAAAATAAGCATTTCCATGTTTAACTGCTGATAAGAATGAAAATCATAAAATGAGATTATTTACATTCCTTCAAGTGTCTCACATAAATGTACAAGTAATACATCATTTTACTTCATATAAGATGGAACCCTTTAGTTTAGTTGAAAATGATTGGGAACCCTAAAATCCCCCAAAACTCAAGTTAGGTCAAAATGTAATAAACTTAAATCCAAAACCAAGGAGATATGTAGGAGTTCAAAATATAAACTTTGACATGTATAAGGTTTAGTAAAAGATAGTAGGAACTCACCAAGTGGGTTTTTGAAGAAAACCCAAAAAACATAGATTTTTGATCTTGGAGAAGATGAAGATGGAGATGGTGGTTGAAGCTTCCAAAACTTGAATACCTTGGATGAAGCTCTTAGATCTAAGCAATAAATGAAGTGGATGGTGGTTGGAACAAACCCTAAAATGAAGTAAATGAAAAGGGAGGATTTTGGGAGAGAAACTAAGGAGTAATGAGGAGAAAGAAATGAATTTGGGGATAAAATCCCATTTAACCCGTTCAGGGCCTCCGCGCGGCTTATGGCGCGGCCCAACCCGCGCCAACCTCTGGAATCCTGAAACGAACAGTGCACCGCGTGGCTTATGGCGCGGCCCAACCCGCGCCGTGACACGCGCCAAGCACTGACTTCTGCCTTCTTCAGATCTGACCAAAAACCAAAACTCGGGGTGTTACACCATCGGTCTAACCCTCGCTATTTCAAAAACTAAAACTTTTTTAGGTAGACGCGAGGTAGGTGGATCTAGTAAAGGAAAAGAGAAGGTGTGAGCGGTACCCGATTCTAGAAGACCACCTTATAGTTATTTCTGTTACTCTCAGTTGTGTAATAGGTTGTCTTTCTACAAAACCTTGAAATTTATTGTAGACTTGGGGCCGTTTTGGCAAGAATTTATATTAATCGCTTTTGTTATTTGATGGAATTGTTTGGGTTGTTACAACACGTAGGGTTTTAAACTTTCCAGAACACCTTTCTTTGATTGTAACCTACGATTTTGACTTTCCAATAGTCAAACCATTACACTAAGAGTTTTAAAGTCATCCAAAGCTCCTCTAAACCTACAGTTTGACTTTCAAGTAGGCAATCCATTACATGTAGTGTTCAATAGACCTCTAACTTCATTGACACCTACGGTTTGATTTTTAAATAGTCAAACCATTACACATAGGATTGTTTTGATAAAAGCATTATAACAAACTTAGTTTGGGCTGCCATTGTTGGGCAGACAATAGGATTGTTTTGATAAAAGCAGGTCATGGATATATATGTTCTAATTATAGTTGAAATGCTGCCGAATTTTCTATAGGTTAGTTGACAATGTCTAATTTGGTAAACTGTAGGGTAACTACCGCCGGATTATGGAGGAGGAGTACCTGGACTTAGATCCCGGCACTATACCTCCCAATGACGCCGAGTTGTGGGAGCGCAGTGTCGGAGGACGGCGTAAAGGCCGTCTGTTTAGATGGGGGACCAATCAGGATCCCTATTATGCTATGACCGGTGATTCAGGTGCCAGTACGAGCAGGAGCTCGTGCGACCATCGCGATGAGGAGATATGTTTGTCAATTGTTGTTTAACATTGTTATATGTTTGTTAAATGTTGTCTAACATTGTTATATGTTTGTCAAATGTTGAATTTCATATGGATGAGCTAAGACGGAGGCTAGAGACAAAGACAACAGAGAGGATGAGGATGCAGGAGCAAATTAACACGTTTGAGGCCTTCATGAAGAAGTTTCAAGATCACCCCCCCCCCCTCGGTGCGCGGATGTAGGATAGTTGGTTGTATTACGTTTTATTTTTAATTTTTATATATTAAATGAAAAATGTACAGGTTTTGTACAGTTTTAAATTGGATATTAAATGAAAAATGATCATGTTTTGTGCAGGTTCCAAACTGGAATTTATGTATTTTTAGTTATTATTTTTATAAAAAATTAAATTACCGAAGGATTTATCCGTCGGTAAATGTTTTTAAATTTAATTTATTAAATACCGTAGGAAATCCGTCGCTAATTCCGTCGGAAATGATCCGTCGGTAATATTAGGCCGTCGGTAATCCGTAGGTAATAAGGTGGTCGTCGATGATCTGTTGGAAATACACGCCGTCTCGGAAATTTAGCCGCCGACCACCTATTTTCCGACGGATTTGTCCGTTGATGATAGCCCTCTTTTTTGTAGTGATGGTTCTTTGAAAATATAAAAGATAAATTAATTATAAAAGTACGATTTTGTTAAAAATGAAAAAGAAGTTGCCTCCTAGTACAATACGACTTTTCGTCTGTTATGGTCGGTTTAATTACATATTCATTCTTTATATTGATTGACACTTTTTTTCTATGACACAAATGTCCGAAACATTCAAAATTCATTGCCAAAATAATTAAGAGAAATATAAATAAATTAACAATAGATATAAATATTAACAAAAATATTAAAAATTAACTCTCAAGAGTTAGCCCTAAATATAAATATTAACATAAATATAATTATACACACAAATTAACCTTATAAATCTTAACACAAATATAAATTAACAATTTAGCCCCAAATATTTACATAAATAAATATTAATAAGCAAGGGTTATAAATCCGTTCGTAATTCCATCAATATGGTGTAGGCACCCTCATCGAATATGATGAGTCCCTAAGGTAGTATTTTCTTTACATTTTAGGCGAATTTCACACCATCAATGAACAAAAGACGTGGATTATCAATAACATATATAATGAGTTTAGATTGATCTAAAAGTTATTGAACGTAGTAAGTAGTTTTGGACCTGAATGTTACAAATGGTATCATAGTTGATCCATCAAAATGGTGTGAGTCCGGCCCCCGCCCGCCCGGGGGGGGGGGGGGGGGGGGATGAACAAAGCAGATCTTGGTAAGCCTCTCCTGAACTTCAGAAACTTGAGTATGTGCTATCTCGTCAGCAAAAAGTAAATTTTTTGAATTGCATATAAGACTTGAGTTGTGAACCACCGATAACTTCTATCATGATTGTAATTAGGGGTGTAAATGATGCGAGTCGAGCTCGAGTATCATTATACTCGACTCGACTCATTAATATATCGAGTCGAGCTCGAGTCGAGCTTGTTCGAGTCGAGTGTTAACCGAGTTTTGACCGAGTCGATCTCGAGTAGCTCGCGAGTTGTCTCGTCTCATTTACACCCCCAACATCTCAAGCCCTTAGGCTCAAGCCATTTAACAAAAGCAAAAGATGTAAAACAAGGGAAGAGAAAGGTCTATATATAGTGGAGTTCAAAGCATTGGGTTCTATATCCCGTCAATATGGGATGGATTAGAAACACCATCAAGAGTTTACCCATGTCTTTTACACCATCATTTTCCAAAAAAAAAATCAAAAAATTTGAGTTTATTATTATTATTATTATTATTATTATTATTATTATTATCATCAATTAAATTAAAATAATATTACTAATTATTATTATTATTTTGCTTATCGAGTATCTCACGAGCTTATCGAGTCGAGTATCAGGTCGCTCGACTCGTTAGTATATCGAGTCGAGATCGAGTTCGAGTCGAGCCTATTCGAGTCGAGTGTTGACCGAGTTTTTACCGAGTCGATCTCGAGTAGCTCGCGAGTTGTCTCGTCTCATTTACACTCCTAATTGTAATTTGAATAAGTATTAATGAAAACTTCAGTCTTTAAATTGGTACAATATTTAATAAAATTGTACAATGATTTAATTTAAAACATAAAATGACACAAAGACAAACAAAATCAGAAATATAATATGGGAGTTTAAATCTAGATAAAGTTTATCTGGTTTTAAAAGTTTATAAAAGATTAGTTATCAAAATAATTTGAAAATAATATTCAAATCTTAGTAAAATGATGATGGATGAATGTAAGGAAAAAAAAAGAAATTTTGGTAGCCTCAAAACCGGTTTTTAACACATTTTTATATGGGTGTTGTTATTCCTACCCCCTCCTCACTCACAAAACCCCCCATACCCCTTCTATCTCACTCACATACCCCCTCCTACCTCACTCACATACCCCTGTAGGATGGGGTATAGATATAATTCACCTTATATATAACTTAATTGAAAGAATCACACTTTTGGTCCCTAAGGTTTAGTGATTTCTTTGAAAGTGATACATGTACTTTAATAAGTCAAGTTGTAGTCCCTGGGGTTTGGAATTTGCTTTGAAAGAGGGACCTGACCAGTAACTCCATTAAAAAACTTTGTTAGAGTCAGGAGCAAATTCGTCCAATCATGTTTTCTTCCTCCTTTTGTAACTTTTTTGTTTTTTTTTGTTTTTGTAAAAATCATCAAAATTGCAAGGACCAACTATGTAATTGACTGGTTTACTTCATATATATATATATATACTAGGCATATACCCGCGCACGATGTGGCGTGAAAAATCGTGCAATCGAAGGAACAATTGACAAAGGTATGTATCCGCTCGCGAAACATCTCGAAATCAAAATGACAACAACGTTTTCATTTTAAGTTTGTAATCTTCGTTCTTATCGATACTTTAGTCTATGAAAACACGGTGCTTGAGTCGTTTGGTGCACTTATATGTGAATCATAGACTAAAGTATCGACAAGGACGAAGAAATACAAACTTAAAATGAAACGTTGTTGTCATTTTGATTTCGAGATGTTTCGCGAGCGGATACATATCTTTGTCAATTGTTCCTTCAATTTTACGATTTTTCGCACCACATCGTGCTATGCCTAGTTTATAATAACAATGAAATGTATTTTTAATATATTTTAGTTGATCTGCGATTATGTATTTTTAATATGCTAAAAGTGAAAAAAATAAAACGTATAGATAGAAAACAAATTAATTCATAGATATTCATGATATTTAATAATACGGTTACATTAAAAAATTTCAATATTGAGCTCGTTTTGAAGATATTGACGACGATTATAATGGTATAATTTGTAAAAAAAGAAACATATTTTTTCATTGCATTTTGTTCATATACCATTATTTGTGTTAATATAACAAAGGTGTAAAATAAAAAATGAAAAACTAAGGAATATAAAGTAAATTAAATAATTAATTGTAAAGATGTTAAATGTTACATTGAATTTTGAAAATAACCGTTTTACAATTTTAATATAATAGTATAGATATAGATAGTACATATATAATGTTACACATTTATGTTATCAATAAAAATATTCAATAATTAGTTTATATTAAAATTATTGACGAAAAAATTATAATATTAGCATTTATAATACTAATGAAACATATTTTTAATATATTTTAGTTGATCTACAATTATGTATTTTTAATATGCTAACGGTGAAAAAAAATAAAACGTATGGATAGAAAACAAACTAATTCATAGATATTCATAGTTTTAATAGTACGGTTAAATTAAAAAATATTCAATATTGAGCTCGTTTTGAAGGTATTGTCGAAACGATTATAATGGTATAATTTGTAAAAAAAAAAAGAAACGTATTTTTTATTGCATTTTTGTTCATATACGATTATTTGTGTTAATATGATAATAGTGTAAAATGAAAAATGAAAAAAAAACAAGGGATATAAAGTAAATTAAATAATTAATTGTAAGGATGGTAAATGTAACATTGTAAGAGTGGTAAATGTTATTGTACAAAAAGATTGTATAATAACCGTTTTAGAATTTTTAGGGTATACTAGTTATATGACCGCGCAATGCGGCGGATGTAAAAGTTTATTTTTATCTTCCAAAGTTATTTAAAAATTTAAATAAAGGCAAAATGGGCAGTTGAAGATAAGAGTAAATTCCAATAATTTCATGCTTATAGTATAATCAAATCAATGATAACAAATATCACTTCGCTATACAGAATTCGCTAGTTGGTGATTTATGTGAACTATTTCAATAACTCGTTATGTGTGTTACAATGTAACTTTCTCAAAATAAAATGAATTGATGAAACGTGTTTTTAATATATTTTAGTTGGTTTACGTATTTTTAATATGCTAAAGATGAAAATAAAATAAAGTGTAAGAATATAAAACAATCTTATTTGTAGATATTCATGATATTTAATAGTACGGTTAAAGATATTGACGAGACGATTATAATGAGATAATTTGTAAAAAGAAGAAACGTATTTTTTATTGCATCTTTGTTCGTATACGATTATTTATGTTAACATGATAAGGGTATAAAACAGAAAATTAGAAAACAAGGGATATAAAATAAATTAAATAACTAATTGTAAGGGTGATAAACATAACATTTAATTGAATTAAGAAGTGGAACATGCGAGAGAAAATTTTGGCTTTCAAAGTTTCTAAAAGCCTGTATTAGAGTTTTTATAATATAATAGAGATTATAGTGATGTAATTTATAATAAGAATGAAACGTATTTTTAATATATTTTACGATTATGTATTTTTAATGTGCTAACAGTGAAAAAAAAATAAAACGTATGGATATAAAACAATTTAATTCGTAGATATTCATGATATTTAATAGTACGGTTAAATTAAAAAATATTCAATATTGGGTTCGTTTTGAAAGTATTGACGAGACGATTATAATGGTATAATTTGTAGAAAAATTAACATATTTTTTCATTGCATTTTTATTCATATACGATTATTTGTGTTAATACGATAATGGTGTAAAATGACAAATGAAAAAGTAAGGGATATAAAGTAAATTAAATAAGTAATTGTAAGAGTGGTAAATGTAACATTTAAGAGCGGTAAATGTTATTGTATAAAAAGATTGTACAATAACTGTTTTAAAATTTTTTATATAAAACAATTTAATTCGTAGACATTCATTATATTTAATAGTACGGTTAAATTAAAAAGTATTCAATATTGGGCTCGTTTTGAAGGTATTGACGAGACGATTATAATGATATAATTTGTAAAAAAAAGAAACATATTTTTTCATTGTATTTTTGTTCATATACGATTATTTGTGTTAATATGATAATGGTGTAAAATGAAAAATGAAAAAGTAAGGGATATAAAGTAAATTAAATAAGTAATTGTAAGAGTGGTAAATGTTATTGTACAAAAGATTGTACAATAACAGTTTTCGAATTTTTAGAGATATAAAGTAAATTAAATAAGTAATTACAAGGGTGATAAATGTTATTGTACAATAACCGTTTTGAATTTTTAGGGTTATAAAGTAAATTAAATAATTAATTGTAAGAGTGATAAATGTTATTGTACAAAAGATTGTACAATAACCGTTTTAGAAATTTTTATATAAAACAATTTAATTCGTAGATATTCATGATATTTAATAATATGGTTAAATTAAAAAATATTCAATATTGAGCTCGTTTTGAAGGTATTGACGAGACGATTATAACGGTATAATTTGTAAAAAAAGAAACGTGTTTTTTCATTGCATTTTTGTTCATATATGATTATTTGTGTTAACATGATAAGGGTGTAAAATGAAAAATGAAAAAACAAAGAATATAAAGTAAATTAAATAATTAATTATAAGGGTGGTAAATGTAACATTGCTTTCCAAAAACTGTTTTCTAAAAACTGTTTTTCAAGAACTGCTTTTCAAGAACGGTATTAGAATTTTAATAATATATATATATTATAGGGTGGGTTCAAATGAAAACTCATCTTTCATTGTGTACATGGGGACAAATCTTAACCATTGATCAAAACTTAGAAAACTAATCAATGGTTAATACATAATAAGGTTAATTGATAAGTGGTTAAGAACAAAATTGGAAATTTGATTGAGCACCTACCTTGTTTGACTTTTTATTTTATTTTTTAATTAAAAAACTTTTAACCCCCTTAAACTTTAAAATAAATTATCTTAAAAATTATTAAAATTTTAATCAAACAAATTACACCAAAAAAACGAGAATTTCGTGCTCTTCGATATAACATCCATCTCGATATAGTTTTTTTTACGTTTTAACTGTTTTTTACGTGAAATTCTATATGTGTTATATTCATTATGAATATGCATGCACGTTCATTCACTATTCATGATTAATAATACAGTATTCAGAATGAATAATACACGAATTCATGATTCATATATTATTTATCATTAATCGTGTATTATTCACCCTGAATTTTGTATTATTCATCTTGAATGATACATTATTCATGAAGAATATTATATGAATGACCCGTGAAGGTGTTAGACACATGGCACACACTTTTTTGTTTCCCAATTCACAACCGAAATTTGGTTCAATTAATTATGAATATCTATGCACATCCCTGGATGTCCCACATTCAGTATGAATAATACAATATTCAGGATGAATTACACAACATTCATGATGAATAAATCATGAATTATTCACCCTGAATGATATATTATTCATGATGAATAATACATGAATGGCCCGTGAAGATGTGGATACGTGACACACTCTCTTTTGTTCCCCGATTCACAACAGAATTATTCGATAGGTTTTCGATTCGTCTTGATGGGTGTTGGGTTACGGTGTTGAAGAAACGCGATGTCTTACCACGTTGAAGAAAGTGTTGAAGAAGGTGATGTCGAGTTACATACTTACAATGTCGAGGTGTTATACCGACTTGAACGTACATAAATATTCATAACGAATACAACACATATATAACATTTCACGTAAAAAACGGTTAAAACAAAAAAAAAACTATATCGAAATGGATGTCATATCGAAGAGCACGAAATTCTCATTTTTTTTATGTAATTTGTTTGATTAAAATATTAGTAATTTTTAAGATAATTTATTTTAAACTTTAATTGGGTAAAAGTTTTTAATAAAAAAAGAAAATAAAAAGTCAAATATGGTAGGCGTGAGTTTAAATTATCTTTCATTTTTACCCCTAAGCATCTTAAAATTAAAAACTCTATTTAATATGAGTTGTTGGATCAATAGAGATGGAGTGACTGAGATTTGTCCTCACGTGCACAATGAATTGAGATGTTGGGTTTTCATGAGAACTTTCCTATATATATATATAGATATATATATATATATATATATATATATATATATATATAGGGTCAGGTTCACGTGAGACCAAGTTGTTTCCGTGAGACCGCGTGAGACCGCGTGAGACCAAGCCTTAAAACATGAAACTTCACACCGAAACACTGTGAAGGTAAAAAACATTCGAACCTTCATAATGTAATCACACTATGAAGGTAAAAAAACCTAAACCAAGTTAAAAAAAAATCAAACCTTCACAGATAAAAGACTGTGAAGGTATATCCGAACCTTCACAGTGAAGACGCTGTGAAGGTAAAAAAAACCGAACATTCACAGCGAAAAACACCGTGAACGTAACATTTACAGTGTTTTCCCTATGAAAAGTTCGATTTTTTTTACATTCACAGTTTTTTGGTGTGAAGTTTCATACTTTAAAGTTTGGTCTCACCGGTCTCACGAAAACTGTTTGGTCTCACGCGAACTTAAGTCTATATATATATATATATATATATATATATATATATAACACTCCCTTTTCAAAATATAACTTGGAGAGCAGGGACGATACCGTTCTCCGGTGAACCCCAACACCACCCCCTTTCTCCTATTCTTCCTTGGTTCACCGTGACCTCCTTTACCTAGTCTCCATCTCCAGTATCCTCGGGTCAAACCTACAACTCCCCATCTCGTATCTCCTCTACCAACTCCACATCTACACAAGACCCAAACCGACCCCCATGCTCGTAGGAAGACTGTGACGGCTATGGATGTTGTCTATGCTTTGAAGAGGCGGGAGAGAACTTTGGGTTTGGTGATTAGTAGTGAATATTATGCTTAAGGAAGTTGTAATGAATCATGTTATTTTAGAACAATTTGGTGCTGAATTTTTAAAGTTTTTTGGTTGGAGATATGTAATTGATGAATCTATCATCAGCTTTTAATGTTATTGATGCTAAATGTTCAAAAAAACTCCCATCCAGCCCTATTTCCCACCACCAAACCGAAACCTACACAAGGACCTAAACCTGCAACTCCACTTATTAGTTCCCATTTAATAGAGATTTGTTGTTGGTATATCACATCCCCTATTTCTGCTGCAATACCCTGAGATTTGCCACATAATTTGAGTTCCTTAAGCTCAACAAATCTAGATGAAAGTCTGGCAACATCCTCGTTGTATAAAAGTTATTCACTTTTTTTTGTTATATGAATGCTTTGGCAAGATTACTGGTTTTAGTAACCTTCATTTCTCAGAGTAACATTCATTTTATAACAACCCAACCAAGACAGTAAGATAACAATTCAATCATAATATTAACTCATGCCAAAGCGACCCCAAGCGTACAATTTAATTCAAGGTTTGCAACGGCAACCTATACACAACTGAGATAAAGTAAAAACTAAACTAAGGTGACGGTCTTCTATGCACTCCCGCTACACATTCTCTTTGCCTTTATCAACTCTACCTAGATCACGCCTGCCTGAAAAGGGTTTTTAAAATTTGAAAGAGCGAGGGTTAGACCGGAGGTCTAGTGAGTCCCCTCTAACAAATAAGCAACTATATAACTTTTCAAACTTTAAATCAAACAGATTTATAAACAACATAAGAGTAAATCACACTACTGACCACACTACCGTCGAAGACGGTGTGTCTAACTCGCACTGCCTTAATTTTGGGACACACCCCCAATGGCATAAACGGGCCACACTCCCCGGTACGAGCAGACGGGCCATACTCCCCGACTTGGGTCACAACTTTCCACAAATAATGTATGCATACATTTAAATATCAACAAGTTATAAAACATGCTTAAATAATTTCATCATAAACATGTCAACATAGTAAATCGTAGTTTTTATTATACTTTCATATGCTATCGTTAATAAAACTTTTTAGTTCAGAAATACTCACCTGCGTCCTTTGCTTAAATTTCGCGTCTACTTTTATGGCTCGAAACAAATCCTATAAGAAAACATAGACCGATAAACTCCCGGCATAATCTAATTTAATATAAAATCGACCTTAACACCCTATAGTTCCCGAGTGGTTGGACCAGCTTAAATAATAGGACCCGACCCACTAAAACCTATCGGTCCGAAACACACAGACTAAAGTGTACTGGGCTTGCTAATTAATACCCAAGCCCAACAAACACCCTTCGACCGGACCCAAACGAACGTAACTCACTTCCCCGGTGTCGATCGGTATCAATCCTTCCCGGTGTTGACAGGGGTCTCAACCACCGATGTCGACCGGGGTCTCAACCCTCGGCATCGACCGGTACTAGACACCCCCGGTATCGACCGGGGTCTCCCCACCCCGGGCTCACCCGGGACTTCACACCCCGGGGTCACCCGGTCCCCCAACCCGGGGTTCGCTCCTGCGACGAAAACTCATCGAGAAAACCACAGACTACTTCTAATTATCCTTGAGATCCAAAACTCTTCACAGGTCGATTATTATACTAACGATAAATTAAATTCAAACTCATAGACCCACCTCATTTAGATTAACATAATCCCAAACAAATCATCAGATTCATTAATCAACCAAAAAAACCAAACCTCAGATTCTTTAAACAACCCCAAACCCACAACTAAAATTGATACCAAAACCTTTAGCCATGAGTAAAAAGGATTAGAAGGGAATTACCTTAAAGAGGAATATCTGAGAGCTTGAAATCAAAGATGGATTGCCTTCCTTCTCGCTCTCCCAAAATCGCCCCAATCGCCCTCTTCCAAAACCGCCGCTAGACTGCTACAACAAAAGCCCCTAGGGTTAAAACCCCTCTTTTCCAACTTTTACATTAAACCCCCTTCAACTTTGACCCTTTTACCCTTTCACCCCAAACTTCTTAAATCTAAGCTTCTAACCCGGTTATTACAATATTCCCCCCTTAAAAGAATTACGTCCCCGGAATTCATTCGCTGAACAAACTGGGGTATTGAGTTATCATAGCTGGCGCTAACTCCCAAGTCGCTTCCTGCCCTTTGTGAAATTGCCACTGAACCTTCACCAATTGGATTTCCTTGTTCCTCAATTTCTTCACTTTACGATCTAAAATGACCACTGGTTCTTCAATATAGCTTAGTTTCTCGTCTATTCGGATATCGTCCAGTGGTACTACCACATCCACTTCCACTTCCACTAAACACTTCTTCAAATTAGACACATGAAATATGGGATGTACACTTATAAAAGGGGAA
This sequence comes from Arctium minus, assembly GCA_954870635.1. Classification (NCBI taxonomy): domain Eukaryota; kingdom Viridiplantae; phylum Streptophyta; class Magnoliopsida; order Asterales; family Asteraceae; genus Arctium; species Arctium minus. Next base: position 12,446,682 of record OX941082.1, read on the forward strand.
ATGATATAAAATTAGCTTGGGCCATATGTCTATTTTAAGTGATACAATTTTTCATCCACATAATGTTTATTAAAAATATTAATTCAAATATTTTCATCATACATCAAATTAAATATTGCTTCTTTAATTACATAAAGTAATACATATATTACATTAGACTTATAGAAGGGGAAATGATTCTAAACTAAGGTAAAAATATTTATGATATAGAAATATAAAATAAAGCACATTTTTTTTGGGAATGATGTCCTAGGCTATGCCTAGACTAATCCTTTGGCAAATTATGACTGTAAAACATCATCCTTGATTAAACCTCAATGGCCACAATTGTTGTGTACGTCTGGATTCGAACCTTGGACAGATGGGATATTCCACCACATCCCTCAAGGTCTTAACCAATATACCACAACCTTGTAGTTACTAAAGCACATTTATGAAACACATTATTCACGTTGTTATATAAAGTGTTGGCAATAAATTTTATAAGATCCCAATTAGTTGCTTGACATATTTTTATACTTATTAATAAAGTACTATTATAAATAGATGTTATTATATTAAATATTGGGCATTAGTTAAAGAAAAATAAAAAATAAAGAATCTAGAGTAACAACTTTATTTTTGTCATCTAGCCATGTCCCAACAAATCTAAAGAATTTGTTGTCCCTATTTGTTTTAACAGAAAATGATGTCTAAAGATTTCCTACTGATCCAAAATAATTAGATCATGTTTTTTTTATTGAACAAAACTTACTTTTTGTATTAAAGTGGCTCGTTAATTATTCACCATTCTAATTAAAAAATTACTAATGATGGGCAAGTTTGGTTTTCAGGATTTGGTGCGATCTCGAAATTGGATTTTCATTCTAATTTCACGTTTGCGTTAGGTTGTTTTCTTGAAACCTATTTTATAAAGGAAAAGAATGTAGGTGGGAAATAGGAGGAAAGTCAAAAAAAAAAAAAAAACTCGTCTTTTCGAAACTTTTTTAAGAGAGAAAGAAAATGAAACGAAATAAAAATAATGATAAGTTTCCTCCCAAACGTCGGAGGAAAAGAAAGGAAAGAAAACAATTAAAACAAATTAAAAAGATTACTAAAATTACAAAGCAATCCAACCTTTCATTTTAAAGGTTGAAGAGGTGTGTTTGTAAAAATGACATTTTTACTTTACTTTTTCTCATATTCAAGAACATGAAAATTTGTTATCTTTCCTTTTCTGTCATTCATTTTTTTCCTCCGCTCTCGAGGACAACAATGAAAAAAAATTCTTTTCCTTCGCTTTATTTTATCCTCAAATTCGAAAACACTATGTAAAGGAAAGCCGAAGTTGAAGTATTGGGATTTTATTCGATTTAGAAATTTCATGTGAGTAGTTGGTATTTAGTGGGATTTTATAAGATTTATTTGTAATAATCTTTTAAAAATATATTAAAACATTTGTTTTTATAATAATCTATTAATAAGATATATGTATATGTATATAGGCGAATGATCGTATGAGAAGTTGAGTTAACAGAGAGAAGCGTGAGAAGTGGATTTGAACCGTTGATCTCTTTTAATCTCAAGTCTTCCTATGAATTACGGTTTAGAAGAGAATTGATCAGGTGTATCTCGGTACATCTTATCTAGGTGCATCTGATCCTAACGCGCGTCCATCTCTCATCCAACGGTCGATAACCACTTCTCACGTTAACTCAATTTCTCACCGGAACCCAACCATATGTATGTGTGTGTGTGTGTGTATATATATATAGAGAGAGAGAGGGGGAGAGGAATGTTCAAATGCAACCCCTTTACATGGTGCAACCTCATGCAACCCCTCTATCCACCGCTCATTTTATTTTCATCTTTTTAGTTAAAAAAATATAAAAATAAAATGAGTGGTGGATAGAGGGATTGCATGGGTTGCACCATGTAAAAGGTTGCATAATAACCTACCCATATATATATATATATATATATATATATATAAATTATAATATGGGTTGGGTTTTAGTGAGAAACAAAGTTATGGTGAGAACCGTAAGAAGAGATCTCCACCATCGGATGCACATTGGGATGAAATGCATCGCGATGCACCAGATTATGTCCCCGTATCAAGCGTGATGTGGATTTGAGATTAAAAGCGATCAATGATCCAGATCCTTTCTTACGCTTCTCAGCTTAACTCTTTTTGTCACACGATCATTCGCCTTATAATATAATATAATATAATAGGCGAAGGATTATGTGAGAAGTTACGGTTAACGTGAGAAACGTGAGAAGTGGATTTGAACTGTTGATCACTTTTATTCTCATGCTCTCTCATGAATTGCGCTTTAGAAGGGATTTGATCTGGTGTATCTCGGTGCATCTCATCGTAATGTGCATTCATTTCTCATCCAACGGTTGATAATCACTTATCACGTTAACCTCAACTTCTCATCAAAACCCAACTCTAATGTATATATAATTTTATTTATTTATATAATTACATAAATGATAGATTAAAATATATTATCATGTAGGCTTAAGTTCATTTGAGAAATGCTAAAAATATGAGAAATAAAGAAATGAACCTTGCCTTTTATCTAGTCAACATTTGCGACTTTGACTGTGAAGCACCGGATAATTCCTTGTGTGGTCTATAGAAGATAAAGGGGTAGTTTCGTAAAATACGCGGAACAAGTTCATATATGAACCTGTATGATTTACATATGAGTTATATATTTATATATGAACTAGTGTAATTCACATATGAACTCTTTTAACTGATTAATATATGAACTATACGTTCATATATGAATCAATTAATTAATTCATATGTGAATCACAAAGATTTATATACACGTGTCCATGTTATAAATTACTTGTATGCACAAGCAGGGACATATGGAAGGGGGTAGACATATGCCTAGCCTCCCCTAACTTTACGACCAAACCCCAACTTCATAGAACAAAATGGTTTACAAAAGTTTTTTTTGCTTGATATAAAAAAATATATAAAAAAAAACGATGCCACCCCCAACCAATAATATTGTGTTTTAAAAAAAATCTTTTTATATTAAAAATTTTCTAATTTAATATTTTTTTTATATTTATACATTTCTTTTCAATATGTATATTTTACAACAAAGTAAAATGTTAAAATTATGTATTAAGCGTTAGGTTTTTTTTTTTGAAAAAAATATTAAGCGTTAGGTTATGTTTAGTAATATGTGTAATTCCTTAAGTTTACTAGTAACTAATACACATACTATTTTTAAAGCTCTTTAAATTAATTAATAACTAACTGATAAACATGTTCAAATACAAAATAATCATTGAGACTAAGGGACCGTTTACCAAAGCTTACTTCGTAAGTGTTTATCAGGTCACTTACCTTTTCTGATAAACATGGCAAGGACTGAGAATCATACCCGGTAAGAGCGATGACATGGACCAAGAGTCTTACTCGGTAAATGAGGGTGACGACTCTTACCCGGTAAGTGCTTGTTGGGTAAATTGTTGCATACGATGTCGTTTTGTGTGAGTAGAATCTTACCCGATAAAGGAAATGAGAGTGTTGACTATTACCTGTAAGTGCTTACCGGGTTAACAATTGGATAAACGACCCTTAACAAAAAGCTCAACCATTATCTTTATATAAAAAAATTGCATCATCAAAACTAAAACAAATTAAATCTTTATTTTTAAATCTAGAATATTTAATTATAATAAAATTTGGATTAAACAAATTAAACCAATTAAAAAATAATTAATCTTTGATTTGATACAAATATTTATATTTTTTCTTGTTATTTTATCGAGTTTTCAGATCAGCAAAATATGTATAAAACAGGATTTTTGGTTTTTTATATGAGAAATTTCATTACTTATTCATTCTCAGTTTACAAAAATATTACATATCGTTGCATTGCATGGATACACAAATAGAACAAAATACGAGCACAGACACCCCCCCCCCCTAACTTAAATTTCTAGCTCCGCCCATGTGCACAAGTACATACCGTCCAGATGAAGGGCTACCAGGGTGTTCCTCAATTTTTCGTTTTTTTAAGTTTTCCCTTGAACCTGACCCTCTAGCTCCGCCCCTGTGCACAACTACATACCGTCCAGATGAAAGTCTACCAGGGTGTTCCTCAATTTTTCGTTTTTTTAAGGTTTTCTCTTGAACCTGGCCCTATATATATATATATATATATATATATATATATATATATATATATATATATATATATATATATCTCGTTGGTATGCATGATATGTTGGACTTAATACAAACATATTCAAGCCAACTTTTATTATTAGTACAATGTAGGTGGAATTTGATGCAAGTGTGTATTATTTTACTCTTTTTGGTTTTTTGGACATTTTTCATTATAGACAACATCATACAATTGATTTGATATATTTTGAAACATATATGGTTAAAAATAACTCATTATGACACGTTATGGCGTCAAGGTTTGGCTTCGCTTCCACGTTAAGCCATGTGGCTCTAGTATTAGGCTTGGCTTGTATTGTAACGCATCATGAGTCATGACGTGTTACGACTCATTATGACACGTTACGACGCATTATTTTGTAAGGTGTGATATCTTTTTAATATATAACTTGAGGGATAAATGATAATTATGTACGAGACGTAAGACTTAAATAAACATAAAAAAAACTTAAAACCTAAAACCCTAAATAGGTAAATACTTACTTCCATTCCCTACATGAAGAATCGAACATGAATTCTTTGAAATTTGAAGAAAATAGTGAGTTGAGATTCAGAAGATTTAATCCAGATTTTCCATTCTTTATTTCAGTTTTTATAAGCTCTATATATTTGATATCAATTTTTTTTCCTTTTTAGTTTTGTTACGTTATATGGATTTAATTTGTTCTACAATATTATTCAAAACACTAACCCACACAAATGTATGCATATATATATATATATATAGAGAGAGAGAGAGAGAGGGTTGTTCAAATGCAACCCTTTTTAATGATGCAACCCCATGCAACCCACCTATATACCACTCATTTTGTTTTCACCTTTTTAATTAAAAATTGTGAAAATAAAATGAGTGGTAGATAGGTGAGTTGCATGAGTTGCACCATTAAAAAGGTTGCACAATAACTCACATCTCTCTCTCTCTCTCTCTCTATATATATATATATATATATATATATATATATAGGGGTTGTTTTATTTGCAACCCTTAAAAAGGTTGCAAACCTTGCAACCCACATCTTAACCGTCGGATTCATGATCGGCGGTTTCAATAGATATGGGGTCCAATATTTTTAAATAAAAAAACAGAAAAATAAAAATTAAATAAAATAACCGTCGATCATGAATCCAACGGTTAAGATGTGGGTTGCAAGGGTTGCAACATTTTTCAGGGTTGCAAAATATTCTTCCAATATATATATTTATACTACTTTATAAACCAGATTTGAGAAAAGTCTTAAAGTCTTAAAGACAATTTTTAAAGCCTAGAGTACAACACCTTCAAACACAAAGTCTTAAAATCTTAAATCTCTTAAATACTATTTTTATTGCATAGGGTACAAGTTATTAAGCCTTTTTTTTTTCTTTGAGATTCACCCAAACTAAGCACGCCTGCCCTCCCAGGCGACGATTCACTCAGAATTTATATTCCCAACATAAGCACGCTCTTCCCTAGCGATTCACAAACGCTCTCATCTCTTCATAATTGAATCTCACAAAGTGTCGATTGAAGCTCCCTTATGATGAAGGTGTCGATTGAAGCTCCCGGTGTGATGATTTATTAATAAGGCCAGGGTTCTTTTCAATGCTTCATTCGATCCATCGCTCTTACGGTTAGGGTTTTTTGGTTCGATCCATGGCTCCTGATTCATAAGATCAGGGGTTTTTTATCATTCGATCCATCACTCCAGATTCCATACGGTTACTTATTATTTTCCTTCTTAAGGTGGTGCATTTTCGTTCCCATTTTTAAAATATGGGCTTAAATCTTTCTTCCCTTCAGAGGTGTTTAATGATTTGTATGTCTATATTATCTCCTGTACTTATATTTTGTTTTATTCCCCAAGAAACTATCAAGGAAGCTTGAGAGTGCAATGAAGGGTACGTGTGGAGTTTCGAAATTGTTACAAATCTCCATTTTTACCAGTGTTATCTCTTTAACTTGCTTATCGAAGTCATCTTGATATTGATTTGTTAATGTTGCTAAGTGTAACACCCGCTATTTTGAGGTTGGGTGGAAAGTTGACTTTTACCCAAAGTTCAAGGGGGTAAAATGTAACTTGGGTTATATAAATATAAATCTGATTTTAGATATTTTGAAAATATCACAAATCAGATCTTTTGTGAAATCAGAGAGAGAAAGAGAGAAGAAGCAGTAAAGAGGTTGTTCGGTTTTTCTCCAAATCAAGGTACGAATCTAGCTTAATGCTTTGATTTGAATGCTTTTAGCCGTGTAGAATCTCGTTGTGAAGGTTTTAAACCGTTCCATTGTGAGATCTGAGTATTTTCTCATTTTGGATCTGGGTTCTGCATTCGATCTGTTCTTAATGTTCTTGATGAACAAGACGATGGTCCTTCGACCGGGTGGTCGTTCGACCGGGGTCGTGTTCGACCGGGTGGTCGTTCGACCGGGGTCGTGTTCGACCGGGTGGTCGTTCGACCGGGGTCGTGTTCGACCGGGTGGTCGTTCGACCGGGGTCGTGTTCGACCGGGGTCGTGTTCGACCGGGGTTGTGTTCGACCGGTTTTGGTACTCAACCGTATCTATGTTTGGCAGTTTGTTGTGCTTGTATTCTAGAGTTATAAGTCAGCATGTTGTCTGTATCTTTGGGCTTACCGATTTAACGGTGTTGTCATAGGTAGCAATCGTAAGAAGCAGTCTTTAAGCAGGAAGGCATCTGAGGTGAGCCCTTTAAGCTAAATCGGTCTGTATTACGAATGCTATGTGATAAATGTCTTATTTGAAATGTGGAAAACCTGGTTTCAAAGTGACTTATTGTCGTTGGGAAATACCTTCTAAAAAATCCCATATTTTCAAGAAACAAGATTCATAGAATTGAACCGTTGTTCATATGAATTGCCTGTATATCTGATTTAATATGAGTATGCTCTGAAATGACATGCTTTGGCTTTGAGTCTTAGTGCAATGGATCCATAGGCACGGTGTTCCTGTGTCCCCTGTTTTGGGCATTTAGTTCACGTTTAGCACGGGATAGGCATCGGGTTGCCATGATAAGTAAGGTGTGGGCCTATACGGTCGGGCAGCGTCTCATGGTGCAGTAAGGTGTAATCCCATTATGTGCTTGGGTTCCCCCTGTTTTGGGAACTCTCAAGGATAGATCCAGAGGGGTTGACTTGAATGTTTTGAGCAACAGATCTAGAGGGGTTGAGCTCGTTATGTAATTTTGGGTATTACTTATACCATGTTTAATCACTAATGGTTTATTTGATTTCTTGACTTAGCTCATGGCCATACTCACCGCGTGACACCATTTGGGTTTAGTACTCTCTTTTTTTATTTGGCTTGTTCTCACTAGGCTTTAGCCTAACGCTTGCTCTTGGTTGTCATGTTGGCAGGTTATCTTAGCGGTGGGGCTCGTCGGGGCTGAGGGAGCGACCTTGGGGTCATGAGAGATTATTTTGAAGATTTATTTTGGAAGTATAGCGACACCCGTCCCTAATCTAGATATAATTGTAGATTAATAGGTTGTCGTTTTATGCTTCATTTATATACCACATTAATGTCTACTCTGTACCCCGTTGGATTGTTTTGTATTTAAAATTGTTACACCTTATTCCGCAAGTTAGTCTTTTTGCCGAATTTTTCTTTGAAATTTTATTTCCGCAGTTTCTAGGGTGTTACAAGTTGGTATAAGAGCCTTGGTTTAAGTGAACTAGGTATGACTGTAAGATGCCTAGACTTAAGCTGAGACTATTAAGTTACGACTCGTGAGATGGGGTAAATCTTGTAAGATAGGATGGTCTTAGGGTCAACGGAAACTTGCACAAATTGAAAGTTGTAACGATGGTGATAAGCACTCTTGCGTATTATACGTTCATAATTTCACTTAGCTAACGTTATTATGAAAATGTCTTACGTGAGCATACTTAAATTAATGTTGTTATAATGATTAATAAGTGTAGTAGTACGTTCTCTGTGTTTTCCGTAATCCTTATCCTGTTCTTTTGCATAATTGCGTTCAGCAGAACCATGGTTAATACCAGGAATCGTCCGGAAGGCCAAGAGGTCGACATACCTACGGCCGACCATCCGCTGGCGACCGTAGTGGGGGAAGCAGTGCGTGTGAGTAATGTGCTGGGAGGAGGACCCGAGCATATTCCTCGACGAAATTTGGAGGCTGATGAGCCTATTATCGAAGAAGTGACGACCGAAACGAGAATGATGGATCGTATGATGTTGGCCATGAATAGGGCCATGGCGCAACAACAGGAGGTGTTCTTGAAACTCCTCGAGGACCGAGACACTAACAACCGTAGGCCCGAAACGGTTGGCGAGAATGTGATTGTTGCAGGATCCGAGGGTACCGGACCTGTAATTTCCCCTGTGGTGACTGCAACCCTGGGCGTCAGTCGAACTGCGCGGACTTGCACGTTCAAGGCTTTTCTGGGTTGCCGACCCCCAGAATTTAAAGGCTCAGACAATCCGCTAGATTGTATGGCCTGGGTTCGAGAGATGGAGCAAGCTTTTCGCTCAAGCGAATGTGGAGAGGAGCAGAGAGTAATTTTTGGTTCCCGAATGCTGCGGGGAATAGCTCTTACATGGTGGGATGTGTACTCTGCTACGCTGGAGCCGACTGTTCTGGACCAATTGTCTTGGTCTACCTTCAAGGAGAAACTGCTAGAGGAGTACTGTAACGAGAGGTCGTTGGACCGAATAAAGGATGAATTCCAGAACTTGAAGAAGGGAGGTATGTCCGTGAGGGAGTACAGCCGTCTCTTCATGGACAAGCTGGGCTTTGTGGGACATCTGGTCCCGACAGAGAAAGATAAGATCAAGGCTTACATCAAGGGTCTCCCATCGGACATGATGTCGATGGTTCGTGTGACCAAGACCTCCACCCTTCGGGAGGCAATGGAAGAAGCTCAACTAATGAAAGATGCTTACAGTCTCGGCCGGGAGCAAGGTGTTCGCCAATTCGAGAAGCGGAAATGGGAAGGAAGTTCAATGCCCTCGAAGAAACCCTTTTATGCCAACAGCAGCACTCAGCGAGGAGCTGATCCTAGACGTGATGCCAGGTGGTGCTCCAAGTGCAGAAGCAAGCATTTCGGTCCTTGCAACTTTGTCCCCGGAACGTGCTACAAATGCGGGAAGACGGGTCACACGTTCCGAGATTACCCTCAAAAGGGGCAATTATGTTTCGAGTGTAAGGAACCGGGGCACGTCAGGGTGGAGTGCCCGAAACTCAAGGTCGGGGGTTTAGGCGGGAAGAAGGTGGAACCTCCGCGGTCGACCGGAAGAGCTTTCCAGATGTCGTCAGAGGAAGCCAAAGCATCGACCGATGTGGTGTCGGGTACGTTTCTTCTAAATTCCGTACCTACGCGTGTGTTATTTGATTCTGGTGCTAGCTACTCGTTCATATCTGATTTGTTCTGTCAAAGGCTTGCTATGTCTAAGAGTATGCTAGAGATTGCTGTTGTGGTAGAAATAGCAAATGGAGGTCAAGTTCTAATTCATAATATCCTTAAGGATTGCATCTTAGAGCTTAAGGGGAAGAAATTTCCCATTAACTTATTACCAATGCAAATTGGCGGGTTCGACGTGGTGGTGGGTATGGACTGGTTATCTAAGAACCAGGCCGAAATAGTATGTTCCAAGAAAATGATCCTTTTACCTGTGGCAAACGGAGAAGCGACTATAATCTACGGCGAAGGAAGGAAAGGCGATGTGGAGATTATTTCAGTAATCAAAGCTAGGAAGTGTTTGGCGAAAGGATGCGTATCTTTCTTGGCTTATGCCATCGATACCAAACTCGACCAACGGAAGTTGGAAGAGGTTAGGGTGGTACGCGAGTTTCCCGATGTGTTCCCGGAAGACTTGCCCGGGTTGCCGCCCGATCGTGTTGTGGACTTTCGTATTAACCTCATTCCAGGAGCGGCTCCGATTGCTCGAGCTCCTTATCGTTTGGCTCCTACCGAAATGCAAGAGATGATGGTTCAACTTCAAGACCTTCTCAAGAAAGGTTTCATCCGACCGAGCTCGTCACCGTGGGGATCTCCGGTTCTATTTGTCAAGAAAAAGGACGGTGCAATGAGAATGTGTATCGACTACAGGGAACTGAACAAAGTGACGGTGAAGAACAGGTATCCACTTCCAAGAATCGACGACCTGTTCGATCAACTTCAAGGAGCGGGTTGTTTCTCAAAGATTGACCTTCGGTCGGGGTATCACCAAGTGAAGGTAGCAAAGAGCGACATTCCGAAGACGGCATTTAGAACTCGCTATAGGCACTACGAGTTTCTGGTGATGCCATTCGGCCTAACCAACGCACCGGCGATATTTATGGACTTGATGAACCGAGTGTGTCGACCGTTCCTCGACAGATCAGTAATCGTGTTCATCGACGACATCCTATTTTACTCCAAGAACGAAGAAGAGCACGAGCAACATCTCCGTGAAGCATTGGATGTGTTAAAGCGAGAAAGACTCTACGCAAAGTTTTCAAAGTGCGACTTTTGGCTTCCAGAGGTTCAATTTTTGGGGCATATAGTTTCAAAGGAAGGAGTAAAAGTGGATCCCGCAAAGATTGAGGCAATGACGAATTGGGAACTTCCCAAGAATCCGTCTGAAATCCGAAGTTTCCTAGGTTTGGCAGGGTACTACCGGAGATTCATTCAAGATTTCTCGAAGATTGCCTCGTCGTTGACGATCTTGACCCGAAAGAACGTGAAATTTGTGTGGACCGAGAGGCAAGAAGAGGCGTTCCGCACCTTATAGAAGAAGCTTTGTGAAGCTCCTATCCTATCCTTACCTGACGGGACGGAAGATTTTGTGGTGTACAGCGACGCGTCGAAGATGGGTTTGGGTTGTGTCCTGATGCAAAGAGGGAAGGTGATCGCTTACGCATCAAGGCAACTTAAAGTACACGAAGTCAACTATCCTACTCATGACTTGGAATTGGCAGCAGTGGTGTTTGCACTAAAGTTGTGGCGGCACTACCTCTACGGTACGAAGTGCACTCTTTTTACTGATCACAAGAGTCTGAAGCATATCTTTGATCAGAAAGAGTTGAACATGAGGCAGCGGAGATGGTTGGAGTTGTTGAAGGATTATGACTGCGAATTGCTCTACCATCCGGGTAAGGCAAACGTTGTGGCCGACGCTTTGAGTCGGAAAGTCTGCAAGGGAAATTCTCGTGCTACCTTTGGACGGATTGAAATAACTTCAACGCTTATTGACAGAATCAAAGAATCTCAAGTCGAAGCCTTGCTAGAGGAAAACCTCAAAGGAGAAGTCATGGCGAAACAACATCTTTTGTTGACTGAAGATAGTCGAGGGGTGAAGCTTTTCAATGGGCGAGTCTGGGTGCCTAAGATTGGGGGTAATAGAGAACTTCTTCTCGAAGATGCCCACAAGTCAAAATACTCCATTCACCCGGGAAGCACGAAAATGTATAGAGATTTGAAATTGCATTATTGGTGGCCAATCATGAAGCTCGATGTGGCGTGCTATGTGGAACAGTGTGTGACTTGTTTGAAAGTGAAGGCTGAGCACCAAAGACCCTACGGAAGTTTGCAATCCTTGGAAATTCTGGAGTGGAAATGGGAACACATCACGATGGATTTCGTGATAAAACTACCAAAGACCTTGAAAGGTCACGACGCCATTTGGGTTATAGTTGACCGCTTGACCAAAAGCGCTCATTTCTTGGCCATGCGGGAGACCTTGCCAATGGATAAATTGGCGAAGTTGTACATCGATGAAGTAATTTCCCGGCACGGCGTGCCGCTATCTATAGTCTCTGATCGGGATAGTCGATTCACGTCGCATTTTTGGGATGGCTTACAAAAGGAATTGGGTACACGTGTGAAGTTGAGCACGACCTACCATCCTCAAACCGACGGACAAAGCGAGAGGACAATCCAGATACTAGAAGACATGTTAAGATCATGTGTAATCGACTTTAGGGGTAGTTGGGATACGCACCTGCCTTTGGTAGATTTCGCATACAATAATAGCTACCACTCAAGTATAGGGATGGCACCGTTTGAAGCGTTATACGGTCGCAAGTGTCGAACTTCTGTATGTTGGCTCGAGGCGGGGGAAAAGCAGTTCGCCGGACCAGAAGTTGTGCAAGAAACGGCAGTCAAGGTCAAGGGCATCCGCGAGCGTTTGAAGGCGGCCCAAGATCGACAGAAAAGTTACGCCGATAAGAAAAGACGGCCAATGGAATTCCAAGTAGGAGATCGGGTTATGTTGAAGGTGTCCCCTTGGAAGGGAATTATTAGGTTTGGGAAGCGTGGGAAGTTGAGCCCCCGTTTCCTTGGACCGTTCACTGTGACTAAGCGGGTAGGACTTCAGTCTTATCAGCTGGAACTTCCTCCGAAGATGAAGGGAATTCATAACACGTTTCACGTGTGCTATCTACGAAAGTGTCTAGCAAAGGATGAGAGTGTCATTCCACTCTCCGAGATCAGAGTGGATGAGGGAAATCGTTGCGTTGAAGAACCTGAGGCGATTTTGGAAAGGAAGACGAAGAAGCTTCGTCACCGGGAAGTCACAATGGTCAAGGTTAAGTGGAAGCACCATCGAGGTGCCAATGTGACTTGGGAAGCGGAAGAGGACTTGAGGCGGAGGTACCCTCACCTCTTCCCATAGCCGAGATTTCGAGGACGAAATCTTCTCCAAGTTGGGGAGGATTGTAACACCCGCTATTTTGGGGTTGGGTGAAAAGTTGACTTTTACCCAAAGTTCAAGGGGGTAAAATGTAACTTGGGTTATATAAATATAAATCTGATTTTAGATATTTTGAAAATATCACAAATCAGATCTTTTGTGAAATCAGAGAGAGAAAGAGAGAAGAAGCAGTAAAGAGGTTGTTCGGTTTTTCTCCAAATCAAGGTACGAATCTAACTTAATGCTTTGATCTGAATGCTTTTAGCCGTGTAGAATCTCGTTGTGAAGGTTTTAAACCGTTCCATTGTGAGATCTGAGTATTTTCTCATTTTGGATCTGGGTTCTGCATTCGATTTGTTCTTAATGTTCTTGATGAACAAGACGATGGTCCTTTGACCGGGTGGTCGTTCGACCGGGTGGTCGTTCGACCGGGGTCGTGTTCGACCGGGTGGTCGTTCGATCGGGGTCGTGTTCGACCGGATGGTTGTTCGACCGGGGTTGTGTTCGACCGGTTTTGGTACTCGACCGTATCTATGTTTGGCAGTTTGTTGTGTTTGTATTCTAGAGTTATAAGTCAGCATGTTGTCTGTATCTTTGGGCTTACCGATTTAACGGTGTTGTCATAGGTAGCAATCGTAAGAAGCAGTCTTTAAGCAGGAAGGCATCTGAGGTGAGCCCTTTAAGCTAAATCGGTCTGTATTACGAATGCTATGTGATAAATGTATTATTTGAAATGTGGAAAACCTGGTTTCAAAGTGACTTATTGTCGTTGGGAAATACCTTCTAAAAAATCCCATATTTTCAAGAAACAAGTTTTATAGAATTGAACCGTTGTTCATATGAATTGCCTGTATATCTGATTTAATATGAGTATGCTCTGAAATGACATGCTTTGGCTTTGAGTCTTAGTGCAATGGATCCATAGGCACGGTGTTCCTGTGTCCCCTGTTTTGGGCATTTGGTTCACGTTTAGCACGGGATAGGCATCGGGTTGCCATGATAAGTAAGGTGTGGGCCAATACGGTCGGGCAGCGTCTCATGGTGCAGTAAGGTGTAATCCCATTATGTGCTTGGGTTCCCCCTGTTTTGGGAACTCTCAAGGATAGATCCAGAGGGGTTGACTTGAATGTTTTGAGCAACAGATCTAGAGGTGTTGAGCTCGTTATGTGATTTTGGGTATTACTTATACCATGTTTAATCACTAATGGTTTATTTGATTTCTTGACTTAGCTCATGGCCATACTCACCGCGTGACACCATTTGGGTTTAGTACTCTCTTTTTTTATTTGGCTTGTTCTCACTAGGCTTTAGCCTAATGCTTGCTCTTGGTTGTCATGTTGGCAGGTTATCTTAGCGGTGGGGCTCGTCGGGGCTGAGGGAGCGACCTTGGGGTCGTGAGAGATTCTTTTGAAGATTTATTTTGGAAGTATAGCGACACCCGTCCCTAATCTAGATATAATTGTAGATTAATAGGTTGTCGTTTTATGCTTCATTTATATACCACATTAATGTCTACTCTGTACCCCGTTGGATTGTTTTGTATTTAAAATTGTTACACCTTATTCCGCAAGTTAGTCTTTTTGCCGAATTTTTCTTCGAAATTTTATTTCCGCAGTTTCTAGGGTGTTACACTAAGCCCTTATCATCCCTTAAATCACCACTTGCAGCAGAACCAAATTATGGTTCCAATTCATCCACTGTCACCACTCCCACCACTCCCACCAATCTACCTTGTGAAGATCTAATTCAAGGTAATTTCTTCACTTATTTGTGCATAATTTACTTCATTTAGGGTTTGATCTTTGAGTAATGAAGTTGTTTATTTTCTAAATTGAAACTTGAAACAATGCATTTTGTATTTTTTACTTCATTCCTTGATATCTTCTTCACTACCTTCGTGTAGGATGGTAATGAGAATTGCAAATGGTTAATATGTTTTTAGTTCCATTTTGTGGAGACCTGCATCTATTGTTTGGTTACTATTTTTGCTATTCACCTTATTCCACCTTTTTTTTTCATAATGTTTTGTGGGATGCTGGTATAGCATTAGATAAACAGGGTTGGGTGCATAGGAGATCTTGGATAACCATATCTTATAAAGATCCTATAATTATGTGGTCTTTTGAATCTATCCCATGTGGGCTAAAACTAAAACTGTACTTGATCTTTGTTGATGCTTTTCAGGTTGCACCAGTAGAGTTTGAAGCACTTCTGCCAAGAAGACGGTCTTTTTTGGTACTTGCTAGCTAATTCGTTTACATTTGTTGTCCGATCTCCAAACAGTTTGTTGAACGAAGATGTTAAAGAATTTCTCACAAAGTAGGTAAAGATTTATTCCCATTATTTTGTGATCATTTTCTAAAACCACAGTGCTTGCTGGATCGTAAACTATGTAGGTTGCACATCATAAAAGATTGAGGTGGGTAACGTTCGTAAACCGTGTTCCGAAATCGGCTGCACGAAATTTCTTGCCGTTAACTTATCGAAAAAGTTCGGTCTAAAATCTAAGATTTTATGTTTAATGAATTCGATTTGGTTCATCGTTTCTCGGTAATTTCTCCATCTTTTTCATACGATTTGGTTCTAACCATGAGTTCTCGAACTCAATTCTTGCATCTTATCTGTTTGATGTTCTAATTTACCTAATTTCAATTTCTCTATTATCCAATCTCATTTTGTTCGCTACCATTTGCAGGTTTTCGTACCCGATAAAGCAACCAAGGACCATGCTCAACATTGATCCTTCCTTCTCTAATTATTCACTGAATTTTTTTGATTCATCGATTTTGATTATGCTTGCTTTTACACCTTTATTGTATGATTTTCTCATAACAACAAATTCTATGATTATGAAAATCACAGGAAAGGGACTGTGGAAATGAATGTCTCAGGTTCTAAATAGGAAGGTAAAACCGAGAACATTTTTTCACATGTTCCCCCATCTTTTGGTTCCATCCCATTGGTGAAGAACTCGTGGATTACTACCTTTGGAAAAGATTAACTCGAGAACAAATGGGTCCAACTTTTACACTCTAGACAGTGTTGGACTTCTGGTTCTGATTTTGCATACACGCGGGCTGGTTGCAGCAGGTAAATTCCTAACACATTTAGTGCCTTTATATTCAACTGGTAAATAACCTTTCACTATTTGGCATTTAATTGGCTTAATTTTTTCCGTTGTGGTAATCTATTTTTTCTGGAAGCAGGTGTTGATGTTTCCCACTTGTTTCATATGTTGTTGATGTTTCCCACTTGTTTCATATGCTGGAGAAAATCTTGAAGCGATCTGCTGTGGTAGAAAGTCTCATGGGCCTTGTTAAACAACATTATAGCATTTGTTTTCATTTTTCATTTCTCCATACTTGAGAATTTGTATTAATCAATACCATTACTTCTATTGATATTGAGAATTGTTCGGCTTAATTTTGTTTTTATGAATCATTTACCTTTTACTTGCTCATATAATAATAATAATCTCCAAGCTTTATCTACTGATGTGGTAATTCCCTCTCTCCAATATAAGCAAGAATTATTAAGCATGATGGTGACAATCCACCATTCTTCTTGTTGTTTATAATCAAAATTTGCTTCCATAAAAGAACCACAATGAACCTTTGATAACCTTTTTTTAATTTTTGTATTTTTGCACAACGAACTTTATGCATCGTTGTTTCGACGGATTTCATGTGTGCGTTTATATACATCTAGACAAATTTTGCATCTCGTCGCATTGCGCGAGCATCCAACTAGTTATAATATAAACTAATTATTGAATATCTTTATGGGTTTAGGGTTTAGGGTTTCGTAAGGTGTGATTTTTAGGTCATGGTTGATTGTTGATGACATATCTATAAGAAAGTAGAATTAATTGTTAGTTCTTTGCTTACATTCCGCTGCATCGCGCGTGTATATGCCTAGTATATATACATATATATATATATAAGGTTCATTTCTTTTGTTAACCAAGATATTAATGTTAACTTTGTTAACCAATCTAAACCATCAAACCTTTTAACCAACGGTCATGTCACCTATGAAAGCATGATTTCACATTTGATTACATGCTTATGTGTTTAAATCACATGAGTTGAATGTAAAACATGTTCACAAGTGGAGCATTGTTATAACTGAAATTAGTGTTCAAAAGTGAAACATGTAAAACATGTTCATAAGTGAAACAACATGATGGAGCTTATGATCAAAATAATATATTAGAAATAAAATACAAAATAATCTTCATTATTTAAGAGATACTTAAGGAAGTTAAACACAAAATAACCGTTTAACTAAAAAAATTAAGAAAGTTTAACACAAAATAACCTCCATAATTACCTAAGAGACAATTATGGAAGTCAAACACAAAACCTCCATAACTGGTAGAATAAAATCAACTTAAATACATATTTTTGATTGGTCAATTGAGGTTAACAAAGTTAACACTAAAAACTTGGTTAACAAAAGAAAGAATCTCTATATATATGTCGCCTTAGGGCACGTCTTGAAAAACGTCGTGGTCTCGTTATAACTCGTGAATCGCACTTAATACGGGAATTGATTCGATGCATCTCATCCTAATTTGCATCCAAGGATGAAGATACATCACCCTTCTTACCCTTCTCCCCATATAACTTTCATCCTCACCCGAATTCATACCATGTGTAATAACCATATATTTTTCACTTTGTTACATCTATTAATAAAAATAATTATTATAATCTGATATAGAATTGAAAGAATCAAGTAATATAGTCTTAACTACATCATATATATATATATATATATATATATATATATATATATATATATATATATATATATATATATATATAGGGTCCCCTTCATTTGCTATCCACGACATTGGTGTTAACCGTGCTAACCAATCTGGACCGTTGGTTATTTAGATCAATGGTTCACAATTAATTAGAATTTTAATTTTAGAAATATTAAACTAAAAGGCTAGGAAATTACGGTGCATAAGAGCATAGGGTTAAAAATGTAAAAATGCAAATAGTCTTCCAAAATCATATTAACACGTTACCAAAAAAAGAGGCGCAAAAGTAGGGATTTTTTAAACTAATAATTCTTGTTTTTAAACCAAAAAAAAAAGAGGTCCACACAGTTTAAAGTGTTTGCTATTTATGTGAATACGTGCATTTTTTAAACTAATAATTCCTGATGTACATTTTCAAAACAAACATATGTGCATGATTTTTGTGTTGTGCATATGGGCATTGTCTACACTAATAAGTCTTGATGTGCATATGCACAATTTTAAATATGCATATCAAATTGATTAGATTATTTGCTCTTTCAGTGCATATGTGCATCGTTCACGTTAATAAGTTTTGATGTACACTATGAGCCTTTTGTATATGAATACGGAAAATGGTTTAAGATATGCACATATGCATATGTGTAATCTTAATAGCATAAAATCCGGAAAATGCATATGTGCTCACTTGAACATTTGTTCATTGTCAAGTAAATATGTGCATTTTTTAAACTAATAATTCTTAATGTACATTTTCAAAAATACATATGTGCATTGTCTACACTAATAAGTCTTGATGTGCATATGTGCAATTTGAATATACATATCAAAATTATTAAATTATTTGCTCTTTCAGTGCATATGTGCATTGTTCACATTAATAAGTTTTTATGTACACTATGAGCCTTTTGTATATGCATATGAAAAATGGTTTAAGATATGCACATATGCATATGTGCAAGCTTAATAACATAAAATCTGGAACAATATCAAAGTTACGTTTAAAAATATTAGATTTAACTCTTTATAACATAAAATCCATATATATCGCTCATTGTGATATTACGAAGAAAATATAAAGTCTATTGCACAAACTTAATAAACACAAAAACTGTAAAAAAACTTATTCACTGATTCGATGGTAGATCCATATAAAAAGTTGTAACACCTCGAATTCTGAGAACCCATGTATTATTTTTCATTTTGGAACCTTCTTGTTTTATGGATTTACCTATATATTATCGAGGTTGTTTGGTTTAAGCATCGTGGATTGAAAAACATCAACTTTTGGAATTTTGGGTTGCTCGCGACTATGCCCGCGAGAGTGACATTGTGTCACAATCGCGGAGGGCACAATCGCCGGAGGTTAATGACCTACGGTACATTTCTCGCGATTGTGCCACGCGATAGTGACATGGTCACAATCGCAGGGCACTGTCGCCCAATGTGTACCGCGGGTGGATGGTTTCCCGCGACTATGGCATAGTCGCCGTGTCACTATCGCCGGCGGGGGTTTGGGTATAAAAAGTTTAAGTCACGATTTTCAGTCATTTTTATCTGATTTCTAGGGTTTGGGAGCGATTCTCTCTACTGATTTCGGTAAGTGTTTCTCATCTAGACTTCTCTCCTCATTTATGGTGGTTCATAGTCATTAATGGTTGTCCTTAACACTTTTAGGAAGTGTTGGTAAGAAGCTCTCAAGTGATTAAACAACTCATCTTCATCTCCTTCGTTTTAGGGTTTGGTTTTCTTAAAAGAAAACCACTAAGGTGAGTTCTTACCCATTTTACTAAACTTTATACATGTCAAAAGGGTTGATTTTGAATACCTAATATCTCCTCTTTCATATATTTGATTTGTGGAATTTCTTGCTAAACCTAACTTTTGGAGATATAAGTGTTTGTGGTGATTTTTGGGAAATAACGTTTTATGAGCTTTAATAATGTTCTTTAGCTTGTTTTACTTGGGTTATACCTTTGAGAGAATAGTATCGCTATGCAAAACTATGAATTTGGAAATATTGGTATTGTGGTTAACTGCTGATAAGTTTGCACATTAAACTCACTTCATATTTTGGGGATTTGAAATAAAAAGGGAATCATCTATATTTTTACTAGTGGTCTCTTGGTAAACAATGGAAGTAGTTTTGGTGGGAATTACCCCTCATGTCACTTATTGTGTGTTAACCATTGTTGGGATTTCTGGTTGGGCCTTATGCGCATTATTTGAGGCAACAGAGGTGGTTGGAACTACTCAAGGACTACGACTGTGAATTACTCTACCACCCAGGTAAAGCAAACATGGTGGCCGACGCCTTGAGTCGGAAAGAGTATAGCGGGAGACTTCAAGCCAAGCTTACAAGAATTGGTTGGTGTCAAGTCTCATGGGAAAGATTAAAGAGGCACAAACCGAAGCATTAAAAGAAGAAAACCTCAAGGAGGAAGTGATGACAAAACAACGGTTATTGTTGACCGAAGATATCCGAGGGATAAGGTGCTTCAATGGTCGAGTTTGGGTACCAAAGTTGGGAGGCTGCCGGGAACTACTCTTAGAGGACGCGAATAAATCCAAGTATTTTATCCATCCGGGGAGCACCAAAATGTACCGGGATTTGAAACTACATTATTGGTGGCCAATTATGAAGTTGGATGTAGCTCATTATGTGGAGCGATGCGTAATTTGTTCACAAGTGAAGGTCGAGCATCAACGACCCTATGGAAGCCTTCAATCGCTTGAAATACCCGAGTGGAAATGGGATAAGATCACCATGGATTTCGTGACCAAGTTACCGAAGACTTTGCGAGGGAACGACACCATTTGGGTCATTGTCGATCGATTGACGAAGAGTGCTCATTTTCTAGGGATGCGGGAAACTTTGCCAATGGATAAGTTGGCAAAGTTGTACATAGATGAAATCGTCTCTAGACACGGTATACCCTTGTCGATAGTTTTCGATCGGGATAGTCGGTTCACGTCAAGATTTTGGGGAGCTTTACATCAAGAGTTGGGTACGCGGGTGAATTTGAGCACGACTTATCACCCACAAATGTATGGACAGAGTGAAAGGACAATTCAAACGCTTGAAGATATGCTTAGATCATGCGTGATCGATTTTGGCGGTAGTTGGGATGCCCATCTACCTTTGGTGGAATTTGCGTACAACAATAGTTACCACTCTAGTCTCGGAATGGCACCATTTGAAGCTTTGTACGGACGGAAGTGTAGAACCCCCGTGTGTTGGTTAGAAACGGGGGAGAAGCAGTTTGTCGGCCCGGAAATTATGCAAGAGACGGCCGACAAAGTCAAATCATTTCGAGAGCGGTTAAAAGCGGCACAGGATCATCAGAAGGGTTACGCCGACAAAAAGAGAAGACCGGTAGAGTTTCAAGTGGGAGACCGTGTGATGTTAAAGGTGTCCCCTTGGAAGGGATTGATTCGGTTTGGGAAGCACGGGAAGCTAAGTCCCCGTTTCCTAGGGCCGTTTACTATACTCGAGCGCATCGGTCTACAAGCTTACAAATTGGATCTACCGCCGGAGATGGATGGGATTCATCCCACTTTCCACGTGTGCTATCTACGGAAGTGTTTAGCGGAAGAGGAAAGCGTTATTCCTTTGTCCGAAATCCTAGTGAATGATAATCGTTGCATCGAAGATCCCGAGGCTATTTTTGGAAAGGTTAATCAAGAAGCTCCGACATAAAGAGGTGGTGATGGTAAAGGTTTAATGGAAGCACCACCGTGGCACCAATGTGACTTGGGAGGCGGAAGAAGACTTGAGGCGTAGATACCCTCATTTGTTTAGTTAGTAGGATTTCGGGGACGAAATCATTCCCAAGTTGGGGAGGATTGTAACACCCCGAATTCTGAGAACCCATGTATTATTCTTCATTTTGGAACCTTCTGATTTTATGGATTTACCTATATATTATCGAGGTTGTTTGGTTTAAGCATCGTGGATTGAAAAACATCAACTTTTGAAGATTTTGGGTTGCTCACAACTATGCCCGCGAGAGTGACATTGTGTCACAATCGCGGAGGGCACAATCGCCGGAGGTCAATGACCTACGGTACATTTCTCGCGATTGTGCCACGCGATAGTGACATGGTCACAATCGTAGGGCACTGTCGCCCAGTGTGTACCGCGGATGGATGGTTTCCCGCGACTATGCCTCGCGACTATGCCATTGGCATAGTCGTCGTGTCACTATCGCCGGCGGGGGTTTGGGTATAAAAAGTTTAAGTCGCGATTTTCAGTCATTTTTATCTGATTTCTAGGGTTTGGGAGCGATTCTCTCTACTGATTTCGGTAAGTGTTTCTCATCTAGACTTCTCTCCTCATTTATGGTGGTTCATAGTCATTAATGGTTGTCCTTAACACTTTTAGGAAGTGTTGGTAAGAAGCTCTCAAGTGATTAAACAACTCATCTTCATCTCCTTCGTTTTAGGGTTTGGTTTTCTTAAAAGAAAACCACTAAGGTGAGTTCTTACCCATTTTACTAAACTTTATACATGTCAAAAGGGTTGATTTTGAATACCTAATATCTCCTCTTTCATATATTTGATTTGTGGAATTTCTTGCTAAACCTAACTTTTTGAGATATAAGTGTTTGTGGTGATTTTTGGGAAATAACGTTTTATGAGCTTTAATAATGTTCTTTAGCTTGTTTTACTTGGGTTATACCTTTGAGAGAATAGTATCGCTATGCAAAACTATGAATTTGGAAATATTGGTATTGTGGTTAACTGCTGATAAGTTTGCACATTAAACTCACTTCATATTTTGGGGATTTGAAATAAAAAGGGAATCATCTATATTTTTACTAGTGGTCTCTTGGTAAACAATGGAAGTAGTTTTGGTGGGAATTACCCCTCATGTCACTTATTGTGTGTTAACCATTGTTGGGATTTCTGGTTGGGCCTTATGCGCATTATTTGGCTTATTTGATGCATTGGGAGTCATGACCCCGTATTTGGTTTATTTTTGTTGTTCCGGCGTTGGGACGACTAGTTTTCCACGTCGAGGCACGTTTGGCATCGGATTGGGTTATAAGTCCTTCGTGCTCAAGTATTACGATATTGGATGAGGAGCTCGACGTAGGAACCCTTCGGGGTTGAACTTGAGTTTTCGTGGGTGTACGTTTAAAGCCACTGAGCCTGACATCCCTTGCGTATACTTTATTTGTTTATTGGCTTTACTGACTCATCGAATGACTTACTTTTGTGTTCCGTCATTTGTGTTAGTAAGCAGGTCTCCCCCGTTAACCCAAAAAGGTATTTGCTATATTTCAAAGAGCATTATTGTTATTATTACCATTATTGTTGTTGTATAAAAATAAACTCTTTTACTCACTTTTACGTTTGATTACTTAAACTGCAAATGTTTGATCTCACTAGGCTTTAGCCTAACACTTTTTCTCAAAATGACATGTATAACAGGTCAGGTTTCCGAAGGGAATCGTCGGGACTGAGTGGATGACTTTGAGGCCAAGAGCGGTCTTTTTGGGAGATGTGTAGATCGATATTTTGGATAGCGGGCATACTTTTGGAAGAATAGCAACACCCGATGTTAATCTTTCTTATTTAAGTTAGATTATTAGGTTGTTAGTGTATTCTTCATTTGGTTAATTGTAATGGTTATAGTTTGTTTCCCCGTTTTATCGGGATGATACTTTGGGACCGATTATAGCAGGTTTTATACCCAGGTTTTTATCTATTTATAGCCGTTATATTGCAGAAATTTCGAATTTTTATTCCGCTAGTTTTTTAAGGTGTTACAAGTTGGTATCAGAGCATTAGTTTAAGTGAACTAGGTATGGATTTACCTATATATTATCGAGGTTGTTTGGTTTAAGCATCGTGGATTGAAAAACATCAACTTTTGGAATTTTGGGCTGCTCGCGACTATGCCCGCGAGAGTGACATTGTGTCACAATCGCGGAGGGCACAATCGCCGGAGGTCAATGACCTACGGTACATTTCTCGCGATTGTACCACGCGATAGCGACATGGTCACAATCGCAGGGCACTGTCACCCAATGTGTACCGCGAGTGGATGGTTTCCCGCGACTATGGCATAGTCGCCGTGTCACTATTGCCGGCGGGGGTTTGGGTATAAAAAGTTTAAGTCACGATTTTCAGTCATTTTTATCTGATTTCTAGGGTTTGGGAGCGATTCTCTCTACTGATTTCGGTAAGTGTTTCTCATCTAGACTTCTCTCCTCATTTATGGTGGTTCATAGTCATTAATGGTTGTCCTTAACACTTTTAGGAAGTGTTGGTAAGAAGCTCTCAAGTGATTAAACAACTCATCTTCATCTCCTTCGTTTTAGGGTTTGGTTTTCTTAAAAGAAAACCACTAAGGTGAGTTCTTACCCATTTTACTAAACTTTATACATGTCAAAAGGGTTGATTTTGAATACCTAATATCTCCTCTTTCATATATTTGATTTGTGGAATTTCTTGCTAAACCTAACTTTTTGAGATATAAGTGTTTGTGGTGATTTTTGGGAAATAACGTTTTATGAGCTTTAATAATGTTCTTTAGCTTGTTTTACTTGGGTTATACCTTTGAGAGAATAGTATCGCTATGCAAAACTATGAATTTGGAAATATTGGTATTGTGGTTAACTGCTGATAAGTTTGCACATTAAACTCACTTCATATTTTGGGGATTTGAAATAAAAAGGGAATCATCTATATTTTTACTAGTGGTCTCTTGGTAAACAATGGAAGTAGTTTTGGTGGGAATTACCCCTCATGTCACTTATTGTGTGTTAACCATTGTTGGGATTTCTGGTTGGGCCTTATGCGCATTATTTGGCTTATTTGATGCATTGGGAGTCATGACCCCGTATTTGGTTTATTATTGTTCCGGCGTTGGGACGACTAGTTTTCCACGTCGAGGCACGTTTGGCATCGGATTGGGTTATAAGTCCTTCGTGCTCAAGTATTACGATATTGGATGAGGAGCTCGACGTAGGAACCCTTCGGGGTTGAACTTGAGTTTTCGTGGGTGTACGTTTAAAGCCACTGAGCCTGACATCCTTTGCTTATACTTTATTTGTTTATTGGCTTTACTGACTCATCGAATGACTTACTTTTGTGTTCCGTCATTTGTGTTAGTAAGCGGGTCTCCCCCGTTAACCCAAAAAGGTATTTGCTATATTTCAAAGAGCATTATTGTTATTATTACCATTATTGTTGTTGTATAAAAATAAACTCTTTTACTCACTTTTACGTTTGATTACTTAAACTGCAAATGTTTGATCTCACTAGGCTTTAGCCTAACACTTTTTCTCAAAATGACATGTATAACAGGTCAGGTTTCCGAAGGGAATCGCCGGGACTGAGTGGATGGCTTTGAGGCCAAGAGCGGTCTTTTTGGGAGATGTGTAGATCGATATTTTGGATAGCGGGCATACTTTTGGAAGAATAGCAACACCCGATGTTAATCTTTTTTATTTAAGTTAGATTATTAGGTTGTTAGTGTATTCTTCATTTGGTTAATTGTAATGGTTATAGTTTGTTTTCCCGTTTTATCAGGATGATACTTTGGGACCGATTATAGCAGGTTTTATACCCAGATTTTTATCTATTTATAGCCGTTATATTGCAGAAATTTCGAATTTTTATTCCGCTAGTTTTTTAAGGTGTTACAAAAGTGATATAATGAAAAATATATGTAAAGGATATATTAATATTTAAGATAATCTTGAATAATTTAAAATTTTAAACTTTTATATTTAATATGGTATATCATTACCATAACAAACATTGCTATAATTATGGTACACATTAAATAGGCGATAATGATTAATTAATTTGAATATTCCGATTTTATATAAATTCCTTTATTACCCTTGTAAATTTAAAATAAACAAAATCATTATCTAATCTTTAGGAGCATTCTGATTGGTCGAAAATAGGTTAGCATGGTTAACACTAATAGATTGATTAGCAAAATGAATGGCCCTATATATATATATATATATATATATATATATCTTTTATGTTAGTTTATTTAAGAAAAATTAATAAGATTGCAATTAGTATTTACAATGAGAATAGTATTCTCAAAATGGAAAGTATTAAATTTCGAAGGGAATGGCATTGACAAATGACAAGAGCAATCATGAGCAAATGATAGAAATTTTAGGCACATGTGAAGACAGTTTTAAAAGTGCAGGATCATTAAAGAAAATTTGTCAACACAACAAATTCATTTAATTAATATTAGTCCATGGAGGCACATGCATGTTTAAAAAATGTTTGCTATTAATTAATTATATTTATGGAGGAGCACTTTATTGACTAGTCTACGTGGACTAAAGATTCGACTCGGAACCCACTATCTATATTCTATCACGTGAAAATTAACTCACGGAATCTGCTTGCTACTTTGCTTCATGGTACCGCCCTCACTTCATTTTAATTATATATAAAATATACATATATATTTCTGTCAGTACCATCACACATACATTATTTATACACACATATATATAATATTATGGAGGCATAAGTAACTTGATTGAATTGGAACTCTATATATATAACCCAAAACCTTCTTATTTTCTTGCAATCACTAATCGGATTGATCATATAGGAGCACATATTACCCATATATATTTCTTATAAAAATTGTTGTTCCTTTTTGTTCTTATTTTCGTTTTCATTCTCTTTTTATTATAGCAAGTACCCATGTCCATTTATATTCTATCTTTTGTTGTGCGTTTGATACGAGCTTTTGATTTCTTGATCAACCATGTCTTTTTCCACCACCGCATGGTCCACCTGCCTCCCAAGTTTGGTTCGTCGAATGATGATGAGGAGGAGATACAATGTGCCATTTGCTTGAGTAAAGTTGAGGATGACGATGAGATCAGGGAATTGAGGTGTGATCACTTCTTTCATAGAAATTGCTTGGATATGTGGTTTTCATACCAACAAACAACATGCCCGTTATGTCGTGATAATCTGGTAGTGCCGCCTAAGATTGATGGAGGTTCTAGTAGCCACGAAGTGCTATTCTTTGATTTCTGTCGAACTACGACCTCAAGTGATGACGATAATGATGATGGTACATGGTGGCTACGATGAAGGAAATATGTTTTCGAGAGTTGTCCTGAGACTTAACTCTCAGTGAAACTCTCTGTAGGCTCTGTTGTTGGCGCTGCACATTCCAGTAGCCACTAGTACTTGTACCGGGACTTAAGTCTCGGTGTAACTACCGGTAGGGGATGTTTGCTCCTTCTTCGATGCCAAATTCCGAGCCTTCTTTGAGCTCGTTTTATTCTTTTCCGAAGATAGAAGAAATACCTTGATAATTATCGGATTCTCCCTGTATCAAAAGTTCAATTCTTTTTATTTTACACTCATTTTAGATAGATTTTGTAATTATTAATATTTGGATGCTAATTGTCAAATTATATTTAACTTTCGATTACGTGTGATTGTCATATCAAAATCAATCAATATTACTGTACGGTACCAAATTTTTTTTCTTCAATGTCGTGTACCAACCAATTATAACTGACACACAAAATCTTATACCATACCATGTATCAATCATCCGTACTTGGTACCATATTTTTTTGGTTGGTATTGGTTTTATACCAACATCAAGTTACATATATGAAAACTCATAATTTGGTTCAAATTTTGAGTGATTTTTTAAGCTTGATGATAAAACACATCATATTGAAGAGTTTTTTTTAATTGTAAGGAATAAAACTTGCAAACATTTAAATGCTCAAACAAAAAGTTAAATAAGTAATTTTAAAACATCCCCTACCGGTAAATGCTCAAACAAAAACTTGCAAAATATTTAAATGCAAACATTTAAATGCTCAAAAGTACAAAAAACTAATAAATAATTAAATAAGTCGGTAACATGGTACTATTGTGAAACGAGACTTCCAACTAGGGGTGCTCAAATTTCCGACCAACCCGGTCAACTCAACCCGAAAAAACGTAAAAAAAACTCAAACCGAGGTAACCCGATACATAATCGATACAAATTTTGCCTAAACCACATCTATTGGGTTGAAAACGGTTTGAGTCCAAAGTAACCCGACCAACCCGACCAAACCTTGTACGCTATTTTTATTTTTTGATTTTAGACTTTTACCGACTCTTATTTCTATCAATTTTCAAGTCTTCATCCACTACAAAAAAGAAGCGTATCAGCGACGGAAATTTCCGTCGCTAAAAGTCAATTCCGTCGCTGAAAGTCTGTCGCATAATACATGGTAGGTAATGCTTATCAGCGACGGATACTAGCGACGGATTAGCGACGGAATTATTAGCGACGGATTTAGCGACGACCGCAATTCAGCAACATATCAACGACGAAAATAGTTAGCGACGGATTTAGCGACAGTTTATTTTAGCGACGGATTTAGCGACGGCCTCAATTTAGCGACAGATTTAGCGACTGTTTTTTTAGCGACGGATATAGCCACGAAATATTTTAGCGACGGATTTCCGTCACAAATTCCGTCGCTAATATTAAAAAAAATTAAAAATAAATTCAGAAATCAGCATTTCCTGTATTTTTATACAAATAATATGTCCATTAAGTTGACACAAATAACCTGTCCATTAAATTACGAATCATCCCAATAAAATAAAAATCCAAATTCATACGATTCTGAATTCATACAAAATAGTTTAGCAATCTAACTAGGGGGGGGGGGGGGGAGGGCGGGGAAGGGGGAAACCGTATCCCTGCTGCGGCATAAAGGCAGCAAACTGCTGCGATAATGTGAGTTGCTCAGCTAGTTGGGTAGCATGTCTGACCTGTTCCGCCTGCAACTCTTCGTTGCGTTTCTTTTCGATCTCCAACTGAGCCAAATAGTGCTCCTCCCGCAGCCTCGCATCCTCCTCCATCTTTGCCATCTGCTCTCTCAACATCGCTAACTGTAAATACAGTAATTGACAAAAATTAGTACTTATTAGCAATGAAAAGTAACAATATGATACATAACTAATATAACCAACATACCTCCTCTGCCGATGCAGTCCCAGATGATCTCCCACCGCTGCTGCTACTACACTCACCGGTCATAGCATAACGGGGATCCTAGGTCGTCCAACCAAAAATACAACCAAAAATCGATCCATTAGGGCCCACTGAAACCCTTTAAAGCCCAATAGAACCCTTTAAAGCCCGATCGATCCATTAGGGTCCAATGAAACCCTTTAAAGCCTAGTAGAACCCTTTAAAGCCCGATCGATCCATTAGGGCCCAATGAAACCCTTTAAAGCCTAGTAGAACCTTTTAAAGCTCAATAGATCCATTAAGGCCCAATGAAACCATTTAAAGCACAATATAATTAACCCTTTAAGCCCGATAGATCCGTTAAGGCCCAATGAAAACCTTTAAAGCCCAATAAAACCAGTTAAAGTCTAATATAATTCATTAAAGCCCAATATATTAATTAAGATCCAATGAAACCTTTTAAAGCCCAATATAACCCTTTAAATCTCAATAGATCCATTGAGACCCAATGAAACCCTTTAAAGCTGTCAGGATCGAATTCTCAACAAGAATTAAAACTCAGAAACTAATATCAAAGAAGTTGCGGAAAAACACTTTGATATTCAATGAAATAGTAAATCAATACAGAAAATATGAATAACAAACTGTAAGCTTTTATTTGATGCTTTGAAGTTACAAGATTACTCACTCAACCTCAATATTGATGAACAGGCTCACCAATACGAATTCTACTTCTCTAGAATTAGGATCTGTGCCTTGAGGTCGATTTTTCTCTTGAAAAAAACAGTTTTTTTTTTTTTTTTATTCTAAACAATACTATATATATATACTGAATATACAGATAATTACAATGAATAAAATATCTTCAGTATATCTTCTATGTATATCTCTAAGCTTCCATGTATATCCTTTCATACGAATCTTCATCATATAAGCAGTATTAATCTTCAGCAGCATTAACTTCCTTCTAGCAGCATTAACTACTAAGCAGTACTAACCACTAGCAGTACTAACTAGCTAAGCAGTACTAACTTTGTTCAAGCAGCACTAACTTTGACTAGCAGTATTAATAGTACTAGCAGTAGTAACACTCAGCAGTACTAACCTTTAAGTCTTCTAGCAGTATTAACTCTGAACTAGCAGCATTAACCATACTTGATGAATTCTTCAGTTCCCAACAATCTCCCCCTAACTTGACTTTTAGGAAAAGAAGTCAAGTTCTTCAGATCTTCTTCAAGATGCTTTCAACACCTCTGATTCAATTTCCCAAATTTGGATCTAGACCCAAACTTTGATTTACAGTTCTTCTCACCACAATCTTGGCCATATCTGAATCCTTTGTACAAACCAGTGTAGCTTTAAGCATCCCTTCTAACTTCTCCTTGCTATGCTCATATATTTTGTCCACCAGGTAGTATTCATGATAACAATTGTCAATAGTAATCATGTATACTCCACAGTTTTCAAACAGTATCCATTTGTCAATCTTCTTGAATATGAACTCATGCATATGATCTTTAATCCTATGATGCACTCTTGCAGGCTCAAACATCATGCACAAGTATTCCAATGTCACTTTGAGAAGATTCTCTTCAGTACCTTTCAACACAGGTTCATAAAGTTTCATCCCAACTTTATATAGTTCTTCTATATCAGCTCTTGAACAACTTCTGATGACTTTCCCCCATGTTGAATAAGCTTCAAATGAACCATCAGCTCTCTTGATTCTGAAGAAATTCTTTCCATTGTCTCTCAGAATATCCCAGAAGATGATCTCTGGAGCTTGCATAGAGATTGGAACAGCTTTCAAAGGTTCCACTATTGTCATGTACGGATCCATACTTTCATCAGTTTTCTTAGTGACCTGCTCTGGGCTCTGTACTGGCTCTGTTGGGGATGTGACTGAGGGTTCTGCTTCCTTTTCAGTTTCTTCCACCCTAGGCCTTTTCAACTGCCTTTTTGGAGCAATTGTTTTCACTCTTTTTCCAGACTTGGCTTCTCTACCAACATTTCCAGGTTCTTCCTTCTTCTCTTCTGCTTCTTCTTTGGAAGGTGTGGTTTTCTCAGGGAATGGTTGTTGGATGTTGAGATCATGTCTCTCTTTCATCCTTCTTTCTGCTTCTTCCCTTTGAGAGGAATCCCCTTGGAGCTTTGTCATTTCCTTCCTGTATAGCTCTTCAACCTGAGAGTATGCCATATGAGTAAACATCTCCCCCTTAACACCAATTGCCCCTTTCAGGAAGTTTATCATCTTTCTTCTTTCCTGATTGGCCAAAAAGGTCTTGGAGGGTTGTCTTTTCTGCTTTTTGAATGGCATTCTTTTTACTTGTACTTGCTTGGCCTGAGCTGCTGTTTTCATGCTCTTCTGATACTCTTCATTTAGTTTTCTGGCCATATTCAGTGCAAGCTCTCTATCCTTCTCAGATTGAAGTTGTTCCTCCCTTTCCATTTCTGCCTGAAGCTGCTTTGCCACTTCTTCATCCAGTTCTATCTGAATTTTCTTCTTTGCAGGTTGTTCAGGTTCAATCATCTTAGCTTTACCCTTTGTATCCTTCAACCCTGCCTCACTTCTTTCTTGTGTCTTCTTTTCAAGGTCTCCTTCATTGATGACCACTCCCTTAGCCTTTTGAGTAGCCTTAGGAGTGTCATTCTTTGCTTTTACTAAGGTTTCAGCTATTTCCAATTCTTCAACAGATAGCCCTGTTACTGTTTGAACATTGTCTGTTTCTACTTCTTGTGCTTCTTTTTCTGCAGCTTTCTCCCCCTTAACATCAAATCCCATCTCAGAAATACTTTCTTTTTCTGCTTCAGCCTCTGAATTCTCCCCCTTGTTGAAATCATCTTGAACATTTGTCCTCCTCTTGAGCACAAACTGCTTCCTTCTCCTTTTCTGTAACAATCTTGTCACCATTTTCTTCAGTTTGGTGATCTGAACTTGTTGAGATAGAATAATCAGCTTCATCTCCTCTATTTCTTTTCC
The DNA here is from genome assembly GCA_954870635.1 of Arctium minus. NCBI lineage: Eukaryota > Viridiplantae > Streptophyta > Magnoliopsida > Asterales > Asteraceae > Arctium > Arctium minus. The sequence continues at coordinate 12,478,273 of OX941082.1, forward strand.
TTGCTTGATGACATCCTGGTTGATGTTTCCCATGGTCTCCATCAATTCATCATAGTTATATCTGTCCTCACCTTCTCCAGGAGTGTTACCCCCTATTGAAGGATCATTGGATCTTTTATTAGTAGATGTCTTCTGCCTAGCAGAAGCACTATCCACCCCTGTGGTTTCTTGGCACCAGGGTCCTTCAAATGATTGCTCATTCAAAGTTGCCATGGGGGAGGTCTTATTGATGTTACCACTGTCCTCCTCTGTGCTAGCAGGAGTAGTGGCAGCCTCATCACCCATATGCTCTACCTCCTCCTCAGAGAGCACCTCCTTTGGGTTGGGAGACACCCTAGTGGATTCCCTTTGGATATTCTCTATTGGAGAATGCTCCAATAGAGGGCTTTGAGGCTCTTGGTTAATAGTAGGTACAACAAGGGAAGGAGCCTTGTGTACCTTTCTCTTGACATAGGTCTTGGATATTATGGGAGTGGGTTTAGCAGCAAAGGACTGAGGGAAAATTTGAGAGATGGAAGGTTGGGATTGGCTAGCAGTGGGTTGGTCTAATGAGGGCCTTGACCCTGCTACCATACCTTCATTGGTTTGGGACACCACCATCATTGTAGAGAACAATGGGGTGTCAACTCCTTCAGAGTCCCCAGCAGATCTTCTCATATTTGAGAAAACCTTGCCTTTGGGGGGTTTAGGTACATATACCCCAACAGGTTGAGGTATATCCGTCAATTGATGAGTAATAACTTCTTGAACAAACCTGGGATACATAAAGAAGCTCTTTTTGTTTCCCATGTTTGAGACAAGATCATTGAAAATCATTTGTGAAAAATTGTACCTTCTGGTAGTGGCCAAGCACACCAAAGCATAAGCAATAGTGCTGCTGAACTCACTCCATCCAGTCGTCTTTTTGGATATACAATGCATTAGAGTATGGACAAAGAAACGCCATTGGGGAGAGAATTTTGCTTTAGAAAACTTGAAAACACCCAATGGGCCTCCATACCCCATTCTTGTAAGATTTGAAAACAGTTCATCATTTGGGATAGAAGTTATACCAGAGGCATCGTCTAGACGTAGACTGATGCGTATAACCTCTTCAGTAACTGTTAGTGGTTGATCACAGATTCTTGTCTTGATCATTTTCACACCATTTTCCACAACAATGGTTGCATTAGCCCAGAACTGCCTTTGGTGCTCAATGTAGATTGTAGGTGATACAGTAAGAGCATGAGCAATGTGGCTCGACTTCAGAAAGTCGACTATCCGATGAAAACCTTCAGCTTGTTTTGGCTTTTGTAGCATCGCAATCTCGTTGTGCTCGTCGATGAATGTCATGGATGCCATTGATCTTAGTGAAAACTTGCCTGAAAACTTCGAACTTGAGAGAGAACAGGTTTTGAGCGCAAGAGAACAGTATGCAAAGAGTCGTTATGAACTTTTAGGCGGGCAAAAGGTATTTATAGTATTCGGAATATAAGCAGTATTAACCTAGAGCAGTATTAACTACTAGCAGTAGTAACGGCTAGCAGTATTAACTAACTAGCAGTATTAACTAACTAGCAGTATTAACTGAAAGCAGTATTAACTACTAGCAGTATTAACTGAAAGCAGTATTAACTTCTAGCAGTGTTAACTGAAAGCAGTATTAACCACTAGCAGTATTAACTGAAAGCATCATTAACTACTAGCAGTATTAACTGAAAGCAGTATTAACCACTAGCAGTATTAACTGAAGGCAGTATTACCCACTAGCAGTATTAACTGAAAGCAGTATTAACCACTAGCAGTATTAACTGAAAGCAGCATTAACCACTAGCAGTATTAACTGAAAGCAGTATTAACCACTAGCAGTATTAACTGAAAGCAGCATTAACCACTAGCAGTATTAACTGAAGGCAGTGTTAACCACTAGCAGTATTAACTGAAGGCAGTATTAACCACTAGCAGTATTAACTATACTTACTCCTTTTAAACTTGCTAAACACTGAGTACTGCTATGCATATCCTGAAAAAGAAGATTAGTAACACCAAGAATAAAAAAATATACAGGTATAAAACCACTTTTTGAGAAGAAGATTATTCAGAGTTTATCATTCCCACACTTGTGACCAAGAAAGTGAATCTACCCACATCAAAAGCTTTAGTGAATAGATCAGCAAACTGATTATCAGTGTGGACTTTGACAACTTGAATAAGTTTCTTTTCATTACAATCTCTTATAAAGTGATACCTGATTTCAATGTGCTTTGTCTTTGAGTGCTTGACTGGATTATTTACAATGCTAATAGCACTGCTGTTGTCAATAAAGATTGGAGTGTGTAGAAAGGTTACCCCATAATCCAACATTTGATTCTGAATCCATAAGACTTGAGAACAGCAACTTGCAGCTGCTATGTACTCTGCCTCTGTTGTAGATGTGGATACTGTGGTTTGTTTCTTGCACTGCCATGAGACTAGTCTAGCACCCAAAAACTGACATCCTCCAGAAGTAGATTTTCTGTCCAAGTTTGCCCCACCTAGATCACTGTCTGAGTATGCTATTAGGTCAAAAGGTGAGTTATGAGGATACCAAAGTCCCAATCTGGGTTGCCCTTTGAGATATCTGAATATCCTCTTAACAGCTTGAAAGTGAGAATGCTTTGGCCTAACTTGAAATCTTGCACATACACAGACTGGAAACATAATATCTGGCCTTGATGCTGTGAGATACATGAGAGAGCCAATCATGGATCTATAAAGATGCACATCCATGTCCTCCCCCTCAAGATCTGCTGTGATCTGCTTGTGTGTTTCCATAGGTGTGCTGGCAGGTTTTGATTCTGAGAAACCAAACTTGGTTAGAATATCCTGCACATACTTGGATTGACATATAAAAATGCCATCTGACTTCTGTTGAACTTGGAGTCCAAGGAAGAAAGTAAGTTCCCCCATGGAACTCATTTTGAACCTTTGATGCATTAAATCCTCAAACTCCTTGCACATATTGTTTCTTGTAGAACCAAAAATAATGTCATCAACATATATTTGTACCAGCAAGATATCCTTCTTCTTTCTTTTGATAAATAGAGTCTTATCAATGACTCCTCTTTCAAAGTCATTTTCCAAGAGATAGGATGACAGAGTGTCATACCATGCTCTTGGGGCTTGATGTAGTCCATAAAGTGCTTTCTTTAATTTGTATACTCTGTCTGGATAGCTTGGGTTTTCAAACCCTGGTGGTTGACAGACATATACTTCTTCTTCAATTGACCCATAGAGAAAAGCACTTTTTACATCCATTTGGTAGACTTTGAAGTTCATGTAAGAAGCATAGGCTAGGAATAGTCTGATTGCTTCTATCCTAGCTACAGGTGCAAAAACTTCTTCATAATCTATGCCCTCTTCTTGAGTGTAGCCTTGAGCTACCAGCCTTGCTTTGTTTCTTATAACAATACCTCTTTCATCTCTCTTGTTTCTGAAGATCCATTTTGTGCCAATTGCTCTGTGACCTTTAGGAAGGTCTACTAGATCCCACACATCTTGTAGCTTGAACTGTAACAATTCTTCTTGCATTGCTTCTATCCAGCTAGATTCTTTCATAGCATCATGTGCCTTTTTCGGCTCAAGCTGGGATAGAAAACATGAGAGCACTGTATGCTGTTGATCTTGCATTTCCTGAAGCCTGCTTTGATGTCTAGTCATCATGGGAGAAGAGACATCACCTATTATCAACTGTGGAGGATGATTCTTTTGAACTCTTGTGTTATGACTAGGTTCTACATTCAGTCCAGCCTCTAGATTAGAGTCATGCAATTCAACTGAAGTGTCTTCAGATGTCACTTCTGATTCTTGAGTCTCCTCATCTCTAGTGTCTTCTTCACTCTGACTTGGTTCAGTGAATGATTCCTTTTCACAGTCTTCATTTACTGTGGGTATGGGAAAAATCACAGATTTAGATATACTTTCTTGAACTTGTGTGATCTCTGATTCTCCACCATCTGTTCCTGTATACTCATTACTGAAACCAAAAGAGTTAGTTAGTGAATCAATGTCAAATAGCCATTGAGGTCCAGACCCAACAGGATTTGGTGTGTTCTCATTGCATTTGACATTGTCACTTTCTTCAATTATTCTAGAAGAAGAGTTAAAAACTCTGTAGGCCTTACTCTGAGATGAGTATCCAACAAGAAATCCATCATCTGCTTTGCTATCAAACTTACCTAAGTGAGATTTGGTATTTAGAATTGTACAAGGACACCCAAAAGATTTGAAGAAACCAATAAAAGGTTTTCTTTGATTTAAAAGCTCATATGGGGTCTTGTTCTTTTGCTTGACCACTAGAACTCTGTTTTGGACATAACAAGCAGTATTAACTGCTTCAGCCCAGAATGTAATTGGCAATTTTGAATCAGCCAACAGAGATCTAGCAGCCTCTATTAGTGTCCTATTTCTCCTTTCAGCAACACCATTCTGTTGAGGAGTTCTAGGAGCACTATATTGTCTCTCAATACCTTTTCCTTCACAAAAAGTGTTTAAATCATGATTTTTAAATTCAGTTCCATTATCTGATCTAATGACTTTTACTCTTTGATTAGTTTGGTTTTCAATTCTTAGAATAAAGGATTTGATAAGATCACTTGTTTCATCCTTAGTCCTTAGAAAATATACCCAAGTAAACCTGGAGTAATCATCAACAATAACCAAGCAGTAAGATTTCTTGCCTATACTCATAACATTTGTAGGACCAAACAGATCCATATGCAATAACTGGAGACAAGAAGAAACAGAATTTAACTCTTTGGTCTTATGAGAAGTTTTATGTTGTTTGCCTTTGAGACAAGCAACACAATGATCATCACATGAAAAGACTTTTGAAGGTAAACCTCTTACAAGGTTATTTTTAACAAGATTGTTCATAGTCTTGTAATTCATGTGACACATCCTTCTGTGCCAAAGGGAGGATTCATCTATAGAAGCTTTTGAAACAAGACAATTTAAAGATGAATCACTATCAACATTGTCCAAATCAAGACAGTAAACATTGTCCTTTCTTGGAGTTCTAAGTAGTATCATGCTTTCATCAACTACCTTGAACCCTGGAGCAAGAATCATACACTCAGTATTAGTAAATAATATACTATGTTGTTTGTCACAAACCTGTGATACACTTAACAGGTTGTACTTTAATTGATCAACATAGTAGACATCCTCAAATGTCATCTTACCTTTGGTGACATTACCTTTTCCACTTATCTTACCACCAGTAAGATTGTCTCCAAATGCAACATGTCCTCCATTAATTTGCTTGAAATCCTGAAGGCATGACATGTTGCCAGTCATGTGCCTAGAGCAACCACTGTCAACATGCCATATGCTCTTTCCCTTGAGCTGTTGGTTGCCCTGCACATTAAATAAATCAATTAGTATGATTGGGGACCCAAGCAACAGTTGTCTTGGGTCTTCCTTTCTCATCAAAGTATTTACATTCCTTTTTAATGAGATTTTTAAACTCAGAGCACTCTTTATTAGAGTACTTTGTCAATGTTATTGGCTTAGCAGAACCAACACTAGAAGCAGTACTAACCTTAGAAGTACTAACAGAGTTAGCAGTACTAACAGGTGTAGCAGTACTAACAGGTTTAGCAGTACTAACCTTGTTAGCAGCATTAACATTGTTAGCAGTAGTATTACTTCTAGCAGCACTATCATTGTCAGCAGCACTATTTGTGGTAGCAGTACTAACAGTTTTAGTGCTTTTAGGAATCCACATATTGACACTTTCTTTAACAGAATACTTTTTCTTCATGTGGCTTTTAGTTTTAACATTTTTCTTAGCCATATGGTTCTTTTCAATTTTCTTATAACCAAAGGGTTTTTGCATGGATCTTTGGAAATTCATCCTTTGTTTCATAGGATTGAAATAACAGAATTTTGCAAGATGATTCAATTTGCCACAGATAAAACAAGGTTTTGGTCTATTGATTTTACTCAGATCAACCCCTTGTTTTTGTGCCCACTGATTATTCCAGTTTCTTTGATTTCCCCTCTTTTTGTCCTGTTTTTGGGGCTCATTCTTCTTACATGCACACTGGTTGCAAGGACCTGGATTCACAACTGTGGTCTGTTTGTAATGGACCTTACCAGACTTTCCTTCTGTCTTCTCTATGTCCTTGGATTTGGTCCAAGCCCTTCCACAATCATCATTGGTGATAATGTTATTCTCTAGAGGAATCTCACCACTCACCTTGTTCTCCTTACTCTTGCTAACCTCTTTCTCAGTCTTATCTTCAACAACTACCTCATCTAAGGGATCTATTTCAGTGGCTCCCTCAGGCAAGTCCTTCCTATCTTTGGTGTCTAACAGGTCTGAAGTAGGAGGAATGTAATTGTTGTTATATGGTGGAGGTGTTGCATTGTACCCAATTCCTCTTCTTAATTTATCATGAATCTGATTTTGCAGTAAGGAGTCCATTGCTTTAGAAGCATTGGAAAACTTTTCTACATCAAGCTTAACCTTGGTTAACTCCTCTTTCAGTTTTTCACTCTCCTCTTTAGATTTGGTCAGTTTAAGTTCTAAATCCTTTTTCTCCCACTGCCAGTAATTGGTGTCATATGAGTGTTGTAGTTCATTGGCTTGAAAACCTTTGATTTGATCTTCAAATCTCTCTACTATCCTCACATAGTCTTTTATATCCTTTTCTAGTCTCTTCAGGTCATCACTCATCTTCTGATTGTGATCCCTGTACCTTTTAACAGTGTCTATGCAAGTTTTAGAGCAGAGATTAGAACTTACCTCAGATGGGAGATCAGATACTTTAGCCATAAGAGCTTGATTCTGAATAGCTTCTTCTGCTTGATCACTCCAATCAAACCCCATTCCTTGTTGAGAAACAAGGGCTTGAGCAGAGTTTCTATTATTATTGAAGCTTCCAGATTGAGCTTGTTGATGGTTGTTGTTGTGAGACATTCCACTTCTGCATTCTCTAGCAAAATGTCCCTTTAGATGACATTTGTAGCATTCTACCTTTGATTTATCAAACCCTGCTCCATCTTCTCTTCTTTGTGAGAAGTTGTTTCTTCCAGTCCTCTTTATAAACTTCTTAACCCTCATGGAGAGCATGGCCATCTGCCATTTAATATCCATCTCTTCCAGATCATCAGGATGAAGTTGTTCTAAGTCATCATTGATCAAAGAAGAATTTCCATGATTAGAAAGAAGAGCTTCAAATGCATAATCAGTGCCTTTATCTAGATTTGATCCATTAGTAGCATTAACTGATTCAGAGTTAGCAGTAGAATCAATTGATGCTGATAGGAGTGCAGCATTATGAACATATCCAGAAGGCTTCTTCTTTGCCTCCACCTCAGCTTCAAAAACTCTAAGATCATTGTACAGATCATCAAGTTCTTTGTCTTCCAACTGATCATTCTGTCTGAATGACACAGTGTACATGGTCCATTCATCTCCAAGGGACCTTAAGAACTTTCTGTTCACATCATCTTGATCAATCTGTACTCCCATAGTAGCTAGTTCACCAATTAGTTTATTAAACCTGTCAAAAGTTTGAGTCATGGACTCATTCTTAGTTGAGATGAAGTTTTCATACTGTTGTTTTAAGATTGCCTTTTGATTTCTCTTGGTACTTTTGGTACCTGAGAATCTCTTCTCTAGAGCATTCCAGAGCATCTGTGCATCAGTGCAATTGCAGAATTGGTGTTGATACTCATTTGGAATGGCCAAGAGCAGTGTGCTCAAGGCTTTCATCTCTGTTTGTCTTGATTTCCTGTCTGCATCTGTCTTTGGAGGAGTTCTTTTGCCATCTTCACCAATTTTTCCTCCATCAGATGGGCCATTCTCAATGATGTCCCACATAGAGTAATCTGTGAGGAGAATATATTGCTTGATTCTGATCTTCCACATATCAAATTCATTGGATCTAAGCATTGGAACTTTTGAGACCAAAGTACTGCTTGATTCTGTAAGATTTTCCATGATGAATAGTTGTTTCTGAGAAATCAAGCTCTGATACCACTTGTCAGGATCGAATTCTCAACAAGAATTAAAACTCAGAAACTAATATCAAAGAAGTTGCGGAAAAACACTTTGATATTCAATGAAATAGTAAATCAATACAGAAAATATGAATAACAAACTGTAAGCTTTTATTTGATGCTTTGAAGTTACAAGATTACTCACTCAACCTCAATATTGATGAACAGGCTCACCAATACGAATTCTACTTCTCTAGAATTAGGATCTGTGCCTTGAGGTCGATTTTTCTCTTGAAAAAAACAGTTTTTTTTTTTTTTTTATTCTAAACAATACTATATATATATACTGAATATACAGATAATTACAATGAATAAAATATCTTCAGTATATCTTCTATGTATATCTCTAAGCTTCCATGTATATCCTTTCATACGAATCTTCATCATATAAGCAGTATTAATCTTCAGCAGCATTAACTTCCTTCTAGCAGCATTAACTACTAAGCAGTACTAACCACTAGCAGTACTAACTAGCTAAGCAGTACTAACTTTGTTCAAGCAGCACTAACTTTGACTAGCAGTATTAATAGTACTAGCAGTAGTAACACTCAGCAGTACTAACCTTTAAGTCTTCTAGCAGTATTAACTCTGAACTAGCAGCATTAACCATACTTGATGAATTCTTCAGTTCCCAACAAAAGCCCAATAGATCTATTAAGACCCAATGAAACCATTTAAAGCCCGACTGAACCCTTTAAAGCCCGATAGATCCATTAAGGCCCAATAAAACCATTTAAAGCACAATAGAACACTTTATGACTTATTAAGGTACAATAACAAAAACACACACACACACACGCACACACACATACTATCGATACATTCACATTTACATATGCATACAATACATATATACATCATATGCGATTACCAAACAACACACATTATATATACATTCATATCAACATATATACACATATACAACAATATACATTGATCCATCATATCGTGGGTTAGCAAACAACACACACATATATATATACACACACACACACACACACACACATATATATATATAACACAGACCCGTGGATATATATAACACATACACATGCATACATATAACACAATCATAAGAAAATAAGAAAATTTAAAAATTCCGTCGCTAATCCATCGCTAATTAGCGACGGAATATATTTAAAAAAATAAATAAATAAGAAATTACACGTGTTCGTCGCTAATCCGTCGCTAATTAGTGACGGATTAGCGACGGACACGTGGAATTTCTTTTTTATTTATTTTTTAAATAGATTCCGTCGCTAATCCGTCGCTAATTAGCGACTGAATAAGTTCCGTCACTAATTAGCGACGGATTAGTGATGGAACTGGTTCCGTCGCTAATTAGTGACCGAAATTTCCGTCGCTGATTTTCGTCACTGATACCCCTTTTTCTAGTAGTGATATATATCTTAACGGTAGTTTATATTTGTCTACGAGACCATGCCGGTTAAAATTGTACAAATTTAACCTTCAAGTTAAAAATTCTTCAACATCGATAGAATCAAGATGCAAGAGATACTATTCGTCTACTCTTCTCTTCAAATATTAGCCTTATTTTTATATTTTCATTTTGATTTTAGTTCTTTTAAACGGAATCACTTGGTTAGATTGTAAAATGATGTATTAAAGTTTCAACGCGACTAACTCAACCCAACCCGCACGGTTTGGGTTGGGTTGCATTTTTGATTGGGTTGGGTTGGGTTGGGTTGAGATTTTTCAAACCGCAAACATTGGATTGGGTTAACCACAAGACTTGTGGCGTACTGGTTAAGGCCTGTGGGGGATGTGGTGGGATATCCCATCCACCCCAGGTTCGAATCCAGGCGTACGCATCCTGTGGCCACAGGGTTTAATCTCAGGGCTACATTCTTTCGCAGTCGGTTGCTTTGCCAAGGGATTAGTCTGGGCCATAGGCCCAGGACACCCTTTACCAAAAAAAAACATTGGGTTGGGTTGTTCAAGTGCCTTCAACCCAACCAACCTAACCCGTGAGCACCCCTACTTCCAACATTGTGTATTTGTGTATCAACCAAGTTTTCATATTTAATACAATACTACTAACTGACTGCAATATTACATGTACTAAAACGAGTAAAAAATCCCCTTTCCCCCAAAAAAAACGAGCATGAAACATGAATAATTGAATTTAAGTCAAGTTTCATTAATTGTTACACTAAATATAATCTAAGACAAAAAAATTTATTGAATTTCGATGCTATTTTCTCTAAAAAATAATCATAACCTAAGTAAAAATATGAAATATAAAAATTATTTTGATTATGTCATTGAAAAATCTAGGTTTTAGAATGGTCAAAACTTAAAACCCACCATAATTTACTATTCAACTTGCGCGTTGCTAACAAATTTCAATTCTGATTGTTCTTAATATCCATTGTTTTTTAGGAGAGAACGAGTCTCTTTCTTTATAGTTTTGTTCTTCCTTAAATCAAATTCATCTTACTGATAATATATTCGAATTATACGTACGATTCAAACTAATTAGCCGTTTATTGATGATTTTTTGAAATAAGTTTGTATATTAATTAATTATACATGACTATAACTTGTATGTACAAATTTTAAGGTTATTTTATAATAACTAGTTTTGCTTTTTTTTAAATATATAGTTGGATTAATCAATAGTTCATAGGAAATTTAGCTATATGTTTTATACATGATTTGTAAGTATATGTTTTATATATATATATATATATATATATATATATATTTATTTATTTAATAGTTGATTTTATACATAAATTTAAAGAAGAAGAAGAAAGGTCGTGGGGCTTGAATTCGTAGAGGAAATTAAAATGTAAATGCATGCATTTAAGTAGTACTAACTACTAATTAAGAGCATCTCCAACAGTATCTTCAAAATTTCTTTAAAATGGAGAATTAAAAGTCAAAATCTACATAAAAATTTACATCCATCTCCAACAGATTCTCCATTTTGGAGATGAAATCATTACTTATAATATTAAAATATTGTATAAATCTAATAAAATATTATTTATCTCTCATACCCATCTCATTTGAAGAAATCTTATTGGTAGAATATAATAAAAAAAACAATTTCTATCTCATGGTAATTATTTTTGGAGATTTTGGAGAGTTCTTCATATTTGGAGAAAATTACACTCTCTTTCCTACTTTCTCCATTTTGGAGAAAGATTTGGAGAATCTGTTGGAGCACAAAAATGTCTAAAATCTCCATTTTCTCCATTTTGGAGAAGCTGTTGGAGATGCTCTAACAATTGGACACGTGATGTCTGCTATTAAAAATGTGGTGTTTGCTTGACAATTTGTCAAACCTTTCTCCATCTTCTCTATGTGGACTGCTCACTCTTCCAATATTTTTATACTTTTATTACTTTTCAAATTCTTTTAGTTTGGCACATCAACTAACCTGGTGGCTGGCCTGCTGGGGTATGGACACCGAGTTATATATAAATATATATATATATAAATATATATATATATATATATAAATATAATATTGGAAGTAGGGACGGAGCTAGAAATTTAAGTTAGGGGGGTCGACCGTCCAAGATCATATTTTGTTGTAAAATGACAAATATAGATATTATATACGAACAACTTGATGAAGTCCTATAATTTAGAGATATGAACAAAAACTTACATTTTAGACGAATAGATGAGTTCACAAAAATCAATTTTCAAAAGTTCTTCAATGGCCATAAACATCGTCAATCTCTTTTCTACCATGAACTAATTTACTATGATCAGAAAAATTAGTTATATCTTGGACACATATACAAAATAAATATACAATAAACCAAAATCAAAGAATTAACAATATCTTAATTTTTTTTCACAACAAAACTAAAGAACTTTGTTAAAGTATTTAACGAAATATTCATAATTTGTAATTATATTTGCATAATTACATTAAAGTATAGAAAAGTAGTTAACATGGGTTTAGATATTTTGGATTTTTGTTATTTGTCTTAAAAACTCATGGGCCGTTTACTAATATTTACCTAATAAGTGCTTATCGGACTATTTACCCTAACAGATGAACATGGTAAGGTTCGAGAAACTTAATTACCCAATAAGAGCAATGATAAGAAGAGAAAGTCTTATCCGGTAAGTGAGGGTAACGACTCTTACCCCGTAAGTAAAGGTAAATACTTATTTGATAAGTGTTTACCGGGTTAATTGTTGCATATGATACTATTTTGATAGATTACAATCTTACCCTGTAAAATAACTTAAATTGTTGACTGTTATACACTTTTTGTAAACAACTCCTTTGTTTAGATCATTTGGATTTTTGTTATTTGTCCTAAAAACTCTCAAATACTAACTTAACAAGCCTGGACGTACATGGATGTTTTATAATATAAAAAATTAAACAATTATGGTTTTAGCCTTTAATAATTGGTGGGGGTTGTGGCTGTTTTTAATATTAAAAGGATTATAGTTTTCAAACCATGTGTCCAGCCCCTCTATTGCCTCCCCCGCTGATTAGAAGGTTCAAACAAGATTGTTAACTATTTAAGAAAACAAAAAAACAATTAATCATGTGCAAAATCACATGTAATTTTACATTAACGGCAAAAAATGGATGCGCGTGACTTTGGCCGCGACTGAGCAAAGTCACGTGAATCATATATGATTTTGTACGTGAATCGATTTTATACATTAACAACCGTTTTCTTGTTTTTTTAAATAGTTAGCGTTCTCATATAAAATAGGGTTATTGTGAGAATGGAAGTTATGATGAGAAGGGTAAGAATGAATCTCAACCTTTGTATCAATCCTAATTGAAGATCAACGCGTGTGAGATGCACCGAATTAATTCACGTATCAAGTGCAATTCATGGGGTGGGGATGAGATAAAAGTGATAGGGTCCAGATCCCTTCTTTCGCTTCTCACCTTAACTCCTGAACTCACACAATTCTTCGTCTATATGTATATATAGGGGCTTTCTTTTGAGAACCCATGAAATTGTGATAACCTTGAGAATTAGTGCATCATGTGTTATTTCATATGCTTTTTGTTTCATCTAAGACTAACATTTAGAATATTGATTAATATATATATATATATATATATATATATATATATATATAGAGAGAGAGAGAGAGAGAGGTGAGTTATTGTGCAACCTTTTTAATGGTGCAACCCATGCAACCCACCTATCTACCACTCATTTTATTTTTACTTTTTTTTAATTAAAAAGATGAAAACAAAATGAGTGGTAGATAGGTGGGTTGCATGGGGTTGCACCATTAAAAAGATTGCATAATAACCTACCCTTATATATATATATATATATTTGTTTTACAATATGAACTTTTTTAGTTTGTTTGTAAAACAAAAGTTACACATAAAAAGTTTCACATTGTGAATCTCATACATAGGAAACAAACACATCATAGAACAAATATATGTAACAGTACCTTAAGATAAAAGTTCTTACGGATGTCATAAATTTTAAATTCTCATATAATATTAACCCCCTTTATATGGGCTTAATCATTTGAGAACTTTTACCTTAGGATATTGTTTCATATGATTTTCCCCATCTAAGTCTAACATTTAATGGATCGATGAACATATATTTATTTCATAATGTATTTGCTTCATATTTATTCGGATCACAATGTGAAACGTTTCTACGTGTAACTTTTGTTTCACAAACAAGCTAAAAATGTTCATATTGTAAAACAAATACATGTAAACCAAACACATTGTAAAACAAATATATGCTAATCAATATTCTAAATGTTAGTCTTAGATGGAAAAACATTATATGAAACAACACATGATGCACTAGTTTTCAAGGTTATCACAATTTTATGGGTTCTAAAAAGAAGACACCCTATATATAAATGAATGAGCGTATGAAAAAAATGGTTAATATGAGAAGTGTAAGGGGATTTTGGACCCTTCATCACTTTTAATTTCAAAACAACCAATGAATTGTGTTTTAGAAATGAATTGATCGAGTGCATCCCATTAGTGTTGATCTTAAGTTAGGATTGATCCAAAGGTAGCGATCCTTTCTGACCCTTCTGACCATAACTTTCATTGTTACTAAAACCCAACGTATATATAAACTATTAAAAAGTTCATTTATAAATACATATGTACTTAGGGATGGCAAAAATAACCAAAACCGATGGGGGAAACCGAAAACCGAAATTTTCGGGCCGGGTTCGGGGACCTCTTATCGAGGACGGGGCGGGGATCGGGGACATATTCGGGGATTTTATCGGGGGCGGGGACGGTGATCACCGGCCCGACCCAACCCGATATGTGTATATATATATAAATATTAATGTATCTATCTATCTATATATATATGTAAATTTATATATATAATCATGAAAAGAAAAATACTAATATTACATTAAAATTTAAAATATTTTTTTCCATTTTACCTCAACACCCCAAATAAGTCTTACGAAAAAAGTCTAATTTATTTGTTTAATCGTGAAACTGTGATGGTATTTGAATTCTATTTACTTTTATATTGTAATATAAGACATTTATGTTTAAAAAAAATGTAATTTACTTTTAGTTGTGAAAATTAACATTTTGTAACTTTTTTCCCGGGTCGGTTTCGTGTTCGGGTATAACCAACGGTGAACGGGGAAAGATGATGTTTTCCCTTAACGGGTTCCCCAACGGGGATCGGGGAAACCGCGAGGACCCGACGGGGATCACCGATAAGATCCCCGACGGGGATCGGGGCGGTTTTGGTTATCGGTTTCGGGGATACCAATAACCGGCCCGAACCCGACCCGTTGCCATTCCTATATATATGTACTCAAATGTTTTAAATTTTCTAGGGGTTGTTTGGTTCACAAAATTGGAAGGAATTTGAAGGAATTGGAATGACCAATTCCATTGACCAAATTCCAAGCCCATGTTTGGTTCACGGAATGAAAGCAGTGGAATCCTTCAAATTCCATTGAATTCCATACTTTTAGGAATTCACCATTCCTTGTCTTAAGTGAAGGAATTGAATTCCTACCAACCAAAGGCATGATCAAATTCTATCAAATTTTATTTCAATTTCTTCAAAGTCAAATTCCTTCGCTGGATTCTAATTCCATTAAATTTCATTCTGTGAACCAAACGTCCCTTTAACATTCAAACTCAAACAACAGATACAAAACAAAAGATGAACTGGACCAGGTTTTTTGGAAAGCCCGGTGTCTTTTTGCCGATCCAAAAAGTCAAAAGGTAAGGTTGATTTGGGCCCAATAATTGCAATTAGCCTAGAATTGGATTTGGACCTGATAGTTTTTATTTTATTTCAAAGGCTATGTTTGGTAAGTTAGCTGATAAGTTAGTTGATAACTGATAAGTTAGCTAGTAGCTGATGACTAATAAGCTAGTTGATAAAAAAGTCACGTTTGGCAAAAACTAAGTTATAAGCATGTAAATTTACTAAAAATGACATCTAGAAAAAATAATCAATTTAATATTTAATATTATAATTAAAACAAATTTATAGTAATATAATATATTAATTAATACATATGAGGTAGTAAATAATATAATAAATGTTAATTAAAAGAATTTGAAAGTTATTATTATATATATATTACAAATTTTGAATTTTAAACCAAATTTAAAAAAAATCTACATTAACTTATGATTTTAAATAACCGTTACATATAATATGAAAAAATAATAATAATTGATAACTAAAATATATTGATTAATATTAAAAAAATTGATATAATTATCAATAATTCTAAATAATTAAAAATTAATATCAATATATAATTAAAATTTATGTTATAGTTTTTAAATAATATTAATTAATTAATAATAATAAATTTTAATAACTAATATTTATTTATAATTAATAGTTAATATATAATAATGATTATTAATTAGGACATAATTAAAATAATCACAAAAACTCCTCATAAGCTACTCCAAGTAGCTTATCAAAAAGCTAACTTATAAGCTAGTTTAATCCAAACATGTACTCAAAAAATAAATTAACTTAATTTTGCCAAACGATGCCTAAGTTGAAGACTTGAGGTTTATATTTTTCTTGATTAATAATTAGTAGTACTTATTTTATTTCCATGATCTTTTAGTAATTTTAAGTGTTTAAAAATGGATATATAATGTTAAAACGTAAAACTTTTAGTTACTAACTATAGTAAAACAGTCAATAAATTTTATAATACTTTTATACAAAAGTATAAATATCGTAAGAATATTTTGGAAAAACGATTTAGCTCTAGCAATATTTTTTGAAGAAGTATTATATAATAAACAAAAGTATATAATGGAATTGAATTAGGCTCACGCCAGATTTGATTGTCAATAATTCTAGTTAACTTGTCGTTCAAAAAAAAAATCCTAGTTATAACGGGCTTGCAAAATCTCGATAATAAAGTGAGCTTGCTGATGTTGACTGGGTTTGGACTAGACCTAGTAGGATTGGCCGATTAGGCTTGAGTCAAACCCAAGTCTGATTTAAGAGTAAGACCCTATTATACACAGCCACAAATGATACATTTTTTTTATGTATACTAGAAGTGTACTCGCGCAATGCAGCGAGATACATCACGATTTTAATGTTTCATTTCTTTTTGTCGATTTATAGTATGATTTTGGATGGTTTTGAGAAAATGTGATAATGTTTTTTTATAAATTTGTTTAATTTAGGCTTAATAATATAATGTTTTTTATATAAAAATATTAAGTATTTTGTTAGAATTCAATGATTATCTTATATATTTTAATGACATCTAGAAAAAATAACCAATTACATATTTAATAATATAATTAAAACAAAATTATAGTAATATAATATGTTAATTAATAGTGATACATGGAAAGATCTGCATAAAAGGAAGACCCTGCACATAACAAATTGGTGAGTGTTAGAAGTCTGCAGTAGTAATATGTATCTTGTGCTTTGATACTTGTAAATTAAGATATTTTTGAAATATTGCATAAAATGATGGTACCTTGTGCCTAATAATTTGTATTTAAGAGTTTTTTATCCGTGCTTTATAATATAGTATAGATATAGATAATATTTATGTACGACAAATATTTACACATACTCCTCACATTTTGTGAGATTTGATTCCTTGACTATCTTTATTCTGAAAAACCAACTTTAAAAACTTTTTTTTTTAAAAGACTTAGGGTGCGTTTGGTTTGCGGGAATGGATTGGAATGGATTGGATTTCAAGTAAGGATTTGAATTTGAAAGAATTTGAATTTGGGGGGATTTGAAATCCCTTCATGTGTTTGGATAAGGATTTGAAATCCATCACAGGCTCATTGCAACGGATTTTGAAATCCATCATGTAAGGGATTTTTAAATGGTCAACGGATTTCAAATCCGGTCAACGAAATCCATTCCTGCAAACCAAACGCAGGATTGGAATGGATTTGAAATCCAAATCCCTCCAAATCCATTTCAATCCCACAAACCAAACGGGACCTTAGTTACCAAATTTATGTTCCCTAAAAGAGAAACAAAAACAAAGTCGATTTCATTTTGGAGTTTCTCAATATGTGAAGTTTTGATAGTTGATTTTTAAAATTGGTTTTCAAAATAAGAAAAAAAATAAAATATACATTTTTTGATGTAATTTATACAAGTGAAAATAATATTGAGATATTTTTTTTTTGCTTTCAACATGTAGCTCAGTTGGCAAATAGGTGAGACGTTTTTGTCTAAATATAAGACAGGTCCCGAGTTCGACTCCCCTTCCGACGACCGCTAGCTGCAACTGCTGAATAAGCGAAAACCCCAATGCCCCCCTCATATTGGTATTCTTAAAAGTGCATTCCATGTTAGCCCGATTGAGATCGCTGGTAGTTAAACTGTTTGCCCAAAATGTTGAGTATTTTTATGGTTTTGTTTGAGTATGTGCATATGACATTTCATTGACGGATCTTATTTTGGGTGGTGGTTTGATGGCAAGAAAAATGGTGCAATGGCTGATCTTATATTTTTTGACAAAAGAAAACATTACTTGTCAAATAATTGTTTGAGGCAAGTACTTTATTCTAAAAAAATTAGAGTAAATTACAAAAATTGTTCTTGAGGTTTATAAATATTTTGGTTTTTGTCTTTTAACTATTTGAAATTACAAAAAATGTCATCAAGGTTTTATTTTTATTGTGGTTTTCGTCCCATGCCATTAAATCCATACATTAAGGGGTTGTTTGTTTACTTTTTAACGATTCTATTAAGAAGTAACCTCTGAATCGCTAAGAGTTGAATCTTGTTTGACAAAAAAAATGTTTGCTTCTTAATGATTACAAAACCCTCTGATTGATTTTGTATCTTGGCCCTCCTTTAACCATTCAGCGCCCAAATTTCATTCTG
The DNA here is from genome assembly GCA_954870635.1 of Arctium minus. Lineage (NCBI taxonomy): Eukaryota > Viridiplantae > Streptophyta > Magnoliopsida > Asterales > Asteraceae > Arctium > Arctium minus. The sequence continues at coordinate 12,496,656 of OX941082.1, forward strand.
AACAATTGGCAAACAACTATATTTCATTTTGCACTATATCATAAGAGCCTCTTAATCATTCTGCACAAAACCATTCAACAACTGTCAAACAGCCCCTAAGTGCACCACATACAAGTCACGTAAAGGCAACTTAGCAAATTTGCTTGTTCTTTTTATTAAGAGTGAATTACATTTTTGGTCCCTCATGAATGCCTGGATTTCACTTTTCGTCCCTCCAGTTCTGAAAGTACATTGATGGTCCCTAAAAGCGAGATATGTTGCCCAAACTCGTCCCTGGCGCTAACGCCGTTAGTCTAGGCTCCGTTAGAGCAGCCATGTGCCCCTCACGTGAGGGGCATTTTAGTCTTTTTACCCATCTTCTTCTTCCTCAACAAGAACACCAACCATTGCCATGTGCTCCTCCATCTTCTTCCTCAACAAGAACACCAACCATTGCCACCACCTTCCACCTCCACCACCATCATAAAGGGACCCAGTCCTACATTAAATTCATCAAAGATCTGGTTTTTATTTAACATACCAAAAACACAAATCCATGTATCAGAATCTGAAATTAGGATAAGATAAATATCGAATTGACAACATATTTAATAGTGAAATCTTAAGTCAGACAAAAAGTCGAATACCTGGTGTGCAAAACTCCAACTTATGCTTTCTGTTGATGGAAGTTAGAGGTTTCACCTGACTCTGTTTCCAGCCAGGAAAATCTCCGACGAGGGGAATCGACGCCGAAATTGGCATCGGAGATAAAGTCACCGTCGGTTTTCCGTCTGGTCCGTACTTCCTTGGCCTTCCTCTTTTTTTCTTGAAACCATCTGAGCCATGAGTCACCGCCGGTGGTGGAGGTGGCGCCACCGCTGACCCACTGAAAACTTCAACTCCGCCTACCACCACCGCCGCCGGCGGTGAGGCAACCGTACCGGGATGATGATTCTTCTCTTTACCTTCCATTTTTTACAAATTCGCTTGGTTTTTTTACTGAACCCTTTTGATAATTACTTAATATCTAATCGTATGGATGAAAATCAAAAACTTTGTACGATGAACACATAATTTAATCAAATAGAAAACACTCTACATACAACATTCTAGAAGAAAAAATTCATTACAAATTGAAAATTACTTTCGGATAACAATGAACACGAAATCTCTAAAACCGTTAATTTCTGAAAGAAAGTAATTTGATAACTAAAATTTTGAAAATAAAAAATTAACTCAAAGAACAATAATTTTCGCTATAGCAGAATAAGCGAAATCTAACAGTAAAAAAAACCCAGAAAAATGAAAATACAAATACAAAAAATCGACTTTTGTTTGGTTTCTAGAAAAAAATTCAGGAAATGAAATTAGGGTTTTGCACGAAAAGAAGAAAGGGAGAAAAATTAAAGTATGATGGTGGTGGAGGTGGAAGGTGGTGGCAATGGTTGGTGTTCTTGTTGAGGAAGAAGAAGATGGGTAAAAAGACTAAAATGATCCTCACGTGAGGGGCACATGGCTGCTCTAACGGAGCCTAGACTAACGGCGTTAGCACCAGGGACGAGTTTGGGCACCATATCTCGTTTTTAGGGACCACCAGTGTACTTTCAGAACTGGAGGGACGAAAAGTGAAATCCAGGCATTCATGAGGGACCAAAAATGTAATTCACTCTTTTATTAATTACCTCAACTCAATCTTCATCGCCTCACCCCATCCCGACGTCGGCAACCCCTCCCCACGTGACTCCCCCCATCGCCAATCATCTCTTTCTCCTTCTCTAGCGGTTGTGTTTAATTCACACACAATCACACACATGTGTTGATTTTCACACACAAAATCACACATATGTGTTTGATTCATACATACAACCAAATACGTAACCAACGTATGTGTTTGATTCACACACACACACACGTAAATATCTGTTTTTGATTTAAATATATAGTTCGTTGGTTTTTGAATCAAGATCAACTTTTTTTCTTTTTTGGAATAAGAAGGAGAAGTTCATGTTAATGCTATTTTATCTAGGTACAAAAGAACTCGATCAAGCTAGGTTTTTAAATCATACGATGATTGGATGATTAGTGTGAAAAGAGGATAAAGATGATGGAATACAAAATCACTTAAGTGTCGTTTGTTTTTTAAGAGGTCTAAAGTCTGAAGTCTTATTTTAGTTATGATTAATAAGAGGTGGTGTGTAAAAAGGTCTGAACGATTCAGACTTGAGAGCCATTAAGAGGTTTAAAAAAAAAAAACCTTAGTGAGAAATAAAACACACGAACATCGATGATGATTAAATGGTGTATGGCTTGTAAGATCAAATTTTGAGTCGGTTCAGCGTTAACGTCAGTCATACTGAGTGGCACCGGTGATGGGGGTTGCTGGAGAAGGATAATGTCGGTGATGGGGTTGCTTGAGAAGGATGAGCACCAATGATATGGGGAAGGGGTTACGTTAGATTTATATTTCTTATAAAATTCTCATGCATACAACGCGAAATTATCAAACTTCTGTAGCATGACTTGTCGTGTGGGGTATTTAACGGACAAATCCTAATGGACCTAACAGCCAAGGATGAAAAATGCAACAAAAATAAGACCTTGATGACATTCTTTGTAATTTCGAAAAGTGAGGAAAAAAAACCCGTAGTTCTTTTTAAAAAAGTATGTTTCACGTCTTTATAACTTCTTATGATGGCTATAACTTTCCTTGTGTAGTTGTTGTTGATCCTTAAGGTTCTATTTGTTAGCGGCTTAATGATCTTGATGTGACTCACAACTTATTTGGTTAGTTATACATGACTGTTTGGTAGTGGTTTAATTTAATGATATAGAATATGGCTTATTCAATAAACTTCTTAGAGGAGGCTTATTCTGAAGACCAAGTTTTTTTCCGAAACTTGCCCCTCCCAATTAAAAAACTGCCCCTCCTAATTAAAAAAACATGCTCCTCCCATCCATGAAAAGACCATTTCAAACATAAAACATTCTCAATCTATATACAGATAGATTAATCCATACAGACAACTTTATTCATACATAACTTAATGGAAAACCAAACAAACAGCCCGTAACTTAACATCAAACAATCATATTCACAATATAACATCATCATTATCACTTGTAGTCTATATGAGAAAAATCAAAGAATACCTTAAACATCAACCAGAAAACCAAAATCATATAACAACCAAATAGCCCAGAAAAGAACAATCGTTATAAAGATCTCCCCGGTTTTGAATTTGACAATAGGGGTTAATCTTAGGCGCCACCAAATTATCACGGCACAACGGGCATGTTGTATGTCTATCTGCAAGCCAACTATCTAAGCAATTCTTGTGAAACAGATGATCACATCTCAACTCTCTAGTTTCATCATCATCCTCGATTTTGCTCAAGCAAACTGCACAATCCACCTCTTCGTCATTTACAGGTATTCGGCCTTGGAACCACTTAATTATTCCGAGCCCATCACATGTTTCCTGCAGATGGAGCATACGGTGGTGGAAAAACAAATGGTTTGTTAATGTATATAGAGGGCCCAGGCCCATGTTAGTATAGGGCCCAAGCCCATTTAGTCTTCATATAAATATGTTGTATCTTGTAGTCTAGGTTAGATAACTTTTCATTATTTTTACTTTACACTCTGTACGTTTTCTCTCAATCAATATATCGAGGTTTCAAACCTTCAGCATATTCGTCGTCTCCTTCAAGCATATTCATATTCTAACATGGTATCAGAGCTGTAGGTTTATTCTTCGATTTTATTGTTCATCGGTTTACTGTTCATCGCAGTCACTGTTCATCCGAACCATAATCGTCTTTCGTCGCCGTTGCCGCTGGTTCTTTGTGAGTCATCACTTTGTGAGTCATCACCTTTTGAATCGATTTCTTTGATTTGAATCGATTTGGTTCTTTAAATCAGATCGATCGATCTGTTTAAAAGCCGTCGCTGTATTGTTTTATGGAACACATTTTATCGGTCGAATCTCTCTATCGGTCGAATCTCTCTATCGGTCGAAGCATTCTATCGGTCGAATCTCTCTATCGGTCGAATCTCTATCAGTCGAAGCACTCTATCGGTTGAATCTCTATCGGTCGAAACATTCTACCGGTCGAATCTCTATCGGTCTAACACCCTACCGGTCTAACATACCGGTCGAAACTTTTATCTGTATCTCAGTATCTGTTTCTCAATCCATGGCTACCAATCCCGGCCACTCAAATCCCATCTCAGTTGTTTTCAATGGTAGCAACTACATTCTTTGGCTTCATCATATGACAATTTTGCTAAAATCCTATGGCCTTCACACCTATGTTACTGGTGCATCCAAAGTTCCAGTTCAAGAAGAAACTGAGAATGCTGTTGACTTTGCAAAACGCATGAATGAGTGGGACATCAATAATGCTCGTATTCTGGGCTTTATTAATGCCTCCACTACTCCTGAGATCAACCAACAGTTTCTTGGTTATATTACCGCCAAAAGTCTCTGGGATTTCCTTGCCAAGCGGTACACATCATCAGGCATGTCTCATCAGTATCAACTGTGGACCACTTTTCAGAGCAAACGTCAGCTTCCTGATCAATCCATAAACTCTTATATCTCTGAAATGCAGTCTCTCAGAGATCATATAAGTCTTGAAGCACCACAGATTTTTGATGAAACAGCTCAACAATTCACCGCCTACTTCAACCAGCTTCATTTGATCACCATTCTGATAAGCCTTACTGAAAAATTTGAGAATGTCCGTGCTTCTCTTCTTTATAGGCAGCCTTTACCTACTCTTGAAAAAGCAATATCAGAATTTCTAAGTGAAGAAACTCGTCTTCACATGCGCTCACCGATGCCCGCTACTGATAGCGTTCTCTACACGTCCCATCCCAAGTCCAAAGGCAAATGGACCAATAACAATCATTCCAAATATGTGGGAAAGACGAACACATCCGAGTGTGCCTTTTGCCATTCTCCTGCTCATCTCCTTCTTGATTGTCCTATCCGTAAGTGCCGTAGGTGTGGCATCGCTCATCCGCGTCATTATGAGACTGACTGCCCGAAGAATTCAAAGCACACTGGTTCTCAGAACCGGACTCACGCTGTTGCTGGGCCTACAATTGCTGCTACTGAGGTTTCTACAGCCTCCTCACCTGACCTAATGGAACTGATGCGTCGCAATCAGGAACTCATGGAGCAGATCATGTCTAGTGCTATGGGTATGCATTCTCCACACTCAGCTGTATCAGGTAACGTATGGCTTTTTGACTCTGGGTGTTGCAATCATATGACACCTTGCCCTGATGGTTTCGTTTCTAAGAAACCACCTCAGCAATTTACGTCAGTAAGAACTGCCGACAACACTGGTCTACCGGTATCCTTTAGTGGAAATGTTTCTACTCCTCATATACAATTACCGGATGTTCTAAATGTTCCAAAGTTATCTCTGAGCTTAGTTTCGATTGCACAGCTACTTGAATCTAATTTGATCATTTTATTTCATTCTTTTCGTTGTGTTGTACAGGATCCAAAGACCAAGCAGATCCTTGGACTCGGCCGTAAAGTTGGAAAGATGATTGAAGTGGTCTACCTGCGTCTTCCATTACCCTCTTCAAATCTTGTTGCCTCAGTTTCCAGCACTTCTTCCTTTGAGTTGTGGCATGCCCGGCTGGGTCACTTATCTCTAGCCAAAATAAAATCATTAGCTCATTTAGGGGTGTTAGGAAATTGTGTATCAACTGACAATATTTCTTGTTTATCTTGCAAACTTGGCAAACATCATGCTTTACCTTTTGGAATGAATGAATTTAATTCTACTTCCTCTTTTGATCTTATTCATTCTGATGTATGGGGACCAGCACCACATCCATCCATGGGGGTGCTCGATACTTTGTTATTTTTATTGATGACCATACACGTTTCACATGGATATATCTCATGAAACATCGTTCAGAATTACCCCAAATCTATATTATGTTTGCCCGAATGATTCACAACCAGTTCTCAAAATCTATAAAGATTCTTAGAGCTGACAATGCTATGGAATACAAAAAGTCATCTCTTCTCTCCTTTCTTCAATCTCAGGGGACTCTCTCTCAGTACTCCTGTCCCGGCACATCTCCTCAAAATGGTCGTGCCGAACGCAAACACCGTCATATTCTTGATACGGTTCGCACTCTTCTCATCTCTGCAAAATGTCCAGAACGTTTTTGGGGTGAAGCTGCTTTCACTGCAGTTTATACTATCAATCGTCATCCTACTCCCATTCTTAATAATAAGTCTCCCTATGAGGCTCTTCATGAGGTCACCCCTGCCTATGAACTTCTAAAAGTTTGGGGCAGTGCTTGTTTTGTTCAACTACAATCTCATGAACATACCAAACTTGAACCTCGCTCCAGACTTTGCTGCTTCCTTGGATATGGTATTGAGCACAAGGGTTATCGCTGCTGGGATCCTATCCCCCAGCGTCTTCGTATATCTCGTCATGTTACTTTCTGGGAACATGTTCATTTTTCTTCCATATCCAAGTTTCGTGAGTCTCCTAATTTCACCACTCCGTTCTTCACTGATACTTCCGTCTCATTGGACTCACTCCAATCTGACATCATATCATGTCCACCTGTTGTTCCAACTCCTTATGAGTCTGCCTCTTCTTCAAAGTCTCCTGCCCCCACACAGCCTGCCTCTACTAGTTTTCCTGATCAACGTCAATCATCTGCTCCATCCGCACAGCCAACATCTGAGGTGCCTTCTGAGTTTTTGGCTCCTGGAACTTCTCAATCTCAGAATGTTAGACGATCAGATCGGGTAAGACAACTTTTCTTCTCATCTTCGTAATTATCATGTTTATGCTACTCTGCTGTCAAATCACGAACCTACTTCCTACAAGGAAGCCTCCTCTAACCCTGATTGGCAGAAAGCTATGGATGAGGAACTTCAGGCACTTGACAAAGCTCAGACATGGGAATCTGTCCCTCTTCCATCAGGCAAGTCACCCATTGGCTCCAAATGGGTGTTCAAAATCAAAACTAAATCTGATGGCTCTATTGATCGGTACAAAGCTCGTCTTGTGGCCAAGGGCTTCAATCAAGAGTACGGTATTGATTATGATGAGACATTTGCACCTGTTGCTCGAGTCACCTCTGTTCGCAGTCTCCTAGCCATCACATCTACCAAACAATGGCCTCTCTTTCAGATGGATGTTAAGAATGCCTTCTTGAATGGTGACTTATCTGGGGAAGTCTATATGACACCTCCTCCAGGCGTTCGACTTCCACAAGGTCATGTTTGTCGTCTTCGGAAGGCTCTTTATGGCCTCAAGCAAGCTCCGCGAGCTTGGTTTGAGAAATTCAGTTCCACAGTCACCTCTCTGGGCTTCTCAACCAGCAACTATGATTCAGGACTGTTTACTCGAACCACTGAGGCTGGCACAATCTTACTTCTCCTGTATGTGGATGATATGATTATTACTGGCAGTGACTCTACAGGCATAGCCAATCTGAAGTCATCTCTCAGCTCTTGTTTTGAAATGAAGGATCTCGGTTCTTTACACTATTTTCTTGGTCTTGAGGTGCTCTCCGATCCATCGGGAATTTATCTATACCTCAGATCTTTTGTCAAAAGCTGGGATTACTGACAACAAAACAACATCCACTCCTCTTGAGCACAACCTTCATTTGGCTCCAAATGCTGGACCTCCTCTGCGTGATCCTACTTTATATCGCCAGTTAGTGGGGTCACTTGTCTATCTGACAGTGACTCGACCTGATCTTGCCTATGTTGTTCATACTGTTAGTCAGTTCATGTCTGCACCCTGTTCTAATCATTATGCTGCTGTCCTGCGCATTCTTAGATATTTAAAAGGGACCATGTTTCATGGTCTTCATTTTCCATCCACCTCATCGTTGACGTTGCGAGGTTTTTCTGATGCTGATTAGGATAGTGACATGACTGATCGTCGCTCCACTACCGGCTACTGTTTCTTTCTTGGCGACTCTCTTATATCCTGGCGAAGCAAGAAACAATCTCTCACAGCTCGGTCCAGTACTGAAGCTGAGTATCGAGCACTAGCTGACACGGCTCAAGAACTTGTGTGGTTACGCTGGCTACTCTCTGACATGGGGGCTCCTCAACAGTCTCCAACTCCATTGTGGTGTGACAACAACGGTGCCATTCAGATTGCTCACAATGATGTCTTCCACGAGCGAACGAAGCATATTGAAATTGACTGTCACTTTGTTCGTCAACATGTGACTCGTAAGACTATTCAGCTTCTTCCTATTTCGACTCTTGATTAACCGTCTGATATTTTCACTAAAGCTCATTTACCAGGACGGTTTCGTGATCTAGTTTCCAAACTCCATCTGGCTCATTCTTCTCCCAATTGAGTTTAAGGGGGGATGTTAATGTATATAGAGGGCCCAAGCCCATGTTAGTATAGGGCCCAAGCCCATTTAGTCTTCATATAAATATGTTGTATCTTGTAGTCTAGGTTAGATAACTTTTCATTATTTTTACTTTACACTCTGTACGTTTTCTCTCAATCAATATATCGAGGTTTCAAACCTTCAGCATATTCGTCGTCTCCTTCAAGCATATTCATCTTCTAACATGGTTGATCAAGAAATCAAGAGCCCAATTCAAAAGGGTAAGAAAGGATATTATGTAGTTTGACATGGTTGTTAATTGCAGGATGAATCAAAAGAATGAGAATATATAGACTAGATGCAGGCAATTTAATTTAGTGTAAATAGAGTTAATTACTTCAAAAGGTTATAATAATAATGTATTAAAATATCAGAAAAATTGACATCTTTTTCGATTCCTGTTAACCAATTAAACTGTCATGCTAATTTTTTTAATTGAACTTGAAATCTGTTCACAATTAAACATTTTGAAAATGTATTAAATAATGATTAAGTAATTAATTCTTTAACAATATGATTATAGAATATTAGTATTTTGCTATTTAAATAACCATATATTAGCCATGAAAGTGAAAGCAAAAGTTAGATGGAATTAAAGGCAACATATACGATAAGCAATATGCAAGTGTGTAATTTGTTTTAAGAGTCATCATTTCAATATTGTTTATATAGGTCAACAAAGGGAGGTTCCAAATATTTCACAATATCGCATACGAATTAAAAAAGGGAAATTGGCTCAAATAGCCACATTACATTGGCATATTGGTCTCTTAGCCACTTCTCTCCATCATTTACCAAAATAGACCTAGGTCCGCAATGGCGGACCTGCAGGTCCTCTACCTCCGCCATCCTCTGCTGTCGTTGAGTGAGATCGTGACACATGACGAAATGGCGGACCTGGGTCGAGTGGCGGACCTACCCGTTGCGGACCTGGCTTGGACCGACAATTTTTTTTGTCTTTTTCTGGAGGTAGCGGACCTGCAGGTCCGCAATGTCTATTTTCGTCAATAAGGTAGAGAAATGGCTAGGAGACCAATATACCAATGTAATGTGGCTCTTTGAGTCAATTTCCCATTAAAAAAAGGGGAGGTTATTGGCACCCTTCTCATTGTTAATGAATAATGACACTCTTTAGTACAAAAGTAATCATTAGTTTTTTTTTTGTTTTTTTCATTTTTTTGTCTTTTTGTTGTCTTTTCATATATTTATTTTTAGAGTAAACTACTATTTTCGTCCCTGTGGTTTGACGTTTATAACGGTTTTCGTCCCTGGTCTTAGAAAACTGCTTTTTTCATCCCTGTGGTTTTCAATTTTTTTCGTTTTTCATCCCTAAAGCCAACTCTGTTAAAAATGGTACTTTCATTCAGGGACTTTTTGGTCAATTCAAGTTTTATTTATTTTTCAATTATTTTTATTGAAGAAATTTTAATATTGTTTACAATAGAACTAACAACACCCATTAAGCCTAACCAGGCCCATCTTCGTCCCAAACCGATCACCCTTCTACCTTCCCCTTGCCCTCCGCCACAACTTTCACCACCACATAAAACATACCTACACACACCAACTAACAACAGACACACACAACCATACTTCGTCCCCCCTTCTCCGATTACCCTGCAAACGTTTCTTTACAACTCACAATACACACACATGTTGAAGCAATGGTGGGGATGGAGATCATCGGTCGGAGCAAATGGTGAGGAGGAAGGGTCGGGGATAATCAATCGCAGCAGTAGGGGATGGGGATCGGTGGAGGAGGAGGGTTGGAGAGTTTGTGTTGAGGTGAATGTATCAAAGAAAACTTCGGTAGATAACTAGAGGACATCACAAAGAAGACGAACATAGGAGGGGGGCCATCTACGGTCTAGTTCTCACGGTCGATCCAATTTGCCACATTCTTTCACGATCGATTTGCTCAATCGAAGCTACCATATTCTTCAGGTACATCTTTCAATCTCTCACAATCGACTGTTCTCATTTGATTCATTACAATCGATTGAAACCCCTGAATCTGCTCATCTCTCACAATCGATTGTTTCTGATTGATTCATAACAATCGATTGAAACCACCGAATCTTCTCATCTCTCACAATCGATTGTTTCTCATTGATTCATAACAATCGATCCACCGATTGAAACCATCGAATTTGCTCACCTCTCAAAATACATGGTTTATGTTTGATTCATTACAATCGATTGAAACCACCAATTGAAACCTTATCTCTCACAATCGATTGTTTTCGTTTGTTTGCACTTATTGGGTGTATCTCATAACAAACGGGTTCAAGAAACCTGCAACAATCAAGCTTCCATTTTTCCAAGTGTTAGAACCTGCTTATGGTAATCTAAACTAATGAATGACTAGAGAAAGTGAGGGGTGGTTTTCAGGGGGTGTGTTATCGTATGGTTTCAAATATATGTGATTCTATTATGCGACATAAGGATACAGGCAAGTGCACCCAAGTCTGCATCCTTCCGTGCGACATCTTTTTGGTACCTGGGCAACAGTTGTCTTCAAGGAGAAACAGAGAGAAAAACATGCGATGGTTTTTAGCGTGAAGGGGAGGCGGCAAACCGATCAATTTGGGAGTGTAACCAATACATATATGTATGTATGATTAGTAATTTACTTGATAAAAGTTTAAGGGAAAAACCACCCGCAGAGTTCGGAGAGATCAGGTCAAGACCCTTGTCGTCATCGTCATCATCAGGTTGACTGGTTGGGAGTTGCAAGTCAGAACGGTAGAGCTGATGATGAATATAACAAGAAGCAGTTCCTAAATCTAAACCTGCCATGTGAAACAAAAGCATTTATAAAGACAAATATACCCTTCACTAACTTGCTTTGTTTAACAGAGTTAGTCTCAAGGACGAAAAACAAAAGGAATTGAAAACCATAAGGACGAAAAAAGCAATTTCTAAAGACCAAGGATGAAAATCGTTATAAACATCAAACCACAGGGACGAAAATCGTAGTTTACTCTTATTTTTATTTTCTATTTTATTTATTTGTTTTATATATTTTAAAAATGTTTTTTTCTTTTTCTTTTTGGTTTTATTTAAAAATAAATAAATATATATAAATATAAATATTAATAATTTTTTATAATTATATAATTATAAAAATAAAACATAAATATTGCGATTTAACATATAAATAGAACATAAAATAATCTATATTACATTCGTTTATTCTAAAATAACATTATTCGTAGTACAATTAACACGTAAAAGCCGCATGTACTTCTGTATTCGCTCTGAATACGGGGTAGCTCATCCAGTAGCACACAAATAACTGTAATGGAAAATATATGCTACAATTTGCGGAAACGGGTATCCTTCTGCCATATCTAATTTCACATAATGGTTACCATTAACGTACTCAATTGTAAAAACAACATGTTGATACCACACTGGCGGAGTGGACCTAAGAGGCAAGTACGTCCCACTGTCGGTCATACTTATAACGTGTAATATCACATTATATTTTGAAGCAATCAAGACACCTATTTCAGGCATTGAATTGTGGGTCATGCATCTTCATGAAAGACCTAGAGAGACAACTATTGTCCGTAATCCATAATTTCCATCACCTCTCACATCATGTACCTGCCTGATGTGAGGGTGAAACATTTCTGGAAATTGATTGATGTATGAATGTGCATTATAATTTTTGAACATGAAAGAATTGTGTCTCGCTGGTTGTTGGTGGCTCATTTTTTCCAAGTCAACAAATCTAGATGCGTTCGAACTACTACGTCTAAGGGATCTTTCACTTGTAAAAGACGGGTCAACATGAGTTGCAACAGACGGATCAACATAAGTAGAAAATTATGGATCAACACAAGGAAAAATATATTTTACATTTAATTAAATTTGACTAACATAAAAAAAATATTTTACAAAGTTATAATAAAATCAAAAGTTACAAATTTTATAAATTTATAAAATCAAAACACACACACACACACACACACACACATATATATATATATATCATAGGGGCCTATTCAAATGAGAATTGTTTAGTTTGTGATAACTGTGAGATCCAATATGAGCCACATATTTAGTGTAATTAATTTTATTTCTTCATTAACATGAAAGGGTAAATTGGTAATATCTTCTTTTTTTACAACTCAAAGAATCTTTAAATAATTTAATGTTTTAAATGTCCTCCTAAAAATAAGTTGATGATTTAATTTTATTCTATTTTTTAAATATACTATTAGTTAAAATGAATTTACAAGCATTAGGGTATCTTAGGGTATCACAACGTGAATATAGTAGCATATCACCTTCTGTATCTTGTGGGATCTGGAGTTTCATCAATGAGAAGAAAGTGGGATATGGTGTTTTGACGGAGATGGATCTGGTCTCAACATTGAAAATCCTCATTATTTTGTATCATAATAGTAATAACAATGATCATAGTGTATCACAATGGTAATCAAAATGTAACACAACGTATTTTAAGTGTATCACAATGATAATCACAATGTTCATTGCATGTCTCACAGTGGGTAATCACAGTGTAACATAATGTATTTTGGGTATCACAAACATGATCTTTTGTATGTATTTTTTTTAACAGTGTCCCTTTTTTTAGGTATCACATTGTGTATCCGCCGGAATAAGGTTCACACCAGAGAGAGGAGAGAGAACAGAGGAGAGAGGAGGATAAGAGAGAGAAGATTTTTAAATACCTAAAATGCCCTTTAAATTTAATTTCAGTCAAAATTACCAAAATTAATAATTTCCTAATTTAACTTTTAATATGTGGCTCAAATTGGATCTCACAGTTATCACAAACAACCAAGTTCTCCCTTCAATGACCCCCTATATATCATACATATATATATATATATATAAAGATAATAATATATAAAACAAATAATAATAATAATAATAATAATAATAATAATAAATGACAAGTGATATGATATGTGATTCCTTAAAAATTATTGGTACAATTTCCAAGGCATTCAACACCCGTTCAAAGGGGGGGCACTGCTATGGGGGAGGCTATAGGCAATGTTATTTGCACAAAATTGAATGAGTGTTGAATGCATTGTTTTTCGTCCCAATTATTTTTAATGAAACATATGTCATTTCACTTGACATATATATATATATATATATATATATATTATTTTGTTTATATATATACACATTATCTTTATATATATATATGTGTGTGTGTGTGTTTTTTGATTTTATAAATTTATTAAATTTGTTTATAAATTTATAAAATTTGTAAATTTTGATTTTATTATAACTTTGTAAAATGTATTTTTCTTTATGTTAGTCACATTCCAATATTCTCTTGTAAGACTCGTTTTTAAAAACGTGTAATTATTTCTTACCCGAATTGAACCGTAATTAAAAATAGCAACCAAAGATAGTTGGGGGGTTAAACCCGCCAATTAAGTAAACTCGTTATAAATATAAAAAAAAGTAAAGTATATATATATATATATATATATATATATATATATATGATTAGAGTAAATTACTACATATCGTCCCTTAGTTCATAATCATCACCGCCCTTCTTCTTCTTTTTTCATATATCTCTCTCTCTCTCTTTCTAAAAATCTCTCCAAATTTTCTCTAGATTTGCTCTCAATCCGTTGAAGTAATCGACGAAACAATTACATATTCGGAATCTACGCTTCGAATCCTTCCTAGAGGTATAAACTTTTTCTTAAGTTATTTAAGTTGGTAAGTTAGTGTAGTTAAACATGAGTTCGTGAACCTGTTGTTAACAAGACTACTCGTGGACGACCCTCGTTGAAGGATAAACTTTTTAGAAAAACTCATGTTGATCCCTCATTTGCAACTCATGTTCATCCGTCTGTTGCAACTCATGTTGACCCTTCTTTTACAAGTGAAAGACCCCTTAGACGTAGTAGTTCGAATGCGTCTAGATTTGTTGACTTGGAAAAAATGAGCTACCAAGAACCAGCGAGACACAATTCTTTCATGTTCAAAAATTATAATGCACATCCATACATCAATCAATTTCCAGCATTGTTTCACCCTTACATCAAGCAGGTACATGATGTGATAGGTGATGGAAATTGCGGATTCCGAGTATAGCTGTCTCTCTAGGTCTTCATGAAGATGGATGACCCACAATTTAGTATAACTTGATGGAAGAGTTAGATACATACAAGACAGAGTACATCAACGCGTTTGGAGGTGAACATTGGGATATTACTTACAACACTTTAAACTTCATTCGATCAGATCAAGGTGCACCATTTGAACACTGGATGACAATGCCTGAAATAGGTGTCTTGATTGCTTCAAAATATAATGTGATATTACATGTTATAAGTATGACCGGCAGTGGGACGTACTTGCTGCTTTGGTCCACTCTGCCAACATGGCCTGAATATGTTGTTTTTACAATTGGGTACGTTAATGGTAACCATTATGTGAAATTAGATATGGCAGAAGGATATCCGTTTCCGCAAATTGTAGAACATTTTTTCCATTACAGTTATCCGTGTGCTGTTGGATGGGCTACCCCGTATTCAAAGTGAATACAGAATTACATGCAGCTTTTACGTGTTAATTGTACTACGGATAATGTTATTTTAGAATAATCAAATGTAATATAGATTATTTTATGTTCTATTTATATGTTAAATCACAATATTTATGTTTTATTTTTATAATTATATAATTATAAAAAATTAGTAATATTTATATTTATAAATATTTATTTCTTTTTAAATCAAACCAAAAATTAAAAAAAACTTTTAAAACTATATAATACAAATAAATAAAAATATATAATAAAAATAAACAAAAGACAAAAAAGAAAAGACAAAAAAACACAATCATGATATGCAATCATGAAGGTGCAACTAACAAAAAATATGGTACAATTAGCCTTCTCCGAAGCTATTTGCACCCTTTTAATTGCTATTTGCACCCTCATGATTGAAAATCATGATTGCCCCTTTTTTGTTTTTTGTCTTTTTGTTGTCTTTTCTTTTTCTATTTTATTTATTTGTATTATATTTTTTTATTTATTTGTATTATTTGGTTTAAAAAGTTTTTTTTTCTTTTACTTTTTGGTTTTATTTAAAAATAAATAAATATTTATAAATATAAATATTACTATTTTTTTATAATTATATAATTATAAAAATAAACATAAATATTTCAATTTAACATATAAATAGAACATAAAATAATCTATATTACATTCGATTATTTTAAAATAACATTATCCGTAGTACAATTAACACGTAAAAGCTGCATGTACTTCTGTATTCGCTCTGAATACGGGGTAGCCATCCAGCTGCACACAGATAACTGTAATGGAAAAAATGTCCTACAATTTGCGGAAACGGGTATCCTTCTTCGGTGTACGTCTCCGGATGGCACCAGACATCTGCCGAAAGGTGGGTTCCCAGACATAAGAACCCCAAGGAAATCGGTTAAAAAACCGAAAATCCTGTGCTACAGTAAGCACGGTGGCGGAAACAGGTAAATGGCCATGTCGACCAAGAAAGAAGACCTCCACCATCATGATCAAGCAAACACGGACAACATCATCGTTCGTAAGCCGATCTCCATCTCCCAGTGATGAAAATGTACAATCTACCTGGCGAATCGTCAACTTGTCCACATCACCGAAAACCTGACGGATAAAATCGGAGGACCTCTGCGCCTGCCTCGCTGGCAGTGACAAAATCTCTCCAAAGCGGAGTCCTGTCACGAGGCAAAACTCCTCCCGCCCAAATCTCAGCACATGTCCTCCCACCTCGAAGAACATATTGTACTCCACATCATTCTCCGGGAAAATCTCCATCCGTAAAACGGTGTGCATGAGTAATGGGTCATAGGAGTAGTCCTCCATCAACAACCAATGACCAAAAACCGTCTGGCGCAAGATCTCCAACCTTCGTGGGCTCAACTTACTCTTAATCTGCTCAACCACGGTCAACTTTGACCTCAACGTCAAACTAGGTGCCTAAATTGTCAAATATTAATGTTAAAGGACCTAAAATGTCAACATTTAAAATTAAAGAACCTAAAGTGGTTAAAAATAAATTTAAGGCAACTAATATATCATATTTTAAGGTTAAAGGATCAATAAATTAATGTTAAGGAACCTAAAGTGTAATTTATTAAAGTTGGAACATAAATTATCATAAACTAAGACCTAAAGTGTCATAAATTAAAGTTTAGTGACATAAAGTGTCTAAAATAAAAGTTAAGGAACCAAAAGTGTCAAAGTTTAAAGTTTAGGGACCTAAAGTGTCATATTTTAATTTTAGGGACCTAAAGTGTCATATATCAAAGTCTAGGGACCTAAAATGTCATAAATTAATGTTAAGGATCCTAATGTGGGATTTTTTAAAGTTTAAGGACCTAAAGCGTAATTTATTAAAGTTGGAACGTAAATTATCATAAACTAAGGTTTAGGGACCTAAAGTGTCATAAATTAAAGTTTAGTGACATAAAGTGTCTAAAATAAAAGTTAAGGAACCAAAAGTGTCAAAGTTTAAAGTTTAGGGTCCTAAAGTGTCATATTTTAATTTTAGGGACCTAAAGTGTCTAAAATTAAGATTTAGGGACCTAAAGTGTCATATTTTAATTTTAGGGACCTAAAGTGTCATATATCAAAGTCTAGGGACCTAAAGTGTCATAAATTAATGTTTAGTGACGTAAAGTGTCTAAAATAAAAGTTAAGGACCTAAAGTGTCATATAAAGTTAATTATAAATAAACAACAAAAATCATATTCAAACAATGTTGATAAACTTAACTTAATAAACATACATACAATCGAAAGAAAAAAGAAATATAAAACATTAATATAAGGTTAAGGTAATACATATATAATTTGAAAGGGAAAAAAAAAAGAGGTTCGCCACCTCCGCCAGGTCCGCAAGTCCGGTGGTGGCGGAGGTGGTGGTTCGGTGGTGGCGGAGGTGGTGCATTGTCGTTTAGAAAAAAAACTTACCTTTGGTGCCATTGAATACATGTGTTGATTTGGGGAAGCACGAACCGAGAATCCGACAAAAAAAATGAGCTTTAACAATGAATTCCTTTAAAATATTTGATGTAGGGTATGGATGAGAGGACCATTGATCTGGTTTTTATATAAAAAGGGTAGTTGGGGTGGGGGAGGGGAATCGTGTAGCATTAATTAAATTAATTAAAAAACGAAAAAATGACAGGTCTGCAATGCAACCCTAATGGCGGACCTGCGTTAGCGGTTCTCGAGCGTGCCACGTGTCCTGTATTGCGGATGGCGGACCTACCTGACCCGACCCATTGCGGACCTGGGTAGATCCGCCATTTACCTTTGTCGTTTAGGGGTGTATTGCGAACCTAGGTCTATTTTGGTAAACCGGGGAGAGAAATGGCTAGGAGGTGCAATAGGTCTTGTAATATGGCTATTTCAGCCAACTTCCCTATATATATATATATGTTTTGATTTTATAAATGGAGAAGGCTAATTGCACCCAATTTTTTGTTTAGTGCACCCTTATGATTAAAAATCATGATTGTGTTTTTTTTTGTTTTTCGTCTTTTTGTTGTCTTTTGTTTTTCTGTTTTGTTTATTTTTATTTATTTGTATTATATAGTTTAAAAAGTTTTTTTTTCTTTTACTTTTTGGTTTTATTTAAAAATAAATAAATATTTATAAATATAAATATTACTAATTTTTTATAATTATATAATTATATAATAACAAAAATAAAACATAAATATTGCGATTTAACATATAAATAGAACATAAAATAATCTATATTACATTCGATTATTCTAAAATAACATTATCCGTAGTACAATTAACACGTAAAAGTTGCATGTACTTCTGTATTCGCTCTGAATACGGGGTAGCCATCCAGCAGCACACGGATAATTGTAATGGAAAAAATGTCCTACAATTTGTGGAAACGGGTATCCTTCTGCCATATATAATTTTACATAATGGTTACCATTAACGTACCCAATTGTAAAAACAAATGTTCAGGCCACACTGGCGGAGTGGACCTAAGCGGCAAGTACGTCCCACTGAATACGGGGTACTCAATCAAATGAAAATTATTTTAAGATCAACCATGGAAGGGACATTTGACTAACATAAAGAAAAGGGTAAATTACATTTTTGGTCCTTGTGGTTGCCACTCATTGTCAACTTTGGTCCATCTTTCAAAGTAATTACACTTTTGATCACTATGGTTGCCATTTTATTTCACTTTTGGTCCCTCTAACTAAATTTAATTAAAATAATTAGTTAATTTAAGAGTATTTCACTCTATTTACATTTACATTTTCTTTTTCTTTTTTCTTTTTTTGTTTTAATAGATTATATAGTAAATTACAGTTTTAGCCCTTGTGGTTCATCTTTTTTTGTCTTTCCTATCTTTTTCATTTTATACCGTTATTATATAAATTAATTAATGATACTTTTTACTACCAATACATCAAAAATACATATTTCATTTTGTAAATTACACCGTTAGAGTTAATAGCATTCAAATTTCAAAATGAGTTTCATGCATTGTGTTCTTTTTGTAAACGCGTATATGATTCCTCCGTGATAAAAATATAAGTGTGTCTTGTGAGTTTCTTGTTTTGGAAAATGAATTGGCGCGTGCAAGTGTGTGTTTGAAGGGAAAAGACAAACTTATTTACGTCGCATGATAAAATTTTGAACTTGGTAGTTGGTGAATTACTTTACCTCTTTTATGATTGAGTTAACCCTCTTTATGAAGATCATGAAAACGTTTGATTGCATGGTTTTATAATTGAAACTGGTATGGACACTTTGTTGTCGTGCCAATGAGTGTAAGAGAGTCGACTGACTCACTTGGTGTAAGGGATTTTTCCCGGTATTTTATAAATCGCATAAGAGAGGGTTTTATTAAATACATTTTCGTTTGTGTCGGCATCAATTTGGTCGGGCAAGGTGGTGTTGTGTCATGGGGTTGTGTGTGAGCGATCCTCGAGATCGTTGTGTGTGTGTGTGTATGTGTGGCTATTCATTTATGGCGGTGTCATGTCATGCATACCTAAGCTTGTTTCATGGTGTTATACTTGTTGAATTTTCAAATGTGCAAAATGATTTAAATAATTGTGTCGTCATGCATGAAGACTATGAACTCGTTAGGGCATGAAAGATATTGCAATTAAGGATGAAAAAAATGGTCTTGAGAGTGGAAATGTGTCGGTCGATCCATCGATGGTCGATTCATGACCTTGGGGTTCCCATTGAGGAAGAGCGGTGTATAAGGAAGTCTTTGTCATTAACTTTAGTAATGTTCGTATCATGGTAGTTTATACTCTTGTTCGATATCTTGAGATGTGGTTGTCGGTGGGTGATTATGTCCGGAGTGAAACTCGAAGTCGTCAAGATACTTCTTATAGCAGCATGTTGATAAGTAGCGTTGTTGTACCTTGATGAAAGGTTATCGGCATCGAGCCGGAGTTTTGGGGTGGTCTTGTAATTAGACTACGTAACAAGTAAGTCTTGTGCCTTCAACATATGAGGACTGTGGGGCACAGAGTTAGTTATGATGCGTTGGAAGAAGTAGATTCCGTTGGGATCCGTTGTTTGTCGGAGTCATTGTTGAAGCATCACCATGTCAACTGTCGATGTTGAAGTAAATAACCATTTGTTGAGGTAGTTATCAGGAGGCTAGAATTGGAGAAGTACTATGGTGTGGTTATTTTGTTGAGTTTATACAATAGTGTAAGAGATCGTTCGGGGAAAGGTGTGTACCTGACATGATGTTAGACCACCTTGTGTCGGTATTATGAAAGTGGAAGATTGCGAGTTTGGATAGGCGATCTCTTATGAGGTTTTGATGGTTCATATAGGAGTGAAGCATTTAGCACAACTGAGGTGGGTGCACATTGAGTACAATGGTCTATGAGGTAGTGCACTTTATCTTATGGATTACCTGAATTTGTTTATGGTAGATCGCGATGAGCCGACAAGGAACGAGAACATGTTTGGGTGAATTAGATGATCATGATTCTGTGGTTCATCTAGATTCCAAAAAGACAAAAGTCGTGAGATAACCTTATTTCATATGTATATATGTTATGGTTGGTATGGAGAAGGCAATATCTATTATGTGTACAAGTCATTGATGTGGTAATGAGTTACTATGAGGTCAAGTGGTGGGTTTGTATTGTTGATATAGGGTAAGCGTAGGTGGGAATCCTTGCTCGGAGATTTCTGATGAGCTATTCAAAAGTGGCAAGTATGTTTGTCGATATGTATGGGTGTTTGGTTGGTGTTATGGTATTGCTAATTTGAGTATAAAAGGTTCGAGTGGTAGTTGGTGGCTACCTAAAAGTGTCGCCTATGTGCTCTTTAGTTGCGATGAGTTATTGGGCGAGTTATCTTATTCCCTTGGATATCGACGAGGATGCCATATTGATTAGTTGTGGTGCTTTGTTATAGATTTTAAGTTTAATTGGGAGTGTTGAAGTATTCCTTGGGTGTAAAGGAATTCTAGCGGATAGGCCAACTTTGTTTGGAGAGCAAGAAATGTGTGGTGCTTTTGAGCATCGGGTATTGTTTCTGGATGACTCGGTTGAATACCTCGAGTGAGAATGGTAGTGAAACTGTTTGGTTAGGCATGGTAATGTAAATGTTCTATCAGCGCAATTGGAATGGTTGGAAAATTGAGTAAGTAATGTTGGGTGAGCGGTGTTCCATGCTAGCGTGAGGAGGTGAAGATAATATGTCAGAATAAGTGGGTAAACTGAAAGTAAGAAGTTTGGCAAGTGGCACAGAAAATGAAGAGTTATGTTTTCAAATTTATCATTGGCGGGTATATGAACTCCTAGTGAGGGTATGAGAAAGAGGATTATTGTGTATGTTATGGTTCAAGTGTTGGGAAAACTAATCGGTGCGGTTTGTCTAAAGCTTGCACCTATTAATGAGTCGTTTGTTAGAAGAACAGTTTATGTTTTTAAGAAGAAGTGGAAGAAAAAAAGGGGGGGGGGGGTCGAATGTAGTGCTCATAATGAAAGACCATTGGATTAGACTTTGTATTGTTGTGGTAAATGTTCCAAGTAAGCTTGACCTTCAATGTTAAGCTAATTGGAATAGTTTTGTGTGATCATGGTCACTCCTTTTTGTTGAGCGAGTGAAGTTTGAATTTATATAAAAAAACGGTTGGACGATTGTTGGATGTGGCGAGAATTTGAATGTGTGCCTTCGAGATTGGTTCAACTTAGGTTGGGGAATCTTCAGATGATGAATTGTGAAAGTTTTCTTCTAATAATTATGTGTAAATATAGGGTGGTGATATTGTGGGTGATGTCTCTATAGTGCGTATGAATTGATTAACATTGATGAGTTGGGATCAATGTAGCTACAAGGGAGGGAAATGCTACTTGTGTTAGACGTATATCATGTTAAGAGAAGTGATTTTTGCGTGTTGTCTAATAAAGAAACTTATAACAGTGAGTTTAATGTGAGGATTCAATGATGATCTTGTGTTAAGTTGGTGAATTAAGTGGTTATATTTGTGGTAGGGGATTCATGTTGTTGTGGCGTTGACTTCGGTAAAATTCGTCCTTTTAAAGAAGTGAAGTTGTGTGTGAAACCCTTAATTTGATGGGTTTTGAAACGCGGAGTCCAGGTATGTGGACAAAGCAGACAATATCTGATATAGTTGATCGTTGAAGTTACAAGCATATCATACGAATTTTCCGACATAAGAAAGTTGTGGTTAATCGAGGGGCAATTCCGAGGGATATCGTACGATTATGATTTTGGTTAGAATGGATTGGGCAATTGAGTGGAGCTAAGTTGGTTTGATTGAAAAACATGAGTCTTTTGAATCTCAAGTTAGGGGACAACTTGATATGGAATACATCCCCATAGAATGGAGTAGTGCGCTTTGGGAGGAAAGGGAAACTAAGGCTTAAGTATGTTGGGCCATACGCTATTACCGAGCGTGTAGGAGAGGTAACTTATAAATTGGATTTAACCAAGGAGCTTCGGGGAATCCACCCTACGTTTCACATATCAAATTTGAGGAACTGCCTAACCGAAGAAATTATGGGCGTACCGTTGGATGATATTCGTATGGACGATAAGTTGAACTATGTTGAAGAACCGATATGCATTGTGGATCGCAAAGTTAGGAAATTGAGGACCAAGGAAATTGGTCTTATGGAAGTATGGTGGCGTTACCATAAAGGACAAGAGGCAGCATGAGAGGTCGAGGCGGACATGAGGTCCAAGTACCCAAATTTACTCGACGATGGAATTCCAGGGACGAAATTCTTTTGAGGGGGAGATGTTGTAATAACCATGTTCCTAATTGATGAGAAGAATAGAACTTCAGGGTGTGTGGTGTAAACTTATAGGTGTGCAGGGACTTGGATGTAATTAGTAGCTTAAGAGGGCAAAACCCTCATTTGTCTTCTCATTTTTGTCCTCAAACGTATTTGGAGGCTGGAGTAGAGTCTTGGAGAGAAGGTGTTTGTGTGACTCGTGAATGTTATTGAAGAAATCAAAGAAAGAAACCAGATTTGGGAAGGTTCATCTTCTTTTACACCAAGGTAAGCACCTCCTCCATTGATTTCTTATGTTGTTTGATGACTTTAGATGTTGGGGAGTATGGGAGTTTTGTTTTCTATGTATTTTTTGGATTGGAATCTTTTGGTTTGAAGGTTTCTATTGAGTTTTGGGAGTGTTCTTGGGGTTTTGGGTCAGAACCACCATTAATGGTGTTCATCTTCAAGAACTACCTACTTGGTGGGTTTTATGAAGAAGAGAGTCATTAAATAGATGAGTTTCAATGGGTTAAATGAAGTTATATTGTAAGATTATTTTTGGGAAAGGTTTAGAGCTTTGATTACCTCATTTTGGAGGCTTAAAATCGACTTGGAATGGGTTGGGATTGAGAAATCGTGAGTTTTTTTTGGCTAAAAA
Source organism: Arctium minus (assembly GCA_954870635.1). Classification (NCBI taxonomy): domain Eukaryota; kingdom Viridiplantae; phylum Streptophyta; class Magnoliopsida; order Asterales; family Asteraceae; genus Arctium; species Arctium minus. Next base: position 12,519,991 of record OX941082.1, read on the forward strand.
TGGATGCAGGGTTGTACAGTGCTCCGTGCGGGTATTGGCGTGGGTTTGGTCGCGTGGGAGGCCACGCTAGGCTTTGTCGGGCGATTTCGTTTATTGTTTGAGACTAGGATTGGGGTATCGATTAGGGGTTGTTTTGGAGATGTTAAGGAGTGTGTTTGGGGGCTCATTCAAGTGGTTTAATACCCTCGTGTATCATGTGATTAGATGTTCGGTTTGGGCACTCGTAGCTCAAGGTGTGAGACGTAAGCGTGGACGACAAGTGAGTATTTCTTAACCTACTTTATTTGACGTATGAGCTCTAAATACGTATGATGCTTATCAAAATGCATGTTTTACGTTGCTTTAAAATATGTTTGATGGTGTGGATATTAAGTGTGCATACATTTGGGGTGGGGCATGTGATGGATTTTATATGGGATGTGTGACCCATTTCGAATGCATGGATTCGTTTCATGTGATTCGTTTGAGGGCAGGTGTGAACCCAAACACGTGGTCACAGGTGTGCGTGAATTAAGCGTGTGCCATCTACATGTGTTGTGTGTGTGCATGGTGGTTTTAAAGGTGTGAATCATTTGTAAATGCTTATAACTCATTTTGAATGATATTTTGTGGTGTGATACTAAAAATTGAGAAAACTCACTAGACTTCGGTCTAACCCTCGCTTTTATAAAACTGAAAATCTTTTTCAGGCAAGTGTATAGTGGGAATTCGTCCAAAGGGATATAGAAGAGGTGGCATAGTAGAAGAGGCATGGCGAAGACTTGTAGTCTCCGGTAGGTGTATAATAAATCTCAGTTGTGGATGTGTATAACCGCTGCGAAGCATTAGGGGGTTGAGGTTAATGTAATTAGTTTATTTAGGACCATTTCGGTTGTAATGTTATCTTTACGCTATTGTTGGAGTTTGGGTTGTTACAATATTCATCATAATTCATGACGACTTAACTACAAGATTAATCAAGCCAACTAAGAGGATTCACAATGGTCAAAGTCTTTTAATCGATTTGCCATATCAGATTTCCACTAACAAAAACCCATCTTCAAATATTTTATAAAACCTAACTAAGAGCATTCACAATGGTCAAGTCCTTGAAAAGTTTTTTATTTTTAATTCATTTTCAATAAACATACATAAATTATCCTCATCTATTTGAAATGTTTTATAAAATCCCTTCTATGAATATAAAAAAGGAAGTTTCTAAAAATAAACGTATTTTTTTATAAATATAAACTATATATACTTAAAACTATGATTTCTAAAAACAAAAGTATTTAATTTTTGTGTTTTTAATATTCGATGTTGATGTCATTTTGATCATCTTTACGAGCACTTTCCAATGACGCATTTTGTTAAAAATAATAATAACTTCATTTTATGTATTTAATAAATGAAGCATTGTTGATTAAAAGTGGGAAAATGAAAAATGTAAATACATATGATAGTTTAAGGGTAATATATGTAACATTTTTCAATCTTCAAACGTTTGACATTGGTCAAGCTTTTGGATGTCAAGCCTGTTAGATAATATAGGGAGTTGTTTTGTACTTTTGTATATTTTAGGTTTCTTTTAGGGTTTTGTCTCCTTATATATAGTTGTTGTAACTCTTTGTAAGATTTACACTTTTCTAATGAAAACCCTAGCCGTTTCCTGGCAATTCCTTTCGTCACTTAAAGTTATCATGGTATCAGAGCATGATTAATCTCTTTTCTTCTCTCAAGTACTGTTAATCTCAAGAACTGTTGTGCGCGGATCCAACTAGGTTTTTTTTGGTTTCTGTTCGAAGACGCCGCTGGGGTTTTCTAATCGGCGCTAGGGTTTCTTTTTGTTCGACGCCTTTTTTGTTCAGCGGCGCTTGGGTTTTCTGATCGACGATTTGTTTTGGGTTTTCTGTTCGATAACGCTTTTGTGGGTTTCTTCTTTGTTCGACACTTCTCTCTGGCATACGGTATCTCTATACTCTTTGTTTTCTTTTCTTTACTTCTCGTTTGCAATGGCTGGGAAGGATGATTCTCTCCAAGCCATTAGTGTTCGTTTGGATGGAAAAAATTACTCCTATTAGAGTTATGTCTTGAAAAAATTTCTGAAGGGCAAAAAGATGTGGGGTTATATTTTTGGCACTATTGTGAAACCGAAAGAAGCAAAAGACTTGGAATCTTGGGAAGTGGATAATTCGAAAATTATCACTTGGATAAGCAACTCTGTTGAACATTCGATTGGTGTTCAATTGGCAAAATATGAAACAGGCAAGGAAGTATGGGATCATCTTCAAAGATTGTATACACAGTCTAATTTTGCAAAACAGTATCAGTTAGAAGCTGATATCCGAGCACTCGAACAAAGAGATATGTGTATTCAGGAGTTCTACTCAACAATGACCGATTTATGGGATCAGTTAGCTCTTACTTAACCTGCTGAGTTGCGTGCTTTTGGACCCTACATTGCTCGTAGGGAAGAATAGAGATTGGTTCAGTTTCTTATGGCCCTGAGAAGTGATTTTGAAGGGCTTCATAGTAACATCTTGCATCGAACCCCACTCCCTTCAGTTGATTCAGTAGTAAGTGAATTGCTAGCTGATGAAACTCGTTTAAAGACACAAGCAGAAAAGGGTATTCTTCCAACTCCAAGTCCTTCTGTTTTGGTTGTTCCTCATAAGCCCTTTGCTTCAAATCAGAATAAGAGTCGTCCAAGAGTTGGGTTTGATGAATGCAACTTTTATAAGAAAAAAGGCCATTGGAAGTCTCAATGTCCAGAACTTATAGGTCAACATCAATCACAACAGTCTGGTCATCCGCGACAATCACATCGTTTTCCTCCTCATGTTAGCACTGCTGCTGCCGTTCCTCCAACTGGGTCAACTACTAATCCTACTCTTGCATCTATAACTGAACAACTTCAGAAGCTTCTTGATGTTCAGTCTCATGCCATGTCTGTCTCTTCTCCCATAGGTCAGTCAATTAATAACGAATCAGGTATGCATCCAACTACATGGGTTTTAGATTATGGTGTTTCTTTTCATATGTCTCCGAATTCTAAATTATTTGCTTCTTTAAAACCTATGCCATCTGTGCTTGTCATGACTGCTGATGGTACTCCTATGCCATTAGAAGGCATTGGTTCTATTATGAGTCCGAAATTTTCTCTTCCTAATGTATATCATATTCCTAAACTTTCATTGAACCTTGTGTCTATTGGTCAATTATTTGATTTTGGTTATAAGGTATCATTTTCTCCTGATTCTTGTTATGTTCAGGATCCACGTACTCAGAAGTTGATTAGGACCGGTCGTAGGCGTGGGGGCTTATATGTGTTGGATGAGTTGCGGTTACCAGTAGCAGTAGCTCATAGTGCAGATCTATCTTCTTTTCGTTTGTCGTGTAAGTCATCTAGTTTTTATTTATGACACTCACGCCTTGGATATGTTTCAGCTTCTCGTCTAAAATACTTAGCTTCCTCTGGAAATTTGGGAAATTTGCAAGTTCATGATATTTCTAATTGCAGTGGTTGTAAACTTGCAAAATTTTCAGCTTTACCTTTTAAATTAAGCAAATCTCTTTCTGTTGCACCTTTTGATTTGATTCATTCTGATGTATGGGGACCATCTCCTGTTCCTACAAAAGGAGGGTCTCGATATTATGTCTCTTTTATTGATGATTATACTCGGTTTTGTTGGATTTTTCTCATGAAACATCGTTCACAATTCTTTGATATTTATTGTCGTTTTTAACCCAACATAATTATGTGATTAAATGTTTCCGATGTGATTTGGGTGGTGAATATACTTCCAATAAATTTTGCGAATTACTTGCTTTAGATGGAACTATTTACCAGACCTCTTGTACAGACACTCCTGAGCATAATGGTGTTGCTGAAAGAAAACATAGACATATCCTAGAAACTGCCCGTTCTCTCTTGTTGTCTTCTTCGGTTCCATCCTTAATTACTTCAGGTTTATCTCCCTTTGAAAAAACTTTATGGTTGTTGCCCTGATTACTCATATTTACGTGTCTTTGGCTGCACTTGCTTTGTTTTTCGTCCACATGTAGAGCATGATAAATTATCTTATAGATCTGTTGTATGTGTTTTTCTTGGTTATGGTGACGGACAAAAAAGTTACCGTTGTTTTGACCCTACCTCTCAGAAATTATATGTATCTCGTCATGTTGTGTTTCTTGAGCATATTCCCTTCTATTCAATTCCCATAAATGCACACAACTTGACAAAGTCGGATGTAATTAATATTGATCCATTCTCTGAGCAAGTAAACTCTACTCAGACTCCAGATATTCCTCCAACTGAAGAAAATGCTACTGGTACTCCAATACCTGACACTGTTGCCCCTCATCCTACTACTGTTACTCAAGATGCACCTGAGACTGTGGATCCTCCTTGACAATCCCAAAGCCCTCGTAAGTCTACTCGTCTACCAGAATTTGTTTATTATACTTATTCTCCCTCTTTTACTTCGTTCTTAGCTTCTATACACTCCCTTTCTGAACCTTCCTCTTATAAAGAAGCAACTACTAACCCTCTTTGGCTGCATGCTATGAGTGAGGAACTCTCTGCTTTGCAAAAGACCCATACTTGGGATTTGGTTCCGCTTCCCAACGGTAAGCGTGTTATTGGTTCCCGGTGGGTCTATAAAATCAAGACCAAATCTGATGGATCTGTTGAACGTTACAAAGCCCGTTTTGTCGCTAAGGGATTTACTCAGGAATATGGCTTGGATTTTGAGGAGACTTTTGCTCCTATAGCCAAAATGACTACAATTCGCACCCTTATAGTTGTTGCTGCTGTTCGCAAGTGGAATATTTCGCAAATGGATGTTAAGAATGCCTTTTTAAATGGTGACTTAAATGAGGAGGTATACATGGTTCCTCCTCCCGGTGTTTCTCATAAAACCGGTGAAGTTTGCAAGCTTAAAAAAGCGTTATATGGGCTTAAACAGCCCCACGAGCTTGGTTTGAAAAACTTTCTGATGTTATTCTGTCTCTTGGATTCTCTGCAAGTGAACATGATTCTGCCCTCTTTGTCAAGCATACTTCTGCAGGTCGTATATTGCTTTCATTGTATGTTGATGATATGATTATCATCGACGATGATCTTCAAGGAATTCATGCCTTAAAGTCGGAATTAGCTGCACAATTTGAGATGAAGGATTTGGGTCCTCTTCGATATTTTTTGGGTATTGAAGTTGCTTCATCTCCCAGAGGTTATTTGCTTTCTCAATCTAAATATACAGTTGAAATTATTGAACGAGCTCGTCTCACTGATACTCGTGTTGTGGATTCTCCTTCTGAATTGAATATCGAGTATTCTCCCACTAATGGTTCTCCTCTCAAAGACCCTACCTTGTATCGCACTATAGTTGGCAGCCTGGTTTATCTCACTATTACTCGACCAGACATTGCATATGCTGTGCACATTGTCAGCCAACTTGTCGCAGCTCCGACTTCTACTCATTGGACAACTGTTGTGCGTATTTTATGTTACCTTCGAGGTACCATGTTTCGAAGTCTCCTGCTGTCATCCACATCTTCTCTCGAACTACGGACATACTCTGATGCTACTTATGCACGTAATCCTACAGACCGTCGTTCTGTTATAGGTTTATGTGTTTTCTTGGGAGACTCCCTTATTTCGTGGAAAAGTAAGAAACAATTTGTGGTTTCTCTTTCTTCCATTGAAACTGAATATCGAGCTATGACATCTACCTCCAAGAAGATTATTTGGTTGCGTTGGCTACTTGCTGATATGAGTGTCTTTCTTCCTCATCCAACTCCTATGTATTGTGACAATCGCAACGCCATTCAGATTGCTCACAACTCGGTTTTTCATGAACGCACCAAGCATATCGAGGTTGATTGCCACTTTACACGTCATCATCTAAAATGTGGCACTCTTTCCTTACCGTTTGTAAGTTCTACGTTACAACTTGCAGACTTCTTTACGAAGTCTCACCCGATCTCTCGCTTCCGCTTCCTTGTTAGCAAACTCTCGATGCTTCTTGCACCAACATCATGAGTTTGAGGGGGATGTTAGATAGTATAGGGGGCTGTTTTATACTTTTGTATATTTTAGGTTTCTTTTTGGGTTTTATCTCCTTATATATAGTTGTTGTAGTCCTTTGTAAGATTTACACTTTTCTAATGAAAACCCTAGTCATTTCCTAGCAATTCCTTTCGTCTCTTAAAGTTATCAAAGCCATTCTTCAAGTTATTGCTCCAATGGTTAACCTTTTCACCAAGTAGTTCTCAACATTTTCATCAAGTCTTTATTTTTACCGTTGGAGATGCTCTAAGTCCAACACGTGCCATCTAAAATCAAACTCAAGCTCAATCAATAATATAAGCACAAAAATCATCCGAAGCCCACCTATGATTGCACCATAGGGCTCCTCACCAGTCATCAGGATCTCCCATAACACAATTCCAAAAAAAAACACATCAACCTGTTACAAGAGGTAAAAATATATGATTAAATTGAAAAGGGAAAAGGTAAAGTAGTGAACAACTTCATCATATAACAGAAACTTTTACCATCAAAATCATTGCGGGTAAATATAGTTGTCCTCTTCTTCTAGCTAAAATAACAATGAAACCCAATGGCGGATAAAACTTCCGATAGGAAATACAAAGTTTACAAATGTATCATAGTAATCGAAAGTTAAAATTGGAACCCTACTTGGAGGAAAGAGAGTGCAAATTTTAACAAAGTATTTGTAGTAATAAAATATTTACTAAATTCCATAAATTAGGGTTCCTTCAATCGAAATTGCAAGCAAAATGTTAAAACTAGTTCAAAAAACTTAGAAAAAGAAAATGATATGCGATATGAACTTGTTCTATGGATTCCATGGATCTCGTTAATCTTCGTTAGGACTTCAAAAGATTGCCAATCAATAAATTTTTTTTAAAGTAAAAATCAACATTTTTAACAAATAAAGAGTGAGTGGTGATGTAAAAGGACAATTTTATTAGCCATAAATAAATATAAGAGTTAATTATGGATTTGTTCCATTTGGTTTGGTGGTTCTTATGGTCTTTAAATTTTATTTATTACAGAATAGGAGTCTTTGTTTGCACTTTTGTAATGATTTAGTCCCTTACTCTTAACGTCTGTTACCTACCAACTTTTGTTAAATTTGTTTAAATGAGGGGCAAAATGATATTTTTTTAGCACTTTTTAAAAATATTTGTCATTCTCTTTTTTATTTTATTCTTCTCTCTATCCTTTTTCTTCTGGACGTGAATTTGCACCCAGTGGGGGTAGTGTGTGTGTGTATATATATGTATATCAGATGGTTTTTCTAGTGTTTACGTAACTACCATATGTTGTATTCTTTTTTTTGTTCTCGTCCGTGGGGTTTCTACACACACAGTGAAGCTCACAGACGATAGGCTTCATCTTGTCGATGGATTTTTTTCTTCACCAGGGGTGCTACACAGAGAGGATGACCGCGATGGAGATGGTGGACGATTGGGGATGAAGGTTGCAAGTGGATGTTGGTGGTTAGTGGTGAGAGGTGTTAGTGATTCACGGAGATGACAAGGATGATGATGTGCTCTCTCTCTCTCTCTCTATATATATATATAATATTATTAAATATAATATGAAAACTTGAAAAAAAAATAAAAAATAAAAGGATAAAAAAAGAAAAAGACAAAAATACCCTCAATTTTAACGGATTAAATAGATGGTCATCAAAATGAAGGACCAAATCGTTACACACATACAAACAACGCGTCTGATTCTATAATAAATAAACTTCAAAAACTAAATTCGTAAAAACCACTAAACCAAATAATCCAAATCCATAATTAATTGTAAAACATAAAGAAATTAAAAGCAGAGTCATAAGGAGAGATAATGCATTAATGTAGTGGTCAAAATAATGAAATATAAAACTACCATGGTCACATTGTAAATTCCAAAAACCAGTGGTTTTTTGTTACATGGGATGCTTTCCCAATTCTTCCATTTTCAAAGATCATCACTTCCACATCTCATCTCATCTCTTCTCAGTTCCACCTTCACTAATCCAAACAGATTTCTCACCAACTGACTTCTAACATCAAGGTAAACAATCAATCCCCTTTTCCCTCTATTCAATCTGAATATGATGATGCACACCACTTGTTTGAACTCATCTCTATCACTTAGTTGTAGGAGTTCCCAATTCGATCTTCCTACTTGCTTCTTGGATGCTAGATTCCAAGCCAACCCTTTACTCGTTTCATCATCATTCACTTCTTCTTCTTGTTGTTGTTGCTGCTGTTGTTGTGCTAATAATAATAATAATTCAATTTACAATAGTTCACCCAGAATTTACCCTAGCTTTTTGCGTAATGGGTTAAGGCAATCCACATTGATTCAGTTTTCACCTAGTAAAAGATTGATTTTTCACGGTAGGAGGAGACAATCTTGTAGTAGTAATTCTGGGTTTTCTTCGCTTACAGATTCTGATCGAAATTATTACCATGAAAAACTCCAATCTTTACGAAAGGGTAGGTATAAGTGTTGGGCTCTTGAAGATAAGAGGAAAGGAGAGTTTTTTAGTGATGAAATTGATGATGATCATGTGGATGATGTTGAAATTTTGCTTGATTTGTTGACTGAGGAGGTGGGCTTGGGGAATCTTGGTGTTCAAGAGCGAAAAAGGATCGAGAAGAAGGATCCTCGTTTTGCCTGTGGCAAAACGAAAGTTGTGGGTTCGGTAAAGAGGGATTCGAAGTGTGATAATAAAGTTGTACAAGTTCGGTCTAGAAAGGAAGAAGATAGGAGAGTAAGCAATGAGAGAAGGGAAGAAGAGAGCGGAACTTCGATAAAAGGGGTTAATCGGGAACGCAGGAAAGAAGGGTCTAGTTGCTCGTCTTATTACTCGGTTTCGTCTACGGGTGAGTTCGAGAGTGAAAACGATGTTGAAGTAAAAAATGATGGTTGTTTTGTTAGAGGGGAGTCTTCAAATGAGTATAAAGATGATAGAAAAAGAGATAATTATATTAGTCATGATGAGGAAAATGTCAAAGAAAGCGAAATCTTGAAGAAAAATACCGCAGAAAAGTATTACGGGAATCAAGAGTGGCGAAAGAAATCCGAAAAGAAGCTTAACATAGAGTCTAGTCAACACCAATCACATCTTTCCGTTACTACGGAGCGAAATAGTCAACAACATAGCGAAAGCGTCACCAATCCATCTCAATCAAGAATGAAGTATACGAGACTGATGGAAAAGCAATACAGCGATACTGAAAACAAGTTGAATGCATCAGTTCAGGAGCTAACAGGCGAACATAGAAGGGAAACGGCTGAGAATGCTAGTCGCCAAGACGAGTACAGAAGGCAGTCGAATGTGATTTCACAATCATCAGGAATTCACGAAATTGACATGAGAGAGTCCGCTTCTTCTTCATCACTTGACGCTAGAATGAAGAACCGGGAAGAAAATTTAACTGAAGTTAGTGGTCAGATCGAAGATCGAAGAGAAGAAAAACTACAAAGAAAAGACTCTGGAGTGAAATCGCAACAAATTTCAGATACCCATATCACAAACACCAAAAATACTGAAGTTTCAAGTCAACAATCTGACATCAGAAGATTTGGGAAGAAAATTGAGGCTAGGATGAAGAATTGGGAAGAAAATTCAACGGAAGTTAGAGGTCAGGTTGAAGATCGGAGAGAAGAAAAACTCGAGAGAATGGACCAGTTAACTACATTAAAAGATTCTAGAGCGAGATCACAACAAATTTCAGATATCCGTATTACTAATACCAAAAACACTAGAGTTTCAAGTCAACAATCTGACATCAGAAGGGAAAAACAAGAACTGTATTTGGAGACATCAGAGGCTAGAATGAAGAACTGGGAAGAAAATTCTACACAAGTTAGTGGTCGGGTTGAAGATCGAAGAGAAGAAGAACTCGAGAGAATGGACCAGTTGACTACGCTAAAAGACTCGAGAGTGAAATCACAACAAATTTCAGATACCCATATCACTAATACCGAAAACACTAGAGTTTCAAGTCAACAATCTGACATCAGAAAAGAAAAACAAGAATTGCATTTCGATACTTCAAGTTCAGCAGAGAAAGTTGCCACAACTGGTAGGCGAACAACCAAGGCTTCAAGTTTTCATGTTGGCATGCCGAAGGAGGCATCTAGTTCCTACAAAGCTTTGAAATTGAACCCTGAACCCAACTTGCAAGAAACTGGTGCTCATGGTGCTGGTAAGAGTGGCTCTGAGATTTTGAAACCGACCCACGAGCATTCGTCTCAACGTTTTGAAACCGTCACCGATGAACTCCAGGAGCAACCACCGGAGGGTTCCAGAGTCCAGCAGTCCGAGATTTTAGGCGGTGATTCTCTTATGGAGCCTTCAAGGTTCATCTCCCATGAAGATGCTATTTCTTCAGCTGATCAACAACAGAAATCCTCGAGCCATTTTGTGGGCGAATTTGTTAAGAAGGCAAAGCATGAGCTTTCTAGTTCACAAGTTCAACAGGTGAAGAAAACCCATGAAGATGAATTGGTGTACGAAGACGCGGAGCAACATGAACTGAAGACTCCAGGTGAAGATGGTTCGGGAAATTCTGATCGAAAGGATGGAGGTAGGGGACCTTCTGATGAGATGTGGCATGAAACTGGTGCATCTATTCAGCAGCCTTCCGAAACAGATGCACCTGATAACACTTCTTCAAGTGGAAACGGTGAACCTGCCAAAAAGGGTGGTAGGTCGTTGTGGAATGTCATCGGAGATGTGGTTCGACTGCGGTGGGCATCTCCACGTTCTGAAACGCATACTTCAAAATCAGGTGGTGGAAAGGCTTTATCTAATCAGTCTACCGGTAGCGAAGCATGGTTTTCTGGTCATGAACCGGAAGAATCGAATGATGATAATGTGAAAACGGGAAGTGCAAAAGGTCGATCTCAAAGTAAAAAAGAAGTGTCCAACCCTTCAAGCTCCAAAGATTCACCATTATTATTATCATCATCATCTTCAAATGCTAATCAGGGATCTTCATCTAAAAACATGTCTCCATCTGTAATTCGCATGAGAAGGTCACCTGTTGTAAAGAGAACTTCAGGGATCGATGAACCTGATGCATCAGGCAGTGGAAAAATGGTGAAAACAGAGCAACCAGTTCCCAAAATGACTGAAATGCCACCAGCTGCTGATGCATCTGGCAGTGGCAAAATGGTAATAGTGGATCGTTCCAAGGATGAAGAAGTAAAACGAAGGAAACTTGCACGGATAGATCAAGTCTCCAAAGATAGATTCGATGAATGGGAAGAGGCTTATACCGTTGAAACTGAGCAACGTAAAAACGATGAACTTTTTATGAGGGAAGCACTTTTGGAAGCTAAAAAGGCTGCTGATTTCTGGGAGGTCCCTGTTGGGGCTGTTCTTGTGCAGGATGGTAAAATAATCACTCGTGGATATAACCTGTAAGTTTCTTCAATTCGTCATGATTTGAATAAGTGTTTTAGTATTCGCTAATATGATAAACTTCGTATTTCTTAGGGTAGAAGAGTTACGTGACTCCACTGCCCATGCTGAGATGATTTGTATACGTGAGGCATCAAACAACCTACGATCATGGAGACTTTCGGTAAACTCTCTCTCTATCTCTCTCCCCCCCCTCTAATGTTCAAGATGTAATATTTTTGCAAGCTTATGAGATATTATCCCTTTAATACTGCAAAAACGATTAGACAATTGCATTTCTATGACTTGTGGATGCTAAATTACTTATATATTATGTTCTTTAAAGCTCACCGATGATTTCTTTGGGTTTTTTTTCTTGTTGGTTTGTTTTTGATTCAGGGTACTACACTTTACGTTACACTTGAACCATGTGCTATGTGTGCTGGAGCGATACTTCAAGCCCGAATTGACACAGTTGTATGGGGAGCTCCCAATAAGCTACTTGGAGCCGATGGTAGCTGGATCAAGTATGAATATCTTTCGATGTATATACAAATTCCAAAAGCCGAGAACTGCTACTTCCATCCGTCCCAAAATAAGGGCATGTTTCTTAGCAACTTAATGGGATCACAACTTAATCGGTCAAATCTACATGACTGTTTGGTAGTGGCTTAACGATATAGAAAGTGGCTTATTCAGTAAGCTTCTAGTGGGAACTTTATGCAGAAAGCCATGATTTTTACAAAATACGTCCCTCCCATCTATGAAAAAACTCTACCAAACAAAAACATTTCCAATCTATTGAGACAGATTAATCCACACAATCCATACAGACAACTTTATCTATACTGGATTTATTGGAAAACCAACCAAACAGCCCCTAGGTGTCCACATTTTTACCTTCAAAATAAGTGTCAATTTTCAAAAGTAAGCTTCTAATTTCCAATTCTACCTTTAATTTTGAGATGAAAAAAATTCATTTCTCCCTCTATTACTAGGGTAAAATTGTCATTTAGTCGATTAAAAGTGTAATACTTACACATTCCTAAAACCGTGTGCCTCCGTATCGAGTTAAAACAGATAACTTGGCACACTTGCAAGTCTAATGGACTTGCAACTTTCGAAATGATAAAGATTTCAGGATTTAGAACTTTCACTTGGTGAATTTTGCAGACTGTTTCCTGATGGAGATGGAGGAAGTGGGTCGGATAAGCCAGCTGCCCCTGTGCACCCTTTCCACCCAAACATGACGGTGAGAAGAGGGATATTATCGTCAGAATGTGCAGATGTTATGCAACAGTTTTTCCAGTTAAGAAGAAAGAAGAAAGAGAAGAAAACTGAAGCTGAACCAGCAACTCTACCACCACCAACTTCATGTCTTCCCATCACACACCATCACCATTCAAAGTTGTTCAGTAAGATGCATGATGCCTTCAACATCATGTTCTGTTTATAGACCAGATATTTGTTCCTGATTAGTCTTTCTTTCCATCTATTTTGGCATCATCTTGGTTTGATCTTTATGATCGATTGGTTTAGATTTTGGATGATTCAAAAACCATATTAATGATCCATTTGATCGAGGGACTTTGCTTCCGTTGATGTAGAGTTTTATGGTTATTGTTAACTTCAATTTCACATTTTGACTCTTAACAGTACCTTTTTTTAAGAATAAAGGGAGTAGTCATGAGGAAAAACAACCAGTTCCATTATGCATTTACAACTTCTACTTTAGTTTTGTTTATAGCTAATTACATCATTTCAGTCGTTAATATGAGGGCATTTTAGTCTTTTTTGCTTTTTCCTCTATTTCTAGACGGTTTTTCTTCACCAATCTCTTTCTTCTTCAACCCAATAAACCAGAAACCTCAAGAACATTAAGAATATTAACCAAATTCAAATCCAAACACTTTACGAACATATACAACAAATCTGTGTAAATTCACTAGAAAAATTCAAAATACAAAAAACATGTATTTTAAATCAAAGTGAGACCGTTTCGTGGCCGGTGGCAGAGCAACAAGAGAGAAGAGAAACAGCTCAAGTTTTCAAATCTCATACATTCTTGTTCAATTGATCCAGTGGTGTACATTTTCCAAATGCTATATGATTCAAGATTTTTTGAAAATGTATCTAAACTGGCAAAATTCAGACAAAATTTACAAAACAAAGAGAATGGTGCATCAAACTTGATCTGTATCGGAGCTCGCATTGATTTCCTCCCGAAAGTCATACTCAACCACAAGGCTCAGATTGTCGACAAGTTTATGATACTTGGAACATCCTGTACACTGGATAAAAATTTCCACCATCAGGATAAAAGAACAGTTTTCATCCAATTCATCATCAATAAGTGAAACTTCATGTTTCACTCGATACTAAAATAGACAAAGACAACAGAGTTCAGACTGGCCACGTAGAAAATATATAGAAAACGTAAGCAGATAAGCAGATAGTAGTATCTGCAATTCACAATCAAACAGACATAATTCTAAAGAAAGTTAACATCCAAATTTCGCTTCAAAATCTACCTAATTTGTTGACAGCATAACCGTATAGCAAAGATGGAAAATACCTGTACAAAAACCGTCCCCTTTTCATAAGCTAATCTGTTTATGAGCTTTTGTGATCTTTCGCCACAAGCATTGCATGTAAAATGCACTAATAAGCTTCTCCTTGGGAGTTTGAGGTCAATAGTTGCCCCCTGCAAATTTGCATGGTCAAAGAAAGAACGGCTTTAGTGAAAAAGTATCATTACACATCTTTGCAGTCGAAAATGGTATCTTTTGTGTCTTCCGTTTTTCTTGTTTGGATGTTATTTTCTCCATTTACTTTCAGAAAATGAATCTTTCTTGTGTTTGATTTCCCTAATGACACGAAAGATGGAGTAAAGATTTAAGATATGAACTAACATAAAACATGGTTTTCATTCATAACAATTAGGAGGTACTAATCTATAACAAAATAAAAGGAGGTCAAATCAGAGTATAATTCCAAATAGATCACAAATGATTTCTGTGATTGGCAATGGAATTTGAAACTTATAAATTTGTATCTAATTACATGGAATTAAAGTTTACAGACAATTTGTTAAATGACCAAACAATACTTGGCATCCTTATTCTTTTGATTCTTCAATCGACATTATAAACGTACGCATTCCACCATCTTGAAATTATTCCCCCGTCCCACATAATATCGGGCAAGAAATCAAACGGTGTTCAATTAGAATACTAGTCAAGTAGCAAATTATATGAACTTTGCTTGATTATAAACTCAAAAACCCACTATAAGTCCTTAAAAACCCAACCTACTCTCGATTCAGTAGTAATAAAAAGCAAAATCAACAGTAAGTGCTCATTATTTGCAAAATTTTACACTGAATCTGTTCCACAGTTTCACCTTCCAAAATTAAAGACCCAATTCATCATTAATTTTCACTGGAAGTAGAATATAGTTGCAGAAGCGAGGGCATAAATTTCAGTCATTGTGAATAAATAATCATAGGAACAACAACTAAAAGACATATACTTACAGGAGTTGGTTCATTAGAACCAGAGGATCCTTCCAAATTATCTTCAACCAGGCAAGAAATCACAACAGGGAACATGGCCTTTCTTTTTGTATGAGAAATCCCCAATCTGCAAATCAACATGTAATCAGTAATCAAACCCACAAACACTTTCTTGGAAGTGTGTTTGTATGAAAATAGAGAAACCTAGGAATCAAATAAAATAGGATTCAAAGACATACCTGGGGAATTTTAGGGTTAAGTTGCGTGGAATGAAATTAGGGCATGGAAGAAGGGTGGGTCTATGAGCTTGACGTTTTGTATGTAGGGAGGACAGAGAAAAGACGGAAGCAGCTATGGTGGCCATGGCAGACAAAGTTCGTGAGTTTCTGAGAATGTGTAACACCAAATTTCTGCACTGATGATGAAGGATATATCACTGTATTATGATCAAGTGCCCGTGAGAAATTATTACAAGTGATTTTTTTTTTAATCGTGAATTTAGGGTTTACCAAATAGACTTGTTGAATCAATTTGGTTACAGAACAACGTTCGTGACTACGATAACCAGGTATCTGCAAATATAAAAAGTTCCAAATAATTTTCCACATCATAATGATAATATAACGTTTGAAATATATAAAAAAGAGAACACCAAAATTACTGAATTTTATATCAAACCTGACTAATATAACCAAAAATAACAAAAATAAGTTTGACTTTAAATTTGTTTAGTGCTCAAAGTAAACGCTTATCCGATTACTATTTGGTAGTTGGTCCCTTAGTTAATGTGCATTTCGAGCATCTCTAGGATGGTGAACACGATGAGAGGAAGGTGATGGGCTTGGTAAAGGGGCGACAGGGATGAGCCCCGATGGATACAAGGAGTCGAATCCCTATGCCCGCTAAAAATTGGGCACATCTACAAAGCAGCAGAAAGGTAACCCCCTTTCCATGTGATTTTTTTGTTTTTTCTGCATTTCATGTTACCTTTTTCGTTACTAGTTACTGTTAATCACATAAGGAATGGCTTAAACCAAAGCCTTTGGAATGATTCATTGTTATTTGAGGTCCATATCCTTTGAAGATGGCACCGAAAATGTATCAAGGGCTCAAGTGACTCACCGAAGCGACGAGACCTTGAAAGCAACTTTTTCAAGTGTCAATAGCGGAACGTTCTGTCAATCGGGAAAGGTTTTTGGTGACAAGACCTGGAGATATCAGAAGTAAGAATGCTGACACAAGTAACGGTAAATCCTGTGAAAAACACGTTTTCAGTGAATCTTAATTGTTGTGCAATAGCGGTTATTGGTCATAAGCATAATAGCGGTGGTAACTGCGGTTTCAATAAAGTGCAATAATATAGGTAAAATAGTGGCCTGCAATATCGATATTCTCAGTTCGGCCTCTTTTGAATCTAATGCTTACATTTTTGTCCTTTTTTGGACTTTTATTTTGACTTGGACAAGACTGATATTCTCAGTTGTGAAACTTGTTTAAGTTGATGGTTTGATGTTGAACTATATTTTTAATTAATACATATATATATATATATATATATATATATATATATTATACATAATTCTAAGAAATATTATATGAACAACTATTATACCATCACGATAACCGCTATTTCAAATCTCAGTCCTGACCGCTATTTTGTATTTTGACCGCTATAACAACATAGGTCCATACAGAACAATGGAAGATCAATAGTACTTCTTCAATATTGTAGACAATCAGCACAACAAAATGGGGTTAAAAAGCTGTTAGAGATGGCTCCAGTTTCAAACTCCAATTTAGAGGTTATAAAAAGATGTAATCATTTTATCTTTTGGATTTTTTCTGAACCAAATGCAATCACATTTACATAGAGCTAAAACCCAGAATGATCTGATGATCACCAACTTAATTTTTTTCCCTTACATCCAACCAAGTCCAGGACTGAAACATCTTCATTTTTTCCTTTAATTTTTATAGGAGCTTCAAAATCATTTGGAAACAGGGACTTCAAATAATGTTTGAACACGGGGACTTCAAATAAGATCAATAGGGTAATCTTTTTACAAAGAATGAAGCAAAAGCTTATGTAGAGTACAAACCTCACCGAAGAAGAACAAAGCCTGTGATGAATCTGTGACTGGGAACTAGGGCACAATCTTTAATATTCCAGATTACTCCATAATCAAGGGCAGAGACAGGATCTGGGTCTAGAATGGTTCTCTTAAATGTTATTATGTAAATTCGTTAATTACAAAGATACTGTAAGAATATGGTCAGAAAACCGTGTCCCTATTCATTCACATTCACCGGTATATATAATGATAATATTTACACTTTGGTACCACCAACTTTACAAATTAATATCTTAGTCTAATATACCCCCTTAGTCTAAGGAGGAGTACGTCGGATGCTTAGACTGGATCTGAAGTCGTGAAAGAGTACTCGTGGTAGACCTTTGGTGAAGATATCTGCTAGCTGGTAGCGTGACGGGACATGTAAAACCTGAATCTGTTCGCGTTGAACCTTCTCTCGAACGAAGTGGATGTCGATCTCAATGTGCTTGGTCCGTTGATGTTGGATTGGATTCTCCGACATATAGTTGGAGCTCACTGGATTGGTGGGAGTGAAGAAAGTCGTAGGAAGGGGGGGAGGAGTGAAGTGTGGCAAACGAAAACACGGTCTCATCGAACACGACGTGATGAGAGAGATTGATTTTTCTGGTGGAGAGTTCGTAGCATTTATACCCCCTATGATTGGAGGGGTAACCGAGAAAGACGCACAGGGTGGATCTGTTTTCAAGTTTGTTAATAGATGGAGATGGGATGAGGGGATAGCAGAGACAACCGAAAGTTCGAAGATGAGTGTATGTGGGGTGTTTGTTGTATAGAAGAAGTGCGGGGGTGGCGTTGTTTTTGGTTTTGGAGGGAAGTATGTTAAGTATGTAGGTGGCCATTTGTAGGGTGTGATGCCAGAAGGTTGGCGGTAGGGATTGTGGGTGAGAAGAGTGCGGATGATGTTGTTTATGGAACGAATTTTTTGTTCAGCTTTCCCATTTTGAGAAGAAGTGTGGGGACATGAGAATCGGAAAACCATTCCGTGTTGAGCACAGAAATCGTGAAATGATTTATTGTTGTACTCGGTTCCATTATCGTATTGGAAGCTTTTAATTGCACGTTCAAATTGAGTGCGGATGAGTGTGTGGAAGGATAGGAAGGTGGAATGTGTATGGGATTTGTGTGTGAGAGGGTAAGTCCATAGATAGTTGGTGTAGTCATCCAAAAACAAGATATAATAACGATGACCCCCGGAGCTTAGAACCGGGGAGGTCCATAAGTCACTATGCACAATATCAAAGGGTAAACACGTAACAGAAGTAGAATCATAGAAAGGTAATTTAATATGCTTGCCAAAAACACACGATTGACATAAGTGTTTATCCGAAAAAGTCTTAACAGAAATAAAATTGCGTTTATTTAATACTCGTAACAGAGAGGAACTGGGGTGGCCCAGACGCTTGTGCCAAAGATCTTGCGTCAAAGCAGCAAAAGTAGTAGGTGGTGTAACTTGAGCGGAATGTAATGAAAGAGGATAGAGATAGCCAGTGCTGTCACATCGGATGATAGGAATCCGTGTCTGAAAATCCTTCACAAGAAAACCAAAACGATCAAATTCAATGGAAATAGGATTATCAGTGGTTAGTCGGCGAACAGAAAGAAGGTTTTTGATAAGTTTAGGTGCGTGAAGGATATTGTTGAGTTTTAAAGGTGGGTAAGGTGGTTGGAGGGTGGTGTGACCGGTTCCGAGGATAGGTATTTGAGAACCATTGCCAACGACGATGTTGTTTTGTATACCATTATAGACATAATTGGAAATGTTACCTGTGGTGTGTGACATGTGGTTCGTGGCGCCGGAGTCAAGGTACCAGTTCTGGTCCGGATTTAATGTCATCGTGTGCATTGCTTGCTCGATGTTGGTCGGGCTGTATGAGTGCTCGGAACCCGGATTGTCGTACGGATTAGCGCCAAGGATACCTGCAAAATTAGGGTTTCTGGGAATAGTACGGTACCTGTTGGCCGGTGTCGTAGGGAATGATGCAGGAGAGGTGTTCCATGGTTGTGTTGGCCATGGAGCATTCCACCCGATGGATGGTGGCTGTGGATAGTAGCCCGACTGAGAGTGTGAGGCACGTCCGCGACCGCGACCACGACCGCGTCCCCGACCCCCTTTACCAGTATGGCGCTCTCTGCCGCCGTAGTCAAGAGACTCAAACTGTCCACACCCACCGCCACGGTACGAGGTTTCGTTTGATGAACGTCGATCCTCGTTAGTGACGGTTGTTTGAGCGTTCATGGCTGTCGCTTCAGTCGTGGCCTTGGAGTTTTGATTCTTGCGAGTTTCTTCCAAGATCAGTTTGGATCGGGCAGTGTAGAAATCCGGAAGAGGGGTGGATTATTGGAGTAAGGTGGCGAGGCTTTCGTATTTCTCGCCAAGTCCGTTGATGAGTTGAAGAACCAGACGGTCGTTAAAAATAGGGGCATCAACATTGGTGAGTTGATCGGATAAAGTCTTAAGCTCTTGACAGTAAGCGGAAACATTAGAGAAAGACTCCAGCTTGACATTATTGAATCTGTTTTCTAGATACAGAGCTCGTGAGGGTTTGCTATCGATGAAAATGTTTTCCAACGATGTCCAAGCTTGAGCGGCTGTTGAATTTGGTTTTAGAATAGTAATTAACAAGTCTTTAGAAATCGTACCGTAGATCCATTGAAGGACAATGGAATCCAGACGTTTGAAGAGAGCCACATCATCTGTTTTCTCTTTGTCTTTGCCGGCCGCAGGTTTGGATGAAGAAGATTCGTCGGGAAGAATGTGATGGATGACATCGTGTGCACGACACTGGATCTTGAATAGTTCGACCCATGACGTATACTGTCCGTCATCCATCTCCAGAATGATCGGGATGAAGTTCCGGATGTTGGTGACGGTGACAGTGACAGCGGGATGCAGGGAGGCCATGAGCCAGAAGTAGAAACCGGGATTTCTGTATCGATCCTGTGGTGAGAACGGCAGAAATCTGGGTCGATCTGCCGGAAGTACTATTCACGCCGGAAGTACTGTTCACGCCAGAAGCACTGTTCACGGAGCACTGTTCACGCCGGAGGATGGCAGAAAATGATGGCAGAAGACTGGAGCAGCAGTGGGAGGAAGATGACGGCTAGGGTTTGTTAGGTGTTTGCGGCTAGGGTTTAGGTACGCTCTGATACCATGTAAGAATATGGTCAGAAAACCGTGTCCCTATTCATTCACATTCACCGTCATATATAATGATAATATTTACACTTTGGTACCACCAACTTTACAAATTAATATCTTAGTCTAATAGATACGACCCTATTCAGCCCTACAAGAACAAGACAACCTTATAGGACAACACTAAAAAAGAGGTAACTTTGAAGGCATATTGTATGAAGGAGTGAGATTTGAGAATCACATATACTCCAATAACATTGAAAGAGCTTATACCCCCAACAAATTCACTATAGTTGCATATTTTGTAAGAGGCATTATATCATATAGAGGTATTGTTTTACTCTCTAAAATTGATCTTTTTGCTTAATATACTAAACATTTCATGATACATCTGCCAGATTACCATGTCCTCCTAATATTGAGATGTTTTCTATGTATGGAGTTGGATTACCCATAGAAAGAACATACATTTACACGTTTTGTCCAACATAGTGAAAGAGTGCAATATATGACATCATTTCTCTCAGACATTTCATCGAACACCTTCTAGGCACTCCCCAAATCACCACACTTCAGGAACGTAGCGACCAAATGATTCAAATTGGTAACATCCACATCAAATGGATAGAAAAAACATGGAGATTAATAATACTTGCAAGTTATGATTGAATTTTCTCCCGGTAGAGGCTATCTAAACAAAATAATATAGTTAAATCTTACCTCAAAGTGGCATGAATGCAATGAACCGTAAACTTAAACTTTTAGTTTCAAACTCTCTGCTCAACAACAGATGAATCCGAGATCGGTTATGATTTTTTCTGGAAATTCACGCTGTGTTCTCGAAACTCATTTAACGAAGGAAAGGAAAGGGAGGGAAAGGAGAGAAAAGTGAAAAAAATCGTGTTCTCAAAACTTTTTTAGGAGAGAAAGGAAAGGAGACGGAAGGAAAGAATTATTTCCTTTCCTTTCTTTTCTTTCCATTTCGAGAACACAAATGAAAAAATTATTTTCCTTTCCTTTATTTTCTCTCCCTTTCTTTTCCATCTATTTCTTTTCTCTTCAGATTAGAGAACACAGCGTCAAGGCCCCACCTGGTCCGACCAGTTATATATAATATGGGCACAATTTTTTAAGAAAAACTAAGTTTTTATAAATTATATATCAAGTTCTTCAAAAAAAAAAATTACAAGATTTTTACAAGATATTCAAGTTCTTTTTTTACCAAAAACTTCAAACTTTTTTCCTTTTTAAAGTTTTTGAAGGTTTTATAATTGTTTCCATACTAAATTTCAAAAATCGTAATTATAAAAACATGTATAACATTTTTGTGCAAAAAAGATATTAAAAAAATATTTAAAGTGTATTTGAATAACCCAAGTAGAGATTTTAAAGTGTATTCAATAAGATATTGTCAAAAAACAAAACAAAAAATCTTCAAACAAGATTTTTTTATATATTCAAAATTGATTTTTGAAAAAAAAAACATTGGGACTGATTTGGGCCCGGCTTGGGACCGGGACCGGTTCTAGGAACCGAGTTTTGTACATGGAGACATAGGTCGGGTGTTTTTGGTCAGGGCTGAGACTGGGACCGCGACCGACACCGGTTACAAAAATAGATCTTGGGCAGGGATTGATTTGGGCCTTAGTCTAGGACCGGTTTTTCGCCATCTCTAGGCTCCGCCATGAAAAACTAGCTAGCTATTGACAAATAAACTGAAGTAATTGTTAAACTAGTAATGTTTGATAAAACTAGTTGATAAGCTAGTTGACAATGTAGAATGACATAAAAGAATATGTTACAAAATTAATTGAGAAAATATAAATACAATGATTGAAAAAATATGGAAAAAGTTCATGAAACTTATTAAAACGTCACTTGGACTACGTTTGAGTTTTTTGAAGTAACTACTACGTTTGAGTTGTCTAGGAATAAAATCAACTTTCATCTTTAGGCAAACTTTTGGACCAAATTAATCAGTTTATTGGTTTTATTCATTGGTAATATTTATCCGGGTTCGAATCCAAGGGGAGTCAATTTGAGGGCATGAGGAGTACCCAATCCTTGGGCTGGTTCTCTCAGTCTTAGACTGTGGTTGGGCTCTAGGTTTAGCGTAAGCTGGGCCGGGACAACGACGGATTAGTGGGCTGCCCGTGGATGCCCGATACCGCCAGGGAGGTGTGCGTGCGTGTGTGCGTGGTAGTCGTTCGTTGGTTCGATGCCGCTATGCCTTCCAAAAAAAAATATTCCCGAAATATATATATTATTATTTTGGTCTCCAAGATTTGTTTATTTTATTTATTTATTTATTATGGTACATATTAGAAATTTAGCCAACAATAAAAAATTTCTCAAGCAAAATTGAGTAATTATTTTAAAACAAATAGATAAGTTACCATGTTATTAGATGCCGCTCTTGAGGTTTTTGGTGTCTTTGGGAAAATACTCAAGGAGCCTTGATTTAAAAAAACATGGACTTTTTTTTTTCAGGTTTATATAATAACATTAAATATAATGTTATCGAACAATAAATTCACACACAATGGTACTTGGGATGCGTCAAAACCTTTGTTCACAGAGTTTTAATCCTTAAAAGTTCATATAAATGCAAAGTAGCAAACATATAGTCAAGAAATTATTTAAAATTGATCAAAAATATATATTTAACACATAGTAGAATATGACACATATTCATTTTAAAAACAACATTTTATATTGATTGCTTGTAATGTAGATTAATTGGTGTTCTCAAGAAGTTGTTTTTTGAAACCATTTCTCAAACAAGGTTTAAGAGAGTCATGTTACAACAAATTAATTTATATCACATATTAAAAACTAAAAATAAACTAGAGTATGCATATGTAACAGATGTAGTAACAACAAAAGAATTTTGTCAATTCCATACATAAACATATTTGGTGAAATCATACATAATGGAAGAATAATAAGATTTCAAGTATTATCAATGTATTTAGCATAAAACGAAATAGTTTTGCTCGTAATAATCAAAGTGGTGATAAAAAAATATAAATTGATAAAGAAACTAATGTCAAAAATTAACCTTTAAGTTTGGGTGTAAAATGTTTGATTTATTTTGTTTTGATGGTAGAATTATTGTTTTTTTTAAATAAAATTTGCAAAACTGCCTCAGATAGACTAACAATACAAATGTGAGTATGGTTTCGATAGATCTTTTAGGAATCACATTAACAACTAATGAACTAAATAATGATATATGATATATCTATTAATTTGCATCAAAAGAATCGAACATGCTGGTTGGGTTGTTTTAGATATATAGGAATCAAACAAGAGTTTGGAGAAGCTAGCCGAAAAACATTAATTCAATAAGCTATATGACAATTGTTTCTTTATATGATTGTATAAATCTAAATAGTTGCAAAAGAAACTATGACAGAAAGATTAGCTATATAGGTCAAATATCTTGCCATTAATAACCACGACATTCATTGGCTCGTTATTTAGTACGAATCAGTTAAATGACATAATCCATAAAAATTATTCAACAGACTTATGATCCGTTCAAGAATCAAACTTATTTAAACGTTCCCGCTATTCTCTATTTCCTTGAAAAAGGCGCCCATCCTACGATTTTGTATATATAGTGGGAGCTGAGGATGTATGTAGGAACAAGCCTCTAGAATATATTTATAATTCATACAGGTTGAAGGATAATATAAAATATGTTAGGAATTGTACTTAGAGATGGTATCGAGACCAGATAAACTTAAGAATCGTGTTGGAAAACACTTTCCAAATACAATAATTCTACCCTATAAGCCTTGAGTTCACGAATTTTGTATTGGGATAATTCTTAAGATTTCTCTCTTTTTCAAAGGTTGTGAAAAGAGATATATATCTATCCACAGATTCTCACATTACATATTTAAATAAGAGATCGAAGGTTAGACGGTTGTACAATGGTTATAACCATTAATGGATAAGGTCAAAAAGTAGTTACCATTAATGGATAAGGTCAAAAAGTGGTTACAACCGAATTCAAGTTCTGGACAACAACTTTTTCGCGACAGCTGACAGCTTTCAGCGATAGCTTTTAGATTTTCAGCGATAGCCTTTATAATTTCTAAAACACGACTTAAATAAATTTCTAAGTCATTTAGAAATTCAACCCCTCTTTAAGATAATAAATGTAACATTTGTAAGTGTGCACTCCGCACCTTCTAACTTACGTATGTTTACCTTATCGTCTTAATCGATCTCAAGTAAATCACAATTACACCAAAATGTTTGATGACACTAAAATCACCAACATTCCTCCCCCATTTTAGTGTAATCCTTTGATTCACTATTCAATCATAAATATGTAAAATTCAAACAAATGCATAAATGAAAATGTCACGAAGATTGAATTTTCATTTTAGTATATTACACATTCCAAATATTCGAGAATCAGGGTGTTCTAAGAATTGAACCCATCAACCCATTTGAATACATAAAGATAATATACACATATGTTCGTACAAATCTAGATAACACACTTGACACATTTGTAGAGGCCTTGCGTCCTTATCCATTCATGAACGTATAGAAAGCCAAGTCGAAAACTTTCTTGAAGCGACCACACTTCACGTCCACTTAGGTGATTCTTTTATGTCTTGCACCTGCATATGCAATTTTTCAAAAGAATCATTAAGAAATAATTTTTCAACCTTACAACACTTGTAGGTCTAAGCACATACCTTGGGATGATATTATCATGTGCTTCAATTTTATTAATAAGCCTTCCACATTGAATTCAACCTTTAACGTTGTATTAAAGGGGAATTGGGTATCTTATTAATAAATATTTATATGGACTTTAAACCCATCCCGATCACGGACTTGTGCACTAAGTCCCTAGCCAACCCCTTTGTTAAATGGTCAGCTAAATTATTATGAGTTCTAACGAATTCTACGGATATCACCTCATGCATGATTAATTCTCTAACCATGCTATGTCTTACTCCCAAGTGCCTTGACTTTCCATTATATACTTGGCTATATGACTTAGCCAAGGTTGCAACACTATCACAATGAATACAAATCGGTGATATCGGTTTTGGCCACCAAGGAATCTCGTATATTAAATTCCTTAGCCATTCCGCCTCTTTACCGGCGACCGCCAAGGCCACAAGTTCATATTCCATGGTGGAATTTGTGATGCAAGTTTGTTTCTTTGAGGCCCAAGAAATGGCACCTCCACCGAGCAAAAATGCCCATCCACTAGTAGAAGAATGATCCTCTACATTGGATATCCAACTCACATCCGTGTAGCCTTCGATTACCGAAGGAAACCCGATATAAGTGATACCATAATTCATGGTTCCCTTCAAGTACTTGAATACTCTTCTTACCGCTTGCCAATGATGAGCACTCGGTCTACTAGTAAACCGACTCAACCTACCAACGGCGTAGGCAATATCCGGGCGTGTACTTGTCATTGCATGCATCAAGCACCCGATTGCTTTAGAGTATTCTAATTGTGAAACCGCTTCACCCTCGTTGGGCATAAGCTTCTCACTTGAATCCAACGGAGTACTTATGGGGGAATAATTCAACATGTTAAACTTCTTTAACACTTTCTCTACATAGTGAGATTGTGTTATGGCCAAACCTTTGTTCTCCCATTTAATCCTTATTCCAAGGATCACTTCGGCCTCCCCCAAATCCTTCATCGAGAATTGGGATGAAAAAAATTCTTTTGTCAAGTCGACTTGTCTTTGGTCCGTGCCAAAGATTAACATGTCGTCTACATATAAACAAATTATGACGCCTCTAACGGAATCATCAAATTTGCTATACACATACTTGTCCGATTGATTTAAACGAAAACCATAAGACAAAACAACTTCATCAAACTTTTGATGCCACTGTTTTGGGGCTTGTTTCAAACCATAAAGTGATTTAATTAATTTACACACTTTATGTTCATTCCCCGACATCACAAAGTCTTCCGGTTGCTTCATGTAAACCTCCTCCTTTAAATCACCGTTGAATGCCGTCTTGACATCCATTTGGTGAATTACCAAGTTATTAATAGCCGCTAATGCTAATAATAATCGAATAGTGGATATTTGAGCAACCGGTGCGTAGGTATGGAAATAATTGATGCCTTCTTTTTGCCGAAAATCTTGTATTACCAACCGAACTTTAAACTTATCGATAGAACCATCAACTTTCATTTTCTTCTTGAAAATGCATTTGCAACCCAATGGGTTGCAACCCGGTGGTAAGTCGGCCAACACCCACGTGTTATTACCCATGATAGACTCCATCTCATCATTAATTGTCTCCTTCCAAAAGGAAACATCTTGAGACTTCATAGCCTCATCATAGGTTCTTGGATCTTCCTCTATGCTATAACAATAAGCATATTGAGATCCAATTTCATCTCGTGAACCTTCAACTAAGTTCAGTTGAAAGTCGGGACCAAAAGATTTCTCAATCCTTCCTCGTTTACTTCTTCGAAGCTCGAGAAATTCCAAAGGAGTTTTCTTTTCTTTTTCACTATCTTTGATTCCACTCGTACTTGGAATCATGTCTTTTGGTCTCGGTATCGAAGTAAATTGATTCTCATCGAAGATGGCATCTCTCGATTCTATTACGGTATTAACCGAAACAGAATCGTTGGGTTCGATGACATAGAACCAATATGCCTTAGAATGGTCGACATATCCGATAAATATACAATCGATTCCTCTTTCCCCCAATGTCTTCCTTTTGGGATCCGGTAATCTTACCACGGCTCGGCATCCCCAAACCCGTAAATAATTCAAGTTTGGTTTCTTCTTGAACCAAAGTTCATAAGGAGTCACCTTACTCCTTTTGTTTGGTACCCGGTTCAAAACGTAACAAGCCGTCAACATGGCTTCACCCCAAAATCCGTCACTAAGACCGGAGTAGGATAACATCGAGTTAACCATTTCTTTCAAAACTCGATTTTTCTGTTCCGCAACACTGTTTTGTTGAGGTGTGTACGGTGCCGTGGTCTCGTGAATAATTCCAACAGACTGGAAAAATAGAGGATCGAAATATTCACCGCCTCTATCGGTTCTTAACTTTTTAATTAAAATATTTTGCTGCAATTCCACTTCGGTTTTATAAATTTTAAATTTTTCTAAAACTTCATCTTTCGAATGAAGTAGAAAAATGTAACAAAATCTCGAAGCGTCATCTATAAATGTAGCAAAATACTTTTTATTTCCAAGTGAAGGAGTCGCATGCAAATCACACAAATCACTATGGATTAAATCCAAAACCATAGATGATCTTTTAATTTTAGGAAAAGGTTGACGTGTGATTTTTGTGAGCATGCAAGTCTTACACTTTTCAATATTTAAATCAAAGGAAGGAATCATGCCATCCTTGGACATTTAATGCATTCTTTTATAATGCACATGTCCAAGTCTGGCATGCCACAAAAATGAATTTTCATTCTCAACCAAACACACAGAATTATCACAAGTAAATTTATTAATTAGATTCAACATAAACATATCAGAATTCAAATATCCAAATCCAACAAACACACCACGTCGCGATAAGGTATACTTATCGCTTTCGAATACTTGTTTGTAACCCAACTTGTTCAACATACTACCGGAGACTAGATTCTTCCGGATTTTCGGTACAAATAAAACATTATTAAGAGTTAATAAATTCCCAGAGCTAAAATTAAGATCCACACGACCACGACCCAAGATTGGAGCACTAGACTCGTTGCCCATATGCAAGACCGATCCATCTTCCACCGGTTCGAACTTCTTGAACCATTTTTTATCCTTGCACACGTGACTTGTGTCACCCGAGTCTATCCACCATGCGATATCATCATCCTTGATTTGGGGGTTGGTCATTCGACCCTTGTCCCTCCCCACTCGTACTCGCTCCATTCTTGTTTCCTTTACCAACTCGACAATCTCATTTGAAATGTCCGGTTCGACCACAAATCCAACAAGTCATTTTCGACTTTTTGTTGGGTCCGTGTTTGGGGTTGTCGAACATCCGCTTTTTACCTTTGTCGAACTTCCTTTTGGTCGTGTTCTTACGCTCCTCAACCATGATGAAATTGGATGAACTTGAGACATCCTTATCCTTGGGCTTACCACTTTCTTGTACACATAATGATTCCTCAATACGTAAGTGGCTGCCAAGTTGCACCAAAGAAAGTTCTTCTGTTTTGTGTTTAAGTGTGTGTTTGAAATCTTTCCATGATGGTGGCAACTTGTCAATTATACTCGAAACCGATATGGATTCATCCATATTCATATGGTGTTGAGTAAATTGACCAAGGATCCGGAGCAATTCGTTGTATTGCTCCATAACGGGCCTGTAATCGATAATCTTGTAATTGTTAAAATTACTTACGAGGAACTTCTCACTCGAAGCATCCTCGACCATGTATTTCGATTCCAAAACATCCCATAATTCTTTGGATGTTTCTACATTCTGGTAAACATCAAATAAAACATCAGACATACCGTTAAGAATATGCTCACGACATATGTAGTCATCGTTCTCCCACTTGTTTCTACGTCGGACCGCCTCCAAAGTTGAGTCTTCAAGAATCTCGGGCATCGGGGTGCTAAGAACATACACGACCTTCAAAGTGGTGAGAAGGAAGTGCATCTTCTTTTGCCACCGACGAAAGTCGTTTCCTTGAAATTTCTCTAGTTTGCCAAATTTCGAAGTCATATCGCGAACGGACTCCTCTCGATTCGCCATCGTTAATTAATTAGAAAATTGTTGTATTTGAATGTTAGGAATTGTGTAACTTAGAGATGGTATCGAGACCAGATAAACTTAAGAATCGTGTTGGAAAACACTTTCCAAATACAACAATTCGACCCTATAAGCCTTGAGTTCACGAATTTTGTATTGGGACAATTCTTAAGATTTCTCTCTTTTTCAAAGGCTATGAAAAGAGATATATATCTATCCACAGATTCTCACATTACATATTTAAATAAGAGATCGACGGTTATCGGCGGTTAGACGGTTGTACAATGGTTATAACCATTAATGGATAAGGTCAAAAAGTAGTTACCATTAATGGATAAGGTCAAAAAGTAGTTACAACCGAATTCAAGTTCTGGACAACAACTTTTTCGCACAGCTGATAGCTTTCAGCGATAACTTTTAGATTTTCAGCGATAGCCTTTATAATTTCTAAAACACGACTTAAATAAATTTCTAAGTCATTTAGAACTTCAACCCCTCTTTAAGATAATAAAGGTAACATTTGTAAGTGTACACTCCGCACCTTCTAACTTACGCATGTTTATCTTATCGTCTTAATCGATCTCAAGTAAATCATAATTACACCAAAATGTTTGATGACACTAAAATCACCAACAAAATATAGATGGCTATGTGGTCCAAAAGAAATGTAAAATGGTCTGAACATAATATTTATTCTCCAGATTGCAAAGGAGATGGTCGGGGTTTGTGATTTCCATGATGTAAGATATGATCCTAAGGGATAATATTACATATTAGTATCCCATGTACTGTCGTCAATTAACAAAACACAAGTTATTTTCTCTCACGCATGTGGTTTTTTTGACATTTAGAAAAAGTTACAAGGAAAATAAATCCAAGTACAAAACATCAAATCAAAAATTACAAGACATTGAGAAGATCATAATTTGAAATATCGGTTATTATTGTAGTTTAAGAGATGCTATGTCCACAAATAGTGGATGCACTTCAGAGAATCGCCATGTGGGTTAGCAGAAAGTAAGAAATCTCTTTTGGAGATTTTAACTTTCCATATGATGGGATGATACGGTAAAAGAGAACAAATTTAATTTTCTCAATTACAAGAACAATATTCTCGGTTTTTAGTAAGAATAGTGCCTACAATATCTATAAGTGATCATATATCGATTACAAAGTTCTCTAGTTTTTTTCCCTCTTTGATTGTTTAAGGGAAAATGCGTCGCTAGGTCGACGTCTTCTTTACTATTATTTTTCTTGAAGAATCTAATTCTTTGAAATACGTGCATCATTTAGAAGTGATAAATGTACATAAAAGATGCAAAATAGGGCATATACTTGCTAGCATATACTTACTAGAATTCCATGGTGATAACTATTAAATAACTCATACATAATCTAAGAACAATTGAGAGTACTAATAAAGAAGTATATGCCATGGATGAATCATTAAATTCCATGGTTCAAGAGATTATATACCTAATCTAAGAACATCTGAGTGTACTAATAAAGAAGTATATGCCATAAATGAATCATTAAGTTCCAAGAGAGGGAATAGAAGGGATGGGTGTTCCTAATTAATTGATTTCCACATAAGAAAGCATGAGTTCAATTCCTTATCTCCCTTGAATTCTCTTTTAAATAATGTTCAATTAGAATTGGATATTCTCCAAGGACATGATCACAACCATATTATTTATTCAAAAATATAAATCTGGACATGAGAATTATATTCTTTTAGGAATTACTGGGTAAGATTTCGATATCTCACTCTGAAAAGTGTTTATGATGGTCATCATAGCTTTTCCCCAACCATATCTTCTAAAAACCATCTAGTGTTTGGCATGTGTTCACTTATCTCCTCTATGCTCACTTATCGACCTCTTCTATGCTCATTTCAACATAAAATATTAAAGCCGGCCATTCTCAAAAGACAAGTTAGGAAAGAGAGGCATTATGAATATCTACACTAGGAAACATTGCAATCGTAATATTGTATTGGCACTCGCTTGATATTCATCTTACGAGATTATTTGTATTTCTATTGCCGCAAATGAGATTTTGTGGTTACCTTTTCTTTATCTACCATTTTATGGGCTTCAATTCTTTGACAAACAAAATACTCTTTTTTTTTCAAGTTTTGGAATTAGATACATATATTTCGTTTGACTTTTTTGGTCAATTCTCTACCAACACAAAAACTCGTCGGTAAAAGTTAATGGTATTTTTTGGTCATCCTTTTTACCGGCACAAAAACCGGACGACAAAAGTTGTTGACCACATAATGGAACATTTATTGACCCGTTTGGACCAATTTTTGTCAATAAAAATAATAAACAATTATCAAGGCAAAATATAAAAGCAGCTTAAAACATTAATCAACTAATAATAAAAAAACAATAACAAAAATATCTTTTAAAATAATCCCAACCAAATCAAAATATCTTTTCAACATATATAAGAGATAAAGGTAGATAAAAAGTACTAAGCAAGATTCTCTGCAACATTATCTTCCTCGTCGGCCGACTCAAACGGTTGACTAGTAGTTGCATCGTCAAAGATAACTGGCGGTGGAGACGGAGCGCGTACAGTGGATAACAAATGTTGCGGAACATTTATTCCGGGTACAAGATCTTGAATCTGTTGAAACAGTTTTTTCATCTAATTCACATCTTCCATTTGTTGCACCGAAAAATCATGTTGGGCAGCCGCAAACTGTCTAAGTTGCTCGTTTTCCTTTATGATTCTGTCAATGTGTTCTTGTTGGTGCATACTAAAGGTGGAGGTTGAAGTATGTGCTCGCTTTCCCCCAAATGCTTTGAGCCTAGGCAATGATCCAAATCCTTTCTTATGTCGGGACCGGGAGCCTAGAACATCAGAAACGATATCCAGGTCCACAGGATACTGGTCGGTATTACCTTGATCAGACGAGACAACATGTGTACTTTGTGATGCTCGTCGTTGAATCATCTCTTGCTAAATAAAATAAGAAGAAATATAAGGAACAATTTATTATAAATATACCTACTATTGCATGCCTTTTGATCAAAACAACTTAAATGATTTAAATTAAATGATCCTAAAAATCATATAAAACAATAAAATAGATTGGATAAAAGAGCTAACTTACATGTGCCTTCTCCGCTGCCTCACTTCGCCAACCATCTTGCTTTCTGTGGAGTTGTTCAAATGTGTCGATCGTGCTTGGAGGTTGACTTGATTTTGAAGTCTAGATTGAAAAAGAAATTTATATATAATCATAACACACAATTAAAATAAGACAAGACATAGATGTAATTCATATAACTTACGATTTCACGAACATGTGCAACAATAGACTTAGAGCCATGCCCTCTCAACATAGACATTTTGGCCCTATTCGCTTTGTTTCTTCGAGATATAGCCTATTTAACAAGAACACATGGTAATGTTATAAATAATTGCATGTTTAAAAATAGTATAAATAATTGTTCTTTTACCTGTTGTGACTCCGAAGACCAATGATCACATAACAATACCCAGTTAGCTAGAGACACATTATTGTACGGGCTTGTTTTTGCCGCCTCAGTGTTTGTCTCTCCACCAACATTGCACCAATGTTGTTTCATTACAGGCAACCATTCAGAGTAATACCTCTGCATATTCCGATCCATCAAATCCTTGATGATGGCATTATTAAGTGGAAAATGGATTTTTTCCTACAATGAAAAGAAATATATATATATATATATATATATATATATATATATATATATAAATCAAATCGTGATTAGTTATAACTTACACTATAAGTTAGTAAACAACTTACTGATAATTTTTGGTAAATAACTTGGATATCTGTTTCTGGCACATCCTTCCAAAAAAAGAATTATGGAGACACATTTTCTCGCACCAAATGAGCCGTAAAGTTGTTAAACCATTTCCCGTACTTCTCAATTGCTTTCCCGGTTATCGGATTAAACAACACTTCTAGACGGGTAACCCCCGTTCCTCGGTTCATGACAATCTCTTTCTCAATAGCAGCACCATAATAAGCTTCTCGAACTTTTTTCTTACTTGTACTAGTTGATCTTGAAACCTGCATTCTGTTTGTCCATATCATAATTAAACATCTAATAAATTAAGTGTCATCGTGTATATGTATGTCTATACGTATATAAACTCTAAATCTAAGTGTTTAAAATGTAAATCATTCATAAAAAGTCTCATTCACAATTGTTCTATACATGTAGTTTTAGTTTGGATGAATTAAGTGGACGAAATGAAGAAAAAAGTCAAAACGAAATGATGGGTGTCAGTAGCAAAAATGGCAATTTTCATCTTACATTGATAAGTACAAAGATAGATAAACAACTAGAGCGAGGTTGAAATCAAAGGATAATCTAACAGTAGTAGATGAAATAATAGGATAATCTATGGTCATGTATGATATATTTCATGTTAGTTTCAAACGAGGATTTTTGCACTTACTAACCAAGAACCTATGGTGGAATCAACTACCATCATAAGGTCAAACAAATTGATTACAAACAGCCACTAATGGCTTGATTCCCACACAATGTGCGGGATGTAAAATATTACTGGAAAGACAACTATTTCAGAAGGTGATAACAATGTATACTAAAATTAAAATTAGTAGAACTGAATTGAGTTTAGATGCATACCTGGATGGATTGAAAGGTTAATCTTGAACTAAAGAACCCTTATGTAGAAGTTTTACAAATCCCTTTGATACAAATATAAAAACATTAGAGGATTCAATGAAGAGTTGCGGATATCTAATAGAAACAACTCCAGAAAAACAACAAAAAGAGCATAGATTAGTGGCTAAATTGCAACCCATATACAAACTCCAAACAAAAACAACACCATAATAAGTAAATTGTGTGTGTAGTTCATGAGTTTAAATTGAAAAAGAAAAAGGGATCTCATGGGATTCAAGTAAAACCACTAATTACAACCGGATTAATCACTATCACTATCAACAAGTACATCTTCTTGTTCATCTTCATACTCGGACTCATTTTCTTCATCTTCATCATCATCAACAACAAACTGAGTAGAAGATGTGCGGAGTAATTCATTAACGTTATGTACTTCAGTTGGATTGATATCATCACGATCATACCGAACATTATCTAATATCAGAAGCTCTACCCATAACTGTAGTTCAGAAGAATTAATTTCTTGTAATATTGGTATATCACTAGAGATGGCAGTTTCTTCGACATTTGTATCCGAAAAATCCCACACATTCCTTGGAATATAAGTATTCACAAGTCTCCAATTCTCCCCGTTTTTGTCATCATTAAGATAATATACCAATTTTGCTTGCGATGCAAGTATGAACGGATCATCCTTATAACATTCATCTTTGACGTAAACACTTGTGAAAATTGGATCTTCTTTAGTTCGTCTCGTGTCAAACCATCTACACTTAAAAAGTATAATGCTACACCCCATCATGTACGACAGTTCAAGAATTTCTTCCAAAACTCCATAATAATTTACGCCATGGACGCTTGGGACCATAATACCACTATTCTGAGTTTTAAGCTTCAGATCTCGACTATGAATAACATATTTCACCCTATTCACAATTATTCCAGGATAAGAAAATGCGGTGGAACTTGATTTGTTTGCTAGAGCGTACAATTCATCGGATACCTCACAAGGTGTTGACTGACGTAGTTGATTGATCTACAAATACAAAAATTTGATCTTAATAAGACCACATTTATAGATTATCGTTGTTTACAAGAAATAACAAAATACTCACCCGAGTTTTGAACCACTCAGGAAACTCAACTTCTTGATGATGTTGCAGATTTGAACCACCTCGTCTTTTCAACTCATTCATATGCTCATTTATGTAGTATTCAATTTCGGTACAATTATTCAAGATATACCACTCTGCTTTTCTTTTCAACTGTGAGTCTAGAGGCAATGTTGTTCTTTTTCCAAATGGACGACCGACGAGTTTAAAAATTGAATATTCTCGGGTGGGACGAGAGTGAACACGATCATCATTCCTTTCGGGTCGGTTGAATTGTGTTTCAATACCTCGAAAATACATTGAACATAAGGTTAATGCCTCATTCACCACATAAGCTTTAGCAATTGAACCTTCAGGACGTGCCCGATTTCTGACATCGTTTGTACACAACCATTGAATGATTAATTGGGTGCATCCACTTGAAGTGTACAGGCCCACCAAGAATTGCCTCATTCGGAAGATGAAGACATAAGTGGACCATGATATCAAAAAATGTAGGTGGGAATATCATTTCTAGCTTGCACAAGATAATTATAATGTCTTTTTGCATCATCTCAAGATCAGTAACATTTAAAGTCCGCGAACATAATTGCTTAAAAAATAGGCACAACTCTGTAATTACCTTTCGTACTTCTGTATTCAACAACGGCCTTATTGCAGCCGACAATAACCGTTGAAACAACACATGACAATCATGGGATTTAAGCCCTGAAATCTTCCCATCAAGTACACTCACGTTTTTTGATAGGTTTGCTGTAAAACCATCTGGAAATTCCACCGACTTGACAAATTGACAAAATTGTCGACGTTCCGCAACACTAAGCATGTAAGAGGCATGGGGTTTCTTCCACTTGTTCCCATCTTGATAAAGATGCAACTTCTTCCTTATTTTCATATCAGCTAGATCTAGCCTTGCCTTATCTGTATCTTTCGATTTGCCCTCGATACTTAACAAAGTACCCAACACACTATCACAAACATTTTTTTCAATATGCATTACATCCATATTGTGCCTAAGTGACATCCATATTGTGCCTAAGTGACAGGTTTTTCCAATATTCAAGTTCAAAAAATATGCTTCTCTTAGACCAGTTAAGTTCAATAAGAGACCGTTTGCGCTTTACACCCCCAAATTCCTTGTGTTTCCCTGGTAGGCTATAGTGTAGATGCTGCAATTGTTGCAAGATTTCATCACCAGAGTATTTTTTTTGGTGGAAGCCTAAGTTCCTTATTACCATCAAACAATGAGGCTTTATTCCTCCATTCATGATCCATATCAAGAAATCGCCGATGCCCAATATATGCAATTTTACTTCGGATACCTACAGAAGGAGTTTCCTCATTACATGTGGGGCATGCCTTATAACCCTTTGTGCTCCATCCAAACATCATAGCATAGGCTGGATAATCATTAATAGTCCAAAAGATTGATACACGCATATAGTAAACAAGGAATTATTGTATGCATCTCGTGTCTCGACATCGTTATCCCACAAATATTTCAACTCGTCAATGAGAGGTCTCATAAACACATCAATATCTTTTCCAGGTGAAGAAGGCCCTGGAATCAAAAGAGACAACATCAAGTTCTCTGGTTTCATGCATTTCCATGGTGGTAAGTTGTAGGGAACCAAGATAACAGGCCACATACTATAAGAGTTACTCTAATTACCAAATGGATTGAAACCATCTGTAGCCAAACCCAATCTCACATTCCTGGGTTCTACTGCAAAAGATGGGTACATCTCGTCAAAGTTCTTCCAAGACAGACTATCAGCAGGATGTCTCATCACACCGTCTTCTTTAATTCTCTTGATATAATGCCACCTCATATCTTCTGCAATATATCTAGAGCTATACATCCTCTTTAGTCTCGGGGTCAATGGGAAGTAACGCATTACCTTATGAGCAATTTTCTTTCCATTTCCACTCTTATCTTGCCAACGAGATGTACCACAAATAGGACAAGATTCTAAATCTGCATTCTCTTTCCAGAAAAGTGCACAATCATCCTTGCAAACATCAATAGTCTCATATCCTAACCCAAGGCTACACAATTTAGCTTTCGCCTCGTAGTGAGACTTAGGTAAGATCGTTCCCTCAGGCATTGCATCAACTAATAATTCAAGTAACCCATCGAAGAAATGGTTGCTACATTTATTAATCACTTTCAAATGCATTAGTTTTACTAAAAAGTTCAAAGACGAATAGTTTTTACAACCGGGGTATAACTCGCTTGACATTTCCTTCAACAGAAGAAACATCTTGTCTTGGTTATTGCTATCATCTAGAGGGGGTCGCTGAAGGACCCGGGTGCATTGCCACTCGACTCTCCGTATGTATTATCTTCTACAAAGATATCAGCTAGAACATCTGCCATCTCGTCTGTGGCATGATTTGGTATGACCTCTGGCAAACTTGGTAGTGACTCTCCATGGTAATGCCACACCTGGTATGTGAGTTGGATGCCATTAACAAACAGATGTCCTCTAATTACGTCAAGAGTCTGGAACTTAGCATTCCCACATTTCTTACATGGACAACGACTTAGACCTCGATAATCAAGGTGATTTTTAGCAACTCCAACAAACTCCTCAACACCCTGTCTATATTCAGTTGATAGGCGATTTGCAACACTTATCTAACTCCGGTTAGGTGCCATCCTCTATGAATGCAAAAAACATATATTAGATATGCACATGGTTGGGTTTAGTTGGGGTTTATTTGTTATATTCCATCTTTTTCATCTATTGTGTTTTACTAAAAAGTTCAAAGCCAAATAGTTTTTACGACCGGGGTATAACTCCCTTCACATCAACACACATTCAATAGTTATGGGTCGGGGGAACGGGTATGAATCGGGGACGGGGAACGGGGGGTTGGACCGGGTATTGACCGGGGTTTGACTGTATAACAAACCGGGGATGGGAGATTAATCCCCGTACCCGCCGGGGATCAGGATCGGGGCCGGGGACCTTTACTAGAAACCGGGGCTGGGGATTATATAACCCGCTCCATCCCCGCCCCGTTGCCATGCCTAATCAGAAGCGCCGGTGAGCAATTTATACACCATGTCAGAAACAACAGATAACAGGCTAATGGAGTGACAGGCTGGAGATTCCAATGTTTTAAAAACCGGTTTTTTGGTTGACCCGGTGTGGTGACCGGGTCACGGTTCAACCTGTTCAACCACCGGGTCAACGGGGTTTCAAGAATTTTGATTTTATCGGATGATTGAATCTTATGATTTCGTTAAGTCTTTTCTTGTTCTAAAATGTGGACCAATTATTGTGGTTTTTTTTATTGTAGTTCATGTGGATAAGGTTCTTGAAAATTGATTAACGATTAACTTGCAACATTTTGGTGGATAATTTCGATGTGAACTGGAGTTTTTGATCAATGCTCACGACCTGTTTGATGATATGTCCAAACTAACAAGGCTTTCCTGTTTGCCATATGTAATTAATTAGCCCTTCCGCCTGTTGCATCAATGCCAAACTAGCAAAGCTTCAAAATTATAAAATTACAATCTATTTAACACTTGGTAGCCACTAAATAAATAACAACTTTCTATGATGATGGTTCTAGTTAATTTGGAGGTTCCTGGTGGGTATCATGAAATCAATTTGAGGACAACCTTAGATTTTCAATAACAATTTTGGCAGAAACAACAGATAAATACACATAACAACAAGTTTTACATCAATCCAAAAACATTAAAAAAACACATAACAAAAAAAAAAAAAAAAACAAACCAAAGAAAATGGTGCCATCACCCCCACTCCTATGTATATAAACCCACCTACTGTAAATCCTGTACATTTCACAATAAAAAATGGTGCTATTTAGTTTCTATTTCATAAAAGTTCACTCATTTAGATTCTATACATTGTAATGGGCAGTATAAAAAACGTCCTTAAAAATTATTATAAATTTAAAAATATTTTTGCCGAAGGTGTGGGAAGTTAGCCGGTAAAAGTACAACTATAAAATATTTATGAAATTAAAATACAATTGCCGACGAATTTAGGAAGCCTACCGGTAAAAATGTCAGTGAATTTTTTATTAATAATACTAAAATACTTTTGCCGGCGAGTTTGGAAAGTCCGTTGGCAAAAGTTTAAGTGAAAATAATATTAAAAATTATAATTAAATAACTTTTACCGGGGGTTTTAGAAATCCGTTGGCAAAAGTAACTTTACCGACGGCTTATACGAAATTCGTCGGCAAAAGCGCTTTGCCGGTGGCATTTTTTCGTCGGCAAAAAGTTAAAACTTTTACCGGAGGCTTTCGTCTAAGTCGTCGGTAAAAGTAACTTTTACCGACGAACTTCCCAAATTCGTCGGCAAAAGCGCATCTTTGCCGGTAGCATTTTCCGTCGGCAAAAAGTTAAACTTTTACCAGAGGCTTTCGTCTAAGTCGTCGGTAAAAGTGGTAAAAGTGCAATTTCTTGTAGTGTAATTTGATTAAAATATAATTTTTTATGTTATATTTAAAAGTAATTGGGAAGAAATAATTCTAGTCGAAAGCATTTTTAGATAATTTTTAAAGTTGACATGACATTTTAAACATTGTCATAAAAATTGTATTATGATGATCTAATTGAAGTTGAAGAAATAAAACTACAAGAACATGTTGATTTACAATGGCATGCATGCTTGATATGCTTTTAACTTTTAAGATTTTTGGGTCCTTGCTAAAAGCCGATCAACTTGTTGTAGTCCGGGGGGAACACAAGTTTTCCAACCACAAGGGCCGGACCGAGGGCCGGACCTATATAAAGAAGGGACATCGGTGGCACGTGCCACCGTCACTACAAGAAAATTGTTAATCAGTGACGAAAAAAATTTGGTCACTAACAACACAAAATTGGTCACTAAGTCATTTTAGTGACTAAAATTTAGGTGGTCACTTTTCGTCACTAAAGGTCCGTCACTAATTTGCGTTAGTGACCAAAAATGAAAATGGTCACTAATTAGTGACAAAAATAGAGTGGTCACTGTGTTTGTGACGACTAATTTAGTCACTAAATATCGTCACT
Source organism: Arctium minus (assembly GCA_954870635.1). Lineage (NCBI taxonomy): Eukaryota > Viridiplantae > Streptophyta > Magnoliopsida > Asterales > Asteraceae > Arctium > Arctium minus. The sequence goes on from OX941082.1 coordinate 12,559,734, forward strand.
AAACGGAGAAAGTCGTCACTAACTTGATTAAATTAGTGACCATATTAGTGACCACCACAAAATCGGTCACTAATTGAGTTCAAGATAACGGCTCCGTTAAAGTCCGTTAGCACCATTAGTGACCAAATATGTGGTCACTAGTGTTAATACTTGTTAGTGACAAAAGAAAGTGGTCACTAATTATAAAATGTGAAGAAAAAAAATTGTCACTAATTTCTACTATAATTGTTATTGCATTAAAAATAAAACCTAATGATTTATAACAATGAAAATCTAAATTACTAAGATGATATCTTGCTATGATCACCTTGAATATTGTCTTGTTTCTGAGGACTCCCCTTACACATTCCTGCATTGCAATAAAGGAAAAACATTTGAGAATTTGTAGAGCAAAACAAGTCATAAACTTTGATCTTGCTATGATCACCTTGAATATTTCTGAACCTGTGTGAGCATCAACGTCATTTCGCCATAATCATCTGAAAGAGTAATGATACCTTTCCGGAGATCTTGTGCATTTCGCCAATAACAGATGAAAGAAGAGATGATTTCCCTGAACCCACAGTCCCAACAATTGCTGCAAGTTCACCTTTCTTGACTTTAAAGTTCAAGTGATTAACTACACCACCTTCAGCCGCTTCATCTTCCCAGCTGAAAGACCTATCTGTGACCTCAATCGTGGTACTGCCACCGCGATCCTCCCTCCCCTCCACCGCTCCCTCATCTAACTCCTTACTCAACATGAACCCATCTAATCTCCCCAACGAGATCATCGCCTGAGATAGTGAGATCATCGACTGAGGAAATGTCCTAATCGACTCCTGCAAGTTCTTGAACAGCGATGTTGCAGTGAACACTGTACCTGCATCCAAAGGGATCCCAAGAAAAATGGCACTACCGAAAGTTCTGTAAAAAGAAATGGCTGAAAATGAAAGAGAAAAGAACCTGTTAGGATCTATTTTCTTTGTAAAAAGAAATGGGTGAAAATATCAAACACCTGGATGCAACTTTCTTGCTCCTCCAACCTACATACCTAAATTCACAAAAGTACTTATACTAGCTTTATTTCATTGTCAAAATAAAGCTACTAGCTTTCCAACCTGAGACTGAATTTCACATTTACCAAATCCTAAACACATTCCCACTCCCAGTGTAGAAATGAGAAAAATGTGGGAATCAAAATGAAATAAGGTTGTCATCTTCTATGAGTTGTTGATCCATAACACCAATTCGTAAATTCTTATCTAGGACCTCTAACTAATATAACTCAACTTGTTACCAAAATTTAGTAGGTAAAATATCTCAATTATCAAAAATTTGATTCCCTACTAGTGCTCTAACTCAGAGTATGAATCACATTCAAGAATCGTTTTTTATGATGATCTGCAAAATACCCACAAATTAAAATCATCATATATATTAACACGAGTTCGTTTTAAGTGTTCTTCAAAATACCCATAACAGAAAACAAAAATTGAACAAAAATTAGACAAGAATAGTATGAGGGTGTTTACCTTTTTCACCGACATTAGATGGTGATGAAAGGGAGTCCCTATGAAACACAATTTTGCATATATTAATTAACAACAATTATTGAACAATTATTGGAAAGTTTTCTAGCACAGTATTGAACATTTACTCAACTGCTTCTTTGAATTGCGACTTCTAAGTCCTCTACAGGGTTTGAGTATTCTTTTGGTTTAACTGGATAACGTGGGCTGTTTCTTGAAAGGAAAATAGTAAACCAAACCAAGCAAAACGAACCCAATATATCCCACCCGGAGATGGTGACTTGGGGTGGGATGTACACAGACTTGTCCTCTACCTTGAAGTGCAGAGCGGTAGTGTGTGCGAAAAAAGAAAACTTGATTAAAAAGTTTGAACAATTTGAAAAAAAAGAAGTCTTCAAGGGAAACATTAGTACCAGACTACCAGCATGTCCAGTTGTTATAGCTTCTTGGGCTCTTCTTGCTATGTGCTTAATTTCTAATATCAATTCAGCAAGCTACACAGTAACAGGAAGCAATACAAGTAAGGCAAAGGCATACGATCTGTTTCCATAGACAGCCTAAACTTCTACTGCAGAGCATGATAGTAGTTTGGAAGAGGAATTCCATGTTTGCAATGTGGGCAAAATATTATTGTCTATTGAACGATAACCATAATAAATAGTTAAAACAATCAAACTATTCATCAATAGACATTAAAATGGCAGCTCTTCAATAAAAAAAATATCTAAAAGTATAGTTAAAACAGTCAAACTATTCATCAATAGACATTAAAATGGCAGCTCTTCAATAAAAAAATATCTAAAAGTTAGAAGAATCAGGTAGTTTGAGAAAACAAAGACTAATATAATCATTGTGCATATGACACGGTCATAGCTATGAAGAAGAAGTGAGTAAGAATATTGCAGATCGAGGATCTATAATTGCCTCAAAAGGTCCCTTCTGAAACACGAAGTTCTGACCCCGGAGGGATAATATCAACCACTTGCTTAATATCTTTAGTGTGAAATCATTGAATTCACAAAGGAGGAGGTGGATGCACTATTGAATGAGAGGTTTAAAGGGAAAAAGTTTGATTCAAAGGTCTGACTTATGTTATGTCATCTTATGCTGCAATACCATTCATATAGCATATCGAGTTGCTGTGACCATAGAAAGAAACAATATATATATATATATATATATATATATATATGCAATATCGGTGTTGCAATTCATTTGTTTTTTAGAGCTAATGTTATCATAATGTCTTTTAACTATGTCTTGGGCTTCTTCTTTTGTTCAGTGGGGACGATTGGGGGGGGGGGGGGGTGGGGTGGGGTTAGACAACTTTCAGCATAAAGAAAAACAAACCCTTATACCCTGATAGGGGGTGGGGGTAGACAACTTTCAACATAAAGCAGGTGGCTTGTTTGTTCCAAAAATACTTACTATTCAGCATCCCTCAAATGCTGTTCCAATTTTCATGTGAGGCTTAGTTAAATGAAATGAGAATAAGCAACATAGTAATGATAAGGAATGATCAAAACAAAGAGATCATAACAAAAAATGGAATCAATTGTGAGAAAGATTTATAAACTAATTTCCATAAGAATGCTATGTAAACACACATATAGGTGACCAATATTTTTGAAAATAGTGTAAAAAAAGAAGACTCACGCAAAAGTTGTGTACCCAGTCCCAGCATTAGCAACAGATAAAAGGGCGGCTGCATGTGACCCAGAGTCCTGTCCACTGTGGTGGTCAGAGGATGTCTTCTGTCCCCATCTACCTGAGAAAATGATAAAAACAATAATAATATGTAAACACATTAGCTTGGAGTTTGCATACACTATGTTTTATTTCAAATCTACAAGCCAATGTATGCTTTTGAGTGATTTGAGTTTCTATTTTTATTATTAGTATGGATATATTTTGAACCTCAACGAAGCTTTTCCTGTTTGAACATAATTGGCAGTTGAGTGGTTTGCAAACATGAACCGTAACCAAACACATGTCAAGCGATACAAGATTGATTAACACAACAATCCAAGACTAAAATCGCCTTCAAGATTCCAAGTTATAGTATCATACCTTTATTGGGGTTGTACATAAGTATGGAACCTCTGGCCAGGTACCAACTTCTGATTCACAGTACGGAGCACTGCCACATTCGCTGAATAGTTCATAAACAAATATACATCAAATGAGAAGACATTCATCAAACTGATCATTTATACTCGAGACAAGATGTCTTTTTCCATGTCTTAACTCTCAATGGGGGAAATACAGACATCTAGCCTAAAAGAGAGAAATGGTGTGAGCGGGATTATCTTTGCTATAGAACTTTTACAGGTGTTATATGATTGTTAATCATAATTATGGTCAAGGGGATCAACTATCTTTCCTATACCACCCTTTGGGAAAGCTAGAAGGATGATAATCAATATCTCAAACCAATACAAGGACTTGAAAATGGTGCAGAATTTTATTTATACAACAAATTAAAAAAGGTCACATACATTGTATGTCTAATTTGCATCATCATGATACATGCAACAACTCGTTAAGAACATATAAGATCATGAATGCAACAACCATATATAATTGGTAGGCAATAAGCAACTGTTCTGAAGAAGTTGATAAGTAGTTAATCGATAGGCTCAACTATATATGTTCTATCATTTTGTTGTCTTACTTTGTTAGCTGTATCAAGACTCAGGTGAGTTGCAGTTCAGTACTATTAAGTTGTTGGGTTAGTACAATTAACAATTAAACACATATAGTAAGTACTAAGTGAGAAAATTATGCCATGTAAGATTGACACTTAAGTGAGATAAACTTAGGTGTAGCTCAAAAGCTATTACACATTAATACTATGATACAGTACCAAGTGAGAAAAAGCATGACACATAAGATTGTCACTTAAGGAGCTAAGCTTGAGTGCAATGGTGATGCTAGCCAGGAAAATCACTTGTACAAATGAATAATCATATCCCAAATCAGTCCCGCCATCCATTAAATCGCAAATCACTTTTCATTTGAAACTTAAATTTCAATTAGACAATTAAATAGAACTAACCTGAAATGCAAGTTTCAACTAACCTGAAATCCAACCAGAGGACAGAACTAGGCTTGAAAATCGCTTTTATTTGAAGGCGTTAGAGTTGAAATAGTTGGAAATCAGTGATTGTAGGCTGGAATTGGCGATGCCTATTTGAATCGATCCTACAAATTAGCTCAAAATTTAGATAGAACGCTAATTATAGTACAATGAAAAACATCAACCAAAGAGAAATCGTGAACAGAAAACAGAACTAGGGCTCGAATCAAACCAGAAAATAGAACCAGGGCTGGAAATCGTTATTATTTGAGATCCTGGGAGTCCAAATCGCTGGTAATCGCAGGGAGATGGAAATCGATTCACAAAGATTGAGAGTTCGACGCGATGAATCGATATCAATTGTTCGACAGTGATGAATCGCAGATGGATGACTTTTTTGGACTTCTGAAAATTGCAATGAATTTGTATTAGTGGGTTAAATGAGATCCACTAACCTCATGGGCTTACATAAAATGATAAGGTTAAAATATTACTTTTATTTTCTAAATATTATTGAAAATATAAATTAAAATTTATTTTACATCATAAAATATATAATAATATTGTTTCTTATTTGTTAAAAAATGTGAATTTAGTGACTACTATTTTTGGTCATTAATCATTTAAAATTAGTGTCTACTTATTTTTGCGTCACTAAAACCTCCAACTTAGTGACCATTTTTTTTGTCACTAACATTCATAAATAATATTACTAAGTAACACCAACTAGACTAGTTAGTGGCCATTATTTTGGGTTACTAATCATCTTAAATTAGTGACTATTTATTTCTTAGTCACTAAAATTTCCAACTTAGTGATCATCATTTTTTGTCATTAACATTATTAAGTAACACCAACTAGCTAGTGACTACTATTTTTGGTCACTAATCATTTCAAATTTGTGACGACATGTTTTTTGGTGACTAAAACTTCCAACTTAGTGACTATCATTTTTTTTGTCACTAACCTTTCAACTCAATGACTATTATTTTGGTCATTAAACAGTGAATTTATAATATTAGTGACGAAATAAATAGTCGTCACAAATTTAGTCATTAAAATAGACTAATATAAAAAATCTTTTTTTTACATGAGAAATAGTGACCACTTAGTGACCAAACTTATTTATTGTCACTAAAAATTCATACTAGTGACCAAAAATTAATGACGACCTTTTTTATCGTCACTAACATCACAATTAGTGACAAAAATATATGTCGTCACTAAAATTTTGGTCACTAATTAAGCATTTTCTTGTAGTGCGTATTATCTCTCCGCCGAAAGGTTAAAAATTTTACGTTTATGAAAGGTGCAACCGTATCGTTTTAAAATGTGCCACCGTATGATATTCAAAAGTTGAAGAAGGTGCAACCGTACTTTGTAATCAACCAAAAAACCAAAAAGAACTCTTGAAATCAACCCAAAAAACCGAAAAAGTCCCTTGAAATCGATAAAAAAAACTTAAATATTCCTCGAAATCAAGCAAAAAACTATAAAAATCCTTTAAAATGGTGGAATTAGGCTAAAAATACATCGGGTGATGAAGTGAATGCAATTATATCAAACAATATAAACTCTACTTGACAGCTTCTATAAAAGTGGATTTTTTTTTTCACAACCTAACTCCACTTCTAAGTTGAAACAACATCTACTTCTAATCTTCTATGTTCTATTAAACAACCTAAATTCAGTGGTAGACATTTCATAAAGACCCAAATACCCAATCAAACAAATTAAAACCCAATCAAAGTAATCAAACAAATTTAAACAATTAAACGAGTAAACCTAATCAATCAAACTCAAACAAGTAATGGAGGTTGCCGCCGCTGCCGCCGCTGCCGCCGCTGCCGCCGCTGCCGCCGCTGCCGCCGCTGCTATTGTCTGGATGGGAAATTAAGTAATCACCTTTAGATACGCTTCTCACTTTTGTAATGTAGTTTCTTCTCTAAAAATCACCTTTAATACGCTTCCAAAACCTTCTCTAAAACTTCCTTCTCTAAAAAGCCCATTCCTTGTAGTGCAACAATTAAAAGGTCAAATATCTTGTGTCGTTGGGCGATACTGCGATAGTCGATAGAGACATAGTCACATAGAGCGATTGAGGAGACTGGACGATAGCGGATAATAGGAGATGAGGGTTTGGACTTTGGACTGAGTCAAACTTTTAGTTATTCTTATTGAACTCGACTGAAGGTGGGGAGCCAAATCGAAAAAAAAAATTATAACTTGAAGGCGCCATCCTCTCTATATCAATTGCAAGAAAGCTCAGGGGCCTTGACCCCTAATAGCCCCAAGAGCCATCCGCCCCTGGTTGTAGCCTAGGCCTAGCGAGGTTTTTTCTTTTAGATATATAGAAAATGTGTACAATGTATATTGTGTATCACTTTATATAACAAAATAAAATTAATAATATGTACAATGATACTTTTTAATTTGGATGCGGTAACTTGGAAAGTTGGTTAATTTATTCAAATTCACATACTATACTATATAGAATTCAAATACTTGCAACATAATTCAAGATTTTTTTTTTCGCAAAGTTAACACTTAACACGACAAACTAAGTTAACAACATAAGTAATATATATTGTTCTTATTTTCGTTGTAGGAAAAAACAGAAAATTGCAACTGCTTTATAACGATTTACATCACAAAATAAACATGTCTTGCTTAATGAACACAAATAAAAAATATGTGGATAGGGGTTGCACAGCCATTCATATGAATATGAACACTTCTTACCATAATATATTGTTTTGTATTTTGTCATGTCATGTTAAAACAAAAATGTACGCTTGTATAGCTTTTATCATTTATCCTTTGGAAAACATATTTAATGCCACTATTTTCTTGTCTTTCTCCCCATATATGTGGAGGAATGTGATTCTGACACGGTATTGATTCCGATGTTAACAGTGGTCTAGTGGGTAACATGTTGAACTTCAAATAAAGAATAGTGAAATAACAATAGAATGAGATTAATGAACCATAGATTATCAAAAAGCATAAATTTATCACAACTCATTAAGAAACACAACATATTGATTCGTTTAAACTTGTTTCTAACCCTTTCTCGTGGTTCTAAAATGTTCTTTCAAGAACCTAAACCTTAAGAAACATATAAATCCATCATTTTCAAGGTATAATAGATGCAAAGATAGGGGCATATGCTTGCTAAAATTCACTGGTGGTGTAGTTTAATAGCTTCATGACCTAATTTAAGAACATTTTGAAGTACTATTAAAGAAGTATATCCCTTGGATGAATCATTAAATCCTTAGAGGGAATAGAAACTATGGGTTCCTTCCCTTATTTAAAAAAGAAATCATGGATTTGTTTTCACCTTGGAAATGGGACACTCTTCATATATATGAATATATTATTATCCCAAATATAACTTTATGGTTTATAATCATAATCATAATCATAACCATAATCATAATCATACACTATTCGATATTTATAGACCATCGATATTTATAGACCATCTTTTTTCATGCGCCTTCGATGTCAATGTTAAATTGCAACAACACATCGTCGAGGTATTTGTGCTTCGTTGGTAGGGCTTTTTTCTACATTCAAGGGGATCTAAAGGGGGAACTTCATATCCAACTATATATTTTTGGCACAAATCCAGAAATGGTTTATTCCCTAAAATTACCCTAGCAAATATTAGAAGAACAAATTAGGATATCAAGTTTAACATGCAAACTCTTTGTAGCAATGTGCTAGCTAGCTAGATTACACGACATAAGACAAACACAAAAATCAAAAGAATCCGTGTTGCATTGCATTCACGTGTCAAGGATTAGATTCACAATGGTTTTAAAGGACCTAGGGATCACATGCAATGATCCCATGAAAGAGCTAGCTATATGTATACCACCGAAAGAAACCACCCCCCCCCCCCATATATATATATATATATATATATATATATATATATATATATATTGGAAGGATATTTTGCAACCCTGAAAAAGGTTGCAACCTTTGCAACCCACATCTTAACCGTTGGATTCATGATCGACGGTTATTTTATTTTTATTTTTCTGTTTTTTTAATTAAAAATATTGGGCCCCATATCTATTGTAACCGCCGATCATGAATCTGACGGTTAAGATGTGGGTTGCAAGGTTTGCAACCTTTTTTAGGGTTGCAAATAAAACAACCCCTATATATATATATATATAGGGAGAGGTTCATTTGAGAAATGGTAAATGTATGAGAAATAGAGAAGTAATCTTAGCCATTCATCTGGTCAACATTTGCGACTTTGACCGCGAAGCATCGGACAGGGCCGGTCCTGAGGTTTCGGATGCCCATGGCAAAAAGCCAAAAAGATGCCTTTAATATATGAAGGGATGGGTTCCAGTGAGAAAGGATAAGAAGGGATCTCCACCATTGGATCAATCCTAATTGAAGATCAACACTAATGAGATGCACCTGATCAATTACCGTGAGAAGCGCAATTCATGGGGGTGGGGGTGAGATTAAAAGTGATCAAGGTCCGGATCCCTTCTTAGACTTGTCAATTTAACTCTTATTCTCACACGATCCTTCGTCATATATGAATATAAAAGAAAACAAATAGGCAATTTGTTGGGTCAGAAATGTGTTAAGTCCAGATAGTGCTGCTAAAGTGTTGAAGATTACTACTGCTGAAGACTTTAGTACTGTTACTTGAATATTACTACTGCTAGAAGTATTACTACTTCTTGAAGAATTACTACTGCTAGTAGTTAGTACTGCTTGAAGAGTTAATACTGCAAGTTGGAAGTTACTACTGCAAGCATGGTTAGTACTGCTATTGATTAGAAGATGCTGCTGAAGATTAATGCTGCTCATGATGATAAAGATGGATTGGTTGCTTAAAACGAAAGACAAGGAGATTAAAGATAATTATGGATTGGATGTTGAAGATCAACTTTAATTTAATAATTATCTTGTAATCTGTTATGTATATATAGATATAGAGATACAGAATAGACATAGAGAATACGTATTGTTTTTGTTCTAGAGAGAATTAGCCTCAAGATTGTTAGAAATCTTTTCTTTAGAGAAGTATTGAACGTCTGTTGAGCCTGTTCAACAGATTGAGGCTGTGGTTGTAATCATTAAGTTAATTCAATATAACTTGTGATTTGATCTCATATACTGTTCCATTGATTTACTGTTAAAGTGTTGTTCCGCAAACTTCTTTAACATAGTTTCTGAGTGTTTAGTTTAAATTCTTGTTTCGAATTTCGATCCTGACAAGTGGTATCAAAGCTGAAGGAACTCAGAAATCAATAATCATCATGGACAGATCACATGACAGTGTTCTTGTTTCAAAGGTTCCCATGCTCAAACCTAATGAGTTTGACATGTGGAAAATCAGGATCAGGCAGTATATTCTTCTTACAAATTACTCAATGTGGGATATCATTGAGAATGGTCCCTCCAATGTAGGAGAGATTGGAGCAGATGGCAAGAGACCTCCACCAAAGACTGATGGAGAAAGAAAGATGAGGCAGATTGAGATGAAAGCCTTGAGCACTCTGCTCTTGGCAATTCCTAATGAATATCAACATCAGTTTTGCAACTGTGCTGATGCCAAAATCCTGTGGAATGCTTTAGAGAAGAGGTTTTCAGGAACCAAAAGCACTAAGAGGAATCAGAAAGCAATTCTCAAGCAACAATATGAAAATTTCATGTCTACAAAGAATGAGTCTATGACTTAAACCTTTGATAGGTTCAACAAGTTGATTGGAGAATTGTCCACTGTTGGTGTCAAGATGGACCAGGATGATGTCAACAGAAAGTTTCTAAGATCTCTTGGTGAAGAATGGGTAATGTATACTGTATCATTCAGACAGAATGATAATCTGGAGGATAAGGAACTAGATGACCTCTACAATGATCACAGGGTGTTTGAAGCAGAAGTTGAATCTAAGAAGAAGCCATCTGGATACTCTCACAATGCTGCTCTTCTATCATCTACTACTGATTCTTCTGCTAATACTGAATCAGTTAGTGCTGCTCATGGCTCAAAACAGGATGGATCCAATGATTCTGTTTTGGAAGATTTCCTTGCTTGCCATGCTAAATCTACTCTTATTAATGATGATCTGGAGCAGATCAATGTTGATGATCTTGAAGAGATGGACATCAAGTGGCAAATGGCAATGCTCACCATGAGAATCAAAAGATTCATTAAAAGAACTGGAAGAAACAACTTTGCCATGAGAAGAGAAGATGGTGCTGGATTTGACAAATCCAAGGTGGAATGCTACAAGTGTCATAATCTGGGGCACTTTGCAAGAGAATGCAGAGGAGGAATTTCTCAACAGCATGGAAGCAACAATCAACAATCAAAGTCCACTAGCTATAACAGGAACCCATCTCAAGCACTTGTCTCACAAGATGGAATGGGATTTGATTGGAGTGATCAAGCAGATGAGGCAATCCAGAATCAAGCATTGACGGCTGAGGTTTCAGAGTCTTCAAGCACTGCAATCTCCACAGAGGTAAAATCTAAATTATGCTCTAAAGCCTGTCTTGAAACTATTAAGAAGTACAGGGATCACAATCAGAGCATGTGTGATGATCTTAAAAGGTTGGAGCAACACAGGAGAGAGTCTAATTTAATCATTGTGAATTTTGAAGAACAAATTAAGGCATATCAGGATAATGAACTTCAACATTCATATGATCAAAACTATTGGAAGTGGGAGAAGAAGAGTTAGAGATTAAGCTAGAGAAGGCTAGAGAAGAATGTGAGAAAGTCAGAAGTGAATTTGAGAAGGCCAAATTAGACATTGAGAAATTTTCCAATGCCTCTAAAGCAATGGACACTTTACTCAAATCTCAAGTTCATGAAAAACTGAAGAGAGGTATAGGATATAATAACACCCCTCCACCTTACAACAACAACTATATTCCACCCACTTCAGACCTCTTAGAAAGGCAAGATAAGAATGACTTACCTACAGGAGCCACAGAAGTAGATCCACTAGATACAGTAGTGGTTGAGGCAGAATCTGAAGAAGAGAACACTAAGGATAAGAATAAGGAAGACCAGAAAGAAATTCCCTTAGAAAACCATATTCTTACAAATGAAAGGGGAGGTAAACCATTTGTCAAGAGTGCGAAAGTGGAGAAGTCTAAGATTGGGGAAGAGACTGTTAAGAGTGAGAAAGCTGAGACCTCCAGGAAAGGGAAGGAAAAGGTGCAGGGAAATCACTATATGCAAACTATTGTTGTAAATCCCTGTACTTGTCAACAGAACAAGCCTCATCAACATGATAAAATAAGGGGAAATCAGAGAAACAGAAATAACCAGTGGGCTCAAAAACAGGGAATTGATCTAAGCAAAATCAACAGACCAAAGCCTTGTTTTATTTGTGGCAAGTTGAATCATTTAGCCAAACACTGTAATTTCAATCCTGTTAACCAAAGAATTACTTTTCAAAGGCAAACACAAAATTCTGTTGGTTATAGGAAGCAATCAAGGAACCACATGGCTGCTAATGTGAGAACAACACCAATGAAAACTGGGACTGCAAAATCTCATATTCAGAATAAGTTTTCTAAAGAAAAAGAAAATACTCCAAGCAAAGCAAGGAGTAACTCAAAGAATAGGAAAGCAAACAAATGTGTCTTAATTTGGGTCCCAAAAGAAACTAAACCTGTTAGTACTGCTACCTCAAATAGTATTGCTAACAGAAATAGTGCTGCTGATAGCAATACTACTGCTGACCAAGTTAGTACTGTTAATAAAGTTAGTACTGCTAACCAAGTTAGTACTGCTAATGAGGATAGTACTGCTAACAAAGTTAGTGCTGCTGACCAAGTTAATACTGCTAACAAGGATAGTACTGCTATCAGTGTTAATACTGACATGCCTATAATTAAGACAAAGTATTCCAGTCATGAGATTCCTGACTCTGATCATCTCATCAAGACTAAGCTTAATGAATATGAGTATGTTGATGAGAAAGGGCAACCCAAGACCACTTTGGCTTGGGTTCCCTCAAGAAACTAACTGTTTTATCTTATGTGCAGGGTAACCAACAGCTCAAGGGGAAGAGCATTTGGCATGTAGATAGTGGTTGCTCTAGGCACATGACAGGTAACATGTCCTGCCTTCAAAATTTCAAAAGATTTGATGGAGGACGTGTTGCTTTTGGTGACAATCCAGCAGGAGGTAAGATAAGTGGTAAAGGTATGGTTTCAAAAGGTAAGATGACTTTTGAAGATGTTTACTATGTTGAGCAATTGAGATACAACCTGTTAAGTGTATCACAGGTGTGTGACAAGAAACATAGTATATTATTTAGTGATACTGAATGTATTATCCTTGCTCCAGGATTCAAGGTAGTTGATGAAAATATGATACTACTTAGAACTTCTAGAAAGGATAATGTTTATTGTTTGGACTTAGAGAATGTTTCATCTGATTCATCATTAAACTTTTTGTTTTCAAAAGCTTCTTTAGATGAATCATCTCTTTGGCACAGAAGGATGTGTCACATGAATTTTAAAACTATGAATAAACTTGTGAAAAACAACCTTGTAATAGGTTTGCCTCAAAAAGTGTTTTCATGTGATGATCATTGTGTTGCATGTCTTAAAGGCAAACAACACAAAACTTCTCATAAGTCCAAAGAAATAAACACAATCTCATCACCTCTTCAGTTATTGCATATGGATCTTTTTGGTCCTACAAATGTGATGAGTATTGGTAAGAAATCCTACTGCTTAGTCATTGTTGATGATTTCTCTAGGTTTACTTAATTGGGTATATTTTCTAAGGACTAAGGATGAGACAAGTGGACTGATTAAATCCTTTGTTCTTAGGATTGAAAACCAAACAAATCTAAGAGTTAAAGTCATCAGATATGATAATGGAACTGAATTTAAAAACAATGACTTAAACAACTTTTGTGAGACTAAAGGTATTGAGAGACAATTCAATGCTCCTAGGACTCCTCAACAGAATGGTGTTGCTGAGAGGAGAAATAGGACATTGATTGAGGCTGCTAGATCTCTGTTGGCAGATTCAAAATTACCAATTACTTTTTGGGCAGAAGCAATTAATAATGCTTATTATGTCCAAAACAGAGTTCTAGTTGTCAAATCCCAAGGTAAGACACCTTATGAACTTTTCAAAAAGAAGAAACCTTTTATTGGATTTTTCAAACCTTTTGGGTGTCCTTGCACAATCCTCAATACCAAATCTCATTTAGGCAAGTTTGAAAGCAAAGCTGAGGATGGATTCCTTGCTAGATACTCCTCTCAGAGTAAGGCATATAGAGTTTTCAATAGTTCTTCCAGGATTATAGAGGAAAGTGACAATGTCAAATGCAATGAGAACACACCAAATCCAAGTGGTGCAGGTCCTGATTGGCTATTTGACATTGATTCACTAACTAACTCTTTGGGCTTTAGTGATGAGCAAATTGCAGGAACCAGTTCAGAAAAGATACAAGCACAGAAACCAGAGTTTGTGCTGTTCCTTATACCTAAAGTTGATGCTGCTGAATTCTGTCAACAAGAAAAGAAAGATGATTCAGAAACAGAGAATTCTGAACCAGAACAGGATGAAGATGATAAAGGTGATGAAGAGGATATAGGTGAAAAGGAGGATGCTCATCCTTCAGGTTCAGGAACTGCAGGTCCTGAAATGCCCAAATTGTCAGAAGATGATACTGATGAAGAAAACTCTTCATTATTTGGTGGGAACACTCCTGAAAAGAATGACTCTAATCTGGATGAAAATATTAATGAGGAGGCTGCCCATCAAACAAGAACTCAGAAGAATCATCCTCCTCAGTTGGTGATTGGTGATATCAATTCTCCAAGGAGCACAAGGCATCAAAGTAAGTTAGGAGGATTGAAAGACTTGCAGTCAGGTTTGTTATCTTGTTTTATATCCCAGATTGAACCCAAGAAGGCTTATGATGCAATGAAAGACCCAAGATGGATAGAAGCAATGCAAGAGGAGCTGCTGCAGTTTGTGCTGCAAGATGTGTAGGATCTGGTTGACCTTCCACAAGGACACAGGGTAATTGGAACTAAATGAGTTTTCAGGAATAAGAAAGATGAGAGAGGTATAGTGATAAAGAATAAGGCCAGGCTTGTGGCACAAGGGTACACTCAAGAAGAGGGAATAGAGTATGAAGAAGTGTTTGCCCCAGTAGCCAGAATTGAGGCAATTAGGTTGTTTCTAGCCTATGCTTCTTTCATGAAGTTTAGAGTATATCAGATGGATGTTAAGAGTGCATTCCTATATGGGACAATTGATGAAGAAGTGTATGTTTGTCAGCCTCCAGGGTTTGAGAATCCTACCTTTCCTGACAAAGTATACAAATTAAAGAAGACACTCTATGGGCTACATCAAGCACCAAGAGCATGGTATGACACTCTGTCTACCTATCTCTTGGAAAATGCATTTGAAAGGGGAATCATTGACAAGACCCTTTTCATCAAAAGGAAGAAGAAGGACATCCTGCTTGTTCAAATATATGTGGATGATATCATCTTTGGATCCACAAAAGATTATATGTGCAAGGAATTTGAGGAATTGATGCACAAAAGGTTCAAGATGAGCTCTATGGGTGAACTAACATTCTTCCTTGGGCTACAGGTTAAACAGAAGCCAGATGGTATTTTCATAAGTCAATCCAAGTATGTGCAGGATATACTTACAAAGTTTGGATTTTCAGAAGCAAAGCCTGCAAGCACACCTATGGAAACACACAAACAGATCACTGCAGATCTTGAGGGGGAGGATGTGGCTGTTCATCATTATAGATCTATGATAGGCTCCCTCATGTATCTAACAGCTTCAAGGCTAGACATTATGTTTGCTGTATGTGTGTGTGCCAGATTTCAAGTGAGGCCTAAGCAGTCTCACTTTCAAGCAACCAAAAGGATATTCATATATCTCAAAGGACAACCTAGGTTGGGTCTTTGGTATCCTCATGACTCACCATTTGATCTAATTGCATATTCAGATAGTGATTTGGGTGGTGCAAACTTGGATAGAAAGTCAACATCAGGAGGATGTCAGTTTTTGGGTGCAAGACTAGTTTCATGGCAGTGTAAAAAACAAACCACAGTGTCCACCTCTACAACAGAAGCAAAGTATATAGCTGCTGTAAGCTGCTGCTCACAGGTGCTATGGATTCAGAATCAGATGTTGGACTATGGTGTTACTTTTCTTCACACTCCCATCTTCATTGATAACAACAGTGCTATAAGCATTGTTAATAATCTAGTGAAGCATTCAAAAACCAAGCATATAGAAACCAGGTACCATTTTATTAGGGATTGCAATGAAAAGAAGTTAATTCAGGTTTTGAAAGTACACACAAGTAACCAATTTGCTGATATATTCACCAAAGCTTTTGATGTGGGTAGATTCACATTCTTGGTCACAAGTGTAGGCATGATAAACACTGAATAAGCCTCTTTTGATTTTCTTTATGTACCATTTCTGTATAGCTTCTTTCATGTTTACTTTCTCATATTGTATTGTGCATGGTGCTGCTAACTATTTGTGTCTAAGTGTTTCAGATTACCTTGCTGATTAGAAACTTAGTACTTCTGGTTAAGTTATGTTGGGAACTGAAGATTTGTTTAAGTATGATTACTGTTGCCAGTACAACATGGTTACTAATGCTGAGACAAGTTACTACTGCTGAGTCAAATTACTACTGCTTGTAGAAATTAATACTGCTAAGCATAGTTACTACTGCTGGTGAAGATTAATACTGCTCAGAGTGTTAATGATGCTATGACTTAATACTGCTTATGTGATTAAGACGCACAGATCAAGGTTTGAAGATAATCATGGAAGGTTGAAGATAATTATGGAAGAATATACTGAAGATCTTTTATGTTTTGTAATTATCTTTTATTTTCAGTATATGTATAGAATTATTCAGAATAGTTTGTAAGACGAGTATTCTGAGTTTTTTGTTTGGAGAGAGAATTAACCTCAAGGTTTACAACCCTAGTTCTAGAGAAGTAGAATTCGTCTTGGTGAGCCTGTTCATCAAGATTGAGGTTTTGTGTGAAAGCTTGTAACTTTAATCATTCAATAAAGTTTACAAGTTGTGATTTCTATTTTACTGTTACATTGATATTTGAATATTAAAGTGTTTTTCCGCAACTTCTTTAATATTGTTTCTGAGTTTCATTATTCTTGTTAAGAATCAGATCCTGACAAGTGGAATCAGAGCCTAGTATTCTCAGAAACCTTCATTCATCATGGAAAACACAGTTGAATCAAACAGTACTCTTGTTTCAAAGGTTCCTATGCTCAAACCTAATGAGTTTGACATGTGGAAAATTAGGATCAAGCAGTACATTCTCCTTACAGACTTTTCTATGTGGGACATTGTTGAGAATGGTCCCTCTGTTGAAGGTAAAATTGGACAAGATGGAAGAAGACCACCTCCAAAAACTGATGCTGAGAAGAAAGTGAGACAATTGGAGATGAAAGCCTTAATCACCCTGCTTTTGGCCATTCCTAATGAGTATCAACATCAGTTTCAACACTACACTGATGCCCAGATTCTATGGAATGCTTTAGAGAAGAGATTTGCTGGCACCAAGAGCACTAAGAGGAATCAAAGGGATATTCTCAAGCAGCAATATGAGAATTTTACATCTTCAAAGAATGAGTCTATGACTCAAACTTTTGATAGATTCAATAAGTTAATTGGTGAGTTGGCTACTGTTAGAGTCCAGATAGAACAAGATGATATCAACCGAAAGTTTCTCAGATATCTTGGAGATGAATGGACCATGTACACTGTTTCATTCAGACAGAATGACAAATTGGAAGAAAAGGAACTGGATGATCTGTACAATGATCTGAGAGTGTTTGAATCTGAGGTGGAAGCAAAGAAGAAGCCTACTGGATATGTTCATAATGCTGCACTCCTTTCAGCATCAACTGATTCTACTGCTAACCCTGAATCAGTTAATGCTGCCAGTGGAGTAAATCAAGAAAAAAGGCAATGAATCTGTTTTTGAAGCCTTTCTTTCCAGCCATGGTAACTCCTCTTTAATCAATGATGACTTAGAACAGCTTCATCCTGATGATCTTGAAGAGATGGATATTAAATGGCAGATGGCCATGCTTTCTATGAGGGTGAAGAAGTTCATCAAGAGGACTGAGAGGAACAACTTCTCCCAAAGAAGAGAAGATGGAGTAGACTTTGATAAGTCAAAGGTGGAGTGCTACAAGTGTCATATGAAGGGACACTTTGCCAGGGAATGCAGAAGTGGAGTGTCTCAAAACAATCACCAACAAGCTCAGACTGGAAGCTTCAACCAGAACAGAAACTCTGCTCAAGCTCTGGTTTCTCAACAAGGAATGGGGTTTGACTGGAGTGATCAAGCAGAAGAGGCCATTCAAAACCAAGCTCTCATGGCAGAGGTATCTGATCTTCCAACTGAGGTACTCTCTAATCTCTATTCTCAAACTTGTATAGACACTGTTAAAAGGTACAGGGATCACAACCAGAGTATGAGTGATGACCTTAAGAGGTTAGAAAAGGATAGAAAAGACTATGTGAAAATTGTTGAGAGGTTTGAGGAACAAATTAAAGGTTTCCAAGCCAATGAACTTCAACACACATATGATACAAATTACTGGAAGTGGGAGAAAAATGAGCTAGAAATCCAACTGAGAAAGTCCAGAGAGGAGAATGAAAAGTTGAGAGGAGAGCTAGCCAAGGTTAAGCTGGATGTGGAAAAGTTTTCATATGCTTCTAAAGCCATGGATTCAATTCTAAAGGTCCAAATCCATGATAAGCTTAAACCAGGAATTGGGTACAATACCACACCACCACCATACAACAACAACTACATCCCTCCTAAATCAGACTTACTAGAGACCAAGGATAGGAAGGACTTGCATGAGGGAGCCACTAAGATAGATCCTTTAGATGAAGTAGTTGTTAAGGACAAGACTGAGAAAGAAGCTGGTAAGAGTAAGGATAATATTGTGAGTGGTGAGATTCCCTTAGAAAATAACATTCTTACCAATGAGGGTGGTGGAAGGGATTGGGTCAAATCTGATGATGTAGAGAAGAGTGAGGGAAAGTCTAAAAAGGTCCATTACAAGCAGACTACAGTTGTGAATCCTGTTCTTTGCAAACAGTGTGCATGTAATAAGTCTGAGCCCCTAAAGCATGATAAAAGGAGGGGCAATCAAAGAAATTGGAATAATCAGTGGGCTCAGAAACAAGGAGTTAATCTGAGTAGAATCATCAGACCAAAACCTTGTTTCATATGTGGCAAAATGAACCATCTTGCCAAGCACTGTTATTTTAATCCTATTAACCAAAGGATAAATTTTCAAAGATCTGTGCAAAAACCCTGTGGTTATAGGAAGGATGAAAGGAACCATGTGGCTAAGAAACCTGTTAAATCTAAAAGCCACATGAAGAAAAAGACTGTAAAAGAGAGTGTCAAGATGTGGGTTCCCAAAAGCACTAAAACTGTTAGTACTGCTACCACAAATAGTGCTGCTGACAAAGATAGTGCTGCCAGAAGCAATACTGCTGCTATCAATGTTAGTGCTGCTGAGAGTATTAGTACTTCTAAAACTAACATTGTTAGTACTTCATCAGATGTTAATACTGCTAACTCTGTTAGTGCTTCTAACAAGGTTAGTACTGCTAAACATGTTAGTGCTGCTAACTTTGTTAGTACTTCTAAAATTAGTACTGCTTCTAGTGTTTGTGCTTCTATACCAATCATCTTGAAAAAGTACTCTAGTAAAGAGTATTCTAAATTTAAAAATCTCATCAAAAAGGAGTGCAAGTACTTTGATGAGAAAGGGAGGCCCAAGACCACTTTGGCTTGGGTTCCCAATCAATACTAAATGATTTATCTTATGTGCAGGGCAACCAGCAGCTCAAAGGAAAGAGCATTTGGCATTTTGATAGTGGTTGCTCTAGGCGCATGACAGGGAACATGGCTTGCCTCAAGAATTTCAAGAAAATTGATGGAGGGCATGTTGCCTTTGGTAATACTCCAGATGGAGGTAAGATTAGTGGTAAGGGAGATGTAACAAAAGGTAAGATGACCTTTGAAGATGTTTACTATGTTGAGCAGTTAAGGTACAACCTGTTAAGTGTATCACAGGTTTGTGACAAAAAAACATAGTATATTATTTACTGATTCAGAATGCATTATCCTTGCTCCTGGATTCAAGGTAGTTGATAAAAAGATGATACTACTAAGAACTCCAAGAAAGGATAATGTCTATTGTTTGAATATGGAAACTGTTTCAAATGATTCATCCTTAAACTGTCTTGTTTCAAAAGCCTCTTTGGATGAATCATCACTTTGGCACAGAAGGATGTGTCACATGAACTTTAAAACAATGAATAAACTTGTTAAAAACAACCTTGTAAGAGGTCTGCCTTCAAAAGTCTTTTCATGTGATGATCATTGTGTTGCTTGTCTCAAAGGCAAACAACACAAAACTTCTCATAAGTCCAAAGAGTTGAACACAATTTCCTCTTCTCTTCAGTTGTTGTATATGGATCTGTTTGGTCCTACAAATGTCATGAGTATAGGTAAGAAATCATACTGTTTAGTTATTGTTGATGATTACTCTAGATTTGCTTGGGTGTATTTTCTAAGGACTAAGGATGAGACAAGTGGTCTGATCAAATCCTTTATTCTAAGAATTGAAAACCAAACAAATCAAAAGGTAAAAGTCATTAGGTCAGATAATGGTACTGAATTTAAAAATCTTGACCTAAGCACCTTTTGTGAGGAAAAAGGAATTAAGAGGCAATACAGTGCTCCTAGGACTCCACAACAAAATGGTGTTGCTGAGAGAAGGAATAGGACACTGATTGAGGCTGCTAGATCTCTGTTAGCTGATTCAAAACTTCCAATTACTTTCTGGGCTGAAGCAGTTAATACTGCTTGCTATGTCCAAAACAGAGTTCTAGTAGTCAAGCCTAAGAACAAGACACCATATGAGCTTTTAAATAAAAGAAAACCATTTATTGGTTTTTTCAAACCTTTTGGGTGTCCTTGTACCATTCTCAATACCAAAACTCACTTACGAAAGTTTGATAGCAAAGCAGATGATGGTTTTCTTGTTGGTTACTCATCTCAGAGTAAGGCCTACAGTGTGTTTAATTCTTCTTCTAGAATAATTGAGGAAAGTGACAATGTCAAATGCAATGAGAACTCACCAAATCCTATTGGGTCAGGTCCTCAGTGGTTATTTGACATTGATTCACTAACTAACTCTTTGGGTTTCAGTAGTGATGATCATCCAGGATCAGGAAGTAGAGGATCAGGGGATGAACAAGTACAAGATATTATTCCTCAGTCTGTGATCTTTCCCATACCTACAATGAACCCTGTTGAAATATGTGAAAAGGAGACTGTTACTGAACCTATTCAGAGTGAAGAAGAAAGAAGAGATGAGGAGAATCCAGAGCATGAAGAGCCAGAAGTAGCTGATGAGATCCCCTCAGCTGACTTAAATGATTCCAATTTAGATATGGAAATTAATGAAGAACCTAGTCATCAGACAAGAGCTCAGAAGAATCATCCTCCTGAACTGGTAATAGGAGACATCACTTCTCCTATGATGACTAGGAATCAAAGCAAACTTCAAGATTTGCAGGATCAGCAGCATACAATACTCTCTTGCTTTCTATCTCAGATTGAGCCTAAGAAGGCTTATGATGCAATGAAAGATTCAAGTTGGATAGAAGCCATGCAAGAAGAGTTTCTACAATTTAAATTGCAAGATGTTTGGGACTTGGTGGACCTTCCAAAAGGTCATAGAGCAATTGGCACCAAGTGGATTTTCAGAAATAAAAAGGATGAGAGAGGAATAGTAATCAGGAACAAAGCAAGGCTAGTGGCACAAAGGTACACTCAGAAAGAAGGCATAGACTATGAGGAAGTCTTTGCTCCAGTTGCACGGGTAGAGGCAATTAGGCTGTTTCTAGCCTATGCCTCATATATGAAGTTCAAGGTATATCGGATGGATGTGAAGAGTGCCTTTCTATATGGAACAATTGATAAAGAAGTATACGTCTGTCATCCCCCTGGATTTGAAAATCCATTATATCTTGACAGAGTATACAAACTTAAGAAAGCACTCTATGGTCTACATCAAGCCCCAAGAGCATGGTATGATACTCTGTCTACCTATCTCTTGGAAAATGGGTTTGAAAGGGGAATCATCGACAAGACCCTTTTCATTAAAAGAAGTAAGAAGGACACCCTACTTGTTCAGATCTATGTGGATGACATCATATTTGGATCCACAAAAGATCAGATGTGTAGAGACTTTGAAGAGTTGATGCACAAGAGCTTCAAAATGAGTTCAATGGGTGAACTCACTTTCTTCCTTGGGCTTCAAGTGAAACAGCAGAAAGATGGGATTTTCATAAGTCAATCAAAGTATGTGAAAGACATCCTAGATAAGTATGGTTTATCAGACTCAAAGCCAGCAAGCACACCAATGGAAACATACAAACAGATCACTGCTGATCTCGAGGGGGAGGATGTTGATGTCCATCTTTATAGATCAATGATTGGATCTATCATGTATCTCACAGCCTCACGACTAGATATCATGTTTCCAATGTGTGTGTGTGCCAGATTCCAAGTCAAGCCAAAGCAGTCACATCTTCAAGCAGTTAAGAGGATTTTCAGATACTTAAGAGGGCAACCTAGATTAGGTCTTTGGTATCCTTGTGAATCTACTTTTGACTTGATTGCATATTCAAACAGTGACTTGGGTGGTGCTAATATGAATAGAATGTCTACTTCAGGAGGATGTCAGCTTTTGGGTGCAAGACTAGTTTCTTGGCAGTGTAAGAAGCAAATCACAGTGTCCTTATCCACAACAGAAGCTGAGTACATTGCTGCTGCAAGTTGCTGCTCTCAGGTTCTATGGATTCAGAATCAAATGCTAGACTATGGGGTAACCTTTCTTCACACTCCAATCCTCATTGACAATAGCAGTGCTATTAGCATTGTTAACAATCCAGTCAAGCACTCCAAAACAAAGCACATTGAAATCAGGAAGTTTATTGCCTTGCTCAAACTAACACAAGCTTCAACAGTGTAAGTATCGTTAATGCTGCCAGTGCAGTTTTAATACTGCCAGTGCAAAGTTACTGCTGCAGGTTCATTATTACTACTGCTAGTCTGAGTTACTACTTCAGGTATGTGTTACTACGGCTAGTCAGTTAATACTGCTAGTCAGTTAATACTGCTAGTTGGTTACTACTGCTCTCAGTTAATACTGCGAGTGGGTTAGTACTGCTTTAACTGAAATTAGGGTTAATACTGCTTCTTTCCTGAATTCAATAAATACCCTCTTTGCCTGCCAAAAAGCTCACAACGACTCTTTGAATATTGTTCGTCTTCTCTCTAACTCTTTTCTCTCAAGCAACCAGTGTGTTTCAGTCAAGAATCCTCAAGTCAGATGGCATCCATGGCGTTTATTGATGAACACAATGAGATCGCAATGCTTCAAAAGCTTAAGCAGGCTGCTGGATTCCATCAAATAGTTGATTTTCTCAAGTCCAGTCATATAGCTCATGCTCTTACAGTGTCACCACCAATTTACATCGAGCACCAGAAGCAATTTTGGGCGAATGCCACCACTGTTACTGAAAACGGTGTGCAGTTTATCAAGACAAGGGTATGTGACAAGCCCTTGATAGTCTCTGAAGAGGTCATTCGCATCAGTCTACGACTAGACGATGCCTCAGGTATTACCTCTATTTCTCATGAGGATTTGTTTTCCAATCTCACAAGAATGGGGTATAAAGGCCAACCGGGTGTTTTCAAATTTTAAAAAGCTAACTTTTCTCCCCAATGGCGTTTCTTTGTTCATACTCTTATGCACTGTATTTCTCGAAAAACTACTGGATGGAGTCAGTTCAGTAGTACCATTGCTTATGCTTTGGTCTGCTTGTCTACTGCCAGAAAGTATAATTTCTCAAAAATGATTTTCAATGACCTTGTGTCAAACTTGGATAATAAAAAGAGTTTCTACATGTATCCAAGATTTGTCCAGGTAGTTATCACCTCTGAATTGACGGATATACCTCAGTCTAATGAGGTATATGTACCTAAAATCCCTAAGGGCAAGGTCTTTTCAAATATGAAAAGATCTGCGAAGGACTCGGAAGGAGTTGACACCCCATTGTTCTCTACAATGATGTTGGTGTCCCACAACCAAGAAGGTATGGCATCAGGGTCAAGGCCCTCACTAGACCATACCACTGATAGCCAAACCCAACCTTCAACCACTATATCACTCCCTCAGTCCCTTGTTCTTAAGCCAACCCCACTTATATCCAAAACTTATACTAAGAGAAAGGTACACAAGGCTGCTTACCTTGTTGTACCTCCTACAAACCCAGAACCTCAAACCCCTCTAATGGAGCATTCTCCATTAGAGAATATCCATAGGGAAACCACTGGGGTGTCTCCCAAACCCAAGGAGGTGCTCACTAAGGAGATGCATGAGCATGTGGGTGAGAAGGCTGCCACAACTCCTGCTAGCACAGAGGAGGCAAGTGGTAACATCACTAAGACCTTCCCCACGACAACTATGAATGAGCAATCATTCAAAGGTCCCGGGTGCCCAGAAACCAAGGGAATAGGTGGTGCTTCAGCCTGGCTGGAGATCCCTATTAAACATTCCAATGATCCCTCAAAAGGGGGTAACACTCCTAGAGAAGGTGAGGATAGATATGACTACCAGGAATTGATTTCTGCCATGTCCAAAATGGCAACTGAACTGGATTCTCAAAAGAAGGTTGTAAATGAAATCAAGAAAGTCATCATCAACCAGCAAGAAGAAATCAGCACCTTAAAGAAGTTGGTTAAGAAGGTGGTTCAAAGAAGGTCAAAGAAAAGATTTGAGCTCAGAAGAAGGATCCCATTGGATGATGCTCCCAAAAAGGGGGAGTCAGAAGCTGAGGTCAACATGGAGAATGCTAAGAATAAGGGGGATAAACATGGAGATGAGGGGGAGTTTGCTGGTGGTAGTGGGGATAAGGTACAAGCAGTAGAAACAGAAACAGTGTTTGACAAAGCAGCAGAAACAGTTAATGCTGCTGAAGCAAGCAAAGCAGCAGAAACAGTTAATTTTGCTGAAGCAAGCAAAGCAGCAGAAATAGTTAATGTTGCTGAAATAAATGAAGCATCATAAATTGTTCAAGAGGTATTAACCGACCTCCTTAGCAGCAATTTGGAAGAAATTGAGATAGCTGAAGCATTAATCAAGGCTAAACATGACATTCCTAAGGTCACTTCAAAGACCAAAGGAGTTGTCATCAAAGACAATGCTGAGGTTATCAAGAAAGTTAGTGCTGATAAGGTAGCTAGCAAGGACAAAGGCAAAACCAAGATAGTGGAATCTGACCAACCGCTTAAAAAGCAAAAGTTGATTAAGTCAGATGAAGCTTTGGCTAAGAAAATTCAGGCAGAACTTGATGAAGCAGAAAAGGATCAAGTGGAAAAAGATAGGGAGATAGCAAGAGCTCTAGCTACAGAGCTTAATGAAGTATATCAAAAGAGTTTGGCTACAGAGATGGCACAGAAGAAATCTGAACTTAAAAAGAAGCCTGTAATGATCAAAATGAGTGCAAAGAAGAGGCAACCTTCACAGACCTACCTTGGCACTCAAGAGAGAAAGAAGATGATCACTTTCCTTAAAGGTGCTGTGGGAGTCAAAAAGGAAATGTTCACAAAAATGTCATTTGATCAAATCAAAGGTTTGTATGAGGCAGAGATGACTAAGTTACAAGGAAATGAACAAGCAAGAGTTGAAGTGGAAAAGAAGATGAAAGAGAGGCATGACATTCAAATACAAAAACCCTTTCCTGATGATCAAGAAACTCCAAGGAAGGAAGCTACTCTAGGTGAAAGTTGGAAGACTTTGAAAAGAAAAAAAATGATGGCAAGAAGAAAACCAGCTAAGAAACTTAGAGTGGATGAGGAAGAAGCTGAGAAAGAACAGAAGGTAGCTGAAGAAGAAGGGGCACCTAAGTCTGATGAACAGGAAGCTTAATCTCATGAAGAACCATCAAGTACTTCTGATGTGAATATGTATATGGTGGTAATGGGAAAAGTGCCCGAGCCTATAACAGCTGAACCTGTTGGTGTAAAGCCTCCTGAGATTATTCACTGGGATACCATGGAAGTAGATGGAAAGAAGTATATCAGGATTAAGAGAAAAGATGACAAGTTTGAAGTGTATCCTACTTGGGCCAAGATTGTAAGAGTATGCTCCAGATCTGATTTAGAGGAAATGTTTGAGGTGGGATGAAATTATATGCTGATAAGCTGAAAACTTCAGGGATACCAGTTACAAAACTTGTGATGGAATATCTATGCATGTTGTTCAAGCCAGAGGAAGTTCAGCATGTTATCAGAAATGTTTTCAAAACCATCAACAACTGGACTCTGTATGAAAGAAGTGGAGTATATGCACTGACTATGGATTCAAATCACATTGAATACTTCTTAGTGGATAGAGTTTACAACCATAGCAGGCTAAAGCTACATGCTATGTTGAAGAAAAAGCTTGGTTGTGCACCAGATTCTGCAATGGCAAGATACTTGATCCAGAGAACTCTTAATCAAAGTTTTGGGCTGAATTCTGATACAGGATTATGAGCAATGAAGTTTTGGGAGCATCTGAAGAACTTGAATTCTCTTCTCTAAAAGTCAAGTTAGGGGGAGATTTTTGGGAACTGAAGATTTGTTTAAGTATGATTACTGCTGCCAGTACAACATGGTTACTACTGCTGAGACAAGTTACTACTGCTGAGTCAAATTACTACTGCTTGTAGAAATTAATACTGCTAAGCATAGTTACTACTGCTGGTGAAGATTAATACTGCTCAGAGTGTTAATGATGCTATGACTTAATACTGCTTATGTGATTAAGACGCAAAGATCAAGGTTTGAAGATAATCATGGAAGGTTGAAGATAATTATGGAAGAATATACTGAAGATCTTTTATGTTTTGTAATTATCTTTTATTTTCAGTATATGTATAGAATTATTCAGAATAGTTTGTAAGACGAGTATTCTGAGTTTTTTGTTTAGAGAGAGAATTAACCTCAAGGTTTACAACCCTAGTTCTAGAGAAGTAGAATTCGTCTTGGTGAGCCTGTTCATCAAGATTGAGGTTTTGTGTGAAAGCTTGTAACTTTAATCATTCAATAAAGTTTACAAGTTGTGATTTCTATTTTACTGTTACATTGATATTTGAATATTAAAGTGTTTTTCCGCAACTTCTTTAATATTGTTTCTGAGTTTCATTATTCTTGTTAAGAATCAGATCCTGACAAGTTAATATTGCTCTCACTATTAATCATGCTGCCAGTTCAAATATGGTTAAGTATGGTTACTACTGCTAGGTAGTTTATACTGCCATTGCAAAGTTACTACTGCTTTCCTTATTTCTACTGCCAGACAGTGTTAATGCTGCTGGTATGTGTTAATACTGCTAGTCTGTGTTAATACTGCTAGTCTGTGTTAATGCTGCCGGTATGTGTTACTTCTGCTTATATGGGTTAGTACTGCGGGCTTGTTAATGCTGCTAGGGTACTTAGTACTGCTTTTAACTGAAACCCTCCACCTATAAATACCCTCTCTGACCGCCAAAATCCAAACGACTCTTTGAATTTCCAGCGAGTTTTCATCTTCTCTCTCTCTCTTGAATTCTTGCTTCCCAGTGCGTAAACCCTAGTGTTGATTTGAACCCAAGAATGATGGCAGAACTGGAATTTGTTGACGATCACAATGAGCTTGCAATGCTGCAAAAACTCAAACAAGCTGAGGGTTTTCATGAGATTGTGGATTTCCTAAAATCCTCACACATCGCCTATGCGTTAACTGTTAATCCCACCATCTATGTGGAACATCTGCGATAATTCTGGACCAATGCCTCCATTCAGATTGTTAATGGCAATCAGGTCATCCAATCCAGGGTCTGTGATAAATCTATCACAATCACAGAAGGCTGCATTCGCACTCATCTACGTCTAGATGATGCCTCAGGTATATCTACTCTTCCAAAGGAAGACTTATTTCTCGAAATTGGTCGAATGGGGTATGAAGGTCCTACTGAGGTTTATAAGTTTTTCAAAAGCAAATTTCTCGCAAAACAACTGGATGGAGTGAGTTCAACAGTACCATAGCTTATACTCTGGTCTGCTTAGCTACCTTTAGAAAGTTTAATTTTTCACAAATGATTCTAAACGATTTGCTGTCAAACCTGGATACCCAAACCAAAACCAAAAACAAAAGATTTTATATGTATCCAAGGTTTGTACAAGAAGTACTAAAAAAGGAATTGGCGGATTTACCCTCTTTTGAAGAGGTGTATGTACCTAAACCTCCCAAAGGGAAGGTGTTCTCCAATATGAAAAGGCCTAGTAAGGACTTTTCTGGAAAAGACACACCATTGTTCTCTACAATGATGGGTATGTCTCATTCCCATGGTGAGGCATCAGGGTCACAACCCACATCTGAACAACCCACTAATGACCTAACCACACCATTCATTTCAAATGATCCTCCTCAGATCCCTGTTGTGAAGCCAATTTCCCCATCACTCAAACATATGTAAGGAAAAAGGTACAGAAGGTTCCTTCCCTTCTGATGGAGCATTCTCCATTAGAGAATATCCAAAGGGAATCCACAGGGGTGTCTCCCAACCCCAAGAAGGTGCTCTCTAAGGAGAAGGATGAGCATGTGGGCAGTCCCCCTCCTTGATGGCGAATCTTGATTGACTAACACTAGGAACCGATTCGGAGAAAGAAGAAGCATGGCACGAGATAGGCGGCGGAAGAATTTCCGATAGCGAATTACTTGACTCGATGGATGGAGGAAGGCTCACACTACTGATTCTACACAAGGTGTGGATCAGGACAGTGTGAACATCTCTAAGACCTTCCCCATGGCAACTTTGGATGAGAAATCATCTAAGGGTCCCAGGTGCCAAGAAACCAAGGGGGTAGTAGGTGCTTCTGCTAGGCAGAAGGCCTCTACTAAAAGATCCAATGATCCTTCAAGGGTGGTCAACACACCTAAAGGAGGTGAGGACAGATATAAGTATGATGAATTGATGGAAACCATTGGAAATGTCAATATGGATGTCATCAATCAGGGTAAGGAGATAAAGGAGATGAAACAGGTGATTATTTCTCAACAGGAGCAGATAGCCAAACTAAAGAAGACGGTGCTTAACTTGGTGCATAAAAAGAGGAGAAAGCAATTCATCTTAAAGAAAAGGAGAAGTACACATGATGCTTCCAAAAAGGGGGAGAATCCAGAAGCTGAATTAGAGAAGGAAAGCCCTGTTGGCATGGAATTTCATTTTGAGGGGGAGATTAATGTTGAAGCAGAAACTGAGAAAGAAGCAGAAACTGAGAAAACAACAAAAACAGTGGAAGCAACAGTAACCAATGAACCAGAAGTAGTAATTGAACCAGCAGTAGAAACAAAGAAACCAGCAGCAGAAACTGAAATGTCCAGAGAAGAAATAGAGATTGCAGAAACTCTGGTTAAGGCAAAGAATGACACTTCTAATGCTACTCAAAAGGCTAAGGGAGTGGTGATCAAAGAAGGAGAATCAGAGAAGAAAATGACAAAGGTCAGTGTGTCAGATGCAAAGAAGAAAGGGAAAGAGAAGATGGTAGAATCTGAGAAACCAGTGAAGAAGCAGCAGCAAATTGACTTGGATGCAGAGTTGGCAAAGAAGATACAAGAAGAGCTTGAAAAGGAGAATGAGATTCAAACTGCCAAAGACAGAAAGATTGCATTAGACTTGGCTAAAAGACTCAATGAAGAATATCATAAAATCTTGAAACTGGCTGCAAAGAGGGTTGCAATAAAAGCAACAAGACAAAGGAAGCCTTCAAAGACCTTTCTAGCTGCACAAGAAAGAAGAAAAATGATAAACTTCTTGAAAGGATCTGTTAGAGTTCCTGAAGGAATGTTTACAAAAATGTCTTGGAGCAGAATAGAGGACTTGTACAAAAAGGAGATGGCCAAGCTTCAAGGAGACTTCAGTCAGAGGGTTGAATTTGAAAGAAAGATGAAAGAAAGACTTGTATCACGAAAATGTATTTAAAAGAATTGATCATTGGATACTTTTTGAAAGATGTGGAGTCTATGTCTTAACCATTGACAAAAGCTTCCATGAATACTACTTGGTTGATAAGGTGTATGACCACAGCAAAGCAAAGTTGCAAGGGATGCTGAAAGCTAAGTTGGTCTGCCCTAAAGGTTCAGAAATGGCAAGAATTGTAATTAAAAGAACCATCAATCAAAGTCTGGGATTGAATCCTGATCTAGGAATCTGAGCAGTTATTTTAAAAGCATCATGAAGACCATATTCTGAAGAACTTAACTTCTTGTTTTAAAAAGTTAAGTTAGGGGGAGATTGTTGGGTCAGAAATGTGCTAAGTCCAGATAGTGCTGCTAAAGTGTTGAAGATTACTACTGCTGAAGACTTTAGTACTGCTACTTGAATATTACTACTGCTAGAAGTATTACTACTGCTTGAAGAATTACTACTGCTACTAGTTAGTATTGCTTGAAGAGTTAATACTGCAAGTTGGAAGTTACTACTGCAAGCATGGTTGTTGGATCCCAGATTTAATCTCACAACAATGATATAAACAATAAGAGTAATAACAACGGAAGCAGTTTAATATCAAAGGAGATTCAAATATCACAGTTCATAAAGCAAATAATAGATAAAAAAGATATTCTTTAATAAAATATTCAACTTATATTATCAGTTATAAGACTTCTTAAGCACACTTTGAACAATAAGGTGATGGTCCTTTTTATAGGACCATAAAGTAAATAGTGTACTTATCTTTTGAAATTATTCAGAGATGGACCTTCAAAGCTTTGGACCTTTCCCATACGGAAAGTGGAAGAAAGTGAAGTTTTCTCCAATCCAGTGAATGAATTCAACTCATTGAATCCCAGCCCTTGAGTGTCCATTTGAGTTTTTATTTTGTCGAAAACACCTTGTGCATTAACATAGCTTTTGATTCGAAGATTTTTTCTATCTAGAGATTGATGTAGGATTTCTCTTTCCTTTTGAAAAAATTTGGTTAAGGCAATAGAATTGAGCCTTTCATACTCAGATTTCTTTACTTCTTCTTCTTTTCCTTTTAAAACTTTCTCAATTTTTCTTATTTCTTCTGAAAATGATTTTTCTTTTTGTATGTGAGATTCTTCAAGTTTGGTCTTTTCAAGAAAAATTTCTTTCTTTTCTGATTCCAGAAGATTCTTTTCTCTTTTGAAAAAGATGAGCTCTTTTGACATTTGTTCTCTTTTCTTTTTCTCTTCAAGAAACTTTTGCTCTAGATCTTGAAGTTCATTAATTAGTTTAAAAGCATCTATTTCAGGATCACTATCAGAGGTGTAAAGAGAGTTTACCTTTTCAGAGTTGTCTTCTGATGCTCCATCAGTTTGATTTCCATCTGAAAAAGCCATACCACAGAGATTGGTAGGCTCTTCCTCGCCGTCGCTTGTTGAGTCAGATAGCAGTCTTCCATTTCTGCTACAAGAACTCTTTCTTTTACGTTGTACTTGTATTTGTTCTTGTAGTAATCTTGATATTTGACAAGTTTTCCTCTGCAGTTTGCAGAGAAATGGCCTATTTTTCCACATCTGAAACATCTTCCATCATTTTGATTTATTGGAAGAGTGGCAGTACTTGTCTCTGGCTTCTGTTCTTGAGGTTTGAAATATCTCTGTGGCTGTGGATACCTTGGTTGAAATGATTGTTGAGGTCTTGATTGTTGAGTTGCATCATTGTTGTTGAAGTTTGTACCCTTTTGATCACTATATGGAGTGAATCTGGGTTCTTGTTGAAATCTGACACCATCTTGTTGAAATCTTCTTTCAGGATTTCTTCTTTCTTCATTCTCTCTCCTTCCTTCAAATACTTTCTTGCCAAATTTCTTGTTAAACTGATGAGTGATTAATGCAAGAGATTTGGCGAAGGCATTGATATCTTCTTCTGAGTCTGAATCTGAATCTGAATGATTTTCTTCTGCCATTAGGACCTTTTTGGATCTTCTTTTTGTTTCCAAACCTTTTTGTGACTCTTCACAGTTGTTTTCTTTCGAAATTTGTTTTGAAACAAGTGCAAGGGGTCCACCTAAAGACAGTTTTGATTTTTGCTTCATAACTTCCTTTTCATGTGCAACAAGAGTGCCATAAATGTCAGTTAATGACCATGACTCAAGATCTTGATTGGCTTGTATAGACATGGACAGTTGTGATCATTCTTCATTTAAGCTTTTCAAGAAAAGAGCGTTGTTTTCCTCTTTTGTTCTTATCACTCCAAACTTTCTGCATTTGTTGATAAGAATATTGAATCTTGAGTAAGTTTGGTGTAATATTTCTTCTGGTAGAGCATGAAAATCATGATATTCATTGATGCATAGATTTCTTCTATTTTTCTGGGTTTGTAGGTCTCCTTCAAGTTGATTTAACAACTGATCCCATATTTCTTTTGCAGTTTTACAAGAATCAAGTTCTTGAAAGATATCATTGGGAATGGCCATTATTAGTAATCTAACAGCTTTTGAGTCATTATCCATCATATTAGTTTCTTCATCAGTGAAGTTTGTGGTTTTCTTTTCATAATATGCAGGGATTTCAGCAGTATCTGCTGTTGCAGGAACTCTTGGAACCAACACCATTGGAATGTGAGGTCCAACGTTCACTGATCTAAAGAGATCCTTGTCCATACCTTCTAAGAAATTTACCATCCTTATCTTCCATTGGGGATATTCATCCCTTAAAAGTGTAGGAGGTTTTGTTAAAGACCCAGCTGTATAAATGGCACTTATGCTTGAGTTTGCCATTTTTGAAGAAAAAGATGAAGATTTGAAGAACAGATGCTTTTTGTATTGAACAGTGATTTACTATCAAATCTTGAGCATGTGGTGTTCTTTAATAAACCAGGTTTATTTGAACATGCACAGATATTGAAAGTTAGAATCAATGAGATGTAAATCTATCCGAGTATGCAGATGCGATCTTACTTTGTTTAGAAAACAAAGAAGGCTCTGATACCAATTGTTGGATCTTAGATTTAATCTCACAACAATGATATAAACAATAAGAGTAATAACAGCGGAAGCAGTTTAATATCAAAGGAGATTCAAATATCACAGTTTATAAAGCAAATAATAGATAAACAAGATATTCTTTAATAAAATATTCAACTTATATTATCAGTTATAAGACTTCTTAAGCACACTTTGAACAATAAGGTGATGGTCCTTTTTATAGGACCATAAAGTAAATAGTGTACTTATCTGACAAATAGAAGCATGGCTTGAACAATATCTTACATAAGAGGTAAGATCAAGATATGCTTGAACAATGACCTACTCTAGAAAGTAAATCTTATCACAAGGTGACGTGTCATCTGTTCTTCTTTGTCATCAATTCAGAGTGAACATCTTCAGAGCTCTGAAGTAGGATCTCTGATGAGGGGCTCTCTGATGTCTTTCTGAGAGACTGTCTCTGAACTGACTTCAGAGACAGACATACTTTCTTCAGACTGACTCTGAACTGACTTCAGAGACAGACTTGCTTTCTTCAGACTGACTCTGAATTGACTTCAGAGACAGACTTGCTTTCTTCAGACTGACTCTGAATTGACTTCAGAGACAGACTTGCTTTCTTCAGACTGACTCTGAATTGACTTTAGAGACAGACTTGTTGATGTCCCATGAAAGTCTTTAGATGAAGACTTAGTTATTTTCAATACTTTCATTGGTTTAGATTTGGGGCTAACAATGGTTAGTACTGCTATTGATTAGAAGATGCTGCTGAAGATTAATGATGCTCATGATGATAAAGATGGATTGGTTGCTTAAAGTGAAAGACAAGGAGATTAAAGATAATTATGGACTGGATGTTGAAGATCAACTTTAATTTAATAATTATCTTGTAATCTGTTCTGTATATATAGATATAGAGATACAGAATAGACATAGAGAATACGTATTGTTTTTGTTCTAGAGAGAATTAGCCTCAAGATTGTTAGAAATTCTTTCTTTAGAGAAGTATTGAACGTCTGTTGAGCCTGTTCAATAGATTGAGGCTGTGGTTGTAATCATTAAGTTAATTCAATATAACTCGTGATTTGATCTCATATACTGTTCCATTGATTTACTGTTAAAGTGTTATTCCGCAAACTTCTTTAACATAGTTTCTAAGTGTTTAGTTTAAATTCTTGTTTCGAATTTCGATCCTGACACAATTTTTATTAAATATAACATAAATGATACAACCAGAGAACATAAAACCAAGACCCCATATAACAATATATATATATATATATACATCACCTAAAACAAATAAAGGATTACATCCATTACAAAACTACAAAACTTAACGAATTAACATGAACCATTTAGAACTAACATAAAAGATGCATGTCAAATAATGGGCATACTGCACATTTAAATTGCAATGAACACATGCCAACTGGATTTAAACTAATATATAGCCACCTATCTAAAATTGTTGGGTATAACCACAGACAACATACCAGAGATGAGATGATGGACTAGCATACAAGGCAAGTTTCAACAAATTTTCTAGTATAATAGCTTAAGATACCATGTAATCAAGAGTCTTGACCTCCAACTTTGATGTCGATATACAATGTCACTAAAGGCATTAAACAATAAACATATAATATCTCTATTTCTAATACATAACAACAACTAAAAGGAATAAAGGACTAAACATATAAACACCAAACAATAAACAAATAAATAAACAAGCCTAATCTAAAGTTAAAGTCTAAACAATATATAGGAACAAATAAATGTTTAAAGAAACAATCTACTGTCTACATAATAAAACAAATTAGAAACATCCTAAATTTATAAGGTGAGTAATGAGATGAATTAATTGAGAGCAACACGATATTTCTGACCAAGCTTCTCAAGTTCAGCCATCACACAATCGGTAATACAAGGAGTGCCTTTAGAAGAAACATAACACATAAGACCACGACTCCAGTAGCGATTTAGGGCAGATTCCACGAGACCACACGACTCCAGTAGCAATTTAGGGCAGATTCTACAGACTACAGAGTCGAGACCACAAGAGTGACTCTTCAAGAGTCGATTTATGGCAACAAATCAAGTAATCAACCACGATATTCGATTTAGGGCAACAAATCAACCACGATATTCGAGAGATTGAGAGGCAATAGAAGTCGAATCGATAGACTGATGAGAGGCGAGAGGGAGAAGCGTGAGTCGAGAGAAAGACTGAAGAATTACCGTAAATATGTTTATTGTTTATTTTTTTTGGGCCCCCAAGTAAAATTCAGCCTACTAATACTAAGGCCATGAAAATTTTTTGATGCCCTCTTGGGCCTTGCTGCCCATGACTGAAGCCACATCTGCCATGGGCCAGGGCCGGCCCTGGCACCGGATAATTCCTTGCATGGTCTATAGAAGGTAGGGGTAGTTTCGTAAAATACGCAGGATAAGTTCATATATGAACCTATATGATTCACATATGAACTATACGTTCATATGTGAATAAGTTAATTAGTTCATATGAGAATCAGTTAATTAGTTAATATATGAATCACAAAAGTTCATATATGAATCTGTTAATTAGTTCAACTGATTCATATATGAACTTACAGTTAATTAGTTCATATGTGAATCAGTTAATTAGTTTATATATGAATCACAAAGGTTCATATATGAATCAGTTAAAAGAGTTCAAATGTGAATTACACTGATTCACAAATGAACATATAGTTCATATGTGAATTATACATGTTCATATATGAACACAATCCGTGTATTTTGTAAAAAATACGAAAGTGTCCTTCTATTTTTGGAATAGCCGCAACTTTTGACCAGTCAAAGCCGAAATATTTGACCAGTCAAATCCGATATTGACCGTATGAATGACTAGGATTACATCTCTATTTCTCATATATTTACCATTTCTCAAATGAACCTACGACTATATATATATATATATATATATATATATATATATATATATATATAAAGCTTAATAAAATCAAATAAAGCCTAATAGATTCATTATAGTCAAATAAGACCCTTTATAACTTATTATGACCCAATAACACTAATGGTGACTTATTACGTGTTTGTATGCAAATATGTACTACATATATGCATGTGGTGTGTATTAGGCTTGATAAGGCCACATAATCCCATTTTAACCTATTAAGAACCACTAAAACATATTAAGAACCATTATAGCTCAATAAGAACCTTTATGACTTATTAAGGCTCAATAACACTAATGTTGACTTAGTACAATACATGTTTTGTATGCAAATATGTACTCCATATATGCATGTGTTGTGTATTAGGCTCGATAAGGCCACTAAGACCTACTATAGTCTATTAAGAACCACTGAAGCTTAATAAGAACCATCATAATTTATAGCCTAATAAGAACCTTTATGACTTATTAAGGCCCATAACACTAGTAGTGACTTATATGTCTTTGTATGCATGTATGTATTGCATATATATGTATGTGGTGTGTATACATGTATGTACTGCACATATACACATATATAAATCATATGCCATTACCAAACAACACACATTATCTATACATTCACATATACACATTCTTATCAACCTATATACATATATACAACAATATACATAGATCCATCGCGGTTATCAACCAACACATACACACACACACACATATATATATACATATAACACATACGCACAGATACATATAACACATACACATACATATAATTTGACGAGTTTCTTATGGGGTTAGCTAGTTTCTTAGCCTACCTTTGATCATCGCCACTTTTCTTTTATCTATCCAAAGAATTCTTCATGGTTCAAAATCATTGTTTCTTCTTAACTTGGACCTTTAGTCCAATTTTTTTACTAAACATTCTTTCCCAAATCGATATTCTAACCACCTTAGAGTATTTTTAACCCACCAATATCATCCATCAATTCTACATCTGCGAAAATACCCTTTTCAAATACATTGGTTTGCACATATACTATTTTCACAAACACTTGACACAACATTTTGCTTCTTTCTTTTCATGTGTGTCTTACATCACTCTTGACCTCTGATTTATCACCAGAAAATATGCCTTCATACTTCTCTCAACACCAATAGAGGGTCATACTATCATGTTGTTATCTATCAGATGCGACATGAAAACTCTTATTGTCTTTTTTATTACCTTTTTAGGAATACTATGACTTTTAATTCTATTTTTGCATCAAGGGTATTAAGGCTACAACCTTTACTATGTCACCTTTCTTCAAGTTATAGAAGCATCTCACTTTCGAATCTTTATAATTCTCTTCACATTTCCTATGCATCTTGTTTCAACATATTAGAGTTCTTACATTTCCCATGTAAAGCATTAAAAGTGATATCTTGATATCGACATGATATATGTGGTCTTAAGTAGAGATGGAAAATTATCTCGATCATCATCATCATCATCATCAATTGGCTAACACATACTCAACATTACTTGCAACAAGTTATATATTTCTTTAACATATCTTCTATTAATCCTTTTCACATTTGTTACCCAAAATCATAATTTCAAAAGTCTCTATAAATCTTGTTACTCCTAATATAAACTATATATTTTAGATTGGACAAGATTAATCTTGTATTTTTTTTTGTTGAAATTCGCAAAAATTTGAGATGCATACTCTTAACTTCAAATCGTGTGTTCCTCTTTCTTCATGTAAATAAAACAAATATTATCCTCAATAACATACCATATGTAAATTATCCATATAACATTTTTTTGGAAGTCGTACCAAGTTGAGACGCTCAAAATTTCTTTATTACACTAGATCATCATCATTACCACTATTCTTATAAATGACACACTCTTGATCATTAACCTTGTGTAAATAAGTCTATATAACCATTATTTTATAGCATTTATGACCATTTGGTCCCTTGATACATGGTGATTCAAACTTATGCTCAACATGTTGCACAACCTTTGACTAATTAGTAGTAACTCAACCATCGATGTAAGTTACGGACACATTTATCTGTCCTTTTCTTTTACATATATGCTTAAATTATATTACTTATTTTTACAATTCCTTTAAGTGTTCTTATACATAAATATATCATTTTTTTTCTGAATTCCACGCTACTTTAAACACAAGAAATACATCTTCAAATATTACTTATTCGCTTACATGCCATTTCTTTTAAATACCTAAAAATGTACGATATCTTATAACATGATATCATTCTTAGTATTTTTACATGGTATTTTATTCCAAAATCGTCTCAAATAACATATCCCATATTTGGGCATCGTTTTATCTTAAAAACACGGTACATCTATTGCAATTATTACATTATTTCAACTACTCCATATTCTTTAATGAACATCATCTCATTTTATAAGTATCATACACACTTACAACTTTGTCCATGCATTACTTTTAACCTTTATGCATTCAAAACCATACATCATAATATTCACAATCTTGTCTTAAGATCCACCAAATGAGTCATATACATCAATTTACTTTTTATTTTTATTGTGGCTAAAGCCTAAAATAAGTTACTTTTTACCACATCCTTTACAACTTGTTATCCCTTATATGCTTCCAATGACTCAACATAGTCATCATTTCTTTATGTGATACCATGATCACCTTGTATATCAATATAATTTAACCTATACCTTAAACTATTTCAACCACTCATATAAGAATGGTGCCTTGGTGTTCATGATTGCTTAATTCCAAAATCTAATACCTTCTACACATATGTGATAATAACCCCTGCATCTCTAACTTTTTCCACATATATTTTCATGATTCTTAAGCTTCTTACACATACCCCATTTTCGTATACTAATTAAGAATTTTTTTTTATCATATTTGAACCCTTTGTAATGCATATTATCATTCTTAGACAAAATGCCTCCTTTGAGTTCGTACTTAACAATCTGAGTCATTCATAGTAGCCATACATTCTACATTCTGGGAATACTTAAATATCAACTATAACGTCTATCTTACTTTCTTTTCTTAAGCCTATTACTAACACATGACATCATGTCCTTGTATGTTAGAAAGCATACCTTGTAACATCAACATTCAAAACTTTCAATTAACCTTATTGTGGTCATTTGCACCAATCATACTAGACACTTTCGTCAGTGTCGTAATATCTTGATAGCTTAATAAGAGCCTTCTTTTGTCTTAATTTCTCAAATTATATCAAAAATCACAATCAATGAATATGACGAGTTGGACCCTAACTTCAGCCTTACATAAAACAGTGTTGGTCCATGAATAACAAATTTTCTTTTCTTATAGAGTCTGCACCCTATACTTATGGCGGAGCTTAAGCATTAATTTTTCTTACTGATCTGGATCATCCAGTAGACCCAATATTATGGTAATCTATAATAGCAATACTATCTTTCACATGGATATTATTTCATACCATCATATTTCATCACTTAATCTTTCTCACAAGAAATAACCATACTTTTCGTATCTATTATTGGCGTTAATGTCTTTCAGAACCTTGAGGTCCTCATATTCAATCATCACATTTTCTGATGGGAGATTTACTTAACTTTACCCGATTATCTGATGTTGTAGCGAATTCTTTCAACATGTATTTAGGCATCTTAATATTTGAAGCCTCATCAGGTCTACTAGCTAGGACCCACATCATTATAGGTCATTCGACCAATAATGTTGACCTGATATCAAAATAAGGCAAAATTCTCACAAAAGGATATCGAAAATTTCATCAATATATCATTGTATACTATTAGTTTATTCTATAATCTCATATGTCAATAGGTCATTAGGCCTATAACATTTCCAGTCTTAGAACCTTGACATATTTCTATACTTCAGCTTTACAGATATATATAAATGACCAAAGCATCAAGATTTAACTGAAAGGCCTCCTTTACTCAATACTGTACTACTAATACAGTCTAGTAGTAGGGATATTTTATACCAAATGAACGCTAATATCATTAGAACATGTACATGGAACAACTGAATCATGAGAAATTGATCAACATTAATTATCATCCAAATACAAATTGTTATCTCCCAAACGATCTAGCTAACCCATATCAAATCACCGTTATCAAATCTTATTGTGCATTACATCTGAGTTTAAAATCTCAAATGTAAAACTTAAGATAATTTATAGCCTTTTCTCGTAAAGCATTGCTCTCCTCACTAGAAAACCATACCCGATAACTATCATGATCATAAAACTCACTTTTCCTAATTTAAGTCTAGGTTATCAGTAACCTAATTCTCATAAACTATAGTTATGTCAATGAAATCCAACATAGACATCACATTTATCTACACTCAAACCTTACATCTCCGGTTAAATCTATGTTAAGCATAACCTAGTTCACTTAAACTACAACTATGATACCAACTTATAATACCCTATTTTTCTATAACAAAAACTTATAACACCTCAAATTTTTTTATTAACATTTCTATAGAAAATTCGGCATGATTTCTTCGTAAATTGGAAATATTCATGTTTTATATCCTGTGAATCATATGTACATATACACTAAACATACTGTTGTTTCCTGCTGTTCAATTAGCTATATATCGTGCTCCTCCCCGAGAAGCATTGTTAAAATCCCAAAGCAGAAGCGATTATTAACATTGCGTAAATTGACTACTACTTACAAACATATTCCATGTGTTGATATAGAATCTACTAAATATTATCTTGAACTAATCTTCCGTCCAATCGATACGATAATCAAAACACCATATCAGCCAATAGTGTTGCCTAACAATGCTTACCTCCACTAGCACTATCAATAATATAATTTGGTCTTGATCCAGAGATACACATCGACAAATAAAAAGAAATCAGGTTTCATGCCTGGTAAGTTCAAGAGTTTATATAAAACATTACATCAACAATCAAATTGATCCAAATATCCAAAATAGTGCATGATTTGTAAACATTAGTAATATGAAAACCAACATTTTACTTTAATCAAAATTAATAAAAGATGTGGTTATACATTTCAAAATGAGGTAACAACCATCACATCATATGGGGGAGACCCACAACTTAACCGGAATCAATGAAGGAGCACTACCCATCAGGCCACTTATCCGTTAGGATAATTTTGGCATAATCACCATGTGCACGTTGTGTCCTACAGACACTATGCTTATTAGTCGAGTATATGGCACCCATCCATGCACAGTACTCCAATACGACACCCAATGGGAGCAACCCATCTACTGTAAATGGAGCAACCACAATACAAACGCAATGAAGGGGATGACCGTAGGTCGCCAGATCCGGATCTAAATACTTTACATAAGTGAGCAAACAAATAACTCACAATACCTCATTTATACAAAGTGTATTTAAGTCAATAGCATGCTATATAAACATCAAGTTTCAAAGCGACGTTCCACGTAGTTTCCATAATAATTTAGCATGCTTGTTTCACCTTAAAATTCACTTTGTATAAAAACGTCAGATAACCACATTTCATAACACCCGTTTAAATCATGCATTTTTCGACTTATACACATATTCAACACAAGCAAAGTGAATTTGTTATGTGAAATATACGTACGTTTGACGTGTACCCAGTTTTAAGACTACTTGAACTCACTTTTGCTAGATTAAGTATAATCTAGTTTCAACCAACTTGCACATCCATCTTGCTACCTAAACAAACAATGTATGACCACCAAATCATTATAATCACTCTAAACAAAATATTTAGAGAATCCTTTTACCTTTCCACCCATAAATAAGCACCTCAAACGGATATAAGATCAATTTTACATGAATATTTGAAGTTTGATTATTTATTCCCGTCAAAAAACATACTAGTTTTGTTAAACTCAATTTTGGGGCTATCTAAAGCACAAATTAGCTCATCCTAGAGATTGACTGTAGAAGACATCCTAACGTTTCCATAAAACTATTATAAGCTTAAATCCAAATTACGAGCAATTTACTACAATTTTTGCAACTTTCAGCAACAATGAAACCATCAATTTTGTAACGCCCTCAAATTAGAAAGGAACGACTAATTTAAAATTTTCAATAATGCCTCAAATCATGATAAAGTATCTTACGACAAGTCTATTCTTGAAATATTGTTCTAGATTTAATCATCAACAACACAAATAAAGTCTTTCACATAGACAAATCAAAGGTCGGGTGTTACAAAACCCAAATACAAATTGCTATAACCCAAGATAACGGGGGAGGGGTTTCACCAAACTACTCATCCTCAACCATAAGTCTATTTCTCATCTCTTCACCGAGTCGCTAGTACCATACCCAGCCGTGACCTGATGCACATGCCGACAAATAAAAAGGGTTAGGCTAACGCCTAGTGAGTTCAAGAGTTTTCAACATGAATAAATATATCGTTAAAAGAGAAGAATGTAATTTGAATCATAATTTTTCAAAATGATTTACCTCAAATATGAAAAAGACGCGTTTTCCAATAACATGCATTTTTCAGAACGAACGTCCCAATACAAAACATTCTTTATAAAATGATGCCGCCCAAAACTCACTCAAACGTGAATAGAAAATGGACTCCCAATTGTAAAAACGCGGATAAGACTATATATCCCGAAACACCCAAAACACGGGTGGGGAATGGATAACACTTAAAAGTGCATTTTTGACCAAATATCTATTTATGCAATAAATCACCAAAACACATTCATTTATGACACATTTATCAAAATG
Organism: Arctium minus; assembly: GCA_954870635.1. Classification (NCBI taxonomy): domain Eukaryota; kingdom Viridiplantae; phylum Streptophyta; class Magnoliopsida; order Asterales; family Asteraceae; genus Arctium; species Arctium minus. Next base: position 12,602,191 of record OX941082.1, read on the forward strand.
CCCAAAAATCCTAAATGTAGGTGTTTTACAAGCTTAATAAGCTAAACACTTCAAATAATCAAAAGTTACCAAATAACTCAATAGTTGACAATTTCTTGTAAAACACATAAATATTTTAAAATGGACTTTTTGGCATGTACAATGTTTTCACAAATCAATTTCAACTCACCTAGCTAGGTTAAGTTAAACCTAGATTCCAAACCCAACCATTAGTCTCCAAGAGTGAAGCTTTCACCATCAACAAATCATCTTTAACAATAAGCTAGGGTTTCCAAACAACCCCTTCCTTCAAGTCTAGAATAAAGCATTAACAAGAAAACCTTTAGATCCACAAAGATCCTTATACTAAAGCTTGGAATATTCAAGGTATTTACCTTAACCGAAACTTAAAGCCTTCCAATCCACCATTCCAACGAAATCTTCCATCCTTAACGTAGCCAAGCCTCATGCCACCATAACCTTGATATCTCTATGGTAGATTCACATCAAGGTGCCCCAGATTAGTTCTTGAGCTCCCAAATTCATCCCAAAGAAGAGAGAAATGGAGTGTGGGAGTAAAATGGGAGAAAGCCCTAGAAAGTTAGGTTTAAATCGATCAGATAGCTCCCACGGCCTTGGCCAATGTGAAATTTTATAAAAATCTCAAATACAATGGTTTTATTACAATCAATCGTACGTATAAAAATCCACTACCGTTTACTCGGTAGGTGTGCAAAGTGACAACAAACACCACACGTATAAAACCATTTCAAAAAGACTTTAATCATTACTTATGCTAATAATGACAGTAAATAAGGATATACAACCAGCTTTTCAAATGGACCACTATGGTCCTAGCTTGCATCAATATACGTCATAAATGGGGAAATAATTTTGCGTACCAAAACAGTTTATAACAAGGCGTTTGAACAAAACTCCCAAGAGACAATTTACGTAATCGAGTTCCCAAAATTTCTCATTCGACTATATAAGGATATGGAATAAAATTCCCAAAAAGACATGCATGCTTATTCGTTTCTTCAAAACATAGAAAAACAAAATGCTTATTCGTTTCACCAAAACACATTCATTTATGCCACATTTATCAAAATGCCCAAAAATCCTAAATGTAGGTGTTTTACAAGCTTAATAAGCTAAACACTTCAAATAATCAAAAGTTACCAAATAACTCAATAGTTGACAATTTATTGTAAAACACATAAATATTTTAAAATGGACTTTTTGGCATGTACAATGTTTTCACAAATCAATTTCAACTCACCTAGCTAGGTTAAGTTAAACCTAGATTCCAAACCCAACCATTAGTCTCCAAGAGTGAAGCTTTCACCATCAACAAATCATCTTCAACAATAAGCTAGGGTTTCCAAACAACCCCTTCCTTCAAGTCTAGAATAAAGCATTAACAAGAAAACCTTTAGATCCACAAAGATCCTTATACTAAAGCTTGGAATATTCAAGGTATTTACCTTAACCGAAACTTAAAGCCTTCCAATCCACCATTCCAACGAAATCTTCCATCCTTAACGTAGCCAAGCCTCATGCCACCATAACCTTGATATCTCTATGGTAGATTCACATCAAGGTGCCCCAGATTAGTTCTTGAGCTCCCAAATTCATCCCAAAGAAGAGAGAAATGGAGTGTGGGAGTAAAATGGGAGAAAACCCTAGAAAGTTGGGTTTAAATCGATCAGATAGCTCCCACGGCCTTGGCCAATGTGAAATTTTATAAAACTCTCAAATACAATGGTTTTATTACAATCAATCGTACGTATAAAAATCCACTACCGTTTACTCGGTAGGTGTGCAAAGTGACAACAAACACCACACGTATAAACCATTTCAAAAAGACTTTAATCATTACTTACGCTAATAATGACAGTAAATAAGGATATACAACCAGCTTTTCAAATGGACCACTATGGTCCTAGCTTGCATCAATATACGCCATAAATGGGGAAATAATTTTGCGTACCAAAACAGTTTATAACAAGGTGTTTGAACAAAACTCCCAAGAGACAATTTACGTAATCGAGTTCCCAAAATTTCTCATTCGACTATATAAGGATATGGAATAAAATTCCCAAAAAGACATGCATGCTTATTCGTTTCTTCAAAACATAGAAAGACAAAATATGCATGCGATTGGCCAAACGTAAAATAATTTAAATCAATTTCAAACCTCAGGCCGTACGAGTAAAATGCTTTTGTCCAAAAAATAGCGGCTGCTAAGTCATGCTCATCAGCAAATCAACATAATGCATGCGTGAAATAATAACGAAAGAATCAACAACTGAAGAAGGCGTAAAACAAAAGTTCAACCCGAACCATTAAAGATCTTTCCCATGCATTACTCACGCAAAAGTGTAAATCGATTCAAATACCAAACAGCATACCATGAAATACTTGCATAAAACTCAAAAGAAAAATCATATGATATTGAAACTTCCCAAAATAACATATGGCATATCATTTACTAATAAAACTCTTAAGACGTCTCTTACGGTTGCGAAATGAAATATGCAAAACTCGCAGGAGACAAAAGGTTAAACAAAACCCGTAAGTTAACACACACAATAACTCAGTATACGCGTTTCAAAGTTCATCTAAGCGACGTAAAATGTCGTAAAGTAAAACTCCATAAGACCCCAACTAGATTCCCATAAAACTCAATGATACTTAATGACACCAAAAACCAATTGGGGCCAGAATCTTCGTCCCTAAAAATCTAAAAGCATAAGTCAAAGTTATGACGAAAATATCACAATTCCAAGAATTTCCCTTTTTTCTCAACGTGGTATAAAGTGACGCCTTTCAACAAAACTCTCAAGTAAAATCCCAATAAAACTCAAACACCAAAATAGTGGGAATAACTTTTTCCTTTAAAATATTAACATATGTGGAAGAGATCCAATGTCTAGGTCATAAATCGCAGTTACTTGCCCGAGACCCTAAACAAGGTTAAATCGTGGATACTTACAACATCCAAAAATAGCGTCCGACAAACAGGGATAAAGAAGATCTGAACAAAGTTTGCAATCATGTGCAATAAAACAATTTTCATGCATGTTCAACTCACGGTTTAAAATCTCGTGCATATTAAACGCCCTTCCACGGATCCAAAATACAACCCACATGGAAATTTGGAAAAGTATGAAACACTTTATGCAAAATAATTAAGAGTAAGTTTCGTGCATGAATTTTGGTCGAGACCCAAAACCTTAGGACCGAGCTCTCCAAGTCCAACGATCTCGCTACCGACACCCGGACGCTCAACATCTTAAGGTAACAATAGGCAACTAGACCGGTTTACCTCACGATTTCTCCTCGAAATAAAGTCGATTCAATAGACCTATGGTTCTAATTCAACCAATGATTGGGACCCGAAGCGGTCCACTTAATGCAATCACCATGCTTACCATCACTCCAAGTGACGAATGCTAAAATCATCGACTCCTTCTAATGGTTACCCATTTAGAAACTTATTCGCTACCCTAACGATCATCATATGTAACACCCCAAAAATTGGGATAAACAAAAATTTCCGGAAACGAAAATGTGATATATAAAAATATGCCAAAGCACGAGCTCATCCCAAAAAGGGAGACAATATACGCCTGTTAAAATTACAAGTTTGTAATAAATAACAATGAAGGGAAAACAACCCTTTAATCTAAATCCTAACTAGGAACAAGATTAATTCAAGTTGTGATCCAAATCAAAATAAGCCTTCTATAATTGGAGTCCCAAATATATCCCCAAGCTCGCATCTAAAGTCATCTAGACCTTCTTGGCGGTCGCGTCACTAGAACCCTAGTTAGGCCAAACAAGTGTTAGGCCAAACGAGCCTAGTGAGTTGTACAAAAGTATGACATTATCATTTATATCAAGTATAATCAATAAGGGCCATAAAGGAATCAATGGGGGAGACCATCACACCAAAGAGTTTCACCTGAAGTCAAAGTACCTTGATGTTCACTCTCATAAGCAACATCCTGAAGGCCCGACACACTTGAAGACTACCTCCTAGGAATTACTCCAAATGGTGGAGGTCTAGGTGCATACCGTCATGGTGGCAACCTAGACTCCATCCTACTAGCGCTTACTCATGGTTCATCCAATATACATGCAACATCCATCTCTATACATATTTCATATCAACAAGATACATGTATAAGACCTCACATAGTTCCAATCCCATTTTAGGTCCAAAACTCTAAAATGTGTAAGTCTAACAATGATATTCACAACTCCCATTAAAACTGGAAAAGTTTCCACAAGAGTCTTTTAAGTCGAAACCGAGCCAAAATGCTCAAAACCCATTCGACCTACAAACATCGGTCCCCGAATAGAAAAACGCATTCAAACGACGTTTATACAGACACATACTTCAAAGATGTGATTAACACAAAACTCATCACGGATTGGGACAAAAGGTTCCAAATGGGTTCATACCCTAATGTTTTCCAAAATGTCTCATAACACGGAGACAATCATTTTTCAATGACTTATGAAATCAAATGCACCAAAAATGCATAAATAATATATTAGACTTAATGTGTCCAAAAATCACCAAAAATGCATAAATCATAAAATATACTTCATTTGTACAAAGTCACCAAATGCATAAGTCATACTATTTACTTATCAAATATTCAAGTCCCAAATATGGCTTTTCATGAGAGTCAAATAACCCAAGTTTAATAAATATGAAAACTTTTCAAAATACTTTACACATTAACAATTACCAAGTAAAACATATTTTTACTTCAAAATACTTATTTTGGCATATACATAGTTTTCACAAAGCAACATGAACTCACCTTTCGAGGTTAAGTTAAACCTAGGTTCCAAACTAAACCATTTGCTTCCAAAAGTGCAGATTCCACCATTTCCAAGTCATCACCAACAATAAGCTAGGGTTTCCAAACAACCCATTCCTTCAAGTCTAGAATAAACCATTAACAAGAAAACCTTTAGATCCAAAAAGATCCTTATACTAAAGCTTGGAATATTCAAGGGATTTACCTTAACCGAAACTTAAAGCCTTCCAATCCACCATTCCAACGAAATCTTCCATCCTTAACGTAGCCAAGCCTCACGCCACCATAACCTTGATATCCCTATGGTAGATTTACATCAAGGTGCCCCATATCAGTTCTTTAGCTCCAAAATTCATCCCAAAGAAGAGAGAAATGGAGTATGGGAGTAGAATGAGAGAAAACCCTAGAAAGTTGAGTTTTAATTGATCAGACAGTCTCCCGCGGCCTTGGCCGCTACCTCAAGTCGCAAGCCAAGTCACGCGTGTCTCTAAGCCGTGGACAACAGTGAATTGCTCGGGCTCGTCCGCCGGCCAAGCCGTGCGTGTCCTTGTTGTGCCTCCTCACGTCTTATGTTAAACCGTCCCCCCACCGTTTCTCTCGACCGGCCGCTGACCGTTTTCCTTGGTCAGTCGTTAGTCGTTTCTTTAGGAAATTACGAGTGTTATAAATTTCGACCAAATCACTTTATGGTTTAAGATATACTTTCAAAACCCATCTCCATACATTTTTTAACACATATCAACCTGATATTTTATGAACTCTAGAATATATATTAAACCATTTGTAGAGGTTGTAGACAACAATTGAGAAATCAAAACAATACCACATCTAATATGCTCAATATAACTACTATAAATTGGTATTTCTATGATTTGGCTTAATAACATGATGATAGAAACCCTAGATAATCTAACCCAAATGAAGAATAAAATTGGTTACCTTGAACCACAACAATAGAGGAAGAATGAACACTTGATATGTAGATGGATGAGCACGACAATGAGAAGTCGCCGAAGACGTGAAATCGACGATTTGAAGAGAGGAAAGTAGAGGCGTGCGATTTAGGGAACAAAGATGGAGAAAAAGGAAAACGTGAAGTTAAACCTTTACTTTAATTTTCATTATTATAAAGACATTTTACACAACCACACACCAATTGGTTTCTATTTTGAACAATTCTTCCCCAAAATTTAATATAAATATATTATTTGTTATTCTTTATTATTATTATTATTATTATTATTATTATTATTATTATTATTATTATTATTATTATTATTATTATTATTATTATTATTATTATTATTATTATTATTATTATTATTAATCCATAAAAATTGGGATGTTACAATTTTGACTCATATTGGTTGTTGGGGGACAATTGTCCATTTAAATTGTTCGATGTTGAGCTTTGGTCGTGATTTGCATTTATTGTATTTTTTATTTGAGAATTACATGTTTGAGTGCATTGGTCATTCATTTGGGGTCATGTAATTTAGACTCTAATGCATTGGATCCATAGACATATAAGTTAGTTGATACGATGTTTACACACCTTAAGACATGTGATAATTAGAGCCAAAAAACAAGTATACAAAATGGCTTAATATCGTCTTTCAAGTAACAAAGTGGTATAGATATTGAATATCTTCCACGGAGATTGGAGTAAAAGCGCAATAAAAGTGTAATGAAAGAAATGATCTCAGATAACGATTTTGAAGAATTTGTTTGGTTGATTTTCACATTAATATTAATGACAGAATATGTAAGAAAGGCATGGGTGCAAGACTTAGGGTGAGGAGTAAACACAAATTCCAGTGGATAATGCTGTAAGAATGCCCCAACATTAGTTTAGTAACAACATGTTTCACAATCTACCTTAAAGAATGTCCTTCCGGATATCCTCCATTGTACTATTGTTTAGGTTTCAACCATCATATTCCTATGTGGTATCAAGGCTAGTGGGAGTGTCAAATGGTGTCTTCAAAGTATATGGATAAACAAATGCCTATGTTAAAATCACTCTTCTCAGTTGGTTCCCATATCATTGAAGTTGACTTGTTTCAAGTGGCCCATTTCTGAGACCACTACACTTTAACACATTGAATAGTGATCAACCTGTCAAGAATCACTCAGTTTGAAAAACATACATAACAAATTCCTTATTTAGCAACTTTTCCAAGTATACTTTCCATATCCTTCAAATTGACGTGCATTTGAATGGCTTATTCCTAAGACCATGACACTTTAACACTTTAACAAGTATCAACTCGTTAAAAAGTGCCTTAAATTTTATAAAACTTAGTATGAAATAATGGAACATTATTATTGAAAAACAATGTCCACTATTATTTGGTTTACAACCTCAAATTTCGTCTCACACCCAAGCTATAAAAATTAGCTATTCATAAAAAAAAGTAAATTTACAAGAAATATAAATGACGTAAAGTAAAGACATAAATTAAATGACGGAATTTAAATGATATAAAGTAAAGATAATAAGCAATATATAAAGTAAAGAAAGTAAAAATTGTTATGTAATGTTGTAGCAACTCAAAAATAAGAACAAGACTTAAGGAAATGAAGAACTTAATATTAAATGCAAAAAATGAACTACAAAATTTAAAGAGAGATATTAGTTTAGAACTGATTTGGATGATCTAAAACAAGGGCCTCATATCTCTATTTATACTACCAATAGAGGGGGCAAAGTGTAACTTCAAAAAGTACATAAATAACAACTAAAGCTTAAGACAAGTACAAAAAGTAGTGCAACCATCCAATCACCACCAAAAGAGCATTTTATCTGGTTTCTTCAAGGGAAATTGGCACAAATAGCCAAATTACTTAGCCATTTGCACCTCCTAGCCATGTCTCTCCCAGATTTGTAGAATTAGCCCTAGAATGGCAGACCTGTACGTCCGCAAGGAGGCAGGAAAACGACAAAAAAATAGGCGGCTCACTCCATGTCCGCAACGGGTCGGGTCGGGTAGGTCCGCCATCCGCAATACCCGCCACGTGGCTCGACCTTAGACACCCTAATCTAGGTCCGCAATGCATGCGACAGGTCCACAATTATTAATCTAGGAAATTTATTGTTTTTTAATTATTATTAATGGTACACGGTTCCCCAAACCCCCCCCCCCCAAACTACCCTTTTTTTATATATAAATCCAGATATGGTCCCCTCCCCACATACCCCACATCGAATTTTCTAAAGAGAAAGTCATTGAATCAGGCGTTTTTTTGTCGGTATTTTATTACATGCTCCCCCAAATCAACACGTGTCTACAATGGCAGGAAAGGTAAGTGTTTTAAACCCTTTTTTCAACTTATTCTACTACCTAACCGCAAGGGTTTATGTATAGCACCGTAACCACACACTACACCACCGCAACCACACTACATTGCGGACCTATTCTGGAATTTTTATTCTTTTTCGTATTTTATTCGGTATTTTGAATATGTTTGCCTTCAATTTTTGATTATGATGATTATGATACATTACGTCCCATAACTTGCAAATATGACATATTAGATCCCTTAACTTTAATTTTAGACACTTTTGTCAAGATCGAAAAATTCTAATGAAGAATTTAATTAACACACTCAGAAACAATGTTAAAGAAGTTGCGGAAAAACACTTTAACACTCAATCAATGAAACAATACTTGAATGCAAATCACAAGTTATATTGATTAACTTAATGATTACAATCTCAACCTCAATTTGTTGAACAGGCTCAACAGACGTTCTGAACTTCTCTAAAGAAAGGATTATAATGAATCTTGAGGTTAATTCTCACTAAAACGTATATTGAAATTCTATCAAAAAGTCTATTCTAAACTATGCCTTCTATACAGTATATATACAAGACAGATTACAAGATAATTATAAAAGAAAAATTAATTTTCATGATCCAGTCCATAATTATCTTCAAATCTCCTTGACTTTCGCATTAATCAAATCATTCCATCTTTATCTCCTCAGCAGCTTTAATCTTCATAAGCAGTATTAATTCTCCTAGCAGCATTAACCATCTCAGCAATATTAATTACACAAGAAGTAGTATCTGGCAGTATTAATCATCCTTAGCTCATTTCAGACCCAACAATCTCCCCCTAACTTAACTTTTCAGATTGAGAAGTTAAGTTCTTCAAAATTTGGTCTTCATGATACTTTCAAAACTTAAGCTCAATTCCCAAGATTAGGATCCAAACCTAAGCTTTGATTGATGATTCTTCTGACTACTATCTTGGCCATTTCAGAATACTTTGAACATACCAGCTTAGCATTCAACATACCTTGCAATTTGGCTTTGCTGTGATCATAAATTTTATCCACCAGGTAGTACTCATGATAAGATCTGTCAATAGTAATGACATAGACTCCACACCTTTCAAATAACATCCAATTGTCTATTCTTTGGAATTTATTCTCCAGATGCAGATCTCTTACAACATGTTGAACTTTGCTAGGATCAAACATCATGCATAAGTACTCCATGGCTAATCTTATTAAGCTCATTCCTGCTCCTGTCAAATCCTTTTCATACAAGCTCATTCCCACCTTGAACATTTCTTCTAAGTTAGATCTGGAATAGCTTCTGATGATTTTGCCCGAAGTAGAGTAAACCTCATACTTGTCTCCCATCCTTTTAATCCTGAAGTATTTCTTCCTTTGATCTTCCAGGATATCCCAATGGATAACTTCAGGGGTTTGGACTGATATTGGGTCAGCTTTTATAGGTTCACTATCAGTCACTGTCATATACAAACCAACATGTACCTCAGATTGTTCAGATTGTTCTGCACCTTGTTGACTTGATTGTTCTTCAGGGGTTGCAACAACAGGTTCAACTTCTTTTTGCACTTCTTCAATCCTTGGCCTTTTGGTATGTTTCTTTGAAGCTATGGTTTTCATTCTTTTGACAACTTTGACTGTTTGAGCAAGAGTTTCTTCTTTCTGTTCTTCTTCCACTTCTTTTGTAGAAGTGGTTTCTTCACTCTCAGGAAAAGGTTGTTGGATATGCAGATCATGCCTTTCTTTCATTTTCCTTTCAACCTCAACCCTTTGAGTAAAGTCTCCTTGTAGCTTGGCCATTTCTTTCTTGTACAACTCTTCAATTCTGCCATAAGACATACCAGTGAACATGCCTTCTTTAACACCAACTGATCCTTTTAGAAAGTTGATCATTTTCCTCCTTTCTTGGTTGGCAACAAAAGTCTTTGAAGGTTGTCTTTTCTTTGTCAGTGCTGGCTGCCTTGGCATAGATTCTTTTGCTTGAACTTTCTTGGCTTCAGCTGCATCCCTCAAACTCCTTTGGTACTCCTCATTGAGCTTTTTAGACAGATCTAAAGCAATTTGCCTATCTTTGGCAGTTTGAGACTCTTATTCTGCTTCTATTTCAGCTTGCAGCTGTTTGGCTACCTCTTCATCTAGAGCTACTTGGACTGACTTCTTTGTTTTCTTCAGAGGTTCCACTACCTTTTCTTTTTCTTTTCTCTTTACCTTAGCATCACTTATTTCTTTTCTCTTCTTTTCAAATCCTCCTTCTTTGATTTCCACTCCCTTGGCCTTTTGAGTAGCCTTGGGAGTGTCTGTTTTTGCCTTCACCAGTGTTTTATCAATCTCTATCTCTTCAACTGTCAGCCCTGTTTCTGCTGCTGCTTTTTCAATTTCTACTGCAGCTTCAGTTACTGCTGCTAAGCCAATTTCTGCTGCTACTTTAAATGTTTCTGCTGCTACCTCTGTTTCTGCTTCTCTGATAATTTCTGCTTCTGCACCCATCTCCCCCTCAAATTTATATTCCATCCCATCATTACTTTGTTTTGCAGTTTCAGCTTCAGTCTCCCCCTTTTTGGAAGTAGCATGATCAATGTTCCTCTTCTTCAGCACAAATTTGGTTTTCTTCTTCTTGTGCACTAACTTTAGAACCATTTTCTTGAGGTTTGCAATCTACTCTTGTTGGGAGATAATTACCTTTTGCATTTCCTTTATTTCTGCACCCTGTTTGAGTACATCATGTTGGATCAAATAATTGTATTCAAGATTAAAGGGTTTAAACTGTATTTATTTGATAGTTAAAGTTAGAGGGTCTAATTAGTATTTATTCAATAGTTATTAAGCTATTGGGCCTCAAGCCCATTAAGCATTAGGAAGCCTATATGGCCTAAGTATATAATGTTTTGTTTAGTTTAGTTTTAGGTTAACCTTTCATAATTTCTTAATCATTGTTTAGAGAGAAAGGTAGCCATATTGTAATCATATTCAAGGGTATCAAGAACACACAAGGGTTTCATTGTTTATTCAAGGGATTGGTATGTTACTCTGATTTATATATCTCTTGATTATTATTGTGTTGCTTGATTACTTGATTGATTATTTACCAACTAGATTAAACTGGGATAACAAGTGGTATCAGAGCCAAAAGAATCAAATTTTTTTTGATTTTACTATTCACAGATTACTGTTCATCGATTTTTTAAGTTTACTATTCATCGAATTCTGAAAATCGATTGCATGAATTAATGTGTTTATTGGTTTAAAGTTGATCTAATTAGTTGAGGTTCATGCTTCTGAATGCTATCTGATTGATTGATTGAATTGAGAATTATCAAGTGATTGAATTGTATGATTTTGAGTTTTCTGGGTTCGACAAAAGTTATCTATCGGTCGTTACTGTGCTTATCAAATCGAATGCTTAAAAGTTGAAATTGATCTCTGAGTTTGATTGTATTGTGATTGGTTTATGTTTCTGAGTACAAAGGACTGATTTTTTGCATCTGATTTTGAGTCTGTATTGTTTTCTGGGCTGGATTTAAGAACATATCGGTCGAATAATTGTATCGGTCTTTACCTTTTATCGGCCGAACACATTCTATCGGTCTATAGCATTCGACCGGTACACACACAGTCCACCCGGTCTAAGCACTATATCGGTCCTTACATCAGTACCGGTCGAAGTAGATTCTCGGTCCAAACATCTCACCGGTCGAAAGGAATATCGGTCAAAGCATACTATCGGTCCATACCTTTGTATTGGTCGAAGCGTCAATACCGATCCTATCACATCCTCGGTCGAACTCACTATCGGTCCTATCACAATCCCGGTCGAACCCTATATCGGTCTAATCCTTCCCGGTCTTTGCAAGTTCCCGGTCGAACTCTCTACCGGTCTTTACAAGTCTCTGGTCTACTCAATAGCGGGACCCCCGTGCTAAGTCTGCAAAGGGGGACAAAGTTCTGTTCGAGATCAACATTTTCTTTATACTGTTTGAGAGGACCGCATTTAATTATTTTTGAAAATTTATTTTTCTGAAAATTTTTGAGTGTGGTTTTTATTTTGATTCTAACGATCTCATCTAGTTGGTTGTCTTGGTACAGAAAAGTCTGTTTACTAACCGTACAGCTAAGATGTCGAATCAGCTTCTCTCAATGGGTTCTCAAGTCAAACCTCCTGTCCTCATGGCTAATGAGTATCAGCAATGGAAGATCAGAATGATCCAGTTTCTGAATCACAAGAACAGAGACTTCATGAAAGCAATCATTGAAGGTCCACAAACTCCAATGATCACAGTAAAGGGTCAACCTGCTACAGATTCCTCTCCAGAAATCCCTGACATAGAGATTCCTAAACCTTATCAGTTCTTCAATGAAAAGCAGAAAGAACAGTATAAGACAGAAGAAGAAGCTCTAATCTATCTGACAATGGCAATTCCAAACGACATCTACAATCGTGTCGACAGTCAGAGCACTGCTAAAGGCATCTGGGATGAACTAGCAAGGCAGTTTGAAGGAAGTGAAGCCTCCATACAAGCTAAGCAGAATCTATGCATAAATGCATACGAGGGATTTCATGCAAAAAGAAGGAGAGTTGCTATTAGATACCTACAACAGATATAACATCATCCTCAATGACTTGCGGAGGAACAATATCTCTAAATCTGCTTCTGAGATAAATTACAAGTTCATCAAGAATCTGAATCCAGAGTGGAAGAACTTTGCCATCAACCTCCAGATGTCCAAAAATATGGCTCGAGAAAATGTCACTGATATCTTCTCTACTCTTGCTCAACATGAGGATGAGGTGAGATCTATCAATAACGAGTCTAATAATCTGAAGTACTCCGTGGATCTCATAGCCGGCAAAGGTTCTGTATCTTATGCAAGGTCAAAGAAAAAGGTGTCTAAAGCTCTAGTTACCGAAGTTACTGACTCTGACTCTGCCTCAAGTGAAGAAGAACTGGAGATTGATTTTGATCCAGAAATTCAGATGTTCTCTGAGGACTTAGCTTTAATCACTCGCCGATTCAAGAAGAGCTTTGGCAAGAAAATATTCTACTCAAAGCCAAAGTATGATGGATACAAGAAAGAGAAGTCTGAGATGCGATACAAGCCGAGGCATGGAAGGAGAGAGGAAGGACGAGAAGACAGAAAGGATGATAGACAAGAAGGAAAGAGAGAGGAGAAGCGAGAAGAATGAAAGGATGAACCAGGAAGATGCTACAACTGTGACAAATTTGGGCATTTATCGAGGGACTGCAAGTTCAAGAAGGTAAAGAACTCTGAGTACTACGCAAGAAAGTCACTTATTGCCAAGAAAGCGGATGAAGGATATCTCGTTGGATACTCTCTGACATCCAAAGCTTAGAGAACAATGGTGTGTCTAGACCTGAGAAGTCCTTACTAGGACTCTTCATATTTGAGAACACTTTCCCCTTTGGGAGTTTTGGTACATATACCTCCTTGAAGGTAGGTAAATCTGTCAATTCCTTATTAAGTACTTCTTGTACAAACCTTGGATACATATAAAAGCTTTTTGATTTGGTATCCAGGTTTGACATTAAATCGTTTAAGATCATTTGAGAGAAATTAAACTTTCTAGAGGTCGCTAAGCAGACCAAAGCATAAACTATGGTGCTGTTGAACTCACTCCAGCCAGTTGTTTTTCTTGAAATGCAGTGTTGTAGGGTATGAACAAAGAATCTCCACTGAAGTGAAAATTTGTTCTTGTAAAACTTATATACGTCAGTGGGACCTTCATACCCCATACAAATAAGAACTTGGAAGAGATCTTCCTTAGGAAGAGAGGTAATACCTGAGGCATCATCTAAGCGTATATGGATGCGAATACACTCTTCGGAGATGGTCAGGGGTTTATCACACACCCTTGTTTTGATGACCTGAGTGCCATCTTCAGTGTGGATGGTAGCATTTGCCCAAAATTGTCGTAGATGTTCCACACAGATTGTGGGATTGACAGTGAGGGCATAGGTAATGTGTGACGATTTGAGGAAATCCACAATCTGATGAAAACCTTCAGCCTGTTTGGGTTTTTGCAGCATAACAACCTCATTGTATTCATCAAAGAATTCTAGTCCTGTCATCGTTCTGATTGATTCTAGGGTTCGAATCACAACTACGGTTTACACGGGTGAGCAAGAAATCGAGAGAGAGAGAGAGAGAAAGAGAAGCAATGGAAGTTCAAAGAGTCGTTTGTATTTTGGCGGTCACAAAGGGGTATTTATAGGTGGAAGGTTTCAGTTAGAAGAAGTACTAAGTGCCCTAGCAGTATTAACTGGCCTGCAGTATTAACTCAGAGTAGCAGTAGTAACACATACTGGCAGTACTAACACAGACTAGCAGTATTAACACAGAATAGCAGTATTAACACCTACCAGCAGTAGTAACACTGATTAGCAGTATAAATAAAGCAACCAGTAGTAACTTTGCACTGGCAGTATAAACTACCTAGCAGTAGTAACCATACTTAACCCTTTTTGGACTGTTATCATGAGTAATATAGAGAGCAGTATTAACTGAACTAGAAGTACCAAGTATTTAATTTAAGAAATCTGAAACACTTAAACACACAAGGTTAGCAGCACCATGCACAATACAATATGAGAAAGTAGACAGGAAGGAATCTATACAGAAATGGTACATAAAGCAGATCAAAGGAGGCTTATTCAGTGTTTATCATGCCCATACTTGTGACCAAGAATGTGAATCTACCCACATCAAAAGCTTTGGTGAATAGATCAACAAATTGGTTACTTGTATAGACTTTCACAACCTGAATTAGCTTCTTTTCATTACAGTCTCTGATAAAATGGTACCTGATTTCTATATGCTTTGTTTTGGAGTGCTTGACTGGATTATTAACAATGCTAATAGCACTGTTATTGTCTATGAAGATTGGAGTGTGAAGAAAAGATATACCATAGTCCAACATTTGATTTTGAATCCAGAGTACTTGTGAACAGCAGCTTGCAACAGCTATATACTCTGCTTCTGTTGTAGAGGTGGACACTGTGGTTTGTTTCTTGCACTGCCATGACACTAGTCTTGCACCCAAAAACTGACATCCCCCTGAAGTTGAGTTTCTATCCAAATTTGCACCACCCAAGTCACTGTCTGAATAAGCAAGTAGGTCAAATGGTGAGTCACGAGGATACCAAAGACCTAATCTAGGTTGTCCCTTGAGATATCTGAATATCCTCTTGACTGCTTGAAAATGTGACTGCTTAGGCCTTACTTGATATCTTGCACACACACAAATAGGAAACATGATATCTGGTCTTGAAGCAGTGAGATACATGAGGGAGCCAATCATGGATCTATAGTGATGAACATCCACATCCTCCCCCTCAAGATCTGCAGTGATCTGTTTGTGTGTCTCCATGGGTGTGCTTGCAGGCTTTGAATATGAGAATCCAAACTTAGTAAGAATGTCCTGCACATACTTGGATTGGCTTATAAATATCCCATTTTTCTTCTGTTTAACTTGTAGCCCAAGGAAGAAAGTAAGTTCACCCATAAAACTCATCTTGAATCTCTTGTGCATCAATTCTTCAAAGTCTCTGCACATTTGATCTTTTGTGGATCCAAAGATAATATCATCCACATAGATTTGCACTATAAGGATGTCCTTCCTCTTCCTCTGAATGAACAGAGTCTTGTCTATGATACCTCTTTGAAAACCATTTTCCAAGAGATAGGTAGACAAAGTGTCATACCATGCCCTTGGTGCTTGATGTAGCCCATAGAGTGCCTTCTTCAATTTGTATACTCTGTCAGGATAATTTGGATTCTCAAACCCTGGAGGCTGACATACATACACTTATTCTTCAATTCTCCCATACAGGAAAACACTCTTTACATCCATCTGGTAGACCCTGAACTTCATGAAAGAAGCATAGGCTAAAAATAGCCTGATTGCCTCAATCTTGGCCACTGGTGCAAATACCTCTTCATAATCAATTCCCTCTTCTTGAGTATACCCTTGTGCCACTAATCTGGCCTTGTTCTTTATTACTATTCCTCTCTCATCTTTCTTGTTCCTGAAGATCCATTTAGTGCCTATAGCTCTGTATCCTTTTGGAAGGTCAACCAAATCCCATACATCATGCAACACAAACTGCAGTAGCTCCTTTTGCATTGCTTCTATCCAGCTGGGATCCTTCATTGCATCACATGCCTTTTTGGGTTCAACCTGTGATAGAAAACAAGATAGTAATGCTGATTGTATGTCCTTCAATCCTCCCAACTTGCTTTGATTCCTTGTGATTATAGGAGAATTGATGTCACCAATCACCGATTGAGGAGGATGATTTTTCTAAAATATTGTTTGATGAACAACCTCTTCATTAATATCTGCTTCTAGATTAGAGTCATTATTTTCAGGAGTACTGCCACCAAAAACTGAAGAGTTATCATCATCTGTGTCATCTTCTTCCAAACATGGCATCTCAGGACCTTTGATTCCTGAATCTGAGGGTTGATCTTCCTTTTCACCTCTGTCCTCTTCATTCTGAGATGGTTCAGTATCCTTTGAATCTTAAGTATCTTTCTTATCTTGGTCACAAAATTCAACAGGATCAGCAGTAGGTGTTGGGAACAGCACAAACTCTTGTCTTTGTACTTGTATCTTTTCTGTCCCTGTTCCTGCATTATGCTCATTACTAAAACCCAAAGAATTAGACAGTGAGTCAATGTCAAATAGCCAATCAGGACCTGAACCGAGTTGATTTGGTGTGTTCTCATTGCATTTGACATTGTCACTTTCCTCAATAATCCTATAAGAGGTGTTGAAAACTCTGTAGGCCTTACTTTGGGATGAATATCCAACAAGAAACCCATCCTCAGCTTTGCTATCAAACTTGCCTTGGTGAGTTTTGGTATTGAGAATTGTGCAAGGACATCCAAATGGTTTGAAAAATCCAATAAAAGGTTTCTTCTTTTTAAAAAGCTCATAAGGTGTCTTGTCTTGGGATTTCACTACTAGAACTCTATTTTGAACATAGCAGGCAGTATTAACTGCTTCTGCCCAAAAAGTAATTGGAAGTTTTGAATCTGCCAACAGAGATCTAGCAGCTTCAATCAGAGTCCTATTTCTCCTTTCAGCAACACCATTCTATTGAGGAGTCCTAGGAGCACTGTATTGTCTCTCAATACCTTTTTCCTCACAGAAGCTGTTTAGGTCATTGTTTTTAAATTCAGTTCCATTATCAGACCTATGACTTTAACTCTTAGATTTGTTTGGTTTTCAACTCTAAGAACAAAGGATTTGATCAGTCCACTTGTCTCATCCTTAGTCCTCAGAAAATAGACCCAAGTGAATATAGAGAAATCATCAACAATAACCAAGCAGTAGGATTTCTTACCAATACTCATCACATTTGTAGGACCAAACCGATCCATATGCAGTAAATTAAGAGGTGAAGAGATTGTATTTATCTCTTTGGACTTATGAGAAGTTTTGTGTTGTTTGCCTTTAAGACATGCAACACAATGATCATCACATAAAAATACCTTTTGTGGCAAACCTCTTACGAGATTGTTTTTCACAAGTTTGTTCATTGTTTTAAAGTTCATGTGACACATCCTTCTGTGCCAAAGAGATGATTCATCCAATGAAGCTTTTGAAAATAAACAATTTAAAGATGAATCAGAAGCTACACTCTCCAAGTCTAAGCAATAAACATTGTCCTTTCTAGGAGTTCTAAGTAGTATCATACTTTCATCAACTACCTTGAACCCTGGAGCAAGGATAATACATTCAGTATCATTGAATAATATGCTATGTTTCTTGTCATAGACCAGTGATACACTTAACAGGTTGTATCTCAATTGCTCAACATAGTATACATCCTCAAAGGTCATCTTACCTTTTGACACATTACCTTTTCCACTTATCTTTCCACCTGCTGGATTATCACCAAAAGCAACATGTCCTCCATCAATTCTTTTGAAGTTTTGAAGGCAGGCCATGTTACCTGTCATGTGCCTGGAACAACCACTATCAACATGCCAAATGCTCCTTCCCTTGAGCTGTTGGTTGCCCTGCACATATAATAAAGCAGTTAGTTTTTAATAGGAACCCAAGCCAAAGTGGTCTTGGGTTTCCCATTCTCATCAACATATTCATATTCATACTTGATGAGATTATCAAACTGAGGAATCTTATTGCTTGAATACTTTGTCAGAAGAATGGGCCTGTCACTGGAAGCAGTACTAACTTGATTGGCAGTACTAACATCATTAGCAGTATTAATTGGGTTAGCAGTACTAACTTTGTTAGCAGTACTAACTGGGTTAGCAGTAGTATTGCTTGCAGCAGCACTATTTCTGTCAGCAATACTATTTGAAGTAGCAGTACTAACAGATTTCTTTACTTTTGGAACCCAAACCTGGACAAAGTTGTTTGCTTTCTTTTTCTTTAAGTTACTCCTTGGCTTATTTGGAGTATTTTTCTTTGAATTAGTAAACTTATTCTGAGCATGAGATTTTATAGGTGCCCTTCTCACATTCTAAGCCATATGATTCCTTATTTGCTTCCTATAACCAACAGGATTTTGTATATTTCTTTGAAAAGTGATCCTTTGGTTAATAGAATTTAAATAAAAGTGTTTGGCTAGATGATTTAATTTGCCACAGATAAAACAAGGCTTTGGTTTGCTAATTTTTCTCAGATCAATTCCTTGTTTTAAAGCCCACTGATTATTTCTGTTTCTTTGATTTCCCCTTGTTTTATCATGTTGTTGGGGCTGATTCTGTTTACAAGTACAGGGATTAACAACAGTGGTTTGCATGTAATGGACTCCCTGTACCTTTCCCTTCCCTCTCTTAGAACTTTCAACCTTCTCACTCTTTACAAAAGGTTTACCCCCCTTTTCATTAGTAAGGATATGATTTTCTAAAGGGATTTCTTTAAGGTCATCCTTATTCTTACCCTTAGTGGTCTCTTCTTCAGCCTCTTCCTCAATCACTACACTGTCAAGAGGATCTATATTTGTGGCTCCTGCAGGTAAGTCTATTTTCTCTTGTCTTTCTAAGAGGTCTGAAGTGGGAGGGATATAGTTATTGTTATAGGGTGGAGGGGTACTGTTGTATCCTAAACCTCTTTTCAGGTTGTCATGGACTTGAGATTTTAGAAGTGAGTCCATTGCTTTAGAGGCATTGGAAAACTTCTCAATGTCCAGCTTGGCTTTCTCAAAATCACTCCTTATCTTCTCACATTCCTCTTCAGACTTTTTAAGCTTAAACTCTAACTGATTCTTTTCCCACTTCCAGTAGTTAGTATCATATGTGTGTTGAAGTTCATTGGCTTTGTATGCCTTAATCTGTTCTTCCAAATTCTCAACAATCACAACATACTCTCTTCTATCTTTCTTTAACCTTTTTAGGTCATCACACATGCTTTGATTGTGATCCCTGTACTTTTTAACAGTTTCTATGCAAGATTTTGAGCAAAGGTTAGATTTTACCTCTGTGGGAATATCAGTGCTTACTGACTCTGAAACTTTAGCCAAAAGCTTGGTTGTGCACCAGATTCAGAGATGGCAAGGTATTTGATCCAAAGAACAATTAATCAAAGTTTGGGGTTGAATGCTGATACAGGGATATGAATAATGGAGTTTTGGGAGCATCTGAAGAACTTGAATTCTCTTCCTAAAAGTCAAGTTAGGGGGAGATTGTTGGGAACTGAAAGAATTGCTTAAGTATGGTTAATGCTGCTAGCACAACTGGTTACTACTGCCAGTACAATATGATTACTACTGCTAGTAGTTAGTACTGCTGGAGTTAGTACTGCCAGATCAAAGTTAATACTGCTGAATGATATTAATACTGCTCATGAAGTTAGTGCTGCTTATGAGATGAAGGCTTCTTATGGCAAGGATGACAGATGTATTGACTGAAGATAATCATGGAAAGTCTTGGAGATAACTATGGAAGATTATATTGAAGATCTTTTATTTTTTTGTTATTATCTTTTATCTTCAGTATATGTATAGAATAGTTTTGTAACATCAAGGATAACAACATTCTGAGTTTTTGCTTTCATAGAGAGAATCAACCTCAAGGTTTAGAACCCTAGTTCTAGAGAAGTAGAATTCGTATTGGTGAGCCTGTTCATCAATATTGAGGTTGTGTGTGAAATCTTGTAGCTTTAAATCATTCAATAAAGTTTACAATTTGTGATTTCTGATTCACTGTTTCATTGATCTTTGAATATTAAAGTGTTATTCCGCAAACTCCTTTAATATTGTTTCTGGGTGTTTATTCTTATTAAGAATTCAGATCCTGACATAAATTCGTTTTATATATTGTTGATGATTAGATGTATGCATACATTTAATTCGTGAGATTTGACTTAAGTCGGGAAGTGTGGCCTGCCTGATCGTACCGGGGAGTGTGGCCCGTTTATGCCATTAGGGTGTGTCTCCAAAATTAGGCAGTACGAGACAGACATACCGTCTCTGACGGCAGTGTTGGTCAATAGTGTGAGTTACGCTTGCGAAGCGTAAAACGTGGTAAAGGTTTGGTTAGTAGAGTGAGTTACGTTCGTGAGGCGTAAGATTTTGTTTGAATGTTTTAAATAATATTTGAACTGTTGCAGTAGTTCTTGGAGGGGACTCACTAGACCATCGGTCTAACCCTCGCTCTTTCAAAACTATAACCCTTTTTCAGGTTATCGCAAGATAGCAGGTTCTGGTAAGGATAAAGAGAAGTTGTGAGCTTTTCCCTGAAGCTAGAAGACTCCTTGTAATAGTTTTCCTTTTTACTCAGTTGTGTAATAAGTTGTAGTTGCAAACCTTGTTTGAATTGTAGGCTTGGGGCCATTGTTTTGGTATGGATAATTACATTTTAATGTAATTAAAGTTCGGGTTGTTACAGAAAATGTCTCCAAGATCCAAACGTGGGAGTTACAGGTTCTTAAAATAAGAAATTCATTATCAATGTATAAGTATTTTAGTAATAGTAAATCAACTAACCTTGAATGTATGTAAGAACCCTGTTAGTGTCAAATTCTTCCGCTCTAGTGTACGTCTCCGGATGGCCCCGGACATCTGCCTAAAGGTGGGTTCCCAGACATAAGAACCCCAAGGAAATCGGTTTCAAAACAGAAAATTTTGTACTGCAATAAGCACAGTGGTGGAAACGGGCAAATGAGACTGTCGGCCAAGAAAAAAGACCTCAATCATCATCATCAAGCAAACACGGACAACATCATCGTTCGTAAGCTGATCTCCACTGCCTCCCAGTGATGAAAATCTCCTAGCTACATGGGAGATCAGCAACCTCTCCGCATTAGGAAAAACCCTCGGATAAAACCGCGAGACCTCTGCCTCTGCCTCTCTGACAATGACGGTACCTCTCCAAAGCGGAGTCCTGTCACGAGACAGAACTCCTCCCGCCCAAATTTCAGTAGATATTCTTCCGCCTGGAAGAACATATCATCCTCCCCAGCATCATCCGGGAAGATCTGGATCTGTAACACACAGTGCATGAGTAATGGGTCATGTGTGTAGCCCTCCATTAGCAACCAATGAGCAAAAGTCATGCCACGGAAGATCGCGAGCCTAGGTTCACTCAACCTCTGCTTAATTTCATTTATCACCGTCAACGTCAAACTAGGGGCCTAAATTGTCATAAATTTAAGTTTAGGTTCCTAAAGTGTCAAAAATTAAAGTTAAAAGACCTAATCTGTCATAAATTTATGTTAAGGACCTCATATGTCATAAATTAAAGTTAAGGGACCTAAAGTGTCTAAAATTAAAGTTAAGGGACGTAAAGTGTCTAAAATTAACGTTAAGGGACCTAATATGTCATATTTGCAAGTTAAGGGACCTAATCTGTCATAAACTTTAATTAAGGGACCTAATCTATCATAAATTTTAATTAAGGGGCCTAATGTGTTTAAAATTAAAGTTAAGGGACCTAAAGTGTCTAAAATTAAAGTTAAGGGATCTAATATGTCATATTTGCAAGTTATGGGGCGTAATGTATCATAATCATCATAATCTAAAATTGAAGGCAAACATATTCAAAATACCAAATAAAATACGAAAAAGAAAAAAAATTCCAGAATAGGTCCGCAATTCCGGACCTACAGGTCCGCAATGTAGTGTGGTTGCGGTGGTGCTTGCGGTGGTGTTGCGGTGGTGTAGTGTGTGGTTGCAGTGGTGCTTGCGGTGGTGTAGTGTGTGGTTGCGGTGCTATTCATAAACCCTTGCGGTTGGGTAGTAGAATAAGTTGAAAAAAGGGTTTAAAACACTTACCTTTCCTGCCGTTGTAGACACGTGTTGATTTAGGGAAGCATGTAACAAAATACCGACAAAAAAACCCCTGATTCAACGACTTTCTCTTTAGAAGATTCGATGTGGGGTATGTAGGGAGGGGACCATATCTAGATTTACATACAAAAAGGTTAGTTGGGGGGGGGGGGTTGAGGAACCGTGTACCATTAATAATAATTAAAAAAACAATAAATTTCTTATATCCGCAATTGCGGACCTGCCGCATGCATTGCGGACCTAGATTAGGGTGTTTAAAGTCGTGCCATGTGGCGGGTATTGCGGATGGCGGACCTACCCGACCAGACCCGTTGCGGACCTGGAGTGAGCCACCTATTTTTTTGTCGTTTTCCTGCCTCCTTGCGGACTTACAGGTCTGCCATTGCGGACCTGGGCTAATTCTGCAAATCCGGGAGAGACATGGCTAGGAGGTGCAAATGACTAAGTAATTTGGCTATTTGTGCTAATTTCCCTTGAAGAAACCAGATAAAATGCTCTTTTGGTGGTGATTGGATGGTTGCGCTACTTTTTGTACTTGTCTTAAGCTTTAGTTGTTATTTATGTACTTTTGGAAGTTATACTTTGGCCCCTCTATTGGTAGTATAAATAGAGATGTGAGGCCCTTGTTTTAGATCATCCAAATCAGTTCTACTAATACCTCTCTTTAAATTTTGTAGTTCATTTTTTGCATTTAATATTAAGTTCTTCATTTCCTTAAGTCTTGTTCTTATTTATGTTGGTTGAAAGCTAAACAATAGTGCAATGGTGGATATCCGGAAGGACATTCTTCAAGGTAGATGGTGAAACATGTTGTTACTAAACTAATGTTGTGGCATTCTTACAGCATTATCCATTGGAATTTGTGTTTAATCCTCACCGTAAGTCTTGCACCCATGCCTTTCTTACATATTCTGTCATTAATATTAATGTGAAAATCAACCAAACAAAGTCTTCAAAATCGTTATTTGAGATCATTTCTTTCATTACACTTTTATTGCGCTTTTACTCCAATCTCTGTGGAAGATATTCAATATCTATACCACTTTGTTACTTGAAAGACGATATTAAGCCATTTTGTATACTTGTTTTTTGGCTCTAATTATCACATGTCTTAAGGTGTGTAAACATCGTATCAACTAACTTATATGTCTATGGATCCAATGCATTAGAGTCTAAATTACATGACCCCAAATGAATGACCAATGCACTTAAAACATGTAATTCTCAAATAAAAAATACGATAAATGCAAATCACGACCAAAACTCAACATCGAACAATTTAAACGGACAATTGTCCCCCAAGACCCAATATGAGTCAAAATTGTAACATCCCAATTTTTATGGATTATTATTATTATTATTATTATTATTATTATTAATAATAATAATAATAATAATAATAATAATAATAATAAAAAAAAATAAAGAATAACAAATAATATATTTATATTAAATTTTGAGGAAGAATTGTTCAAAATAGAAACCAAATGGTGTGTGGTTTTGTAAAATGTCTTTATAATAATGAAAATTAAAGTAAAGGAGTTTACTTCACGTTTTCTTTTTTCTCCATCTTTGTTCCCTAAATCGCACGCCTCTATTTTCCTCTCTTCAAATCGTCGATTTCACGTCTTCGGCGACTTCTCATTGTCGTGCTCATCCATCTACATATCAAGTGTTCATTCTTCCTCTATTATTGTGGTTCAAGGTAACCAATTTATCCTTCATTTGGGTTAGATTATCTAGGGTTTCTATCATCATGTTATTAAGCCAAATCATAGAAATACCAATTTATAGTAGTTATATTGAGCATATTAGATGTGGTATTGTTTTGATTTCTCAATTGTTGTCTACAACCTCTACAAATGGTTTAATATATATTCTAGAGTTCGTGAAATATCAGGTTGATATGTGTTAAAAAATGTATGGAGATGGGTTTTAAAAGTATAACTTAAAACCATAAAGTGATTTGGTCAAAATTTGTAACACCCGTAATTTCCTAAAGAAACGACTAACGACCGACCAAGGAAAACGGTCAGCGGCCGGTCGAGAGAAACGGTCGAGGGACGGTTTAACAAAAGATGTGAGGAGGCACAACAGGGACACACGCAACTTGTCCCGCGACTTCAAGCCGTGGACGAGCCCGCACAACTCACTGTTGTCCACGGCTTAGAGACACGCGCGGCTTTGATCGCGACTTGAGGTCGCGACCAAGGCCGCGGGAGATTGTCTGATCGATTGAAACTCAACTTTATAGGGTTTTCTCTCATTCTACTCCCATACTCCATTTCTCTCTTCTTTGGGACGAATTTGGGAGCTAAAGAACTGATCTAGGGCACCTTGATGTGAATCTACCATAGGGATATGAAGGTTATGGTAGCGGGAGGCTTGGCTACGTTAAGGATGGAAGATTTCGTTGGAATGGTGGATTGGAAGGCTTTAAGTTTCAGTTAAGGTAAATCCCTTGAATATTCCAAGCTTTAGTATAAGGATCTTTGTGGATCTAAAGGTTTTCTTGTTAATGGTTTATTCTAGACTTGAAGGAATGGGTTGTTTGGAAACCCTAGCTTATTGTTGGTGATGACTTGGAAATGGTGGAATCTGCACTTTTTGGAGGCAAATGGTTGAGTTTGGAACCTAGGTTTAACTTAACCTAGCAAGGTGAGTTCAATTTGCTTTGTGAAAACTATGTACATGCCAAAATGAGTATTTTGAAGTAAAAATATGTTTTACTTGGTAATTGTCAATGTGTAAAGTATTTTGAAAAGTTTTCATATTTATTAATTAAACTTGGGTTATTTGAATCTCATGAAAAGCCATATTTGGGACTTGAATATTTGATAAGTAAATAGTATGACTTATGCATTTGGTGACTTTGTACAAATTAAGTATATTTTATGATTTATGCATTTTTGGTGATTTTTGTACACATGAAGTCTAATCTATGATTTATGCATTTTTGGAGCATTTGATTTCATAAGCCATTGAAAAATGATTGTCTCCGTGTTATGAGACAGTTTGGAAAACATAAGGGTATGAACCCATTTGGAAAACCTTTTATCCCAATCCGTGATGAGTTTTGGGTTAATCACATCTTTGAAGTATGTGTCTGCATAAACATCGTTTGAATGCATTTTTCTATTTAGGGACCGATGTTTGTAGGTCGAATGGGTTTTGAGCATTTTAGCTCGGTTTCGACTTAAAAGACTCTCGTGGACACTTGTCCAGTTTTAATGGCTCTATGTAGAGCCCATATACGATTTACATCTTAATGCATCTTATTGCATATTTAAGATAATAAATGCTTGAGTGTGTGGGTCATTCATGTGTAGTCATGTAATGTTAGATTGTGTTGCATTGGATCCATAGGCACGTAAGTCAGTCTTTATTTGATGGTCAATTGGGTATTACGGGGTTAGACTCCGGGACCCATGTTTTATGGCCTTAACCTTTCAAGTGTACACTAGGAGGGCTGAGTCCGGTTGAGTTATCATGAGCTAGAGGGGCGATTTTATATTTGGGGTCTCCACCATGTCGGGGCTATGTCATGGTTGTAACCCCTGACTGTCCCGAGCCTTTGGCGGTATTCATGGTAATATTTGCTAAGGTCAGCTGTCTCTTTGGGTGTAGCTTGAAGGGAGTCGTAGGGACACTTGGGCTTTCATGTCGTGAAGTGTCATGCGATTAATGTTGTATGGGTGACATACTTTTGTGTTCCTCCACTCTCAATGGATACGGGTCTCCCCCGTCGTCGGCCAGCAGTATTTTGGATATTTAATTGTCCATGCTTTATAATTTGGATTTCATTCCATTTTATGGTCGCGTGAGTATTGAATTTCAGTTCCATGTTTTCGATGGCATACTATATTTACATGGATTGTTTTCCATTATTTATGAGTTGAGTATTATGCCCCACCCATGTTTTGGGTGTTTCGGGGTATATAGTCTTGTCCTCGTTTTTACAATTGGGAGTCCATTTTCTATTCACGTTTGAGTGAGTTTTGGGCGGCATCAATTTATAAAGAATGTTTTGTATTTGGACGTTCGTTATGAAAAATGCATGTTATTGGAAAACACGTCTTTTTCATATTTGAGATAAATCATTTTGAAAGATGATGATTCAAATTACATTCTTTCCTTTTAACGATATATTTATTCATGTTGAAAAATCTTGAACTCACTAGGCGTTAGCCTAACCCTTTTTATTTTTCGGCATGTGCATCAGGTCACGACTGGGTATGGTACTAGCGACTCGGTGAAGAGATGAGAAATAGACTTATGCTTGAGGAAGAATAGTTTGGTGAAACCCCTCCCCTGTTATCTTGGGTTATAGCAATTTGTATTTGGGTTTAGTAACACCCGACCTTTGATTTGTCTATGTGAAAGACTTTATTTGTCTTGTTGATGATTAAATCTAGAACAATATTTCAAGAATAGACTTGTCGTCAGATACTTTATCTTGATTTGAGGCATTATTGAAAATTTTAAATTAGTCACTCCTTTCTGATTTGAGGGCGTTACAAGTTGGTATCAGAGCTTAAGTTTGAGAGAATTAGGTATTGATTTTGGATGCCTAGACTCAAACTAGCGTTATTTTAAGTAATTGAAGGTGAAGTTACACCAATAGGTACCTTAAGATACGATATTTTGAGGTTGATGGAGTCACTAGGAACGGGAATCACGTCGAGAGTAGCAAGGATGACCATGTACGGTACGTTCATAATTGCACCTGGCCTGTGTTATAGTGAACATACATGGTACATGTGTATGCTTGAACTGACTTGGTATGATGTTGTAACATCCTAATTTTTATCCTAATGGAGGAAAAGTATTGAACTGGGTGAATCGGTAAATGAAGAACCAAATATGAAGTATGGATATAGTGTCATGTAGTCATGACATATGTCACAATATCACAAATGGTACAAGAAGTGTGGTAGTCCCGGTTATAGTGCCATGCAGTTGTGACATGCATCACAATGGCACCGACATTACCGAGTGTTTGGTCGTCCCAACGAATGTGCCATGAAATTATGGCAATGGCATGATAACTGGAATAATGACATCAAATGTTCCAAGAGAGGGTCGATAAATGGTTGGGAAAAGGTCGAGGAACGTCCGGGAAAACGGTCGGGAAAGCCGTCGAGAAAACGGGCGAGGAACGGTGAAGAAAACGGGCGAAAATGGCTCTCGGTACCTTTTAGGCGAAAGTGCCAAGCTAAAGTGACACTGGCACTTTAGCCGGGCACTTTCGCATGGAAAAATTGGCCCACGGTACCATCCTGGCGAAAGTGACAGCTAAAGTAACACTGTCACTTTCGCTTGGCACTCTCGCGGTCGGGGGTGCAGTGCTTAAATTCAGCCCTAACTTCATTTGGTCATATCTTTCTCATTTCTACTCCGTTTTTGGTGATTCAAATTGCTATGGTTTTGTATTTGAGAGATTTTCAAGGATAGATTGTTAATTTTGGGAAGATCCAAGAGTATTTCGTGGTGGAGTGGAAGCAAAGATCAAGAGTTCATCATCATCACCTCCATCTTCAAGAAATTTGGGGTTTTCTAGGTTTTCACCAAAACCTAAGTGGTGATTTGATCCTCCTAGTTTGTAAACTTTATTATGAGTCATAAATTATCTATTGATGACTTCCTAGTGTTTATGGTTCTCAAATTTCGGTTTGGAGGATTTTGAGAAAAGTTAGGTCAAATTAGAGTTTTTGGCCAAAATGGAGATTTTGATACAAGATGTTTGGGGAACGATTCTATATGGTTGAATATGAATATTTATGGTTGGAAATTTATGGATTTAGGTTTTTGGAAGTTTTTGGCTTGAAGATCCAAGTTTCTTCAAAGGAGCTCAAGTTGGGGTAAAATCTAGATTTAGCCTAAATCTAGCAAGGTAAGTTCAAGTTGACTTGTGAAAATGGTGTACATGCCAAAATGTTCATTTTAAGGTGTTTTGTGTTCTACGTGAATTTGTTAACTGTTGATCACCTGATAAGTTTTGATTATTTTGAAATGTTTAGTTTTATAAACATGGTGAAACACCCATTTTGGGACTTTTGAGGCATTTTGATAAATAAGCCATTAAGGAAAATGTTTTAATAATGCATTGCATAAATGGGGATTATTTGGTAAAAATGCACTTTTGTGTTGTTGGAAATATGCATAGTTCGTGTCATGAGATGTTTTGAAAGTATCAACGCGTGAGTTATTGAGTTTTGGTCATTCCCGACCTCGTGAATATTTCGGACGTTGTACTTCTTTTGGTTTTGCGGAAAAGACTCATTCCAAGGATTTTGATGGGCAAATCTTAAGCACCAACAATTTTAACGAGCTATTTTACGGATATAAGTCATTTGGTGTAAATGCTCTTTTAGTGTGTTTTGGGAGAAATGTTTAACCTTGTGTTATGAGACGTTTTGAAAGGGGTTAATGGTATAAACTTATTTTTTGGGAAAATTATTCGTTTCAACTTAAGTGGTGTTGGAGTTTGGTCGTGTGCGTTTTATCACATTGTACTGCTTTTGGCAATGAGTCATTTGGTTGTTTGAGCCCGTGGCTCGGTATTTTATTATGATTGGGTTTTAGGACATTTGTCCAGTTTTGAAAACTCGACTTCGAGCTTTGGTTGCGATATTGGATGAGGGACTCAACGTAAGGACCTTTCGCGGTTGAAGTTGATATCCCATGGGTCTAACTTTAAAGCCACTGAGCCTGACATCCCTTGCGCTTGGAATCATTATGTCCAATGATGGAACGATAGTTTTCCACATTGAGGCACGCTTAGGCATCAGATTGGGCTATAAGTCCTACGTGCTAAGTATTACGATATTGGATGAGGGACTCAACGTAAGGACCTTTCGCGGTTGAAGTTGATATCCATTGGGTGTACGTTTAAAGCACTGAGCCTGACATCCCTTGTGTATACTTCTGTTTATATGAATAGTCTTAACAACATAAAATGGGCTTACTTTGTCTACCATCACATTTTATGGAATCAGGTCTCCCCCGTCACTGAAAAGTGTTACGTTGGGTATTGAGTTTTATTATCCTAGTTTTCGGTGACGTTTTGTATAAATGGATTTTTATCCATGATTTATGGGTTGAATATTACACCTCACCCGTGTTTTGGGTGTTTTGGGATATAAAATTTTATCCGTTTTTCTCCAATTGGGAGTTTGATTTCTATTCTCATTTAGAGTGAGTTTTGGGTTTAATTTAATTTACGAAAGAACGTTATATGTTGGAATTTTGTCCCCGAAGTAGTTTGGATTTGAAAGTTTCTTTGCCCAAAATGCATATTATTGGAAAAAGAGTCATTTTCATGTTCAAGCATATCATCTTGAAAGCTTATGATTTAAACTGCATTAACTCTTTTCAAATATATCTTATTCATGTTGAAAACTCTTGAGCTCACTAGGCGTTTAGCCTAACCTTTTTATTTGACGACATGTGCATCAGGTTCCAGTTGGGGTCTGGTTCTAGCAGCTATGAAGAGTTGAGCCTTAGCTTTGTGCAAGTGTAAGTAGTTGGTGAAGTCTTCCGCAGTTTGGAGATAGTGACTATTATTGGGTTTTAGTAGCACCCGTTCTTATTATATATAGACTGTACGTATAGAATGAAATGTGTGTATTGAGGTTAAATAATAAATTGTGATTGGAGATGTATCATTATCGAAGTATTTAGAAAATTTTAAATCGGTTGTTATTTCCAGAATTTAGGATGTTACAGATGTAACACCCGAGAATTTAAGGTAAGTATCCACGTCCCGCATTTTATTATCCTAGTAATTTATGAATCAGAGCCCTTTGGTGTATAAATTTATTCGTATTTGATATAATTATGTTATGCCTTAATTGAAATATCTATCTATACGTGCACTATCAAATCGGGTCAATAATTTCGAGTCTCGGGGGTGTGGTGCGACAGTGCCAAGGGCACAGTCGCGAGGCTTGTACCGTGGCATGGTAGGTTGGCGTGACAGTGACACCACGATAGTGACATGGGCACTATAACTAGTCACTATCGCATGGTGTGTACCGAGAGCGGTGGTTTTGGCGCGACTGTGACACCGCGACAGTGCCCATGGCACTGTCGTCGGGCACTGTCGCCGACGGAGGGCTGAGACTATAAAATACAACATTTGACCAATTTGACTTCATTTCTCACTTAACTTGTTTCTGGAACTGATTTGGAGACCCTTAGGGCGATTTTTTCCACCCTTCCACCCCTTTGCACATTTATTGAAACCCTAATTCTATTTGGGAGCATTTGTGATCAACCAAGAGCATTGAAAGAACATAAAGAAGAGCATTTAAGAGTTTAAACCAAGTTTTCTTTACTAAACTATTCAAATGAGATACATGTCTTGTGTGTTTACTTGTCATTACTTCATATGCATGTATAAATCTGATCACCTGATGTTGGGAACTGAAGATGTGAACATGTCTTTAATGCAGCTAGTTCAGAATTAATACTGCCAGAGCATATCAAAGATAATGCTGCTAGGTATTACTACTTCTAGTAGAATTAATACTGCTAGTCAAAGTTAGTGCTGCTTGAACAAAGTTAGTACTGCTTAGCTAGTTAGTACTGCTAGAGGTTAGTACTGCTTAGGAGTTAATGCTGCCAAGTTTCAGTTAATACTTCCAAGATGATTAGTGCTGCTTATGAGATGAAGATCCGAATTACAAGAATGACAGCTGGATAGACTAAAGATATTCATGGAAGATATTCTGAAGATATTTTATTTATTGTAATTATCTTTTACTCAGTACATGTATAGAATGTACAGAATAGTTTAATTAATAATTGAGATTAAGTTTTTGTTCAAGAGAGAATCAACCTCAAGGCATAGTTCCTAATTCTAGAGAAGTAGAATTCGTCTTGAAAGAGTCTGTTCTTCAAGATTGAGGTTGAGTGTGTAATCTTGTGATTTTAATCATTCAATACAAGTTTACAAGTTGTTAATCATACTCACTGTTTGTTTACTGTTACATTGAATATGAAAGTGTTATTTCGCAACTTCTTTGATATTGTTTCTGAGTATTCATAATTCTTGTTGAGAATTCGATCCTGACAAGTGGTATCAGAGCCTGCTCTCTCAGAAACAACTATTCTTTCATTATGGAAAACTTTGCAGAATCAAATAGTACTCTGGTCTCTAAGGTCCCAATGCTCAAACCCAGTGAGTTTGACATGTGGAAGATCAGAATCAGGCAATACATTCTTCTCACTGACTACTCAATGTGGGATATCATTGAGAATGGTCCTTCTGAAGCAGGAAGGATTAGACCAGATGGGAAAAGACCTCCACCAAAGACAGATGGTGAGAGGAAGATCAGACAGACAGAGATGAAGGCATTGAGCTCTCTGCTCTTGGCCATCCCCAATGAATATCAGCATCAATTTTGCAACTGCACTGATGCTCAGATTCTCTGGAATGCTCTAGAGAAAAGATTTGCTGGCACTAAAAGCATCAAAAGAAATCAAAGAGATGTTCTAAAACAGCAGTATGAGAACTTCACTTCTTCAAAGAATGAGTCTATGACTCAAACTTTTGATAGGTTCAACAAGCTCATTGGTGAACTGGCTACAGTAGGGGTGAAGATGGAGCAAGATGATATCAACAGGAAGTTCCTCAGATCTCTTGGGGATGAATGGACTATGTACACTGTCTCATATAGACAGAGTGACAATCTGGAAGAGAAGGAACTTGATGATCTATATAATGATCTAAGAGTTTTTGAAACTGAGGTAGAAACCAAGAAGAAGCCCACTGGGTACATCCACAATGCTGCACTTCTATCAGCATCTACGGATACTACTGCCAACCCTGAAGCAGTTAGTGCTGCCAGTGGAGTGAATTCAGAAAAAGGCACTGAAACTGTCTTTGAAGCCTTTTTGTCCAGTCACAGCAACAATTCATTGATTAATGATGATCTGGAACAACTTCACCCTGATGACCTGGAGGAGATGGACATTAAATGGCAGATGGCCATGTTATCTATGAGGGTGAAGAAGTTTATTAAAAGAACAGGGAGGAACAACTTCTCTCAAAGAAGAGAAGATGGAGCTGGGTTTGACAAGACAAAAGTGGAATGTTATAAGTGCCACATGAAGGGACACTTTGCTAGAGAGTACAGAAGTGGTGTGCCAAATAACAACCACCAACAAGCTCAGAATGGAAGCTACAATCAAAACAAGAACCCTGCTTAAGCCCTTGTTTCTCAACAAGGAATGGGGTTTGACTGGAGTGACCAAGCTGAGGAAGCCATTCAGAATCAAGCTCTTATGGCAGAGGTGTCTGATCTCCCCTCTGAGGTAATTTCTAATCTTTGTACTCAATCTTGCATAGACACTGTCAAAAGGTACAGGGATCACAACCAAAACATGTGTGATGACCTCAAAAGATTAGAAAAGGACAGAAGAGATTATGTGTTGATAGTTGAGAGGTTTGAAGAACAAATCAAAGGCTTTCAAGCCAATGAGCTTCAACATTCTTATGACACAAACTATTGGAAGTGGGAAAAGAATGAGTTAGAGGCCAAACTGTCTAAGTCCATAGAAGAGAATGATAGGCTGAAAGAAGAACTATCTAAGGTTAAGCTTGACATAGAAAAGTTTTCATATGCTTCAAAAGCAATAGATTCTCTTCTAAAGACTCAGATTCATGATAAGATGAAGCCTGATATTGGATACAACAACACACCCCCTCCTTACAACAACAACTATATCTCTCCTACTTCAGACTTGTTAGAGACCAAGGAGAAAAAGGACTTGTCTGAGGAAGCCTTTAATGAGGTAGTTGTTAAGGATATGACTGAGAAAGAAGCCAGTAAAAATAGGAACAATGCTGTGAATAAAGAGATACCCTTAGAAAACAACATTGTTACCAATGAGGGAGGTGGAAGGATCTGGGTCAAGTCTAAGAAG
The DNA here is from genome assembly GCA_954870635.1 of Arctium minus. Taxonomy (NCBI): domain Eukaryota; kingdom Viridiplantae; phylum Streptophyta; class Magnoliopsida; order Asterales; family Asteraceae; genus Arctium; species Arctium minus. Next base: position 12,635,525 of record OX941082.1, read on the forward strand.
ATAGAGAAGACCAAAGGAAAGGATAACAAGGTTCATTACAAACAAACCACTGTTGTGAATCCTGGACCTTGTAAACAGTGTGCTTGCAACAAATCTGAGAGCCTAAATTTTGGTATAAAAAGAGGTAACCAAAGAAACTGGAATAATCAATGGGCTCAGAAACAAGGAGTTGCTCTGAATAAAATAATCAGACCAAAACCTTGTTTCATATGTGGTAAGTTAAACCACTTGGCTAAGCACTGTTTCTTTAACCCTATTAACCAACAGATGAACTTTCAAGGATTTGTGCAAAAACCTGTTGGTTATAGGAAGGCTGGAAAGAAACATGTGGTTAAGAAATCTGTTGAAACCAAAGGCACCATGAAGAAAAAGGTTTTAAAAGAAAGTACTAAAATGTGGGTGCCAAGAAGCACTAAAACTGTTATTACTGCTGACAGGGATAGTGCTGCTAGAAGCATTACTGCTGCTACCAGTGTTAGTACTGCTGAAAATATTAATGCTGCTAATACTGTTAGTACCTCTTCAAAGGTTAATACTGCTAACACAGTTACTGCTGCTAACACAGTTACTACTTCTAACAAGGTTAGTACTGCTAAGCATGCAAGTGCTTCTAATGCAGATAGTACTTCTAAAACCAGTAGTGCTTCTAGCAAATGTGTTTCCAAACCAATCATTGTGACAAAGTACTCCAGAAATGAGGAGTCAAAGTTTAAAAATCTTGTCAAGAAAGAATGTAAATATTTTGATGAGAAAGGGGTACCCAAGACCACTTTGGCTTGGGTTCCTAATTCATACTAACTGATTTATCTTATGTGCAGGGCAACCAACAGCTCAAGGGGAAGAGCATATGGCATGTTGATAGTGGTTGCTCTAGGCACATGACAGGTAACATGTCATGCCTTCAGGATTTCAAGCATATCAATGGAGGACATGTTGCATTTGGAGATAATCTTACAGGTGGTAAAATAAGTGGAAAAGGTAATGTTACAAAAGGTAAGATGACATTTGAGGATGTCTACTATGTTGATCAGCTAAAGTACAACCTGTTAAGTGTATCACAGGTTTGTGACAAACAACATAGCATATTATTTACTAATACAGAATGTATGATCCTTGCTCCAGGGTTCAAGGTAGTTGATGAAAGCATGATACTACTTAGAACTCCAAGAAAGGACAATGTTTATTGTCTAGACATGGAAAATGTTTCAAATGATTCATCCCTGAACTGTCTTGTTTCAAAAGCTTCTGTAGATGAATCCTCTCTATGGCACAGAAGGATGTGTCACATGAACTTCAAGACTATGAACAAACTTGTTAAAAACAACCTTGTAAGAGGTTTACCATCAAAAGGCTTTTCATGTGATGATCATTGTGTTGCGTGTCTTAAAGGCAAACAACACAAAACTTCTCATAAGACCAAAGAGTTAAATACAATTTCTTCTTGTCTCCAGTTATTGCATATGGATCTGTTTGGTCCTACAAATGTTATGAGTATAGGCAAGAAATCTTACTGCTTGGTTATTGTTGATGATTACTCTAGATTTACCTGGATATATTTTCTAAGGACTAAGGATGAGACAAGTGGACTGATCAAATCCTTTATCCTAAGAATTGAAAACCAAACTAATCAAAAAGTAAAAGTCATTAGATCAGACAATGGGACTGAATTTAAAAATCTTGATCTAAACACCTTTTGTGAAGAAAAAGGAATTGAGAGACAATATAGTGCCCCTAGGACTCCTCAACAGAATGGAGTTGCTGAGAGAAGAAATAGGACACTAATAGAGGCTGCTAGATCTCTGTTGGCTGATTCAAAACTGCCAATTACCTTCTGGGCTGAAGCAGTTAATACTGCATGTTATGTCCAAAACAGAGTTCTAGTGGTTAAGCCAGAGAACAAGACCCCATATGAGCTTTTAAATAAAAGAAAACCCTTTATTGGATTTTTCAAACCTTTTGGGTGTCCTTGTACAATTCTCAATACCAAATCTCACTTAGGTAAGTTTGATAGCAAAGAAGATGATGGATTTCTTGTTGGTTACTCATCTCAGAGTAAGGCTTACAGAGTTTTTAACTCTTCTTCTAGAATAATTGAAGAAAGTGACAATGTCAAATGCAATGAGAATACACCAAATCCTATTGGGTCTGGTCCTCAGTGGCTATTTGACATTGATTCACTGACTAACTCTTTTGTTTTCAGTAGTGATGATTATGCAGGTTCAGGGAGTGGAGGATCAGGGACTACACAAGTTCAAGATAGTATATCTAAATCTGTGATCTTTCCTATACCTACAGTGGATCCTGTTGAAGTCTGTGAAAAGGAGCCATCTACTGAACCAAATCAGAGTGAAGAAGAAAGAAGAGTTGAGGAGAGTGAAGAAAATAAAGAATCTGAAGTAGCTGCTGAAATCACCTCAGTTGAGTTGAATGACTCAAATCTAGAGGTTGGACTCAATGAAGAGTCTAGTCATCACACCAGAACTCAAAAGAATCATCCTCCTCAGTTGGTAATAGAAGATATCTCTTCTCCTATGATGACTAGAAATCAAAGCAGACTTCAAGAGATGCAAGACCAACAACATACAGTGCTTTCTTGTTTTCTATCCCAGCTTGAGCCTAAGAAGGCTCATGATGCTATGAAAGAATCCAGTTGGATAGAAGCCATGCAAGAAGAGCTACTGCAATTTAAGCTGCAAGATGTTTGGGATCTGGTAGACCTTCCTAAAGGTCAAAGAGCAATAGGCACTAAATGGGTCTTCAGGAATAAGAGAGATGAGAGAGGAATAGTAATAAGGAATAAAGCAAGGTTGGTGGCTCAAGGGTATACACAAGAAGAAGGAATAGATTATGAAGAAGTATTTGCACCAGTGGCAAGGATAGAAGCAATTAGATTGTTCCTGGCCTATGCTTCTTATATGAAATTCAAAGTCTATCAAATGGATGTAAAAAGTGCATTTCTATATGGCTCAATTGAAGAAGAAGTTTATGTCTGTCAACCACCAGGGTTTGAAAACCCAAGCTATCCAGACAGAGTCTACAAATTGAAGAAAGCACTTTATGGACTGCATCAAGCACCAAGAGCATGGTATGACACTCTGTCATCCTATCTCTTGGAAAATGGCTTTGAAAGAGGAGTCATTGACAAGACTCTGTTCATCAAGAGAAAGAATAAGGATATCTTACTGGTCCAAATCTATGTGGATGATATTATCTTTGGATCCACAAGAGACATCATGTGCAAGGAGTTTGAGGAACTAATGCATCAAAGGTTCGAAATGAGTTCCATGGGGGAACTTACTTTCTTCCTTGGACTCCAAGTTCAACAGAAGTCAGATGGAATCTTTATCTGTCAGTCCAAGTATGTGCAGGACATTCTAACCAAGTTTGGTTTCTCAGATTCAAAACCTGCCAGCACACCTATGGAGACACACAAGCAGATAACAGCATATCTTGAGGGGGAGGATATGGATGTTCATCATTATAGATCCATGATTGGCTCTCTCATGTATCTTACAGCCTCTAGGCCAGACATAATGTTTCCAGTCTGTGTATGTGCAAGATTCCAAGTTAGGCCAAAGCAATCACACTATCAAGCTGTTAAGAGGATATTCAGATATCTCAAAGGGCAACCCAGATTGGGACTTTGGTATCCTCATGACTCATCATTTGACCTACTTGCATACTCAGACAGTGATCTAGGTGGAGCAAACTTGGACATAAAATCTACTTCTGGAGGATGCCAGTTTTTGGGTGCAAGACTAGTGTCATGGCAGTGCAAGAAACAAACCACAGTGTCCACATCTACAACGGAGGCAGAGTACATAGCAGCTGCAAGTTGCTGCTCTCAAGTCTTATGGATTCAGAATCAAATGCTGGACTATGGGGTAACCTTTCTACACACTCCAATTTTTATTGATAATAGCAGTGCTATCGGCATTGTTAATAATCCTGTCAAGCACTCAAAGACAAAGCACATTGAGATCAGGTATCACTTCATAAGAGATTGCAATGAAAAGAAACTTATTCAAGTTGTAAAAGTTCATACTGATAACCAGTTTGCTGATCTATTCACCAAAGCATTTGATGTGGGTAGATTCACTTTATTGGTAATAAGTGTGGGAATGATCAACTCTGAATAAGCTCCTACTTAAAAAGTGGTTCAATACCTGTATATTGTTTATTCTTGGTGGTCCTAATCTTCTTTTTCAGGAAAAGTATAGCAGTACTCAGTCCTTCACAAAGCTTTAAAGTATAAGTATGATTAATACTGCCAGTACAGTTTTAGTACTGCTAGTACAATTTTACTACTTGTCAGGATCGAATTCTTAACAAGAATTAATACTCAGAAACTAATATCAAAGAAGTTGCGGAAAAACACTTTGATATTTAATAAAACAGTAATCAAACACAGTATATAATGATCAAACAGTAAACTTGTATTGAATACTTAAAGTTACAAGATTACACACTCAACCTCAATATTGATGAACAGGCTCACCAATACGAATTCTACTTCTCTAGAATTAGGATCTATGCCTTGAGGTCGATTTTTCTCTTAAAAGAAACACTTGTCTAAAAGATCTGTTTTTCTATTCTAAATATTCTATACATATACTAATAAAAAGATAATTACAAAGAATAAACAAATCTTCAGTATATCTTCCATGTATATCTTCTAAGTATATCTTCAGTATATCCAGCTGTAGTATTCGTATCTCTTTAGCAGCACTAATAATGCTCAGCAGCATTAACTTCAAGTAGCAGCATTAACTACTAGCAGTATTAACTACTAGCAGTACTAACTAGCTAAGCAGTACTAACTTTGTTCAAGCAGTACTAACTTTAACTAGCAGTAGTAATTCTACTAGCAGTAGTAACACTTAGCAGTATTAATCTTCAACTTGTTCTGGCAGTAGTAACTACACTTGTACTAGCAGTAGTAACTACACTTAGTAGAATCTTCAGTTCCCAACAATCTCCCCCTAACTTGGCTTTTAGAAGAGAAGTCAAGTTCTTCAGATATTCTTCCAGATGCTCTTTTTAATGCTCCCAAAACTTCCAAGATCACGCTGCTAAGTCTGGATTCAGTCCCAAACTCTGATTGATTATCCTCTGAATGAGATACTTGGCCATTTCTGAATTTGGTGCACAACCCAACTTCTTCTTTAACATAGCATGGACCTTTAGTCTGGTGTGATTATATACTCTATCCACTAGGAAGTATTCTGTGTGATTTCTATCCAAAGTCACTGCATATACTCCACTAGTTTCATATAGAGTCCAACTTGTAACTTCTTTAAACACACTCTTGATGACCTGGTTCACTTCTTCAGGTTTGAACATCATGCATAGATACTCCATCACCAGTTTTGTAAGAGAAATTCCTGGAGTATTCATATGGTCTGCATACAGCTTAATTCCTATGTCAAACATCTCTTCTATATCAGATCTAGAGCATGTTTTGACAATTTTGATCCAAGTATTGAATATTTCATACTTATCACCCTTCCTCTTTAGTCTGATGTAATCTTTTCCATCCATTTTCAGAACATCCCAGTGAATGATCTCTGGTGGCTTAACTCCAACAGGTTCTGCAGAAATTGGTTCAGGCACTTTGTCCATCACTACCATATATAAGCTTACATCATCTTTGATTGATGACCCTTGTTGACTTGATGACTCAGGTGCCCCTTCTTCTTCAGCAACATTTTGTTCTTCTTCTATTCTGGGCTTCTTATCTTTCTTTCTTTTGGCCATCATCTTGGTTCTTTTCAAAGTCTTTTGAACCTGTACTAGAGTAGCTTCCTTCTTCTTTTCTTCCTTTTCCCTTTCCATTTCTTTCATAGGAGTTCCCTCTTCACTTTCAGGGAATGGTTGATTCATGTCTATATCATGTCTCTCCTTTGCCTTCTTTTCAAACTCCACTCTATCCTTTTCATTGCTCTTCAGCTTCTCCATTTCTTTCTCATATAGATCCTTGATTTGATCAAAATTCATCTTCACAAACATTTCTTTCTTTACCCCAATTGCACTTTTCAAGAAAGTTATCATTTTGTTTCTTTCCTGAGTGGCAAGGTAAGTTTGTGAAGGTCTTCTCTTCTTTGCACTTGATCTGGCCATCATAGCCTTTCTCAAGGTTATTGCTCTTTGCTTGGCTTTCTCTGTTTCCAACCCTTTCTGGAATGCTTCATTTAACTCATTTGCTAGTGCTCTGGCCATTTCTCTGTCTTTTTCAACCTGTTCCTTTTCTGCTAGATCTAACTCTTCTTGCACTTTCTTTGCTAATGCTTCATCTGACTCAATCATCTTTTGCTTTTTAGATGGTTGATCAGATTCTATCATCTTTTCTTTCCCTTTTCTTTTTATATCTGCAGCCATGTCTTTCTTTTCTGATTTCTTGTCTCTCCCTTCATTTATGACCACTCCCTTTGCTTTGGGGGTGTCATTCTTAGCTTTGATTAGCACTTCAGCTACTTCAATTTCTGTTGGTGTTAACTCTGTTACTGCTGCTTGTGAGGTTTCAGCAGCATTAACAGTTTCTGCTTCCTTCTCCCCCTCACCTTCTACTCTTTCTTTATCAATCTCCCCTTCCCTTGATGCTTCTTCCATGTTGATCTCCCCCTTTTTGGGAGCATCAGTCTCTGGTTTCCTCCTTCTGAGCACAAATTGTTTCTTCTTCTTTTGTAAAATCAGTTTCCTTACCATTTGCTTCAACTTGATGATTTGTTCTTGTTGGGACAGTACTATGAGTTTTAGCTCTTCTATGTCTTTGCCCTGTTTGAGTACATCCATGTTGATGTTGCCCATTGTCTCCATCAATTCATCATAGTTATATCTGTCCTCACCTTCTCCAGGAGTGTTACCCCCTATTGAAGGATCATTGGATCTTTTAGTAGTGGAAGTCTTCTGCCTAGCAGAAGCACTATCCACCCCTGTGGTTTCTTGGCACCAGGGACCTTCAAATGATTGCTCATTCAAAGTTGCCATGGGGGAGGTCTTATTGATGTTACCACTTTCCTCCTCTGTGTTAGCAGGAGTAGTGGCAGCCTCATCGCCCATATGCTCTACCTCCTCCTCAGAGAGCACCTCCTTTGGGTTGGGAGACACCCTTGTGGTTTCCCTTTGGATATTCTCTAGGGGAGAATTCTCCCTTAGAGGGCTTAAAGGTTGTGTGGGTGATGGTACAAGAAGGGAAGGAGCCTTCTTTACCTGTTTTCTTTGATAAGTTTGGGTAATTGGAGAGGTTGGTTTTGTAAGAATGGACTGGGGAATTGTTTTTGAGTGAGAAGGTTGGGCTTGGCTAGCAGTGGGATGGTCTAATGAGGGCCTTGACCCTGCTGCCATACCTTCAGTGGTTTGGGACACCACCATCATTGTAGAGAACAATGGGGTGTCAACTCCTTCCGAGTCCCCAGCAGATCTTCTCATATTTGAGAAAACCTTGCCTTTGGGGGGTTTAGGTACATATACCCCAACAGGTTGAGGTATATCCGTCAATTCATGGTTGATAACTGCTTGAACAAACCTGGGATACATATAAAAGCTCTTTTTGTTTCCCATGTTTGAGACAAGATCATTGAAAATCATTTGTGAAAAATTGTACCTTCTGGTAGTGGCCAAACAGACCAAAGCATAAGCAATGGGACTGCTGAACTCACTCCATCCAGTGGTCTTTTTAGAAATGCAGTGCATCAAGGTATGAACAAGAAAACGCCATTGAGGTGAGAATTTAGCTTTTGAGAACTTAAAAACACCCAATGGGCCTCCATACCCCATTTTTGTCAGAGAAGAAAACAGTTCATCATTAGGGATAGAAGTTATACCCGAGGCATCGTCTAGACGTAGACTGATGCGAACTATCTCTTCAGTAACTGTCAATGGATTGCCACATACTGTCGTCTTGATCATTCGCACACCATTCTCAGTAACAATGGTGGCATGAGCCCAGAATTGCCTTTGGTGCTCAATGTAGATAGTTGGAGACATAGTGAGAGCATGGGCAATGTGGCTCGACTTCAGAAAGTCGACTATCTGATGAAATCCTTCAGATTGTTTTGGCTTTTGGAGCATCGCAATTTCATTGTGCTCATCAATGAACGCCATGGATGCCATAGACCTTGAAGATTCTTGCCTGAAAACTTTGAACTTTGAGAGAGAAAGGGTTTAGAGCGCAAGTGAACAGTATGCAAAGAGTCGTTATGAACTTTTAGGCGGGCAAAGAGTATTTATAGTATTCGGAATATAAGCAGTATTAACCTAGAGCAGTATTAACTGAACTAGCAGTATTAACCGCGAGCAGTATTAACTGAACTAGCAGTATTAACCGCGAGCAGTATTAACCACGAGCAGTATTAACTGAACTAGCAGTATTAACCGCGAGCAGTATTAACCACGAGCAGTATTAACTGAACTAGCAGTATTAACCGAAATAGCAGTATTAACTACTAGCAGTATTAACTAACTAGCAGTATTAATCGCGAGAAGTACTAACTGAACTAGCAGTATTAACTAACTAGCAGTATTAACTAACTAGCAGTATTAACCGCGAGCAGTATTAACCACGAGCAGTATTAACTGAACTAGCAGTATTAACTGAAATAGCAGTATTAACTAACTAGCAGTATTAACCAAACTTACTCCTTTTAAACTTGCTAAATACTGGGTACTGCTATGCATATCCTGAAAAGAAGATTAGTAACACCAAGAATAACAATATACAGGTATAAACTCACTTTTTGAGAAGAAGATTATTCAAAGTTTATCATTCCCACACTTGTTACCAAGAAAGTGAATCTACCCACATCAAAAGCTTTAGTGAATAGATCAGCAAACTGATTATCAGTGTGAACTTTGACAACTTGAATAAGTTTCTTTTCATTACAATCTCTTATAAAGTGATACCTGATTTCAATGTGCTTTGTCTTTGAGTGCTTGACTGGATTATTTACAATGCTAATAGCACTGCTGTTGTCAATAAAGATTGGAGTGTGTAGAAAGGTTACCCCATAATCCAGCATTTGATTCTGAATCCATAAGACTTGAGAACAGCAACTTGCAGCTGCTATGTACTCTGCCTCTGTTGTAGATGTGGATACTGTGGTTTGTTTCTTGCACTGCCATGAGACTAGTCTAGCACCCAAAAACTGACATCCTCCAGAAGTAGATTTTCTGTCCAAGTTTGCCCCTCCTAGATCACTGTCTGAGTATGCTATTAGGTCAAAAGGTGAGTTATGAGGATACCAAAGTCCCAATCTAGGTTGCCCTTTGAGATATCTGAATATCCTCTTAACAGCTTGAAAGTGAGATTGCTTTGGCCTAACTTGAAATCTTGCACATACACAGACTGGAAACATAATATCTGGCCTTGATGCTGTGAGATACATGAGAGAGCCAATCATGGATCTATAAAGATGTACATCCATATCCTCCCCCTCAAGATCTGCTGTGATCTGCTTGTGTGTTTCCATAGGTGTGCTGGCAGGTTTTGATTCTGAGAAGCCAAACTTGGTTAGAATATCCTGCACATACTTGGATTGACATATAAAAATGCCATCTGACTTCTGTTGAACTTGGAGTCCAAGGAAGAAAGTAAGTTCCCCCATGGAACTCATTTTGAACCTTTGATGCATTAAATCCTCAAATTCCTTGCACATGTTGTTTCTTGTAGATCCAAAGATAATGTCATCAACATAGATTTGGACCAGCAAGATATCCTTCTTCTTTCTTTTGATAAATAGAGTCTTATCAATGACTCCTCTTTCAAAGTCATTTTCCAAGAGATAGGATGATAGAGTGTCATACCATGCTCTTGGGGCTTGATGTAGTCCATAAAGTGCTTTCTTTAATTTGTATACTCTGTCTGGATAGCTTGGGTTTTCAAACCCTGGTGGTTGACAGACATATACTTCTTCTTCAATTGACCCATAGAGAAAAGCACTTTTTACATCCATTTGGTAGACTTTGAAGTTCATGTAAGAAGCATAGGCTAGGAATAGTCTGATTGCTTCTATCCTAGCTACAGGTGCAAAAACTTCTTCATAATCTATGCCCTCTTCTTGAGTGTAGCCTTGAGCTACCAGCCTTGCTTTGTTTCTTATAACAATACCTCTTTCATCTCTCTTGTTTCTGAAGATCCATTTTGTGCCAATTGCTCTGTGACCTTTAGGAAGGTCTACTAGATCCCACACATCTTGTAGCTTGAACTGTAACAATTCTTCTTGCATTGCTTCTATCCAGCTAGATTCTTTCATAGCATCATGTGCCTTTTTAGGCTCAAGCTGGGATAGAAAACATGAGAGCACTGTATGCTGTTGATCTTGCATTTCCTGAAGCCTGCTTTGATGTCTAGTCATCATGGGAGAAGAGATATCTCCTATTACCAGCTGTGGAGGATGATTCTTTTGAACTCTGGTGTTATGACTAGGTTCTTCATTCAGTCCAGCCTCTAGATTAGAGTCATGCAACTCAACTGAAGTGGTTTCAGATGTCACTTCTGATTCTTGAGTCTCCTCATCTCTAGTGTCTTTTTCACTCTGACTTGGTTCAGTAAATGATTCCTTTTCACAGTCTTCATTTACTGTGGGTATGGGAAAAATCACAGATTTAGATATACTTTCTTGAACTTGTGGTATCTCTGATTCTCCACCATCTGTTCCTGTATACTCATTACTGAAACCAAAAGAGTTAGTTAGTGAATCAATGTCAAATAGCCATTGAGGTCCAGACCCAACAGGATTTGGTGTGTTCTCATTGCATTTGACATTGTCACTTTCTTCAATTATTCTAGAAGAAGAGTTAAACACTCTGTAGGCCTTACTCTGAGATGAGTATCCAACAAGAAATCCATCATCTGCTTTGCTATCAAACTTACCTAAGTGAGATTTGGTATTTAGAATTGTACAAGGACACCCAAAAGATTTGAAGAAACCAATAAAAGGTTTTCTTTGATTTAAAAGCTCATATGGGGTCTTGTTCTTTTGCTTGACCACTAGAACTCTGTTTTGGACATAACAAGCAGTATTAACTGCTTCAGCCCAGAATGTAATTGGCAATTTTGAATCAGCCAACAGAGATCTAGCAGCCTCTATTAGTGTCCTATTTCTCCTTTCAGCAACACCATTCTGTTGAGGAGTCCTAGGAGCACTATATTGTCTCTCAATACCTTTTTCTTCACAAAAAGTGTTTAAATCATAATTTTTAAATTCAGTTCCATTATCTGGTCTAATGACTTTTACTCTTTGATTAGTTTGGTTTTCAATTCTTAGAATAAAGGATTTGATAAGATCACTTGTTTCATCCTTAGTCCTTAGAAAAAATACCCAAGTAAACCTGGAGTAATCATCAACAATAACCAAGCAGTAAGATTTCTTGCCTATACTCATAACATTTGTAGGACCAAACAGATCCATATGCAATAACTGGAGACAAGAAGAAACAGAATTTAACTCTTTGGTCTTATGAGAAGTTTTGTGTTGTTTGCCTTTAAGACAAGCAACACAATGATCATCACATGAAAAGACTTTTGAAGGTAAACCTCTTACAAGGTTATTTTTAACAAGATTGTTCATAGTCTTGAAATTCATGTGACACATCCTTCTGTGCCAAAGGGAGGATTCATCTATAGAAGCTTTTGAAACAAGACAATTTAAAGATGAATCACTATCAACATTGTCCAAATCAAGACAGTAAACATTGTCCTTCCTTGGAGTTCTAAGTAGTATCATGCTTTCATCAACTACCTTGAACCCTGGAGCAAGAATCATACACTCAGTATTAGTAAATAATATACTATGTTGTTTGTCACAAACCTGTGATACACTTAACAGGTTGTACTTTAATTGATCAACATAGTATACATCCTCAAATGTCATCTTACCTTTGGTGACATTACCTTTTCCACTTATCTTACCACCAGTAAGATTGTCTCCAAATGCAACATGTCCTCCATTAATTTGCTTGAAATCCTGAAGGCATGACATGTTGCCAGTCATGTGCCTAGAGCAACCACTATCAACATGCCATATGCTCTTTCCCTTGAGCTGTTGGTTGCCCTGCACATTAAATAAATCAATTAGTATGATTAGGGACCCAAGCCAAAGTGATCTTGGGTCTTCCTTTCTCATCAAAGTATTTACATTCCTTTTTAATGAGGTTTTTAAACTCAGAGCACTCTTTATTAGAGTACTTTGTCAATATGATTGGCTTAGCAGAATTAACACTAGAAGCAGTACTAACTTTAGAAGTACTAACAGAATTAGCAGTACTAACAGGTGTAGCAGTACTAACAGGTTTAGCAGTACTAATCTTGTTAGCAGCATTAACATTGTTAGCAGTAGTATTACTTCTAGCAGCACTATCATTGTCAGCAGCACTATTTGTGATAGCAGTACTAACAGTTTTATTGCTTTTAGGAATCCACATATTGACATTTTCTTTAACATAATATTTTTTCTTCATGTGGCTTTTAGTTTTAACAGTTTTCTTAGCCACATGATTCTTTTCAATTTTCTTATAACCAAAGGGTTTTTGCATGGATCTTTGGAAATTCATTCTTTGGTTTATAGGATTGAAATAACAGAATTTTGCAAGATGATTCAATTTGCCACAGATAAAACAAGGTTTTGGTCTATTGATTTTACTCAGATCAACCCCTTGTTTATGTGCCCACTGATTATTCCAATTTCTCTGATTTCCCCTCATTTTATCATGTTTTTGGGGCTCAGATTTATTGCAAGTACACTGTTTGCCAGGACCTGGATTCACAACTGTGGTCTGTTTATAATGGACCTTACCAAACTTTTCCTCTGTCTTCTCTATGTTCTTGGATTTGATCCAAGCCCTTCCACAATCCTCATTGGTGATAATGTTGTTTTCTATAGAAATCTCACCACTCACCTTGTTCTCCTTACTCTTGTCAACCTCTTTCTCAGTCTTATCCTCAACAATTACCTCATCTAAGGGATCTATTTCAGTGGCTCCCTCAGGCAAGTTCTTCCTATCTTTGGTGTCTAACAGGTCTGAAGTAGGAGGAATGTAATTGTTGTTATATGGTGGAGGTGTGGCATTATACCCAATTCCTCTTCTCAACTTATCATGAATCTGATTTTGCAGTAAGGAGTCCATTGCTTTAGAAGCATTGGAAAACTTTTCTACATCAAGCTTAACCTTGGTTAACTCCTCTTTCAGTTTTTCACTCTCCTCTTTAGATTTGGTCAGTTTAAGTTCTAAATCCTTTTTCTCCCACTTCCAGTAATTAGTGTCATATGAGTGTTGTAGTTCATTGGCTTGAAAACCTTTGATTTGATCTTCAAATCTCTCTACTATCCTCACATAGTCTTTTATATCCTTTTCTAGTCTCTTCAGGTCATCACTCATCTTCTGATTGTGATCCCTGTACCTTTTAACAGTGTCTATGCAAGTTTTAGAGCAGAGATTAGAACTTACCTCAGATGGGAGATCAGATACTTTAGCCATAAGAGCTTGATTCTGAATAGCTTCTTCTGCATGATCACTCCAATCAAACCCCATTCCTTGTTGAGAAACAAGGGCTTGAGCAGAGTTTCTATTGTTATTGAAGCTTCCAGATTGAGCTTGTTGATGGTTGTTGTTGTGAGACATTCCACTTTTGCACTCTCTAGCAAAATGTCCCTTGAGATGACATTTGTAGCATTCTACCTTTGATTTATCAAACCCTGCTCCATCTTCTCTTCTTTGTGAGAAGTTGTTTCTTCCAGTCCTCTTTATAAACCTTTTAACCCTCATGGAGAGCATGGCCATCTGCCATTTAATATCCATCTCTTCCAGATCATCAGGATGAAGTTGTTCTAAGTCATCATTGATCAAAGAAGAATTTCCATGATTAGAAAGAAGAGCTTCAAATGCATAATCAGTGCCTTTATCTAGATTTGATCCATTAGTAGCATTAATTGATTCAGAGTTAGCAGTAGAATCAATTGATGCTGATAGGAGTGCAGCATTATGAACATATCCAGAAGGCTTCTTCTTTGCCTCCACCTCAGCTTCAAAAACTCTAAGATCATTGTACAGATCATCAAGTTCTTTGTCTTCCAACTGATCATTCTGTCTGAATGACACAGTGTACATGGTCCATTCATCTCCAAGGGACCTTAAGAACTTTCTGTTCACATCATCTTGATCAATCTGTACTCCCATAGTAGCTAGTTCACCAATTAGTTTATTAAACCTGTCAAAAGTTTGAGTCATGGACTCATTCTTAGTTGAGATGAAGTTTTCATACTGTTGTTTTAAGATTGCCTTTTGATTTCTCTTGGTACTTTTAGTACCTGAGAATCTCTTCTCCAGAGCATTCCAGAGCATCTGTGCATCAGTACAATTGCAGAATTGGTGTTGATACTCATTTGGAATGGCCAAGAGCAGTGTGCTCAAGGCTTTCATCTCTGTCTGTCTTGATTTCCTATCTGTATCTGTCTTTGGAGGAGTTCTTTTGCCATCTTCACCAATCTTTCCTCCATCAGATGGGCCATTCTCAATGATGTCCCACATAGAGTAATCTGTGAGGAGAATATATTGCTTGATTCTGATTTTCCACATGTCAAATTCATTGGATCTGAGCATTGGAACTTTTGAGACCAAAGTACTGCTTGATTCTGTAAGATTTTCCATGATGAATAACTGTTTCTGAGAGAATTTAGCTCTGATACCACTTGTCAGGATCGAATTCTTAACAAGAATTAATACTCAGAAACTAATATCAAAGAAGTTGCGGAAAAACACTTTGATATTTAATAAAACAGTAATCAAACACAGTATATAATGATCAAACAGTAAACTTGTATTGAATACTTAAAGTTACAAGATTACACACTCAACCTCAATATTGATGAACAGGCTCACCAATACGAATTCTACTTCTCTAGAATTAGGATCTATGCCTTGAGGTCGATTTTTCTCTTAAAAGAAACAGTTGTCTAAAAGATCTGTTTTTCTATTCTAAATATTCTATACATATACTAATAAAAAGATAATTACAAAGAATAAACAAATCTTCAGTATATCTTCCATGTATATCTTCTAAGTATATCTTCAGTATATCCAGCTGTAGTATTCGTATCTCTTTAGCAGCACTAATAATGCTCAGCAGCATTAACTTCAAGTAGCAGCATTAACTACTAGCAGTATTAACTACTAGCAGTACTAACTAGCTAAGCAGTACTAACTTTGTTCAAGCAGTACTAACTTTAACTAGCAGTAGTAATTCTACTAGCAGTAGTAACACTTAGCAGTATTAATCTTCAACTTGTTCTGGCAGTAGTAACTACACTTGTACTAGCAGTAGTAACTACACTTAGTAGAATCTTCAGTTCCCAACACTACTGCCAGTGTTCAGTTAATACTGCTCTCAGTTAATACTGCTAGTTAGTTAATACTGCTAGTGGTTAATACTGCTAGTGGTTAATACTGCTTTCAGTTAATACTGCTTTCAGTTAATACTGCCTTCAGTTAATACTGTTCACTGTTAATACTGCTTTCACTAAATTTTTAGGGTTAATACTGCTTATAATCCACAAGCTATAAATACCCTTTCCCCGCCTAAAAAGTTCATAACGACTCTTTACATACTGTTCACTTGCGCTCTAACCCTTTTCTCTCAAGTACCAAGTTTTCAGGCAAGAACACTCAAGTTCAATGGCATCCATGGCTTTCATTGACGAGCACAATGAAATCGCGATGCTCCAAAAGCCGAAACAAGCTGAAGATTTTCACCAGATAGTCGACTTTCTGAAGTCCAGCCACATTGCCCATGCTCTCACTGTATCACCAACTATCTACATAGAGCATCAAAGGCAATTTTGGGCTAATGCCACCATTGTTACTGAGAATGGTGTGCAAATGATAAAGACAAGGGTGTGTGAAAAACCTCTAACCGTTACTGAAGAGGTACTACGCATCTGTCTACGTCTAGATGCTGCTGCAGGTATAACCTCTATTCCTAATGAGGAACTTTTCTCAAATCTTTCAAGAATGGGGTATGAAGGCCAAATGAGGATTTTTAAGTTTTTCAAAGCTAAATTTTCACCCCCATGGAGGTTCTTTGTTCATACCTTGATGCACTGTATTTCAAAGAAAACAACTGGCTGGAGCCAATTTAGCAGTCCCATTGCATATGCTTTGGTGTGTTTATCCACTGCTAGAAAATATAATTTTTCTCAAATGATCTTCAATGATCTTGTCTCAAATCTGGACAACAAGAAGAGTTTCTTCATGTATCCCAGATTTTTTCAGACAGATATAACTACTGAATTGTCGGACATACCTCACTTTGATGGGGTATATGTACCTAAACCCCCTAAAGGCAAGGTTTTCTCAAATATGAGAAGATCTGCTAGGGACTCGGAAGGAGTTGACACCCCATTGTTCTCAACAATGATGGTGGTGTCCCAACCACAAGAAGGTATGGCAGCAGGGTCAAGGCCCCCATTAGACCATCCCACTACTAGTCAATCCCAACCTTCCCACTCTATATCAATCCCCCAGTCTCTACTTCATAAGCCAACTTCACCAATCACCCAAACTTATCAAAGAAAACAGGTAAAGAAGGCTCCTTCCCTTCTAGTACCATCACCCACTGAGCCTTTAAGCCCTCTCTTGGAGCATTATCCAATAGAGAATATCAACAGGGAATCCAATAGGGTGTCTCCCAACCCTGAGGAGGTGCTCTCTAAGGAGATGGAGGAGCATATGGGTGAGAAGGCTGCCACTACTTCTGCTAGCACAGAGAAGGACAGTGGTAACATCTCTAAGACCTTCCCCATGGAAACTTTGGGTGAGAAATCAACCAAAGGAACTCGGTGCCAAGATACCAAGGGAGTAGTTGGTGCTTCTGCTAGGCAGAAGGCCACTATTACAAGATCCAAGGATCCTTCAAGGATGGGCAAAACATCCAAAAAGGGTGAGGACAGAACTGACACTGATGAATTGATGGACAAAGGTTCCTGTGATCCTTCAAGGGTGGGTAAAACACCTAAAGAAGGTGAGGATAGATATACTTACTGGGAATTGATTGAGGCATTAGCCAACATTAATGTTGATGTGGTTAATCAAGGAAAGGAAATCAAAGAATTGCAGTAGATGGTCATCTCCCAACAACAGCAGATTTCCAAACTCAAACAACTGGTGGGAAAGCTCATGGCCAAGAAAAGAAGAGGTCAGTTTGTTCTATGAAGGAGAAAGGGGGCAACCAACAAGGAAACTGTGTATGCTTCCAAAAAGGGGGAGGATTCAAGCTTAGAACAGATAAATCAACAGATTGAGGGGGAGTTTGTTGAAGAAAAGAAAGCAGCAGAAACAACACCAGCAGCAGTTACAACCCCAGAAGCAGAAATTGTTACTACTGCTGAGCCAAAACAAGCAGCAGAAACTGTTAGTGCTGCTGAAACTTCACAAGCAGCAGTAACAGAGTTAACACCAGCAGAAATTGAAGTAGCAGAAATGCTTGTCAAAGCAAAGAATGACACTCCTAAAGCAAAGGGAGTGGTCATAAATGAAGGGGGAGCAAAGAAAATAGAGAAGAAAGAAATGGCTGCAGATGTAAAGAAAAAGGGAAAAGAAAAGATGATAGAATCTGATCAACCATCCAAAAAGCAAAAGATGATTGAGTCAAATGAAGCATTAGCCAAGAAAATGCAAGAAGAGTTAGATCAAGTAGAAAAAGAACAGGTTGAAAAAGACAGAGAAATAGCCAGAGCACTTGCAAATGAGTTAAATGAAGCATTCCAGAAAGGGTTGGAAACAGAGAAGGCAAAGCAAAGAGCAATGAGCTTAAGAAAGGCTATGATGGCCAGAACAAGTGCTAAGAAGAGAAGACCTTCACAAACTTACCTTGCAACTAAGGAAAGAAACAAAATGATAACTTTCTTGAGGAGTGCAATTGGTGTAAATAAACAAATGTTTGTAAAGATGACCTTTGATCAAATCAAGGACCTCTATGAGAAAGAAATGGGAAAGCTAAAGAGTAATGAAAAGGATAGAGTGGAGTTTGAAAAGAAAGCCAAGGAGAGGCATGATGTGAATATTAATCAACCCTTCCCTGAAAGTGAAGAGGGAACTCCAACCAAAGAAAAGGCAGAGAAAAAGGAAGAAAAGAAGAAGGAAGCTACTACTATAGGGCAAGGTCAAAGGACTCTGAAGAGAACTAAGATGATGGCCAAAAGAAAGAAGATTGTAAAGAAGCCTAGAGTAGAAGAAGAGAAAAAGGTTGATGAAGAAGAAGAGGCACCTAAGAATGAAGAAAAGAAAGCTGAATCTCAGGAAGTACCACAGAGTTCAGATGTAAGCATGTACATGGTAGTAATGGATAAAATTCCAAAACCTATCTCAGCTGAACCTGTTGGATTCAAACCTCCTGAAGTCATTCACTGGGATGTCTTGGTGGTAGATGGAAAGGAATATATCAGATTGAAGAGAAAGGATGAGAAGTATGAAGTGTACAGCACTTGGAACAAGATTGTCAGAACCTGCTCAAGATCTGATATTGAAGAAATGTTTGAGATAGGGATGAAGTTATATGCAGATGAACTGAAAGCTCCAGTGATTTCAATTACAAAGCTGATAATGGAGTATCTGTGTATGATGTTCAAACCTGATAAAGTGGAGGAGATAATAAGGAATGTCTTTCAAACAGTGAATAATTGGACTCTACATGAAACTAGTGGAGTATATGCAGTGACTTTGGATTTGAATCACACTGAGTACTTTCTAGTGGATAGAGTATACAACCATAGCAGATTGAAGCTTCATGCCATGCTAAATAAGAAGTTGGGTTGTGCACCAAATTCAGAAATGGCAAAGTACCTAATTCAGAGAACTATCAATCAGAGTATGGGACTGGATCCTAACATTGGAGTAGATCAATGAAGGTTTTGGAAGCATTTGAAGAACTTGACTTCTCTTTCAAAAGTCAATTTAGGGGGAGATTGTTGGGAACTGAAGATGTGAACAAGTCTTTAATGCTGCTAGTTCAGAATTAGTACTGCCAGAGTATTACTACTTCTAGTAGAATTAATACTGCTAGTCAAAGTTAGTGCTGCTTGAACAAAGTTAGTACTGCTTAGCTAGTTAGTACTGCTAGAGGTTAGTACTGCTTAGGAGTTAATGCTGCCAAGTTTCAGTTAATACTTCTAAGATGATTAGTGCTGCTTATGAGATGAAGATCCGAATTACAAGAATGACAGCTGGATAGACTGAAGATATTCATGGAAGATATTCTGAAGATATTTTATTTATTGTAATTATCTTTTACTCAGTACATGTATAGAATGTACAGAATAGTTTAATTAATAATTGAGATTAAGTTTTTGTTCAAGAGAGAATCAACCTCAAGGCATAGTTCCTAATTCTAGAGAAGTAGAATTCGTCTTGAAAGAGTCTGTTCTTCAAGATTGAGGTTGAGTGTGTAATCTTGTGATTTTAATCATTCAATACAAGTTTACAAGTTGTTAATCATACTCACTGTTTGTTTACTGTTACATTGAATATGAAAGTGTTATTCCGCAACTTCTTTGATATTGTTTCTGAGTATTCATAATTCTTGTTGAGAATTCGATCCTGACACCTGATAAGTTTGACCTAACTGCTACTTTTTAGATTATTGGGGATTTGGGCTATTGTTCATCATGTGGACTTTGATGGGATTGTTATTGACATTATATGGTCATGATTGTCTAATATCATGGGAGTTGTGAATATCATTGTTGAACTTACATGTTTTAGAGTTTTGGACCAAAAATGGGATTGGAACTATGTGAGGTCTTAAACATGTATCTTGTTGATATGGAATATGTATAGAGATGGATGTTGCATGTATATTAGATGAACCATGAGAAAGCGCTAGGAGGATGTAGTCTAGGGTGCCACCATGACGGTATGCACCTAGACCTCCGCCATTTGGAGTAATGTCTGGGAGGTAGTCTTCAAGTGTGCCTGGCCTTTGGGATGTTGCTCATGAGAGTGAACATCAAGGTACATTGACTTGAGGTGAAACTCTTTGGTGTGATAGGTCTCCCCCATTGATTCCTTTATGGCCCTTATTGATTATACTTGATATAAATGATTATGCCATGCTTTTGTACAACTCACTAGGCTTGTTTGGCCTTACACTTGTTTGGTTTAATGTGTATCTCAGGTTCTAGTGACGTGACCGCCATGAAGGTCTAGATGACTTTAGATGCAAGCTTGGGGATATTTTTGGGACGCCAATTATAGAAGGTTTATTTTGATTTGGATCACAACTTGAATTAATCTTGTTCCTAGTTAGGATTTAGATTAAAGGGTTGTTTTCCCTTCATTGTTATTTATTACAAACTAGTAATTTTAACAGGCGTATATTGTCTCCCTTTTTGGGATGATCTCGTGCTTTGACATATTTTTATATATCACATTTCTGTTTCCGGAAATTTTTGTTTATCCCAATTTTTGGGGTGTTACAAGTTGGTATCAGAGCTTTAGTTTAAGTGAACTAGATGTCGACCCTAGTATACCTAGACTTAGAGTGGTTGTGGTTATAGGATCACTGTCCAAATGGGTAGAGAATCCCTAGGTGGGGAGAGTATTAGGATTACGGAAGTACATTGATTGAAATTTGTGATGATGACAACGAGGATTCTTATGTAAAATAGGTTCACCACCTCACTTGATCAGTGTTGTTATGAATTTATGATTACGTGAGCATGCTTGAAATTGTTATCATGATGATTAGTCTTTGTAGTAGTACGTATTGAACCATTATCTTTTAAAGAATTATCCGGTATGATATTTATCATGTGTGACAGTTCACAATGGTAAACACGCGAAACAGACTGCAGAATCCGCGGGATGGACAGGTAGATGAAAATGAATCTACCGCCGACCAACCCCCATTGGTCGTGCCTACTAAAAGGGCACCTGCGACTAATGTCCTAGGCGAAGGACCCGAAGACATACCGAGGAGAAATCTCTAGTCCGCTCGCCCGATTATGGAGGAGGTGACCATGGAAACAAGGATTCAAGACAATATGATGCAAGCCATGAATTCGGTCATGGCAAAACAACAAGAATTCTTCTTGAAACTTTTGGAAGATCGTGATGACAGTCACCGACGAACCGAGGCGATGGCGGAGAATGTTGTGAATGGGTCGGGTGGCGGACCGGTCGTCATAGGAACAGAGGAGCATGCAATCAGGACTGAAAAGAAGAAGGATGGGGGTTGCTCTTTCAAGACTTTCTTTTGTAGTCGGGCTCCAGAATTCTCCGGGACGACCGACCCATTAGCATGTATGAAATGGATTCAAGATGTTAAGATGGCATTCGAGTCAAACGAGTGCATGGACTCTCAAAGGGTCAAGTTTGCGTCCCAAATGCTCAGAGGGGAAGCACTGAGTTGGTGGAATGTTACCACAAGGGCTCTTACACCGGAAGTTCTGGCCAACCTCACTTGACCAACCTTCAAGAAGAAGATCATGGAAAAATATTGCAACGAGAGGGCGCTAAACAAGATTGAAGAAGAGTTCCGAAATCTGAAAAAGGATAACCTATCGGTCGCCGACTACGCAAAACAATTCATGGACAAGCTCAGTCTGGTTGATCATTTGGCTACTTGACGAGGGGTCAAAGATTAAAGCTTTCATGAAGGGGTTACCAGCAGAGATGAAGGCAGGTGTAAGGAACGCTCGGATGAACACTCTACAGGAAGTTATAGAGGCATCCCAGTTGGTGGAGGATGACATCCTCCAAGATAAAGAAGAAAAGAAACAACAAGGGGAAAAGAGGAAGTTGGAAGGGCCGATCGGGCCCGCACGACCATCCAAACCCTTTAACGGGGGAAGGAACATGGAGCCGAGACATGAGGTGCGGTGGTTCCCCAAGTGTAAGAGTAAGCATTTTGGGCCTTGTAATTTGAAACCTTTCTCCGACTCTACTGAATGTTTTAAATGTGGTCGGAGAGACCATTTGAGTAGGGATTGCCCCTCTTGGGGGGGGGGTGTTATGAATGTCGGGAACCGGGGCACATCAAGAGAAACTGTCCTAAGCTAGCGAGGGGTCATAAAGGGGTTCCGAGCGTAGTCGTGTCGAAGAAGGATATCCAACCGAAGGCGCCAAGTCCAGGCTTTCAAATGATGGTGGATGAAGCAAAAGAGACGGCGGATGTCGTGTCGGGTATGTTTCTAGTGAACTCTCTACCTACCCGTGTGTTGTTTGATTCCGTTGCGAACCGATCCTTTGTGTACACTTCATTTTGCAAGAGTTTCTTTACTCCTATTAGTGTATTGAATGATGCTCTAGTGGTAGAGGTAGCCAATGGAGAGCATTTGTTAGTTCGGGAATGCTTTGAGGGGTGCACCTTAGAACTAGATGGGGAGTCCTTTCTGATAGACTTGTTACCGGCGAATATGGGGGGGTTTGATGTGATCAATGTGATGGATTGGCTATCAAAGAATGATGCCGGTATTTTCTGTTCCAAGAAATTAATTCGCATGCCCATGCTGAAGGGTGGAGAAGTAATAATATACGGAGAGAAGAATCGAAAAACCAACATAATTATCTCGTCAATCAAAGCACGAAAGAGCCTAGCCAAGGGATGTATCTCATACTTAGCATACGTAATCGACGCGAAATTAGAAAAGAAGCAAGTGGAAGACGTAGACGTGGTGCGTGACTATCCAGACGTTTTTACAGAGGATCTACCCGGACTGCCGCCGGAACGCCTAGTGGAGTTCCATATCGACCTCACTCCGGGTGCCGCCCCAATCGCTCATGCTCCTTAATTATCGTCTAGCCCCGACAGAAGTGCAAGAGATGATGACGCAACTACAAGAACTTCTTGAGAAGGGATTTATTCGACCGATCTCGTCGTCGTGGGGAGCTCTAGTTTTATTCGTCAAGAAGAAGGACGGGTCTATGCGGATGTGTATAGACTACCGTGAACTCAACGAGGTTACCGTGAGGAACAAGTATCCACTTCCTAGGATCGACGATCTCTTCTATCAATTGCAAGGAGCGGGATGTTTCTCCAAGATAGACTTGTGGTCCGATTATCATCAAGTGCGAGTGAAGGAGAGCGATATACCGATTACGGCGTTTCAGACGAGGTACGACCATTATGAGTTCCTAGCCATGCCATTCGGATTGACTAATGCGCCGGCCGTATTTATAGACTTGATGAACCGAGTATGTCGACCCTTGTTAGACAAGTCGGTCATAGTCTTTATCGATGATATTCTTATCTACTCTCGGGACGAGATGGAGCATCGACAACATTTGCGAGAAGTCTTGGAGATTCTTCGGAAGGAGATGTTGTTTGCGAAGTTTTTGAAATGTGAATTTTGGCTCCAAGAAGTCCAATTCTTGGGCCATGTTGTATCCAAGGACGGAGTGAAAGTGGATCCGGCGAAGATAGAAGCGATGATGAATTGGGAGCCACTGACGAGTCCAACGGAGATAAGGAGTTTCTTGGGCTTAGCCGATTACTACCGGCGGTTTATCCAAGATTTTTCGAAGATCGCCTCTCTACTAACATCGTTGACAAGGAAGAACATTAAGTTCTTATGGACCGAGACGGAAGAGAAAGCCTTCCGGGATCTCCAAAGAAGTTATGCTAAGCACCGATCCTATCCTTACCCAAAGGATCCGAAGACTTCGTGGTTTATAGCGACGCCTCTAAGTTGGGTCTCGGGTGCATTTTGATGCAAAGACGAAAGTTGATCGCGTATGCATCGCGACAACTCAAGGATCACGAGAAAAATTACCCTACGCACGACTTAGAGTTAGCGGTGGTGGTATTTGCCTTGAAACTATGGTGACATCACCTCTACAGGACGAAGTGTACTCTATTCACCGATCATAAAAGTTTGAAGTACATATTCGACCAAAAGGACCTCAATATGCGGCAACAAAGATGGTTGGAACTCTTAAAATATTACGACTGTGAGTTGCTTTACCACCCCGGTAAAGCCAACATTGTGGCGGATGCTTTGAGTCGGAAAAGTTATGGGAGTGAAGTCAAGGTCACTCTTTAAAGGATCGACGTGATATCAAGCTTAGTGGGGAACATCAAGAAGAGTCAAGCCGAGGCACTTCGTGAAGAGAACCTCAAGGCCAAGATCATGGTGAAGAAAAGGGAATTACTTATGGAATATAGTTGTGGCCTTAAATTGTTTCAAGAGAGGATTTGGGTACCGAAGATTGGAGGAAACCGAGAGTTACTTTTGGCAGAAGCTCACAAGACCAAGTACTCTATACATCCCGGTAGCACTAAGATGTACAGAGGTTTGAAATTACATTATTGGTGGCCGGTTATGAAGCTCGATGTGGCCAACTATGTGGAAAGATGTGGCCAACTATGTGGAAAGATGTGTCACTTACCTTATGGAAGCTTGCAACCGTTGGCCATTCCGAAATGGAAGTGGGAGCATATCACGATGGACTTCGTCACCAAACTACCGAAAACCTTGAGGGGTCACGACACCATTTGGGTGGTGGTGGATAGACTTACAAAGAGTATGAACTTCTTAGCGATGCAGGAGACCTTACCGATGGATAAATTAGCTAAGTTCTACATTGATGAAGTAGTGTCACATCACGGTGTTCCACTATCCATAGTTTTGAATCGGAATAGTTGGTTTACTTCCAAGTTTTGTGATGGGTTGCAAAAGGAGTTAGGCATGAAAGTCAAGTTGAGTACGACCTACCATTCCCAAACCGACGACCAAAGTGAGAGGACCATCCAAACTCTCGAGGACATGCTTCGTTCATGTGTCATAGACTTTGGAGGACTTGGGATTCACACTTGTCGTTGGTGGAATTTGCGTACAACAACAGTTAGCATTCGAACATCGGAATGGCACCATTCGAGGCACTTTACGAACGAAAGTGTAGGACACTGGTGTGTTGGCTCGAGGCAGGAGAGAAACAATTTGCGGGATCGGAAATCGTACAAGAAACGTCCGACAAGGTAAAAAATACCAGGGAGCGTTTGAAGGCGGCTCAAGATCGGCAAAAGGGTTATGTAGACAAAAAGCGAAGACCGGTCGAATTCCAAGTGCGGGAGTAGGTTATGTTGAAGGTGTCACCATGGAAGGGAATCATCCGTTTCAGGAAGCGCGGAAAACTTAGACCTCTTTTTCTTGGACCCTTCACCATTTTGGAGAAAGTTGGACTCTAAGCCTATAGATTGGACTTGCCACCGGAAATGGACGGGATCCACCCTACGTTTCACGTGTGTTACCTTCGCAAATGCCTTGCCGATGAGGAAAGTGTTATTCCTTTCACGGAAATTCGGGTGGACAACGGTAACCGATGTATGGAAGAACCGGAAACCATATTGGAATCAAAGATGATGCAATTGAGACACAAAGAAGTAACAATGGTAAAGGTCCAATGGAAGCATCATCGAGGCGCAAACGTGATGTGGGAGTCGGAAGAGGACATGAGAAAGAGATATCCTCACTTGTTTTGAATTGTCGTGATTTCGGGGACGAAATCCTTTTTAGGTGGGGAGGATTGTAACACCCGAGAAATTAAGGTAAGTATCCACGTCTCGCATTTTATTATCCTAGTAATTTATGAATCAGAGCCCTTTGGTGTATAAATTTATTCGTATTTGATATAATTATGGTATGCCTTAATTGAAATATCTATCTATACGTGCACTATCGAATCGGGTCAAGAATTTCTTGTCTCGGGGGTGTGGTGCGACAGTGCCACGCGACAGTGCCAACGGTACAGTCGCAGAGCACAGTCGCGGGGCTTATACCGTGGCCTGGTAGGTTGGCGTGACAGTGACACCGCGATAGTGACATAGGCACTATCGTCGGTCACTATCGAGTGGTGTGTACCGACGGGGGGCTGAGACTATAAAATGCAACCTTTGACCATTTTGACTTTATTACTCACTTCACTTGTTTTTGGAACTGATTTGGAGACCCTTAGGGCGATTTTTTCCACCCTTCCACCCCTTTGCACATTCATTGAAACCCTAATTCTAGTTAGGAGCATTTATGATCAACCAAGAGCATTGAAGGAACATAAAGAGGAGCATTTAAGAGTTTAAACCAAGCCTTCATCTTCTCACCATTTATCCAAGTTTTCTAGGGTTTTGCATAAAACCTAGATAGTGAGTTTTTACAAAAAAATTCAAATGAGATATATGTCTTGTGTGTTTACTTGTCATTACTTCATATGCATGTATAAATCTGATCACCTGATAAGTTTGACCTAACTGCTACTTTTGAGATTATTGGGGATTTTGGCTATTGTTCTTCATGTGAACTTTGATGGGATTGTTATTGACATTATCTGGTCATGATTGTGTAATATCATGGGAGTTGTGAATATGATTGTTGGACTTACGTGTTTTAGAGTTTTGGACCTAAAATGGGATTGGAACTATGTGAGGTCTTATACAAGTATCTTGTTGATATGGAATATGTATAGAGATGGATGTTGCATGTATATTGTATGAACCACGAGTAAGCTCTAGGAGGATGTAGTCTAGGGGGCCACTATGACGGTATGCACCAAGACCTCCGCCATTTGGAGTAATGCCTGGGAGGTAGTCTTCAAGTGTGTCGGGCCTTCGGGATGTTGCTCATTAGAGTGAACATCAAGGTACATTGACTTGAGGTGAAACTCTTTGGTGTGATGGGTCTCCCCCATAGATTCTTATATGGCCCTTATTGATTATACTTGATATAAATGATTATGCCATGCTTTTGTACAACCCACTAGGATCGTTTGGCCTAACACTTGATTGGTTTGAAGTGTATCTCAGGTTTTAGTGACGTGACCGCCAAGAAGGTCTAGATGAATTTAGATGCGAGCTTGGGGATATTTTTGGGATGCCATTTATAGAAGGCTTATTTTGATTTGGATCACAACTTGAATTAATCTTGTTCCTAGTTAGGATTTAGATTAAAGGGTTGTTTTCCCTTCATTGTTATTTATTACAAACTTGTAAGTATATTGTCTCCCTTTTTGGGATAAGCTCGTGCTTTGGCATATTTTTATATATCACATTTTCGTTTCCTGAAATTTTTGTTTATCCCAATTTTTAGGGTGTTACATATGATGACCGTTGGGGTAGCAAATAAGTTTCTAAATAGGTAACCATTAGAAGGAGTCGATGATTTTAGCATTCGTCACTTGGAGTGATGGTAAGCATGGTGATTGCATTAAGTGGACCGCTTCGAGTCCCAATCATTGGTTGAATTAGAACCATAGGTCTATTGAATCTACTTTATTTCGAGGAGAAATCGTGAGGTTAACCGGTCTAGTTGCCTATCGTTACCTTAAGATGTTGAGCGTCCGGGTGTCGGTAGCGAGATCGTTGGCCTTGGAGAGCTCGGACCTAAGGTTTTGGGTCTCGACCAAAATTCATGCACGAAACTTACTCTTGAATTATTTTGCATAAAGTGTTTCATAATTTTCCAAATTTCCATGTGGGTCGTATTTTGGATCCGTGGAAAGGGGTTTAATACGCACGAGATTCTAAACCGTGAGTTGAACATGCATGAAAATTGTTTTATTGCACATGATTGCAAACTTTGTTCTGATCTTCTTTATCCCAGTTTGTTGGACGTTATTTTTGGATGTTGTAAGTATCCATGATTTAACCTTGTTTAGGGCCTCGGGCAAGTAACTGCGATTTATGACCTTAACATTGGATCTCCTCCACATATGTTAAGGTTTTAAAGGAAAAATGTTTTTCCCACTATTTTGGTGTTTGAGTTTTATTAGGATTTTACTTGAGAGTTTTATTGAAAGGTGTCACTTTATACCACGTTGAGAAAAAAGCGAAATTCTTGGAATTGTGATATTTTCGTCATAACTTTGTCTTATGCTTTTAGATTTTTGGGGACGAAGATTTTGTCACCAATTGGTTTTTGTTGTCATTGAGTATCATTGAGTTTTATGGGAATCTAGTTGGGGTCTTATGGAGTTTTACTTTACGACATTTTGCGTCGCTTAGATGAACTTTGAAACACGTATACTGAGTTATTGTGTGTGTTAACTTACGGGTTTTGTTTAACCTTTTGTCTCCTGCGAGTTTTGCATATTTCATTTCGCAACCGTAAGAGATGTCTTAAGAGTTTTATTAGTAAATGATATTCCATATGTTATTTTGGGAAGTTTCAATATCATATGATTTTTCTTTTGAGTTTTATGCAAGTATTTCATGGTTTGTTGTTTGGTATTTGAATCAATTTACACTTTTGTGTGAGTAATGCATGGGAAAGATCTTTAATGGTTCGAGTTGAACTTTTGTTTTACGTCTTCTTCAGTTGTTGATTCTTTCGTTATTATTTCACGTATGCATTATGTTGATTTGCTGATGAGCATGACTTAGCAACCGCTATTTTTTGGACAAAAGCATTTTACTCGTACGGGCTGAGGTTTGAAATTGATTTAAATTAATTTACGTTTGGCCAATCGCATGCACATTTTGTCTTGCTAAGTTTTGAAGAAACGAACTAAGCATGCAGGTCTTGTTGGGAATTTTATTCCATATCCTTATATAGTCGAATGAAAATTTTTGGGAACTCGATTACATAAATTGTCTCTTGGGAGTTTTGTTCAAATGCCTTGTTATAAACTGTTTTGGTATGCAAAATTATTTCCCCATTTATGGCATATATTGATGCAAGCTAGTTGTATATCCTTATTTATTGTCATTATTAACGTAAGTAATGATTAAAGGCTTTTTGAAATGGTTTTATACGTGTGGTGTTTGTTGTCACTTTGCACACCTATCGAGTAAACGGTAGTGGATTTTTATACGTTCGATTGATTGTAATAAAACCATTGTATTTGAGAGTTTTATAAAATTTTAAATTGGTATAGCGGTTGAAAAACCTTGAACTCATTAGGGCTATAGATTTAAAACCCTATCGTGAAAGGATTTGTAATTAAGTAATAGAGGAATCCTTGGGAATCGTAGTGTCAGAGGGTCTGATTCATGGTTAGTTTTGAATTTTGGATTTCAGTTTTACAAACCGGTGCACGCATGAATAATTGATGTATTAGAATTATGTACTCTCCCAGTCACTTAAGTGGTGATCTTTCATTTCGGTGAATCCTACGGGTTAAGCTTTAGGTGTTTCTTGTTTACCTCATCAAATTGAGGCATATCCGTCAATTCATTGGTTATAACTGCCTGGACAAATCTTGGGTACATATAGAAACTCTTTTTATTTCCCAAGTTTGACACAAGGTCATTGAAAATCATTTTTGAAAAATTGTACTTTCTGGCAGTGGCCAAGCAAACCAAAGCATAAGCAATGGTACTACTGAACTCACTCTAGCCAGTAGTCTTTTTGGAAATACAATGCATAAGGGTATGAACAAGAAAACGCCATTGGGTATACAAATTTAGCTTTTGAGAATTTGAAAACACCCAATTGGCCTCCATACCCTATTCTTGAAAGATTGGAGAACAAGTCCTCATTAGGAATAGAGATAATACCTGCAGCATCGTCTAGTCGTAGACAGATGCGAATCACCTCTTCAGAAACTGACAAGGGTTTGTCACACACCCTTGTCTGGATTAACTGCACACCATTTTCTGTAACAGCAGTGGCATTCGCCCAAAATTGTCTCTGGTGCTCTATGTAGATTGTTGGAGACACTGTAAGAGTATAAGCGATATGGCTGGACTTGAGAAAATCTACTATCTGGTGAAATCCATCAGCCTGCTTCGGCTTTTGAAGCATTGCGATTTCGTTGTGCTCATCAATGAACGCCATGGATGCCATTGAGCTTGAGTGTTCTTGCCTTAAACTTACTAGGTACTTGAGAGAAAAAGGGTTAGAGAGAAGATGAATAGGATTCAAAGAGTCGTTATGAGCTTTAGGCGGGCAAAAGGGTATTTATAGTATTCGGGACAGAAGCAGTATTAACTTGGAGCAGTATTAACCACTAGCAGTATTAACTAACCAGCAGTATTAACTGAGAGCAGTATTAACCACTAGCAGTATTAACTAACTAGCAGTATTAACTGAGAGGAGTATTAATTGAGAGCAGTATTAACTACTAGCAGTATTAACTAACTAGCAGTATTAACTGAGAGCAGTATTAACCACTAGCAGTATTAACTTTGCACTGGCAGTATTAAAACTGCACTGGCAGCATTAACTGCACTTACACTGTTGAAGCTTGTGATAGTCTGAGCAAGGTAATAACTTCCTGAGAAAGATGATTAGTAACACCAAAGAATAACAAATAACAGGTATGTAAACACTTTTTAAATCATGAGCTTATTCAGAGTTGATCATGCCCACACTTGTGACCAAGAAAGTGAATCTACCCACATCAAAAGCTTTAGTGAATAAATCAGCAAACTGGTTGTCAGTATGAACTTTAGCAACTTGAATAAGCTTCTTTTCATTACAGTCTCTAATAAAGTGATACCTGATCTTGATGTGCTTTGTTTTGGAGTGCTTGACTGGATTGTTAACAATGCTTATAGCACTGTTATTGTCAATGAAGATTGGAGTGTGAAGAAAGGTTACCCCATAGTCCAGCATCTGATTCTGAATCCATAGAACCTGAGAGCAGCAACTTGCAGCAGCAATGTACTCAGCTTCTGTTGTAGATAAGGACATTGTGGTTTGCTTCTTACACTGCCAAGATACTAGTCTTGCACCCAAAAGTTGACATCCACCTGAAGTAGACTTTCTATCCATATTAGCACCACCCAAGTCACTGTCTGAATATGCAATCAAGTCAAAGTTGGATTCATAAGGATACCAAATACCTAATCTAGGTTGCCCTCTTAAGTATCTGAAAATCCTCTTAACAGCTTGAAGATGTGATTGCTTTGGCTTGACTTGGAATCTGGCACACAGACACACTAGAAACATGATGTCTGGTCTTGAGGCTGTGAGATACATGAGAGATCCAATCATTGATCTATATAGATGGACATCAACATCCTCCCCCTCAAGATCAGCAGTGATCTGTTTATGAGTATCCATAGGTGTGCTTGCTGGCTTTGAGCCTGTTAAACCATACTTATCCAGGATGTCTTTCACATACTTTGATTGACTTATAAAGATCCCATCTTTCTGCTGTTTCACTTGAAGCCCAAGGAAGAAGGTAAGTTCACCCATTGAACTCATTTTAAAGCTCTTGTGCATCAACTTTTCAAAGTCTCTACACATCTGATCTTGTGTGGATCCAAAGATGATGTCATCCACATAGATCTGAACAAGTAGGATGTCCTTCTTACTCCTTTTAATGAAGAGGGTCTTGTCAATTATTCCCCTTTCAAACCCATTTTCTAAGAGATAGGTAGACAGAGTATCATACCATGATCTTGGGGCTTGATGTAGACCATAAAGTGCTTTCTTCAGTTTGTATACTCTGTCAGGATATAATGGATTTTCAAATCCAGGGGGCTGACAGACATATACTTCTTCATCAATTGTACCATATAGAAAGGCACTCTTCACATCCATTTGATATACCTTGTACTTCATGTATGAGGCATAGGCTAGAAATAGCCTAATTGCCTCTACCCTTGCAACTGGGGAAAACAATTCTTCATAATCTATGCCTTCTTCCTGAGTGTACCCTTGTGCCACAAGGCTTGCTTTGTTCCTGATCACAATTCCTCTCTCATCCTTTTTATTCCTGAAAATCCATTTGGTGCCAATAGCTCTATGACCTTTTGGAAGGTCTACCAAGTCCCAAACTTCTTGCAATTTGAACTACAGTAACTCTTCTTGCATAGCTTCTATCCAACTGGAGTCTTTCATTGCATCAAAAACCTTCTTAGGCTCAATCTGAGATAGAAAGCAAGAGAGTACTGTGTGTTGCTGATCCTGCAGCTCTTGAAGTCTGCTTTGATTCCTTGTTATCATAGGAGAAGAGATTTCTCCTATGACCAGCTCTGGAGGATGGTTCTTTTGAGTTCTAGTTTGATGACTAGGTTCTTCATTGACTCCCACTTCTAAATTGGACTCATTTAAGTCAGCTGAGGTGATCTCATCAGCTGCTTCTAGCTCTTCATGCACTTGATTCTCCTCATCTCTTCTTTCTTCTTCACTCTGAATTGGGTCAGTCATAGTCTCTTTTCATAGAAATCAACAGGTTCCATTGTAGGTATTGGAAAGATCACAGACTGAGGAGTAATGTCTTGTACTTGTACTTGTTCATCCGCTGATCCTCCACTTTCTGAACCTGCATTATCATCACTACTGACACCCAAAGAGTTAGTTAGTGAATCAATGTCAAACAACCACTGAGGACCTGAACCAATAGGATTTGGTGTGTTCTCATTGCATTTGACATTGTCACTTTCCTCAATTATTCTAGAAGAAGAATTAAATACTCTGTAAGCCTTACTCTGAGATGAGTAACCAACAAGAAAACCATCATCTGCCTTGCTATCAAACTTTCCTAAGTGAGTTTTGGTATTGATAATGGTACAAGGACACCCAAAAGGTTTGAAAAATCCAATAAATGGTTTTCTTTTATTTAAAAGCTCATATGGTGTCTTGTTTTTAGGCTTGACTACTAGAACTCTGTTCTGGACATAACAAGTAGTATTAATTGCTTCATCCCAGAAAGTAATTGGAAGTTTTGAATCAGCTAACAGAGATCTAGCATCCTCAATCAGTGTCCTATTCCTTCTCTCAGCAACACCATTTTGTTGTGGAGTCCTAGGAGCACTGTATTGACTCTCAATTCCTTTTTCCTCACAAAAGGTGTTTAGGTCATGATTTTTAAATTCAGTACCATTGTCTGACCTAATGACTTTTACTTTTTGATTTGTTTGGTTTTCAATTCTTAGAATAAAGGATTTGATCAGTCCACTTGTCTCATCCTTAGTCCTTAGAAAATATACCCAGGTAAATCTAGAGTAATCATCAACAATAACTAAGCAGTATGATTTCTTACCTATACTCATAACATTTGTAGGCCCAAACAGATCCATATGCAACAACTGAAGAGAATTAGAGATAGTGTTAAACTCTTTGGACTTATGAGAAGTTTTGTGTTGTTTGCCTTAGAGACAGGCAACACAATGATCATCACATGAAAAGACTTTTGAAGGTAAACCTCTTACAAGGTTGTTTTTAACAAGTTTATTCATAGTTTTAAAGTTCATGTGACACATCCTTCTGTGCCAAAGTGATGATTCATCCAAAGATGCTTTTGAAACAAGACAGTTTAGGGATGAATCAGTTGAAACATTTTCCATATCTAAGCAATAGACATTATCCTTTCTGGGAGTTCTTAGTAGTATCATTTTTTCATCAACTACCTTGAATCCAGGAGCAAGGATAATGCATTCAGAATTAGTAAATAATATACTATGCTTTTTGTCACAAACCTGTGATACACTTAACAGGTTGTACCTTAATTGCTCAACATAGAATACATCTTCAAAGGTCATTTTACCTTTGGTTACATCACCCTTACCACTGATCTTACCTCCATCTGGAGTATTTCCAAAGGCAACATGTCCACCATCAATTTTCTTGAAATTCTTGAGGCAAGACATGTTCCCTGTCATGTGCCTAGAGCAACCACTATCAACATGCCAGATGCTCTTCCCCTTGAGCTGCTGGTTGCCCTGCACATAAGATAAAAACAATTAGTATTGATTGGGAACCCAAGCCAAAGTGGTCTTGGGTATCCCTTTCTCATCAAAGTATTTACATTCCTTTTTTATGAGATTTTTAAACTCAGAGCACTCTTTACTGGAGTACTTTGTCAAGATGATTGGCTTAGCAGCACAAACATTAGAAGCAGTACTAACCTTAGAAGTACTAATAGAGTTAGCAGCACTAACAGGTTTAGCAGTACTAACCTTGTTAGAAGTACTAACAGAGTTAGCAGTATTAACATTAGAAGAAGTACTAACAATGTTAGTTTTAGCAGTACTAATACTCTTAGCAGCACTAACATTGGTAGCAGTAGTATTGCTTCTAGCAGCACTATCATTGTCAGCAGTACTATTTGTGGTAGCAGTACTAACAGTTTTAGTGCTTTTAGGAATCCACATCTTGACACTCTCCTCAACAGTCTTTTTCTTCATGTGGCTTTTAGATTTATCAGATTTCTTAGCCACATGGTTCCTTTCATTCTTCCTATAACCAAAGGGTTTTTGCACAGATCTTTGAAAATTCATCCTTTGGTTCATAGGATTGAAATAACAGTATTTAGCAATATGATTGAGCTTTCCACAAATAAAACAAGGTTTTGGTCTATTGATTTTACTCAGATCAACCCCTTGTTTTTGTGTCCACTGATTATTCCAGTTTCTTTGATTACCCCTCCTTTTATCATGATTTAGGGGCTCAGATTTAGTACAAGCACACTGTTTGCAAGAAACAGGATTCACAACTGTGGTCTGCTTGTAATGGACCTTACTAGACTTTCCCTCAGTCTTCTCTATGTCCTTAGATTTTACCCAAATCTTTCCCCAACCCTCATTGGTAATAATGTGATTCTCTAGAGGAATCTCATCACTCACAGTGTTCTCCTTACCCTTACCAGCTTCTTTCTCAGTTTTGTCCTCAACAACTACTTCATCTTAGGGATCTATCTCAGTGGCTCCCTCAGGTAAGTCCTTCCTATCTTTGGTTTCTAGCAAGTCTGATGTAGGAGGGATGTAGTTGTTGTTGTATGGTGGTGGTGTGGTATTGTACCCAATTCCTATTCTCAGCTTGTCATGAATCTGAGTTTGTAGTAAAGAGTCCATTGCTTTAGAAGCATTGGAAAACTTTTCTACATCTAGCTTAACTTTGGCTAGCTCCCCTCTCAACTTTTCACTCTCCTCTTTAGACTTTGTCAGTTGGAGTTCTAGATCCTTTTTCTCCCACTTCCAGTAGTTTGTGTCATATGAGTGTTGAAGTTCATTGGCTTGGAAACCTTTAATTTGTTCCTCAAACCTCTCAACAATTCTCACATAGTCTTTTATATCTTTTGCTAACCTCTTAAGGTCATCACTCATATTCTGGTTGTGATCTCTGTACCTTTTAACAGTGTCTATGCAAGTTTTAGAACAGAGATTAGAACTTACCTCAGTTGGGAGATCAGATACCTCTGCCATGAGAGCTTGATTTTGAATAGCCTCTTTTGCTTGATCACTCCAGTCAAACCCCATTCCTTGTTGAGAAACAAGGGCTTGAGCAGAGTTTCTGTTCTGGTTGAAGCTACCAGTCTGAGCTTGTTGGTGGTTATTGTGAGACACTTCACTTCTGCATTCCCTGGCAAAGTGTCCCTTCATATGACATTTATAGCATTCTACCTTTGACTTGTCAAAACCTGCTCCATCTTCTCTTCTTTGGGAGAAGTTATTCCTCCCAGTCCTCTTGATGAACTTCTTTACCCTCATGGAAAGCATGGCCATCTGCCATTTAATATCCATCTCTTCAAGATCATCAGGATGAAGTTGTTCCAAGTCATCATTGATTAAAGAAGAGTTTCCATGGTTGGACAGAAAGGCTTCAAAAACAGATTCAGTGCCTTTTTCTTGATTTGCTCCATTAGCAGCATTAACCGATTCAGGGTTAGCAGTAGAATCAATTGATGCTGATAGGAGTGCAGCATTATGAACATATCCAGAAGGCTTCTTCTTTGCCTCCACCTCAGATTCAAACACTCTAAGGTCATTGTACAGATCATCAAGTTCTTTTTCTTCTAGTTGTCCATTCTGTCTGAATGAAACAATATACATTGTCCATTCATCTCCAAGGGACCTTAAGAACTTTCTGTTTACATCATCTTGATCAATCTGTACTCCCATAGTATCTAGTTCACCAATCATCTTGTTAAACCTGTCAAAAGTTTGAGTCATGGACTCATTCTTAGTTGACACAAAATTTTCATACAATTGCTTCAGTATTGCCTTCTGATTTCTCTTGGTACTTTTGGTACCAGAGAATCTTTTCTCTAGAGAATTCCAAAGCATCTGTGCATCAGTGCAATTGCAGAATTGGTGTTGATATTAATTGGGAATAGCCAAGAGCAGTGTGCTCAAGGCTTTCATCTCTGTCTGCCTTATCTTCTTTTATGCATCTGTCTTTGGTGGTGTTCTTTTTCCATCTACACCAATTTTTCCTTCATCAGATGGTCCATTCTCAATGATGTCCCACATAGAGTAATCTGTGAGGAGAATGTATTGCTTGATCCTTATCTTCCACATTTCAAACTCATTAGATCTGAGCATTGGAACCTTTGAGACAAGAGTACTGTTTGATTCAACTGTGTTTTCCATGATGAATGAAGGTTTCTGAGAATACTAGCTCTGATACCACTTGTCAGGATCTGAATTCTTAATAAGAATAAACACTCAGAAACAATATTAAAGGAGTTTGCGGAATAACACTTTAATATTCAAAGATCAATGAAACAGTGAATCAGAAATCACAAATTGTAAACTTTATTGAATGATTTAAAGCTACAAGATTTCACCCACAACCTCAATATTGATGAACAAGCTCACCAATACGAATTCTACTTCTTTAGAACTAGGGTTCTAAACCTTGAGGTTGATTCTCTCTATGAAAGCAAAAACTCAAAATGTTGTTATCCTTGATGTTACAAAACTATTCTATACATATACTGAAGATAAAAGATAATAACAAAAAAAATAAAAGATCTTCAATATAATCTTCCATAGTTATCTCCAAGACTTTCCATGATTATCTTCAGTCAATACATCTGTCATCCTTGCCATACGAAGCCTTCATCTCATAAGCAGCACTAACTTCATGAGCAGTATTAATATCATTCAGCAATATTAACTTTGATCTGGCAGTACTAACTCCAGCAGTACTAACTACTAGCAGTAGTAATCATATTGTACTGGCAGTAGTAACCAGTTGTGCTAGCAGCATTAACCATACTTAAGCAATTCTTTCAGTTCCCAACAGTTTATATAAACATAGCATGAACATGCCAACATAATTAAATCAACCTTTTCAATAAACCTTCACATTTATCAAATAACTTTCGTAATCATAAATGATTTAGTTTGAAAGACTCACTTCAGATCCTTCTCGCTTAAAGTCCGCTTTTTAACGATTCACTACCTACGACAACACCGATAAATCGGTAAGCCAAAACATAGATAACCTACTTTCTCACTGACTAAAACATAAAATACTACACACTGTGCCACCCCGGTCAAGACCTCCCCGGTCGAGACCACCCCCGGTCGAGACCACCCCGGGCGACACACCGGTAGACACGGGTCCGGTCGACACCGGTCTCTCCACACCGGTTGACACCGGTCGGCCCATACCGGTCGATATTCAAACTCGCCCAAGCGATTACAAAACTTCGAGAAAACAACTCAGATCCTCGAATCACCCAATAACACGGTTACAAACTCAACAACGAGATCATTTACCGACTAACTTACTGCAGAAGGGAGTATTAGACTAGAATCATACTTTGATTGAAGAAAACGTCAAACCCCTCGATCTCCTTCAATCGCTCTCCCTACTCTCATTCTCCCTTCAGCCATCCATAACAAAATATCAGGAAGGAAAATGAGAAGCATCTTAGGGTTAAAACATATATATATATATATATATAACCCAATTTTCATTTAACCCCCTTGAACTTTGGGTCTCGTTTAACTTTTCACCCAACTATCAAAATTATCGAAATTTTGGATCCGGATATTACATTTTCTGCTGCGTCCCAGTTTTTCACGAGGCAGCCCAGGCTTCCTAGGTGTGTTCGTTGGGATAGGTCTCTTGTCCTTAACAAGAGACATGTCCGTTTTATACTTGATGTGTCGCAGGTAAGTATTTTTAAATACTTTAAAATATTAATTATGTTAATTTTAAAAGCTAACATTATAGATTATGAATATTAGGAGGGTTGGGCATCGATCGATATTCTTATGGCGACACCTGAGGAGGAGACATTTCGGTGGTATCATGACAACCATCGATTTTTCCAGGGAATGGAGGAGCAAGAGATAAAGAGGGCGAGAGTCAGCGGTGATGGTGATGACGACGACGATGACGATGAGGACGAGGACGATGAGGACGGTAATGGTGGTGACGGTGCTGGTTTCCATCACGACGCTAGTGATCTTTATACTGAATATTGGGATACCAGTATTAGCCCCCCATATGAGCATGCCACCTAGTGATCTTTATACTGCATATTGGGATCAGTTGACCACTGTGGAGGGAAGAACATATCGTCTGAAAGGATCTGTTAATGAAATAAATGTGTGGCAAGGTGGTCATCAGGATATGTATACTCACATGCAGGAGATGTACCGTGAGATGCAGCAGTGGCATGTAAGAATTTAATTTTTATTATGCATTTAATTTTAAACTTATTCACATTGATTAACAATTGCTACTTGTACGTAGTTTTCCGATCGTCCACCACAGGCAGCCCAACAAGGGCGAGCCTTGAGCGTTGACACCTGGGTTTCATCACCGAGGATGCCAGATCCGTCCTACGCTTTTTCCCCCTCCCATACGCAGGCGGTAAGTTATACAATCGGTTTATGTTTAACTGAAATATTATTACCGTATCATTCAGGTTTTGTTTGGCCCCTACTTTAGGGTGAATATGTTTACTCCATTTTTAAACGTCATATTGCTAAATTTTCAAATTTTTAGGGTGTTACAATCACTAAGATGTGTCACACTCTTATATGAGACCATATGTTTCGTTTCATTTATCAAAACATTCGACTTCTCAAAATCACATCTGAAAGCGTTTATAGCTTGATAGTAAGGTTGCTTGCAGATCGGTTAGCTATCAGAGGACTCACTTAAGTTGTGGGGGTACGCATTTTCCTCCCTTTTGGGACACAATCCGGACCAGTGTTACCGTTCGAATCAACTTTTCCTCCTTGATAATATATATATATATATATATATATATATATATATATATATATATATATATATATATATAATTCCCTTTTCGAAATGCCAGGAAAATGACATCATCCAATGAAGTTTCAAATATCATAAAGTGTTAGTCTGGCTTTTGAGGGCATAGATCCAACACGTACGTACCAACAAACTCTTTGTTCATGTGCCCATCTTATATCTTCTATTCGATCATATATAAAGATGCAGCCATACAAGCGAACAAGTTCATATCGAATCATATCTGATACAATGTTGATAACGAAATTAAAGGTAAAAGCCTAGACATTAATGCAAGTCTTTTCTAGCTACTTGATTTTTGCAGAATATATTGATATCAGAAAACCATTGTCGAAAGATAAATAGGGGAAAGGTATGGTTTTTACATTACGAAACAGTGCAATCCTACTCACACCCATGATCGGGGCTTACCCTATGTCTAGCAGCCTGAAAAAAGATTTGGTGGGTACCAAATATTCCACATAATAATTGCACCCATTTTAATTTTAAGAAAACTTGTTACATATATCTCTCTCTCCAACGCCATCAATACAATTACTTTTTATTTATTTTGATTGTCTATATATTTCAAACTATTAATTTTAAAATACTTCGTTAAACTGTTTATAACTAATGATTGTGGTTTTAATAAGTATCTTCTAATTCGTAGAAAAATTAAGCTAGTTTCACTAATTTGGTACAATGATAACATTTTTAATCATGTTTATAGATTATTGATTGGTTACGTCCACTTTTATTTAAATAGTTAATTTCTTTTCGAAGCATAAAATTCCTGGTCACATCTTTGTTTAATTATAAAGAGAGAATATATGTCCATCTTGTACTATTTTCTATCGTGATCTCTCTCTTTCAGCAAAAAAAAATGAAGTAAAAAAGAATAATACCACTTTTCATCCATCAATACAACATTTCTATCTAATCTTAAATTATTGTGGAACCTTT
Organism: Arctium minus; assembly: GCA_954870635.1. Lineage (NCBI taxonomy): Eukaryota > Viridiplantae > Streptophyta > Magnoliopsida > Asterales > Asteraceae > Arctium > Arctium minus. The sequence continues at coordinate 12,675,361 of OX941082.1, forward strand.
ATTCTTATTTCTTCTAATAAATAAAAGGAAAAAGGGGATTTTTTGAATACATAATCTATATTACATTTGAAAAGACGAGTAAAATACTTTACAAGGAAAAGCTTTCTTCTTTTTAATTAATAAAAATAAAATAGAAAACTATGCTTTAAATACAAAGTAATTTAAGGTATTATGATGTTGGAACAAGTCCACTTTTGTTATTTCCTTTGGAACTCTATTTGTTTGGAGTGGGGTGCACATGCTTTAACAATCATACTTATACGCAAACTTAAAGAAAAAACTAGAGTAAGCTACGATATTCATGTATGTGGCTTGGTTTGTTGAAAAGAAAAAACTAAAATATCCTTAATTTTTTTTTTAATGAAGTTAGTTAGAGGGACGAAAATAACAACGAATTCCAAAACACGACAAAAAATGTAATTTCAAAAAATTAGGGACGAAAGAAGCAATTATATATATTAACATTTAAATGAACAGTAACTTACAGATTTGGTCCTTGAGGTTTTTAGTAAATTACAGATTTGGTCCTTGAGGTTTTATCTCCCTGTTAGATTTAGTCCTATGTTTGTAGAGTTACAGATTTGGTCCCTATAGTTTTATTTTGCTCTTGGATTTAGTCCCCATAATTTGTTGATTCCAAAATAGACTTTCGATTTTGCATTTGCGTAACGTTTTGGTCCTCGAAACTAAAAGTTGTTAGCTCCTGACCGTTAAGTAAATGACATTTCGATCATTTATAACTTTTTCATTTTCTAATTTAAATAAATAAAAGTTATATTATAAAAATTATTTTTATTATATAAGTATAAAATAAAGATCCCTTAACATGCATCGCATCTCAATGACTGTGTCTTCTCCAACCCAAAACCTTCCGCCTTCCCCATCAATCCAAGCACATAGTCGTAGGTGATTCACGCACCAATTTTTTATTTATTAATAAAGTAATTTATCATAATTTATTTTATGTTTAATAATGATGTAAAATTTGTTTAATTCATATTTTTATTATAATTTAATTTAGGTTTAATAACAATGTAACTTTTTTTAGGTTTAATGATGTAATGTATCATTTGCCAATTTATTTTCGCTTCCTATCATACACACACATCATCCTCATAGGGCATTTTGTAAATTATAGTCATGCTGCTAACAGACACAAAATGTTTTGTTCTCATAATTGGTCATGCTCAAATTTATGGTTTTAATATTTCTTTCCATCCGCAGCAACGCGCGGACATTAATCCCACCTCGTTTTTAACAAACCACAAGAATGAAACACATAGTTTACTTAGAAACTTTATTGCATATTATATTTGGAACACCTTTCAGGAAACCTAACATTTGATTCCAATAAGAGACAACGTATAAGTATAAGGTTAAATAAAAGCAATACTTTTAAACTATTTTAATTTAAACACACCAATGAGTATAGTTTGGGTAAAGATATGATATTCTTTCAATATATCATGTAACATGATATAAAATTTTTAGACAACTTCTATGATTATTCAAAATCAAAATTAGAGAACAGGTTCATATGCTGTGAATGTAAAACACACACGTAAAAATAAGATTTAAGTAGAGTGTGAATGTTGGAATCATGAAACATGACGAACCTTTTTATCGCATATTTGAAATTGTATCATCATCTATGTTCCATTAGTTGGATATGGAAAAAAGCAAAGAGACAAAGCACGGCTACAATTTTTTTAGGCAATGCTAGATCGACTTGATCCACCTTTTTTTAATTTTATTTTCTTTAGTTTTAAATAAATTTTTGATTAAACCACGTGGTTTGTAAAAAAAAATATATTTGGTCCCTATTATTCTTTTATTACATTGGTGATCACTGTGTTTCGCATTTCAATATTATAGATTCGGTCCATTGAGATACTTTCGTTAAAAAAACCGTTAATCCAAGACATGGAAAAACTAAATAATCGCTGAAAAATAACAAATCTGACCAACACCAAAATGATTCCATCGCGGAAAACAAACATGGAGAAGAACCCAATTGGTTTTTGGTCACTATTTTAGTTGTTTTCATGCATTTGACCTAGAATTAGGGTTGCAATCAATATATGCAATTTATCAACAAAAAAAATATATGTAGGAAAAAATCAGTAACTGCAAATTAGAAAGGGGTTGTCAGGGTCAACAAATAACAAGCGATCATTTGGAGGAAACTCATGATCAATGAAGTGTGGTTCTCTCTTAGTCAAGAGGTTTTCCTTCACGACCAGTTCACCTAATGATGGTAGCGATTCTTGTGGGTTTGGGGCTGATAAGGAGACACCGGTATAGGAAAGGGTGGACAGGAAAGGGGGACACGTGGTAAGACAAAATAGGTGTTTTAGAATGATTTTTTTAATCAATTGTTAAAGAGACCAAAATAATCATCTCTTGATAGATATTTTATGGGAATTATCTTGAAGGGCCAAATCTAAAAGGATCTACAAACTACAATGATCACCAATTTAATAAACAAATCACAAAGAACAAATCTATAATTTTGACAAACCATAGGGACCAAAAGTATAGTTTACTCTAAACTCTTATTTTTGTAAGAAATATAGAAGGCCATTAAACTTTGTAAACAAATTATGAAAATACAAACACAAAAGAAAAAGATCATGATTGGCAAACAAATATACAATTGGCTGATGCACGATATATCCTTGTGGTTTGGTAAACTCATCGACACTTGTTGATCAATGACCAGAGAACGATCATCCCCTATTTTTCACAAAATAATAGACTTATACTTATAATAAAATTTCTACCAAGTTGTCACTCTATACTAAACTTAAAAGTTTTTTTTTTTGAAACAACAACCAGAATTTATGAACGGCTAGCAAGAAGCTAGAAAAAGAGAGGAGAGTACATTACGGAATCCGAAAAGCTTTATATATATATATATACGAGAGCCCCTGAGTCTCTAAGCAAACCTCCTATTTGTTTAGGACTAATTAACTGTGTTTCCCCCTGAAATCACGAAACTCCATCTCTTGAAGTTGTTTAGTCTCTAAGCAAACCTCCTATTTGTTTAGGACTAATTAATTGTGTTTCCCCCTGAAATCACGAAGTTGCATCTCCTGAAGTTGTTTAGTAACCATTGCACTTAATTAGTGTTGCGACAATGTGTTATAACTATGCAAGGTCATTGTGATAACACTGCCCTCATGTTTGACTCTTTGAATTTTTTTTATCAAAATGAAACAAGACATGCCAAGATAACTCTTGCAAGGTGTGACTAACGTAGTTAATATAATAGTAACCAAGGTTCTAACTGATGTGAGACATAATGTGGTGACGAGGCAAATCCTCAAGCCTTAGGACCCACAGAGAGGCCAAACGTTTTTCAAGGCATAACTTATGACGACAAATCTCTATATCTTATATTATATATATCTATACTACTTTATAAAGCATTTGAGTTACTTTTCTTAATTACAATCTTTTAAGCCTCATATACCACTAATTATTGTATGTTTACTTAATTTTCAACTTTACAATTTTTTAAACCTAATGTACAACACTATTAATGCATATAATCCATAACTCTCTACATACGTATCAGCTATTCAGCTTCAAATCTCGATTACGCCGTTTCATCCTCCAAGACACCGATTCATAATTTCTTCATTCTCCAAGACATCGTTTCATCGTCCAAAGACACCTCTAAAGACAGAAATATGCGGGGCTTCAAATACGTATCAGGCTTCAAATCTCAAATCCATTCCTCATGTACGATTTCTCACCATCGATTTATTTCTTCAAATACTTCACCATCAATTCCTTTGGGTTCACAAAGGTATGTTCTTCAAAGATTTCATCATCGATTTCTTTGGGTTCACACAGGTTTGTTTCTTCAAAAAGCTCACCATCGATTTCTTTGGGTTTCTTAGGTGTTAATGTATATAGAGGCCCAGGCCCATGTTAGGGTCCAAGCCCATTTAGTCTTCATATATATTTGTTGTATTCTCTAAATTAGGTTAAGATAACTCTCATAATATTATTTCTATATTGTAAGTTTTCTCTCAATCAATACATCGAGGTTTCAAACCTTCGGCATATTCATCGTGTTCTTCAACCCTATTCATTTTCTAACATGGTATCAGAGCTATAGGTTGTTTCTCCAATTTTATTGTTCATCATCTTGGTTCGTTTGATTCCTTTACTGTTCATACGAATTGATTCTGTTTTGGATCAATCGTTTGTGGTTTTGGCAATTGCCTGTGATCGATTGCTTGTTGTGATCGATCTGTGTGTTTTTTTTTTTACCGCCGCTGCTGTTTGTGTTTATCGGTTGACCCCAATTTACCGGTCGAATACCCGTTCGGTCGAATTCCACCTTCGGTCTAAACCCACCTTCGGTCTAAGCCACCTTCGGTCTAAGCCACCTTCGGTCTAAACCCACCTTCGGTCTAAACCCACCTTCGGTCTAAGCCACCTTCGGTCTAAACCCACCTTCGGTCTAAGCCACCTTTGGTCTAAAGCCCTTCGGTCTAATCCCCTTCGGTCTAAACCCTTCCTCCGGTCGAGTTTTCCTCCGGTCAAATACAACCTTCGGTCGAACCCCCCTTCGGTCGAACTTTTCTCCGGTCTTTAATACTGTTTCTCAGTATCTTTTCCTTATTTTCATGGCTACCAATTTCAGTCACTCAAATCCCATCTCCGTTGTTTTCAACGGTAGCAACTATGTTCTTTGGCATCACCATATGACAATTCTGTTAAAGTCTTATGGTCTTCACACCTATGTTACTGGCGCATCCAAAGCTCCAGTTCAAGACACAGCTGAGGATGCTATTGCCTTTACAAAACGAATGAACGAGTGGGATATTAATAATGCTCGTATCTTGGGCTGCATTAATGCCTCCACTACTTCTGAGATCAACCAACAGTTCCTTGGTTATACTACAGCCAAAAGTCTCTGGGATTTTCTCGCCAAGCGGTATACATCATCTGGTCTATCTCATCAGTATCAACTGTGGACCACTTTTCAGAGCAAACGCCAACTTCCTGATCAATCCGTCAACTCTTATATCTCTGAAATGCAGTCCCTCAGAGATCATATAAATCTTGGAGCACCTCAGATCTTTGATGAAACTGCTCAACAGTTCACTGCCTACTTCAACCAGCTGCATCTGATCACCATTTTGATGGGCTTGACTGATAAATTTGAGAATGTTCGTGCTTCACTTCTTCATAGGCAGCCTTTACCTACTCTTGAAGAAGCAATATCAGAATTGCTAAGTGAAGAAACTCGTCTTCACATGCGTTCACCAGTGCCTGCTACTGATAGTGTTCTCTACACGTCTCATTCCAAGCCAAAAGGCAAATGGACCAATAACAATCATTCCAGATCTATGGGCAAGACGAACACATCCGAGTGTGCCTTCTGTCATTCCCCTGCTCATCTTCTTCTTGATTGTCCTATCCGTAAGTGCCGTAAGTGTGGCATCACGCATCCGCGCCACTATGAGACTGACTGTCCGAAGAACTCAAAGCCCACTAGTTCTCAGAACCGGACTCATGCTGTTGCTGGGCCTGATATTGCTGATACTAAGGCTTCTACAGCTTCCTCACCTGACCTAATGGAACTGATGCGTCGCAATCAGGAACTTATGGAACAGATCATGTCAGGTGCTATGGGTATGAACTCTCCACACTCAGCTGCATCAGGTAACGTATGGCTTTTCGACTCTGGGTGTTGCAATCATATGACACCTTGCCCTGATGGTTTTACTTCTAAGAAATCACCTCAGCAATTTACGTCAGTAAGAACTGCTGACAACACTGGACTACCGGTATCTTTTAGTGGCAATGTTTCCACTTCTCTTATACAATTACCGGATGTTCTAAATGTTCCAAAGCTATCTCTGAGCTTAGTTTCGATTGCACAACTTCTTGAATCTAATTTGATCATTTTATTTCATTCTTCTGGTTGTGTTGTACAGGATCCAAAGACCAAGCAGATCCTTGGACTCGGCCGTAAAGTTGGACGGATGATTGAAGTGGTCTACCTGCGTCTTCCTTTACCCTCTTCAAGTTTTGTTGCCTCGGTCTCTAGCACTTCTTCCCTCGAGCTGTGGCATGCCCGCCTGGGTCATTTATCTCTAGCAAGAATAAAGTCCTTAGCTAATTTAGGTGTTTTAGGAAATTGTGTATCAACTGACACTCTTTCTTGTTTATCTTGCAAACTTGGCAAACATCATGCTTTACCTTTTGAAATGAATGAATTTAATTCCACCTCTTCTTTTGATATTATTCATTCTGATGTATGGGGACCAGCACCACATCCATCCATGGGTGGTGCTAGATATTTTGTGATTTTTATTGATGACCATACCCGTTTCACATGGATCTATCTTATGAAACATCGTTCGGAATTACCTCAAATCTATATTATGTTTGCTCGGATGATTCACACCCAGTTCTCAAAATCTATAAAGGTTCTTCGAGCTGATAATGCTATGGAATACAAAGAGTCATCCCTTCTCTCCTTTCTTCATTCTCAGGGGACTCTCTCTCAGTACTCCTGCCCTGGCACTTCTCCTCAAAATGGTCGTGCTGAACGCAAACACCGTCATATTCTTGATATTGTTCGCATTCTTCTCATCTCTGCGAAATGTCCAGAACGCTTTTGGGGTGAAGCTGCTTTTACTGCTGTTTACATTATAAATCGTCACCCTACTCCCATTCTTCATAATAAGTCTCCTTATGAGGCTCTTTATGAGGTCACTCCTGCCTATGAACTTCTAAAAGTTTTGGGTAGTGCTTGTTTTGTTCAACTGCAATCTCATGAACATACCAAACTTGAACCTCGTTCCAGACTGTGTTGCTTTCTTGGATACGGTATTGAGCACAAGGGCTATCGCTGCTGGGATCCTATCTCCCAGCGTCTCCGTATTTCTCGCCATGTTACCTTCTGGGACCATGTTCCTTTCTCTTCTATATCCAAGTTTCGTGAGTCTCCTAATCTCACATCTCCGTTTTTCACTGACGCTTCTGTCTCATTGGACTCACTCCAGTCCGACACTATATCACCTCCACCTATTGTTCCAACTTCTTCTGAGTCAGCCTCTCCCAGCTCTTCTGATCATCATCAATCATCTGCTCCTTCCGCACAGCCAACACCTGAGGTACCTGCTGAGTCTTTCGCTCCTGAAACTTCTCAATCTCAGAATGTTAGACGATCAGAACGGGTAAGACAAGTTCCTTCTCATCTTCGTGATTATCATGTTTATGCTACTCTGCTATCAAATCACGAACCTACTTCCTACAAGGAAGCCTCTTCTAACACTGATTGGCAGAAAGCTATGGATGAGGAACTTCAGGCTCTTGACAAAGCCCAAACTTGGGATTCTGTCCCTCTTCCACCAGGCAAGAAACCCATTGGCTCTAAATGGGTGTTCAAAATCAAAACCAAATCGGATGGTTCTATTGATCGGTACAAAGCTCGGCTTGTAGCCAAGGGCTTCAATCAAGAATATGGTATTGATTATGAGGAGACTTTTGCACCTGTTGCTCGTGTCACATCTGTTCGCAGTCTTCTTGCCATTGCTGATACCAAACAATGGCCTCTTTTTCAGATGGATGTTAAGAATGCGTTTTTGAATGGTGACTTATCTGAGGAAGTCTTCATGACACCTCCTTCAGGCGTTCGACTTCCACAAGGTCATGTTTGTCGACTTCGGAAGGCTCTTTATGGCCTCAAGCAAGCTCCGCGAGCCTGGTTTGAGAAATTCAGTTCCACTGTCACCTCTTTGGGCTTCGCACCCAGCAACTATGATTCAGGACTGTTTACTCGGACCACTGAAGCAGGCACAATATTACTTCTCCTATATGTGGATGATATGATCATTACTGGAAGTGACTCTACAGGCATAGCCAATCTGAAGTCATCTCTCAGCTCCTGTTTTGAGATGAAGGATCTTGGTTCTTTACACTATTTTCTTGGTCTTGAGGTGCTTTCTGATCCATCGGGTCTTTATCTGTGTCAAGCCAAATACACCTCAGATCTTTTGTCGAAAGTTGGGATTACTGACAACAAAACAACATCCACTCCTTTTGAACAGAACCTTCATTTGGCTCCAAATGTTGGTCCACCTCTACGTGATCCTACTCTATATCGCCAGTTAGTGGGGTCACTTGTCTATCTGACAGTGACTCGACCTGATATTGCCTATGTTGTTCATACTGTTAGTCAGTTCATGTCTACACCGTGTTCTGATCACTATGCTGCTGTCCTGCGCATTCTTCGATATTTAAAAGGGACTATGTTTCATGGTCTTCATTTTCCATCCACCTCATCGTTGATTTTGCGAGGTTTTTCTGATGCTGATTGGGACAGTGACATGACTGATCGTCGCTCCACTACTGGCTACTGTTTCTTTCTTGGCGACTCTCTTATATCCTGGCGTAGCAAGAAACAATCTCTCACAGCTCGATCCAGCACTGAAGCTGAATATCGAGCACTAGCTGACACAACTCAAGAACTTGTGTGGTTACGCTGGCTTCTTTCTGACATGGGGGCTCCTCAACAGTCTCCAACTTCATTGTGGTGTGATAACAACAGTGCCATTCAGATTGCCCACAATGATGTCTTCCACGAGCGCACGAAGCATATTGAAATTGATTGTCACTTTGTTCGTCAACATGTGACTCGTAAGACTATTCAGTTGCTTCCTATTTCGACTCTTGATCAACCGGCTGATATTTTTACTAAAGCTCATTTACCAGGACGGTTTCGTGATCTTGTTTCCAAACTCCATCTGGCTCATTCTTCTCCCGATTAAGTTTGAGGGGGGATGTTAATGTATATAGAGGCCCAGGCCCATGTTAGGGTCCAAACCCATTTAGTCTTCATATATATTTGTTGTATTCTCTAAATTAGGTTAAGATAACTCTCATAATATTATTTCTATATTGTAAGTTTTCTCTCAATCAATACATCGAGGTTTCAAACCTTCGGCATATTCATCGTGTTCTTCAACCCTATTCATTTTCTAACATTAGGTATGATTTCATCAGTTTTTTTGTTTAATTTCACGGTTTCTTCAAAGGTTTCCCCTTCAATTTCTTTGTTTCTTCAAAGATTTGGGTTTCTTTATTGATTTGAGTTTATTTGTTTTTCTTCTCTATTTGTTGCTATTGTCGATTCCTGATTTGCTACTGTTGTAAATTGATTATCAGAGGGTTTATTGAGGGGATCTTGTAGATGCAAACGAAGGGAACAACGGAAAAAACAAGGGGCTATTGGGAGTTTTTAACATAATCGATTAAGGGTTTGTTGGAGTTTCTTACGGCTGGAAAACAAAGGACGAAAACAGCAGCAAAAGCAATGATCTTGGGGCTCGATTGGGGATGTTTACAGCAGCAAAAAATGTCGACATGATAGTTTTAATGGTTATTCTCATTTTCATTGTTAGCTGTGATTTTCTAGGTATGTCCTCAAGCAAAGAGAAAAACATCGATTTCAAATATAAGGGACCAAATACTTCGATTTCAACAAGTATGCAAGTCAAGTTTTTTATTAGTAACAATTACATCTATAAGCAAGTCAAAGTTTTTTTAGAACCATCAGGTGCTATGTTAGTCTTCAACGTATTGGTGGCATTTTCTTCATTTTATTGTGTTTATAGTTGCTCCATGGATAGTAGAAAATGGACCTTCTTGCGTGTGCATCCTATTTGATCCCGACCTTCATTTAATTCCAGCTCCTGCTTTTGATTTGTCCATTAGTTTTTATGCATGGTCTCACCTCTATTTGTTGTGAACTTGGTTTACAGCTTGAAGTAGTTGTTTGTCTATTCAACTCTTTGGATATACGTAAATCAAGCAATTGGGACTTCTGAGATTTGCAAGCTTGAAGTTGATGACATGTTGTACACCTCATGTGCCAGTGACAAGTCAGGTGATTGAGTTATGCCATTTGTTTTAACTTTTGTGCTTTGAAAGCTTCTTTTAACCAAAAATTTGTATTATGCTCCTAAAGTTTAAAAATGCTAAAATGGTCCCAATGCTAAAATTAGAGTTTCCAATTTTGTTGGAGTTTGGGCTGTCAAATTTTGATCAAATCTATTGTTTTGTACAAGACTCCAACGTTTATGTTTTAGTCTAGCAAATCTTAACTTGTTAACCTTTTCCTCTATTTGAGATGGATATAATACAACTCTAAGCATTAGACCATATATCTTGTAGATGGAGTGATTTTGTTGGTTGAACTAGCTTTTTGATTTTTGAACTCTTTATTTGATCATAAGCATATAGATTTTCAATATTTGGTTTTCATGTGATTGTTAGATGATTATGAATGTTGCTTAGGTGAAACCTATGGTTAACAATATTTTTTACATCAAACTCTTATGCTTAATTTTAACTAGCAGACATGAGATAAAACACCATCAATAAAAAAAGTCTATTATTTTCTTTAGTTAGTCTTTTCCCATTAAGTGGTATCGTCTGAAATTTCTTTTCTTTAGAGTGCATATTCTTGGACAAATTACAAGCCCATTTACAATATATTTATGCAGAAATCATAAGACTTGTAAAGACAGTAAAGAGGACTCTAAGACATTTAAGGACAAACAGGAAAGTTTTGTGAAGTATATAGTTTCAATTGATACTTTTGAGATTTGTTTCTAAGTTGTCAATTATGTTTGAGTGAACAAACTTCAGCCTCCATGACTCCATCTTCTGGCATTTGCACCAAGGAAAATTTAAAATCACAATTATGATTGTACTAGACTATTGAGTAATTAAATCAGAAGCCTGCCACTGTTATTGTATATGAAGCTTGCGAGGAATAAGACCACTATTGTTGATTTGCATTTATTGTATATATCTATTCAAACACATGGCTTTTTGATCTCTTTCTGCAGGTTACTAATTCTACTTCTGTTTTATGCTTAGTCTTAATCTAACGTGCCATCATCCATTTTTTAAATATTTATCGAGATGATTATGTATGTTTAATAATAGACGGTTTCGTGGCAGGAGAAACTGCATAGCCAGTGAATCAGAATTGGGTCACGGTTGGATGGCTATCGAGAAAGATCATAAATACATGTTCTCTATAAAACATTAAAGCCATTTTCAGGTTTCTATATGTCTGTTATTGGAGTACATTTTACTTCATTTCTTCTCTAAAAGACTTCTATGGGTTTATGTAATTTCTATTGACTTCAACTTCTAGAAGTGTTGGAGTTTATAGGTTGGTCTAATGACGCCTTATATGAAATTAATTTCTTGATACAGAACTTGGATCTTCCTAATTTTTCTATCTCTCTACCGACCATGGTGATCTTAAGTGAGGATTATTGGTATGTTGCTAGACCGAAGCATAATGTCAACCTTGAATAAGGATTCCTTGTACATATGCTTACATGTACAGGTTTGAATGTGAGGAAGCCATACTGCAAAATTGTACACTTCCTGTTTAGGTGAGTTTCGTAGCTATTAGAATATGTTTTGGGTAGACTCATCATTTATTTAGAATCATAATATGTTTCTTTGTTATTTTTCATTTGTATTGGAAAATAAATTTACTGTTCAAGGGGACTATTTGGTCTCTCTAAATCTTGTTTCTTTGCATCCATAATAACAATATATAGGTGGTATGTTTCATTGGTATCTTGTAAACTATTTGTATTTGTTATGGATGGTTGAACAAGCCGCTAACATCTAACATTTCTTACGGATGGATATTTGAATCTAACATGAGTACAAAGGTTGCACGCATTATGACATGTTGAAAAATTTTTGAGATTTCAAAATTAAATAAATCTGGAATAAACTTTTACATCCCGCCGCTTTGCGCAGGTACTCAACTAGTATATATATATATATATATATATATATATATATATTGTTTTCTATAATTACTCAAGGAGTCAATTATATTAAACAATTTAAATTAGGTTATATATTAAAAACTAACAAATAGACATTAAAAAAGTAAGAAAAATCAAATATTACATTACAAAAATTGCACATTTGGCCATGATGTGCGACAGACTTAACGTGGCGTGAGACACAAGCATTGAGTCACGACGTGTCATGACAACTGTTTTGACGAGTAACCAAACATAGGTTTTGTTGAGCTCTTGTTGCAACTTCATTTGTGATATCTTTATTCTTAAAATTCATCCAATAATAGCAAATAAAATAAAGATATATTAGAAGCTAGACACTAGTAGAATGCACCCAACGGAAGACACCATTGGTAAATGCCATACCAATGGATCACTGATAACAAGAATCCGTCAGAAATGATCTGGTCTTTACCTATACCGACTTATTTTATTGAGGGATTTCTAACATTAGTGACGACATTACTCATGATGTCATACTTTGAGAAATAAAATATGGGACCACGAATTAGAGACGACATTTCCATTGATAATTAAGTCATATAAATCATTGATGGATTACAGATAGATTGACAAACATAATTAAAAAATAATTAAAAGAAGTACAAAATATATAAAAATTTGTTGGTAATCGATCGGTACGTAAGACATATAAATCATGAATGAATTACCGATGGAATAGCAACGGATTGGTTTACCGTCGTTGATCTGCCGGAAAGGGTTAATACTTTAGCAACATATTAGTAACAAAAGTTTTTTTTTGCTACTCATTCGCTAATTCGCCAGTAGTTTTTGAGTTACATAGATGTCGCAATGCCGTCAGTGATCTGTCGAGTGTCTGATGGAAGTAGCCCATCGCTAATTTCCTTCCATGAAAGACATTCTCATTCAGAGAAAGAAGTAGGACATATAATCACATGTATTCCCTCGTTCTTTGGATCTTTCAAATGAAATTCATTAGTGTTACGTACACAATGTTGCAGTATGCATGTAGGCAACATCAACACTATGCGACATCATCACCATCTGGTAGCAATTAAAATAAAAAAAAACATCAAAATGAACTTTTCTTATATCTTCAACATTATCTACAACACAGTTGAGAAATCAATAGCTTTAGTTGTAACATATTTTTGCAACTATCAAAATTATTTTGCTTGAGGGCCAACTTTAACCGCAATATATTTTGCAACAATAAGGGTCATATGTAACATCTTTTGGGTTAACAATTTTTTCAGCATCAATCAATATAGCGTTTGATGGATAAGTTATTTGATAGGGTAATTCCCATATCTTCTACTTAATTCTCAGTCAAAATAAGATTTATTCGACAAAATATAGTTTTTGCCTCAAAATATTAATTTCATGAATCTTTAATATCAGATAATGACTAGTGTCACAAAATATCTAACCAATGTCCCTAATGTCAACTCATAAACTCTAAGGATTCTTTTCATAATGTCTAAAGTCAAATAATAAAAATCATGACGTAACTAATGATTTCAGAAATTCAAACACATGCCGGTAACTTTTAGAAACTCAAATAATCAAAAACTTTGGATACAATCGTAATTTTTATGTTTCAGGGATGATTGGATGATTTCTAGAACTTAAGTAATTGTATGTTGACATAAAACTTATGGACTTAATACAATTAAAGTTTACTTTAATATATAATTGAATTGATAAACTTTGATTTACAAAATCTATGGGCTTATATGCAAATATAGAGTTCAAACCTTTTTGGTAATTATCATCGATCGGATCAGTTTGTGCATACGTCAATTAATTACATGCAAACATGCACAAACATGGTCATTTTCTTGACCCAAAAATCATAGTAACATCTAAAGCTTACTAAGTATTAGACAATATGTATATACACCAATAAGCCTAAATCTTTCTTTTTCTAGATTTACTGAAATTTTATTTTCTTGGTTTTTGAGAAACAAATTGATTCAATTAAATCTTTATATTCATGTTTATTACATTTTAATAGCTAAATTGGGTTGGTTTTTTATTTTGCAAAAAAATCATTCAAAACCTTTAATTCAAAACGTCATAAAAGTCATCATATTTTAATTTAATGTCAAGATTTAAACATTTTTTCAAAACTTTATTTAAACACATTAATTTTTCAATATTAAATAAAAATCCAAAAATATTTTCATATATTTGAAATTGCACAAATTTCTTTGCAAGTACAACAAAGAAAAAATGTATGAAATATAATAGATATTCATTATAACGAATCTTTAACCATCGCCTTAATTACTTAATCATTAGGCCGGCCATACAAAATCATCCTATAGTTAGACGCCATATTTTTGCCACATGATTGTACATTAAATTTTGATCGACTTTCGAAATAATGTTGCTACTTGCATCATCTTTTGACCGATTCAAAGTATTGAACATGTAAAAAGTATAATTTGATATTGATGTATATGAAAGAAATTAGTAGGAAGATGTTCAAATAGCATGTAGAAAGATTTAATTTTGATTTACTTTTAAAGTCACCTATAATGACTCTGAATGCCCTTGGGCACATGCTATTTGAACTCATGCTAATTTCCTCTCACACATATGAATATAAATGTTGAAGTAGCATTTGGAAAATCACTTTTACTTTGGGAAAATAATCACTTTTACCATCGGTGATTACCAATAATAATAAAATGGTTGTTGATGCAGTTCATTAATTCACTACAAAACAAATGAGCAAATCCTACAAAATATTACCGACGGTCGAAATCCGTCGGTAATTACCGATGGATCTGAATATTACCGACGGATCTGTCGGTGATACCATTGTCGACGACGTTCAATCCGATAGAAGTTACCGACGGATCCAACTTTCACCGATGGATTACCGACGGATTTTTCCGTTGGTGATAGTCATTTGTTTTGTAGTGATTAAACAGAACTTATACCATGCCAAAATATTATAGTGGGCCATATCCTCTTATGGAAAGAAGTTTAATTTAATGGCAAACTTTATTTGGTTGTATCCAATCAAGTGGAATTCAATGTGGTCGAATCAGGGGCAAGCTTTCTTTGCTATGGCCTATAATCATGGCTTAACAATAAATCTTGGCTACTAATGGTTTGGGCGCCTTTTCAGTTCGCAGTAACCTATTCCTTTTCTCCTTCAAATAATGCATCAACCTTTTTAAGAACAAGGTTGTTGTCAATATTGTATAGTAAATACAAGATCCAAAATCTTCTATAATTCATTTACTGATTAATGCGTTATGTCAAGAAACACAACATGTAGATAAATTTGAATCCATCATAACATAAACCCGTAACATATATGGTATTTTGAACAACTTATTAACTAATTGTTTTGAAATTAAATGAAGTTAAATATGTTATCTAATTAATTGCTAAGATTATTTTATCTCCTAGCCACTTTGATGTTTTTGGATCCTTATAAGTTAGGAAGTAACGCATGCATTTGAAACTTACACCAAATTAAAATTTGAACATGAGTGATAATAAAGGATGCTATATATATGGTTGTGCCATAAATCTGTTTAAGAATTTAAATTTCAAGACTCAAAACATATATTAAGATGTTTCAATTAATTAACTAGGCTACTTCAAGCCAAAATTGAATGCTTATTCTCTTATTTAACAAATTAAGTACATGTTCTATTGGTTTTGATTTGGTTCACGGTACCTCTCAATTAATTTTGTCCAACCCCAATTAAATTTTATTAAATAATGATATTAACTATATGTACACATATGATGATTGCATGCATTCTCCATGATAGTGATGGCCAAAAATCGGGCCCGGGCCTAGCCGGGCCGGGCCAAAACGGGCTTCGGGCCCAAATAGTAAACCCAAAAACCGGGCCAATCGGGGCTTCGGGCCGGGCCGGCTTCACCTGAATATGTGTGACCCGTTTAATGTTGGAAAAAACCGGTTATAGGAAAACCGAAACCGGGCCGTGATCGGGCCGAGCATTTTTCCGTATTTTTTTCAAAAATAATAATTTCTTTATATAATAATTAATTACTAAGCTTTAAAAAATAAAAATCGGATTGGATCACTAAAATACACTTTAAAAATGCGTTTTATTTATAATAAATCACTAAAATACACTTTAAAATACGTTTTATATATATTTTTAAGTTACAAACTTACAATACAAGTATTTATAGGGGTTTGGGGAGGTAAAAAATACAAAAAAGTTCAAAAAAACGTACATAAACGGTAACATAACGGCTCTGTTTTTTTAAATACGAATCGGGTCGGGCCGGACCGTGAACCGGGCTCGGGCCGAGCCAGGCCGGGCCGCCAAATCCTCCAAAAACATGAACCGGTTCATGTTTTCGGGCTCCAAACCGGTTTTCCATCGGGCCGGGCCGGGCTTTCAAGCGGGTCGGGCTCGGTTAACCGACCGGGCCGGGCCGGGCCGAGATGGCCGTCACTACTACATGATATGATATGATTTGATAAGATGCGCTAAGAGTAACTTTCTTTTGTTGTTGCATATTTCAAGGAACGAACATCAAATATATTAAAAATTAACGGAGAAAAGATAGACAAAAAGGGAAAACAAACTTCTTCTTTTTTTTGGAAAAAACCACCCAACGACTCCCTGATAAAGACAAAGACTAGACAATTTGAAACAGTTACAGAATAAGAATTCATGAACGTCTAGAAAAAGCCAAATAGGCGTATAAGCTTTTATTCTCGAACATGGATATTACATAGGATTAATTAGGTTCATGAACGCTATTGAAGGATAGACCGATTTGTGAAGCCAAATCGATGATAGGGGCATCAAATTAAGATTGTTAATTACATATGTACTCTTATGCCTCCATGAAATTCCAACTGACGCAGTGGGAAAGTGCGGAACGGATGGACAAGCGTCAAATCCAAAGGATAAACGAGTCTACAAGCGTAGAACTCGGAAAATAAGAGAAAACTCTTAAATAAAACTCTAAAAATAACTTTATTGATCATTAATTAACTCCATAACTGATTTCCTAATGAAAACAATCAATCCTATTTATAGCTAAACTAATTAATAGATAACTATGTAAATTAAATTTATCCTAATTATAAACCAACTAGGAAACTATTTAAATAATTAACAAAAGAAAACTAAATAATAATCCTATTAATAATTAAAGCTAACAATAATTATCCTAAGATAAAATAAGTAAAATAATAATAATAATCAATCAAGTGGTCATCGATACTTTTACCGGGACTTAAGTCTCGGTGTAACTACCGGTGCTTCTTATTTGATGCCAAATTCTAAGTCTTTTTCGAGTTCTTTTTTTTCCCAATAATAGAAGAGATGCCTTGATAGTTCCCTAATTCTCCTTACATCACCAACTTTTCATGAGGGCATATCTTGGCCAAGCATCGGCACATCATACTTGAAAGTTGCTAATTTTCCGGTGAACATCCACCATTAACATAGGCCCTAATTCCAAGTGGAAGGCAGCATAGGATAAAAGAAAAAAAAGAACACAGGATATTTTAGAATGTGCTGCACCTGAGAATCGGTACGAGCCACATCATTCAAAGTTGCCCCTTTTTCATTACACCATTTTCATTTGTCCATAAATAATGTGTTCATAGGCTTCAATTAGACACTCTCATCTCAACTCACAAGTGCTTAAACTCTCACCTAGTTAGCTCTTTGAGTTGGGTTAAAGAAAGCTAGCTAGGAATTGATCGAAGATGGTGAAATTCTCTAAGCAATTTGAGGGTCAGCTAGTCCCAGAATGGAAAGAAGCCTTTGTTGATTATTGGCAACTCAAGAAAGATATCAAGAAAATTCACTGTGACTCCACTTCTCCATCATCAAAACCAAAACAAAAAAGCTCTTTAAGCAACACCCTCTTCTCCTCTATACAGAAACTTTCCTTATTTGGAAACCAACTTAGAGAACGCGAAGTCATTCATGTACACACACACTCTCTCTGAGTCTTATCTTTTAATTACCCGCTAAACTTTTAACTATATATGTATCTTGATCCCGGCGTGAGCCCATGGCTAGCTACATGGTTTAAAAATATGTATGGCATAATTTCCTAATGTGCATGGTTTGGTTTATCTGGTCCCAGGTTCACAGTAAACTTGCATCGACCGCTAGTAAGGGAGTTCTATACCAAACAGAATTGTTAGAGCAGTTTGATGGTATTGAAGCAGCTAGTGAATTTTTCGCCCTTTTGGATCTTCAACTTAACAAAGTGAACGAATTCTACAGAAAGAAGGAGAAGGAGTTCCTCGATAGAGGGGAGTGTCTTGAGAAACAATTACATATTCTGATAGAGCTGAAAACAGCACTAAAAGAGCAGCACAAAAATAAAGCTAATTCATCGCACCACGACTCCAAGGATGAAGACTTTTTATCAGGCACCATTTCGTGTGGTACGAAAGGAAAAATCTTAAAATGGTCAATGTGGTATATATATATTAAATTCAAAAAACAAAAAATGGAGAAAAATATTCCACCTTTTATGATGCCATTTCATTCTAGTTGATGATTTTGGTCACCAAATCAATTGGTACTAATTTTGTTTTATCTGGGCACAGATGAAGAATCGAATAGGGGAATTACAGACCAAGATTTGCAAGAAGAGGGTAACATAGCAGAAGAGGTGGACCAAAATGGTATGCAATCGGATGACTCGCCAAGATCAGAAGAAGCTGAGAAAATGAGAAGATGCAAAAAGGAAGAGGAACGTCTATCGGGTTGTATTATTAACAGCCATGGAAAAAACTTGAAAATCCGCATTCCTCTAACTAACCCGACTCGCACATTCTCTTATTTACTTTGGGAAGATTTGATCAATCAGTCGTCCAAAAAACATAATGCTCAGGGAAGAAAGCTTCAGATTAATAAAACAAAGCTCCATCATGCAGAAAAAATGATTCGAGGAGCTGTCATTGAACTCTATAAAGGATTGGGATATCTCAAAGCTTACAGGTATTGTTTTGGTTTTGCTACATTATTCTTTCTTTTAGACTTTATCATTCTTGACCCATCATGTTGTTAGTTACAGGTCCAAATCTTCCTAATTTGTCCCTTTCCAACATGACATCGATACACTTGACCTTTAATTAGCAGTATTCCATTCTCTACTGAAACAA
Source organism: Arctium minus (assembly GCA_954870635.1). Taxonomy (NCBI): domain Eukaryota; kingdom Viridiplantae; phylum Streptophyta; class Magnoliopsida; order Asterales; family Asteraceae; genus Arctium; species Arctium minus. Next base: position 12,694,366 of record OX941082.1, read on the forward strand.
ATTATTAGTAAACAATCTAAAAATTCATGACATTAATTAACAATTGATTATTTGCAGGAATTTGAACATGCTTGCCTTTGCGAAGATTTTGAAGAAATTCGACAAAGTATGTACATGGTGTAGGCTTTGATTATTCAGTTATTCTCAAGTTGATTGACAAAAAATCTTTATATTTTTCTCTTGCTTTTTATTTCAGTTTTTATTTTTATTATTTTTCACTAGATTGGATTGGCCACCTTATGTTGTCGGTGCTTTTCTCAGGTCACAAATAAGCAAGTTCTTCCCATTTATCTTAAAGTTGTCGAGAGCTCCTACTTCAACAGTTCGAACAAGGTAAAGATGAAAAAAGAAAATAATCAATTTTGTAAATTTAGTAGTGCCTCATGACATAGCCACATTAATTAATATGCCAGATCTCCCATCTGTGATTAAAATCAGACACAATTAAGTGGTTTCCGATCCATGTTCTACCTTTTACGTGAAACTCATGATACATAATGTAGAAAATTGAAGTTCATTTGTTTTTTTTCTCATTTTAATTGTACCTGACATCAAGATAATTATGTGTACGGCAGATTATGAAGTTGGCAGATGAAGTTGAGGAAATTTTTGTGAAACAATTTGCGGAAGATAATCGAAGGAAGGCAATGAAATACTTGAAACCGACACAGCGCAAAGAGTCTCATGCTGTCACCTTTTTCATAGGTGTGTTTCTTTTTCCTTCTTTTCGTTTTTTTTTTTATTTTAAAAATGATGAAATAAATAGACTTTATAAGTAAATAATTGGCCACTAAGAATTATAAGATCAACAATTTCAAGATAATATATATAAAAACCTGAACACCCCTTTTCCAAATCATCTTTCCATTAGTGCGCATTTATGTGGCATATACCTTCGTACTCGCGATTGCATTGATACTGATTTTGTTAATAGAATGACCCTTATACACATATTTACCGCAAGTTAAGTAAATTTACTTATAACTATTTAATTTGAGATATATAAATTGACCAATAACGATCACCTATAACGATCATGTTTGACATGTACACATATAGTTTGCATTTATATTTAATTAGCACTATTTAGTTTATATTGTTTTCTTTGCTAGATTTTTTTTGTTCCTTCTCAGATTTCTAATGTCTCATTAGTATATATTATCGTCTCATGTTTACTAAAAAAATAGTATTTAACAGGGGTTGGGTAGTCAAAGATCTAGATCCACTTTTCTAGCTAAAGGTGGCTTGAATAGAGCAATTACTAGACTTTATATAACATATATACAATAAAATCAATAACAGGTGATTGACTATATATATCTTTGACCCTACGAAGATAAAGGCAGCATTTCTGATTTCCCCAATGTCGTACTTGGCTTTTTTGGTTGCCATTGAACCTTGTGTGGAAAACCAACACAGCATGGATTTCTAGTACATCAATTAAAAGTGTGATCTTTCTCAGCACCAAGTGTTTGTAGAAGCACGAAAACGTTTTGTTTGTCGGATAGTTGCTAGATACTATTTCGTATAAATTAAAATATTATTTCAATAGTTTGCGGCATGCACTGTACCTTATACGGCAACACATTAGAGGTTAAGGTTCTTTTGAAGATAATTGAACATTTAGAAGTAGCTAGATCAGAATTATGTTTTTGATGTTAGTTTATATGGTTTTTATATATAGGGCTATTTACGGGATGTTTCATTGCGCTCTTTGTTGGGTATGTCATCATGGCTCACATCACCGGAACATATAGACCACAAACTAATACAATATACATGGAAACTGTGTACCCTCTTCTTAGGTACGTACTTACGTCATTTTATACACTAATTAATATCAAACAAAGCTAACGAATTAGCGTTGATGATCAGGGTGACAATTTTATTCTTGGTTTTGCAGCATGTTCAGCCTGTTATATTTGCACTTTTTCCTGTACGGATGCAACATATTCATGTGGCGAAAGACACGTATAAATTATAGCTTTATCTTTGAGCTATCACCAACGCAAGAACTCAAGTATAGAGATGTGTTCTTGATCTGTACCATGTCGATGACCGCTGTAGTTGGTGTCCTGTTTGTTCATCTTTCACTGATGGACAAAGGATATTCCTATTCTCAAGTTGATTCCATCCCTGGCCTTCTGTTATTGGTAATCACCAAATAATATATTTATCTAGTTAATTCACCTAATTCAATTAACCTTATTCATGATCCTAAATATTCTAATATTAATGGTTTCTATATATTAATTAATTTTGCAGGTTTTTTTGGTATTGCTTGTGTGTCCCCTCAACATCATCTACAAGTCAAGCCGTTATCGTCTGCTTAGCGTACTACGAAACATCATTCTATCACCTCTTTACAAGGTTGCCATGCTGGATTTCTTCATGGCTGATCAACTTTGTAGCCAGGTAACTTAAGTCTGAATCGGTCAGACCTTTTTAGATTCAGACTGTTTGTTTTTTTTCTAGTTTTCAGTACCTCTTAACTTTTAAATACATCTGAAATAAGGAGTGGTGACCTAACTTTTTAAACCTCTTATCGCCACCTCAGTTCATATGCTCTATTTTCTATCAAAACGCCTCCAAACATTACAAAAACAAACAATCTTATTGATTCAAATTTCAGACTTCAGCACCACCTCTTATTAATTGAAAATGTGAAATAAGATTTCTGACTTTAGTCTATCTCACTACTAAAATAAATCGTATTACCGACGGCTGAAACAGTCGGTAAACCGTCGGAAAAAGGCTTTAGCGACGGTTTTGTGACGGGAATGATCGTTGGTAAAAAGCTGGTCGGTAATATTCAGCGACGGTTTTCCGACGACAACTACCGACAGCTTACCGACGGTTCTAGTTACCGACGGTATTTACTTATTAAAAATAAATATAAAATAAAAAGAAAAAAATAACCGTCGGTAAGCCGTCGGTATTTCACTAATTTTTCCGACGGTTTTCCGACGACTTATTAAAAATAAATAAAAAATAAAATTAAAGAGATACCGTTGGTAGGCCGTCGGTTTGCCGTCGGTAAATACCGACTGTTTTTTGCCGTCGGTAATTGCCGTCGGTATTTCACATTTTTCTAGTAGTGTCTGTGAATCCAACTGCCATTCAAGCTACATGCTTGATGATGTTAAAACCACAATCGATTTCAGATATATATCGTTGAATCTTTATTATACATGTCCCTACAAAATGTTAATTAAAGATTGGTTTTTGCGAAACAGGTGCCGATGCTCAGAAACCTCGAATATGTAGCATGCTACTACATAACTGGGAGTTACAAAACTGAAGACTACGGATATTGTGTTCGCACCAAAAATTATAGAGATCTTGCATACGCAGTTTCCTTTTTGCCTTATTACTGGAGAGCTGTGCAGGTTTGGCTAAAATCTGTTTTTTTTGTAATAAGTACTATTAATTTATATATGACTGATGACTTCATTAAGTACTCTTGCTGATATCCTGTCTTAATTTAGTTTTTAAAATAGTTATAGAGATCCATAGTAATAGACAAAACTATCAAATGTTGTGTAGTGTGCTCGGAGGTGGCTTGATGAAGGCGACACAGGCCATTTGATAAATTTGGGGAAGTACGTATCTGCAATGTTAGCCGCAGGAGCAAAAGTGGCATACGAAAAAGAAAAGAGTGTGGGATGGCTATGCTTGGTAGTCATAATGTCGAGCATCGCAACTGTGTATCAATTATATTGGGACTTTGTAAAGGATTGGGGTTTGCTACAGATCAACTCCAAGAACCCTTGGTTGAGAAACGAGTTGATTCTACGTCGCAAGTTCATTTACTTCTTCTCCATGGTATATATAAATATTTTCCTACAAATCTTGATTAAAATGATCCATAAAAGTTTTTAAAAAAATTTGATGAAATTTTTAACTCAATTATCTTGTTACAATTATTTTTGCAGGGATTGAATCTTGTTCTGAGGCTAGCTTGGTTACAAACTGTCCTACATTACAAATTTGGGAGCATTGATTATAGACTAACAGGGCTATTTTTAGCAGCCCTTGAAGTCATTAGAAGAGGCCAGTGGAATTTCTACAGGTAAACAAAACGCGTACAATCAATTAGGATTGAGTTGGAAATCGTTTGACTTGATTAGTAAAATATAAACAAAATTCATGATATCGGCTTTTAATTAAATGGTCCTGTGTGCAGGTTGGAGAATGAGCATCTGAATAATGCCGGCAAGTTTAGAGCAGTAAAGACGGTACCGCTTCCATTCCATGAAGTGGATGAACAAGATTGATTATATATATGCAAATTCTCAACACGAGTTGATGATAGAATAGGATTCGTAGACCAATGGTTCACAAGGGAACCTCTTTGTTGATGTATTTTGTTCTTCTTCAACTTATTTCCTTGGTCAGTTAATTGTGCAAATAATTCATATTTGTACACAATTTTCTTTCTCCGTTTAATGGAACTCTACTACTTTCTTTTTGGGCCTATTAATTAATAATATTAGTTTTTTTTTGATTAAATTGTCATGAAATCATGCATTTAATTAAAGGGATGATTTTGTAGTTCTTCCAAATAAAATCTGTGAGATCATTAGAATAGACAGATGAAGGGAAGTAATTAGTTGTACCCACTTATATATGTCGATGCTTGTCATCAAATGATTCTTTTTACCCGTGAAATGGAATTATATCTTATCCAAATAGATCAAGGGAGGTAAGTGCTTCTCCCACTTGACGTACCATTAAGGCAGCTCTAGTAATTCACTACACTTTCCACTTTAATTTACTTTGTTCCTTGTCTATCATTTGTTACCAACAACCTTTTTTAACTAGTGTTATACCGTCCGTTGGTCGGGTACATGACATTAATTTAATCTAGATACAGTTATTTGAGTGCTCAGTCTTTAACTAACACTAATTATTTGGGGTGTTTGCGGTCCGGTTTGGGCGGTTTAACCCTCCAAACCACAAACCAAACCGCAAATGGTGGTTTAGGAAATTTCCAAACCGAGCGGTTTGGTAAGTGACCAAACCGGTTAAACCAGACCACAAAAAGGGGGTCTGGTCTGACCGGTTTAGGCGGTTTAAGCCTCTTTTACATTTTAAACTAAAAAAACATAACATCTATATCCAAAATGAAATTTCTACCGATATAATATTATTAAAAAATAATATACCGAATTATGAAAGAAACGTCTATCTCAAAAAAATTTAAAAAACATTGAGCGAGTTGAAAAAAAGTAAAACTAAGTCTACCATGAAATAGTCGAATTTTGGACAAATATTGACAAACTCGAAGGACGATTTGAAATTTTGGATTTGATCTTTGACGCTAGGGGTGCTCAAATTTCTGACCAACCCGACCCGAAAAGACGCAAAAAAACTCAAACCGAGGTAACCTGATACATAATCGATACAAATTTTTCCCAAACCGCATCTATTGGGTTGGAAACTGGTTGGGCCCAAAGACCAACCCGTCAACCCGACCAAAATTTGTACGCTTTTACTTTTTATTTTATTTTATGGTTTTAAACTTTTAGCGGTTCTTCTTTCTATCAGTTGTCAAGTCTTCCTATCTTAGTCGTAGTTTAGATTTGTCTACGAGACCACATCGATTAAAATCGTCTAACCTTCAAGTCTTCAAAAATCTTCAACATCGATATAATCAAGAGACAAAATATACTCTTCTTCTACTCTTTATCTTCTCTTATTAGCCTTATTTTTATATTTCAATTTTGATTTTAGTTTGTTTAAACGAAATCACTTGGTTAGATTGTAAAATGATGTATTAAAGTTTAAACTCGACCAACCTAACCCAACTCGCACGGGTTGGGTTGGGTTGGGTTGGGTTGGGTTGGGTTGGGTTGCACTTTTTATTGGATTGGGTTGGGTAGAGATTTTTCAAACCTCAAACATTGGGTTGGGTTGAGATTTTTCAAACCGCAAACATTGGGTTGTGTTGTTGAAGTGCCTTTAACCCGGCCAACTCAACTCGTGAGCACCCATATTTGACGCATTTCAGAATTTTGTAATTTAGATAACATGGTCAATTGAGAAATGAAAACTAAAAACATATTGTTTTACACAAATTTATTTTAATTGGGACATAAAGATTGAGCTTACAACATGAAAACTAAATATAACTAATACATGCATATTTTTGGCGGTCGGTTCGGTCCGGACCGCTAAAAAATATGGTCAAATCGCAGACCAGACCAGACCAAGCGGTTTGGTTATTTTAGACAGGACCGGACCACCAGACCGCTTAAACCACCAAAAACGGTCCGGTTTGACTTGGTTCTGTAACACCCCGATTTTTAGGAAGATATAATTTTAAGTTAATACAAATGGGTATTTTAGGGAAAAATAAGAAATAGGGTTTTTGGACTTGAATCTTATATTTTATAGTCTTGTTGTATGAAGGGTTCAATTACGAGTCCAACGGTTCTTTCCGGAGCAAAATCGGAGTTAAAACGAAAAAGTTATGACCAAAACAATGTTCAGGCAAGAAAAATGAAGAAAATCGGGCGGCAGTGTTCCGCGCGGATCGATCAGCGCCGCCATCCGTGCGGAGCCGCTACACGCACAAAAAGGGGAAAAATCGGCCTAGAACCCCATTTACTCACCCCCAAAACTCAAATCTCTTCCCCTTTCTCTCCCAAACCGACCCCAAAATCGAACCCTAACTCATTTTTGGGAGTCTTCCTTCTAAAATCAATTATTCTTCTTCACCTAGAAAGTTTTGGAATCTAGAGCTATAAACCTTTCATCTTCATCTTCTTCACCAAAGTTTTTAGGGTTTCATCCAACCCTTTTCACCATCTTGATGATTAGAAGTTTTTGGTTTATTTTGGAGATCTAGAAGGGTATTGTTGATGGTTTCAAGCTTTGGTAAAGGTAATTTCTCTTCTCTTCAACTATGGAAATTAGGGTTTTGGTATAAATTGATATTTTCATGTATAATGTTTGGGGAATGACCCTATATTGTTGAATATGGGTATTTATGGTTGGAAATGTATGGATCTAGGTTTTTGGAAGTTTTTGGCATGAGGATCCAAGTGTTCTTCAAATGAGCTCAAGTTGGAGTAAAATCTAGATTTAACCTAAATCTAGCAAGGTGAGTTCAAGTTGATTTGTGAAAACGTTGTACATGCCAAAAATGTCCGTTTTGAAGTATTAAAATGTTTTACTTGGTGTTATCAAATGTGTTGTTTTATTTGATGAAATTACATTTTGGATACATTTGATTCCATAAATATCATAAATGTCATATTTGGGTTTTTGGGACATATTGGTAAGGAAATCATATTTATATGTTATTTTGATGATTTATTATATAAATAGAGGTCATTTGATGAAAATGTATTTTTAGTGTATTTGGTTTTATAAACAGTGCACAAAGTGTATATTATTAAGTTATGAATTACTTTGGGATTATAAATGGTATAGTTTCATTTGGAAAACAATTCATTCGAACTCATAATGTTTTGTTTGAGTCATCCACGTCGGTGGAGCATGCTTTTACATAAACGTGGGTCATTTACGCTTTATCGTATTTTGTGGCTTTTACAAACAGTCAATTGGTTGGTTGAGCTTATGGCTCGGTTTTGACTTTGTAGGGTCTTGGGGACATTTGTCCGATTTTGATAGCCCACTATAGAGTTTTGGTTACGATTTGCATCATTGCATCTTATTTGAGAATTACATGTTTTGGGATGCTCTAGTTCATTCATTTGGAGTCATGTAATGTTTTAGACTGTAATGCAATGGATCCATAAACATAAGAGTCAGTTTGAGGGGGATAAATATCCCCGTATTGTAACTTGAAATAGGCATGGGGTCTTCTGACCAATAATTGCAATTTTCTTGTGAACATGCTTAACTGGGATGTTTTGGAATTCGAAGGTATAGACCTAGAGGGGTTGAACTTGATGAGTGCACAGAAATTCCAAGGTATAGACCTAGAGGGGTTGAACTTGATGATTATCCAAGCAATAGACATAGAGTTTGTAGATCCCAGTACAGTGCAATCACGAACAAATCAACAATAATTAATCGATGAAGAACAATATCTAAGCCACAACTGCTAGTCATATGATTAAATGTAACAATCAAAGGTTTAGGTTAACAGAGAGAATATCTGATCAGAAAATGTAAACCTAATGACTAGCAATCTAATAATGATTTTTCTTACCTGAAATATGAACTAAAACACGCCTTATATATGAAGCGCATAGGCTTAATGGGCTTTAGGCCCATTACCAAATAACTTTCAACAAATTACAATTTAAACCCTTAGAAATGCTTTATACAACTTTCAACGCACAAGACTTTCAGTCCTAACAATCTCCCCCTAAAGTTGAATAAGGCATTTATCTTCTTCAAAACTTCAGGCTTTGATCTTCTTTAAATCTTCAGGTTTGATCTTCTTTCCCTCTTGAATCTTTGAAGAACTTTGGTGTTGCATGTCTTCATGTCTTTTCAAACTCCCCCTTGAATAAAGCTCTTGGTCTTCATATTTCAACTTTGTAACCAGATTCAATGTACAATAGCCTCGACTGAACGCACTATCAAACAACTGTCAACTGTAGAAACTCAACACATCGGATCAGCACACAAGAAAGATAATGTGCGAGTTACATGACATTCCACTGTTGGGAACTGAAGAATTCATCAAGTATGGTTAATACTGCTGGTTCAAAGTTACTACTGCTAGAAGACTTAAAGGTTAATACTGCTGAGTGTTACTACTGCTAGTACTATTAATACTGCTAGTCATAGTTAGTGCTGCTTGAACAAAGTTAGTACTGCTAGTAGTTAGTGCTGCTTAGTAGTTAATGCTGCTAGAAGAAGTTAATGCTGTTGATCATGGTTAGTGCTGCTAAAGAGATTCGGATGGAAAGAATGACAGCTGGATAATCTGAAGATTATGGAAGCTTATAGATATACATGGAAGATATACTAAAGATATTTTATTTATTGTAATTATCTTTGTATTCAGTATATATATTGTATAGTTTAGAATAATGAGTTAACTTTTGTTTATATACTTTTAGAGAGAAAATCAACCTCAAGGCATAGATCCTAATTCTAGAGAAGTAGAATTAGTATTGGTGAGCCTGTTCATCAATATTGAGGTTGAGTGAGTAATCTTGTAACTTCAAAGCATTCAATTCAAGTTTACAGTTTGTTGATTATATTCTGTTTTGGTTTTCTGTTTCATTAAATTTCAAAGTGTTATTCCGCAAACTTCTTTGATATTGTTTCTGAAAATTAATTCTTGTTGAGAATTCGATCCTGACAAGTGGTATCAGAGCCTAACTCTCTCAGAAACAGTTACTCATCATGGAAAATCTTACAGAATCAAGCAGTACTTTGGTTTCTAAGGTTCCAATGCTCAAACCAAGTGAGTTTGACATGTGGAAGATCAGAATCAGACAATATATTATTCTCACTGACTACTCAATGTGGGATATCATTGAGAATGGTCCTTCTGAAGCTGGAAGGATAGGACCAGATGGGAAAAGACCTCCACCAAAGACAGATGGTGAGAGGAAGATCAGACAGACAGAGATGAAGGCCTTGAGCACTCTGCTCTTGGCCATTCCCAATGAATATCAGCATCAATTTTGCAACTGCACTGATGCTCAGATTCTCTGGAATGCTCTAGAGAAAAGATTTGCTGGAACTAAGAGCATCAAAAGAAATCAAAGAGATGTTCTAAAGCAGCAGTATGAGAACTTCACTTCCACAAAGAATGAGTCTATGACTCAAACTTTTGATAGGTTCAATAAACTCATTGGTGAACTGGCTACTGTAGGTGTGAAGATGGAACAAGATGATATCAACAGAAAGTTCCTCAGATCTCTTGGGGATGAATGGACTATGTACACTGTCTCATATAGACAGAGTGACAATCTGGAAGAGAAAGAACTTGATGATCTATACAATGATCTAAGAGTTTTTGAAACTGAGGTAGAAACCAAGAAGAAGCCCTCTGGTTATATTCACAATGCTGCACTTCTTTCAGCATCTACTGATACTACTGCCAACCCTGAAGCAGTTAGTACTGCCAGTGGAGTAAGTTCAGAAAAAGGCACTGAAACTATCTTTGAAGCCTTTTTGTCCAGTCATAGCAACAATTCTTTGATTAATGATGATCTGGATCAAATTCACCCTGATGATCTGGAGGAGATGGATATTAAATGGCAGATGGCCATGTTATCCATGAGGGTGAAGAAGTTCATTAAAAGAACTGGAAGAAATAACTTCTCTCAAAGAAGAGAAGATGGAGCTGGTTTTGACAAAACCAAGGTGGAATGTTTTAAGTGTCACAAGAAAGGACACTTTGCTAGAGAATGCAGGAGTGCTGTTCCAAACAACAACCACCAACAAGCTCAGAATGGAGGATACAATCTGAACAAGAATCCTGCTCAAGCCCTTGTTTCTCAACAAGGAATGGGATTTGATTGGAGTGATCAAGCAGAGGAAGCCATTCAGAACCAAGCTCTTATGGCAGAAGTGTCTGATCTCCCCACTGAGGTAAGTTCTAATCTTTGCACTAAATCTTGCATTGACACTGTTACAAGATACAGGGATCACAATCAAAGTATGTGTGATGACCTCAAAAGATTAGAAAAGGACAGAAGAGATTATGTGTTGATAGTAGAGAGATTTGAAGAGCAAATCAAAGGCTTTCAAGCTAATGAACTTCAACACTCTTATGACACAAACTATTGGAAGTGGGAAAAGAATGAGTTAGAAACCAAACTGTCTAAGTCCTTAGAAGAGAATGATAGACTGAAAGAGGAACTGTCAAAAGTTAAGCTTGACATAGACAAGTTTTCTTATGCTTCAAAAGCAATGGACTCTCTTCTAAAGGCTCAGATACATGATAAGATGAAGCCTGGTATTGGATACAACAATACACCCCCTCCTTACAATAACAACTATATTTCTCCTACATCAGATTTGTTAGAAACTAAAGAGAAAAAGGACTTGTCTGAAGAAGCTTTTAAGATAGATCCTTTGGATGAGGTAGTAGTTAAGGATTTGACTGAGAAAGGAGCCAGTGAGAACAGGGATAATAATGTGAGTAAAAAGATACCATTAGAAAACAATATTATCACCAATGAGGGATGTGTGAAAATCTGGGTCAAGTCCAAGGAGATAGAGAAGACTAAAGGAAATGATAACAAGGTCCATTACAAACAAACCACAGTTGTGAATCCTGGATCTTGTAAACAGTGTGATTGCAATAAAGCCAAGAGCCTAAATTCTGGTTTAAAAAGAGGAAATCAAAGAAACTGGAATAATCAATGGGCTCAGAAACAAGGAGTTGATCTGAATAAAATCAATAGACCAAAACCTTGTTTTATATGTGGCAAGTTGAATCATTTGGCTAAGTATTGTTACTTTAACCCTATTAACCAACAGATGAACTTTCAAAGATTTGTGCAAAAATCTGTGGGTTATAGAAAGGCTGGAAAGGTACATGTGATAAAGAAATCTATTGAAAGTAAAGGCACTTTAAAGAAAAAGATTTTAAAAGAAAGTGTCAAAATGTGGGTGCCTAGAAGTACTAACAGTGTTAGTACTGCTAACAATATTAGTACTGCTAACACAGTTACTACTGCTAACAGAGTTAGTACTGCTGAAAATATTAATGCTGCTAATACTGTTAATACCTCTTCAAAGGTTAATACTGCCAACACAGTTACTGCTGCTAACACAGTTACTACTGCTAACAAGGTTAGTACTGCTAAGCATGCAAATGCTGCCAAGGCAGTTAGTACTTCTAAAACCAGTACTGATTCTAGCAAAAACATTTCCAAGCCTATTATTGTAACAAAGTACTCCAAGAATGAGGAATTAAAGTTCAAAAATCTTGTCAAGAAAGAATGCAAGTATTTTGATGAGAAAGGGGTACCCAAGACCACTTTGGCTTGGGTTCCTATTTCATACTAATTGATTTATCTAATGTGCAGGGCAACCAACAGCTCAAGGGAAAGAGCATTTGGCATGTTGATAGTGGTTGCTCTAGGCATATGACAGGCAACATGTCATGCCTTCAGGATTTCAAGCATATCAATGGAGGACATGTTGCATTTGGAGATAATCTTACTGGTGGTAAGATGAGCGGAAAAGGTAATGTCACCAAAGTAATGAGTATACAGGAACAGGAAGTGGAGGATCAGGGATCACACAAGTTCAAGAAAGTCTATCTAAATCTGTGATTTTTCCCATACCCACAGTAAATTCTGTTGAAGACTGTGAAAAGGAATCATTTACTGGACCAAGCCAGAGTGAAGAAGACACTAGAGATAAGAAGACTCAAGAAAATAATGAAGTGGCATCTGAAAACACTTCAGTTGAGTTGCATGAATCTAATCTTGAGGCTGGACTGAATGAAGAACCTAGTCATAACACCAGAGTTCAAAAGAATCATCCTCCACAGCTGGTAATAGGAGATATCTCTTCTCCTATGATGACTAGACATCAAAGCAGGCTTCAGGAAATGCAAGATCAACAGCATACAGTGCTTTCTTGTTTTCTATCACAGCTTGAGCCTAAAAAGGCACATGATGCTATGAAAGAATCTAGCTGGATAGAAGCAATGCAAGAGGAACTGCTACAGTTCAAGCTACAAGATGTATGGGATCTGGTAGACCTTCCTAAAGGTCACAGAGCAATTGGCACAAAGTGGATTTTCAGAAACAAGAGAGATGAAAGAGGTATTGTCATAAGGAACAAAGCAAGGCTGGTGGCACAGGGATATACTCAAGAAGAGGGTATAGATTATGAAGAAGTGTTTGCACCTGTGGCTAGAATAGAAGCAATCAGACTATTCCTAGCCTATGCTTCTTACATGAACTTCAAAGTCTATCAAATGGATGTAAAAAGTGCCTTTCTCTATGGGTCAATTGAAGAAGAAGTATATGTCTGTCAACCACCAGGGTTTGAAAACCCAAGCTATCCAGACAGGGTATACAAATTAAAGAAAGCACTTTATGGACTACATCAAGCCCCAAGAGCATGGTATGACACTCTGTCATCCTATCTCTTGGAAAATGACTTTGAAAGAGGAGTCATTGATAAGACTCTATTTATTAAAAGAAAGAAGAAGGATATTTTGCTGGTCCAAATCTATGTTGATGACATTATCTTTGGATCCACAAGAAACAACATGTGCAAGGAGTTTGAGGATTTAATGCATCAAAGGTTCAAAATGAGTTCCATGGGGGAACTTACTTTCTTCCTTGGACTCCAAGTTCAACAGAAGTCAGATGGCATTTTCATATGTCAATCCAAATATGTGCAGGATATTATAACCAAGTTTGGTTTCTCAGAATCAAAACCTGCCAGCACACCTATGGAAACACACAAGCATATCACAGCAGATCTTGAGGGGGAGGATATGGATGTGCATCATTATAGATCCATGATTGGCTCTCTCATGTATCTCACAGCATCAAGGCCAGATATAATGTTTCCAGTCTGTGTATGTGCAAGATTCCAAGTTAGGCCAAAGCAATCTCACTTTCAAGCTGTTAAGAGGATATTCAGATATCTCAAAGGGCAACCCAGATTGGGACTTTGGTATCCTCATGACTCACCCTTTGACCTAATAGCATACTCAGACAGTGATCTAGGTGGGGCAAACTTGGACATAAAATCTACTTCTGGAGGATGTCAGTTTTTGGGTGCTAGACTAGTCTCATGGCAGTGCAAGAAACAAACCACAGTACCCACATCTACAACAGAGGCAGAGTACATAGCAGCTGCAAGTTGCTGTTCTCAAGTCTTATGGATTCAGAATCAAATGTTGGATTATGGGTTCGAAGTTTTCAGGCAAGCTTTTCACTAAGATCAATGGCATCCATGACTTTTATCGACGAGCACAACGAGATTGCAATGCTACAAAAGCCAAAGCAAGCTGCAGGATTTCATCAGATTGTGGATTTCCTCAAGTCAAGCCACATTGCTCATGCTCTTATTGTATCCCCTACAATCTATATTGAGCATCAAAGGCAATTCTGGGCTAATGCAACCATTGTTGTTGAGAATGGTGTGCAGATGATCAAGACAAGAATCTGTGATCAATCACTCACGGTTACTGAAGAGGTTATTCGCATCAGTCTACGTCTAGACGATGCCTCTGGTATAACCTCTATCCCAAATGATGAACTGTTTTCAAATCTTACAAGAATGGGGTATGGAGGCCCATTGGGAGTTTTCAAATTCTCTAAAGCAAAATTTTCACCCCAATGGCGTTTCTTTGTCCATACTCTTATGCATTGTATCTCCAAAAAGACTACTGGATGGAGTGAGTTCAGCAGCACTATTGCTTATGCTTTGGTGTGCTTGGCCACTGCCAGAAAGTATAATTTTTCTAAAATGATTTTCAGTGATCTTGTCTCAAACATGGGAAACAAAAAGAGCTTCTTTATGTATCCCAGGTTTGTTCAAGAAGTCATTACTCATGAATTGACGGATATACCTCAACCTGTTGGGGTATATGTACCTAAACCCCCTAAAGGCAAGGTTTTCTCAAATATGAGAAGATCTGCTGGGGACTCTGAAGGAGTTGACACCCCATTGTTCTCTACAATGATGGTGGTGTCCCAAATCAATGAAGGTATGGCAGCAGGGTCAAGGCCCCCATTAGACCAACCCACTGCTAGCCAAGCCCAACCTTCCCTCTCAAAATCAATTCCCCAGTCCCTTCTTGAAAAACCAACCTCTCCTATCACCCAAACTTACAAGAGAAAACAGGTAAAGAAGGCTCCTTCCCTTCTTGTACCATTACCCTCTCAGCCTTTAAGCCCTCTAAGGGAGAATTCTCCCCTAGAGAATATCCAAAGGGAAACCACAAGGGTGTCTCCCAACCCAAAGGAGGTGCTCTCTGAGGAGGAGGTAGAGCATATGGGTGATGAGGCTGCCACTACTCCTGCTAGTACAGAGGAGGAAAGTGGTAACATCAATAAGACCTCCCCCATGGCAACTTTGAATGAGCAATCATTTGAAGGTCCCTGGTGCCAAGAAACCACAGGGGTGGATAGTGCTTCTGCTAGGCAGAAGACTTCCACTACTAAAAGATCCAATGATCCTTCAATAGGGGGTAACACTCCTGGAGAAGGTGAGGACAGATATAACTATGATGAATTGATGGAGGCAATGGGTAACATCAACATAGATGTTCTGAAACAAGGAAAAGAAATAGAGGAGATGAAGCTGGTGATCCTGTCACAACAAGTCCAGATTGAAAAATTGAAGAAGATGGTGACCAGGCTGGTTCAAAAGAAAAGAAGGAAACAGTTTGTACTCAAAAAGAGGGACAAAGTTCAAGATTCTTTCAACAAGGGGGAGAAGCATGAAGGGGAAACTGTTGAAAAGAAAGCTGAAGTTGAGGGGGAGACAGAGGAAGAGATGGAAACAGAAACAGTTACTGCTGCTGAAGTAAAAGTAGCAGCAGAAACTGAAGCAGCAGAAATAGGGCTCTCTGTGGAAGAAATGGAGATAGCAGAGACTTTAGTAAAAGCAAAGAATGACACTCCTAAGGCTACTCAAAAGGCCAAAGGAGTGGTCATCAATGAAGGAGAACCTCAAAAGAAGAAAATGAAGGAGGATATAAAAGGAAAAGGAAAGATGATTGAACCTGAACAACCTTCAAAGAAGAGGAGTCAGATTGAAATGGATGAGGAGATGGCAAAGCAGCTTCAAGAGCAAATGGAAAAAGAGGAGCAATTTCAAACAGAAACTGATAGAGAGCTTGCAAGGATAATGGCCAAGAAGTTAAATGCAGAATACCAAAAGAGTTTGAAAGAAGCAGCTCAGACAACAACTCAGGTCAAGAAACTCCAAGTTAAGAAGATGCCAATTCAGAAACAAAAGCAGAAAAGACAACCCTCCAAGACATTTTTGGCCAATCAGGAAAGAAGAAAAATGATAAACTTCCTGAAAGGTGCAATTGGTGTTAAGGGGGAGATGTTTACCCACATGGCATTCTCTCAGATTGAAGAGTTGTATAACAAGGAAATGGCCAAGCTTCAAGGGGATTCAGCACAAAGGGAGGAGGCTGAGAGAAGGATGAAAGAGAGACATGATCTCAACATCCAACAACCATTCCCTGAGGAAACCACACCTTCCAAAGAAGAAGCAGAAGAGAAGAAGGAAGAACCTGGAAATGTTGGTATAGAAGCCAAGTCTGGAAAAAGAGTGAAATCAATTGCTCCAAAAAGGCAGTTGAAAAGGCCTAGGGTGGAAGAAACTGAAAAGGAAGCAGAACCTTCATTCACATCCCCAACAGAGCCAGTACAGAGTCCAGAGCAGGTCACTAAGCAAACAGATGAAAGTATGGATCCGTACATGACAATAGTGGAACCTTTGAAAGTTGTTCCAATCTCTATGCAAGCTCCAGAGATCATCTTCTGGGATATTCTGAGAGACAATGGAAAGAATTTCTTCAGAATCAAGAGAGCTGATGGTTCATTTGAAGCTTATTCAACATGGGGAAAAGTCATCAGAAGTTGTTCAAGAGCTGATATGGAAGAACTATATAAAGTTGGGATGAAACTTTATGAACCTGTGTTGAAAGGTACTGAAGAGAATCTTCTCAAAGTGACATTGGAATACTTGTGCATGATGTTTGAGCCTGAAAGAGTGCACCATAGGATTAAAGATCATATGCATGAGTTCATATTCAAGAAGATTGACAAATGGATACTGTTTGAAAACTGTGGAGTATACATGATTACTATTGACAATTGTTATCATGAATACTACCTGGTGGACAAAATCTATGAGCATAGCAAGGAGAAGTTAGAAGGGATGCTTAAAGCTACACTGGTTTGTACAAAGGATTCAGAGATGGCCAAGATTGTGGTGAGAAGAACTGTAAATCAAAGCTTGGGCCTAGATCCAAATTTGGGAAATTGAATCAGAGGTGTTGAAAGCATCTTGAAGATTAATTCTGAAGAACTTGACTTCTCTTCCTAAAAGTCAAGTTAGGGGGAGATTGTTGGGAACTGAAGAGTTCATCAAGTATGGTTAATACTGCTGGTTCAAAGTTACTACTGCTAGAAGACTTAAAGGTTAATACTGCTGAGTGTTACTACTGCTAGTACTATTAATACTGCTAGTCATAGTTAGTGCTGCTTGAACAAAGTTAGTACTGCTTAGCTAGTTAGTACTGCTAGTAGTTAGTGCTGCTTAGTAGTTAATGCTCCTAGAAGAAGTTAATGCTGCTGATCATGGTTAGTGCTGCTAAAGAGATTCGGATGGAAAGAATGACAGCTGGATAATCTGAAGATTATGGAAGCTTATAGATATACATGGAAGATATACTGAAGATATTTTATTTATTGTAATTATCTTTGTATTCAGTATATATATTGTATAGTTTAGAATAATGAGTTAACTTTTGTTTATATACTTTTAGAGAGAAAATCAACCTCAAGGCATAGATCCTAATTCTAGAGAAGTAGAATTCGTATTGGTGAGCCTGTTCATCAATATTGAGGTTGAGTGAGTAATCTTGTAACTTCAAAGCATTCAATTCAAGTTTACAGTTTGTTGATTATATTCTGTTTTGGTTTTCTGTTTCATTAAATTTCAAAGTGTTATTCCGCAAACTTCTTTGATATTGTTTCTGAAAATTAATTCTTGTTGAGAATTCGATCCTGACATCCACAGTGCAACTTCAGTTTAAAACAAAGAATCTGTCTTTGAACCGCGAGTTGAATAGACTTTCAGCTTAAGAACTTGTCTTGTTTCAATCAGCTCGTAGGAGGAACAAACTTGTAGCAGACACCACAAGATACGGGATAGAAGAACCAATAAAACCTTTTCTGCTCAGCTGCAATCTTTGAATCCAAAGGCTTTTCAACCTCAGATTTAAGATTTGACTTTGAAATTGAACTTTGTAAATCTCTCCCCCTTTTTGATGATTGTGAACATCATGATCATCAAAACTCTTCAATTCCAACACATTATTTGATCTCCTCCTTTTCTCCCCTTTAGGATAATATGACATTTTCCGCCCTTTGATCTGAGTATCCGTCAATTCATGAAATGTATATATCCGAATCTTTTCAAATTCAGATATAATAGGAATTGAAAACCTGAATCAACAAATGATACAGTTAGTATTCCTGTAAGTAGCACGGAGCCACTTTGTACAACGGATGTACTTTGGAAAGGACCTTTTGTGATATTCACTCCCCCAGGGCTTCCATTCAATCATCGAAAAACCACAAAGGAATTTTCTATGAATGTTATGACAAGAAAACTCATTCCTTGTGTGTACATGCAAGTGTAGAATGATTGAAGCTACTTAGCTTTCTCAGGCTAAAAAATGTGTAAACTGTTGAGACAGCAACAGATATTACATGGACTCAATGTGCATGAAAAAGGTGCGAAGGTGGGGCAACTTTCCTTCTTTTTCAATATCTAAATCTTCCAATTGAAGACTGGATAGCATATGTGCTGCGTCCCCAATGAAAATGAGGCTGGTGGGGTTATAGCAAGAGTTGGCATGGGCTCACTGCCTGTTTCAATGATGGTCACCAAAGAATGTGAACCAATCAGTAGATGTGGTTGCCCGGCTCAGAAAGTGTTTGGTGCAAAGTTTTCATATTCTTTTAACTCTGTTCTCACACCCTCTTTCTTTTTGTCATTAAAGCTCACTTCTAACCAAACTCTCATTTACATTTTACCGCTCAGCACAATGAGAAAAACTCAACCGGATGAGTTATCTCCCCCACTCTTTGATTTAAGACCCCTCACCCCTCAATCACTCAAGGATAACTTCCGGGGTAGGAAACTCTGGTTAACGTGAATCCATGGAAGTTTTGTTTAAGTTCTCACATAAATGCCATGTAAGTCCTAAAAAGAATGGTTGTTGAACAGTTTAACTTGTACAATTAAGCACAAAATGTATGATAACATTGTCAAAATGTATGCTCATGATATTTGAGCAATTGAACTTTGAAGATTTCTCAAAACAAAGATATTGAATGGATGAAATGAAATCAAGAGAATTGTTTTGAGAATCTGACAATGTATCAATCAGATCAAATAAAATGGTTAGGGTATCAAAGAACTGAGTATTTTGTTTATATGAACAAATATAAACAATTTAGCAATGAAAGCACAAATTTTGAAATGACGATTGATGCTCAACAATATTTGAAAGGAAACGGGAGTATTACCATCGAAAAATTGTTTCGTTATGAGACATGGTAATAACAAATTCAAACGAAGTACTGAACCGGTGTGTGTGAATACTTGACAGTATATGGACAAGATAATACGCAAGTATTGATCTTTGGAAACACACGGTCAGTTAAACATTAATGCTCAAAAATTGAAAAACATTTAAAGTCACACTTCTAAATTCATAAAATCTTTTGAGAACCAGAAGTGGTTTGAACATTTCAGAAACCGTTTTTCATGTTCGAAAGTTGTTTTCTTTCAAACAATCAGAGATCTAGATCAGAAGATATTTACCTTTAAGCTCCCCCTCAAATCATGATAAAATAATTTAGGTCAGATAAGCATTTAAGAATGAGTCCTGAACTGAAGTGTTGAGAAGTCGAACTCCGTTGAAGTACGGGTTCTAAGCTGATTTACTTAGAAGCCTTAGTTCTTCTACTCCCCCTTGACAGTAGGTGCCTGCAACATAGAATCAATTTTAGGCTTTGGTACCCACTGGTATTTCGGTCCATGGATGTTAGTTGCAGTTCGAATGGGAGTAATGGAATAAGAACCATACCAGTAATGATCACTGGTCTTGTGAATAGGATCATGTGTACGACAACAAGAACAATAGTATTTCTTACCTGACAACCTGATTAATTGATCTCTCGAGAAGATATGATCAGGTTTACCTTTACGCGCATTGTTCTTTTTGGCTTTGTGTGTATGTACACATGATTTCTTTTTTCTTTCAGCTCTTTCTTCCCATCTTTCTTCTCATCTTCAAATGGTTTCTTTCTCCAGACCAATTCTTTTTCTTTGTATCTTCTTCTTCTTAGATGTGTACCTGAACCATCTATATTTCTATCATAGAAAATGTTAGTACTACGAATCTGATTAACTGATTTAACTGACCTTTGTGAAGAAACAATTTTCTGATTTGAACTTGATGCTGTCATTTCAAGCTCTTTAATCTTTGAAGCAAATTTGTCTCTCTCTTTGACAAGAAGGTCAATCTTTGTCTCGCATTCAGTCTTCGTGTTCTTTTCTTTCAGCACACTTTCAGATAGTTCAGATAGCTTCTCAGTAAGCTTTTTGATCTCAGCCTCAAATATGCTTCTTTCTTCTTCAAATCCCTCCTCAGCATCCTTTCTTTGGCCGGATATTTCCTTAAAGAATCCAACGTTCTTCTGTTCAATATCCTTCTTCTCCTTGACAAACTTTTCTCTTTCCAAGATTATTACTTTCTCAAAATCAGAAACTTTCTGAGAAAGCTTGATACATTTCAGCTCAACTGCTTTCTTCTCATCAGCACATTTTCTTGAAAAATCTGAGAACTTCTTTGCAAATGATTTCTCTTTAGTCTCAAAATCGGATTTGTCTTTTGCAATCTTTTGCCCCAAATCATATATTTTCCTTTGAAGCTTAGCATTAGTATCCTCCAGACTCTTTTAGTCTTCTCATCATACTTTTCAACAGATACTGCTTGCCGAATTTGCACAATCTGATATTCAACATCAGAGATCTTTCTTTTCAGCTCAGAGTTCTCAGATTCCAATTCTCTTCCTTTTAATACTACATTTGGCCCTAACATCAACCATTCAACACAATCCCACAACTCTTTTCCCGTCATTTTGTAATAATTTATTTGACCAGAAATTTCACAAAAAATGTCACGAAAAAGTTCACAAGAAATACTATTTGTCATAAAATTTCGAGCTATATTATTAGCCCTTTGTCTTTTCTCCTGTTCCTCAGAAGAAGCTTCTGTTGGAATTTGGGATTGCATCTCTCCTTCAGTCAATGATAACCTGATATAATAACCTACCTCATGTGTATCCACGAAATTCAAAAAATTAACTTTCCATTCTTCATATTTTTCTTTGAACAACAACCTTGGTGGGTTCATCCTTTTTTATCGTATCGAATATAATTAATTCGATCCGGCTCTGAAAAACTTGATATCCAGGGACTGAACTTGACAAGAGATGAAAGTTGAACGGGTTTAACCTTTAATCTTAGATGCACTGTAGTGATCGTGAGACAAAACAAGATGATCCAAAAATAAAATATATAATAAGCAGGACAGGACCGGTCGAGCAAGGACCCGGTCGAGCAGGACCCGGTTGAACAAGGACCCGGTCGAAGCAATGGTCCGGTCGAGAGACAAGTACGGTCGATAAGGCACCGGGCGCAAATCACCGGTCAACTGGGTGCCGGTCGCTGAGTACCGGTCGAATCACAAAGCATCGGTCAACAAGTACCGGTCGCTGAGTACCGGTTGACCGCAGAGTACCGGTCGAACAATGTACCGGTCAAACAGGGTACCGGTCGAACAGGGTATCGGTCGAACGATGTAACGGTCAATAATGTACCGGTCGCAGGGTCCGGTCAATAAGGCAAGTCGATATCGATATAAGCACAAACAGATAAACACAAATTGATAACTGATAATTCGATTAACAGATAGACTTCCGATAAAATCGATGAATTTGGAAAACTTTGAACCCAGAAAATCAATTTGACACAGTAATCAATCGACCATAAATCAACTTAAACCAAAAATCAGATTATAAAACTTAATTGATTTAAGCAAGAACACAGACAATATGCAAATCCTTTGATCGAATAACCAACAGCATGCAGACCCAAAAAATCAGAGAATTTGCAGACTTAACACCAGATTAAACATAGGTCGATAAGAAATCCAGAAAAACAGTCTTGCAGATTCAATTCAGTTAAACTGTATATCAGTGCAAAACCCAGACTCAAACTTGAAGAACATGAATAAAGGCATGTATCTAGTTATACGCATACACAGAAAAAAAAAACGATTAACCAAACTATGCGATTAAAGGGTTTTAGACAAACCTTTTTGGATCAAAACTTCAGTCTCTTTGCTCTGATACCAATTGTAGATCCCAGTACAGTGCAATCATGAACAAATCAACAATAATTAATCAATGAAGAACAATATCTAAGCCACAACTGCTAGTCATATGATTAAATGTAACAATCAAAGGTTTAGGTTTACAGAGAAAATATCTGATCAGAGAATGTAAACCTAATGACTAGCAATCTAATAATGATTTTTCTTACCTGAAATATGAACTAAAACACGCCTTATATATGAAGCGCATAGGCTTAATGGGCTTTAGGCTCATTACCAAATAACTTTCAACAAGTTACAATTTAAACCCTTAGAAATGCTTTATACAACTTTCAACGCACAAGACTTTCAGTCCTAGCAGAGTTGTTGAGCTTGTTGGTTTGTTAACTATAGACCCGGAAAGGTTGATGTTAACTAGTGTTTTATCCCTAAGTGATGCTCATATAACATAGATATGTGGCCTACCCTTGTGATTCGTCACATTCCATAAAATCGAGTCTTCCCCGTCACCAAATGGTGGATTTTAGATATACTCTTTGGAAACAAAGATTATCTACGATTTGACGCTCTCGATGTTGTTAATGTGTAATTTGATTATTTTGGGGTGTCGCATATTATCCGTGATTTTGGTGATGTTATATTATGGATCATTATCCAAGATTTATGGTTTGTGTATCACATCTTATTAGTGTTTTTGGAGGTTTGGGATATTTAAGTCTTAATCCACGTTTTCTTTATTCGGGAATTTAATCATGACACACGTTTTTGGCGAGGTTGGGGTTTGAGTTTATATTTTAAAGAAATATTTCATATCGGGGTTTTCATCACAAAACTTTTGGGTTTTGGGAGGCGAGTGATTTTCATATTTAATGTATGAGATTTTTAATAATCGTGACTCAATTTACATTCTTTCAGTTTAACGATTTACATATACTTATGGTGAAAACCTTTGAACTCACTAGGCGTTAGTCTAACATTTTTATTTGTCGGCATGTGCAACATGCCTCGTTTGAGAAGGGTTCTAGTGACACTGAGAAGAGAGATGTGCTAGTGCCCGAAACGTGAGTAGATTATTGAAGTCTTCCGCATTGGTGTTGTGAAGAGCAACTTGTATTGGGGTTACGTAGCACCCTAGTTCGATTTAGTCTTTGTTTAATATTGGATTTATAGTTATTGAGGCTAATTATCGAATTCTATAATTGAGGCACGTTGAGTTCGAATTGTAGGAATAGATGTTGTCCATTATTTTGATGTTATATTGAAAATTTCTATTAGTTGCTCTTACCATTTTTGAGGGTGTTATAAGTTGGTATCAGAGCTTAAGTTTGAGAGAATTAAGTGTCGATTTGGAACGCCTAGACTCAAGCCAGTGTTCTTTTAAGTGATTGAGAAAAAGAATTTCACCAATAGGCACTTTAAGATAAGATGTTTTGAGACTAATTGAGCCACTAGGAACGGGAATCACGTCGAGAATAACAAGGATGATCATGTACAGTACATTCATAATTACACCTAGCCAGTGTTATGGTGAACCTACGAGTTACATGTGTATACTTGAACTACTGGGATGTGACGACCGTTGGGGTAGTAAAGAAGTTTCTAAGTGAGTACCCGATAGAAGGGTTGATGTTTATAGCATTTCCATTTGGAGTAATGGATAAGCATGATAAATACATTAAGTTGACCATTTTGGGTCGGGGTAATTGGTTGGTTTAGAATCATAGACTTATATTAGGGAATCGGCATTATTCGATGAGAAATTGTAAGGTGAACCTATGAAGTCCTTGATTATTGTCTTAAGATGTTTTGAGCATCCGGGTGACGATAGTGTGGCTAGAAATTGAGGAGCGTGGTTTTGAGACGTTGGATGCCGACCAAATTCATACACGAAATTTATTTCTAAAATGAACTGCATCAATCATTTCTCATGTTTTCCAAAAGCATTATGTGGATTATATTGCAAGGTCTTGGAAAAATGTTTAGCACCACACAAGATTTTAAACCATGATTTTAAACATGCACAAAATTGTTTTATGGCATGAGGTTGCAAACTTTGTTGAGGATTTTCTTTATTCTCATTGTTGTCCAACGTTATTTCGGGTTTTGCGATGTGCGTATTTTGATGTTGTTTAGGGTCTTGGACAAGTAACTGCGGTTTATAACTTTAACATTGGATCTCCTCCACATATGTTAAGGTTTTGGACGAAGAGTTATCTTCCATTATTTTGGGGTTTGAGTTTTATTGAGAATTTTAATCCATGCGATTTTGTGGATTTAATGGGGTGATTTTAATGGCGACCAATGGCATTGTTTTCTTTGAACTTTGTCTGATTTGTTTGGTTGCATTTAGTATGCATACATGTCTATTTGGAACCTCCGTCACAGTGTTTTAACTAACGTTTTAGAACGATGAGAGCATATCATTATTTGGCTTTGAACTTGAAACTGACATAGATTACTTCATATTTTTTTACCAGAGCACATATACATATCACTTTACTAGTTTTGTGAAATAAACTGTCTCATGCAATTTTTATTGTGGAATTTTATTCCGTGTCGTATTGTGACTAAAGAAAGAAAACTTTGGGAGTTTAATATCATGAAAATATTGTTTTGAGTTTTGCAAGATTTTTGTCATATGTTGTTTAGTGCACATATAAATTTACACCATGGCGTGAGTAAACGTACAAGGAGTCTATGATAACTCATACTAAGGGTTGTTTTGTGCATTGTGGTTGTTGGCTGTAACACCCTGAATTCCGGAAATAACAACTAATTTAAAATTTTCTAAATACACCAATAAAAGAATCATCTACAACCACAATTTATTATTTAACCTCAACACACACATTCATTCTATACATACGGTTTATAATAAGGACGGGTGCTACTAAAACCCAATAAAAGTCGCTATCTCCAAACTGCGGAAGTCTTCACTAACTTACACTCGGGAGAACTAAGCACATCTCTTCTTGGGACAACTAGGACCAAACCCCTATCTGGAACCTGATGCACATGCCGACAAATAAAAAGGTTAAGCTTAAAGCCTAGTGAGCTCAAGAGTTTTAACATAGAAGAATATATATTTAAAAGAAAGGAATTTAGTCTAAAGCAAGATTTTTCGAAATAATATACATTAAAATGGAAACGACACATTCCCCATAATATGCACTTTTAAAGTCGATGCCTCTAAACGCTCATTCTTATAACACTATGCAACGCATAACTCACCCACACGGGATCATAGTTTGACACTAAGTTTGCGAAAATGTGAATAACACTTCATATCCCAAAACACGGGCGAGACATAATACTCGACCCTTGAATAGAGGAAAGCAATTCAAAAAGATATGGTTCGTCATTGAAAACCTGTACTCGAATTAATACTCACACGACCATAAAATAGATTGAAATCCAATTATTAAAGTATGGACAATTAAATATCCAAAATGCAACGGGACGACAACGGGGGATACCCGTATCCGTTGAGAGCGGAGGAACACAAAAGTATGCCACTCAACAACGTTGATCGCATGACACTTCATGACCCGCGACCCAAGTTCCCCTACGACCTCTTGACTAGTTCACCATGAGAGGTCGTTGACCTTGGTGGCCGTTACAAAGAACTCCACCCCAAAAGGCCCCGGGAACTACAACAAAGGCAATTCCCCAATAATGAAATGACGGGGGGTCACAATACTCACCGCCCAGGCAGCACTATCCAGACTCAACCCTCCTAGTCCCTCCTTGTCAAGTTTTGGTCATAAAACATGAGTCCCGGAGTCCAACCGTACCACCCAATTGACCATAAAATAAGACTAACTTACGTGCCTATGGATCCAATGCAACATAGTCTAAAATACACGACTACTCATGAAAGACTACAATACTCGAGCCTGTACTTATAATGAATATGCAATAAAATGCATTGAAATGTAAACCATATTTTTGGACTCTAAATCGAGCCATTAAAACCGGACAAGTGTCCTCAATACTCATTTACGCCAGTACCGAGCTAAAATGCTCAAAAGCCTTTTGACCAACAGTTAACGTCCTCCAAATAATGAAATGCCTTTACACAACGTTTATGAAGACACATACCCCAAAGATGTGGTTAACCCAAAACTCAACACGTATTGGGACCAAAGATTTTCCAACGGTTTTATGAATGCAAATATACCCAAAATGCATATAACGTGAAATAGACTTTGTTGGTACCAAAATCATCAAAGATGCATAACCCATGAAACGGACTCTATTTGTGCAAAGTTGCTAGGAACCCAAATATGAGCATTTTATGAGGTTAACACAACCAAAGTTTACCAAATATGAAAACTTATCAAAATACTCACACTTTGACAAATACCAAGGAAAACACCTTTTTACTTCAAAATACACATTTTGGCTTGTACACTGTTTTAACAAATCAACTTGAATTCACCTCGCTAGATTTAGGCTAAATCTAGATTTTCCCCCAACTATAGCTCCTTTGAAGAACACTTGGATTTTCAAGACCAAAATTCCAAAACCTAGATCCATACATATTCAACCACAAATATACATAATCAACCACAAATAATCGTTTCCCAAACCATGAACATGAATACCTCAACTAATACCGAAACCCTAACTTACATAACCGAAGAGGATAGAAGATTACCTTAACCCAAGCTTGAATCCACCAACCAAAACATTTATAGTTCACCAAAATGGCCACAAATCTCCAATCTATGAAAGGAAGCACAAAGGGTGGATGAAACCCTAGAAAACTTGGTGAAGAAGATGAATAGTGAGAGATGAGAAGATTACCACCACCAAATACTCTAGTATACTCCAATATACTTCCAATATCTTTCCATATCCTTGAAAATCTCTCAAAAAATAAACCGTAGCAACTTGAATCGCCCAAATCGGAGTTGAAATGAGAGAGTTATGAAGAAATGAAGTTTGGGGCTGAAAATCGCGATTTTAACACCCTGAAACACCCAGGCGATTGTGCCAGGCTATAGTGACAATGTCATAATCGCCGGGCACAATCGCTGAGATTGTACCGAGCGTTTCTCCGGCGACCTTGACAGGCGATTGTGACACTGTCACAATCGCCGGGCATTATAGCCTAGTGCGTACCGAAACTGTTTTGGCCATAACCTCTTCGTTATAGCTCCGTTTTCGCTCCGGAAAGAACCATTGGACTCATAATTGAATCCTTCATCCATCTAGACTATAAAATTTAGGATTCAAGTCCAAAATCAAAAATCTTATTTTTCCTTGATATATAGGTTTCTGTATTAACTTGAATTGATACCTCACAAAACTTGGGGTGTTACATTGGCACCACTTTTAAAGGTTCATGCAAACACGTTATATTGATTTATTAGTATGCATTTCTTAGCCACTATCTTTGGTCAAGAGCATTTTATTCACGCGGCCTAAAATTCGAAATTGATTTAAAAGTTATCGGCGTTTGACAAATCGTATGTACCTATCGTTTTACTAAGTTTGAGAAATTGACGTATGTGGGCCTTGTTGGAAATTTTATTTCATGTCATTATATGGTTAAATGAGAGGTATTTGGGACTTAATTACATGAATTTTCCCTTTGGGGAGTTTTGTATAAACGCCTTGTCATACACTGTTTTAGTACGTAAAATTATTTCGCATCCATGGCATAAATTGATGCATGTTAGGATCATAGTGGTCCATTCAAAAAACTTGTTGGGTATCCTTATTCATCGTCACTATTAGCTTGAATAATAATCAGATAGTTTTGAAATGATTTTATACGTGTGACATTGGAGACCACTTTGTACACATACTGAGTAAACGGTAGTAGAGTTTTATTCATATGACTAATCATTATAAAGCTTTTACATTTAGAAGCTTTTATAAAAGTTCAAATTGGCATAGTAGTTTGAAAAACCTTGAACTCATTAGAGCTATAGATGTAAACCCTCTTGTGATAGATGTCGTCTTTAAGGACTAAAGGAGTCCTCGGAGGTTGAAGTTTCAGGGACTTGACCTATGGTTAGTTTTGAATTTGGGATTTCGGTTTCATGGACTGGTTCATATAGAAGTAAATGAGTTGTTAGATTTATGCTTTCTCCCAGCTAGTTAAGTGATGATCTTTCCTCTTCGGTAAATCTTTGGGTTGAGCCTTGTATGGTTGCTCGCGTATGGTTGGGTTTGAATTGATGGGCTGCTTGTTCGACGACATGTCATGTGTTAGTGGTGTGACCACTTATTGAGCCTTCGTGAATAAAGGAAACATTGTGATTAGTTGTTAAAGATGTAAGATTGGAATTTTAGTGTCACGCTAGGTGTCGATACTCGATTTTGAGGACAATGACCGTTGGGATGCTTTAGTGCACTTCCGATGTATCATGTGTGGTTGCAAGTTAAGTGGTAACTTTAAGGGTAGTAGGATTTGGTTGCAAGTTAAGTGGTAACCTTAAGGGTAGTAGGAGCTGGTAATTAGGGGTCGATCATTGGTAATTCTATAATCAACAAGGTTTCCGCTGATTTGCTAGTCGATGTTTGAAATGCATTACGGGAGTTGTGTAACCGTGGAGTTTGGGGTAATCCGACATCTACACATGTTGTGTTTGTGTCAGTTTGAGGAACTAATTTATTGAAGATTGGATCGGACCAATCTAGTGCTAGGAATTTCGTCAAGGGAAGGACGATAAACCTTTATGGTATTAATTATTGGAGGAAGTAGTGAGACCGTCGAAGTAGACCTTAAGTAGAAATCGATTATTGAGGAGACCGTGATGCGTCGGAATTAGAAGTATTTAAGGGTAATGTTCGCGTTGGGGTGACCTTGGTGGAAGTGGTTAATTAAGATCGTAAGCTGCTCTTGAGGTGATAAGGATGTGATAAGGGCAACCTAAGGTTGGGAGACAACCAAGATCTAAAGGATAGGAAAGTGGTTCGATAAGGATTCGATGTACATTTTGTCATCTGTAAGGTATATATATTGAACGTTAAGATCGGATGTGTGGTGGTCTGTCATGAGAAATGCAGTGACAACCATAACTGGGACGTAATCAGTTTCGTATATGAGGCAAGGCGTCTTGAAAGTATCCTTTTTGGATAAAGAGCCAATTGATCTCACTAAATGCGACAACGGGTGTTTGGTCGGAGTTAGATTTCGAGGACGAAATCTCTTTTAAGGTTGGGAGAATTGTAACACCCCGATTTTTAGAAATATATAATTTAAAGTTAATACAAATGGGTATTTTAGGGAAAAAATAATAAATAGGATTTTTTTACTTGAATCCTATATTTTTATAGCCTTGTGGATGAAGGACTCAATTACGAGTCCAACGGTTCTTTCCGGAGCAAAATCGGAGTTAAAACGAAAACGTTATGACCAAAACAGTGTTCGGGCAAGAAAAATGAAGAAAATCGGGCGGCAGTGTTCCGAGCGGATTGATCAGCGCCGCCATCCGCACGGAGCCGATGCACGCACAAAAAGGGGGAAAATCGGCCTAGAACCACATTTTCTCACCCAAAACTCAAATCTCTTCCCCTTTCTCTCCCAAACCGACCCCCAAACCCCAAAATCGAACCCTAACTTATTTTTGGGAGTCTTCCTTCTAAAATCAATTATTCTTCTTCACCTAGCAAGTTTTGGAAGCTAGAGATATAAACCTTTCATCTTCATCTTCTTCACCAAAGTTCCTAGAGTTTCATCCAACCCTTTTCACCATCTTGATGATTAGAAGTTTGTGGTTTATTTTGGAGATCTAGAAGGGTATTGTTGATGGTTTCAAGCTTTGGTAAAGGTAATTTCTCTTCTGTTATCCCAGATTTATTCTAGTTGGTAAACAATCAATCAAGTAATCAAGCAACACAATAATAATCAAGAGATATAAAGATTAATAATAACGTACCAATCCCTTGAATAAACAATGAAACCCTTGAGTGTTCTTGATACCCTTTGAATACGGAGAAAACTTACGGCTACCTATTTAGAAAATTATCAGAGATCTAACCTAAAACTAAACTAAACATAACTTTAAATACCCAGGCCATATGGGCTTTAACCTTAATGGGCTTTCTAATGGGCTTGGGCCCAATAGCTTAATAACTATTGACTTATTACATAATAAACCCTCTAATTAATTTTAGCACAATTGCAGTTTAAACCCTTAACTTTAACTTTAATCTTGAATACAATTTATTTGATCCAACAATCTCCCCCTTTGGATTCAAGATTAAAAAAAATTTGCAATTGTCTTCGGGTCTTCTCTTGTCTTCACTTTTCTCTTGAGAATCTTCAGATATGACGTTGATAGCTTCAAAACTTCAAAACTTGATATTTTTAAACAATCTTCAAATCTTTAAAATCTTTGAAAATTTGAATATCTTCAGATCTTCAGATTGTATTCTCCCTTTTTGTATCTTCTCCCCCTTTTTGATGAGTGGTGAGAATCATCATCATCAAAACTTGGCAAAACAATCTCCCCCTTATCAAGACAATCTCCCCCATTGTGTATGATCATGTAAGCACAGTCTTCATCATGTAACGAGCCCTGTATGGAAATAAGAGCAGTCTCTCCAAATGGAAAGAGTGATTATTTCAATCTTTTCAGATTAAAATAGAAAGTAGTAACCATTCAAATCTTTTCAAATTCAAACAGTTAATAAGTGTAACCCTGAATCAACAAATGACTCAGTTAGAATGCCTGTCAATGACACAAAGTCACTGAGTAACACAAAGTTACTATATAAGGAGCTGGTTTGATGTTGGCTCCCCAGGTCTTCCATTCAATCATCGAATAACACATGGTTATCTATGAACGTTCTGACAGAAAACAAATTTTTGTGTGCTCGTGCATGTGTATGAAAGAATTAAGCATAGATGATTGCTTTTCAATATAGGCTCAAAATATGTAAACTTGTTGAGACAACAACAAATTATACAAAGACTCTATGTGCATGAGAAAGGGTTCGAAGGTGGGGCAACTTTCCTTCTTTTTCAATATTAGTATCTTCCAAATGAAGAACCAATAGCGTATGTGTTGCGTCCCCAGAAAATGTGAAACATTCTCTTTTTGAGAAAAGAATGAGTAGCTGGTGGGGTTGTATGCAAGAGATGGCATGGGCTAGTTGCCTATTTCAATGATGGTCACCAAAGAATGTGAACCAATCAGATTATGTGGCTGCCCGACTCAGAAAAAAGTTTGGTGCAGAGTTTAATATTCTTTTACTCTGTTCTCTCACCCTATTTCTTTTAATGCTCACGTCTAACCAATCTCTCTTTTCCATTTTACCTCTTTTCACACACCAACACTCAAATCTTTTGACCCCTCTCCTCTCAATCACTCAGGGAATACTTCCTGGGTAGGAAACACTGGTTATCGTGAATCCATGGAAGTTCTGTTAAGTTCTCACACTGAATCCCATGTATTTTCCTAAAAGAAGATGTTGTTCAACAGGTTATTGTACATGTAAGCACAAATACCACTTGTTACATGAAGAATATAATATTCGGAGATGTCAAAACATAAGATGTTTGACGATGCAATTCTCCCCCTCAAACTAAAAGAGTTTGACAATTAAGCTCATATCATTTTATCACGAAGAATAATATTTTGGAGAATCAAAAACGAATGTTGTTTATATGAACAATATATAAACATATTTTCAATGAAAGCACATGAAATGACGTTTGATTCAATCAACAGTGAATACAAATAACGTGAGTATTACCATAGAAAGATTTTACTTTTGATACATGGTAATAACAAAGTCAAAATATAATGATCTGAACCGTTATGTGTATGAATACTTGACAAAGTATATTGACAAGATAAAACACAAGTATTTATCTTTAAGAACACACGGTCAGATAAACATTTAAGTATCCAAAAATCTGTTAAAATCACAGATATTCTCCCCCTTAACTGATAGATTTTTTTTTTTAAAGCTTAAGAAAAAACAGAAAAAAAATAAGGCACTGAAGTGCGGGTTCTAATCCGATGTGATTAGAAGCCATTGTCATTTGACCAAACCTGCATAAATAAAAAAATAATGGTAATCATTTATGAAAATGATTCATCTCTCGTTAACAACAGTTGGAAAATAACACACAAGATCAAAACTTGGAATACTCCCCCTATAATCATGATGAAGGTTTAAGACATGTTCAACATACCAAGTTTGCTGATTAGAAATTGAAAACGCTTTTCATCCAACGGCTTGGTGAAAAGGTCAGCTAACTGAAAGTCAGTTAGAACAAAGTGCATTTCAATATTACCTTTTTCAACATGATCCTTAATGAAATGATAGCGTACGTCGATATGCTTGGTCTTCGAATGCTGTACCGGATTAGCATTTATAGATATTGCGCTCTTGGAATCACAATAAATAGGAACACGCTTGTAGTTGTATCCAAAGTCCCTTAACTGTGTCGTCATCCAGAGGACTTGAGAACAGCAGCTAGCAGCAGCTACATACTCAGCCTCAGCAGTAGATGTTGAAACACAGTTTTGTTTCTTTGAGGTCCAACTTACAAGTTTGTCACCTATGAATTGACATGACCCAGAGGTGCTTTTCCGGTCTAGCTTACATCCTGCATGATCAGCATCTGTAAAGGCAGTTAGTTCAAAACGAGAATCCTTTGGATACCAAAGGCCTAGATTAGGAGAACCTTTGAGATATCTAAGGATTCGCTTAACAGCAGATAAGTGAGACTCTTTAGGATTAGACTGATATCTCGCACAAAAGCATGTGGCAAACATTATATCCGGGCGACTAGCAGTCAGATAAAGTAAAGAACCAATCATACTACGATACACCTCTTGATCAACAGGTTTCCCGGAGGGATCCGCGTCTAAGAGTGTACCAGTAGCCATTGGTGTTTTCATGACTGAACTATCTGACATATTGAACTTTTTCAAAATATCGTTTATATATTTAGCTTGATTAATAAATATGCCTTCGGGTAATTGCTTTACTTGTAGACCAAGAAAGAAATTCAATTCACCCATCATCGACATTTCAAACTTTGTTTCCATTATCTTTGAAAAGTTCTTGCAAAATTTCGGATTTGTCGACCCAAATATGTCAGGATCGAATTCTTAACAAGAATTAATACTCAGAAACTAATATCAAAGAAGTTGCGGAAAAACACTTTGATATTTAATAAAACAGTAATCAAACACAGTATATAATGATCAAACAGTAAACTTGTATTGAATGCTTAAAGTTACAAGATTACACACTCAACCTCAATATTGATGAACAGGCTCACCAATACGAATTCTACTTCTCTAGAATTAGGATCTATGCCTTGAGGTCGATTTTTCTCTTAAAAAAAAACAGTTGTCTAAAAAAGATCTGTTTTTCTATTCTAAATATTCTATACATATACTAATAAAAAGATAATTACAAAGAATAAACAAATCTTCAGTATATCTTCCATGTATATCTTCTAAGTATATCTTCAGTATATCCAGCTGTAGTATTCTTTCCATCCGGATCTCTTTAGCAGCACTAATAATGCTCAGCAGCATTAACTTCAAGTAGCAGCATTAACTACTAGCAGTATTAACTACTAGCAGTACTAACTAGCTAAGCAGTACTAACTTTGTTCAAGCAGTACTAACTTTGACTAGCAGTAGTAATTCTACTAGCAGTAGTAACACTTAGCAGTATTAATCTTCAACTTGTTCTGGCAGTAGTAACTACATTTGTACTAGCAGTAGTAACTACACTTAGTAGAATCTTCAGTTCCCAACAATCTCCCCCTAACTTGACTTTTAGGAAAAGAAGTCAAGTTCTTCAGATATTCTTCCAGATGTTCTTTTTAATGCTCCCAAAACTTCCAAGATCACGCTGCTAAGTCTGGATTCAGTCCCAAACTCTGATTGATTATCCTCTGAATGAGATACTTGGCCATTTCTGAATTTGGTGCACAACCCAACTTCTTCTTTAGCATAGCATGGACCTTTAGTCTGGTGTGATTATATACTCTATCCACTAGGAAGTATTCTGTGTGATTTCTATCCAAAGTCACTGCATATACTCCACTAGTTTCATATAGAGTCCAACTTGTAACTTCTTTAAACACACTCTTGATGACCTGGTTCACTTCTTCAGGTTTGAACATCATGCATAGATACTCCATCACCAGTTTTGTAAGAGAAATTCCTGGAGTATTCAAATGGTCTGCATACAGCTTAATTCCTATGTCAAACATCTCTTCTATATCAGATCTAGAGCATGTTTTGACAATTTTGATCCAAGTATTGAATATTTCATACTTATCACCCTTCCTCTTTAGTCTGATGTAATCTTTTCCATCCATTTTCAGAACATCCCAGTGAATGATCTCTGGTGGCTTAACTCCAACAGGTTCTGCAGAAATTGGTTCAGGCACTTTGTCCATCACTACCATATATAAGCTTACATCATCTTTGATTGATGACCCTTGTTGACTTGATGACTCAGGTGCCCCTTCTTCTTCAGCAACATTTTGTTCTTCTTCTATTCTGGGCTTCTTATCTTTCTTTCTTTTGGCCATCATCTTGGTTCTTTTCAAAGTCTTTTGAACCTGTACTAGAGTAGCTTCCTTCTTCTTTTCTTCCTTTTCCCTTTCTATTTCTTTTATAGGAGTTCCCTCTTCACTTTCAGGGAATGGTTGATTCATGTCTATATCATGTCTCTCCTTTGCCTTCTTTTCAAACTCCACTCTATCCTTTTCATTGCTCTTCAGCTTCTCCATTTCTTTCTCATATAGATCCTTGATTTGATCAAAATTCATCTTCACAAACATTTCTTTCTTTACCCCAATTGCACTTTTCAAGAAAGTTATCATTTTGTTTCTTTCCTGAGTGGCAAGGTAAGTTTGTGAAGGTCTTCTCTTCTTTGCACTTGATCTGGCCATCATAGCCTTTCTCAAGGTTATTGCTCTTTGTTTGGCTTTCTCTGTTTCCAACCCTTTCTGGAATGCTTCATTTAACTCATTTGCTAGTGCTCTGGCCATTTCTCTGTCTTTTTCAACCTGTTCCTTTTCTGCTAGATCTAACTCTTCTTGCACTTTCTTTGCTAATGCTTCATCTGACTCAATCATCTTTTGCTTTTTAGATGGTTGATCAGATTCTATCATCTTTTCTTTCCCTTTTCTTTTTATATCTGCAGCCATGTCTTTCTTTTCTGATTTCTTGTCTCTCCCTTCATTTATGACCACTCCCTTTGCTTTGGGAGTGTCATTCTTAGCTTTGATTAGCACTTCAGCTACTTCAATTTCTGTTGGTGTTAACTCTGTTACTGCTGCTTGTGAGGTTTCAGCAGCATTAACAGTTTCTGCTTCCTTCTCCCCCTCAACTTCTACTCTTTCTTTATCAATCTCCCCTTCCCTTGATGCTTCTTCCATGTTGATCTCCCCCTTTTTGGGAGCATCAGTCTCTGGTTTCCTCCTTCTGAGCACAAATTGTTTCTTCTTCTTTTGTAAAATCAGTTTCCTTACCATTTGCTTCAACTTGATGATTTGTTCTTGTTGGGACAGTACTATGAGTTTTAGCTCTTCTATGTCTTTGCCCTGTTTGAGTACATCCATGTTGATGTTGCCCATTGTCTCCATCAATTCATCATAGTTATATCTGTCCTCACCTTCTCCAGGAGTGTTACCCCCTATTGAAGGATCATTGGATCTTTTAGTAGTGGAAGTCTTCTGCCTAGCAGAAGCACTATCCACCCCTGTGGTTTCTTGGCACCAGGGACCTTCAAATGATTGCTCATTCAAAGTTGCCATGGGGGAGGTCTTATTGATGTTACCACTTTCCTCCTCTGTGTTAGCAGGAGTAGTGGCAGCCTCATCGCCCATATGCTCTACCTCCTCCTCAGAGAGCACCTCCTTTGGGTTGGGAGACACCCTTGTGGTTTCCCTTTGGATATTCTCTAGGGGAGAATTCTCCCTTAGAGGGCTTAAAGGTTGTGTGGGTGATGGTACAAGAAGGGAAGGAGCCTTCTTTACCTGTTTTCTTTGATAAGTTTGGGTAATTGGAGAGGTTGGTTTTGTAAGAATGGACTGGGGAATTGTTTTTGAGTGAGAAGGTTGGGCTTGGCTAGCAGTGGGATGGTCTAATGGGGGCCTTGACCCTGCTACCATACCTTCATTGGTTTGGGACACCACCATCATTGTAGAGAACAATGGGGTGTCAACTCCTTCAGAGTCCCCAGCAGATCTTCTCATATTTGAGAAAACCTTGCCTTTGGGGGGTTTAGGTACATATACCCCAACAGGTTGAGGTATATCCGTCAATTCATGGTTGATAACTGCTTGAACAAACCTGGGATACATATAAAAGCTCTTTTTGTTTCCCATGTTTGAGACAAGATCATTGAAAATCATTTGTGAAAAATTGTACCTTCTGGCAGTGGCCAAACAGACCAAAGCATAAGCAATGGGACTGCTGAACTCACTCCATCCAGTGGTCTTTTTAGAAATGCAGTGCATCAAGGTATGAACAAGAAAACGCCATTGAGGTGAGAATTTAGCTTTTGAGAACTTAAAAACACCCAATGGGCCTCCATACCCCATTTTTGTCAGAGAAGAAAACAGTTCATCATTAGGGATAGAAGTTATACCCGAGGCATCGTCTAGACGTAGACTGATGCGAACTATCTCTTCAGTGACTGTCAATGGATTGCCACATACTGTCGTCTTGATCATTCGCACACCATTCTCAGTAACAATGGTGGCATGAGCCCAGAATTGCCTCTGATGCTCTATAAAGATAGTTGGAGACATAGTGATAGCATGGGCAATGTGGCTAGACTTCAGAAAGTCGACTATCTGATGAAAACCTTCAGCTTGTTTTGGCTTTTGGAGCATCGCGATTTCATTGTGCTCGTCAATGAACGCCATTGATGCCATTGACCTTGAAGATTCTTGCCTGAAAACTTTGAACTTTGAGAGAGAAAGGGTTGAGAGCGCAAGTGAACAGTATGCAAAGAGTCGTTATGAACTTTTAGGCGGGCAAAGAGTATTTATAGTATTCGGAATATAAGCAGTATTAACCTAGAGCAGTATTAACCATGAGCAGTATTAACTGAACTAGCAGTATTAACCGCGAGCAGTATTAACCACGAGCAGTATTAACTGAACTAGCAGTATTAACCGCGAGCAGTATTAACTGAACTAGCAGTATTAACCGCGAGCAGTATTAACCACGAGCAGTATTAACTGAACTAGCAGTATTAACTTTACTTACTCCTTTTAAACTTGCTAAATACTGAGTACTGCTATGCATATCCTGAAAAGAAGATTAGTAACACCAAGAATAACAATATACAGGTATAAACTCACTTTTTGAGAAGAAGATTATTCAAAGTTTATCATTCTCACACTTGTTACCAAGAAAGTGAATCTACCCACATCAAAAGCTTTAGTGAATAGATCAGCAAACTGATTATCAGTGTGAACTTTGACAACTTGAATAAGTTTCTTTTCATTACAATCTCTGATAAAGTGATACCTGATTTCAATGTGCTTTGTCTTTGAGTGCTTGACTGGATTATTTACAATGCTAATAGCACTGCTGTTGTCAATAAAGATTGGAGTGTGTAGAAAGGTTACCCCATAATCCAGCATTTGATTCTGAATCCATAAGACTTGAGAACAGCAACTTGCAGCTGCTATGTACTCTGCCTCTGTTGTAGATGTGGATACTGTGGTTTGTTTCTTGCACTGCCATGAGACTAGTCTAGCACCCAAGAACTGACATCCTCCAGAAGTAGATTTTCTGTCCAAGTTTGCCCCACCTAGATCACTGTCTGAGTATGCTATTAGGTCAAAAGGTGAGTTATGAGGATACCAAAGTCCCAATCTAGGGTGCCCTTTGAGATATCTGAATATCCTCTTAACAGCTTGAAAGTGAGATTGCTTTGGCCTAACTTGAAATCTTGCACATACACAGACTGGAAACATAATATCTGGCCTTGATGCTGTGAGATACATGAGAGAGCCAATCATGGATCTATAAAGATGTACATCCATATCCTCCCCCTCAAGATCTGCTGTGATCTGCTTGTGTGTTTCCATAGGTGCGCTGGCAGGTTTTGATTCTGAGAAACCAAACTTGGTTAGAATATCCTGCACATACTTGGATTGACATATAAAAATGCCATCTGACTTCTGTTGGACTTGGAGTCCAAGGAAGAAAGTAAGTTCCCCCATGGAACTCATTTTGAACCTTTGATGCATTAAATCCTCAAATTCCTTGCACATGTTGTTTCTTGTAGATCCAAAGATAATGTCATCAACATAGATTTGGACCAGCAAGATATCCTTCTTCTTTCTTTTGATAAATAGAGTCTTATCAATGACTCCTCTTTCAAAGTCATTTTCCAAGAGATAGGATGACAGAGTGTCATACCATGCTCTTGGGGCTTGATGTAGTCCATAAAGTGCTTTCTTTAATTTGTATACTCTGTCTGGATAGCTTGGGTTTTCAAACCCTGGTGGTTGACAGACATATACTTCTTCTTCAATTGACCCATAGAGAAAAGCACTTTTTACATCCATTTGGTAGACTTTGAAGTTCATGTAAGAAGCATAGGCTAGGAATAGTCTGATTGCTTCTATCCTAGCTACAGGTGCAAAAACTTCTTCATAATCTATACCCTCTTCTTGAGTATAGCCTTGAGCCACCAACCTTGCTTTGTTCCTTATAACAATACCTCTTTCATCTCTCTTGTTTCTGAAGATCCATTTTGTGCCAATTGCTCTGTGACCTTTAGGAAGGTCTACTAGATCCCACACATCTTGTAGCTTGAACTGTAACAATTCTTCTTGCATTGCTTCTATCCAGCTAGATTCTTTCATAGCATCATGTGCCTTTTTAGGCTCAAGCTGGGATAGAAAACATGAGAGCACTGTATGCTGTTGATCTTGCATTTCCTGAAGCCTGCTTTGATGTCTAGTCATCATGGGAGAAGAGATATCTCCTATTACCAGCTGTGGAGGATGATTCTTTTGAACTCT
Source organism: Arctium minus (assembly GCA_954870635.1). Classification (NCBI taxonomy): domain Eukaryota; kingdom Viridiplantae; phylum Streptophyta; class Magnoliopsida; order Asterales; family Asteraceae; genus Arctium; species Arctium minus. Next base: position 12,733,440 of record OX941082.1, read on the forward strand.
GGTGTTATGACTAGGTTCTTCATTCAGTCCAGCCTCTAGATTAGAGTCATGCAACTCAACTGAAGTGGTTTCAGATGTCACTTCTGATTCTTGAGTCTCCTCATCTCTAGTGTCTTCTTCACTCTGACTTGGTTCAGTAAATGATTCCTTTTCACAGTCTTCATTTACTGTGGGTATGGGAAAAATCACAGATTTAGATATACTTTCTTGAACTTGTGTGATCTCTGATTCTCCACCATCTGTTCCTGTATACTCATTACTGAAACCAAAAGAGTTAGTTAGTGAATCAATGTCAAATAGCCATTGAGGTCCAGACCCAACAGGATTTGGTGTGTTCTCATTGCATTTGACATTGTCACTTTCTTCAATTATTCTAGAAGAAGAGTTAAAAACTCTGTAGGCCTTACTCTGAGATGAGTATCCTACAAGAAATCCATCATCAGCTTTGCTATCAAACTTACCTAAGTGAGATTTGGTATTTAGAATTGTACAAGGACACCCAAAAGGTTTGAAGAAACCAATAAAAGGTTTTCTTTGATTTAAAAGCTCATATGGGGTCTTGTTCTTTTGCTTGACCACTAGAACTCTGTTTTGGACATAACAAGCAGTATTAACTGCTTCAGCCCAGAATGTAATTGGCAATTTTGAATCAGCCAACAGAGATCTAGCAGCCTCTATTAGTGTCCTATTTCTCCTTTCAGCAACACCATTCTGTTGAGGAGTCCTAGGAGCACTATATTGTCTCTCAATACCTTTTTCTTCACAAAAAGTGTTTAAATCATAATTTTTAAATTCAGTTCCATTATCTGATCTAATGACTTTTACTCTTTGATTAGTTTGGTTTTCAATTCTTAGAATAAAGGATTTGATAAGATCACTTGTTTCATCCTTAGTCCTTAGAAAAAATACCCAAGTAAACCTGGAGTAATCATCAATAATAACCAAGCAGTAAGATTTCTTGCCTATACTCATAACATTTGTAGGACCAAACAGATCCATATGCAATAACTGGAGACAAGAAGAAACAGAATTTAACTCTTTGGTCTTATGAGAAGTTTTGTGTTGTTTGCCTTTAAGACAAGCAACACAATGATCATCACATGAAAAGACTTTTGAAGGTAAACCTCTTACAAGGTTATTTTTAACAAGATTGTTCATAGTCTTGATATTCATGTGACACATCCTTCTGTGCCAAAGGGAGGATTCATCTATAGAAGCTTTTGAAACAAGACAATTTAAAGATGAATCACTATCAACATTGTCCAAATCAAGACAGTAAACATTGTCCTTCCTTGGAGTTCTAAGTAGTATCATGCTTTCATCAACTACTTTGAACCCTGGAGCAAGAATCATACACTCAGTATTAGTAAATAATATACTATGTTGTTTGTCACAAACCTGTGATACACTTAACAGGTTGTACTTTAATTGATCAACATAGTAGACATCCTCAAATGTCATCTTACCTTTGGTGACATTACCTTTTCCACTTATCTTACCACCAGTAAGATTGTCTCCAAATGCAACATGTCCTCCATTAATTTGCTTGAAATCCTGAAGGCATGACATGTTGCCAGTCATGTGCCTAGAGCAACCACTATCAACATGCCATATGCTCTTTCCCTTGAGCTGTTGGTTGCCCTGCACATTAAATAAATCAATTAGTATGATTAGGGACCCAAGCCAAAGTGATCTTGGGTCTTCCTTTCTCATCAAAGTATTTACATTCCTTTTTAATGAGGTTTTTAAACTCAGAGCACTCTTTATTAGAGTACTTTGTCAATATGATTGGCTTAGCAGAATTAACACTAGAAGCAGTACTAACTTTAGAAGTACTAACAGAGTTAGCAGTACTAACAGGTGTAGCAGTACTAACAGGTTTAGCAGTACTAACCTTGTTAGCAGCATTAACATTGTTAGCAGTAGTATTACTTCTAGCAGCACTATCATTGTCAGCAGCACTATTTGTGATAGCAGTACTAACAGTTTTATTGCTTTTAGGAATCCACATATTGACACTTTCTTTAACAGAATACTTTTTCTTCATGTGGCTTTTAGTTTTAACAGTTTTCTTAGCCACATGATTCTTTTCAATTTTCTTATAACCAAAGGGTTTTTGCATGGATCTTTGGAAATTCATTCTTTGGTTTATAGGATTGAAATAACAGAATTTTGCAAGATGATTCAATTTGCCACAGATAAAACAAGGTTTTGGTCTATTGATTTTACTCAGATCAACCCCTTGTTTATGTGCCCACTGATTATTCCAATTTCTCTGATTTCCCCTCCTTTTATCATGTTTTTGGGGCTCAGATTTATTGCAAGTACACTGTTTGCCAGGACCTGGATTCACAACTGTGGTCTGTTTATAATGGACCTTACCAAACTTTTCCTCTGTCTTCTCTATGTTCTTGGATTTGATCCAAGCCCTTCCACAATCCTCATTGGTAATAATGTTGTTTTCTATAGAAATCTCACCACTCACCTTGTTCTCCTTACTCTTGTCAACCTCTTTCTCAGTCTTATCCTCAACAATTACCTCATCTAAGGGATCTATTTCAGTGGCTCCCTCAGGCAAGTCCTTCCTATCTTTGGTGTCTAACAGGTCTGAAGTAGGAGGAATGTAATTGTTGTTATATGGTGGAGGTGTGGCATTATACCCAATTCCTCTTCTCAACTTATCATGAATCTGATTTTGCAGTAAGGAGTCCATTGCTTTAGAAGCATTGGAAAACTTTTCTACATCAAGCTTAACCTTGGTTAACTCCTCTTTCAGTTTTTCACTCTCCTCTTTAGATTTAGTCAGTTTAAGTTCTAAATCCTTTTTCTCCCACTTCCAGTAATTAGTGTCATATGAGTGTTGTAGTTCATTGGCTTGAAAACCTTTGATTTGATCTTCAAATCTCTCTACTATCCTTACATAGTCTTTTATATCCTTTTCTAGTCTCTTCAGGTCATCACTCATCTTCTGATTGTGATCCCTGTACCTTTTAACAGTGTCTATGCAAGTTTTATTGCAGAGATTAAAACTTACCTCAGATGGAAGATCAGATACTTTAGCCATAAGAGCTTGATTCTGAGTAGCTTCTTCTGCTTGATCACTCCAATCAAACCCCATTCCTTGTTGAGAAACAAGGGCTTGAGCAGAGTTTCTGTTGTTATTGAGGCTGCCAGATTGAACTTGTTGATGGTTGTTGTTGTGAGACATTCCACTTCTGCATTCTCTAGCAAAATGTCCCTTAAGATGACATTTGTAGCATTCTACCTTTGATTTATCAAACCCCGCTCCATCTTCTCTTCTTTGTGAGAAGTTGTTTCTTCCAGTCCTCTTTATAAACTTTTTAACCCTCATGGAGAGCATGGCCATCTGCCATTTAATATCCATCTCTTCCAGATCATCAGGATGAAGTTGTTCTAAGTCATCATTGATCAAAGAAGAATTTCCATGATTAGAAAGAAGAGCTTCAAATGCATAATCAGTGCCTTTATCTAGATTTGATCCATTAGTAGCATTAACTGATTCAGAGTTAGCAGTAGAATCAATTGATGTTGATAGGAGTGCAGCATTATGAACATATCCAGAAGGCTTCTTCTTTGCCTCCACCTCAGCTTCAAAAACTCTAAGATCATTGTACAGATCATCAAGTTCTTTGTCTTCCAACTGATCATTCTGTCTGAATGACACAGTGTACATGGTCCATTCATCTCCAAGGGACCTTAAGAACTTTCTGTTCACATCATCTTGATCAATCTGTACTCCCATAGTAGCTAGTTCACCAATTAGTTTATTAAACCTGTCAAAAGTTTGAGTCATGGACTCATTCTTAGTTGAGATGAAGTTTTCATACTGTTGTTTTAAGATTGCCTTTTGATTTCTCTTGGTACTTTTAGTACCTGAGAATCTCTTCTCTAGAGCATTCCAGAGCATCTGTGCATCAGTACAATTGCAGAATTGGTGTTGATACTCATTTGGAATTGCCAAGAGCAGTGTGCTCAAGGCTTTCATCTCTGTCTGTCTTGATTTCCTATCTGTATCTGTCTTTGGAGGAGTTCTTTTGCCATCTTCACCAATCTTTCCTCCATCAGATGGGCCATTCTCAATGATGTCCCACATAGAGTAATCTGTGAGGAGAATATATTGCTTGATTCTGATTTTCCACATGTCAAATTCATTGGATCTGAGCATTGGAACTTTTGAGACCAAAGTACTGCTTGATTCTGTAAGATTTTCCATGATGAATAACTGTTTCTGAGAGAATTTAGCTCTGATACCACTTGTCAGGATCGAATTCTTAACAAGAATTAATACTCAGAAACTAATATCAAAGAAGTTGCGGAAAAACACTTTGATATTTAATAAAACAGTAATCAAACACAGTATATAATGATCAAACAGTAAACTTGTATTGAATGCTTAAAGTTACAAGATTACACACTCAACCTCAATATTGATGAACAGGCTCACCAATACGAATTCTACTTCTCTAGAATTAGGATCTATGCCTTGAGGTCGATTTTTCTCTTAAAAAAAAACAGTTGTCTAAAAAAGATCTGTTTTTCTATTCTAAATATTCTATACATATACTAATAAAAAGATAATTACAAAGAATAAACAAATCTTCAGTATATCTTCCATGTATATCTTCTAAGTATATCTTCAGTATATCCAGCTGTAGTATTCTTTCCATCCGGATCTCTTTAGCAGCACTAATAATGCTCAGCAGCATTAACTTCAAGTAGCAGCATTAACTACTAGCAGTATTAACTACTAGCAGTACTAACTAGCTAAGCAGTACTAACTTTGTTCAAGCAGTACTAACTTTGACTAGCAGTAGTAATTCTACTAGCAGTAGTAACACTTAGCAGTATTAATCTTCAACTTGTTCTGGCAGTAGTAACTACATTTGTACTAGCAGTAGTAACTACACTTAGTAGAATCTTCAGTTCCCAACAAAATATTATGTCGTCAACATAAATCTGAATAAGAATCAAGTCCTCACCTTGCCTTTTAAGAAATAAGGTAATATCAACTGTACCTTTCTTGAAACCAGAAGCAAGTAGAAATTTAGTGAGAGTTTCATACCAGGCTCGCGGTGCTTGTTTAAGACCATAAAGCGCTTTGTCTAAAACATAGACATGATCAGGGTGATGAGGATCAACGAAACCTTCAGGTTGAGCCACGTAAACCTCCTCATGCAAAACGCCGTTTAGAAAAGCCGACTTTACGTCCATTTGATAGACAGTAAAGTTTTTGTGCGCTGCATATGCTAGAAAGATTCTGATGGCTTCGATCCTTGCAACCGGGGCGAATGTTTCATCATAGTCAATGCCCTCTTGTTGACAATACCCTTTGGCGACCAGTCGAGCTTTGTTTCTCACGACTACTCCAGCTTCATCTTTCTTATTTCTGAACACCCACTTTGTGCCAATAACGGATTTACCTTTAGGTAGTGGGATCAAGCGCCATACCTTGTTCCTTTCGAATTAGAGAAGCTCATCTTGCATAGCAGAAATCCAGAAGGGATCACGTAGAGCTTCAGACACTTTCTTCGGTTCTAGGGAACTAAGGAAGCTTGAAAACATGCAGAAGTTGGCTGTTGCAGATCTTGTTGTGACACCATATTGTACGTCACCTATCACGTTTTCCAGGGGATGATCCTTAGTCCAACGATATGTGCTTGGTAAGGCTTCAACTATTTGTTGCGTATTTGACGCATCATTTTCATCTTGCACGGCAGGTTGCTCCATAGATGTACTCGGGACATCTTGTACTGGTGTTTCTGATACTGAAGCTTCTGGACTAGCAGTTGAAGTACTCGGGACTTCGTTTCCAGAAGAACTATCTGTAGAGACAGATTCAGCATTAGTAGAGTCAGAAACTAACTTTGTACTCGTACCTGATGGAGATGAAGTGTCAGTGACTTCTTCGGAAGGTCCAGACATGTCTTCAGAAATAGTAGGGACCTCCAAGCTTGTACCACTTGTTATTGATGTGGATATGCCTTTTTCAAAATCTGCACATATATCATCAAAGGCATCAATAAACAATAAATCTAACTCAGATGAAGTAGAGTTAGAGTTAGAAGAAATAGATCCTTTAGATGTTGGTTCTATTCTGGATTGAATAGAAGCTTTGTCCTTAATAACGAGTTCTGAACTGTTGTGTCCAGAAGTCCTTGTTGAATTCTCATCAAAGGAGACATTCATGCTCTCAACAACCGTCTTAGTTCGAATAATGCAAATTCGATAAGCTTTGGATGTCAGAGAGTATCCAACGAGATATCCTTCATCCGCTTTCTTATCAAACTTTGATAATCCTTGACGCTCTTTTAGAATGTAACACCTGCAACCAAAAACACGAAGGAACTTGATGTTAGGTGTACGATTGTTGATTAACTCATATGCTGTCTTATTAAAGCGCTTGACCACAATGGTACGAATCTATGTAAAACATGTTGTGGCGACTGCCTCAGCCCAAAGGTACATGGGTAGATCTGAGTAAGCAAGCATAGTCCGAGCTGCTTCAACCAGAGTGCGGTTCTTCCATTCAACAATGCCATTTTGCTGTGGAGTGTAGGCTGCGGAGAAATTGTGTGAAATACCCACGGAAGTAAGATAACTCTTCAGGGTGTCATTCTTGAACTCCGTGCCATTGTCACTGTGAATGGTTTTGACTGGCAGTTGAAGGCGTACTTGAATGCGCTTGATGAAAGCGATAATCAACTATGGCGCATCTGACTTGTTGCGAAGAAACTCGAGCCATGTATACCTTGAGTAGTCATCTATCATTACCAACACATATTTCTTTCCGTTGATAGATGCTGTGCGCATTGGGCCACAAAGGTCCATATGAAGAAGTTCCAGTGCAGATGAGGTCGATGATTCAGCTTTGGACTTGAAGGAGCTTCGCTTCATTTTGCCCAACTCACATGCAGAACACAATGAGTCTTTTTCGAACCTCATTTCTGGTAGACCTTTGACCAGACCTTGTCTCTGTAGCTTTGCTATAGATCTGAAATTTTGATGAGACAAGCGTCGATGCCACGTCCACGATTGTGCTTTGGAAGCTTTGGCTAGTAGGCATACTGGACGTGTGGCAGACAGTGTAGGAAAATCTACATAGTATAGATTTCCATGGCGCTCAGCTTTGAAGACTTCGTAACCATCGGGGTCCTCTAGATAGCAATGAGTGGTTGTGAAGCGGACTTGATATCTCATGTCACAGAAGTGACTAGTACTGAACAGATTGTGATCAAGTCCTTCAACATATAGCACTTTTTGAATCTTCACAACACCGTTATCGAGCATTCCATATCCTATGACATGGCCTTCGGCTTCAGAATTTGCAAATCTAACTGCTCCGGCAGGCTCCTCCACATAGTTATGCAAGAGGTGCTTGAATCCTGTCATGTGGCGTGAACATCCGGAATCTATTACCCACAATCGACAGGCCTGCAAAAGAGACAATTAGTTTTGCTTAGGCACCCATATCAGGATGGGTCCTTCGCGGTTAGCATCAAGCAACTCAGGAATATCATCTGGTTTGAATTTCACTCTCCATTCATAACGCGGTTTTGGAATCCATTTCCAAACCATCTTAACATTTAATTCCTGAAAGTGCTTTTTAGAAGTAGGATTGGCAACCTTAGCACGATACACTTTTGGTTGTGTAGAAGAATCAGAATTAGACTTAGAGTTCAGCTTCGCTTTGCTTTAATTCTTTTTGGACTTAGGAGGGGAGTAGTATTTGAATGAATTATCCCAACAGTGTTTGCAATAAAGATTCTTTCGAGCAAAATTCATAAACTTAGATTTATCGGAACAAATCTTACATTCATGTATATCAAAAGAAGTACTATTCAAAATAACACTGTCTGTAGGACAACTACTAGAATTCAAACTATTCTTTTTATTCAAACTAAGATCTTTATTCTTCTTACTCCTCCCAACTCCATTTCCTTTTATATCTGAAACAGAAACAGGAACCTTGTTAGTCTCTAACTTAGAAGGTGGTTCTTTTCTAGTGCTCTTTGAAGTCTCACCCTTTTCAAAAATACTCGGAGGATATTCAGGACAATCATAGTAAACAACTGTAGGTTTTGCAGGAGCATCAAATTCTGGATTGGTTCTTACCTTCCAGCTTGGATCATTGAACATCTGTTTATCACTTGATGAATTTTTAAACAAAGTAACTTTCAAATCTTTGATCTCTATGCAAAGCTCTTGATTTTCTTTTAAAGATTTTTCAAGCTTATGTTTGAGATCAAAGTTTTCATCTTCAACCTCATCAAGAGACTGTTGCAACAAATCGATTTGCTTCATCAATTCAGATGTATGATCATTCACAGAATTTGATCCCTTTGAATTAGAAACAGGATCAGAGTCTGAAGCATTCATCATTTCAGAAAATGTATCTTCAGTCACGGACTCAATAAACTCCAGTTTTTCATTTTGAGAACAAGAGCCATTCGTGATAGCGTGTTCTTCTTCAACCTCTTCAACAAGTAAAGGTTTAGAAGCAATAGGATTTGAGACTGATGGCATAGTAGATGGATCAACATCCGATTCATACTCATCATATTTGCATGCAGTCTCAGGTAGAACTGTGTTGATGCTTACTGATTTGTTGGAAGGTGTGGTAAATAGTGATTCAAACTCAATAAATTCGATCTTTAGAGTCGCATAGCTTTTGTTTAAATCACCATATTGAAAACCAACTGATTTAAAAAGATTTTGAGAGTCAGTGTCACCAGACTTGTTCTTTCCCATTTCTTCTTGACCTTTGGTCTCAGATAAAGGTGTAGGAGTACTTGCTTCAACAAAAGTTGCACGAATGTCAAGAATGGGTCTAATTGCGGAGCCGAATTTATCAAAATTATATAGATGCTCCGGTGCCTTTTTCAAAATTTCGTTAATTGGCACACCCAAACCTGGTTTAAGTTTGTAAAACCTTTCGTCTTGGAGTTTATTGGTCAACAGATTTAATGTCTGTTCAGTCTGACCTCGTTTGATATTAATGTCTTCCAGTTGCTTTATTTTGGTGTAAGCTTCATTTCTTTCTTTATAACAAACTTCAAACTTGATTTGAAACTCACCCTTTTCAGCATTAAGATTCACAAGATCTGTTTCTAAACCAGATATTTTTTCTTTAAAAGACGCCTTTCGGCTTTTAAATCATCTTTTTCCTTTTTCTTTTCTTCCACAACAACTTTTAAAATAGCATTTTCATCACGAAAGCTTAAAACAGATTGATGTGCAGAGCTAAGTTTGCCTTATAGTAAAGCAAATTCATCTTTCATACCATGTATTTGGGCCATTAAAGATTCAATAAGTTCAGAATTTTCACTAACCTCAGAGTTTGCTTCTTCGGATTGTGTCTCAGAGTCTTCATCGTCACCTTCCAGCTTTGCCATGTAAGAAACTTGGGTGAAGTGTGCTTGCTCCTCGTCATCAGAACTTTGGAACAGCCAGTTCTCTTCTTTAGCCATTAGTACTTTTCCTTCTTCAACTTTCTTGGCAATTAGTGACTTTCTTGAGTAGTACTCTGAGTTCTTCACTTTCTTGAATTTGCAGTCCCTTGAGAAGTGCCCAAATTTGCCACAGTTGTAGCATCTTCCTGGTTCATCCTTTCGCTCTTCTCGCTTCTCCTCTCTCTTTCCTTCTCTTCTATCTTCCTTCCGATCTTCTCGTCCTTCCTCTCTCTTTCCATGCCTTGGCTTGTATCGCATCTCAGACTTCTCTTTCTTGTATCCATCATACTTTGGCTTTGAGTAAAATCTTTTCTTGCCAAAGCTCTTCTTGAATCGTCGTGTAATGAGATCCAAGTCTTCAGAGAACTTTTGAATATCAGGATCTAAATCAACTTCCAGTTCTTCATCACTCGAATCAGAGTCAGTAACTTCAGTAACTAGAGCTTTAGACGCCTTTTTCTTCGATCTTGCAGAGGATACAGAACCTTTGCCGGCTATGAGAGCCACAGAATCCTTCAGATGATTAGACTCATTATTCCTAGATCTCACCTCATCCTCATGTTGAGCAAGAGTAGAGAAGATATCGGTGACATTTTCTTGAGCCATATTCTTCGACATCTGGAGGTTGATAGCAAAGTTCTTCCATTCTGGATTCAGATTCTTGATGAACTTGTAGTTTATCTCAGAAGCAGATTTGGCGATGTTGTTCCTCCGCAAGTCATTGAGAATAATGTTGTACCTATTGTAGGTATCTAAAAGCAGCTCTCCTTCTTTGGCATGAAATCCCTCGTAAGCATTTGTGCACAGATTCTGCTTAGCTTGAATAGAAGCTTCACTTTCTTCAAACTGCCATGCTAGTTCATCCCAGATTCCTTTAGCAGTGCTCTGACTGTCGACACGATTGTAGATGTCGTTTGGAATTGCCATCGTCAGATAGATAAGAGCCTCTTCTTCTAACTTGAGCTGGTCTTTCTGCTTTTCAGTGAAGAACTGAACAGGTTTAGGAATCTCTCTGTCAGGGATTTCAAGAGAGGAATATGTAGCAGGTTGACCCTTTACTGTGATCATTGGAGTTTTAGGACCTTCAATGATTACTGTCATGAATTCTCTGTTTTTGTGATTCAGAAACTGAATCATTCTGGTCTTCCATTGCTGATACTCATTAGCCATAAGGACAGGCGGTTTGGACTGAGAGCCCATCGAGAGGAGCTGGTTCGACATCTTAGTTGTACCACTTGTTAGTAATTAAACTTATCTGTACCAAGACAACCAACTAGATGAGATCGTTAGAATCAAAATGAAAACCACACTAAAAAATTTTCAGAAAAATAAATTCCCGAAAATAATTAAATGCAGTCCTATCAATCAGTATAAAGCTTCAAATAATACTGAATCAAAAAGAAACAGTTGATCTCGAACAGAACTTTGTCCCCCTTCGCAGACTTAGCACGGGGGTCCCGCTACCCGGTTAGCAGGTGGGGTCAAGGGGCAACGCCCTTGCGGGGGTATGGGGGCAGCGCCCCTAGAGAAATTTTTTTTGACTTTGAGAGGCCATATTACAGTTTGCAAAAATCGACCGGTATTGAGTCTACCGGAGACTTGTAAAGACCGGTAGAGAGTTCGACCGGGAACTTGTTCGACCGGGGAAGTGCAAAGACCGGTAGAATGCTTAGACCGATAGTGCTAAGACCGGATGGTTGTTCGACCGACACTATGCTTCGACCGATAATATGTAAGACCGGTAGAGAGCTAAGACCGATATACCTTCGACCGATAATATGCAAGACCGGAGTGGATAGTGAGTGTACCGGTCGAATGCTATAGACCGATAAAGGTATTCGACCGGAAGTGGACTTAGACCGATAGAAACAAAGACCGATATGTTCGACCGGAATGTTCTTAATTTACCCAGAACGATGAACAACCCAGAAAGATCAACCCATAAATCACAGAAATCACTCAAATTGAAAGCAAAAATCAGACTTTTGTACCCAGAAACATGTATCGAACAGTATTCAATCAAAATCAAAGATTAATTTCAACTTTCATGCATCGATTATGAAGAACACAGTGTTAACTTTTCACGAACCCAGAAAACTCAAAATCACAGATTCAATCACTTGTTAATCCACAATGCAATTAATCAATCAGATACTGATCACTAGCATATATCGCATCTATTCATATCGATTTTAACCATAAAAGCATGTTAATTCACGAAATCAATTTTCACTCGATGAACAGTAAAAAAAAATTTCGATGAACAGTAACTTCGCATGAATAGTGATTTTCGATGAACAGTGATTTCGATGAATAGTAATTTTCGATGAATAGTAATTTTCGATGAATAGTGAAATCGCAAAACACAGATTTAATCCTAAAAACTTGATTCTTTAGGCTCTGATACCAATTGTTATCCCAGATTTATTCTAGTTGGTAAACAATCAATCAAGTAATCAAGCAACACAATAATAATCAAGAGATATAAAGATTAATAATAACGTACCAATCCCTTGAATAAACAATGAAACCCTTGAGTGTTCTTGATACCCTTTGAATACAGAGAAAACTTACGGCTACCTATTTAGAAAATTATCAGAGATCTAACCTAAAATTAAACTAAACATAACTTTAAATACCCAGGCCATATGGGCTTTAACCTTAATGGGCTTTCTAATGGGCTTGGGCCCAATAGCTTAATAACTATTGACTTATTACATAATAAACCCTCTAATTAATTTTAACACAATTGCAGTTTAAACCCTTAACTTTAACTTTAATCTTGAATACAATTTATTTGATCCAACATCTTCTCTTCAACTATGGAAATTAGGGTTTTGGTATAAATTGATATTTTCATGTATAATGTTTGGGGAATGACCCTATATGGTTGAATATGGGTATTTATGGTTGGAAATGTATGGATCTAGGTTTTTGGAAGTTTTTGGCTTGAGGATCCAAGTGTTCTCCAAATGAGCTCAAGTTGGGGTAAAATCTAGATTTAACCTAATCTAGCAAGGTGAGTTCAAGTGGATTTGTGAAAACGTTGTACATGCCAAAAATGTCCGTTTTGAAGTATTAAAATGTTTTACTTCGTGTTATCAAATGTGTTGTTTTATTTGATGAAATTACATTTTGGATACATTTGATTCCATAAATATCGTAAATGTCATATTTGGGTTTTTGGGACATATTGGTAAGGAAATCATATTTATATGTCGTTTTGATGATTTATTATATAAATGGAGGTCATTTGATGAAAATGTATTTTTAGTGTATTTGGTTTTATAAACCGTGCGATAAGTGTATATTATTAAGTTATGAATTACTTTGGGATTATAAATGGTATAGTTTCATTTGGAAAACGATTCATTTCAACTCATAATGTTTTGTTTGAGTCATCCACGTCGGTGGAGCATGTTTTTGCATAAACGTGGGTCATTTACGCTTTATCGTATTTTGTGGCTTTTACAAACGGTCAATTGGTTGGTTGACCTTATGGCTCGGTTTTAACTTTGTAAGGTCTTGGGGACATTTGTCCGATTTTGATAGATCACTATAGAGTTTTGATTACGATTTCCATCATTGCATCTTATTTGAGAATTACATGTTTTAGGATGCGCTAGTTCATTCATTTTGAGTCATGTAATGTTTTAGACTGTAATGCAACATATCCATAAGCATAAGAGTCAGTTTGAGTGGGATAAATATCCCCGTATTGTAACTTGAAATAGGCATGGGGTTTTCTGACCAATAATTGCAACTTTCTTGTAAACGAGCTTAACTGGGATGTTTTGGAATTCCAAGGTATAGACCCAGAGGGGTTGAACTTGATGAGTGCACGAAAATTCCAAGGTACAGACCTAGATGGGTTGAACTTGATGATTATCCAAGCAATAGACATGGAGTTATTGAGCTTGTTGGTTTGTTAGCTATAGACCCGGAAAGGTTGATGTTATCGAGTGTTTTATCCCTAAGTGATGCTCATATAACATAGATATGTGGCCTACTCTTGTGTTCCGTCACACGTTTTGGGTGAGGTTGGGGTTTGAGTTTATATTCTAAAGAAATATTTCATATCGGGGTTTTCATCAAAAAACTTGTGGGTTTTGGGAGGCGAGTGACTTTCATATTTAATGTATGAGATTTTTAATAATCGTGACTCGGTTTACATTCTTTTAGTTTAACGATTTACATATACTTATGGTGAAAACTCTTGAACTCACTAGGCATTAGTGACAGTGCTTGGAATACACCTACAGACGTGTGCTAATTAAACCTCAAAGCATGTATACAATGAGATCTAATATCGTCTTTCAAGTAATAAAATGGTAAAGTACCGGATATCGTCCCACAGAGACTGGAGTAAAAGTTTAATAAAATGTAGATGAAAGAAATGATTTCAGATGACGAATTTGAAGACTTTGAGTTTTTTGGATTATCACTTTGATTAAGTTAATAGAGAATAAAGCAAGTACGGGTGTTAGACTTCTAGGTGAGATTTAAACACAAATTCCAGTGGGCCATGCTGCAGGCATGCTGCAGCATGAAGTTCTGCCACAACTAAATACACCATCTATTTTGAGGGTATTCCTCTCGGACTTCAATATTCACACTACTGTTTAGATTCAACTAAACACATCTCTGTGTAGTCTCCAACTATTTATAGTGTGGAATAGAGTCCTCAAAATATATGGAGATACAAATCTCTTTGTAAAAACCGCTCTTTCGAGCCGATTCCTATATCATCCAAGTTGACGTGTAAAAAAGGGGCTTATCTCTAAGTCCTCTACACTTTAACACTATTGATTAGCGATCAACTTGTCGAGAATAAATCAATTTAGAAAGATATAAATGATAACTGTCCTTATCAGTAACTCTCTCAAGTATACTTCTTATATCATTCAAACGGACGTGCTTTTCGTGACTTATCTCTAAGTCCACGACACTTTAACACTTTAGCGAGTGATCGGTTCGTCAAGAAATATTATTGATATTTATAAAACTTGAATGAAATGGTGGATCATTGTTATTGCGAAACAATGCCCACCTTTCTTTGGTTTCAAATCTCACCTTTCCGTCAAACACCCATACTAATAAAATTAGCTACTCATACGGAAAGTAAATGCATAAAATAAATGACATAAAATAAAAGACATAATTTAAATTACAAGAATGTAAAAGACGTAAAAGTAAATGACAATAAAGTAAGAGCGGTAAGTAAAGTGTGGTAAATAAATTACGGTAAATTAAAAATGCAAGAAATAAGAACTTCAATAGATTACTAAATTACTTCACTTCAATAATCAAACCAAGAGAGTGTCAAATCTCTTACTTTGATTTTTAAAGTTCACAAAAGATATTCTAAGATGTTCTACAATTGATCTAAGATTTTAAGTAAGATGATAATGCCTATAATACACCTCCCAAGCTTCCTTTATATACTAGGAATGAGAGGGCAAAAAGGACATTTTACACAAATATAATAATAGTACTAAAGTTGATGACACCATGAACAATAAAATAAAGAAAAGGAGATTCAAAAGATATTTTCTAGCCAAAAATCAGATCCAGAAAGTTCCCCAAATCTGTCCAAAATATTTCTGCAAGTTGTCCACCATAAGCTCCTTTTCTTCTCTTCAATCGGTTGTTCATGTCTGATGCTGCAGAGATGCTGCAGCATAAGTCTGCACTTATAAATCTGCCAAAAATAGATATCAATTAGTCATTCTAAGTCGTAAAACAAGTCATTCAACACCCTAGCTCCAGTAAACAAGAAAGTGGAAAATAAGTGAATAAAATGACTTAAACTTTGGGATATAGAATGTAAAAAGACCTAAATTATCAAGAAAAAGACTTCATATGCATTAAATAATTAACGCATATCAGTTAGCCTAACCATTTTATTTGTTGGCATGTGCAACAGGCCTCGTTTGAGAAAGGTTCTAGTGACACTGAGAAGAGAGATGTGCTAGTTGTGTGCCCGAAACATGAGTAGATTATTGAAGTATTCTGCATTGGTGTTGTGAAGAGCAACTTGTATTGGGGTTACGTAGCACCCGACTTCGATTTAGTCTTTGTTTAATATTGGAGTTATAGTTATTGAGGCTAATTATCAGATTTTATATTTGTGGCGCGTTGAGTTCGAATTGTAGGAATAGATGTTGTCCATTATTTTGATGTTATATTGAAAATTTCTATTAGTTGCTCTTACCATTTTTTAGGGTGTTATAGGTTCGACCAGTTTGAGCGGTCCAAAAGTTTTTTTGAACACCCTAATTTGAGTGGTCAGACTTCAGACATCTTTGAGTACACAAAAAGTCAATTCTGACTTCCAACGACAAAACCAAATCTGGAACCAAAATAAATTTGTAAGCCAAAAATATAATTCAACTCCTAGATAAAAGAAAATAAGAACATTATCTTTAAACAAAGTTAAATTACAAAATTTTCTTCTCCAGTTAACAAATAGTAACTATAGTAGTTTCTTATAATTAACAATTATATCTACATTTTGTTATGATACATTCTTTTAAGAATCTCATTGTCGGTTTTTACATGTAACATACTATTTGATAGTTTTGGTAGTTTTATGTATCCATAAAAGATGCTAAATAACCAATATATGGATGAACCAAACTACACAAGAATTCTATCTTGTAAATCCCAATAGAAGAAATATATATATATATATATATATATATATATATATATATATATATAATCATGGCAGCAAGACATAAATTTATGAGAAGAAATTTCAATATTCAGTAAAATTAACTAATCATGGAAATTTTACTACATTCTAATGATCTGAAGATTCCATATTTGGCAAAAGAATCAATTCACATTATGACTGCAATCTAGAATTATGATTATTGGTTGTCAATTCTCAGTACTGAAATCAAAGAAATTGTTTCCTAATAAAACAAAAGGCTAAAAGTAAGGGCACTTGACATTCAAATCATCTACTGTTTCACCATTGAGAAGGACTGGTGTTATTCATTTCATCAAGAAAAAAGCCACAAAAAGAGAGAAATATTGTTAGTGCACATATTTGTTGGATACAAGATCATGAAAACTGAAGATGAAAGTCAAGCAAGTCAAAGCTCAAAGTCAACTCTCAAGCAAGAAAGTCAAAGTCTTTGTAATAAAGTCAAAGTCAAAGTTTGTGTTTTGTTTCCTTGTATTTTGTAGCTTAGTATAAATAGTCATTGTTCTTGTCTTTGTTAAGCTTGTAAGATTGTAAATCAGATTAACAAGTGATACGCTGAGCAGATTAGAGAAGAGGTAATTGTATTCATTCTAGAGAGAGATAGTAGAGAGAGAAAGTGAAAGTTGTAACCTGTGGAGATTATAATCAATGACATGTGATTACGAAGTTGAATCATCTTGATTATTGTGATTGTTTTACAATGAGAAATTGATAAAACTGGGATTAATAATTGGTATCAGAATCTAAATCATCAAATCCAAAATCTAAAAATCTTGAAAAGCCTGAGCACTCGTGAAAACTTGATCAGTTGCTAGAGATATGTGACCAACATATGATAATTAAGAATGATGTCACATATGCATTACGCATAAAAAAACTCGGGAACAGGGCAAATTTGTAGCAAAATGGGTTCAGAACAGTCAAAATTCTCAAAAACATCAAAACTTTTCGCATATCAACCACAATTCGCAGATCACTATTTCAATTGAGCACAATTCGCATGATGGCATAAGCCTAACACCACAATTCGCATAGGTCTGCATGCGAATTCTCACTTCTCGCAAGCACGTATGTGCGAATTCTTAGCATCTCGCATAACTCACACATACGAATCCTTCACAATTCGCATCACTCACACTTGCGAATTCATGTCTTCTCGTAGCACTCACGCATGAGAATTCATAGCTTTTCGCATCACACATTTGTGCGAATTCTACACTTAATCAAAATTTCATCTTCAAAGAATTAAGTCATGCTAATTCTTGACCATTTCGCATATGACTCTTGTGCGAATTCTGTACTTAGGCAAAAATGTCATCTTAAAAGAATATACGAATTATGACATGCGAATTCTTCAACATTCGAATTATATGATGCGAATTCTTCTAAAATCCTTCATTCTGCGAATTCTTTCAATTTTCATGCGAGTTCTTCAAGCTTCTTTGAGTTCTTCAATCTGATCATGTGAATTATGTGGATCCTGAATGTTTTTCCAACTTTTCTTCAAATTCAGCCTCAAAACTTCGAATTTTGAGATGAGATTTTGAGAGTAGATTCGAAAATGACTTTGAAGTACATTTGTAGTTGATGATCTTATCTAAAATCGACTCCAAAGCACACTTCGATTTCAACCACAGTAACAAACACTTTCAAACATAAAAATCTCAAATTCGATCAATTTGTCCAGAATTGATGAAATTAAACATAACTATTGATTCCATGAAGTTCATCTATAGTCTCATAATCAAATTAACATTAAAGAACAAACAATTAAGCACAAATTGGACAATTCGAAATTTTTTCATACGATGACTGTTCTATCAACCAATCTGATCTTGATCGTGCGTAGAAAAATCTGTATGCGGCTCTGATACCAATTGAGAAGTCCCTGGGATCAAAGATTGATTGAATAATTGAGATAAACAAGGAATTGGGATTGGAATCTGTAGATGTTTTATTCACTGAATGAAAACTACACTATAGAACACAAGAACTCGTATGATCTACATGGTTGAATGAAACTTACTTACAAACTACACATACAAACTCTATTTATACCAGCCCAACACCCTTGTTACATTTAAGCCCAAACCCATTACAAGACCCAATACAACACAATTGGATTACTTTACTAAACTTCCTAAATATAACATATTTATGTTCTAACAAATATATCACCCTAAATTTCCAGGTTTGGACTAAATGGAAGACAACTTGATGAACAGTTGGCCCTTCGCTAAATTTCCATAATATTCGTTTTAGACACTTTATAATATAGTGTATATATACATATATATATATATATATATATATATATCATTTAAAATCTTAACTACAAGTGTTTCTTGACAAAATTGCATGTCATTCCTTGCATCCACCTCACTTCAATGAGAAATCAGAACACGACTTTGAGTTTAAAACACCTATCAAATCTCAATAACATGCATAATTGATTACATATTAAGAGGTTCCACAAGACATAAACATGAAATAAACAATTGTACCTTGAATTTTCTTATAAATAAACCCTTTTATGTTCTGAAGATGGTCAATAAGTCGTCTAGGAGTAGCTACCAATAAATTTACTCCCTTCACAACATGCTCAAATTCTCATCTTCATGTTGCACTGCCAATAACCAGCCAAAGTTTATGAGTGTTACTTGAGGAGGTCCTTCGTGACTGCATATATGGGTACTGTAAAATTAATGTTGGGAACTGAAGAATTGCACAAGTACAACACAAGTAAAGTTAATGCTGCTAGAAGAAAATAGTTACTACTTCTAGTTAGTACTTCTGTGATTAATGCTGCTAGTTGCAGATTAGTGCTGCTCAACAAGTTTAGTACTGCTAGTTCAAAGTTAGTACTGCTTGAAGAGATTAATACTACTAAGCATGGTTAGTACTGCTGGAGTTAATACAGCTCAGAGTATTAATGTTGCTGAAGAATAAAGCTGCTTATGTGATAAAGAATTCGCATGGAAGGATGACAGCTGGATGGACTGAAGATATTCATGGAAGTTGGAGATAAAGATGGAAGTTTATATTGAAGATCTTTTTATGTTTAGTAATTATCTTTTATTCTTCAATATATGTATAGATTTGTTTAGAATAGCAAAGTAACTTTGGTGAGAACAATTAATTTTAATAATAAGTTTTTGTTCAAGAGAGAATCAACCTCAAGGCATAGTTCCTAATTCTAGAGAAGTAGAATTCGTCTTGAAAGAGTCTGTTCTTCAAGATTGAGGTTGAGTGTGTAATCTTGTGATTTTAATCATTCAATACAAGTTTACAAGTTGTTAATCATACTCACTGTTTGTTTACTGTTACATTGAATATCAAAGTGTTATTCCGCAACTTCTTTGATATTGTTTCTGAATATTCATAATTCTTGTTGAGAATTCGATCCTGACAAGTGGTATCAGAGCCAGTATTCTCAGAAACCTACATTCAAAATCACATCATCATGGCTAAAGGTTCAGAGTCTTCAAGCTCAGAAATTCCTACAGAGGTAACATCTAATCCTTGTTCTAAATCCTGTATTGAAACTGT
The DNA here is from genome assembly GCA_954870635.1 of Arctium minus. Taxonomy (NCBI): domain Eukaryota; kingdom Viridiplantae; phylum Streptophyta; class Magnoliopsida; order Asterales; family Asteraceae; genus Arctium; species Arctium minus. Next base: position 12,753,174 of record OX941082.1, read on the forward strand.
TAAAAGGTACAGGGATCACAACCAGACAATGAGTGATGACCTTAAAAGATTAGAGAGAGATATAAAAGACTATGCAAAAATTGTTGAGAGTTTTGAGGAACAGATTAAGAGTTTCCAAGCCAATGAACTCCAACACTCATATGACACCAACTACTGGAAGTGGGAGAAAGATCAATATGAGTTGAAGCTGAAACAGAAAGAAGAGGAGAATGAGAAGATAAAGAGTGAGTTTGAGAAAGCCAAGCTGGATATTGAGAAATTTTCAAATGCTTCAAAAGCAATGGACTCTTTGCTCCAAACTCAAATCCATGATAAACTTAGAAGAGGAATAGGCTATAATACCACACCACCACCATACAACAACAATTACATCCCTCCTATATCAGACTTGCTAGAGACCAAGAATAGGAAGGAATTGTCTGATGAAGCCACTAAGGTAGATCCATTAGACAAAGTGGTGGTTGAAACAGACTCTGAAGAAGAGTACTCTAATAATAAGAGTAAGGAGAACACTGTGAGTGGTGGGATTTCCCTAGAAAATCACATTATCACCAATGAGGGATGTGGAAAAACTTGGGTCAAATCTAAGGACATAGAGAAGACAGAGGGAAAGTCTGGTAAGGTCCATTACAAACAGACCACAGTTGTGAATCCTGTCCCTTGCAAACAGTGTACATGCAATAAATCTGAGCCCCAAAAACATGATAAACTAAGGGGAAATCAGAGAAATTGGAATAATCAGTGGGCACAAAAACAAGAGGTTGATCTGAGTAAAATCAATAGACCAAAACCTTGTTTTATCTGTGGAAAGCTTAATCATGTTGCCAAATACTGTTATTTCAATCCTATCAACCAAAGAGTTAATTTTCAAAGACAAACTCAAAACTCCTTTGGTTATAGGAAGCAAGGAAGGAATCAAATGGCTGAGAACAGAACACCTAAAAAGTCTCATGTTCAAAACAAGTTTGCTAAAACTAAGAAAAATACTTCAAATAAACAAAGGAGTAACTTAAAGACAAAGAAAGCAAACAACTTTGCTCAAGTTTGGGTTCCAATTGCAAAGAAACCTGTTAGTACTGCTATCCCAGATAGTACTGCTAACAAGAATAGTGCTGCTAACTTGATTAGTACTGCTAACCAAGTTAGTACTGCTAACAAGGCTAGTGCTGCTTCTAGTAGTAATGCAGCCAAGCCTATAATCTTGACAAAGTATTCCAGCCATGAGATTCCTAAACAACTCATCCAGACTAAACTTACTGATTATATTGATGAGAAAAGACAACCCAAGACCACTTTGGCTTGGGTTCCTTCCAAGACTAACTGATTTATCAAGTGTGCAAGGCAACCAAAAGCTCAAGAGGAAGAGCAGTTGGAATTCATATAGTGGTTGCTCTTGGCACACAACAGGTAACATGGACTGCCTTCAAATTCTTCAAGAGACTTGATGGAGGACATGTTGCATTTGATTCAGAGGGAAGTAATAATAAATGCTCAGGGCATGAGTTAAAAGATAAGTTGCCTTTGGAAAATTTCATTGAGCATGATACTACTAACCTGTGTGTTTAAGTGTTTCAGGTTGAAGTTTGTAATACTCCAGAGGGAGTAATGATCATGAAGGATCAAGAAGAAAAGGATCAGGGGATGAACAAAGTAGTAAAAAGTATGAGTAAAAGGATGGTGTCAAAAAGTTACCAAGTTTTCAGGCAAGAACACTCAAGTTCAATGGCATCCATGGCTTTCATTGACGAGCACAATGAAATCTCGATGCTCCAAAAGCCGAAACAAGCTGAAGGTTTTCACCAGATAGTCGACTTTCTGAAGTCCAGCCACATTGCCCATGCTCTCACTGTATCACCAACTATCTACATAGAGCATCAAAGGCAATTTTGGGCTAATGCCACCATTGTTACTGAAAATGGTGTGCAAATGATCAAGACAAGGGTGTGTGAAAAACCCTTAACAGTTACTGAAGAGGTGATATGCATCTGTCTACGTCTAGACGATGCTGCAGGTATAACCTCTATTCCTAATGAGGAATTATTCTCAACTCTTACAAGAATGGGGTACAGAGGCACATTGGGTGTGTTCAAGTTCTCAAAAGCTAAATTTTCACCCCAATGGCGTTTCTTTGTCCATACCCTTATGCATTGTATCTCTAAAAAGACTACTGGATGGAGTGAGTTCAATAGCACCATTGCTTATGCTTTGGTGTGCTTGGCCACTGCCAGAAAGTACAATTTTTCTCAAATGCTTTTTAATGATCTTGTCTCAAACCTGGGAAGTAAAAAGAGTTTTTATATGTACCCCAGGTTTGTACAAGAAGTAATAACCCATGAATTGACAGATATACCTCATTTTGATGGGGTATATGTACCAAAAATCCCCAAAGGTAAGGTATTTTCAAACATGAAAAGATCCCCTCTGGACTCGGAAGGAGTTGACACCCCATTGTTCTCTACAATGATGGTGGTGTCCCACACTGAAGAAGGTATGGCAGCAGGGTCAAGGCCCTCATTAGACCATCCCACTGCTAGCCAATCCCAACCTACCCACTCTATATCTATCCCACAGTCCCTACTTCATAAGCCCACTTCTCCAATTACCCAAACTTATACAAGGAAACAGGTAAAGAAGGCTCCTTCCCTTCTTGTACCATCACCCACTAAGCCTTCTAGCCCTCTAAGGGAGAATTCTCCCTTAGAGAATATCAATAGGGAAACCAAAGGGGTGTCTCCCAACCCCAAGGAGGTGCTCACTGAGGTGGAGGTTGAGCATATGGGTGCTAAGGCTGCCACTACTTCTGCTAGCTCAGAGGAGGTCAGTGGTAACATACATAAGACCTTCCCCATGGCAACTATGGGTGAGAAATCATCCAAAGGTCCCAGGTGCCAAGAAACCAAGGGGGTGGATAGTGCTTCTGCTAGGCAGAATACTTCCACTACAAAAAGATCCAATGATCCATCAAAAGAGGGTAACACTTCTGGTGAAGGTGAGGACAGATATAACTATTATGAATTGATGGAAACCATGGGAAACATCAACATGGATGTACTCAAACAGGGCAAAGATATAGAAGAACTTAAACTTGTAGTTCTGTCCCAACAAGTCCAGATTGCCAAGCTAAAGAAAATGGTGACAAGGTTATTGCAAAGGAAGAGGAGAAAGCAATTTGTTCTAAAGAAGAGGAACAATGCTCAAGATGCTTCCAACAAGGGGGAGAAGCAAACAAGGGTAACAGAAAAGGAAAGTTCATTTGAAAATAGAGTTGAAGTTGAGGGGGAGACTGAAGTTGAGGGGGAGACAGAGGATGTAATAGAGGCAGAAACTGAAGTTGCTCAAGCAGCAGAAACTGTTAATGTTGTTGAAACAGAAGAAACAGTAACAGGGCTCTCTGTAGAGGAACTGGAGATTGCAGAGACTTTGGTTAAAGCCAAGAATGACACTCCTAAGGCTAGTCAAAAGGCTAAGGGAGTGATCATTAATGAAGGAGGAGGCTCAAAGAAGAGAAAAGAAACAAGTCAAGCAACTTTGAAGGGAAAGGGAAAGGAAAAGATAATTGAAACTAAACTACCTTCAAAGAAAAAGACTCAGATTGAAATGGATGAGGAGATGGCAAAGCAGCTTCAAGAGCAAATGGAAAAGGAGGAACAAATTCAAACTAAAACAGATAGGGAATTTGCAAAGATAATGGCCAGAAAGCTAAATGCAAAATATCAAAAGAGTTTAAAAGAAGCAGCTGAGGCCAAGAAGTTACCTGTCAAAAGAATGCAAATTCAAAAGCAGAAAAGACAACCCTCCAAGACCTTTTTGGCCAATCAGGAAAGAAGAAGAATGATTAACTTCCTGAGAGGTGCAATTGGTGTCAAAGGGGAAATGTTTACCAATATGGCATACAGTCAGGTTGAGGATCTGTACAAGAAAGAGATGGCTAAGCTTCAAGGGGACTCCTCACAAAGGGAAGAGGCTGAAAGAAGAATGAAGGAAAGACATGATCTAAACATTCAGCAACCATTTCCTGAGGAAGTTACACCTACAAAAGAAAAGAAGGAAGAGCCTGAGTTTGTAAGTGTAGAGGCAAAATCAGCTAAAAGGGTGAAGACAACTGCTTCCAAAAGGCAGTCTAAAAGGACAAGGGTGGAAGAAGCTGAAAAGGAAGCAGAACCTTCAGTCACACCTTCAACAGAACCTGTGCAGAACCTAGAACAGTCCAAAGAGCAATCAGATGAGCATATGGGGCTGTATATGACTATAGTAAAACCTGTACAGGCTGTTCCAATCTCCATGAAGGCTCCAGAGATCATCTTTTGGGATATTCTAAGAGACAATGGAAAGGATTTCTTTAGACTCAAAAGAGAAGGTGGTGCATTTGAAGCATATTCAACATGGGGGAGAGTAATCAGAGGTTGTTCAAGAGCAGACATAGAGGAAATGTACAAAGTGGGAATAAAACTCTATGAGCCTGTGTTGAAAGGCACTGAAGAGAATCTTCTTAAAGTAGCAATGGAATACTTATGTATGATGTTTGATCCAGAGAAGGTGGTGCATAGGATTAAAGATCTTCATCATGAGTATGTGTTCAAAAAGATTGATAATTGGATACTCTTTGAAAACTGTGGTGTGTACATGATTACAATTGATAAATGTTATCATGAATACTACCTAGTTGAGAAAATATATGATCATAGCAAGCAGAAACTTGAAGGGATGCTGAAAGCTAAGCTAGTATGTACTAAGGATTCAGAAATGGCCAGAATTGTGGTGAGAAGAACTATCAATCAAAGTCTGGGCCTAGATCCAAATTTGGGCAACTGAATGTGAGGTGTTGAAAGCATCTTGAAGATCAGATCTGAAGAACTTGACTTCTCTTCCTAAAAGTCAAGTTAGGGGGAGATTGTTGGGAACTGAAGAATTGCACAAGTACAGCATAAGTAAAGTTAATGCTGCTAGAAGAAAATAGTTACTACTTCTAGTTAGTACTTCTGTGATTAATGCTGCTAGTTGCAGATTAGTGCTGCTCAACAAGTTTAGTACTGCTAGTTCAAAGTTAGTACTGCTTGAAGAGATTAATACTGCTAAGCATGGTTAGTACTGCTGGAGTTAATACTGCTCAGAGTATTAATGTTGCTGAAGAATAATGCTGCTTATGTGATAAAGAATTCGCATGGAAGGATGACAGCTGGATGGACTGAAGATATTCATGGAAGTTGGAGATAAAGATGGAAGTTTATATTGAAGATCTTTTTATGTTTAGTAATTATCTTTTATTCTTCAATATATGTATAGATTTGTTTAGAATAGCAAAGTAACTTTGGTGAGAACAATTAAATTTAATAATAAGTTTTTGTTCAAGAGAGAATCAACCTCAAGGCATAGTTCCTAATTCTAGAGAAGTAGAATTCGTCTTGAAAGAGTCTGTTCTTCAAGATTGAGGTTGAGTGTGTAATCTTGTGATTTTAATCATTCAATACAAGTTTACAAGTTGTTAATCATACTCACTGTTTGTTTACTGTTACATTGAATATCAAAGTGTTATTCCGCAACTTCTTTGATATTGTTTCTGAATATTCATAATTCTTGTTGAGAATTCGATCCTGACAATTAACATCTTAGAAGTTCATTGATTCAACTTTTTAAAACATCTTCACACTTCATCCCAAAATAAGTGTTCATCTTCTATTTTAGTTTGTCCCAAAATAAATGGCTACTTTCCAATTTTACTTTAATTATGAGATGAAGAAATATATTACACTCTCTATTATTATAAAGGTTAAAATTTTCATTTAGTTGATTAAAAAATATGTACTAATTACACATTCCTACAGTTGTGTGCCTCTTTCATTTATAGACATTATAGTGTTTCCACCCTGGATGCATGTTTAATATTACAAGAAAGGATGTTTGCCTTTGAGAAACCATGAAGCTACTATTAACTTAAATAATGCATCCACGCTTTGCACTTTGTTACTCTCAAAGATTTTTCATGATTTTTGAAACATTAATTATACTTCAATTATTTATGTTTAACTATATATTTGTTGTTGCCTTGCCTTCATGATCCAAAAAACATAAGACACAAAGAACGCGAGGTTTAATAAATAAATACCAGAGTATAACATATACCTGTATTGCAAGCTCCCTTCTTGAACAAATGACAACAACACCGGTCCCATTAGATTTCTATGGGCAAAGTGAGCATGAAATAAGAAAACAATTGTTGGTACAAGAAATGCTAGAATTTTCCCAAAACGTGTTCTTGCAGCTCCAGAAGTATCTTTTCCTTCCAAAAGTGGACGAATTGATTTGGCTTGGATATTCAATTGTAATATACAAGTTAAAGAAGACATTAGATGATAACAACAAACAATGACAACAAAATCCTTTCGTCCAAACTCCAATAATATTCTCTGTGGATGACAGGTATTATAACTACTCATATGGATAGAAGATTAGATTTGTGACCTCCTTAATTATAAGTTCAAAGTTTTGGGCTACCAATAACTTCCACCATGGTTTTAAGTTGATTGAAGGTTATTGGGCCAACATGTTGGTATTACATGTATAGAAGTAAAGTAATCATGCAATAAGACAAACACAATGAAAATTTTATTCTCCAAGAGAAAGAACAAAACTAACAATTATATACACATAGACAAGCATACATGGAAGCACGGAAGCACGTCTTCAAATTTTAAATGCAACTTTCAGCTACAAGTTGAATCATCAAAATCTACGATGTATAAACATGTAATTAAAAATGTACAAATTTTGTGGTTTCTCAAATGATTAGCCCCCACGAAAGAGTTGCATCAAATTTGTTAAATTGATACAAAAGGGGTCATAAGCAACTGTAAATGCTAACCTCTGAGCTTGAAGGTTGCTGGGAAGTAGCCTTAGGTATCCTCGTTTTCCATAAGCTACCACTAAAACTTGAAGATGATATAGAGCTCTGCATAATCTAAGTTTAAAAAGTCGGTTTCCAAATTAACAAAAACAGAAAGGAACCATCTCAATTTCAGAGTAACAATGGTGAATGATCACTTTTTTTTCTGGCAAAGAAGAAAACGAGCTCGAAAGAGGCTCGGATATTGGAATCGGAAAAGAGGCAAACAGAAGCTAGCGAGAGTTACACCGAGACTTAAGTCTCGGGATAAGTCTCACTGCTCATCCAACACCTACCGAGAGTTTCACCGAGAGTTAAGTCTCTCGGTACAAGTCTCGCTGCACACTGGATTATTTTGAGCTAATTGATTTCCTTCCTTATTTTAATTATTTTAAATTAGGATAATTATTGTTAGTTTTAATTATTTATTAGGATTATTATTTGGTTTCCTTTTTATTAATTATTTTATTACTTTTATTGTTGGTTTAGAATTAGAATTTTATTTTCATAGTTATCTTTTAAGTGGTGGAATGGTAAGTGTCGTGGGTTTGCATGGTTGTGGTTCTGAGATCGAGTCCTATGTGCAGCAGATAGTTTTTTTTTTAAACGGTTTCAAAACCGTTTAAAAATGTGACTTTTTCAAACGGTTCAAAAACCGTTTAAAAAAACCCCTGACTTTTTCAAACGGTTCCCTTTCAAACGGTTGTAAAACCGTTTAAAAATGTCCAAAACAACCGTTTAAAATACCTATTTATGTAGTAGTGGTTTAATGTTTTCTTTAATATTCAATTTAATATAGATCAATAAAATTAATTGTTCTAGAGTTTTATCTCTAATTTAAGAGTTTTCTCTTATTTTTCGTGTTCTATGATTGTAGATTCGATAGCAGTTTAGATTTAGACGCTTGTCAATCTCTTCCGTGTATTCCCCTTTAGTTCTGAAGTCCTATTTGCAATGCTCCCATCGCGGTTATCCAATGAAGAAGAAACATGTGAACGCAACCCTAAACTTTCTATAGTTATTAAAAGATCTGAGGGGCAAAATGAAGAAGAAGAGAATTTCCAATTTGAATCCTTTTTTGTTCGATCTTAAAGTTCTTATTCCTCTTGCCTTTTATCACCATTGTCGTTCAATTTTAGTAATGTAAGAATGTTCTCGAAGGATTTAACCAAATGCATAACTCTTTTGGATCCAGGTTTACGAATACTTTTCCTCTTTTCACCAAACGTCTCGACTACTTCATCTTCTTAAGATTTTGCTTTTGGTCATCTTCTTCAGGTTTTGGTTCCGGTAAATTTGTGTTTCCATTGGTTTTCTTCTCTTCCTCTTCCTATACTGCAACTTCATTCTCAGCTATGATAGGGTTCAAACTTGGATTCTTGAAGAACTCCTCTAGAGGAGCCCTAAGTATCTCATAAGCAACGCAGAAACACTATTCGAATTACCACCGACCTTACACTTAACAATGGATTCAAATTATGATTTCATATTTCTCTCTCTTCGAATTTTTCTATGCCACCACAAACTTCCTCTCAAATCGATCCTAAAGATGGGAACAAAGAAAATAGATTTGAGAGGGTCAAGAGATGGTGAGGGTAAAGAGGAGCATTAATAGTGATAGATTTGGAGATGTGGGAGGTTAACAACAAGAATTGAGGGGAGATATGGGAGGTTATGGCTATTAGAGTTGTACATCAAGCATCGTAGAATGCACCTTTGAATTTCATGTCAAAGGGAGTAGTGGGTTTAGGTCAATAACTAAAAAATAAGTAATTTAAACGGACATTAATATCGACTTTGATTCAACAGTGAATATATATATATATATATATATATATATATATATATATAGAGAGAGAGAGAGAGAGAGAGAGAGAGAGAGAGTCAAGTTTAGGGAAAACTGCAAATAAGTGAAAAACTGAGGAAATTTCTGGTAATCGTTCAGCTGGATGGTATACACATGTGCATACTAGTAATTTGTAACATGCACATGTGCATAATGCACACGTGCATAAAAACCAAAAACAACTTCAATTACTTGTATGCACATATGCATAACGTCCAGATGAACGACTATCAAGGTGTTTCTCAGTTTTTCATTTTCTTAGGTTTTCCCTGAACCCCCCCCCCCCATATATATATATATATATATATATATATATATATATATATATATATATATATATATATATATAGGGTCCTCTTCATTTGCTAACCACGACATTGGTGCTAACCGTGCTAACCAATTTTAGACCAATCAAAAGCTTCCTAGAGTTTATATCATTCACTCAATGCTATTAAATCTCAAAGGGTATTATTGGAATTTTACAATTTTCGTCCAATTAAATTTTTTCCATATTTTAAGGAGGTTTTTAATATTATAGTTATCTTAATATTAAATATAATATTTTTAAATTAAACTTGGTAATTTCCTAATTCACGCCACATCTATCCTAATTCACGCCACAATTATCTTGTTTCCATAGTTCAAAGATTTTTTTAAATTGGTAGTTATCTTCATTTTGGAATATAATAATTTATCGTTTCTAGCGTATTCAAAATGTATATATGCACATCAAAGCTTAATAATTTGAACAATGCACACATGCACAAAAAACAAAAACATTTTAAACATTAAGTTTGAAACTTAACATATAACCATATGCACAAATGCAATCTTAAAAGATGCACAAATGCATATATGCATTTTCTACTCTTAAAAGATGCACAAATGCATATATGCATTTTCTAGATTGCATACTCTTAGAACAAGGCACATATGTGCAGACCAAACATTTTAAACATAATTTATTAGATACTTAGTTTATGTCCACATTAGCAACTCTTAAAAGATGAACAAATGCATATATGCATTTTCTAGATTCCATACTCTTAGAACATGCACAAATGCATATCCACAATTCTTACACCATTTTCATATGCATATTCAAAATGCATATATGCACATCAATGCTTAATAACAGAAAACAAAAACATTTTAAACATTAATTTGAAACTTAACATATAACCATATGCACATATGCAATCTTAAAAGATGCACAAATGCATATATGGACATGTTACATATATGAATATACCATTTACATCGAACTGCATATATGCACAGGTTGCATATATGAATATACCATTTACACTTCTACATTGTTTCATGGTTGAAAATAAGCTACAAACAACAAATTTGGATACCGAAAATGGTGTTAAAAAGAATATAATCAAGAAATCATTTTTTTTTCTCAAGGGAATTGAAACAATCCTCCGATCTGGTTTTGCCCTTGTGGAGGATTTATCGCCGTGGAGTCACCCTTACCGGCTCCGCCATGTCTGTTCCGATCAGGTGCGAAAAGTTTAGCAAAACCCGAGAACCACGAATCTTATACGCAACTTGATCATAAGCCAACGCCGCATCCAGCGTCTCGTACGTCCCAAGCCACACCCTCGCGCCACGCTTCACCGGATCCCTTGTCTCCGCCGCATACTTCCCCCACGGCCGCCGCCGGAAGCCACGAAACTTCATAAACTCCTGTGGGCGCATGGTTCCCACATGGGTTTTCCACATCTTCTGTAATTAAACTCTCATGCTTTCAGCACCACCGAACTTCCTCCACCGGAAACCACCACTTGCCCTAGCGGTGCACCGCCGCTGCTGGTGGATCCGGTCGCCGGAAAAAGGTTGGAGGTTTGGGAATCGTAGAGAAGGTGGTGTTGGATTGAATCGAGAAATGAGAGATCGAATTCTAGGGATAATGATTCTAGGGGAAGAAATCCCTAAATGTTAGGGATTTTAGGAATTTAAAACGTGTTTCCGTAAATAAAGTTGGATTGTTATTTTACCAAATTAACCCTGTGCACTTGTGCATTGTTTTTAATCAATCCCAATGTATAATAATTAATTAAATGAAAATTCAATTAAATATGAGTCGTGGATCATCGCAATGGATGGTTGAGATTGGTTAGCACCAATGTCACGATTAGCAAATGAATGGACCTCTATATATATATATTGCTAGTCGTTATTTCAAAATCTTTGGAAGCATTATGATATATTGATATAGCCTTTTTCCTGATATTTGTTATCAATCGGTTTAATTAATGCAATAGTTGGTTCCTTCCAAATTCTTTATTGAAAATGTAATTTTCATTAACTTGTTTATGTGTACAAAGTTTACATATATAGAGCAACTCTTCCAAAATCGTATCTTGTTGTATAAAGACGCAATCAATACTGATTTAAGCTACACGAATATATGAGATTAGTTGTACAACTGTTACATATCATTTTCTTTGATACCCCCCCCCAACCATGACGAACAAATTTGGGCCATGAATAAATTATGTTGAGCGAAGGCTTCGTTAAGAGGTCAGTGTTGGAGATAAAACTCAAAACACAAAAAATTAGATACTTTTTTTTCCTTCAAACTTCAAACTATATTTCAAGCGGCTCTCTTTATAAACTTAATGTTCTTTGTTTTTCACTTGGTGATTACAAACTCAACAAAATCATTTATTTATACAATGAGAGGATCAATCTTAACCACATATCCATACCCCTATAATGAAGGAGACAATTTCTAATGCAAAGCTTATTAAATAAAATAACTTCAGACTTTCCATCACATTTTCTAGTAAATTCTCCATATCTTGGGTTGTCTTTATTTTGCATTAATATTGCAACATTATCATCCTCAAAGCTTGGAATTGTGTGGCAATTGTATTTTTCATGTGAAAATCACAACCCCAATCATGATGTAGCTTGTGGTATTTGTCACGACCCAAATCAAACCACAATGAACAGAAAATCGAACAACAAGGAGGACAACAGTGAACAAAAAAATCACAGAGGACAACAGAGAACAAAGCTTATGGTATTTGTTATAACAGCTTAAAATGGACATCAAAAAATCATAGAGGACAACAAAAAAACGAACCAAAAGGAGCAGCAAACTAAGGACAACAAAAAATCACAGAGGACAACATAAAACGAACCAAAAGGAGCAGCAAACTGAACCATATACAATCGAACCAAAAGAAGAAAAATATCGAACCAAAAGGAGCATAAAAATCAAACCAAAAGAAGCAAAAAATCGAACCAACAGTGAACGGAAAATCGACATACCGATTTGGAGATGGAGATCGATCAACTTGGAGATGGAGATGAGATCGATTTGAAGTCCTGATTTGGAATCGCACACTTTTGGAGAGGATTTGGAGATGGATGCAGCTTAGATGAGAAATAAGTGATAAGTTGATCTGAATTAATTATAATGAAAACAAACAAACGGTGTTAATTCGAGTACATCTGACCGAAAAAGTGATAAGTGGCTTTTAAGTTTTGATTTTTAAAAAATAAACAGCCCCCAAATCTGACTCTATAGTCCAGAGTTCCAAACTTGGTCAACTTTCAAGGTAACTTTAGAACCAGGGGCGAGGCATACTCATAGAGGAGGGGGTGCACGTGCCCCCACTCGATCGTTCTGTCGTAATGGAATTTTTTTACCGGTCACATCTGTGTACCCGCTTAATTTTGAAGTGTATTCTCATATGTTTTTAAAAAAGAACATAAAACAACGGTGTGAGTTTGGTGGAATGGTTGGGGCGCTACTTCTCTTTCTGTAGGTCATGGGTTTAAATCTTGTTGACAACAAATTCTAGGCTTTTACATTCTGATTTTTTTAACGACGAGAAAGAGAGCACTTTATTAAAACAAAGAAAGGGCCTAGAGAGACTAGGACACCAAGAGAACCAGAAATTAGAAGATACTCACCCACACATCTCTGGGCTTGTTACACCAAGAGTCCTGGCTTAAAGCCTGCCCCGATTTAGCTCTATTACAAAGCCATTGGAAGGAACAAAGTTGGACGTTTTTAACAATAAGACTACTCTTCAGCCCTTTATTTGAGTGCACTAGAGAGTTGCTATTTCTCTAGCTCACCCAAACGTACGCCATGATCACTACCTCCAGCACCTTTGCCTTTTGTTTGTTCAAAATTCACGAGCCAAACTCGACCAACAGCTCTTCAATCGTGCTAACAGCGAAAGGCAAATCCCCCCACCAGTTGACTAACACGAACCTCCTTACTCGACGATTTTTAGTTACTAAAAAGGCAAACAAATATACAATAATATAATTGAATTCAAAACCTACACTACAAAATAATAAAATCTTACCTAGGGGTGTTCATCCAAACCGCACAAACCGCCCACACCGATCGCAAAACGCGGTTTAGAACTTTCGCGGTGCGGTTTGCGGTTTGCATTTTTATCAAACCGCACTATGCGGTGCGGTTTGCGGTTTTGAGTTTTCAAACCGCGGTTCAAACCGCACCGCACCTTTTATATTATTTTTAAAATTCTAATTTTAAACATATATATATATATATATATAATAATTTAATTTAATATTTATATAATTGGGCTTGTGTTTTTAAATTTTAATTGTGGACTTTAAATATTTATAAGTCTTCTTAAAAGTTTAAGACCCAACAAATAGAGAAAAAAAATTGGTCATTGGCAATTGGGGGTCAAGATGAAGACGAAAGAAAAAGTTGGAGATGTCACTTTATCCGCTTATCGTATTGAAACAATTTATTTTTTTAGGCTATTTCTAGTTATGCATTTAAGAGTTTGATGTATTCAGACTCTTTATTTTTTTGTACTACGGTCACTAAATCATTGATTTTCTAATTTATTTTAAACTTATATTTTTTTGGATTGTACGCATAAAGTGCGATAGGGATAAACCGCACCGCGGCGCATTTTGCGGTGTGGTTTGAGGTATATGCGGTGCGGTTTGCGGTTTGGGAAAATGCTCAAACCGCACATGCGGTGCGGTTTTATCCCAAACCACACCAAACCGCACCGCGAACACCCCTCTTACCAATCAATTACAACTATTTTGTATTTCCCAATCTTGCTTTTGTTTCTTTTTTTAAATATTTTTTTTCCAATTTACCCATTAATCTTAAATTTTGTTTACCTCTTTCTAATGACAAAACATTTATATCCGAAATAATTTGAAAAGGAAAACAATTAATACTTTGCATGAGTTTTTATTTTTAATTTTTTTATAATTTAGTACTAAGGAAACCGAGATATTCCTTCGAAATCAACCAAAAGAGCCAAAAAAAGTCTTTCAAAAATCAATAAAAGAACTTAAAAATGATCTATTGAAATCAACCAAAAAATCCAAAAATTCTCTTGAAATAAAAAAAAAAAAACAAAAAAAATCCTCGAAAATCAACCAAAAAACTTAAAATATCCCGTGAAGACGGTATTTGGCTAAAAACACATCGAACGAATTTGCGGCATTTGATCCAATTTAAAGGTGCACCTGCTCGGAAAAAATCCTGGATCCGCCACTGTTCAGAACTCTGATAAGAAGGAACGCTACCGAGGCTTATACTTAGGTAATTTTCACTAAGTTCGACTCTTCATAAATTCCAAAAACCGCCAAGGGCCAACATTTGTGAGTGTGCACTCCGCACCTCCTAACTCACGTATGTTTTTCTTATCACTTTAATCGATCTCAAGTGAATCGCAATTACACCAACATGATGATGACACTAAAATTACCAACAACTGTTCCAAAATTACAGTTTCTTGTATAATACATAATCAAAATTGGTCTTAGATTTAAGTTATACAAATACATGAAATTAGTTGTACAACTGTTGCACGTCATTTTCTTTAATAATCTATTAAATCATTTAGACACTTGAAATTTATATTTTTAGTCGCTTGGTTTATGCAGGCAACTAGGTGCTTTATTGAATGTGAATATGGAGATCCCTTCGATGTAAATGGCCCATCAAACTTGCTGAATTTTTCAAAAAGTTTGGTAAGTGGTCAGATGAAGTTAGGATGAAAGCCCATACTACAATAAGAAAAATGGACCCTTCTGCGTTGCAAGTCCATTGTCCATTTGAGTAGCTTGAAAGCATGCTCAAACCGTTTTTATTCAAGGGTCGTTTGAAGGATTTAATCCCACGTTTTGAAAGCTAATTTGTACTAATTATATATATCATGTTCATTGTTCTGTCCTGGTTTTGAAAATAGGGTTTGGCATCCCTTGCATAGATTGTATTTGTTCAAGATCATTCACTGTGGTTGTTCTTGATTTTGGTAGTTCTTTTTGCTGTTATGAAAACGTGTACATTAGTGATCACAATTGAGTCGCAACAATGCAACCAAATAACAATTCTAGTCGGGCCGAATAACAACTATATAGTGCTCACAAAACTGATCAAATTTGAACAAATAAATGCAATATGATAAACTGATAAAGTATTCTAAGCAAGCATCCAATCTACAAACAATAATATATGGCAGCCAACAAACACATGCATCAACTTAAAGGTAAAAGAGAGACTAGGAAACATTGAGATTTACATGGAAACCCAAAATGGGAAGGAGATAAAGTCTATTTATGTTTGGGAGTATCTTGAGAGAGTTTATATTGAAAGAATAAAAAATAGAAGCCCTAGAAATCCAATAAAACCCGTCTCTGCTCGTGACACCTTGGAAGCGAACTTGAGCTCAATCTCGCACACTTTGAGCATCAATTGTTTCTGATTGATTGCAACGCGATTACAATCTATTCCTTTTATAGTATGGTAGAAAAATCAATTTTGATACAAATTTAAAAAAATGTAGTCATTCACTCATTTGACAATCATCAGTAGTCTTAATGTCCCTTTTTTATTTGTTTCTGAAAGATACAATATTTCTAAAAGTAAAAATAGAAGCAATAATTTTAAAGAACAAGATATAAAAAGGGTAGAAATCTAGTTGGAATAGCAGCAATAAACAATTACAGGTAAATTGGACTACTTCTAATTAACTATGCATCAAATCCATCTAATATCATCAATTCTCTTTCCGTTAATTACTTTCTGGATTTATTTGACACATAAACAAGTTGAAATCAAGGCTAATGAATTAGTGAGATTTGCTCATCCTCAAGGCTAAATAAGCCAGAAGCCTGTACCCAACCAACATTACACCCAAAGCGGCCACATCCCACCATACGTGACCGATACCCAGATACTTGATCCCTGGAAAATCTACAACCCTACACTGAACACCTATCCCACACTCATAAACCTCATTTTTGCTGTATTGTACTTCCACTAACAGCTTAAAACAATAATGGCTAAATGAGATGTATTTCAACCAACTGATGAATGGTGGAATTTGTTGAATATAGTAACCACCGGCAAGTAAAAACACTAGCATGATCACTGATGATAAGGTGGTTGCTTGTTTTAGGTCCATAAGTATGGCTCCCAGGGCTAGTCCAAGTCCTTGTGAGACGAGCACGTTGAAAAGAATGATTAGAACAGTTAGCACGAACGTGATGAGTGAAGGTTTGAGGCCACCCATCCAATAGGTAATGGTTACATAGACTGTCGGGAGAATTAGTTCCATCGGCAAGTCCCCTGCCATTCTAGCAAAGTAATAAGAGGAGAGTCGGTACATTGCAGAAGACCGTTCTCTTGTTAGCATCGGACGCTCTTGAGGGAATGTGAATATGGCATTGGATAGAGGGTAAAACCCCCAAAATATTGAAAAGAAGAAGAGAAGTCCCACCTGCATATCATATATATT
Source organism: Arctium minus (assembly GCA_954870635.1). Taxonomy (NCBI): domain Eukaryota; kingdom Viridiplantae; phylum Streptophyta; class Magnoliopsida; order Asterales; family Asteraceae; genus Arctium; species Arctium minus. The sequence continues at coordinate 12,769,678 of OX941082.1, forward strand.
CTATCAGTAACTAATTATGTCAAGATCAATATAAAGTACTAATATTGATATAGAGAGGGAGGTAAAACCTCAAAAAAATGGAAAACTGAGGAACACTCTGCCTTTGATCTGGACGGTATGCACTTGTGCATATAAGTAAATTTAGTTGTTTTTATGCACGTGTGCATTATGCACTTGTGCATTATGCACGTGTGCATTATGCACGTGTGCATATGCACGTGTGCATTATGCACGTGTGCATTATGCACTTGTGCATATGCACGTGTGCATGTTACAAATTACTTGTATACACAAATGCATACCGTCCAGATAAAGGGCTATCAGGGTGTTCCTCAGTTTTCCTTTTTTTGAGGTTTTCTCTAAACCTGACCCTATTTAAATATTGGGATGATTTAAGCATTAAACTGAAACGATCTAAGCATATATATTAATTTTCATCATAAAGATCAAGTCCAAAAAAGTATACTTTAGATAAAGAAACCACACTTGGAAACCCATTCATGTAGCGATTTCTTTTAGGGTGTTGAGAACTTGTTAGTTAATTAAAAGTTCATGAAACATGTATGAACCATTATTTACAACCCCTTGAATTTCAACTAAAATTGACACTTATTAAGTGATAGAGGTCATAGTACGTATAGATATCATCGATCCACGATTAATCTTCAAATTTAAACCAAGTTTCAGAGATGTTTGAGAATGAGAGGTATAAAACAATAAAGGACAATCGTGGTACCTGATCTTGCAAGTGTGATGTATCAGAATGCCACCACAGAAGACCTGATAAGATTGACACGGACATCACTTGGAAGATTCGTAAACCTGAGTACGATTCGTGCCTCCTCTCTCTCAGACCTCTTTTGAACAACACTTTAAATTGCGTCCACCAACTAGTGGTCCATATGTTGTCACAACCTGCAATTGCACACCACTTATATATTTATCTTTGCACCAAACTATTTTTTCCTTTACAAGCATAAGTTTTTAAGATCACAATGACAAATCTTTTTATTATACTTTTCAACGCTTAACCACCTTCATGGCCTTAATCTTGTGAGAAAATTAAATGAATATTGAAAAGAAGATGTTGGTTTTAACTTACATCTTGAAGATTTTGGTCCTCTAATAGCACAAGTCGTGTCATGGATATTTCTATGGATGTCGTCCTTAATGATCGGGTGAAGGGTTTTCTTGTAAGAAGATATTAGAAACTGTTTCACTGAGTTGCGATCTTCCGATCTACCTTGATTAAATTGTTGATGATCATCTGGGTTTGTAGAAGGAGCCACACCTGTATAGCAAGATAAAAAAAAAATTATTAGATTTTTCTTTATGTTTTAATGAATGTTATAAATGAACAAGCCAAAGGACATACGTTTTTTATATAATTATATTCCATAATAAAAAATTACAATAAAGTCAGAAAGAAAAAAAAAAGATCTTCCAACAAAGGTATGGAATCCAATAGGTGAATTACATCCATACCCCCTCCTATAGGGGGTATGTGAGTGAGATAGAAGGGGGTATGTGAGTGAGATAGATGAGGTATGGGGGTTTTGTGAGTGAGGAGGGATAAGGATAGCAACATCCATCTAATAATATTTCCCACAATTAACCAATCATCCTCATCATTTTGTTAAATATTAAGAATATTTGAAATATTTTGTGCATCGTTAATTATGCGTTAATGTTGTTTATTTACTTTGAAGTTAATGAAGATAATTAGGGTTAAATAGAAACTTTATGGCGAAAAATTACATAAATAGCAAAATAAACATTTGGAAGTTGCTACAAATTAAACCAAAATAAATGCATCCGTGTTAGTCTTGAGTTTGAATCATAATAAATTAGAAAATATTCGTATACAATAATTATCAAATAGAGTAAAGTTTTAAAGAGTAAAGTTTCTAATGATAAAATGTAGAAGGTAAAAAAATACAATAAATATATCTCAAAGAGTAAAGTTTCAAGAATCAGAAAAGCTTGAAGATTTTTAAACATTAAAGTTAAATAATTAAGGGGTACGGGCACCAAACAATTATTTAGTGAATTAATATCATAGTTTTACAATTGATTAGCATTTGCGCCATTAACTAATATTTACTTTTGGTTTCAATAAAAAATAATACAAGAACAAAACATTGGCGTACCATTGGCAAGATCAAGCAGAAAATCAGCAGGATTCATCAAGTTAAACCCTGGCACATACCCAATGGAGGCAAGATACTCCATAACCCGACCAGCCTGTCCGCTGTATATCGGGCAGCCATCAGATAACACCACGACCTTATCAAACATCCAATACAACCTACTCGATGGTTGATGGATCGTGGTGACCACACTCCTCCCTCCACGGGCCAACCCTTTCAATGTGGCCATTAGCCGTAGAGCCGTGGTGGAGTCCAGACCGGATGTGGGCTCATCCAAAAGCAAAAGGCTGGGGTTCACCAACATCTCCTGTCCAATACTAACCCGCTTTCTCTCCCCACCCGAAACCCCACGAATAAGTGGCCCTCCCACGATGCTATTACGGCACTTACTTAGCCCAAGTTCCACTATGATCAACTCAGCTTGCTCTACTTTCTCTTCTAGGGTCAAATTCTTGGGCAACCTCAACAACGCGGCGTAGGTTAAAGTTTCTAAAACCGTTAGGTGTGGATATAATACATCATCTTGTGTTACGAATCCAATTTTTCTTTTCACGGAGCTGGAGAAGGGCCGGCCGCTGTACGTTATGCTGCCCGAAGTCTTTCCGGGCAGTCTACCACCAAGGGCAGTTAGTAAGGTCGTTTTTCCACTGCCCGATGGTCCGAGCATGGCTAGTAATTCCCCTGGTCGGACTACTCCACTGACTCCATTGAGAAGGATCCGAGTTCTCTTTGATTCAGATGAAGTAAAACAATGGTCTTCTCCAGATTGCAAGTTAATAGTGTAAGCCAAATCCTCAAACTACAAAGTCACAAACCAAAAGCTTATTAATTATTTGACCAAAAGTTTCCTTCTTAACCACAAGGTTTGTGGCATAATAGTTGAGGTCCTGGAAATGTGGTGGAATATCTCATCTGTCCAGAGTTCAATTACAAGCATATAGAACAATTGTGGCTACTGAGTTTATCATGACTGATTTCTTAAGTCAAAATTTATCGGGATTAGTCTAGGCATAGCCTGAGACACCCTTAAAAAAGTTTCCATCTTCCTATGCAAATTTTCCAACTTTAAAAATCATCATTAATTACATCAATTATTAGTAAAACTTAAGGAAGTAATTAGCAGAAAATTGTGACTATTAATTTTGCTAGTACACATTAATAAATGTGTTTGTTCACAGTACCTTGAGTGTAATCGGGCGTAAAGATTCGCGTAAAAAGGGCAGCTGTGATGGTGTAGATTGATTTTGATTTGCAAGTGATCCAGATTCGAGGGTAGGGTCCATGTTCTTAGTCGTCGATGGCTCGGCATGAACTGCGGATTTGTCCATAATTATTCTTGTGTTAACATGAGATCTAGTAGCAACTGGACTGTCTGTAACACCAGAAACACTGGGCTCAAGCTCGAGAAGTGCAGGCATGTTAATATACAAATAGAAGAGAGGAGAAGAGAAGAGAAATGTTATGTGAAAATGGGATTAGAGCATGAGAAAGGTAAATATCACATGCAGGAAAAAGGAAAAATGGGGGAGCATTTAAAGGAAAAAAAGAGAGAAAAAAAGTGACAAGGATGAGTCATCAGATGGCTACAGGAGTCTAAGGCCAGGGGTGATGCATCATAATTTCTTTACTTTAATTTCACTCAGAGCAACTCTAATAACAACCTAAAAAAACATATCATTTTTATGTTTTTAACATAAAAACATGAAAAACACATTATATTATGTTATAGTAATAATAATAAACTATTTATTACTATTATACTATTTTAAAATAATTATTAAATTCAATAAATTATTTCAATAAAAACTTATTTGTTTAGTTTTAATATAAGTTATGTTATGAAAATTATAAACATAAACCTTAATAAATATTATATTACTAAAGCACATTTTTAGTTCTTTTTTAGTTGTGGTCAGGAAAATCCAGGAATTGAAATTATGAATTTAGATTCAACATTCTTCGCATTCTCTTTTTTTTTTTTTTTTGAATAACCACCGAAAGGTTGAGGGAAATTCCTTCCTTAAGTATTTTTTATGTTTTTTCTCTAACATGCTAATAAGTACTTCTTAATTAATTGTAAATATAGTCATTAAACTGATCAATTCCGTTCACCGAATATATCAAAAGTTTTTTTTTTTTTTTTCTTTCTTTCTTTTGATCAATCAAAGTTTGTTGTATTTTTGCAACCCAAAAGAGATATCATGCAAACATTAACTAACAACTCAAACCAGGAATCTCTACAATTTTTTGAATCGTTTAAAATATTCTATATACATTTTAGTTAGTTAAGTCATATAAATTGTTTGATTTTAGGTTTATTATCATTTCATGTTACTAAATACTAAGGACTGTGTTACTAAATAGAATTATGATCTTATGCATCAAATCTTTCTAAGATATTATAATTAAACGGTCGTGTTATATAATTGTTTATTTTTACGTAGTACCAAATCATATCATATTTAAGATTGCGAATTGAATGTATACTTGGGACACATCCAGTTGAATTTTAAGTTGTTAATTAAATAGCAGTTTAACTATTTATTTAAAGATGAGAATTGAATGGATGCAGTTTTATGGAGAAAAAAGTACTCTATAATTAAAAGCATCATTGGTTTCCAAAGTTTCCAATGAAATTTGGTTTCCAAAGTTTCTAATGAAATTTGATTTCCAATTGAAACTGAAACTACACCTATATATATATATATATATGCATTACCTCCTTCCTCTTTTTCCCACTCGTTATAAAGCAGAGATGCTAATATACTTTGTCTCTCTTTTCTCTTCATGGTTGCGTGGATGGAGAGGGGGAGAGAGATTAAATGGGACATTTTCAAAAATTGCGTTTCACCCTACAGACACCTATCATCCCAATTACTTATTATATTTTAAAACATCCTCTCTCATTTTATCGTGTGCGATTCTAAAATATTAAACGTACATGTTATATAAATAATTTAAGAAATAATTGAAATTTTAACATAAATTACATGAACATTTCTGTCAAACTTTGTGTGTATGTATGTATGTATCTATATATATATATGATACATATGATTTCCAAAACAATGGTATATGGATTCATTTCCACATCTTCTTTTGTGTGTATTTTTGTATTACTTAATTGACGGAGTGGTAGGATGGTAGGGGCAACAGGTGGTTTCACCATCGTTTTCCAAATCATCTTTATTTATTTTTGCTTGCATACCTTTTACTTTCGGCACATATATATATATATATATATATATAAGTTTTGTCTCATCACCACCTACCATATCCATGCATCGTTTGTTGCGTTCTCCTTAATTGGAGCATGAATTCCTACTATATATAGTTTTTATATATGGTGTTGAGAAACAAAGCGTTATCAAATGGTTCGATTTTTATCTATTGGTTTCCAATGTATTCGATTTAAAGTTTATAAATTCCAGTCTCATAAATTTTTCTCTAACTATATGTGTGTATATATATATATACACACATACGTACGTATCTACATCATTTTTTTTTTGTTTAATTCACACAATGCAATATATTTCTAATCGTTTCGAAATTAATTTGAGATAAGGATTTGGTCCATGCATTTTGCTAGTTCTGAAACCAATGGCCAATTCAACACTTAGACGACTATTATATATGTATATAAAATTTATTTGGACAAAAAGTTAATTACTAGTACCACACAGAACTCGTATCCAAGGACAATAATTAGAGGAGGCAAATCATTCCTCTTGTTCATGTCTTACATGATTAGGGAATATGATCATATCTTTTTGATGTCAATCAAGCATCTATATATCTCTTGATTAAATTCTCTTACATTACAACTATATATGGAGATTATATACTATTACGCATAACTATTGATGATCTTATTCACATATTTGTCGTTTTTGTATATATAAGTTTGATGGCATAATCACAACACAACATGCATTATTATCTTGTTTGGTGTAGGGTAGAGGTCCAATTAATATTCACCACAAAATAACAATTAAAGCAACGATGGGCTAAATTTTCCTAAAAAGAAAACCAACTAATATATAGTTTATGTATTGTGGGCATGAGCCAGCTTTGGTTTGGCCGATTCATGAAGCGCCAAGTGTCGTCTTTCTTTTTCTGGTTCTTGAAGCTTTTTACGTAAGGAGCCTTGCTTTAATTTCCAACATTACCACCTTTTCTCCATCTTTCTCTCTCTACCCTTTTTTCTTCTTTCCCCTATAAAATATCTATTCCTTCATCATGTTCTCTCGTGATTCGATTAAAATGCCATTTACTTTTGCAATTTTGGTTTGTCATGACACATGTCAGCAAGGCCTCATTCATGTTTCCACGAGATGAAATTTGACAAGGATATATATGCCCAAAAGTATGTATATATCTACTATATATTCAACTAAAAAGGGGATTGTGTTTTTTTTTTCCTTTCAGAGAAACACGTTTTTGCATCTTTAACCGTTGGTTGCTTTGCAATCTTTTTGATGCAATAGTAAACTCAGCTTAATATCATTTTCCTTGCTGTTAACGTTTCCCTCAAAGGTGTATCTAAACAAACAACTCATAGAACTCCTAATGAAATAAGGAAACAAACCCTAATGTAAAAAAAAAAACTAAACCAAATCAAAGACTATCAGATTCGAGTTTATCTTATGGTCCTATGAATCCGACCATTAATATTACCATTGTTGTATTTGCTCCTTATGTTTTTTCTTGAAGTATCTTGAGAAGTAAGCAGGATCCATTTGTAAACCTGGATTGGCTATATGGGAATATTAACTAATGAGAAGTTCTATCACAAAACCAACCATAAAAAAAACGAGGATCAATTTATTTCAATCATGCTCTATCGACTTAAGCTTAAGTGAATTGAAGTGGTGTTGGGAAATATGGGTTTGTGGTTAAATAATACTTGGATAAAATCATGGATCGTGAATTAGAAATCACTTTGTAAGTAATATATTTCGACCCGTTAATGCCTTGAGTTACACGAAATCAGTATTCGGATATAATCCAGAATTTTCATACACGAAATAAGACACTGATTTCATATATATATATATATATATATATATATATATATATATATATATATATATATATATATATAGGGGGTCATTCAAGGGAGAACTCGGTTATCTGTGGTAACCGTGAGATCCAATCTTAACCACAAATCTGGAGATAAATTAGGAAATCTATAAATTTGGTAATTTTAATTAAAATTTTAATTAAAGGTATTTTAGGTATTTTAATGATCTCTATCTTCTCTCCTCTCTCCAACAAATATTATTCTGACGAATACATGATACACATTGTGATACACTTTATAAACATCGAAAATACGTGATGCACACTGTGATACACTTTGTAAAGATCGAAAATACATGATAGCACACTATGATACCATTTTGTAAATATCGAAAATACGTGATAGCACACCGTGATACACTTTGTAAAGATCGAAAAAACATCGAAAATAAGTGATGCACATTGTGATACACTTTGTAAATATCAAAAATACATGATAATACAATATGATACCCCTTTGTACACATCGAAAAAACATAAAAATACATGATAGCACAGTGTGATACCCTTTTGTAAAAGGAAATGAGAAAATTTAGGAATTAGGTTATATGGTAGAGAGAGAAAGAGATGATATATAAGAGAAAATGAGAGATTTTATGAATTTAACAAATTTAATAAAATATCATTTTCTATTTATTTAAAATTAATATTAATAATTCTAAATGTGTGGTTCATATTGGATCTCACGGTTATCACAAACGACCTAGTTCTTATTTGATTAGGCCTATATATATATATATATATATATATATATATATATATATATATATTCATTAGATCACGTTTGTTGTATTTATATGAGATATCACAGTTGCGGACGATTAACGGTTATAACCGATATGGATACGATTGAAAAGCAATTACAATCGAATCAGACTTCTAAGTCTAACTCTACAGAGCCGAAGTCTAAGTGCACATAACTCTGGTGTTGGTTCTCTATATGTATTTTACTAATACATATAATATTACAATGTATGTAATAAACTACAAAATCAACAAATGATTAGTAATAACACGAATACAAAAGAAACTTGACGAATCAACTGATAATAAATACAAACGACAAAACCGAAGATGATTTAACGAAGTTGAGGCTCGTGTGTAACAAGATTCCCTTAAATAGATTCGCCATCTGTTCCCAGGGTACAACAGTGTGAGCAGAAGTACTGCCGGAGGTGAACACTTGCCTGAAAAGTCGCCGAAAATCTGTGTATGCAGAAGCTTTCAGAGAGATATCAGTTTTTGGTATTTGGTGTGTCTTTTTTGGAATGCAACATGTCCCTCCATTTTATATTGAAAATCGAAACCGCCACACTTAATATTTTAATTAATTGGTAATTAAAATATTAATTTTCGTATTCAATATATTTGATTCGGGAGTTACGGAATAAACTGAAACAGAGTCCAACCGCACGGGTTCACTGGCGCCTCAACCCGCGCGGGCCACTGTTTCGAAAACATTCCAGTGCTCGGCGCTAGTGGCTGCGCGGGTCTATCCGTGCGGTACATTGTTCGGGTTCACATTCCAGTACTTGGAGCGGTTAGCTGTGCGAGTTCATCCGCGCCATAAGTCACGCAAGCCACTGCATCAAAACAAAAAAATTCGCAAAAACCACACTGCGCGAGCACAAGATTTCGAAGCGGCATTCGTGTCCGCAGGTCGCGCCCACGCACAAGTTCGTTGATTTTAGCTTATGAAAATCTCAATCGGCACCCCCCTGCGCGCGGGTAGGTGTTAGAGTAAAACCAATCAAAGAGCTTGCAAGCCCTTCCCACATTCATGGTTATAAGCCACAAATTGTTTACTCCTCCTTCCTATGTGGGACACAATCCCATACCCACTTGGTTTCCACCAAATTCATTCCAAACACCCAACTTTGAGCATCGATATCTCATTCACACATATTCCGTTTTAGACACATAATATATCGTTTCGAAGCTCTCATATAGGAGAACACAAACCCACGAAGAGTTAGATATATACAATACATATTCATGTATTTAATTGTGTCCAAAGTTAGTAAAAACCCATATTTTTACTAAATTTTCCAACTATCCCCCACATGAATGGAGATCGATCTTTGCATTCGAAATTTCCCTACAAAATTTCAATGGTCGAATCCTGCATAGGATAGGTAGGTGTTACCCTTTGAACCTTCCCTTGTGAAACACACTTAGTCTCATAGCTATCAGTAGACTCGATGTCTTTGAACTGAACTGCCATTTATGTAGACGATAATACATTTCACATAGAACTCTTCCTAACAAGGTCATATCCTCATAGTCGTGTTCGTTATGGTCATGAACACTAGCCTGGTTCAGCGAGAGCTGTCAAGAATTGAGCCCCCACAATTCCCTTCGAAGCGACCCCACTTCTCTCTCACATAGGTGATCTTCAATAATCATTAAAAGCCATATGTTTAGCCTCATTGTCACTGATTCCAGAATTGGACTAGAAAGTTTATTAACTCCCCCACAGTAACCTCCCTTATTCATACAACTAGGTTGTCCTTTTGAATCCAGATATTGGGATCTCCAGTCTTCTGGGTAAGATTTCCTTTGCATGAATTACTCATTCAAGGACTTTAGTCCCATTCCTATCGACGACTTATAAACCAAATCTCAACTTAGGCCTTTCGTAAGCGGATCTGCAATGTTATCCTTAATTTGACTTCACATAGTCAATTGTGATAACTCCAGTAAAGAGTAATTGTCGAATCGTATTATGTCTACGTCTAATATGTCTAGATTTCCCATTATACATTGTACTTTGAGCTCTACCAATTGCCGATTGGCTATCACAATGTATACATATGGCCGTTACCGGCTTAAGCCATCTGGGAATATCTTCCATGAACTGACGTAGCCACTCTGCCTCTTCATCACATTTATCCAAGGCAATAAATTCATATTCTATCGTGGATCTAGCTCTAACGGTTTGCTTGGATGATTTCCAAGATATAGCCGCATCTCCAAGTGTAAACACATATCCACTTTTAAATCTGGAATCCTTTATATCAGATATCCAATTTGCATCACTATATCCTTCGATCACCATTGGATATTTTCCATAATGCAGTCCATAGTCACGTGTGTATCTTAAATATCTTAACAATCTAGTAACACTCTTCCAGTATTCTAAATTGGGATTACTAGTATACCTACTTAGCCTGCTCACTGCATATGCTAAGTCGGGTCTAGTACAACTCATAAGATACATCACACTGCCAATTATTCTTGAGTATTCCACTTGTGCAACACCTTCCCCTCTATTCTTAGATAGATGTTGACTAGTGTCAATTGGAGTTCTAGCTATACTAGTATCTCCTTTATTGAATTTCTCAATAATCTTGTCCACGTAATGTGTTTGATTTAATACCAGACCATTTTGGGTTCTTGTGATCTTGACCCTAAGAATCACATCCGCTAAACCCAAATCTTTCATGTCAAACTTAGATTTCAACATATCCTTCGTGGATCTTATCATTTTGTCATCACTGCCGATGATAAGCATATCATCAACATATAAACATAAGATGACATATCCATGAGTGGTGTCTTTCATATAGACACACTTATCACACTCATTTATCTTAAAACCGCTTTCTAACATGGCTTGATCAAACTTTTGATGCCATTGCTTTGGAGCTTGCTTTAGGCCATACAAGGATTTAATCAATTTACAAACCTTGTTCTCTTGTCCCGGGGCAACGAATCCCTCAGACTGCTCCATATAGATTTCTTCTTCTAAATCTCCGTTTATAAAAGCAGTTTTCACATCCATTTGGTGAATTTGCAGATTTCTAATGGCTGCAATAGCTAACACCAATCTAATGGATGTTATTCTTGTCACAGGCGAGTAAGTATCAAAATAATCTAGACCTTCTTTTTGTCTATATCCTTTGATCACTAGTCTTGCCTTGTATTTGTCAATACAACCATCATCTTTCATCTTTTGTTTAAAGATCCAACGGTAACCTAGTGGCTTACAACCCGGAGGTAGGTCCACTAGTTCCCATGTATGGTTTTGTAAGATAGATTCTATCTCACTCTTAATGGATTCTTTCCATTGAGGCCCCTCCGAAGACGTAACCACCTCACGATAAGTTTTGGATTCACTTTCCACCACGTAGGTGAGAAAATCGGGACCAAACAATTTTTCAACCCGAGCCCGTTTACTTCTTCTAGGTTTCACTTCTTCTTCCTCAGATAGAACTTGTTCATCCTCTCGAACAATTTCTTTATCTTTAGAAGATGAGGCTTCCTTGTTCAAACAAGGAAACACATCTTCGAAGAATAAAGCATTTCTTGACTCCATAATTGTATTCTTGTGTATCTCGGGATTTTTAGATTCATACTCAAGAAACCGATAAGCACTACTATTTTGTGCATATCGAATGAATACACAATCCACTGTTTTAGGTCCTAACTTATGTACCTTAGGCGTAGGTACAACCATTTTAGCTAGGCACCCCCACACTCGTAAATACTTGTAAGATGGTTTTCTACCCATCCAAAGTTCATACGGTGTTTCATCTTGTTTCTTGCGGGGTATCTTATTCAAAAGATAATTAGCTGACAAAATAGCTTCCCCCCACATGTTCTGACTTAAGCCAGAACTAATCAACATGGCACTCACCATCTCTTTCAAGGTGCGATTCTTTCTCTCAGCAATACCGTTTTGTTGAGGTGAGTATGGTGCTTTGAATTCATGTCAAATTCCATTCTTAGAACAAAATTCAGCAAACGGTGAAACATATTCACCTCCCCTATCGCTTCTAACGACCTTGATTTTCTTGTTAAGTTGATTTTCAACTTCATTTTTATACAAGACAAACTTGTCTATTGCTTCATCTTTACTCTTAAGTAAATATACGTAGCAATATTTTGTTTTATCATCGATAAACATGATAAAATATTTATTCCCACCTCTAGTAGGAACCGATTTTAAATCACACACGTCAGTGTGAATTAAATCAAGGGTTCGGTTTTCCTTTCAATCGATTGGAAATATGTTCTAGTAAGTTTGGCTTCTACACATGTGGGGCACTTGTGATTTGAGTCAATTTCAAATTTATGTATGAAGTTTAGCTTAATTAAACGTTGAATAGAATTAAAGTTTACATGTCCTAAACGGCCATGCCAAACATTTGAAAACTCAAGCATATAAGCAGAACTAGTACATGTTTTATTCATTCCATTAACAACAATTACATTCAACTTGAACATGTCATTCAAGGCATATCCTTCACCCACATGCATACCATTTTTGGAAAAAAAAAATTCGTCCGACTCAAACACTAGTTTGAAACCAAACTTGTTTAACAACCAACCCGAAACGAGGTTCTTCCGAAGCTCCGGGACATACAAAACATCCTTCAGCTTGAGCTCTTTCCCGGAGGTCATCTTCAAAATGACATCTCCAACACCCTTAACATCGACGGTGGCGGCATTTCCCCATAAAGAGCTTTTGTCCATCATCAACATCCTTGTAGGTGTTGAAGTTTCTCTTATCATGAGACACATGACGGGTCGCTCCGGTATCAATTCACCATTCTCTAGAGTTTACACCATACACATTCACCTCCGAGACCATGGTCGTGAGATCCGTGATCATTGCCACCACATACTCGGTCACCATCGTGGAAAACAAATTTCACGTGAACGCAATCTCTATCTGTTTACACAAAACAAAAAACGAATTAAATCAAATACAAACTTGATTGTGAATCCTTTTATACAAACAGAAAAGGACTAAATCAAACAAACTCGATTTGGAATCTTTCTCCAAAATATCGAAACAAACTCGATTTTAGATTCTTTTCAACAAAATCAAAACAATATTGATTTAGAATCTTTTTCCACAAAAATCGAAACAAGCTCGATTTTAGAAACTGTTTACAAACAGTAATTATTTAAATCGACAAATACGATTTAGAATATGTTTACACGAAACATAAATACAAACGACTAAACCGAAGATGATTTAACGAAGTTGAGGCTCGTGTGTAACACGATTCCCTTAAATAAATTTGACGTCTGTTCCCAAGGTACAACAGCGTGAGCAGAAGTACTGTCGGAGATGACCACTTGCCTGAAAAGTCGCCTGAAATCTGTGTATGCAAAAGCTTTCAGAGAGATAACAGTTTTCGGTATTCGGTGTGTCTTTTTTGGAATGCAACATGTCCCTCCATTTTATATTGAAAATCGAAACCGCCACACTTAATATTTTAATTAATTGGTAATTAACATATTAATTTTCATATTCAATATATGTATTCACCCGCGCGGGCCACTGTTTCGAAAACATTCCAGTGCTCGGCGCTAGTGTCCGTGCAAGCCACTGGATCAAAACAAGAAATTTCGCAAAAACCACACTGCGCGAGCACAAGATTTTGGAGCGGCATTCGTGTCCGCAGGTCGCGCCCACGCACAAGTTCGTCGATTTTAGCTTACGAAAATCTCAATCGGTACCCCCCTGCGCGCGGGTAGGTATTAGAGTAAAACCAATCAAAGAGCTTGCAAGCCCTTCCCACATTCATGGTTATAAACCACAAATTGTTTACTCCTCCTTCCTATGTGGGACACAATCCCATACCCACTTGGTTTCCACCAAATTCATTCCAAACACCCAACTTTGAGCATCGATATCCCATTCACACATATTCCGTTTTGGACACATAATATATCGTTTCGAAGCTCTCATATATGAGAACACAAACCCACGAAGAGTTAGATATATACAATACATATTCATGTATTTAATTGTGTCCAAAGTTAGTAAAAACCCATATTTTTACTAAATTTTCCACATCTGGTTCCATAGTCCACATCTCGGACTCTATAGAGTTAAGACTTGGTTAAAATTCCTAAGTCTGAACCCAAGTCTAATTATATTGTCCAGACTTAATATACTTAGCCAAATAGCCATTTTGAGGAAAACCTCAAAACTCTTATCAAAAGTATCATACTTTTCAATATACACCCTTAGACTTATACTTAGTGAAACTTTCACTAAGTTCCTCTCTTCATGAAATCCAAGGGGTTCTGCCCCTTGGAACCCTGTTAGAGGCGCTACCCCTAGAAACCCGCAAGGCGATAGGGGCAACATTTGTGAATGTGCACTCCGTACCTCCGAAGTCATGTTTGTCTTATCACCTTTATCGATCTCACGTAAATCACAATTACGCCAAATGGTTGATGACATTAAAATCACCCAAAGTGGTTTACATTTCATTTTGTTTTTGAAAGCTAATGTGTTTCTGATGTTGTGTCTGGTCAACAACTCTCTCATGAGGGTTGTCCACGAACATGACGTGAGTATTTTATATACATGTGAAATTTACTCTTAAAAAAACTCAAAGGATCGAGAGAAAGAGGTTTCAACTTATACTGAAGATAAATGGTCCAAGTTTAGCCGGTGTAGCATTATAGCATGCCCCATGTAATAACGGATTGTACAAGAGTGTCAAGAGGGAGAGAGAGAGGGCTAGCCCCCGAGTGTTATCAAGTCTCTAAAATGATAGATCTTTGGATCCGATACCATTTGAAAATCTCATTGGTTACTCTCAAAAAAAACGTTGAGGAGAGGATTATGAAGGTCCCAACATATATTGAAAATTAAGAAATGGCCAAAGTCTAACCAACGTGCTCATGCCTTTTGTTTTCAGGAAAATACTGATTATATCGTTATTTTATTTATGATGTCAAATTTATGTAAAAATTATTTTGTATACTAATTAATGTACACATAAATATCTATTTAATAACTAACCAACATAAGAATTTAATAATTTTATAGAAAATGATAGGAAAACTTTTAAATTACAACAAACATAACAATTAATCATTTAAACATTAATATATGGAAGAAAAACAGTTAAAATAGGAAATCAAACGAAATAATCAAATAAATATATAAAAAAAATAGAAAACATGTGTTGAAAAAAGAATCACATACAACTTCTATACTTAGACATACAACTTCTATACTTGAACGACTTTTTCTTTATATTGGTAAGAATTGCCAACCTTGTTTTTTACTCATTTTATTGGATGAAATGTTCACCGGTTAAATTAATTGTGTTAAGATGAGTTTATAAATTATTTAAAGGGGTTTATTAAACAATACTGTTTCATATTTATTTATTTTAGCGTTTTAAAGTAATATTGACGGATATGATTTAATCGATCGATTTTTTTGTTGACTTTGATTTTCATTTTTATTTCTTACAAAAATAATTTAATTATGATTATTACGAAAGAAAATAAATGTAATATTATTCACTAATTAACTTTTGATATCATTTTATCATAATTAACTTCTTAATTCCCATCATATATATAAAGCAACAAGTAGAGCCATAAAATCGCCTGGCAACGTACTTTCAACAAGTATATGTCATTGAAATGGTTATTAGGCTATCCCCACAAACATTGCAAATGCAATTGCAAATGCATTTGTGTCACAAAGTAATTGTCATGTAGGCCAAGCAATTGCAAAACTTGCAAGTTACGTGGCCAAGCAATACATCATCCCATCTTTTTTTTTCAATTATTTAAATAAACTAAACTTATTTATAAAACAATAATTTTTTTATAAATTAATAATTTATTTTATTTTTTAATTAAATTAATTATTCTTATTTAAAATAAATAAAATGATTGTGTTATATCATTATATCATATGTTAATCGTTTATTTGAAATTGATTATTATATTTTAATTAACATTAAATTAAAATAAAGAATTATATATCATGTTATTAACTAATTAAAAAAATATGAATGTATATAATAATTTATAAAGTAATTAATAAATGTTAGAGGACCACTTTTGAAAGTGTAGGTGAATTACATGTATGTAGAAGTTAATTGCAAAAGTTGATGTGGTACAATTAAAAGTGTAAATAAATCGCAGAGATGTGGATGGTCTCACTAATTATCCATAGACTTGTCCATCAATATTAATAGTACCCTTTTTATCTAGTGAATATCGCCACATATGTTGCCACGTTTGCAATAATTTATGAGACAATACACATACGTAAGGCTTGACTCAAAAGATCATTGGATCTAATCTCAAACATTTACATAAGTGAAGATCGAAGGTCAAATCCAAATTTTACAATAAAGACAATAAAGAGCCATCAAAAGAAAACATAGAAGTTAAGAACATTTATCAAAACAACGAGGAGCATATCATGTAACGTGCACGTACAGATTACTGGCAAAACCATGTGGGGAACTTCTTATGAAAGATGATGATGCATCATGTTTGTATAAATCTTAAAAAGTTACAGTTCCACCAGCACTAACAATGTCTTTTGTTTACTAATTACTCTAATATATCTATCACTTTAAACATTGTGTTCCCTCTTCCTTAACTTTTGATAGCTTCATCTTCCTAACATTTCACATAATATTCCAACCTCTTGGATTTAAACTTCTAATCCAAAATCTTGAATTTCAGAAATAGAAATATATTTTAGATTCTAACAAAAAAATACAAGCATATATTCTATTTTTATAAGAATTACAACTAAAGTTGTCTTTGGATATGACTCATAGACCTAACATTCCTTTTTTTTTGTAATCGTGGGTTTCTGGGTTAGCTTAAGCACACCGACTAATCCCCGGGCGACCACGAATGGCCTGGAGTCATCGCAGGTGAACCTTCATGGCCACAAGAGCTTTGACAGCGCCTGGATTTGAGCCCTGGGTAGATGAGATCTTCCACTACATCCCCCAAAGTTTTTACCGGTGCACCACAACCCAAGTGGTTGACCTAACATGCCTTGTTTTATCCTAATTAAGGCATAATATCGAAATTGAAACAAACATTTGTTCATAAGTTTGTTTATTGTAACTTAAAGAAGATTGGGTGAAGCTTTCTTGATTAAAAAAATGTGAGAGTTTTGATATTAACAATTAATTTGAAACCACTTTTTGAAATGGATAGTGGTATGGCTTTTGAGTGGCCATAAACACCACCCACTAACCATTGTGACACCATTTTCAAAGACAAGAAGAAGCGTTCAATACTTTCTCATTCAAACATATGCCATGTGGGAGGTAATGTTTGTGGGGTTAATTAATTTTGAAGAAAATATGGAAAGTTATGTTTGTGGAGATCGACCGAGGCCAAAAGGAAATTAAAGTCACCTACGGATATTGGTCCAATCTTACGTGCTTATTGCATGCATTATTATTGTAAAAATGTGCTTGCTTTAATACATTTCTTCTTTACCTTCTTTTCTTTCTTTTTGATAAAGTTCTTTAAGGAAAACAATTAAATTTGATATATATATATATATATATATATCTACCCATACAGTCTTAGTTGCAAGGATTCATGGACTTTTTCGTTTTCTTTTTTTTTTTCATTAACATTAATCACTTAATTGTGCTTTGCATGGATATCTATATCGTAAATTAATGGAAGACAAATTTTTATTAGGAAGGTCAAGTTAGAATTGGATTAATGTAAAAACACACTTTTGATCCAATAGTAGGAACCATGCATGCACTCGTTGATCACTATTGATCCAATCCAAAGGCTTTGATCACACAAGTTTTTGTGAATGAGGGCACTTTGGTCTTTTGGTTTTCCACAAATGGGTACGTCTGGGATCGATTTTGTGAACGTATGTTAACATTTTCAAGATAAAATATGTTGTCATATGTTAACATTCATATTAGAGTATTTTAATGTATGTTAAACATTTTCATGTTTATGTATGTTAACTTATGCTAATATTTTAATATTGTTAAAATATATTAACGTATATGATGAGGTTGTTGATATAGGTTAAACTTATATTAAGGAATGTTAACAATTTTCATGTTAACGCCACGTACGTGTTAATTAACGTATGTGAGGCAACTTATGTGGACATTTGATCTCATTTACAGTCATGTCACTGAAGTTTTTTTTTTATTATTATTATGAAAATGCCACTGCATCACTTCCAATCTTCTGATAAAAATTAAAAAAAAAATCATCCAAAGGCTACAACATGTTATTCACAGAAAAGAAATTCAGTCCCCAATTCTTCCAAAGTAACTTCAAATAATTAACATTGAATTTTATTTTTATTTTTTTTTTATAATTTTGAAAGACATGTAGGATTGTGATAATTGCAAGCTGCATTTAAGTCACTAATTGAGTATCTATTACATAAAATCCAAGTACTCTTTTATTTGCTTACGTGTAAAGCGAGACATGCTAGGATTTTCATGATAAATTTTTGATCTCTTAACAAATCAAAACTCGAAATTAGATAGCATTATACATGCGTCATAATGTGTCATTTTACAAATATTAAATCTTATCTACTAAAAAACAATATAGGAGCCATGTTTTCTTAATGAAGTGACCTTTTGATTTGGAAGTGCTCGTGGGAAAACAAGTTATCAAATCTAAAAGCAAATCTAATACTGCATGTCCAAAATTTTCGACGTGTAAAGCATAGGCAAACTTGATCATTGCTAAAACTTGTTTAACTCCTCCCCAAACTTATAATTGTGTGGGAGGCTAATTAGTTGTTTATAATTAGAAAGAAAAATCCATTACCATTTCTCCAACGTAAGTTTGTAACTTTTTAGATGATATATAATTATTTTCTCTCTTTCTAATTAGTTTTCGCTTTTCCATCAAAAGGGCACTACTTGTGACTTTTGAACCTTGTGTACATATCCTTCTTGGCTTTTTTCTTTTTTATTTAGTTTGAGTTGCTTTAATATCTTCTAAAGAAGATTGTTAGCTATATTAGAAGGAAGCGGGAAATGACTAATGAGAGTTGATATACAAAACCATGTTTTATTGATGATAATTTGTGATGAAATTAAAGGTATAAATTTAAGATTAAAAGAACATGTACAATTTATTTATGAAATTCAAGTTGAAGATGATGATAAATTAGTGTTGGTGGGTAAACAATAGTTATAAATAGAAAATTTATAAGATTGATGTTGAAAATTAAATTTGTATATATTGGTTACATGTTAACAATTTATGCGCACAATGTGTTTAATTGGACCCATTTAATTTGATCTTTCTAATATATTATATGGTTAACTAATCAAGAATATATATGAAATAAATTTCATCAAAATGAGAAATACATGAAACAATTTTATTATTATATAAAACAAAAATATATAAAAAAATTTCATCAAAAAATGAATTATATGAAACAAATTCATCATTAAACATTTTCATGAAACAATTTCATTCAATTAAACAATGAAAACGACGTTTTGTACGGTTTGTTAGATTTCACTGGTTTGTAAAATAACTTTGGTGTTTGTATATATATACATATGTATATATATAAGGGATGGTTCAAATAAAAAGGACAAATATCATAACAATGTAAGAAGATAATTCATCCATCAGATAAGATTGATCCAAAGGATTATATAAACTTTCATTTTGAATTAAATGAAGAACATTGAAGTAATTTTTGTAATTAAACTAATATAATATCAATCTCCTTATTTATCTTAAAATAAAATTCTAAATCTCCTAATCTATCTTAACAAATATCCAGCCCCTTATTTATCTCAAAAGAATCAAACCTCCTTATCCATCTAAAATAAAAAATCAAATATCCTAATTTTTTTTATTTTCTTTTCTAAATCCAGCTAAAGGTTCACATGTGATTCATGTTGATCATGTGCACATTATTTGAATCACATCTTGATATGCATATTCACATGTGCACCGTTGCATATGTGCACATTCATCTGATATACATATTCACATATGCACTATTATTATTAAGAACGAGAGATACTTATTCTTTGTATATGTAACACCCCGAAATCGTTGGTCGAAGAGAAGGCGAAAAGCACCAACAGTCCCCCGTGCGAACCTCCGCGCGAGTTGAGTCGTGCCACGAACCGCACGAGGCTCTGTTTTCTCGCTACTCCAGTGGTCCGCACGACTCTCCGGGCAGTTCAGGTCACGCCACCACTCGTGCGCTTGCACTGTACGCTGATAAAAAGGGAAATTCGGCCTCCAAACCCCATTTCTCTCAAAAACCTCAAATCTCCCCCCCCCCCTCTCCCAAACCGACCCCCAACCCCTAATTCGAACCCTATGTCATATTTGGGGGTTTTCCTCCTAAAACTAAGAGTTTCTTCTTCATCTAGCAAGTTGGAAGCTAGAACCATCATCCCTCCATCTTCATTTTCTCCACCAAGCTTCTTAGGGTTTCACCCAACCCTTTTTACCTATTTTGAAAATGGGAAGTTTGTGGCTCATTTGGTGACTTAGAGGCATTTTGGTTGGTGGATTCAAGCTATGATTAAGGTAATATTCTATTTTCTTCATCTGTGAAAATTAGGGTTTTGGTGTAGTTGAGATCTTCATGTAAAATGTTGGGGGACGATTCTATACGATTCAATATCTATACTTATGGTTGGAAAATTTATGGATCTAAGTTTTGGCTTGGAGGATTCAAGTTTCTTCAAGGAAGCTCTAAGTGGAGTAAAATCTAGACTTAGTCTAAATCTAGCAAGATGAGTTCAAGTTGATTTGTGAAAGCGGTGTACATGCCAAAATGTCAAATTTAAATGTTTATATGTTTTACATGAAATTTTAACTGTTGAGTTATTTGATAAGCTTAGATTATCTGAAGTGTTTAACTTTATAAACTTGTAAAACACCCATTTTTTGGATTTTTGGGTATTTTGATAAATGTATCAAAATGAAAAGGTTTAGATTACTTATTTGCATAAATAGAGATTATTTGGTAAAAATGCATTTTTATGGTTGTTGGTATTACGTGTATTTTGTGTCGTGAAATGTTTTAAAAATTACCAACGTGTGAGTCAGTGACATTTGGTCATTCCCAACTTTGCGAACGTTTCAGAAATTGTAAACCTTTTAGTTTTGGGGAAAAAATGTAACTCAAGTATTTTATTGAGTAAACCTGTGATATTGATATTTTAATAATTTATCATACGAGTGTATATCCCTTGGAGTAATTGCATTTTAATGTGTGTTATGGGACGTTTTGAAAGAGTCAATGGGATTATAAACTTGTCTGGAAAATGATTTGTCTCAATCTAAACTATGTAGGAATTTATTCATGTATTTTGGAGCATGTGTCTATATAAACGTTGGGCGTAGCATTTTATTGCATTTCATGGATTTTAACAAATGGTCATTTGATTGTGGGCTTAAAGTTCGGTTTTCGTTTGTGTCAGGTCTTGAGGACATTTATCCGGTTTTAATAACTTAATGCGGCACTTTAGTGTGAGTTGCATTCATTGCACTTTATTTTGGAGAATACATGTTTTGAGTGCGTGTGTCATTTATTTGGATTTATGTGTTTACACTGTAATGCATTGGATCCATAGGCATGTAAGTCAGTCATATTTAAGGGTGAGGAATCTTGATATTCTCACATTGGGAATTATGTCGTGTTGACATTGTTATTGTTCCGGTTGTTTTGCGGAGAGGAACCTATATTGGTTGTACTTCGGGACCATGGGTTTTGTGATTTGATATTCTAATTCTTGTGCACGAGGGTTAGACATCATGAGTTATTAAGTAAGGAGCTGAGGCTCCTATCTTGAATGTTAGGGAGTAGGCATTAGGGGTCGAATGAGTACCCTGAGGATGAAACTCCACTAGAGAACGAACAGGCCATAAGATCGTGTATCCTTGAGGTGTAGCTCGACGGAGCATGCAATGGGGGATACGGTGTTTTTAGGACTTGGAATACAGTCTGAGTGGAGGTGTAGCTCGGCAGAGCAGGCAATACAGTTACGATCTGTTGTGTAGTTCGACAATGTGGCTATGTGGCTTAACTTTTTGTTTTTGTTCCGCCACGCACAACGGAATCGGGTCTTGTAACCCCCCAAAAATTGGGACTAACAAAATATTCCGAAAAGGAAATGTGGTATATAAAATATGTCAGAACACGAGCTCATCCCAAAAAAGGGGAACAATAAATGTCAGTTAATTACAAGTTTGTAATAATCAACAAATGAGAGATAACAACCTCTTAATCTAAATTCTAAAACAAGAAGTAAGATTACAAACGGTTGTCATCTACACCCAAATAGTCATATCTAAAGTGGCATCCCAAAAATCCCCAAGCTCACATCTAGAAGCCCACTAATCCTTCTTGGCGGTCATGCCGCTAGAACCTGAGATACACATCAAACCAAACAAGTGTTAGGCCAAACGAGCCTAGTGAGTTGTACATGAGCATGGCATAACATTTATAAACATACGTGAACATTTATATAATTTTAGTCCTCATAGGCCATAAGGGAATCAATGGGGGCAACCCATCACACCAATGAGTTTTACCTCAAGTCAATGTACCTTGATGTTCACTCGCCTGAGCAACACCCCAAAGGCCCGGCACACTTGAAGACTACCTCTCAGGCATTACTCCAAATGGAGGAGGTCTAGGTGCATACCGACAAGGTGTCACCTAAGACTACATCCTCCTAGCACATACTCATGGTTCCTCCAATTAATATATATAATATACATCTCTATACATATTCCATATCGACAAGATACATGTATAAGACCTCCCATAGTTCCAATTCCAATTTAGGTTCAAAACCCTAAACATGCGATACCCACAATGATAATCACAAATTCCATGATACTACACAATTCATAACCCATCTATACAATTAATAATACCATTCATTCCACATGATGAACCCATAGCCAAAATCTCCCAAAGTCTCAAATATAGCAGTTAGGTCAAACTTATCAGGTGATCAAATTTATACATGTATGTAAACTAAAAACAAGTAAGCACACAAGATATGTATCTCATTTAAAAATGGTAAGTAGAAAACTCACTAACTAGGTTTTATAGAAAACCCTAGAAACTTAGATGATCTTAAAGTTGAGAAGATGAGGCTTGATTAATACTTGAGATGCTTCAAGAAATGCTCTTCCAACCTTCTTGATGCACCATAAATGTTCTCAACTACTACTAGGGTTAAGATGAAAGTGAAAGGGGTGGAAGGGTGGAAAAATCGCCCTAATGGTCTCCAAGCCTGTTCTAAAAATGAGTGAAGTGAGAAATGGAGTCAAAATGGTCAAGGTTGCATTTTATAGTCTCAGCCCCCCCTCGGCGATAGTGCCCATGGCACTGTCGCGGTGTCAATATCGCGCCAGGACTCCCACTCTCGGTACGCACCACGCGATAGTGACCGGCGACAGTGCCCATGTCACTATCGCGGTGGCATTGTCGCGCCAACTCCCCAACCCGCGGTACCAACCCTGCGACTGTGCCCTTGGCACTGTCGCGTGGCACTGTCGCACCACACCCCCGAGCCTCAAAATTCTCGACCTGATTCGATAGTGCAGGCACAGATTGATAATTCAACCAAGGCATAACATAATTACATCAAATACACATAATTTATACACCAAAGGCCTTCATTAGAAACACGAATTGCTAGGAAAATAAAAATGCGAGACGTGGATACTTACCTAAATTTTCCGGGTGTTATAGGTCTCTCCGTCACCAGAAGGTGTTTAGTTGGGTATTAAACTGTATTATTTTATTACCCATGTTTTTGATGACATTTTGCATATATTGATTTTTTATCCAAGATTTATGGGTTGAGTATTATGCCCCGCCTGTGTTTTGGGTGTTTCGGGAATTAAAGTTTTATCCGTGTTTTTATAAATTGGGAGTCCAATTACTTTTCACGTTTTGGGTGACCTTGGGGTTGAAGTTGCCTTACAGAGGAATGTCTATGTTGGGATACTTGTCTTTAAAAAGTGTGTTATTGGAAAAAAAACGAGTCGTTTAATATTTAAAGTAAATTATTTTGAAAGATAATGATTTTAACTGCATTATTTCCTTTTAATAAATATATTTGTTCATGTTGAAAACTCTTTAACTCACTACCTTTTTATTTGTCGGCATATTATCATATTCAGGTTGGGGAATGGAACTAGCGTTTTTGTGAAGAGATAAGTGTTAGTTGCACGCACGAGTGAGATTGGTTTAGAGAAGTCTTCCGCTTTTATTTTTGGGAATAGCAACATGTAATTGGGTTTTAGTAGCGCCCGACCTTTGATCTGTCGTTGTGTAAGACATTACTTATTCTGTTGATGGTTAAACCTAGATTAATACTTCAAGTATTAAATTAGTTGTTGTAAAAGATTTTATCTTCCCTTGAGGCATTATTGAAAATTTTAAATTAGTTGATCTTCCAGATTTGAGGATGTTACAGTATAATTAATGATGGATGATTCAATTGAAAATACACATGTGAATTAGGTCTTTAATTTTTATATTTCTAACAAGTAATTGTTCCTCCACTAAATATTTGTTTAATATTTTTTTGTATTTAATTAATTTTTATATTTTTTTAATACTTATACTATATCAATTAACATATTTATTAAGTTTAGTAACTAGTTTATTTTTATGTGTTTTTAATTATGAATCACATGTAGTTAATTTAAATAACAAATATCATAATTAAATAGGGGCTTTAATTTGAGAACCTATAAAGTTGTGATAATCTTAAGAATCGATGTATATGTGTTATTTCGCATGATTTTTTCCCATCTATAGCTTAGATTTAGTGTATGATTAACATATATTTGTTTCACAATGTGAACATCTTTTATGTGTCTGTGAAACAAAAATAAAACTAAAAAGTTTTATATTGTGAACCGAATACATATTAAACAAACCAATTGTAAAACAAATATATATTGATCAATATAACTTTAGATGAAAAGATCATGTGAAACAATATTCTATAATAATAGTTCTCGCAATTATCATAATATATGGGGTTCTCAAATTATGTTTTAGCTTTAGTTAACTATACATTTAAGAAATGTATATATTAATATTTACATAGAAACTTGATTAAAGAAACAGTTAACAAAATAAAAAGGGAAATTAATTAAAATGACCGTATTTGAAACGCGTATTACCAAAATGCCCTAAATCTCGTTGAGTTTGCCAAAATACCCCTTTTGTCCGGGATATAGGGACGGGATGAGACCCATCCCGGGGTTAGCCACAATCGCGATCTTCAACAGTGTTACGTCGGGATGAATAGTGGTTTCCCGGCGTTAGGGCCGGGATGAATAGTGAAATCCAGTCGTTAGGGCCGGGATGGGGGTCATTTCCCGGGGAGAGGCTGGGATTGGGTTGGGGATCCCGGGGTTGGGGCCGGGATGGGGCGTTTAGGGTTTGGGTTTGAGAAAATTAGGGTTTGGTCCTATGATTTTATGTGGTTTCAAGTGTTTTTCACGTTTTTGTTGCCTGATTCGTTCTACTGTTTTTTCCACTTTGTCATACAATAATTGTACTTGTCATTGAATTATATTTGTCATTGAATTCATCTTCGGCTATAAATTTTGCCTATAAAGATCAGTATAATGCAAGGCATTCATCACATCCATCGCAATTGCAAATTCTTGCTCCCACTTTCGTCGTTTGAATTGTTTCATTTTTCATACTATTGAAAAACTGAGTTCACCTGCTGTAAAAGCTAAGCTTTATTTATGTTTTGATGGTCAGTGGGTTCAAAACAACAATGAGTGGGATTATATTGGGTACACAAAGCGTGGTGTACAAATTCCAGTAATATATACATATAAGAGGTTTCTTCATTACGCCATGGGAAAATGTGGAATCAAAGATTCTGCTACTTGCAAGTTGGTGTTCAAACGTGAAGATCGCTTACTAGTGGAGCTAAACAACGATGAACTAATCATTGGTTTTATGCAAATTGCAGCCGATTCAGAAAGACCTCCAAAAGTCTTTGTGTATGACGCAACATTGATGTGCGACGAAGGTGATGACGAAGATGATGCCGGACGTGATGACGAAATCCATGTCGGTGGTAGTCAACAGAAGCCTGATTCTCAATTTCAGACATCCTATGACACCACACTTTATTCTGGTCATTCATATCGTCCTTACGACTCTTATCCCGATGTTGTTCCGGAGACACAACTAGAAGAAGAACAACAAGCAGAAGAAGAAGAAGAAGACGAAGAAAGATAATTTGCTGGAGTTGCTCATGACGAAACCCATGTTTTCACAATGGGTATATCTGATTTGGACAGATCAGATACCGATACTGATGAGGACGAAGAAGAAGAAACATATACCCCTAGCAATAAATCACTTGGTGAGTTAAACGATTATTTTGATATGCCTCTTTCCCTTCCAAACCCGGAGACCAATATACCACCCTACCAACCCGTACCTTACAATCGCGGTACAAGCATATATGAAGGACAACTATTTGATACGAAGGAGGAGATGGCCATATAGCTCGGAATTAAGTTCATGGAAGAGGGTTTTGTGTTTAGAACAGAGAAATCCGACAAAAGAAGATACATGGTTGTCTGTGAGCAAAAAAATTGTAAGTGGCGTATGTCGGCGAAGTCCGTGGGCCCAAAAGGAGGGATGTTTTCCGTTAGGAAGCTGAACGACGTGCACACTTGTTCCAGGACGCAACTGAATTCCAGACACCGACAGGCCAACAAAAGGACTTTGGGCCACATATTGAAAGGGAAGTTTATTGACGCTAGCAGGTCATTTCGGCCGAATGACATCGTCGATGATATCAACCAGCAGTACGGGCTCAATATTGGTTACCACCAAGGATGGCGTGCGCATTGCAAGGCCCTGCTAATGGTGAGAGGCACTCCCGAGGAGTCGTACGAACGACTCCCTATGTACTTATATAATGTGGAGTTGAATAATCCGGGTACATACACCAGAATAAAGACGGATTCGCACGGACGTTTTGAGTTTTGTTTCGCTGCTCTTGGATGTGCGGTACGTATATCAACACGCCATATCTTTACATATTATAAATTATAACATTAACAAAGTTTCTCCACCTACGTTATTTGCAGATCCGCACATTTTTGGCAAACCTGCGTCCTGTCCTCGTAATAGACGCTGCCCATTTAAAGGGACCTTACCTAGGTATGATGTTCTTGGCGGTTGCCATGGACGGAAATAACAACATCGTGCCCTTGGCTTTCGAAGTAGGCAAGTCCGATACGGGGGAGGAGTGGGGTTGGTTTCTGTCCAGGTTGAGAGAATGTATCGGAGTCCCAGAAGGGTTGGTGTTTATGTCGGACAGGTCTCCTTCAATAAGTTCCGCAATTTCTGTCGTGTACCCACCCAGGCGACGTCTGTCCGTAGCCAGCCGACGTGTGTCCCCAACCAGCCGACGTGTGTCCGTACCCAGCCGACGTGTATCCCCACCCAGCCGACGTGTGTCCGTACCCAGTCGACGTGTGTCCGTACCCAGGGGACGTGTAGGTCGGCGCCGTGTTCGTTGTCACCTAATACAAGTATTGAACGTCATATCAATATACAAACCAATATACAAGTATGGAACGTAATATCCTCAAATTAAGTTAAACACTAACGTGAGTGTGGCGAAAGTGTGCGGTGAGGGCCTCGAGCTCTCTTATGCGTCTGTCCATGGAGTACATGTACTCCCACTTCTCTACGTATGGGTCTACATCAGGCACCCCATGATGGGAGGAGCTAGGAGGAGCCTGATATCCCGTGTCATCATCATCTTCATAATCATCGTCATCTTCATCATCTTCATAATCATCGTCCTCATCGTCCTCATCGTGGTCATCGTCATCGTGATCAGGATCTCTACGTCTCTCTTTCAAAATAGGCGACGTTGGATAGATACCAACGACTCTGTTGTTCGGCAGCCGTAGGAGTGAGGCGCTCGAGAGCCGGATGCCTCGCC
This sequence comes from Arctium minus, assembly GCA_954870635.1. Classification (NCBI taxonomy): domain Eukaryota; kingdom Viridiplantae; phylum Streptophyta; class Magnoliopsida; order Asterales; family Asteraceae; genus Arctium; species Arctium minus. The sequence continues at coordinate 12,797,675 of OX941082.1, forward strand.
TAAATATATTGTAAAACATATAAGATTTAATATGCAGGACTAAGTTAAACATTTAATTGTTCACTTACTAAAATTAGAAATATAGTAATAGAGCGTACGTCCGAAACTAAGTTGAAGATTGCAACGCATGCAGTTTTATTCAATACAATATTCCGGTCCCAACGAGTTCCCCTAATGGCCCTGTAGGTGCGACTGGTGAAATGATGACGGCAGACAGGAAACATCTTCAAGATCCAAACCTGGAATTACACAACATAGAGAAGTAAGTAAAAAAAATGACATAATATTTATGTTATACTACTTATCTAACCTTCAGAGCGTGTGCGAACCCATTCAACGTACTCTTGTTGATGTTCTTGTTCTTTTGTAAATGTCGTCTGGCGGTGGCGTTATGTAAAGAGTTGTATGTGTGGCTCCAGATGTAGCTACCCCACGAGTAATTTTCGAATGTCGCAAGGTCATCGACGGCCCTAATGATAGTGTCGAAAACCACCTGACTTAGCTCACGACCCATGAACATGACTTCCACCATCACTACTAAGCAAACACGCACAACATCCTCATCGGATAGCTCCTGCATGCCGCCTCTCATCATCTGGACGATGGTTTTCATCTTCAAATTACCGGGGGCGTGATCAGGCCAAAGCCTCCTGACGAATGACCCTTCCGATATGACAGGAAGGGAGGGTGTTGGTCCGAAAAGGAGTCCCGTTATAAGACAGAACTCAAGACGACCAAAGCGCATGTGGTTCCCACGCACATCGAAATACATTTCTCTGAATCGGCATTCATTACGTCAACCTCCAACTGTAAAAACATGTACACTAGGAGGGGGTCCTGCGCAGTATTGGTAAGCTCCAGCCATGGACCAAAAGGTGTCCGTCCGAATATTTGATGTAAGTTTTGTGCCCGTTCAGGTGGACACACTGCAAAAATATCTCTAATTTCCTTGGCGAAGCCAAGGCGTGTTTTGAAAGACAGATCGACGTAATGAAAATCCTCCTACATAGTAACGAATAAAAGACAACGACTTTTGGTTATAGTTAATATTTGTGTTTTTTTGCAAAGTTAAGGAGACCTACGCTTTGTTGATTTCTCTATTTCTTAAGTTTATAAAAGAAACCACTCAATCTATTGGACTTCCAAGTAGTAGGGGAATCACGTGGATTGCTTAAATCCCTACAAACCTTAGGGTTATTTACACTCGTTTGACAAAATCCAAATCGATATGTTTCGATTAAAAGGTTTATGAATATAGTTATTATTTGGGTAATTTAGAAAAGTTAAGGTGCCTAAGTTGTAACTTTGCAAAGCTAAGGTAATATCTAAAATTAACGCAATCTCTAAAATATTTAAAAAGACAACACTCTAAAATATTTAAAAAAAAACACAACACTCTAACATATTATCAACGCAACACTCTAAAATTAAACCAACCCTCTAAAATTAACACAATCTCTAAAATATTTATAAAAAAACGCAACACTCTAAAATCAACGCAACACTCTAAAATTAACGCAACCCTCTAAAATTAACACAACACTCTAAAAATAACGCAATCTCTAAAATATTTAAAAAAAACGCAACACTCTAAAATTAACGCAACACTCTAAAATTAACGCAACACTCTAAAATTAAGGCAATCTCTAAAATATTTAAAGAAAAAACACAACACTCTAAAATCAACGCAACACTCTAAAATTAACGCAACACTCTAAAATATTTAAACAAAAAACACAACACTCTAAAAAACGTAGTACTCTAACATATTATCAACGCAACACTCTAAAATTATCGCAACCTCTAAAAAACACGAAATACTCTAACATATTAACAACGTAAACATAACACATAATCTCTAAAATAAACGCATAGTCAAACACATAGTCTAAATAACATACAACAAATATTTTATAAAATATAAAACTACAATGGGGTTAAAAGAAAAGTTACCGAAGTAAGTAGACGAGACATATCGGAGATTGCTAAAACACCAACGAATCGAGTCAAAATCCGAGCATGGTATACACGAGATATAAGAGAGAGTTAGAAATAGAAGAGAGGAAGTCGTTGTGTGGGGTTTGAATTGGGCACCATTGGATTTTATAATGGAGGGGAACACCTTCTAACCTAATTTACTTAAATCCCCACCGTCGATTAAGCTTAGATCCTTCATTGCTTCCCGGCCATCCCGGCCCCCAACCCCGGGATCGACAGTGAAATCCCGGCCTCATCTACGGGATGGCTCAATAACCCCGGGAAACCACTATTCATCCCGGCCCTAACCCCGGCGTAACACTGTTGAAGATCGCGATTGTGGCTAACCCCGGGATGGGTCTCATCCTGGCCCTATATCCCGGACAAAAGGGGTATTTTGACAAACTCAACGAGATTTAGGGCATTTTGGTAATACGAGTTTCAAATACGGTCATTTTAATTAATTTCCCAAATAAAAATTCATAAATAATAAACTTAAATAAATAAATATTTGCTTTTTAAGTATATAATTAATTACATCTTATAGCTATTATATTTTAATAAAATAGATCGTAATTATAAAAAAGGAATTTAATTAAAACGCCCTAACTTGAAAACTCAGTACCCAATATGCCCCAAATCATATCATTTTTGTCAAAATACTCTATATGTCCGCGTTTTTAGTCCTCGTTTTTGAAAAAAAGTGGGGTTAGTGCATTTTGGTCCGTGTTTTTCAATTTTCGTCTGCGTAATGGTCCTAGAACAGGGTGCATGGTCCGCGTTTGGCTAAACAACTCGGGTAGGCCGCGTATTTGGGTTGAACGCGGGTATAGTCCGCGTTTTTAGGGTTGAACGCGGGGTTGGGGGCCGCGTTTTTAACACCCTTCGACCCAAGCTTAGATGGACGGTTAGATTGCCATGTGAATTAGGTTAAATGTATGAACAATATGTTTCCATCCCCTATATAAATTGAGGCCCCCCCATAACCCCACCACCATCACTCTCAAATCCCTCTCTTTCACTCTCTCAAATATATCGTGTATTTCACACGCTCGGATCTCGACTCGGTTAGTTAGCATTTTTAGAAGTCGGATATGGGTCGACCACTTAGTTCGGTAAGTTTCCCTTATGTAACACCTTAAATCTGAAGATAGCAACTTATTAAAATTTTTCTAAATACATCAATATTTACTTCGACTACAAACATACTTTAAGAGTTAACCTCAATACACACATTCATCCGATACATACAATATATGACAAGGACGGGTGCTACTAAAACCCAATACAATTACTATCTCCAACCTGCGGAAGACTTCACCAACAAATTACTCTTGCATAAAGCTAAGACTTAACTCTTCATGAGGCTACTAGAGTCCGAACCCCCAACTGGAACCTGATGCACATGCCGACAAATAAAAGGTTAGGCTTAACGCCTAGTGAGCTCAAGAGTTTTAACATGAATGAACAAATCTTTAAAAGACAGGAAATCAGTTGTAAAGCAAGATCCTTCGAAATATTATACTTTAAAATGGAAACGACACATTTTCCCATAATATACACTTTTAAAGACAATACTTCCCAAACATGCATTTCTTATAAAACGATGCAACTCGTAACTCACCCAAAACGGGGTCATAGTTCGATACTCAAATGTGCTAAAATGTAAATAATACTTCATATCCCAAAGCACCCCAAAACACGGGTAGGACATAATACTCGACCCTTAAATAACGGAAAACAATCCATCTAAATATGATACGACATTAAAACATGGAACTGAATCTCAAAACTCACGCGACCATAAAATGGAATGAAATCCAAATATTAAAACGTGGACAATTAAATATCCTAAATACGAAGGGCCGACGACGGGGGCTACCCATATCCGTTGAGAGCGGAGGAACACAAAAGTATGCCACTCATACAACGTTAATCGTATGACACTTCACGACACACAAGCCCAAGTGTCCCTACGACCCTTTTCAAGCTACACCAAAGAGTCAGTTGACCTTAGCAAAATATTAACGAGAATATCGGTCAAAGGCCCGGCCTAAGGTGGATACAACCATGGCATTGCCCCACCCGGCGGAGGTCCCAAAACGCCCATCAAATGACTACTCCAACGCCATGATAGCACAACCCGGACTCAGCCCTCCTAGTGTACCCCTTGAAAGGACAAGGTCATAACCCATGAGTCCCGGAGTCCAACCCCGTACCACCCAAATGACCATCAAATAAGACTGACTTACGTGCCTATAGATCCAATGCAACACAATCTAAAATTACACGACTATACCTGAATGACAACAGCACTCGAGCCTGTAATTATAAATATGCAATAAAATGCATTAAGATGTAAGCCATGAAATAGGACTCTCCATCAAGCCATTAAACCCGGACAAATGTCCACAAGACTCTTTTAAGCCAACACCGAGCTAAAATGCTAAAAATCCATTTGACCAATACTCAATGGTCCCCCAAATAATGAAATGTCTTTAAACAACGTTTACGAAGACACATACCTCAAAGACGAGATTAACTCAAAACTCAACACATAATGGGACCAAAGGTTTTCCAAAGGGTTTATGAATGGAAATACACCAAAATGCATATAACAATGAAATATACTTCATTTGTACCAAAATCACCAAGATGCATAGGTCATGAAATAGACTCTATTTGTACGAAATCCCCAAAATGCATAAATCATGATATTACTTATCAAGATGTCCAAATCCCAAATGTGAGCATTTTATGAAACTAAAATAAGCCAAGTTTATCAAATATGAAAACTCATTAAAATACTCACACTTTGACAAATACCAAGTGAAATACATTTTTACTTCAAAATACTCAAAACTTATCAGCAGTTAACCATTTTTTATAAAACACTTTAAAATAACCATTTTGGCATGTACACCGTTTTCACAAATCAACTTGAACTCACCTTGCTAAATTTAGGCTAAATCATTTTACCCACTTAGAGCTTTCCTTGAAGAACTTGATTCTTCAAACCACATCTTCTAAAAACCTAGATCCACAAGGTTTCAACCATAAATATACATAAACAACCACAAATAATCGATCCCCAACCTTATATATGAATACCTCAACTGATACCGAAACCCTAACTTCCATAAATGAAGAAGATAGAAGATTACCTTAACCCAAGCTTGAATCCACCAATCAAAACACATCTAGTTCACCAAAATGGTTACAAACCTCCAATCTATGAAAGGGAGAACAAAGGGTGGATGAAACCCTAGAAAACTTTGGTGAAGAAGATGAATAGTGAGAGATGAGAAGCTTACCACCATAAAATACTCTAATATACTCCAATAGACTTCCAATATCTTGTTAGATCCTTGAAGATCTCTCAAAAACGAAACCGTAGCAACTTGAATCACCCAAATCGGAGTTGTGGATCAAAAATATGAAGAAATGAAGAAATGAGGAAAAAGTCGGATTTAAGTGAAATTCACAGCGCAGATGCTCGTGGGCGCGCTCAATATGTTGCGTGGGCGCGAGCGATGGGAGTGGCCGCGAGCATTTTTCTGCGCGGGCGCGAGCAGTGTAACTTTCGACCAAAGATATGCCCGAACAATGTTTTGGCCGTAACTTCTTCGTTATGGCTCCGATTTTGCTCCGGAAAGAACCATTGGACTAGTAATTGAATCCTTCATCTATCTAGACTATAAAATCTAGGATTCAAGTCCAAAATCAAAAATCTTATTTTCCCCTTTAAGGCTACTGATTTCTGTATTAGCTTGAATTGATATCATTCGAAAATCGGGGTGTTACAATCCTCCCAACCTTAAAAGAGATTTCATTCTCGAAATCTGGAACCACCAAACACCCAACATCACACTTGGAAAGATCGATTGATCTCCTATCCAAAAGGAATGCCTTCACTTAAACTTCACCTCATATACAAACCCGATTACATTCCGGTTGAGGTTGTAGCTGCGTTTCTCATAACGTGCCGTTACAAACTAAACCTCAACGTTCAATATATTTCACCGACGTCAGGATGAACGTTGCGTCATTGATTAATCATTTTCTTAATCGATAAATCTCGGTTGTCTCCCAACCTTAGATTTCTCATATTACCCTGAAAGCGACTTACGACCTTATCTAGTCATTTCCATCAAGAATACCCCAATCCGAAGTATTCCCTTAGATACTTCTGATTACGACACATCAAGGTCTCCTCAAAAATTCGTTTGTACTTAAAGTCCACCTTGACATTCCCACCAAATGTCTCCAAAGATCATCATCACTAAAGAGTTATTGTCCTTTGACGAAATTTCCTAACGACTAGCTTGGTTTGAACCATCGCAACCTTTAAATCCGTTCCTCAAAGCTGACCCGGACACAATGTCTGCAAGGGCTCCCACACTTCCCTAGACTCAAGCATTGCGTTCCCACCAGAAACATACCATTACGCTCTACAGATAGTCGATTCCCAAATCCCATGAATCCTCGGATTCCTACTGATCCATTCCTAATATTGAACAAGATGTCCTTCCAAGGCGCCCCAATGTGTCCTTCAGGTAACTGGTTAATCCAGATCCGGTTGACACTCAACTCCGTTCCAACACCAACCCCACAACATTCCTATAATGCAATCTTTATCACCACGGGAATGCTTATACACATCGGTACATAATCATCACTATCTAACCTTCTTTTAAACTCCATCACCGAAATGTCAATATTTCCCATGATCCAACCGGGATATCTCCCAAACATCCCTAGATCCATTGACTCCAAGAAAACAAGTCGACGCCTAGGACTAAACGGTGACTTCAAAAACGTGGACATCCCGTCCAAGATTTCATTCCAGACGGATGATCGCACTAGGGTTGACGCCTAACAGAGTGCTAAAATTTCCATTTATTACAATTTATCAAACGGACCATAAGAACTTCCTTTGATCGCGGAGCCTACTAAGACGATACACCATCGACCTATATCATGGTGTCACACCGACGAGCAATCCCACCAAATCGAACTCCATTTAAGCGCAGGTAATCACACAAGACCTTATCCCGCATGGTTACCGAATTATAAAATCACCTCTTAACTAACTAGAAAAGCTTAAACATACCAACTCCATTAACCATGCGTACTCAGATTCAAAACTGAAACCCAAAATCCAAGACTGACCGCGAGTCGGATCATCCGACGCTTCAAATCCCAAGGACTCCCTTAGTCCCTAAACATAACTGCTCTCATGACAGGGTTTAAATCTACAGGCCTAATGAGTTCAAGGTTTTCCAAATACTATGCCAATTTAATTTTATAAAACTTTCCCATACGTAAGCCTTTTAACGATCAACGTGCGGTAAAGATACACTACTGTTCATTTGATAGAGTTTAAAATTGATCAACAACACAGCGCATAAGAAACCATTTCCAAAATTTGAATTGTTCAATGCTTACGTTTATAAAGTCAATAATAAAACATGCGCACAATTTACACTATATACATGAAGATAGGTTCTTGCACCACAACACGTGCAATAATTGTTTGTATATTCCAAAAGAGAAGTTCGCAATTTTTAACCTTAAAAAATTCTTTCTCTTTAACCAAAAGACGTTGCGGCAAAAGAATTCTCAACAATCCCATAAGCAACAGTTTAATCTCCAAAGTTCGGTAAAATGGTGGAAATACAAATAAAATTTCAAATAGAGTTTAAATCTTTAGGTCGTAAAGATGAACACATTTGACCATAACAGAAATTACAACGGCATGGATGTCACTAACTCGTTACAAGCATTGCGGAAATTACTTAGCAGTAAAAGTTGATGATTGAATTACGATCAGAACAAAAACCATGTTTTAAAATAACGTAAGTCGTTTATGCAATCACTCATACCAACGTCACACTTAAATCCAATGCACATGGCATGCGACGATTGACGTTTGCATATAGCCAAAGATAATTTACATGATAATGAAACCCCCAAAACAACATGTAGGATGACGTCAATTAACAATATTCATAAAATAACGCACACCATGATGCACAAGTACACGATCCCAAAATTATTTACACGACGCAAAAGACGTAAGATGAGACATCATAAACTCAACTGAATTTTCGCAAAACTCATAAATGCTAAAATCAAGTGGTGTCAAAATTTCCGTTTCTCAACAGTGTGTGCAAGACGGCAATATGGCTAGAATATTAAACTTTTAAGAGTTTCCTCTTTTGAATACAATGAAAGGTAAGTGACACTTTTGAAAAAATTTACATGGGACACGACGCCGAATAAACTCGCAAGTTTATACGAAACAGAAATTAAAATTCACACATCGAAATATACATGCAAAACAATGCTCCATGAAATTTAACAAAAATCGTACAAACTAAAATTCTCAAGAAATTCCGACGGCACACATGGGATTAACTTTTCCTTTAAAACCATTGACATACGTGGAGGAGATCCAATGTCTAGGTTAAAATCTCATAGTTGCTTGCCCAATACCCAAACGACATTAAAACATGGACATTTACAATATCCGGAAATAGCATTAAACATGAGGCGTGAAAGAAGAGAATTTAGATAACAACTTGCAATCATGTACAACAAAACAATTTTATGCATGCTTAAGCTCACAGTTTAAAATCTGATGAGTGCTAAATGTTTTACCAAGACTTCAAGGTATAATACACTTTATGCTTCGAATACATGAGAAACAGTTGATGCAAACTTATTTTAGAAATAAATTTCGTGCATGAATTTGGTCGACACTCAGCATCTAAGGACTACACTCCTCCATCATCCCGACATACTATTTCCATTTTGATACATCAAACATCTTAGAGCCACGAACCCACTAATTGGGTCAACTTACAATTTCTCCTCGAAATAAAATTGGTCTAACGAACTTATAGTTCTAATCCAACCAATAATTCTTACTCAAGATGGTCAGCTTAATGCCTTTATCACACTTAACTATCACTTCAACATGACATTGCTATAGACATCAACCTTTCCTTAGATTACTCGCTTAAAAACTTTCTCACTACCCCAACGGTTGTCCTATCAAGGTAGTTCAAGTATACACATGTATCATGTAGATTCACCATGACACTGGCCAGGTGCCATTATGAACGTACCGTATACGATCATCCTTGCGACCCTCGACAAGTTTTTCGTTCCTAGCGACTCGATCAATCCTCAAAATATCTCATCTTAAAGTACCTAATACGCAACTTCACTTACAATCACTTATAAGAACTCTAGTTTGAGTCTAGGCATCCAAAGATCAATACCTAATTCTCTCAAACTTAAGCTCTGATACCAACTTGTAACACCCTTAAATCTGAAGATAGCAACTTATTAAATTTTTTTTAAATACATCAATATTTACTTCGACTACAAACATAATTTAAGAGTTAACCTCAATACACACATTCATCCGATACATACAATATATGACAAGGACGGGTGCTACTAAAACCCAATACAATTACTATCTCCAACCTGCGGAAGACTTCACCAACAACTTACTCTTGCATAAAGCTAAGGCTTAACTCTTCATGAGGCTACTAGAGTCCGAACCCCCAACTGGAACCTGATGCACATGCCGACAAATAAAAGGTTAGGCTTAACGCCTAGTGAGCTCAAGAGTTTTAACATGAATGAACAAATCTTTAAAAGACAGGAAATTAGTTGTAAAGCAAGATCCTTCGAAATATTATACTTTAAAATGGAAACGACACATTTTCCCATAATATACACTTTTAAAGACAATACTTCTCAAACATGCATTTCTTATAAAACGATGCAACTCGTAACTCACCCAAAATGGGGTCATAGTTCGATACTCAAATGTGCTAAAATGTAAATAATACTTCATATCCCAAAGCACCCCAAAACACGGGTAGGACATAATACTCGACCCTTAAATAACGGAAAACAATCCATATAAATATGATACGACATTAAAACATGGAACTGAATCTCAATACTCACGCGACCATAAAATGGAATGAAATCCAAATATTAAAACGTGGACAATTAAATATCCAAAATACGAAGGGCCGACGACGGGGGCTACCCGTATCCGTTGAGAGCGGAGGAACACAAAAGTATGCCACTCATACAACGTTAATCGTATGACACTTCACGACACACAAGCCCAAGTGTCCCTACGACTCCCTTCAAGCTACACCAAAGAGTCAGCAGACCTTAGCGAAATATTAACGAGAATACCGCTCAAAGGCCCAGCCCAAGGGGGATACAACCATGGCATTGCCCCACCCGGCGGAGATCCCAAAACGCCCATCAAATGACTACTCCAACTCCATGATAGCACAACCCGGACTCAGCCCTCCTAGTGTACCCCTTGAAAGGACAAGGTCATAACCCATTAGTCCCGGAGTCCAACCCTGTACCACCCAAATGACCATCAAATAAGACTGACTTACGTGCCTATGGATACAATGCAACACAGTCTAAAATTACACGACTATACCTGAATGACAACAGCACTCGAGCCTGAAATTATAAATATGCAATAAAATGCATTAATATGTAAGCCATGAAATGGGACTCTACATCGAGCCATTAAACCCGGACAAATGTCCACAAGACTCTTTTAAGCCAACACCGAGCTAAAATGCTAAAAATCCATTTGACCAATACTCAATGGTCCCCCAAATAATGAAATGTCTTTAAACAACGTTTACGAAGACACATACCTCAAAGACGAGATTAACCCAAAACTCAACACATAATGGGACCAAAGGTTTTCCAAAGGGTTTATGAATGCAAATACACCAAAATGCATATAACAACTAAATAGACTTCATTTGTACCAAAATCACCAATATGCATAGGTCATGAAATAGACTCTATTTGTACGAAATCCCCAAAATGCATAAATCATGCTATTACTTATCAAGATGTCTAAATCCCAAATGTGAGCATTTTATGAAACTAAAATAAGCCAAGTTTATCAAATATGAAAACTCATTAAAATACTCACACATTGAGAAATACCAAGTGAAATACATTTTTACTTCAAAATACTCAAAACTTATCAGCAGTTAACCATTTCATGTAAAACACTTTAAAATAACCATTTTTGCATGTACACCGTTTTCACAAATCAACTTGAACTCACCTTGCTAGATTTAGGCTAAATCTAGATTTTACCCACTTAGAGCTTTCTTTGAAGAACTTGATTCTTCAAACCAAATCTTCCAAAAATCTAGATCCACAAGGTTTCAACCATAAATATACATAAACAACCACAAATAATCGATCCCCAACCTTATATATGAATACCTCAACTGATACCGAAACCCTAACTTCCATAAATGAAGAAGATAGAAGATTACCTTAACCCAAGCTTGAATCCACCAATAAAAACACCTCTAGTTCACCAAAATGGTTACAAACCTCCAATCTATGAAAGGGAGAACAAAGGGTGGATGAAACCCTAGAAAACTTTGGTGAAGAAGATGAATAGTGAGAGATGAGAAGCTTACCACCACAAAATACTCTAGTATACTCCAATAGACTTCCAATATATTGTTAGATCCTTGAAGATCTCTCAAAAACGAAACCATAGCAACTTGAATCACCCAAATCGGAGTTGTGGATCAAAAGATATGAAGAAATGAAGAAATGAGGAAAAAGTCGGATTTAAGTGAAATTCACAGCACAGATGCTCGCGGGCACGATCAATATCTTGCGTGGGTGCGAGCGATGGGAGTGGCCGCGAGCATTTTTCTGCGCGGGCGTGAGCAGTGTAACTTTCGACCAAAGATATGCCCGAACACTGTTTTGGCCGTAACTTCTTCGTTATGGCTCCGATTTTGCTCCGGAAAGAACCGTTGTACTTGTAATTGAATCATTCATCTATCTAGACTATAAAATCTATTATTCAAATCCAAAATCCAAAATCTTATTTTCTCCTTTAAGACTACTGATTTCTGTATTAGCTTGAATTGATACCATTCGAAAATCGGGGTGTTACACCTTAACTGCATTTTAATTTTATATTTTAGTGATTATATGTTCATTTTAGAGATTGCGTTAATTTTAGAGATTGCATTTTTTTTTTTAAATTATTTTAGAGATTGAATTAATTGTAGAGAATCCGTTGTTTTAGAGATTCCGTTAATTTTATAAATTTGTTGTAGAGATTGCGTTTGTTTTTGAGATTGCGTTTTTTTAGAGATTGCGTTAATGTTATAAAAATATTGTAGAGATTGCGTTAATTGTAGAGATTCCGTTGTTTTAGAGATTGCGTTAATTTTATAAAAATATTGTAGAGATTGCGTTGTTTCAGATATTGCGTTAATCTTAGATATTGCGTTTTTTTATAAAAATATTGTAGAGATTGTGTTGGTTTTAGAGAGTGCGTTAATTGTAGAGATTGCGTTAATTTTATAAAAATATTGTAGAGATTGCGTTGTTTTTAGAGATTGCGTTGTTTTAGAGATTGCGTTTTTTATAAAAATATTGTAGAGATTGTGTTGGTTTTAAAGATTGCGTTAATTGTAGAGATTGGTTTAATTGTATAAAAATTTTGTAGAGATTGCGTTACTTTTATAAAAATATTGTAGAGATTGCGTTAATTTTATAGATTGTGTTTTTTTTTAGAGATTGCGTTAATTTTATAAAAATATTGTAGAGATTGCGTTGATTTTAGAGAGATTGCGTTTTTTTATAAAATTATTATAGAGATTGCGTTAATTGTAGAGAATCCGTTGTTTTAGAGATTGTGTTAATTTTATAAATTTGATGTAGAGATTGCGTTTGTTTTAGAGATTGCGTTTTTTTTAGAGCTTGCGTTAATTTTATAAAAATATTGTAGAGATTGCGTTAATTGTAAAGATTCCGTTGTTTTAGAGATTGCGTTAATTTTATAAAAATATTGTAGAGATTGCGTTGTTTTAGATATTGCGTTAATCTTAGAGATTGCGTTTTTTTTATAAAAATATTGTAGAGATTGCGTTGGTTTTAGAGAGTGCATTAATTATAGAGATTGCGTTAATTTTATTAAAATATTGTAGAGATTGCGTTGTTTTTAGAGATTGCGTTGTTTTAGAGATTGCGTTTTTTTTATAAAAATATTGTAGAGATTGCGTTGGTTTTAAAGATTGCGTTAATTGTAGAAATTGTGTTAATTGTATAAATATTTTGTAGAGATTGCGTTGTTTTTAGAGATTGCGTTAATTTTATAAAAATATTATAGAGATTGTGTTGTTTTTAGAGATTGTGTTTTTTTTATAAGATTGCGTTAATTTTATAAAAATATTGCAGAGATTGCGTTGTTTTTATAAAAATGTTTTACCAAATTGAAAAAAACCGAAATAATAAAACCGCAATATATCGATTTGGATTTTGTCAAACGGGTGTAAATAGCCCTAAGGTTTGTAGGGATTTAAGAAATCCACGTGATTCTCCTACTACCTGGAAGTCCAATAGATTGAGTGGTTTCTTTTTTCTAAAATTAAGCAATAGACGAAATCAACCCGTACACTAGTACAAAAAAGGTCTTTAGTGACGGTTAAAAACCGTCACCATAGATATACGGTAACGGTTTTCGTGGACATAAAAATCGTCACCTTACTTGCCGTCACTTTTGATACACTTTTGGTTACGTTTAAAAACGTTACGAAATCACATAAAAAACGTTACAATAACTTAAAAACCCGTCACTTTAGGTTTATAAAAAAATAATGTTTTTCCTCAAACCGTCACCGTAGCATGCCATATAGTGACGTTATATTTTCAAAACCCTCATAATAGCATGATATATAGTGATATTTCTTTGTCAAAACCGTTACCATAGCATGACATAGAGTGACATTTATAAGTCAAAATCGTCACTGTAAGATGACATACAATAACCTTTAATTGTTAAAATTGTCACGGTAGCATGACAAACAGTGACGTTTAATTTTCAAAACCATCACCATAGCATGACATATGGTGAGCTTTATTTTTCAAAATCGTCACTATAATATGACATACGGTGACGTTTATTATTCAAAACCATAACTATAACATAACATACGGTGGCGTTTATTTTTCAAAATCGTCACCGTAGAATAATATACAACGACGTTTATTAGTTAAAGTCGTCACTTAAGCATGATATACAGTGACATTTATTTATCAAAACTGTCATTGTAGCATGACATACGATTACATTTATTTATCAAAAATGTCACTATAGCATGACATATGGTGACGTTTTTATTTTTAAAATCGTCAACTTTTCATGACATGGTGACGTTTATTTTCCAAAACCATCACTGTAGAAGTTCATATGGTGACGTTTATTTGTTAAAACTATCACCGTACACTACAAAAAAAACAGAAATTTCCGGCAGCCAAACCGTCGGTAAATTTATATAAACTAAATTAAAATTAATTTTTTTAAATATTAGATTATATTATTTAAACATTACCGACGGTTTTTCCGTCGGTAATCCGTCGGTAATTGTTATTTTAATTTAAAAAAATAATTAAAAATGCATAATTCTTTTATAAAAACCTGTTCATAAAGGCCAATAACACCTGTGCGAAAACCATTACAAAACACTACTGTATCATAAATCCGTAAACTAAATTCAACTTTAGTTATCCCAATACAAAACAAACTAAACGGCAGGGGGAGGGGGAGGGGGAGCAGAGGAACTTCCAAACTTCCTCACCAAGGCTTCAAACTGTTCCAATATCTCCTCCAATGCTTTCCTTGCTTCTCTGTCTTGTCTCACGTCCTCCTCCATTTTGAGTCTCGCTTCTCTTTATTGTCGTACCTCCTCTTTAAGCGCATCCAACTTGAATTCAACATTTGAAATAGTTCCACGTGTTATCATATGATGTGGAAGAAGCAAGTCAATTGTTTGGACTCACCCATACTGAAATAGTTCCAGAATCCTCCACGAAATGTGTCAACTGAGTGAGATTAAAAACATTTTAGAGCATATGAATACCGACATACAAAAGAATCTGATAGTTATAGACAAAGTGCATTATACACAGGCAAGCAAAACATACACAACCATTTAATTAGCTTGCTTTAAGGCATGAAGTTCTAGTTTAAAAATGTAATGATGTAGAAGATGATGGTATGATGATATGAACAATAAAGCAGGGGAATTATAAAATATAAGAATTTCATGAAGCACAAGTTGTTGGAATTTTGTCATGGAATTTGATCCCACGTGGGTAGGAAAGAGAAATCTAAGTGGGTACGTATGTGCAAGATCTTTATTATGCCTCCTAAGTTGGGATGTTACTATATATATACATATATATATATATATAGTCTTACGTTCATTTGAGAAATGGTAAATGTATATATATATATATATATTAACAAATGAAACATTTCTTTCAAGCGGGAACTCATATTTCACAAAAGAACCTAAGGAGTATTTTACATGATGGTTATCCATCACATTACTTTTCCTTTGATAAATAAACTTAAGACCTCAATAACAACAAACAAAAGTGACCATCTTATTGGTCTGTCTGTTTCTCCTTAAAAGAGAGATAAATGTGTATTTTATCTCCCTACATATGGAATAGCCCCAAGAGCCTAGATAAGGAAAGAACTGAATCAAGCATCCTTCAAACAATTCCATCATATAATAAAACGTAAACAGACAGAAATAGGAAGGGTACATACGAGTAGCGGAGGTGGTTGTATTCGAGTTTTTATGCCCTTGTCCGCCACTAAATTTACTTTGCATCCAATTGAAGAACTGCAGCCATAAACATATCACAAAATTTAACTTCATAAGAAACCATATGTAGTATATTATGCACAGAAAAACACATCATTTTACCTTCATTTTGATAAGAGGGGCAGCAGGTGGTGGGGGTCGCGGCAGCAGTGGTGGTGGTTATTATAGAAAGTCTTGAGATGATTGGAAGCAGATCCTAGAAGCCAATGAGTTTTGGGAGTTTATAATGAATAGATATTAGAAAGAAAGAGAAGGAGGAGAACAAGAATCGCCTAATGTACATGTTATAAAACAGAGGTAGCACATGATATAATTTCTGCTTAAAACCTCCAAGTAGGCTCAACGCCTGATTGGTACAAGTAACCAAAAACACAGCAATTTGGCAACTCTCATTCACCACTATTCATTTGTGAATTAATTCATTTCGTTGTATGCTATATCATCCTTTCTTTATGTTTTAAAAGAAGAGGCTTTAATAAATAATGATATTTCACCAGTGTTCCATGCATAAAGAAATACTCTTAATATAATAATCCTTTCATGTTTCCTTGTAATAATACATGCCCAACAATGTCTAGTGCAGAGGTTGAAGCGGCACACGTAGCACCATTTCACTCCATTGGATCCATCTTTAACACCAAAGCCGACATGGGGGTATGTGCTAATTACGTTCGATTTTTTCTTCATTGATTATTTGTTCAAATCTTTTCAAATAAACATTGGTCAATTATGAGTCTTTCAAATAAAATTTTCTTCATTGATTATTTTGTTGGGAACTGAAGATGTGACTAAGTCATTAATGCTGCCAGTTCAGAGTTAGTACTACCAGATGATCTTAAAGTTAATACTGCCAGGTATTACTACTTCTAGTAGAATTAATACTGCTAGTCAAAGTTAGTGTTGCTTGAACAAAGTTAGTACTGTTTAGCTAGTTAGTACTGCTAGTGGTTAGTGCTGCTTAGTAGTTAATGCTGCCAAGACTCAGTTAATGCTTCCAAGGTGATCAAGGTGATTAATGCTGCTTCTAAGATAATGAGAAGATAATGCTGAAGAGATAGCGTCTGAAGATAAACATGGAAAGCTTGAAGATAATTATGAAGATTATTTTGAAGATCTTTTTAAGTTTTGTAATTATCTTTATTTTCAATATATGTATAGAATCGTTTAGAATAGAATTAATTTTGTGTGTTTTTGTTCTAGAGAGAAAATCAACCTTAAGGCATAGTTCCTAATTCTAGAGAAGTAGAATTCGTCTTGAAAGAGCCTGTTCTTCAAGATTGAGGTTGTGAATGAAAAGCTTGTAACTTGAATCATTAAATAAAGTTTACAAGTTGATTGTGATTCACTGTTTCATTGTTTTTCTGCTTATTGAATATTAAAGTGCTATTCCGCAGTTTCTTTAATATTGTTTCTGAGTATTCATAATTCTTGTTGAGAATTCGATCCTGACAAGTGGTATCAGAGCCTGTTCTCTCAGAAACATTCATTCATTCATCATGGAAAACTTTGCAGAATCAAACAGTACTCTTGTCTCTAAGGTTCCAATGCTCAAACCCAATGAGTTTGACATGTGGAAGATCAGAATCAGGCAATACATTCTCCTCACTGACTACTCAATGTGGGATGTCATTGAGAATGGCCCCTCTACTGAAGGTCAAATTGGACCAGATGGGAAAAGATCTCCACCAAAGACAGATGGTGAGAGGAAGATCCGGCAGACAGAGATGAAGGCCTTGAGCACTCTACTCTTGGCCATCCCCAATGAATATCAGCATCAATTCTGCAACTGCACTGATGCTCAGATTCTCTGGAATGCTCTAGAGAAAAGATTTGCTGGAACTAAGAGCACTAAAAGAAATCAAAGGGATGTTCTGAAGCAGCAGTATGAGAACTTCACTTCTTCAAAGAATGAGTCTATGACTCAAACTTTTGACAGGTTCAACAAGCTTATTGGTGAACTGGCTACTGTTGGAGTAAAGATGGAGAAAGATGATATCAACAGGAAGTTCCTCAGATCTCTTGGGGATGAATGAACTATGTACACTATCTCATATAGACAGAGTGACAATCTGGAAGAGAAGGAACTAGATGATCTGTATAATGATTTAAGAGTTTTTGAATCAGAAGTAGAAGCTAAGAAGAAGCCCACTGGGTATATTCATAATGCAGCACTTCTATCAGCATCTGCTGATACTACTGCCAACCCTGAAGCAGTTAGTGCTGCTAGTGGAGTGAATTCAGAAAAAGGCACTGAAACTGTCTTTAAAGCCTTTTTGTCAAGTCATAGCAATAACTCATTGATTAATGATGATCTGGAACAAATTCACCCTGATGATTTGGAGGAGATGGACATTAAATGGCAGATGGCCATGTTATCTATGAGGGTGAATAAGTTTATTAAAAGAACTGGGAGAAACAACTTCTCTCAAAGAAGAGAAGATGGAGCTGGTTTTGACAAGACAAAGGTGGAATGCTATAAGTGCCACATGAAAGGACACTTTGCTAAAGAGTGCAGAAGTGGTGTGCCAAATAACAACCACCAACAAGCTCAGAATGGAGGCTACAATCAAAACAAGAACTCTGCTCAAGCCCTTGTTTCTCAACAAGGAATGGGGTTTGACTGGAGTAACCAAGCTGAGGAAGCCATTCAGAATGAAGCTCTTATGGCAGAGGTGTCTGATCTCCCCTCTGAGGTAATTTCTAAACTTTGTACTCAATCTTGCATAGACACTGTCAAAAGGTACAGGGATCACAACCAAAACATGTGTGATGACCTCAAAAGATTAGAAAAGGACAGAAGAGATTATGTGTTGATAGTTGAGAGGTTTGAAGATCAAATCAAAGGCTTCCAAGCCAATGAACTTCAACATTCTTATGACACAAACTACTGGAAGTGGGAAAAGAAAGAGTTAGAGACCAAACTGTCTAAGTCAAAAGAAAAGAATGATAAGTTGAAAGAAGAACTAGCTAAGGTTAAGCTTGATATAGAAAAGTTTTCATATGCTTCAAAAGCAATGGATTCTCTTCTAAAGTCTCAGATTCATGATAAGATGAAGCCTGTTGTTGGCTACAACAACACACCCCCTCCTTACAACAACAACAACTACATCCCTCCTACATCATACTTGTTAGAGACCAAGGAGAAAAAGAACTTGTCTGAGGAAGCATTTAAGATAGATCCATTGGATGAGGTGGTTGTTGAGGATATGACTGAGAATGAAGCCAGTGAGAATAAGAACAATGCTGTGAGTAATGAGATACCCTTAGAAAACAACATCATCACCAATGAGGGATGTGGAAAAATCTGGGTCAAGTCTAAAGAGATAGAGAAGACCAAAGGAAAGGCTAACAAGGTCCATTACAAACAGACCACTGTTGTGAATCCTGGCCCTTGTAAACAGTGTGCTTGCAATAAAACTGAGAGCCCAAATGCTGGTACAAAGAGAGGTAATCAAAGAAACTGGAATAATCAATGGGCTCAGAAACAAGGAGTTGATCTGAGTAATATAATCAGACCAAAACCTTGCTTCATTTGTAGCAAGTTGAATCATTTGGCTAAGTACTGTTTCTTTAATCCTATTAACCAAAGGATGAACTTTCAAAGATTTGTGCAAAAACCTGTTGGTTATAGGAAGGCTGGAAAGAAACATGTGACTAAGAAATCTGTTGAAACCAAAGGTCAAATGAAGAAAAAGGTTTTGAAAGAAAGTATTAAAATGTGGGTGCCTAGAAGCACTAAAACTGTTAGTACTGCTACATCAAATAGTACTGATGACAAGGATAATGCTGCCAGAAGTAATACTGCTGCTACCAGTGTTAGTACTGCTGAAAATTTTAATGCTTCTAACACTGTTAGTACTTCTTCAAAGGTTACTACTGCTAACACAGTTACTGCTGCTGACATAGTTACTACTTCTAACAAGCTTAGTACTGCTAAGCATGCAAGTGCTGCTAATGCAGTTAGTTCTTCTAAAACCAGTACTGCTTCTAGCAAATGTGCAGTCAAACCCATTATTGTGACAAAGTACTCCAGCAATGAGGAGTCAAAGTTTAAAAATCTTGTCAAGAAGGAATGCAAATATTTTGATGAGAAAGGGGTACCCAAGACCACTTTGGCTTGGGTTCCTAATCAATACTAACTTGTTGGGAACTGAAGAATTCATCAAGTATGGTTAATGCTGCTGGTTCAAAGTTACTACTGCTAGAAGACTTAAAGGTTAATACTGCTGAGTGTTACTACTGCTAGTAGAATTAATACTGCTAGTCAAAGTTAGTGCTGCTTGAACAAAGTTAGTACTGCTTAGCTAGTTAGTACTGCTTAGTGGTTAGTGCTGCTTAGTAGTTAATGCTGCTAGAAGAAATTTAATGTTGCTGAAGATTAATACTGCTTATATGATGAAGATTCGCATGAAAGGATATACATGGAAGCTTAGAGATATACATGGAAGATATACTGAAGATATGTTTATTTTTTTGTAATTATCTTTGTATTCAGTATATGTATAGATTTGATAGAATAGATTAAAAGAGAGATTCTAAGTGTTTGTTCTAGAGAGAAAAAATCAACCTCAAGGCATAGATCCTAATTCTAGAGAAGTAGAACTCGTATTGTTGAGCCTGTTCATCAATATTGAGGTTGAGTGTGTAATCTTGTAACTTCAAAGCATTCAATACAAGTTTACAGTTTGTTCTTCATATTTACTGTGTTGATTTACTGTTTCATTGAATATCAAAGTGTTATTCCGCAAACTTCTTTGATATTGTTTCTGAGAATTAATTCTTGTTGAGAATTCGATCCTGACAAGTGGTATCAGAGCCAAACTCTCTCAGAAACATCTATTCATCATGGAAAATCTTACAGAATCAAGCAGTACTTTGGTCTCTAAGGTTCCAATGCTCAAACCCAGTGAGTTTGACATGTGGAAGATCAGAATCAGACAATATATTCTTCTCACTGACTACTCAATGTGGGATATCATTGAGAATGGTCCTTCTGAAGCTGGAAGGATAGGAGCAGATGGGAAAAGACCTCCACCAAAGACAGATGGTGAGAGGAAGATCAGACAGACAGAGATGAAGGCCTTGAGCACTCTGCTCTTGGCCATCCCCAATGAATATCAGCATCAATTTTGCAACTGCACTGATGCTCAGATTCTCTGGAATGCTCTAGAGAAAAGATTTGCTGGAACTAAAAGCATCAAAAGAAATCAAAGAGATGTTCTAAAGCAGCAGTATGAGAACTTCACTTCCTCAAAGAATGAGTCTATGACTCAAACTTTTGATAGGTTCAACAAACTCATAGGTGAACTGGCTACTGTAGGAGTAAAGATGGAACAAGATGATATCAACAGAAAGTTCCTCAGATCTCTTGGAGATGAATGGACTATGTACACTGTCTCATATAGACAGAGTGACAATCTGGAAGAGAAAGAACTTGATGATCTATACAATGATCTAAGAGTTTTTGAAACTGAGGTAGAAACCAAGAAGAAGCCCTCTGGTTATATCCACAATGCTGCACTTCTCTCAGCATCCACTGATACTACTGCCAACCCTGAAGCAGTTAGTACTGTCAGTGGAGTAAGTTCAGAAAAAGGCACTGAAACTATCTTTGAAGCCTTTTTGTCCAGTCATAGCAGCAATTCTTTGATTAATGATGATCTGGATCAAATTCACCCTGATGACCTGGAGGAGATGGATATTAAATGGCAGATGGCTATGTTATCAATGAGGGTGAAGAAGTTCATTAAAAGAACAGGAAGGAATAACTTCTCTCAAAGAAGAGAAGATGGAGCTGGGTTTGACAAGACCAAGGTGGAATGTTATAAGTGTCACATGAAAGGACACTTTGCTAGAGAATGCAGGAGTGCTGTTCCAAACAACAACCACCAACAAGCTCAGAATGGAGGCTACAATCAAAACAAGAATCCTGCTCAAGCCCTTGTTTCTCAACAAGGAATGGGATTTGACTGGAGTGATCAAGCTGAGGAAGCCATTCAGAATCAAGCTCTTATGGCAGAAGTGTCTGATCTTCCCTCTGAGGTAATTTCTAATCTTTGTACTAAATCTTGCATTGACACTGTCACAAGATACAGGGATCACAATCAAAGTATGTGTGATGACCTCAAAAGATTAGAAAAGGACATAAGAGAGTATGTGTTGATAGTAGAGAGATTTGAAGAGCAAATCAAAGGCTTTCAAGCTAATGAACTTCAACACTCTTATGACACAAACTATTGGAAGTGGGAAAAGAATGAGTTAGAGACCAAACTGTCTAAATCCTTAGAAGAGAGTGATAGGCTGAAAGAGGAACTGTCTAAAGTTAAACTTGACATAGAAAAGTTTTCATATGCTTCAAAAGCAATGGATTCTCTTCTAAAGGCTCAGATTCATGACAAGATGAAGCCTGGTATTGGATACAACAATACACCTCCTCCTTACAATAACAATTATATCCCTCCTACTTCAGACTTGTTAGAAACCAAGGAGAAAAAGGACTTATCTGAGAAAGCCTTTAAAATAGATCCTTTGGATGAAGTAGTAATTAAGGATTTAACTGAGAAAGAAGCCAGTGAGTATAGGGATAATGATGTGAGTAAAAAGATACCATTAGAAAACAATATTATCACCAATGAGGGATGTGGGAAAATCTGGGTCAAGTCCAAGGAGATAGAGCAGACAAAAGGAAAGGATAACAAGGTCCATTACAAACAAACCACAGTTGTGAATCCTGGATCTTGTAAACAGTGTGATTGCAGTAAAGCCAAGAGCCTAAATTCTGGTTTAAAAAGAGGAAATCAAAGAAACTGGAATAATCAATGGGCTCAGAAACAAGGAGTTGATCTGAATAAAATCAATAGACCAAAACCTTGTTTCATATGTGGCAAGTTAAATCATTTGGCTAAGTATTGTTACTTTAACCCTATTAACCAACAGATGAACTTTCAAAGATTTGTGCAAAAACCTGTTGGTTATAGGAAGGCTGCAAAGAAACATGTGATAAAGAAACATGATGAAAGGAAAGGCCCCATGAAGAAAAAGATTTTAAAAGAAAGTGTCAAAATGTGGGTGCCTAGAAGCACTGAAACTGTTAGTACTGATGACAGGGTTAGAAGCACTAAAATTGTTAGTACTGCTAACATGGTTACTACTGCTACTTGTGTTAGTACTGCTGAAAATATTAATGCTGCTAATACTGTTAGTACCTCTTCAAAGGTTAATACTGCCAACACAGTTACTGCTGCTAACACAGTTACTACTGCTAACAAGGTTAGTACTGCTAAGCATGCAAGTGCTGCTAAGGCAGTTAGTACTTCTAAAACCAGTACTGATTCTAGCAAAAATATTTCCAAGCCTATTATTGTAACAAAGTACTACAAGAATGAGGAGTTAAAGTTCAAAAATCTTGTCAAGAAAGAATGCAAGTATTTTGATGAGAAAGGGGTACCCAAGACCACTTTGGCTTGGGTTCCTACTTCATACTAACTGATCTATATTATGTGCAGGGCAACCAACAGCTCAAGGGAAAGAGCATATGGCATGTTGATAGTGGTTGCTCTAGGCACATGACAGGCAACATGTCATGCCTTCAGGATTTCAAGCATATCAATGGAGGACATGTTGCATTTGGGGATAATCTTACTGGTGGTAAGATAAGTGGAAAAGGTAATGTCACCAAAGGTAAGATGACATTTGAGGATGTCTACTATGTTGATCAATTAAAGTACAACCTGTTAAGTGTATCACAGGTTTGTGACAAACAACATAGTATATTATTTACAAATACTGATTGTATGATCCTTGCTCCAGGGTTCAAGGTAGTTGATGAAAGCATGATACTAATTAGAACTCCAAGAAAGGACAATGTTTACTGTCTAGATATGGACAATGTTGATAGTGATTCATCTCTAAATTGTCTTGTTTCAAAAGCTTCTGTAGATGAATCCTCTCTTTGGCACAGAAGGATGTGTCACATGAATTTCAAGACTATGAACAAACTTGTTAAAAACAACCTTGTAAGAGGTTTACCTTCAAAAGTCTTTTCATGTGATGATCATTGTGTTGCTTGTCTTAAAGGCAAACAGCACAAAACTTCTCATAAGACCAAAGAGTTAAATTTTGTTTCTTCTTGTCTCCAGTTACTGCATATGGATCTGTTTGGTCCTACAAATGTTATGAGTATAGGCAAGAAATCTTACTGCTTGGTTATTGTTGATGATTACTCCAGATTTACTTGGGTATATTTTCTAAGGACTAAGGATGAGACAAGTGGACTTATCAAATCCTTTATTCTAAGAATTGAAAACCAAACTAATCAAAGAGTAAAAGTCATTAGATCAGATAATGGAACTGAGTTTAAAAATCATGATCTAAACACCTTTTGTGAAGAGAAAGGTATTGAGAGGCAATATAGTGCTCCTAGGACTCCTCAACAGAATGGTGTTGCTGAAAGGAGAAATAGGACACTAATAGAGGCTGCTAGATCTCTGTTGGCTGATTCAAAATTGCGAATTACCTTCTGGGCTGAAGCAGTTAATACTGCTTGTTATGTCCAAAATAGAGTTCTAGTGGTCAAACAAAAGAACAAGACCCCATATGAGCTTTTAAATAAAAGAAAACCTTTCATTGGTTTCTTCAAACCTTTTGGGTGTCCTTGTACAATTCTCAATACCAAATCTCACTTAGGTAAGTTTGATAGCAAAGCAGATGATGGATTTCTTGTTGGATATTCATCTCAGAGTAAGGCCTACAGAGTTTTTAACTCATCTTCCAGAATAATTGAAGAAAGTGACAATGTCAAATGCAATGAGAATACACCAAATCCAATTGGGTCTGGTCCTCAGTGGCTATTTGACATTGACTCACTAACTAATTCTTTTGGTTTCAGTAGTGATGATTATACAGGAACAGGAAGTGGAGGATCAGGGACTACACAAGTCTCAGAAAGTATATCTAAATCTGTGATATTTCCCATACCCACAGTGAATTTTGTTGAAGACTGTGAAAAGGAATCATCTACTGAACCAAGTCAGAGTGAAGAAGAAACTAGAGATGAGGAGACTCAAGAAAACAAAGAATCAGAAGTGGCATCTGAAAACACTTCAGTTGAGTTGCATGACTCTAATCTAGAGGCTGGAATGAATGAAGAACCTAGTCATATCACCAGAGTTCAAAAGAATCATCCTCCACAGCTGGTAATAGGAGATATCTCTTCTCCTATGATGACTAGACATCAAAGTAGACTTCAAGAAATGCAAGATCAACAGCATACAGTGCTTTCTTGTTTTCTATCCCAGCTTGAGCCTAAAAAGGCACATGATGCTATGAAAGAATCTAGCTGGATAGAAGCAATGCAAGAAGAACTATTACAATTCAAGCTACATGATGTATGGGATTTAGTAGATCTTCCTAAAGGTCACAGAGCAATTGGCACAAAGTGGATTTTCAGAAACAAGAGAGATGAAAGAGGTATTGTCATAAGGAACAAAGCAAGGCTAGTGGCTCAAGGATATACTCAAGAAGAGGGTATAGATTATGAAGAAGTTTTTGCACCTGTGGCTAGGATAGAAGCAATCAGACTATTCCTAGCCTATGCTTCTTACATGAACTTCAAAGTCTATCAAATGGATGTAAAAAGTGCTTTTCTCTATGGCTCAATTGAAGAAGAGGTATATGTCTGTCAACCACCAGGGTTTGAAAACCCAAGCTATCCAGACAGGGTATACAAATTGAAGAAAGCTCTTTATGGACTGCATCAAGCTCCAAGAGCATGGTATGACACTCTGTCATCCTATCTCTTGGAAAATGACTTTGAAAGAGGAGTCATTGATAAGACTCTATTTATCAAGAGAAAGAAGAAGGATATCTTGCTGGTCCAAATCTATGTTGATGACATTATATTTGGATCTACAAGAGACAACATGTGCAAGGAGTTTGAGGATCTAATGCATCAAAGGTTCAAAATGAGTTCCATGGGGGAACTTACTTTCTTCCTTGGACTCCAAGTTCAACAGAAGTCAGATGGCATCTTCATCTGTCAATCCAAGTATGTGCAGGACATTCTAACCAAGTTTGGTCTCTTAGAGTCAAAACCTGCCAGCACACCTATGGAAACACACAAGCAGATAACAGCAGATCTTGAGGGGGAGGATATGGATGTGCATCATTATAGATCCATGATTGGCTCTCTCATGTATCTCACAGCATCAAGGCCAGATATAATGTTTCCAGTCTGTGTATGTGCAAGATTCCAAGTTAGGCCAAAGCAATCTCACTTTCAAGCTGTTAAGAGGATATTCAGATATCTCAAAGGGCAACCCAGATTGGGACTTTGGTATCCTCATGACTCACCCTTTGACCTAATAGCATACTCAGACAGTGATCTAGGTGGGGCAAACTTGGACATAAAATCTACTTCTGGAGGATGTCAGTTTTTAGGTGCTAGACTAGTTTCATGGCAGTGCAAGAAACAAACCACAGTGTCCACATCTACAACAGAGGCAGAGTACATAGCAGCTGCAAGTTGTTGTTCTCAAGTCTTATGGATTCAGAATCAAATGCTGGACTATGGGGTAACCTTTCTACACACTCCCATTTTTATTGATAATAACAGTGCTATCAGCATTGTAAATAATCCAGTCAAGCACTCTAAGACAAAGCACATTGAGATCAGGTATCATTTCATAAGAGACTGTAATGAAAAGAAACTTATTCAAGTTGTAAAAGTTCACACTGATAATCAGTTTGCTGACCTATTCACTAAAGCTTTTGATGTGGGTAGATTCACCTTCTTGGTAACAAGTGTGGGAATGATCAACTCTGAATAAGCCCCTTCTCAAATATTGACTCTATACCTGTATATTGTTTATTCTTGGTGTTACTAATCTTCTTTTTCAGGATATGCATAGCAGTACTCAGTGTTTCGCAAGTTTAAAGGAGTAAGTTAGTTAATACTGCTAGTTAGTTAATACTGCTAGTTAGTTAATACTGCTAGTTAGTTAATACTGCTAGTTAGTTAATACTGCTAGTAGTTAATACTGCTTTCAGTTAATACTGCTAGTTAGTTAATACTGCTAGTTAGTTCATACTGCTAGTAGTTAATACTGCTTTCAGTTAATACTGCTAGTTAGTTAATACTGCTAGTTAGTTAATACTGCTAGTTAGTTAATACTGCTAGTAGTTAATACTGCTTTCAGTTAATACTGCTAGTAGTTAATACTGCTCTAGGTTAATACTGCTTATGTTCCGAATACTATAAATACTCTTTGCCCGCCTAAAATCTTATAACGACTCTCTGCATACTATTCACTTGCGCTCTAAATCCTTTCTCTCTCAAGTTCGAAGCTTTCAGGCATAATGTTTACTAAGATCAATGGCATCCATGGCATTCATCGACGAGCACAATGAGATCGCGATGCTACAAAAGCCAAAGCAAGCTGTAGGATTTCATCAGATTGTGGATTTCCTCAAGTCAAGCCATATTGCTCATGCTCTTACTGTATCTCCTACAATCTATATTGAGCATCAAAGGCAGTTCTGGGCTAATGCCACCATTGTTGCTGAGAATGGTGTGCAAATGATCACGACAAGGATCTGTGAAAAGCCACTAGCAGTTACTGAAGAGGTTATTCGCATCAGTCTACGTCTAGACGATGCCTCTGGTATAACCTCTATCCCAAACGATGAACTGTTTTCCAATCTTACAAGAATGGGGTATGGAGGCCCATTGGGTGTTTTCAAATTCTCTAAAGCCAAATTTTCACCCCAATGGCGTTTCTTTGTCCATACTCTTATGCACTGTATCTCCAAAAAGACTACTGGATGGAGTGAGTTCAGCAGCACTATTGCTTATGCTTTGGTGTGCTTGGCCACTGCCAGAAAGTATAACTTTTCTAAAATGATTTTCAGTGATCTTGTCTCAAACATGGGAAACAAAAAGAGCTTCTTTATGTATCCCAGGTTTGTTCAAGAAGTTATTACTCATGAATTGACGGATATACCTCAACCTGTTGGGGTATATGTACCTAAACCCCCCAAAGGCAAGGTTTTCTCAAATATGAGAAGATCTGCTGGGGACTCTGAAGGAGTTGACACCCCATTGTTCTCTACAATGATGGTGGTGTCCCAAACCAATGAAGGTATGGCAGCAGGGTCAAGGCCCCCATTAGACCAACCCACTGCTAGCCAATCCCAACCTTCCCTCTCAAAATCTATTCCCCAGTCCCTTCTTGAAAAACCAACCTCTCCTATCACCCAAACTTACAAGAGGAAACAGGTAAAGAAGGCTCCTTCCCTTCTTGTACCATCATCCCCCAAGCCTTTAAGCCCTCTATTGGAGCATTCTCCAGTAGAGAATATTCAAAGGGAATCCACAAGGGTGTCTCCCAACCCAAAGGAGGTGCTCTCTGAGGAGGAGGTAGAGCATATGGGTGATGAGGCTGCCACTACTCCTGCTAGCACAGAGGAGGAAAGTGGTAACATAAATAAGACCTCCCCCATGGCAACTTTGAATGAGCAATCATTCGAAGGTCCCTGGTGCCAAGAAACCACGGGGTGGATAGTGCTTCTGCTAGGCAGAAGACTTCCACTACTAAAAGATCCAATGATCCTTCAAAGGAGGGTAACACTTCTAGAGAAGGTGAGGACAAATATGACTACCAGGAATTGATGGAAACCATGGGAAACATCAACCTAGATGTTATGAAACAAGGAAAAGAAATAGAGGAGATGAAGCTGGTTATCCTGTCCCAACAAGTTCAGATTGAAAAATTGAAGAAGATGGTGACCAGGCTGGTTCAAAAGAAAAGAAGGAAACAGTTTGTACTCAAAAAGAGGGACCAAGTTCAAGATTCTTTCAACAAGGGGGAGAAGCATGAAGGGGAAACTGTTGAAAAGAAAGCTGAAGTTGAGGGGGAGACAGAGGAAGAGATGGAAACAGAAACAGATACTGCTGCTGAAGCAAAAGTAGCAGCAGAAACTAAAGCAGCAGAAATAGGGCTCTCTGTGGAAGAAATGGAGATAGCAGAAACTTTAGTCAAAGCAAAGAATGATACTCCTAAGGCTACTCAAAAGGCCAAGGGAGTAGTTATCAAAGAAGGAGGGATCTCAGAGAAGGAAAAAGAGAAGGAAGTTTTGAAAGAATCAAAGGGAAAAGGAAAAGAGAAGATGGTTGAAGCTGAAATGCCTCCAAGACAAAAGTCTCAGATTGAAATGGATGAGGCAATAGCAAAACAGTTGCAAGACCAAATGGAGAAAGAGGAGCAGTTGCAAACAGAAAAGGATAGAGAACTGGAAAAGATTATGGCCAAGAAGTTAAATACAGAATACCAAAAGAGTTTGAAAGAAGCAGCTCAGACAGCAGCTCAGGTCAAGAAACTTCAAATTAAGAAGATGCCTATTCAGAAGCAAAAGCAGAAAAGACAACCCTCCAAGACATTTTTGGCCAATCAGGAAAGAAGAAAAATGATAAACTTCCTGAAAGGTGCAATTGGTGTTAAGGGGGAGATGTTTATCCACATGGCATACTCTCAGGTTGAAGAGTTGTATAACAAGGAAATGGCCAAGCTCCAAGGGAATTCAGCACAAAGGGAGGAGGCTGAGAGAAGGATGAAAGAGAGACATGATCTCAACATCCAACAACCATTCCTTGAGGAAACCACACCCTCCAAAGAAGAAGCAGAAGAGAAGAAGGAAGAACCTGGAAATGTTGGTATAGAAGCCAAGTCTGGAAAAAGAGTGAAATCAATTGCTTCAAAAAGGCAGTTGAAAAGGCCTAGGGTGGAAGAAACTGAAAAGGAAGCAGAACCTTCAGTCACATCTCCAACAGAGCCAGTACAGAGTCCAGAGCAGGTCACTAAGCAAACAGATGAGAGTATGGATCCGTACATGACAATAGTGGAACCTTTGAAAGCTGTTCCAATCTCTATGCAAGCTCCAGAGATCATCTTCTGGGATATTCTGAGAGACAATGGAAAGAATTTCTTCAGAATCAAGAGAGCTGATGGTTCATTTGAAGCTTATTCAACATGGGGGAAAGTCATCAGAAGTTGTTCAAGAGCTGATATGGAAGAACTATATAAAGTTGGGATGAAACTTTATGAACCTGTGTTGAAAGGTACTGAAGAGAATCTTCTCAAAGTGACATTGGAATACTTGTGCATGATGTTTGAGCCTGAAAGAGTGCACCATAGGATTAAAGATCATATGCATGAGTTCATATTCAAGAAGATTGACAAATGGATACTGTTTGAAAACTGTGGAGTATACATGATTACTATTGACAATTGTTATCATGAATACTACCTGGTGGACAAAATCTATGAGCATAGCAAGGAGAAGTTAGAAGGGATGCTTAAAGCTACACTGGTATGTACAAAGGATTCAGAGATGGCAAAGATTGTGGTGAGAAGAACTGTAAATCAAAGCTTGGGCCTAGATCCAAATTTGGGAAATTGAACCAGAGGTGTTGAAAGCATCTTGAAGATTAATTATGAAGAACTTGACTTCTTGTCCTAAAAGTCAAGTTAGGGGGAGATTGCTTTATCTTATGTGCAGGGCAACCAACAGCTCAAGGGGAAGAGCATTTGGCATGTGGATAGTGGTTGCTCTAGGCACATGACAGGCAACATGTCATGCCTTCAGGATTTCAAGCATATCAATGGAGGACATGTTGCATTTGGAGACAATCTTGCAGGTGGAAAAATAAGTGGAAAAGGTAATGTCACAAAAGGTAAGATGACATTTGAGGATGTCTACTATGTTGATCAGTTAAAGTACAACCTGTTAAGTGTATCACAGGTTTGTGACAAACAACATAGTATATTATTTACCAATACATAATGTATGATCCTTGCTCCAGGATTCAAGGTAGTTGATGAAAGCATGATACTACTTAGAACTCCAAGAAAGGACAATGTTTACT
Source organism: Arctium minus (assembly GCA_954870635.1). Classification (NCBI taxonomy): domain Eukaryota; kingdom Viridiplantae; phylum Streptophyta; class Magnoliopsida; order Asterales; family Asteraceae; genus Arctium; species Arctium minus. Next base: position 12,828,305 of record OX941082.1, read on the forward strand.
GTCTAGACATGGACAATGTTTCAAGTGATTCATCCCTGAACTGTCTTGTTTCAAAAGCTTCTGTGCATGAATCTTCTCTTTGGCACAGAAGGATGTATCACATGAACTTCAAGACAATAAACAAACTTGTTAAAAACAACCTTGTAAGAGGTTTACCATCAAAAGTCTTTTCATGTAATGATCATTGTGTTGCTTGTCTTAAAGGCAAACAACACAAAACTTCTCATAAGACCAAAGAGTTAAATATAATTTCTTCTTGTCTCCAGTTATTACATATGGATCTGTTTGGTCCTACAAATGTGATGAGCATAGGGAAGAAATCATATTGCCTAGTTATTGTTGATGATTACTCTAGATTTACTTGGGTATATTTTCTAAGGACTAAGGATGAGACAAGTGGACTGATCAAATCCTTTATTCTAAGAATTGAAAACCAAACTAATCAGAAAGTAAAAGTCATTAGATCATACAATGGAACTGAATTTAAAAATCTTGATCTAAACACCTTTTGAAAAGAGAAAGGCATTGAGAGACAATATAGTGCTCCTAGGACTCCACAACAAAATGGAGTTGCTGAGAGAAGGAATAGGACACTAATTGAGGCTGCTAGATCTCTGTTAGCTGATTCAAAATTGCCAATTACTTTTTGGACTGAAGCAGTTAATACTGCCTGTTATGTTCAAAACAGAGTTCTACTGGTTAAGCCAAAGAACAAGACACCTTATGAGCTCTTAAATAAAAGAAAACCCTTTATTGGATTTTTTAAACCATTTGGGTGTCCTTGTACAATTCTCAATACCAAATCTCACTTAGGAAAGTTTGATAGCAAGGCAGATGATGGATTTCTTGTGGGTTACTCATCTCAAAGTAAGGCCTACAGAGTTTTTAATTCTTCTTCTAGAATAATTGAGGAAAGTGACAATGTCAAATGCAATGAGAACACACCAAATCCTATTGGGTCTGGTCCTCAGTGGCTGTTTGACATTGATTCACTAACTAACTCTTTTGGTTTCAGTAGTGATGATTATGCAGGTTCAGGTAATGGAGGATCAGGAACTCCACAAGTTCAAGAAAACATACCTCAGTCTGTGATTTTTCCCATACCTACAGTGGCTCCTGTTGAAGACTGTGAAAAGGAGCCATCTACTGAACCAAATCAGAGTGAAGAAGAAACAAGAGACGAGGAGAGTCAAGAAAATACAGAACCAAAAGTAGCTGCTGAAATCACCTCAGTTGAGTTGAATGACTCCAATCTAGAGGTGGGACTCAATGAAGAACCTAGTTATCATCATCCTCCTCAGCTGGTAATAGGAGATATCTCTTCTCCTATGATGACTAGAAATCAAATCAGGCTGCAAGATATGCAAGACCAACAGCATACAGTGCTTTCTTGCTTTCTATCCCAGCTTGAGCCTAAGAAGGCTCATGATGCTATGAAAGATTCCAGTTGGATAGAAGCCATGCAAGAAGAGCTGCTACAATTCAAGCTGCAAGATGTTTGGGATCTGGTAGACCTTCCTAAAGGTCAAAGAGCAATAGGTACAAAATGGGTCTTCAGGAATAAGAGAGATGAGAGAGGAATAGTAGTAAAGAACAAAGCAAGGTTGGTGGCACAAGGGTATACACAAGAAGAAGGAATAGATTATGAAGAAGTATTTGCACCAGTGGCTAGGATAGAAGCAATCAAATTGTTCCTGGCCTATGCTTCTTATATGAAGTTCAAAGTCTATCAAATGGATGTAAAAAGTGCATTTCTATATGGCTCAATTGAAGAAGAAGTATATGTCTGTCAACCACCAGGGTTTGAAAACCCAAATTATCCAAACAGAGTATACAAACTGAAGAAAGCACTTTATGGACTGCATCAAGCACCAAGAGCATGGTATGACACTCTGTCATCCTATCTCTTGGAAAATGGCTTTGAAAGAGGAGTCATTGATAAGACTCTGTTCATCAAGAGAAAGAAGAAGGACATCTTGCTGGTCCAAATCTATGTGGATGATATCATCTTTGGATCCACAAGAGACAATATGTGCAAGGAGTTTGAGGATCTAATGCATCAAAGGTTCAAAATGAGTTCTATGGGGGAACTTACTTTCTTTCTTGGACTCCAAGTCCAACAGAAGTCAGATGGTATTTTTATTTGTCAGTCCAAGTATGTGCAGGACATTCTAACCAAGTTTGGTTTCTCAGACTCAAAGCCTGCCAGCACACCTATGGAGACACACAAGCAGATCACAGCAGATCTTGAGGGGGAGGATAAAGATGTTCATCACTATAGATCCATGATTGGCTCTCTCATGTATCTTACAGCCTCTAGGCCAGATATAATGTTTCCAGTCTGTGTGTGTGCAAGATTTCAAGTTAGGCCAAAGCAATCACACTATCAAGCTGTTAAGAGGATATTCAGATTTCTCAAAGGGCAACCTAGATTGGGACTTTGGTATCCTCATGACTCATCATTTGACCTACTTGCATACTCAGACAGTGACTTAGATGGAGCAAACTTGGACAGAAAATCTACTTCTGGAGGATGCCAGTTCTTAGGTGCAAGACTAGTATCATGGCAGTGCAAGAAACAAACCACAGTGTCCACATCTACAACAGAAGCAGAGTACATAGCAGCTGCAAGTTGCTGTTCTCAAGTCTTATGGATTTAGAATCAAATGCTGGACTATGGGGTAACCTTTCTACACACTCCAATCTTTATTGATAATAGCAGTGCTATTAGCATTGTTAATAACCCTATCAAGCACTCAAAGACAAAGCACATTGAGATCAGGTATCACTTTATAAGAGACTGCAATGAAAAGAAGCTTATTCAAGTTGTAAAAGTTCATACTGATAACCAGTTTGCTGATCTATTCACCAAAGCCTTTGATGTGGGTAGATTCACTTTCTTGGTAACAAGTGTGGGAATGATCAACTCTGAATAAGATCCTACTTAAAAAGTGGTTCAATACCTGTATATTGGTTATTCTTGGAGTTACTAATGTTCTTTCTCAGGAAATGTAGAGCAGTACTCAGTTCATCACAAGCTTAAAAGTGTAAGTATGGTTAATACTGCCAGTACAGTTTTAGTACTTCCAGTACAATTTTTAACTACTGCCAGTGCACAGTTAATACTGCTAGCGGTTAATACTGCTCTCAGTTAATACTGCTAGTTAGTTAATACTGCTAGTAGTTAATACTGCTCTCAGTTAATACTGCTAGTTAGTTAATACTGCTAGTAGTTAATACTGCTCTCAGTTAATACTGCTAGTTAGTTAATACTGCTAGTGGTTAATACTGCTCACTGTTTATACTGCTTTCACTATCTTTTTAAGGTTAATACTGCTTATAATCCAAAAGTTATAAATACCCTTTCCCCGCCTAAAAGATCATAACGACTCTTTGTCTACTGTTCATCTTCTCTCTCACTTTTTTCTCTCAAGCATCCAGTGCTCGCTAGGCAAGAATCCTTGCGTACAGATGGCTTCAATGGCGTTTATTGATGAGCACAACGAGATAGCCATGCTCCAAAAGCCAAAACAAGCCGAAGGTTTTCACCAGATAGTCGATTTCCTGAAGTCAAGCCACATCGCTCATGCTCTCACTGTGACTCCTAGCATCTACATAGAGCATCAAAGGCAATTCTGGGCCAACGCCACTACTAGCACTGAAAATGGAGTGCAGTGCATCAAAACAAGGGTTTGTGACAATCCCTTGACAGTTACTGAGGAGACCATTCGCATCTGTCTACGTCTAGACGATGCTTCAGGTATATCTTCTATTCCATATGAGGATTTGTTTTCAAACCTCACCAGGATGGGGTATAAAGGCCAATTGGGGATTTTCAAGTTTTTCAAAGCTCAATTTACACCCCAATGGAGGTTCTTTGTTCATACCCTGATGCACTGTATTTCTAAGAAAACTACTGGCTGGAGCCAATTTAGCAGTCCCATTGCCTATGCTTTGGTATGTTTATCTACTGCTAGAAAATATAATTTTTCACTGATGATTTTCAATGATCTTGTCTCAAACCTGGACAACAAGAAGAGTTTCTTCATGTATCCCAGGTTTGTACAGGCAGTTATAACCAACGAATTGACGGATATACCTCACTTTGATGGGGTATATGTACCTAAACCCCCTAAAGGCAAGGTCTTCTCAAACATGAGAAGATCTGCTAGGGACTCGGAAGGAGTTGACACCCCATTGTTCTCAACAATGATGGTGGTGTCCCAACCACAAGAAGGTATGGCCTCAGGGTCAAGGCCCTCATTAGACCAGCCCACTGAGAGCCAATCCCAACCTTCCCTCTCTCACATTTTTCCTCAGTCCTTTGCTGCTAAACCAACTCCTCAAATTTCCAAGACTTATGTCAAGAGAAAGGTACATAATAACCAAGAGCCTCAAAGCCCTCTATTGGAGCATTCTCCAATAGAGAATATCCAAAGGGAATCCAATAGGGTGTCTCCCAACCCTGCGGAGGTGCTCTCTAAGGAGATGGATGAGCATATGGGTGAGAAGGCTGCCACTACTTCTGCTAGCACAGAGAAGAACAGTGGTAGCATCTCTAAGACCTTCCCTACGGCAACTTTGGCTGAGAAATCAACCAAAGGACCCCGGTGCCAAGAAACCAAGGGGGTAGTTGATGCTTCTGCTAGGCAGAAGGTCACTACTACAAGATCCAAGGATCCCTCAAGGATGGGCAAAACATCCAAAAAGGGTGAGGACAGAACTGAAACTGATGAATTGATGGAAAAAGATTCCAATGATCCTTCAAGGGTGGGTAAAACACCTAAAGAAGGTGAGGATAGCTATACTTACTTGGAATTGATGGAAACAATAGCCAACATCAATGTTGATGTGGTTAATCAAGGAAAGGAAATCAAAGCCTTGCAGCAAGTGGTCATCTCCCAACAACAGCATATTTCAAAACTTAAGCAATTGGTGGGAAAGCTCAATGCCAAGAAAAGAAGAAAACAATTTGTACTAAGAAGGAGGAAACCAGTGCCTGATGCTCCCAAAAAGGGGGAGACAGAAGCTGATGTCAATAGGGAAGATGCCAAAGCTAAGGGGGAGCAACAGAAAGTTGAGTTTGAGGGGGAGCAAATATCTGCAGAAAATATTGTACAAGAAGCAGTAACAGAATCAACAGCAGCAGAAACCATTAATACTGCCAGTTCAAGCAAAGAAGCAGCAGAAATGGTTAATACTGCTGATCTGAAAGAAGCAGCAGAAACAGAGCCAGCAGCAGAAACCATTAATACTGCCAGTTCAAGCAAAGAAGCAGCAGAAATGGTTAATACTGCTGATCTGAAAGAAGCAGCAGAAACAGTAAAAGAGGTCCTTACAGAGCTGGAGATTGCAGAAACACTCATCAAAGCCAAACATGATACTCCCAAGGTCACCTCAAAGGCCAAAGGAGTTGTCATAAAAGAAAGAGTTGATGCAGCAAAGAACTTTAGCACTGAGAAGGTGATGGGTAAAGATAAAGGTAAGGCAAAGCTAGTTGAATCTGATAAACCAATGAAAAAGCAGAAGTTGATTGAATCAGATGAAGCTCTAGCTAGGAAGATACAGGCTGAACTTGAAGAAGCTGAAACTGTGCAAGTGGAAAAAGATAGAGAGATAGCAAAAGCAATGGCTGCAGAGCTAAATAAAGTCTATCAACAAAGCCTAGCAACAGAACAAGCCAAGCAGAAAGCCACATCTTTGAGGAAGTCTGGAAAGATCAAAATGGCTGCAAAGAAAAGACAACCTTCAAAGACATACCTGGGTGCTCAAGAGAGGAAGAAAATGATTACTCTCCTCAAGGGTGCTATAGGTGTCAAAGTGGAAATGTTCTCAAACATGTCTTTTGAGCAACTTAAAGGGTTATGATGCAGAAATGATCAAGCTTCAAGGGGATGAAGTTGCAAGGGTTGAAATGGAGAAAAGAATGAAAGAGAGCAATGATTTCTTACAAAAACCATTCCCTGATGAACAAGAAACTCCAAAGAAGGAAGCCACTATTGGTGAAAGTCTAAGGACTTTAAAAAGGACAAAGATGATGGCAAGGAGAAAGATAACAAAGAAGCCTAGAATAAATGAAGAAGAGGCAGAAAAGGTTGCTGGAGAAGAAGAGGCACCTGAACCATCAGAAAAGAAAGAGCATTTAAGCACTGAGGATGTAAGGATGTACATGGTTGTGATGGACAAAGTGCCTGAACCAATTTCAGCAGAACCTATAGGAGTCAAACCTCCTGAAGTCATTCACTGGGATGTACTAGAGGTAGATGGAAAAGAGTACATAAGGCTGAAGAGGAAAGATGAAAAGTATGAAATCTATAGTACTTGGGCCAAGATTGTCAGAACATGCTCAAGGTCTGATATTGAAGAAATGTTCGATATAGGGATGAAGTTGTATGCAGATCAGTTGAAAGCTCCAGGGATTTCAATTACAAAACTTGTCAGGATCGAATTCTCAACAAGAATTAATTCTCAGAAACAATATCAAAGAAGTTTGCGGAATAACACTTTGATATTCAATGAAACAGTAAATCAACACAGTAAATATGAAGAACAAACTGTAAACTTGTATTTAATGCTTTGAAGTTACAAGATTACACACTCAACCTCAATATTGATGAACAGGCTCAACAATACGAATTCTACTTCTCTAGAATTAGGATCTATGCCTTGAGGTTGATTTTTTCTCTCTAGAACAAACACTTAGAATCTCTCTTTTAATCTATTCTATCAAATCTATACATATACTGAATACAAAGATAATTACAAAAAAATAAACATATCTTCAGTATATCTTCCATGTATATCTCTAAGCTTCCATGTATATCCTTTCATACGAATCTTCATCATATAAGCAGTATTAATCTTCAGCAGCATTAAATTTCTTCTAGCAGCATTAACTACTAAGCAGCACTAACCACTAGCAGTACTAACTAGCTAAGCAGTACTAACTTTGTTCAAGCAGCACTAACTTTGACTAGTAGTATTAATTCTACTAGCAGTAGTAACACTCAGCAGTATTAACCTTTAAGTCTTCTAGCAGTAGTAACTTTGAACCAGCAGCATTAACCATACTTGATGAATTCTTCAGTTCCCAACAAAACTGGTGATGGAGTATCTGTGTATGATGTTCAAACCTGATGAAGTGAAGGAGATCATAAGGAGTGTTTTTCAAGCAGTTACCAATTGGACTTTATATGAAACTAGTGGAGTATATTCTGTGACTTTGGATAGAAATCACATAGAATACTTCCTAGTGGATAAAGTATACAACCATAGCAGATTGAAACTTCATTTAATGTTGAAGAAGAAGCTTGGATGTGTTGAAAATTCAGAAATGGCAAAGTATCTAATTCAGAGAATGATCAATCAAAGTTTGGGGTTAAATGTTGATACAGGGATCTGAAGAATGGAATTTTGGGAGCATCTGAAGAACTTGACTTCTCTTTCTAAAAGTCAAGTTAGGGGGAGATTGTTGGGAACTGAAGATGTGACTAAGTCATTAATGTTTCCAGTTCAGAGTTAGTACTGCCAGATGATCTTAAAGTTAATACTGCTAGGTATTACTACTTCTAGTAGAATTAATACTGCTAGTCAAAGTTAGTGCTGCTTGAACAAAGTTAGTACTGCTTAGCTAGTTAGTACTGCTAGTGGTTAGTGCTGCTTAGTAGTTAATGCTGCCAAGACTCAGTTAATGCTTCCAAGGTGATCAAGGTGATTAATGTTGCTTCTAAGATAATGAGAAGATAATGCTGAAGAGATAGCGTCTGAAGATAAACATGGAAAGCTTGAAGATAATTATGAAGATTATTTTGAAGATCTTTTTAAGTTTTGTAATTATCTTTATTTTCAATATATGTATAGAATCGTTTAGAATAGAATTAATTTTGTGTGTTTTTGTTCTAGAGAGAAAATCAACCTCAAGGCATAGTTCATAATTCTAGAGAAGTAGAATTCGTCTTGAAAGAGCCTGTTCTTCAAGATTGAGGTTGTGAATGAAAAGCTTGTAACTTGAATCATTAAATAAAGTTTACAAGTTTATTGTGATTCACTGTTTCATTGTTTTTCTGCTTATTGAATATTAAAGTGCTATTCCGCAGTTTCTTTAATATTGTTTCTGAGTATTCATAATTCTTGTTGAGAATTCGATCCTGACATATTTGTTCAAATCTTTTCAAATAAACATTGGTCAATTAACCAAGATACTATATACTAGACCTCCAAATCACCAATTCAAAACCTGAAACTTTTATTTGAATGATTTCTGGGTACCCATTTGAAAACAAGAAGCTTATAAAATCAAGCATATCATCAAACAGGTTATGTGCATACAGTAAAAAAACAATAACAAGTCAAAATCTTGTAAATCTCCATCCAAAAATCAAATATACTTCACAAATTCTTTAATTCATATGATTTATAATCTATTATAATCCAAAAACCAAAAACCAAGATCTCTTATTGCCAACTCATTTGATTCAAATAAATGAGGCAAGGTTCTTATACTTACTGTCGTACGATGCACCACAATTCTTATAACAGAAATACATTTTTTTATTTGAAGAAACAAACATAAATCAAGATTTCTACAGAAATAGAACGGGTTTTCAAGATTTAAAACAAGTACAACAATTTAAAATTGAAGTTTTCAAAGTATAGTGCTTTTTCCAGGATTTCTGCAGCTACAATGGTTTTTCTTAAACTTAATACAAGTGTAATGGTTTTGAAATGAGGACCACAGTAGCTAAATACCAAGTTATAAACCACTAAGAGAAGCTAAAACTGAAATATGGAAATCTGGAGTCAAGACCACAGAAGCTAAATACCAAAATTGAAATATCAAATGGAGTTCTGGAGTCAAGACTAAAGTAGCTAAATACTCAAGAAAAATGATTACCTGCAGTAATGGAGTCAAGACTCAAGAATACCCAAAGTGGTCGATTGGTGGTGGTGGTCGCCTGGTGGTGGTGCCGTGGTGGTCGACCGTCGACTGGTGCATGGTGGTGGTGGTTCGTGCCTCGTGGACCGTGGTGGACTGGTGGTGGTGGAGTGGTCGTCGTCGGTGGCGGTGGTGACTTGGTGAGGAAGGCCAATACCGACGATGGCGGTGGTGAACTCTGGAATTTGTCTTCTTAGTCTAAACCACGAAGAAGCCCTAAATCGATGAAGATGTGTCACTTAAATCGATTTTACAAGAAGGCTGCGATGGAATATGTAGTGTCACCTAAATCTGGAAGGTTGCGATGGAAGAAGCCCTAAATCGATTTTACAAGAAGATCAGACCTTGGAGGTTCTTTGTGTCAAATGAACAGTCAAAGAGATTTAGAGTAAAAAGGTGGAGGGAATTGTGAAATAATTTGGGGGGAAATTGAAATTAATTAATGATATAATAACCGTCTTTTTGGGTCTTCTTCTTCTGTTTCTTCTTCTTCTTCTAGTTGCGTCTCTGGAACAACATCGGGACAAGAATCGTTAGGACGATATGCATGATCAGAATAAAGTGTGGTGTCGTAGGATGCCTGAAATTGAGAGTCAGGCTCCAGTTGACTACCACCGACATGGATTTCGTCATCATCTTCGTCATCACCTCCATCATCATCTTCGTCATCGCACATCAATGATGCGACATACACAAAAAGTTGTAGAGGTCTTTCTGAATCGACTGCAAGTAGCATAAAACCAAGGATTTCGTCATCGTTGGTTATCTCCTTCAGTGAGCCATCTGCACGTCTGAACACCAACTTGCAAGCAGCAGAATCTCCGATTCCACACTTTCCCACAGCGTAATCAATAAACGTCTTATATGAAACCATTATTGGAATATTTACACCACGCTTTGTGTAGCCAATATAATCCCACCAATTGTTGTTTTGCATCCATTGACCATCGAAACATAAAAAGAGCCTAGCTTTTTCAACAGATGAACTCATTTTTCAGTAGTATGAAAAATGAAGCAATTCAAGTGGATGTGATGAACGAATTTGCATGTAATCTTACTGATCTTTATAGAAAAGATTGAATGGAGAAGATGAATGTGAACCACAAATTCATTGACAAGGGCACAATTATTGTATGACAATCAGACCAAAGTGTGGAAAAAACAGTAAAATCATGCAAAAAATACGTCAAAAACAATTGACAACACATGAAATAATAGCCCTGAAACCCTATTTTTCCAAACCCTAATAATCAACCCCGCGTTCTACACTATTAAACGCGGTCCTAACCCGCGTTTTTAGCCTAAAACACGGCCCTAACCCGCGTTTTCACTATTACACGCGGACCACTCCCCGTTTCTCACCATCCTCGTGCCAAAGGAGTAAAACGCGGACCTAACCCCGCGTTTCGACCAAAACGGGGACCCAAATAGTGAACCCCTCGTTTTTTCAAAAACGCGGACATATGGGGTATTTTAACAAAAATAACAAGATTTGGGGCACTTTGGGTATTGATTTTTTAAGTTAGGGCATTTTAATTAAATTCCCTTATAAAAATATGGAATCGTTATTGAAATATGAAATATGTTTAAAAAAAATTTGGTTTCTGTTTAAATTTGAAAAAGAAAGCATATAATATTGTCTTTCATGATGGTGTATTTTGAGTTGACCTTAAACTTCCTTTCAAAGACATGGCATATGCTACTAAGGGGCTGTTCGTTTATGGCTTAATGAGCTGTATAGGGGATATGGCTGAATCGGTCAGCTAGAATTCATTAGTCCTCCAGATTCAGACATTCAAAAGACGCATCATACCCCTCATTCCCACAACCCTCTCTTGAAAAACCCTCTCTGGAAACCATCGTTCCTTCAACCCTCTACCTTCACATGGAAAACCCTCTCTAGAAAAACCTCAATACCCACATACGCCGGAGCCACCACCACCGACGCCGCCGCCGGAGCCACCACCACCGTCGCCTCCACCGGAGCCACCACCACCGATGAAGACAGAGGCGATGAAGGAGATCGAGATGGGTTTTTTTTGTTAAACTTCTTCCTTCGTCCTATTGTGTTTTTTTTGTTCTCCTCCTTCCTGCAGCTCCTCCTTCAGAAACTTCCAGTGAGATTTGTCATAGATAGGGCTGGTTTTATTGAAGGAGACGGTCAAACTCACCAAATGGGGACCTGTGTTTTTTGTTGGAGGACACAGGTGGTGTTCACTTTTTTCTTTGATATTTTTTTAATCCAACAACTTTGCCTTTTGTATCATTGGTATTTTCTTTGAGGGTTTTTTTATTTGTTGTTAATAAGATTGATCTATATAAATTTGTTGTAAAAGAATTGTTTTATTATTCGTTTGTTATTGTGTAATCTACATTTTGTTGTAAATTTTGTTGTTTTGTAAAATTTCGTCAACAAATGTTTAATATAAAACGAAAGGGTAAAATGGTCATTTCTGACATTCAGACGGTTTATTCAGCACAACAACTTATCTGTTAACACACAGACAACTATATCCATACAGACAGCTATATCCATACAGGTCTTAACAGAAAATGAACCGAACAGCACCTAACTTTGTTGAATCTCTGTATTTATTTATTTTGAGGCTCTTTCTATTGTTTAATTAAATTATTTGTAATTAAATACCATTTATCTTTTTTTCTATTGTATAAATAAACGTGTGATATAATGAATATAATCATCAAATAAGAGCATCTCCAACAGTTATGTTATATCATATGCTAAAATATAGAAAAGATGTAAAAGAAGGTAAAAATCTCTAAACTTGGAGAAATCTCTAAAACTCCATATTTAAAAGAGAGAAATAATATTTAATTCTTTATCACCAATAGGAGACATTTAAATTTTGTGTTTAGTAGAGAGAAATAATATTTTATTAAATGAATGAAATATTTTAAAAATATAGTTAATGGTAGAATTACTAAAATAGAGTAGTTGTTGGAGTTGAATGCAATTTTTTTAAATATTTTAATTTTTTATACTCTACTTTAGAAAAATTATAGTATAGCGGTTGAAGATACTCTAATCCCCTTAAATTGTAGGATATCTCTAACTTATACTTAAAACAAGAGTAACTAATTACATGATAAAAACTAACTTTATCAGTCCAAATTAACGTGACCGATTGCTAAAAGGTCCAGAAATTTTGTGCTAGGGAATGATGATTGCCAAATAGAGAGAGATCATTGTTCCTCCACTAAACATTTGTTAAATTAATATCTTCTTGTTTTTATTTAATTTATATATTTACTAGGTTCGACCCCGTGTATTATACGGGGTAATTTAAAAAATTAAATCATGCCAGAAAACTTATCTTATGATCATCGAAACTACGATACTTTTCCAAGCTTTTTTCTCATTAAAAGTTGTTTTTTTGCAGTTGGTTACAAAATGTCCTTGTTTTAGCTAGTTTTCACAAATGATGTTTTGCAAAAAATTAATAAAAAATATGAATAAATATTAGAATTTATAAAACAAAATTTATAATAGAACGTAAGTGAAATTATGGAAAAGTACATAGTTAAAATTGATATGAAATTGCAAAAAGAAAATCACGACAATTTAATAATTATTTGTATCAAATCTCATACTAATCACGACACATTAATTCCTATATATTTATGATATTTAATAATATAATTAAATTCAAAAGTATTCAATATTGGACTCATTTCGAAAGTATTGACGAATCGATTACAATGGTATAATTTGTAAAAAATAAAAATGTTTTTAATGCATTTTAGTTCATATATATTATTTATGTTTATATGATAATAGTCTAAAATGAAAAATAAAAAAGTAAGAGATTAAAGGTAAACTACATACCTAATTATAAGAGTAGTAAATATAAAGTATAAATTAAAAAAAAATTGAATTAAGGAAAGATTTAAGGAGGAATGAATGTGGATGTGCTAAATGAACTTATAATGTAAAATGTGTCCAGATACATGTTTAGGCGGGAAAATGAAAAAATGGACTCACCAGAAGTCGACACGTGTCCTTCTAATTACTTATTTATTATATGTATAGATTAGTATTTTATACGATATTAATTAAGTTTGGTAATTAATATTTTATGTGTTTTTAATTATGAATCAAATATAATTAATCTAAATATTGTAATAAAAAAATAAAAGTATTATATTTAAATATATTTTATTTTGGTTAATGATACATTTAATAAATAACATAAATGGACATTTACATAGAAAATTGATTAAATAAACAAGAACAAAATAAAATTTCATAATAACAAATTTAAATAAATAAATAGTTAATTTTACTATAATATTTAACTACCTCTTATTATTATTATTATATTTGAATAAAATAGATAGTAATAGAAGAATATGAAATCATTATTACAATATGAACTATGTATTTCTTTAGTCACAGTTGGTGATTTTCATGCCATCAATCATTATAGTGTGATTGTGATTTACTTACATCGACTTGTGATAAGACAAACATAAGTGAGTTCAAAGGTGTAGAATGCAAACTCACAAATGTTATCTCCATCACCTTAGATCGTCATAATTATAGATCAGTGCATTTGGACTCAGAGATCTGAGTCTTCGCTTGAATTATCTAAGTGAACTTCAGAGCTTTTGGACTTCTTCCGACGTTGCTTCTGACTCAGAGTTAGTTGTAATTGTCTTCTAATCATATTTTTTAGCAGTTATATGTACAATTACGTTTTAACCGTTTAAACCGCTTATAACCATTGACCTCTCATATAAATATGTGAACGAGAATATGGGCATATATAAAGGACTCGATCTTATAGCCTTTAAGATTAAAATATTCAATTGGGTTATCCCAACTCTAAATTCATGATACCCAATCAAAAAGCGACCATACACGATTCAAGTGATTATTTAGTCTAAGTATCATCTCCAATCTCCAAACATCTAACATTTTCCGTTTAGAATTTAAAAAGAAAGCATATAGGGTGCGTTTGGTATGCATACATGATAGAACAGGACGGGACGAGACAGGACAGAACAACTGTTCAGTGTTTGGTAAAACAGAACTGGACATAACAGAACAGATAACATGACCAGTTTACCCCTAATAGGTTGTTTATATATTATATATATTTTGATTAATTATGTAATTTATTAAATTATAACGAAATAAGTATTTTTATAACAAAATATAGTATTATAAAGTTCTCTTTAAAATAGATTAAGGTGACAGCAAAATAAAAGGTTTATATAATTTTTTATTTTTAATTTTTAACCTTTTCTATATTTTTTTACTATTAATATTTAATAATTTAAATAAATTAATTAAAACATAGTAAATGTATAAAAACAATATTTGAGGGCAATAAAGTGAAAATTTAAAGAGCATAAAATAAAATAAATAAAAATTAAAGAATGAATAAAATATAAAAAAAGAAGGCGTATGTAAAATTTTAGAAGAGAATTAGACCTTATTTTAAGGTTATATTGGTAAAACATAAGTTTGTCTCATCTTGTTCCATGTGGTGGGAGTAGAACAGACATGTTCCACTATGCTCCCGTCTGTTGCACCTAATAGTCCTGTCAAACGTGGGACAGTGATCCATGATCTGTTTTGTTCTGTTCTATCATCTTCAGTGCACCAAACGCACCTATAATATGACATCTCAGACCAACCGTACAAGATATTGTTTGCTTTGTCTACACACCTGGACTACCAGTTTTAAAACACGTTTGGTAGATAAGGTATACAGTCCCTTATAAGACAAGTTTTGTTCCTCTCCCCAACCAATGTGGGATTTTACAATTCATCTCCTTTGGAGCCCAGAAATCCTCGCTTAAACACCAGTTTGATTCCTGACTCTGATACCAACTGTAACATCACAAGCTACCCGTATCAAATATTATATGTTTTGTGCACACACTTAAACTCACAGTTTTAAAATACATCTAATAGAGAAGATATACAATTCTTTTTAAGACAACTTTTATTCTCCTATCCAAACTAATTTAAGATCTTACATATAATAATAATAATGTCTTTTTTATGGTGTGGTCTGAGTTGACCTTGAACTTACTTTCAAAGACATGGCATATGCTTACTAACTTTTTGAGTCTCTTTGTATTTATTTATTTTGAGGCTCCTTTATTGTTTAACTAAATTATTTGTAATTAAAATACTATTTCTTTTATCATATTCCTATTGGATAATCTCAAGACACGCGTATGGCGTAGGCCTAAAGTAAACATTGGGACTGTAGCGTACTTCTGTTGCTTCATACACCAACCCCATCGAATATCTTATAATAGTACTCGTAATAATAATGCTCAATCATTTATTCACGCAATATTTCTTTATATATTTTGATCCTTTAAATATAATATATATTGGAAGGTTTAGGAAAAACCATAAATAAATGGAAAACTAAAAAATAATAAAAAGCTGATAAAAATGTATATTAATATAAGGGAAAAGTCTGAAAAAACCCAATAAACTATCTGATTTTAAATGGTTAAGTCCTTAAACTATTTTTTTAAATGATTAAACCTTTAAATTTTCTAAAACCGGTTAAATACATCATTGTAACCTGTTTTTTATAGGTTAATATGATAAAAATTTAAGAAAAGTCTATAAAAACCCAACAAACTATCTGATTTTGAATGATTAAGTCCCTGAAAATTTTTTAGCAAATAAATCTTTAAATTTTTTCCTAAATCTTATTACCAAATAAATTCTTGAACTTATTTTGAATAAATAAATTCCAAACTTTTTTTAAGAAACAAAAAAATAACTTAATTTTAAACCAATAAATCCAAATTTTTTTTTCTGCATGAATAGAAAAAGATATACAAATACACTCACCAACAATAAAGCCATGAACAATTAAAGAGAGAAAACGTATATCATTTTTATTACTAATTTCGAATAATTCAAAAGTTATGCCTACAATATAAATAGATACATACAAAAATTATATATATCATTTCGCTAAATATACCAAAAAACCGTCAATCATTTCATAAAATGTACCAAAAAACACATATTTTTTCACGAAATATACCAAAAAACGTTAATCCCTTCACAAATATATAAAAAAATGCCATATATGTTTATCCTTCTAACAGAAATATATTAAAAATTATCTCATTTGTAATAACAAAGTAATGTTTAATTTAAAGTAAGAGTCTAATCAACCGTTTGATTTTAATGTATACCATTAACTAAGGGGTCGTTTACCCAAACATTTATCCGTTACCGGTAAAAATCGACACCCTAACCTATTTTAGCGGGTAAGATTGTAGTCTATCAAAAAGCTATCGCGTGCAACAATTTACCCGGTAGCGCTTACCGGGTAAGAGTCGTCACCTCCACTTACTGGGTAAGACTCTCCATCCTTATATTGTTCTTACCGGGTATGATTCTCGGCCCTTGCGATATTCATCCGATAAGGTAAACGAGCCAGTAAGCACCTACTGGAGTTTTTTTTTGGTATATTTGTGAACGGATTGACGTTTTTTTGGTATATTTTGTGAAAGGATTGACGTTTTTTTTGTTATATATTTTGTGAAAGGATGAGCATATTTTTTGTACAATTATACGTATCTAATTTTGGGATTTATTTGTTTAAAAAAGTTCAATAATTTATTTAGTAAAAAATTTAGAAAAAAGTTTAGAGATTTATTTGTTAAAAAAATTCAGGGACTTAAATATTCAAAATCAGATAGTTTGTTAGGTTTCTTTAGACTTTTCCCAAATTTTTATTACATTAACCTGTTTTTATAGGTTACAATGATGTAGTTAGCCGGTTTTAGAAAGTTTAAGGGTTTTATTATTCAAAAAAATAATTTAGGGACTTAATCATTCAAAATCAGATAGTTTATTGGGTTTTTTCAGACTTTTCTCTTAATATAAATGTCAAATTTACGAGAAAAATATGATCGATTTTTTGGTGTAATTTGTTTCGTCCGAATTTTGATCATATTTTGTATTTTTTTGATTTAATAAAAATAGGGGTGGGAGAGTTTTTTTTTAATTTAAAAATAAAGTTGTTACCTTCAATCAAATCCATTGGATCAATTAATCGAACGGTTTTAAGTTTTTCATTTATTTAGGGTTTTCCCCTGAACCTCCATATATATATATATATATATATATATATATATATATATATATATATATATATATATAGAGAGAGAGAGAGAGAGAGAGAGAGAGAGAGAGAGAGAGAGAGAGAGAGAGAGAGAGAAAGAGGAAAATTCAAACGAGAACGCTAACTATCTAAGAAAACAACAAAACAACAAATTATGTGCAAAATCATATATGATTCGACATTAACGGCCAAACAAATGGACGCGGGCGACTTTGCCCGTGACTTAAGTCGCGGCAAAGTCGCGTGAATCATATATGATTTTGTACGTGAATCATATATGATTTTGTATGTACTCGGTCGTTCTCGTGTTTTCTAAAATAGATATTGTTCTCGTATGAACTCACTTCTCTCTCTCTCTCTCTATATATATATATATATATATGTGTGTGTGTGTGTGTGTGTGGAGAGAGGTTCATTTGAGAAATGTTAAATGTATGAGAAATAGAGAAATGATCTTAGCCCTTTATTTGGTCAATATTTGCGGCTTTAACCATGAAGCACCAGATAATTTCTTGTGTGGTCTGTAGAAGATAGAGGGGTAGTTTCGTAAAATAAGTGGGATGAGTTCATATGTGAACCTATGTGATTCATATATGAACTATACGTTGATATGTGAATAATTTAATTAGTTCATATGAGAATCAGTTAATTAGTTCATATGTGAATCTGTTAATTAGTTCAACTGATTCACATATGAACCTACAGTTAATTAGTTCATATGTGAATCAATTAATTAGTTCTTATATGAATCACAAAGGTTCATATAAAAATAAGTTAAAAGAGTCTATATGTGAATTGCACTGGTTCACATATGAACATATAGTTCATATGTGAATCATATAGGTTCATATATGAACTCGCAGGGGCGGAACACAAGCTCTAAAACCGCAGGAGCAGGGCCTAATATATTATATAACTTCAAAAATACAAAATGTTAGGAATTCAGAATTGCACAAGTATGGTTAATACTGCTAACCAAGATTACTACTGCTTGATGAAGTTAGTACTGCCAGATCAAAGTTAATACTGCTGAGCACAGTTACTACTGTTGGAGAAGATTAATACTGCTTAGAGTGTTAATACTGCTACAACTTAATGCTGCTTAAGAGATAATCAAGATACGCGCAGATCAAGAATGAAGATAATCATGGAAAGCTTGGAGATAACTATGGAAGATTATACTAAAGATCTTTTATATTTTGTAATTATCTTTTATCTTTAGTATATGTATAGAATTATTGTGAATAGTTTAGAATAAGAAGTTAGACAATATTCTGAGTTTTTGCTTTCATAGAGAGAATCAACCTCAAGGTTTATAATCCTAGTTCTAGAGAAGTAGAATTCGTATTGGTGAGCCTGTTCATCAATATTGAGGGTGTGTGTGAAATCTTGTAGCTTTAAATCATTCAATAAAGTTTACAATTTGTGATTTCTGATTCACTGTTTTATTGATATTCTGAATATTAAAGTGTTATTCCGCAAACTCCTTTAATATTGTTTCTGAGTTCATTATTCTTGTTAAGAATCAGATTCTGACACAAAAACTACATTATCCAAAATTATAATCATAAACTTGAGGGCGCAAACCAAGGTCTCGGGCTGGTTTTTAGGGTCCCCGTCCCAGAAACCGATAAGATTCCCCGTCCCCGTAACCATCCCGATCCCTGTCAGGGACCTTATCGGGGATCTCCATCGGGTCCCCGCGGTTTCCCCGATCCCCGTCGGGGAACCCGTTAAGGACAAAAAACTCAAATTTCTTATTGGTGATACCCGAACTCGAAACTGAAACCAAACCCAAAAACTCATATTTCTTAAAAAAAACATGTTGAGCACAAAAAACCTATCAAGAAAACCTGTTGAGCATAAAAAAAATGGGGCATTTCAAGAAAACCTATCACAAATTCTTAGCTTCATTTGCTAAGATGCTATAGAACATCTATAAGAATAAAACCGAACCACTATACTCCTGGAGAACATTTATCTACATTTCTAAAACAAATTGTTACTCTAATCACAATTGCTAGGGAAATTATTTCATGCCCGTAAAACTATTTCTAGTACCTGAAGTCTTTTTGTTGGGCTTCTATTAAATATATATATATATATATATATACACACACACACACATATATATATATATATATGTTATACATCGGGCCTTAATTAAGAAGTCAAAATCCTTAAGATTTCATTTGGATTTGGAGATTTCTCCCCTGATTTGGTTCCTCTTCCATTGAGATTTGAGAACTGCTGCTGTTGTTGGCGAGAGTGAGAGATCAGAGAGGGTTAGAGGCAGATTGGCATAAGCTTACTGGGAGAGAGGGTTAGAGGCAGAAGCTTACCGAGAGAGCAGGGGCGGAGAGTACTCGGTCACTGGTGAGTCATCGGACTGCTGAGTGCCTGAGTCGCCGGACACCGGTGGTGGTAGTGTACTCGGTCACTGGACAGAGACATGAGCAGGAGAGTAGCACCGTAATAGCCTTCACTTTTGATTTTTGAATTAAGGTCGGACGAAGAAGTCGAACTCGATGGAGATGGAAGTGGACTTTCCAAATCCCAATTCCCGTTATCAATTCAGCAGAAGACGCCCTCAAAATTAATTTTGGACTTCCAAGTGAACTGGCTTAACTTAAGTAGGGGGGCCCAAAAGATTTTTTTGTTATTTTTACATATCAAAATTTTTTGTTGCTGCTTGGAACATTTAAAAGCCTAGGGGCCAGTGCCCCTGGTAGCCCTCAAAGGCTTCCGTGCCTGTGAACTCGTCCTGTGTATTTGTAAAAAATACGAAACCGTCCTTCTATTTTTGGAATAACCACAACTTTTGACTGGTTAAAGCCGCAATTATTGACCAGTCAAAGACGCAATATTTGACCAGTCAAATCCGATCTTGACCATATGAAAGGCTAGAATTACTTCTCTATATCTCATACATTTACCATTTCTCAAATGAACCTAAGGCTATATATATATATATATATATATATATAGGAAGAGGTTCAAATAAGAAGTGCTAAGTGTGTGAGAAGTAGAAAAGTGATCTTAATCCTTCATACTGTCAAGATTAGTCACGATTTACGGATTTGACTGATCAAGATTTGCGGCTTTGACTGGTCAAAGTTTGCGGCTATGCAAAAAATAGATGGGTAGTTTCGTAACTTTTTCAAATAGGCGGCAAACATGTTCATATATGAACCCTTGTGATTTACATATGAACTATTTAATTGATTCACATATGAACCCGTATGATTAGTTAAATAGTTCATATGTGAATCACACGGGATCTTATGTGAATCGTAACTAATCACATGGGGTCATATGTGAATCAGTTAATTAGTTCATATGTTAATTATTAGGGTTTATATGTGAATTAAAAAGGTTCATATATGCATAGATAGTTCATATGTGAATCAAACGGGTTCACATTGTAACACCCTCGAATCTGGAAATAGCAACTAATTTAAAATTTTCTAAATACATTGATAAATGATACATCTCCGATCACAAATTAAGATTTTACCTCGATACACACATTCATTCTATACATACAGTCTATAATAAGGACGAGTGCTACTAAAACCCCATAATAGTCACTATCTCCAAACTGCGGAAGACTTTACCAACTCCTTACACTTGCACAAATCTAAGGCTCAACTCTTCATAGAATTGCTAGAATCCAAACCCCCAACTAGAACCTGATGCACATGCCGACAAATAAAAAGGTTAGGCTTAACGCCTAGTGAGCTCAAGAGTTTTCAACATATATAAATGAATCGTTTAAAGAAAGAAGAATGCCATTAAAATCATAATCTTTCAAAATGATATGCTCCGCTCATGAAAACGACTCGTTTACCAATAAATATGCATTTTAAACGAAAGAGGTACCGAGTTAAACGTTAACCAAACCAAACTGTTTTACCGACTAAGATCCCAATATAAAACGTTCTTTTGTAAACTTAGATGTAAACCAAGATTTGCTCAAATGAGAATAAAGAGAGGGCTCCCAATTTCATAAAAACTCGGGTAAAATGTTATACCTCGAAATACCCAACACGGGTGGAACATGATACACAACTCATAAACCATAGATAAAAATCTATATAATTAAATATTGCCATGAACACGGGAATTGGACCCAAAACTCATATGACCATAAAATGAACGAAATAAAATACCGAAACGTGGAAAAGACACATTCCATTCAAACCTTAATATACGTGGGAAAACCCCAATATTAAGGTCATCATTTATCGCCGACCACACAACCAAAGTTGATAAAACACGACATCAACATTTAAAATACCACGGGTCTACGACAGAGAGACCCGTATACAAAGAGAATAGAGGAACACACAAGTAGGTCGCTCATACAACTTCCTTGCATGTCATCTAAACGTTTCCATCTTGGGTGACGAGAACATATGAGTGGGGCCACCCGTGATGTTATTGGATTTCACCACACATCCCGACATCCTAGTTCCCATGCCACCACCGACATCACAACCTCAGACCGATTATGCCTCTGGCCTAATTCCGTCGAGTTACACTTTCAAGGACTTACAGACGTGGGTGCCTATCCAATCTAGACGAGTTTCAACTCAGCGGCTCGAGCCACCTATTGCCTACTCGCTAGCAAACCCAAGCGGTTACCACAGTAACCAAAAACTTAGGCTTTCCGAAATAGCCAGACTTAAGTGCCTATGGATCCATTATAACACTGTCTAACATTACATGACTCCAATTGAAAGACTAAAGCTCCCAAAACATGTAACTCACCAATGACACGAATTAAGTGTCATCATACTCAAAACCCACAACGGTTATAAATCCGGACAAATGTCCACACGACTCATTTAGTCAAAACCGAGCCAAATGCCCAACACTTTACGTAAATCTCCAACGAAAGCCTTTGTAAACATTAAAAACACGTTTAACCAACTGGTGAAGACACAACGACCCAAGAGTATAATCAACTCAAACTCAACATTGGTTGAGGCAAACCATTTTCCAAATGGACTATTTATCCTTATATTTCCAAAATGCCTCATGACATATTTATACACAATTTCCAAATAGATGTAAGTACAAACTCATATAAATGACCTTTACATCAAATGGACTCCATTTATATATATATATATATATATATATATATATATATATATATATATATATATATATATACGTCAAAGAAGCATATCAAACTGATTTAATTGTCAAAATGCCCAAAGTCACAAATATGCGTGTGACACAAGTTTATAAAGTGAGATATAACCAAATACCCAAAACTTATCAGCAGTTAACAATTTGATGTAAAACACAAATACTTTAAAATAAACATTTTGGCATGTACACCATTTTCATAAATCATCTTGAACTCACCTTGCTAGATTTAGGCTAAATCTAGATTTCACCCAACGAGCTCTTTCGAAGGCCACTTGAATCCTCAAGCCGAGGACTTCCAAAACCTAGATCCATTCATACCAAACCATTTAGAAACATTCCCCAAACATTATTTACTAAAATCCCCAACGAGATCAAAACCCTAGTTTCCCCAAAATCACCAAATCCGAGATTTGAGAATTCAAACACTAAGAAACCCTCAATGAAGCATCTATAACGTTAAATCAAGGAACTTACCATTATAGATGATGAGACTTTCCGAGGAAATCTATTCCAACTCTTCAACCCGAGTTCCCACACGTAGAACTTGATGAGGAATATGAAGATAAAGGTTTTGTGGTTCAAGATCCCACTAGCTAGATGATGAAGAATCATGTGGTTCAAGGGGGAAAAAGCCTCAAAATGGGTTAGGGTTCGACTTTGAGGTTTGGGAGAGAAAAGGGAAGAAGATAGAAGTGAGAAATGTGAAGAATGGTGAAAATTTCGAGCATTTAGAAGGTCAGACGTCGCGCACGACCTTGCCACGCGATAGTGACTGTTGGGTCATCTAATATTTGAAGATAACTTCTCCTTTAGTTTGTGTTTACTCTTCTGTAAATGATTGTACATCTTAGAATTAGTATGGTTCTTTGTAATAGCTTAGTTATGCATAAACAGATCGGTAAGTCGAAGACATACCGAAATCAACATGAAGGAAGTCTACTTTGCGGATTGAGATGAACTTCAAGAAGACTAAGCCTTGCCTGCCGAACTCATATTCGGCAGACTACTTATCTGCCGAACTCTCTTCTGTTCGGCATCCTTCTGCCACTCTTTCGGCAGAACCTATTCTTGTCGATCCTCTCTGTGTCGGCAACACCCCTTTATGTCAAACCCTCTCGATTTGACATACTTCATCATTCCCAATGTTCTTCTGACAATGGGAATGGAAGCTTCCTTCTCTTAGAAGATATTCACCCAAGTTCTAAAATGATGGAGACTTTCTCCAAAAGATCAGAAAAAGGACATGTACCAAATATACTTTATTGAGGTGTTGTCTTATCAAGGTACAAAAGTCTACTTTACTTTATGATAAGTCACATCAAGATCTTATTGCTTTTGCAAGAAGATATTTGGTATCCAATACCACGATGACAAGTGTCCTTTGCATTATTGCACATGATGGTATTTAAGGGTGAAGAACGTCTCCTTCCAAGCTAACCCTTTTTGAAGAGAACTTAGTGCTCAAGAAAAGTTGGCAACCTCTCTCTCACTCTCAAGAACTTCATAGCTTTGATATTTGTATTTTCAAGTTGTGTTTAGTTTTCTAGTTTCTAAGTGAAAGATTGCTAGAATAGATTTATCTGTTCTTTTCCGCAACAATCTTAAAAGTTTTCTATGTGTAATTCTTGATATTTATATCAATAAAGAATTAAAAATTAAGTAAAATTTTGTGTATTGTATTCAACCCCCCTTCTGCAATACTTATTTTGCTTATTAGGGACCAACAAGTGGTATCAGAGCGGTTGATTTAACTTGATAAATCAGATCCGTGATGGCATCTTCGTCAAAAGTTGATCCTTCTTCTTTTTCTTCTCAAACTGATAATGGCTCTATGGTCAAACCTCCTTGGTTTAATGCTAACAACTTTTCTCTCTGGAAAAGTAGAATGATGCTTTTCCTAGAAGGAGCTGACAATCGTTATCTGACTGTTCTTCGTGAGGGACCTATTGTTCCTAAAGTCTGGGCTCGCTTTGAGACCCAAAAACCTCGTTCTGACTTAAGAGATAAAGATGTTGTTTTTGGTGATTCTAATGATTCTTCGGATGAAGAACGAACTTCTGCTACTGGGAGGTACATCACCAAAAATCCCAGAAAATACAATGATGATGACAAGCGTCTCTTTGCTCTTGACTCTAGAGTCAGAGCCATCATTGCTCTCTCCCTCCCTGATGAGGTGTATCACTCCTTGGTGAATCTTTCTACTTCCAAGGAAATGTGGTCTACCTTATGCATTTTGTATGAGGGAACATATGAGGTTAAGAAGAGCAAAAATATTGCTCTTGTCAGAAAGTACGAGCTCTTCTCTCATGAAAATGGAGAGTCTCTTTCTGAGTACTACAACCGTTTTAACAGCCTTCTTAATGACCTTAAGCTCTTTGGTAGAGTGTATGACAATGAGGAAGTTTTATGCAAGTTTATGGATGGTCTTCCTGACTTTTGGGAAAACATATGTACTTGCATCAAGACATCCAAGGATCTTAATCATATGTCTCTTACTGTTCTTTATGGATCTCTGTTCAACTATGAACAAACTATGATCCAAAGGAAGATTGTCATAAAAGAGATAAGAAGCTCATCTATGGCTCTTATCAATGACTCTTTCAAGAAATCTGTGTGTATTCCTAGAATAACCTATCCCTCCGATTATGACCATAATAGTCAAGAGGAACCTAATGATCTTTCAGAAGCCTATCTTAGTGAGGCTGGTGATGAAAGTGAGGAAACTTCCAGTGACCTTCATTTTTCTTCTAGAAAATCTAAGTTTGGTCGAAAATCTTCTTCTATCTCAAAACTCTCTCCCTTTGATAAAGAAAATGAGGAATGTTATGCTTGTGGCAAGAAAGGCCACTTTGCCTCTGAGTGTAGGAGCAATTCTTCAGGAAGATCTAAAACTACCTTTTCCAACCAAAATTTCTCTAAGTTAAGAAGAATGAGACCTGACTTTGCCAACAGGTCTCACTCTCGAAATTTTTCCTCATCTTCTTTCAAAGAGAGTACCGACCGTGCTGAAAAATACTAGGCCAAATACAAGAGAGAGAAGAAGAAAAATGAAACCTTGCTCAAAAAGGGAAAAGGTCAAATGACTAAAACCTATGACTGGGTAGATGAACCAACCTCTGAAAGCGAGAAGGACATCTCCAAAATTTGCCTTATGGCAAAAATAAATGATGTGAAAGATCATGAAGGACATGCATCGTCCACCGCTTTAGTCTCTGCTGAGTGCTCTTCTTTTTCCTCTCAGGTACATTCCTTTCATTCTTTTATTGTTTCTAAAAAGATTGAGGCCTTTGACTCCTTAACCACTGACTTCTATAATAAAATTGATAAGAAAAAGGTTTAAAATCTCTCTCCTCTCAACTTCAAATGTGTCTTTCTTAACTGAAACATTTTGATAAATCAAAGCTGAACTTGAAGATTTGAAAATCATCAATTTTCTGGTCTTGGATTTGAAAAAATGGATATTGATCCCTCTTTTGTTCTAAGTGTTGTTCAAGCTTCTTCTTCTTCTTCAAAACATATTTCTTTCTATGAGTCTACCGATCCTAACTCTAGTGACTTCCATTCTTGGACTCTTCTGATTTCTCCAAAGCTCTAAAATTTGGTATGTTCATCAAGGCCAAAGATTCTACTCCTCATATTAAAAATGAGGAGGATCAATGATCAAATGATCTTGTTAAGCCTATTCATAACCTTTTAAATCTTTAAATCTTGATGAGGCTACCTCTTCTTCTCCTAAACCTTCAAATTTTCCTAAGAAAATTTTTCAACTTGCCTTAAAGAAGTTTTCTAACTTTTGATAAAGGAAAATCAGTAATTATTGACCTACCCTTAAAAAGAAAACTACTTTCTTCTTCCAAAACTGAACCTCTTGTTCTTCCTACAAAGCTCATTTCCTGATCTGTGCACTTGAAGAAGTCAAAATCCAAGGTATCTCTACCTTTCCTCTCTCTTCCTCTGAAAAAGGAATCCTTGGACCAAAGCCTTGCCTTTCACCTTCCACCTCTAAATCTTTCAAAATCAATGTTAAGGTCAAAGACAAAGATCTGGGTCAGAAATCAAAGAAAACTTTTATTTATAAAAAATGCTATAATTGTGGTGACACCTTTCATCTAGCAAAGGTTTGTCCAAAATATCGCATTGAAAGAAAGAATCTTGATAACTCTTCTTCTTCTTCTAACCCTAAAGGACCCACTTCAAAATGGGTACCAAAGAAATGATTTCTCTGTGATTGCAGGTGTTTGAGCATCAACAAATCTTATGAAGGAATCTTAATGGGATGTTCTCTCTCTTCAAAGTCCTACCGAGTTTACAATCTTCGGAGATATTGCATTGATGAATCTATTAATGTGAAGTTTGATGATCACGAATCATTTTCTTTTTCATATGATGGCGATGAGTTAAATCGACGGATTTCATCATGTGTTATGAAGGTTCTCAAAATTCTTCAACCAACTCTAATCCTTTTTTGTTCCATTCTCTTCAGACACCTTTCCTCAAAGAGGTGACCTACCTATCTTTTCATCTCCAATCCCTGATCTTCAGATAGTCATCTCTGAATATCAAGATCTCTCCTATCCTATTCTTCCTCATTTCACTCAACTTGAACCTTCCTCCATCATTCCTATTCACACCAGCAGGTCCCTTTTCTCATCATATCACTTCTCCTCCCTCTATAATTCCCATCTTCCTCTCAACCTCATAAAATGTTGCCACCACCTCTTCCACCAGCTACTAAGTGATCAAAAGATCATCCGTTGAATGCTCTCTCTCCAACAAGGAGCTTGTTGTCGGCTTGCCAAAAAAACTCTTTCTCAAAAGAGAAGCTATGTGTTGCTTGTGAGAAAGGTAAACTGACAAAATCTTCTTTCAAGTCAAAACAGTGTTTCTCAATCTCTACTCCTCTCCAGATGCTGCATATGGATCTTTGTGGGCCTGTCAGCACACCCAACCTAGGTGGAAAAAGGTACATTCTTGTAATTATTGATGAATACACACGTTACTCTTGGGTATTCTTTCTCAGATACAAAAGTGATACACCTGAAGAAATCATCAACTTTATCAAGAAATCTGAAGTTCTCAATGGTCAACTAGTCAGATCTATCAGAAGTGACAACGGGACCGAATTCAGAAATGCTACCTTGGATTCCTTTCTCTGTGACAAAGGTATTTCTCAAAACTTTACAGTTGTAAGAACTCCACAACAAAATAGTGTTGTGGAAAGGAAGAATCGTACGCTATGTGAAGCTGCAAGATCCATGCTAAGTGAATCAAATATTCCAACCTATTTTTGGGCTGAGGCTATCATTACAGCTTGTTTCACTCAAAATCGGTCAATTATTGTGTAAAGACACAACAAGACTTCCTATGAAGTCTTTTATGGCCGAAAACCAAACATTGGTTTTCTTCATGTTTTCGGCTGTCAGTGTTTTATCTTGAATGATCGAGAGCATCTTGGGAAATTTGATCCCAAGGCTGATGAAGGTATATTTGTGGGTTATTCTCTCTCTTCTAAAGCCTACAGAGTATAAAATCTAAGGAGAAAATGTATTGATGAGTCAATACATGTGAAGTTCGATGATCACAAGACGTCTTCCTTATCTTGTGATGATACTGAGCTTCAGGACCTCCATATGTTCCAGTTTCGGTACCCTCTACTTCTCTCCATCATAGTTCGGCAGAACCTTTTCCAATTGCCGAACCAACAGCTCTTACCGAATCCATATCTCCCACTGAACCTACCTTACATACTTCACATTTTCATAACACTCATCCTATACCTACCAATCCTTCATCTTCACACTCTCCAAACACATTTCCTGCACCTCTTCTCCCAACTCTAAAATGGACCAAAGACCATCCGATAAATCAAATTATCGGTGATCAACAAGCAAGTAGGTGTCCAAACTAGAAGACGTGTTGGAAATATTTGTCTCTATGTGAATTTTCTCTCCATTTTTGAGCCTAAGAAAATTGAGGAAGCTCTAGCAGACTCTTGTTAGATCACTGCCATGCAAGAAGAGTTGTCTCAATTTGAGAGAAACAAAGTCTGGAGACCTATGCCACGACCTTTCGGAAAAACCATTATCGGTACTAAGTGGGTTTTCCGAAATAAAATGGATGAAGTGGGTACTGTTATCCGAAACAAAGGCAGACTTTTTGCTTAAGGATATAGGCAGGAGGAAGGTATCGATTATGATGAAACCTTTGCTCCTATTGCTAGACTTGAAGCAATAAGAATCTTTCTTGCTCATGCTGCTCACAAAAACTTCCGGGTCTTTCAAATGGATGTTAAGAGTGCTTTTCTCAATGGAGAACTTGCTGAAGAAGTCTATGTGAAACAACCACCCGGCTTTGAAGATCCAGCTCATCCGTACCAAGTGTTCAGACTTGACAAGGCCCTCTATGGTCTGAAACAAGCTCCTCGTGCTTGGTATGACACCTTGTCTGACTTTCCTCTCTCTAACCGATATACCAGAGGTAAAATTGATAATACTCTTTTTCTCAAGAAAACAAAAGGTAATATCATTCTTGTTCAAATCTATGTGGATGATATCATTTTCGGTGCCACTGATGAAAATCTTTGTCAGGAGTTTGCCTCTCTCATGAAAAGTAAATATGAGATGAGCATGATGGTGAACTTACTTTCTTTCTTGGTTTTCAAATTAAACAATCCTGTGAAGGTATTTTCATTTATCAGAATAAATATATTCGTGATCTTTTGAAAAAGTTTGATTTTGAAAATTGTTCTTCCATGAAAACTCCAATGGCACCGCCTCTAAATATTCATGTCGATTCTACCGGCAAGTCGGTGGATATCACGAATTATAGAGGAATGATAGGGTCTCTTCTTTATCTTACTGCTAGTGGACCTGACATCATGTATGCTACGTGTCTGTGTGCACGTTATCAAGCTAATCCC
The DNA here is from genome assembly GCA_954870635.1 of Arctium minus. Classification (NCBI taxonomy): domain Eukaryota; kingdom Viridiplantae; phylum Streptophyta; class Magnoliopsida; order Asterales; family Asteraceae; genus Arctium; species Arctium minus. The sequence goes on from OX941082.1 coordinate 12,857,460, forward strand.
AAGGAATCTCACTTGGCGGCTGTGAAACGTATTTTTCGGTACCTAAAAGGTACTATGAATCTGGGTCTTTGGTATCCCAAGGACTCAGGTTTTGATCTAATTGGCTATTCAGATTATGACTTTGCAGGGTCTAAAATTGATAGGAAGTTTACAACTGACATCTGTCAATTACTAGGTGGAAAATTGGTCAGCTGGTCCAGTAAGAAGCAGAATTCGGTATCTACCTCAACTGCCGAAGCTGAATATGTTGCAGTTGGAAGTTGTTGTGCTCAAATCTTGTGGATGAAAAACCAACTACAAGATTATGACAAGTTCTATTCTCATGTACCGATTCTATGTGACAATTCCGGTGCCATAACCATTGCCAACAATCCAGTGCTACACTCCAGATCTAAACTTATTGATATTCGATATCACTTTATAAGAGATCATATCTCTAAGGGTGATATTGAACTTCACTTCATTTCTACAGATCTTCAACTTGCAGACCTCTTTACTAAACCACTGGATGAGGCACGTTTCAACTTCCTTGTGGGATCCTTAGGTATGAGATCCAAACAAGGACAAAAAACGAGGTTCAAAGCTAATGATGAGATCTAAACAGATCAGATCAAATTTTTTAAACCTAAGCGTGTTTTAACCAGATCTATTTAGATATTAGATTCAAACACTAAATGAGAGAAGAAAGTAGTTTGGACCAAATCTAAATATTGAGATGAGATCCACACAATGAAAAAAGGAAACAAGAGGTTCAAAGCTAATGATCAAATCTAGAAAGATCAAATCAAAAAAAAATTGTACCTAAACGTGTTTTAACCAGATCTATATAGAGATCAGATTCAAACACCGAAAGATAAAAGCAGACGTTTCAGACCAGGTCTATGTAGAGATTAGATGTAACACCCATAATTTTCTAATGATGGCAGACGAGCGACTAAAGAAACAGCCAGCGGTCGGCCAAGAGAAAAGGTCGGGGAACGGTTTAACATGAGGGGTGAGAAGGCGCAACAGGTGACACACACAGCTTGGCCAGCGGCTAGGCTCGCGTAAGTCGATGTGATCTGCGTCTCAGGAATACGTGTGGCTTGGCCCGCGACTTGCGGTCACGGCCAAGGCCGCGAGAGACAGTTTGATTGACTTAAAACCCAATTTTTCAAGGGTTTTCTCTCATTTACTCCCATACTCCATTTCTATCTTCTTTGGGACAAATTTGGGAGCTCAAGAACTGATTTGGGCACCTTGATGTGAATCTACCCTAGGGAGATCAATGAGTTGGTGGTTTGAAGCTTGGTGATGGGAAGGGTGAAAGATTTCATGGGAGAAATGTGGTTGGAAGACTTCAAGTTCCGTTTGAGGAAAGCACCTTGTATATTACAAACTTTAGTATAAGGATCTTTGTAGATCTAAAGGTTTTACTTGTTGTTGGTTCATTTCTAGAGTTAAGTAGATGGGTTATTTGGGAACCCCATTGTGGAAGATGACTTGGAAATGGTGGTATCTACACTATTGGAGGCTAATGGTTGGATTTGGAACCTAGGTTCAACTTAACCTAACGAGGTGAGTTCAAGTTGATTTGTGAAAACGTTGTACATGCCAAAAATGTTTATTTTAGAGTATTTATGTGTTTTACATGATTATTATAAAATGTTGAAATCTTTTATGAGTTTTTCTATTTGAACAAATAAGATTTTATAAATCTTGTGAAACACCATAATTGGGATTTTTTGGCATTTTGATAAATAAGTCATAAATGAAAGGGTTTTGATGATTTATTGCATAAATTGAGATTATTTGGTTAAAAGGCACTTTTAGCCTTTGTTTTGGAGAAATGCTTAATTTTGTGTTTTGTGACGTTTTTGAAGGAATAAATGGTATAAATTCATTTGGAAAGTAATTTGTCTCAATCTAAACTATGTTGGATTTTATTCATGTATTTTGGAGCGTGTGTTTGCATGACGCGAGTCGATTGCGTTTTATTATTTGAGGACCGTTATTTATTGGTCAAAAAGAGTTTTGAGCACTTTAGATCGATGTTGACTTAAAAGAGTCTTGGGGACAATTGTCCGGTTTTAATGGCTCAGTGTAGAGCCCGGTTATGATTTACATACTAATGCACCTTGTTGCATATTGATGTTAATTACATGCTCGAGTGCGTTGGTCATTCCTGTGTAATCATGTAATGTTATACTATGTTGCATTGGATCCATAGGTACGTAAGTCAGTCTATTTTGGTGGTCAATTGGGTATTGCGGAGTTGGACTCCGGGACCCATGTTTTATGACCTGAAACTTTTCAAGTAGGCAATAGGAGGGTTGAGTCTGGAAGTGCTATCGGGGTGGTAGGCACTAGGACCTCCTCCGCTTGAAGTAATGCCTTGGAGGTGGTCTTTAAGTGTGTCGGGTCTTCGGGGTGGAATTCATTGTAATGTTCACCAAGGTCAACTAACTCTTGAGGTGAAACTTGTTAAGAAGTCGTAGGGACACTTAGGCTTTTATGTTGTGAGGTTTCATGCGAGTAACGTTGCAATAGTGGCATACTTTTGTGTTCCTCCACTCTCAACGGATATGGGTCTCCCTCGTCGTCGGCTAATAACATTGTAGTTATTAACGCCTTACTTCATTATCGTTTGGTTTGTGTGGTTGACTGTAAATGATGACCTTAATATTGGATTCCCTCCACATATATTAAATTTTGAATGAAATATGTCATTCCCACGTTTTGATATTTGGATTCCTTCCATTTTATGGTCGCGTGAGTATTGGGCCTAGTGTTCGTGTTTTCGGTGACGTATTGTATATGTGGGTTATTAACCATGATTTATGGGTTGAGCATTTTGCCCCACCCATGCTTGGGTGTTTTGGGATACAACGTTTTATCCACGTTTCTTAAATTGGGAGTCAATTCCCATTCTCGTTGCACATGAGTGTTGGGTTGCATCATTTTATAAAGAATGCTTTGTAATGAAGTGTTCATCTTTGAAAATGCATGATATTGGAAAATAGTCGTCTCCAAGTTTAAAGTAAATCATTTGAAAGATTATGATTTTAAGTGGAGTTTAATCATTTTAAAGATATATATTTATTCATGTAAAACTCTTGAACTCACTAGGCGTTAGCCTAACCCTTTTTATTTGTCGGCATGTACAACAGACTTCGTTTGGGAATAGTTTTAGTGACACTGTGAAGAGAGAAGTTCTAATTGTGTGCTCGAGAAGTGAGTGACTTGGTGAAGTCTTCCGTTTTGGCTTTGTGAAGAGCAACTTGTATTGGGGTTAAGTAGCACCCGAATTCGGTTTAGCCTTTGTATAATATTGGAGTTGATAATTGTTGAGGTTAATTATAGAATTTTAATTGGAGGTATATCAAGTTTTGATTTGTAGGAAGAAGTTTTATCCTTTACTTGATGTCTTATCGAAAATTTAAATTAGTTGCTCTTACCAAATTTGAGGGTGTTACATCAGATCTAAAAATGACGAGAAAAAAGGAAGTTCAAACTTAATAAGAGGGGATGAAGATTCGGACCAGATCTATGTAGAGATCAGATCCAAACATTGACAAAAAACAAGGTTCAGAACTAATAACCATATCTAAAAAGATCAAATTAAAAGTTTGAACTTAAAAGAAAAGTTTGAACCAGATTAAAGTAAATCATCTTATCATACGAACAAAAGAAAAACAAGGAGGCATCGAAACAAAGAGCAGCCGATAGCTCCACATTTAGACCAAAGGAGAAGATGAAGATCTTACCAGTGGTTCAAGGCGATGAAGAGGAGATGAAAGAGAACAGTAGAGAGATCAAACCTCACAGCTTTGATACCATATTAAAATTCTAAAGTTTTACAAACAAAACTATTACAACGAAGACTATCAAAGCATTCTACTTATCTTCAAGAGATTTGAAGATTATATGAAATAAACCCTAAAACTTTTGAGAGAGAAAGTATACTGAGCTAAAGAGCTAAAATGAAAATTATGAATCGTTTTCCAAAAAACAAGAGTTTTATACTTCAACGAATTACACTTCAGTCCTTCAAGCTTTCCCATAAATGCTTCGCTACCCTTCAACTTCTCCAATAAGTGAGGCGCAGTCCTCCATGTTCCAACCAACTCCAATCTTTAGCTAAATTCCACTTTCAACCCTCATACAAAGTAAACCAACAAGAAAACACCTTAAGTTAATAAATGATGACAAGATTGGTACACAACTAATACTTTCAACACAATTGGAAAACCCAGGCTCATCCTTAAGCCCGATAAGGTCAACTTTTTTCAAAACCCAAAAAGTCCGGCCTAAAAAATCCGGCCATGCCTTATTTCAACCCCAAAACATTCAAGCCTAGAGCAGAAAAAGCCTAGGCTTTATGCATATCTGATGTGTATAATTTGGTATCTGATATGTAAGTCTTTGATCGTTGATTAGATGGGGGTTTGATTTTTTCTTAAGCAAATGATAGGGTTTAATCATGTTTGATAAAAATTTGGTCGACAAATTAACGAAAGAGAATTAATTCATTAATATTATATATGTATGCATGGTGATCGATGTCATCACTACAAGGATAAGAGGTTTCAGAGAAGGATTTTGATGCGTATCTAAAGGTGACCTTTAGGGAAGGTATTTCATAACAAAACCGGAAAGTGTAACTAAATGTCTGATGACTTTTAGAGATAGATTTCGAACAAAATAATACGCTATGAAAAGTTTCCCTAAAGTTTTTAGAGACGCTTTTTACATAAAACGTCTCTAAAAGTCGAATAATAAGTTTTAGAAACGCTTTTAAAACCGTCTCTAAAAGATTTAGTATTTTTATTTTTATTTTCAAATTACATAAAATGTTTTAGTGACATTTTTAAAATTTTAAAAGCGTGTCTAATGGTTTTATGGTTTTTATTTTAATAAATCAAAATTATAAAATGAAATTATGTTTTGATATCAACGGAGTTCTACGATTTCTACAATTCTACAATTTCCGGTCGATTTCTCTTTGAATTAGGTGCCAGAGTTCTACGATTTCATGAATTCTCTTTGATTCCTTTAGATTTTCATCTTCGATTTCGTTTTCTTTGACCGACTTTGAGTTCAATTTTTCATCATCCCTTCGATTTAGGGCTTGAGAATTCATCGAGTTACGGTCTTCCCTCAATCTCTCTCGTTCGTCGCTCCTCCTCCTGTTGATTGCTTGTCTAATATCCGTAAGTATTTTTCTTCTCGTCATGGTTTTGTGTTTGAAGATTGAAAGTTTATGTTCTTTGATGCTTGCAAACGTCTTAGGTGTGAACAATCTAATTTCATGGATGGTAGCAGGGTTGCTAACAGATGGAACTTCTCCTAATTCAACTATCCACCGCGTTGAACATCATCATCATTATCTAGGTATGCCGGATTATATTTGTATGAAATTTGATTTATTTTAGTATATGTCAAGCTTTCAATTGTCAGATTCTTTTTCTTTTGCAAATTGTTTCCCTTTTCTATCGTATAGTTTTTATGTTTGTTAGAGATTGTTGACCGGTATATACGGATCTGAAGATTCTCTTGTGAAATTTTGATTTATGAGATTGAGAGTTCGTTGTGATTTTGTGTTCATTTGTGATGTATGGATGGAATTGTGTGTTTTCGTTTCCATGGTTCAAGTATCCGGAATCTGAATATGATGTGAAATCTAGTCCATAGTATTACTATATCAATTATCTTGATTTATTTTCGTAGTTGACTTTTTTACAAGACCTATCATTGTTCCGAAGACAAAATTTGTGATTGTGTTAGACTGTATAAAATTAGAGGCCGACAGTTCTATATGTTAAGCTTTTCTTTTTAAAATTTGGTATGTAGTTAAACTTGATTTATCAATTAATTTCATGTGTTATGAAATGGGAATCCTTTAGCAAACTTTCTGAAGATTAATGTAACACTCGGAAAATTATAAAGGTAAGTAATTGTTTCCCTTATTTCATTAATTAAGATTATTTGAGAATATGAGACTTTTTATATGCGCATGACCATTATCATAATGTTGTAATGTTATATGAACTGCTTAATCATCTTAATTGTTTAAACCTCGTGCTCGTAGTCATTTTGGTCTGAGTTTTGGATTTTTGAGAGAGTGGCGCGAGAGTGCCACGCGATAGTGACACTTTCACTATCGCATGTCACTCTTGCGGGAGTTGTACCGAGAGTTTGGTGTTCTGGTGCGATTGTGACCACGCGATAGTGACACTGTCACTATCGCAGGTCACTCTCGCAGAGAGTGTACCGTGAGTTGGGGGGAGTCGCGCGATTGTGACACGCGATAGTGCCCATGGCACCATCGCCGGGCACTATCGCCGATGGGAATTTTCACTTAAATGAGTCCTCATCTGATTTTAACCCCATTTCTCCTATTCCTCTCTTCTCTTTGGTGATTTTGGAGCTCCCAAAACTGATTCTCTCCCTCACCAAGCCCTAACCCTCATAAATACAAACCCTTTTTGGTGGTTGGATCTTGATTACCTGCAATAACTCTCCTCAAGAAAGATTTTGTAGGGTTTCTCAAAGTTCAACCTTCTCATCTCCAAGTCTCATCTCTTCAATCTAGGGTTTCATATTTTCTAGGTTTTAATCAAAAACCTAGATTGTGAGTTTTCTAAACCCTTGTTAAAACTAGATACACTTCATAATCTCCTACTTGTTTTAATGTATATTTACTCAAAATGTTCATCTTTATATGTTCAAGTATTTGGGGTTTCCTTATGGAAATATGTTGGAAATATGTTTATGTGTAACATGCCTCGCTTTATTGAATGTATACCTTGGTATTATGATGATTTCTACTTGAGGTACCTTTTTGGTGATATATTATCTCTATGGTGAAAATGGTTACCTTATGGGTCTTATGTTGGATTTTATGATAAGTAGGATGGTAATATTGTACCCTCGGTTGGTATTGAAATATGTTTGGTTGAAATATACCTCAAGACCTCCTATAATTATGTTGGACGAACCAAGTCAGTAGACACTAGGAGGATGTAGTCTTGGGCGCCACCGTGATGGTATGTGCCTAGACCTCCGCCATTCGGGGAATTTCCATAGTTGTAGTCCCCGGATGTGCCGGGCCTTTCGGGTGCCTCTTGTTAGTTGGCATCAGGGTATATCGACTTTTTGGGTGGAACTTGATTGGTGCTATGGGTCTCCCCCGTTGACTCCACATTTATTGAACATTGGTTAACTGCTGATAAGAATTGTAATTGATCTTATATGCTATTTCTTGTTCAACTCACTAGGCTTTTTGGCCTAACACTTGTTTGGTGTCGATGTATATCTCAGGTTCTAGCGGTGCCAGTTCTAAGCATGCATAGTTGCTTTGGGTGAGAGCTTGGGTATTTGCACTTGGATTATAAATATTTTTGGAGAAGATGTTGGGTCTATAGATGACACCCCTTTTGTAATCTCTTTTCTAGTTATAGAAATTAGATTAGTTGGTTGTTGTTTATTGTCCGTTAAATTACAACTGTAATTAAACAGGTTTGTATATTTCCCCATTTTTGGGAGGCTCTAGCTATGGCAATTTTATATACCACATGTCCGTTTTCCAGATTTTTGTTATTCCTATTTTTAGGGTTTTACAAGTTGGTATTAGAGCTTTAGTTTAAGTGAACTAGGTATTGTTTTAGCATATCTAAACTTAAACTTTAGACTTTATTGTTTCACTGCCCACTTGGGGTAGAAATCCTAGGTGGGTAGAGCGTTAGGATTTATGGAATTACACTAATTGAGAGTTGTGATGATAGTGGCAAGAATCCTTGTGTATGATTCGTTCATAATTTCACTTAGTTAATGCTATTATGAATGTGTTGTTACGTAAGTGTACTTGATTTGCTATTATTATGATAATTGATGAAGGTATTAGTACGTATAAAGAGTTCAACTCACTTAGTCTTTTCTCAATCCCTTTTCTCGTGCATGTATGGCAGATTTTAATGGTAAACACTCGGAGCAGGTTACCGAATACGCCAGCGGGCTACTTGGAAGTGGAATCTACAGCTGACCGACCTCCTTTGGTCATAACCCCCGAGGGACCTCCCATACCCAATATCTTGGTAGGAGGACACGAACAGATTCCGCGCATGAACCTTACGGCTAACAATGCCATCTTGGAGGAGGTGACTATGGAGACCAGGATCAGAGACAGTATGATGCTGGCCATGAACTCGGCCATGGCCCAACAACAAGAGTTTTTCATGAAGCTCTGGAAGATCGAGACGCCAGTCACCGACAACCGGAGACGATGGCGGAGAACATCGTTATGGGGTCGGGTGGTGGACCGGTTGTTGTGTCTATTGAAGACCCAGCGAATAACGGGATCAAGGTAAAGGCCAAGGGGTGCACCTACAAGGCTTTTCTGGGGTGCAACCCGAAAGAGTTTGCAGGATCCGACAACCCGATTGCTTGCATGTATTGGCTCAAAGAAGTGGAGATGGCTTTCGAGTCTAGTGACTGTGACATCTCTCAACGGGTCAAGTTTGCTTCTCAACTACTTCGGGGAGAGGCTTTAATTTGGTGGAATCTCACTCGATCCGCTCTCACTCCCAAGGTTTTTGCCAAGTTAACTTGGCCGGTTTTCAAGGAAAAGATTATGGATAAATACTGCAGTGAAAGGTCGTTGGAAAACTGGAACGGGAGTTCAGGGATTTGAAGAAGGGTACTCTGTCCACTACCGGCTACTCCAAGCTCTTTCTGGAGAAATTGAATTTGGTGGGACATCTGGTCCCCGATAAGAAGTCAAAGATTAAAGCTTATCAGCAAGGGTTACCGGCCGAGATGAGGACGTCGGTGAGAAATGCTAGAGGATCAACATTGCAAGAAGTCATCGAAGAGTCCTTGCTTATAGAGGACGACATGCTTGTGGAGAAAGAAGAGAGAAGGTAGCTTGGAGAGAAGCGAAAGTGGGAAGGGCCATCTGGGCCAGTTCATCAATCGAAGCCATTTGTAAGCGGGAGAGCGGGTGACAATCGTCGAGACGATCGATGGTGCCACAAGTGCAAGACCAAGCACTCGGGCCCGTGTATTACCAGAACCTACTCGGGTCCGGTCGGATGTGCCAAGTGTGGCAAGAAAGGTCACGCGACTCGAGAGTGCCCTATCCGGGGGCCAGTGTGTTTTGAGTGCCGAGAACCGGGGCACATGAGAAAGGATTGCCCGAATTTAGTAGGAGGCATTAGTGGAAATTATGTGGGTTCGACGGAAAGAGTGGAGCAACCGCCGAGGGTGCCAAGCCGAGCTTTCCGGATGACTACCGAGGAGGCAAAGGAGACCGCCGATGTTGTTTTGGGTACGTTCCTAGTAAACTCCTTGCCCACTTGTGTTTTGTTTGATTCAGGTACTACGTGTTCCTTTGTATCAGATGTTTTCTCTGTAAGCAATTCGTCACTCCTATTAGTGTCCTTCCCAATGCGCTAGTAGTAGAAGTAGCTAATGGAGATCAAGTGATCATCCGAGACCGTTTTTGTGATTTCACTATAGAGATTGATGGGAATCCTTTTGGAGTAGACTTGCTACCTATGTCTATGAGGGGGTTCGACGTGGTCATAGGCATGGATTGGTTGGCAAGGCATAAGGACGACATCTTTTGCTCCAAAAATATGATCCACGTGCCTTTGCCGAAAAATGGTGTGGTCACCATCTACGGGGAGAAAGGGAAGAGGAGTAATCCTATCATATCCTCTCTTAAAGCTCGTAAATTTCTAGCGAAGGGTTACCCTTCGTATCTGGCTTATGTGGTGGACGCAAAGAAAGAGAAGAAGTCGGTAGAGGATGTAAAGGTCGTGCAAGACTATCCTGATGTCTTTCCGGAAGACTTACCTGGGTTACCGCCGGAACGACAAGTGGAGTTTCAAATCGACCTCACTCCGGGAGCGGCTCCGATAGCCCGTGCTTTCTATCGATTGGCCCTGACGGAAATGAAAGAAATGATGACGCAACTTCAAGATTTGTTGGAAAAGGGTTTAATCCGACCGAATTCGTCACCTTGGGGAGCAGCGGTTTTGTTCGTGAAGAAGAAGGATGGATCCATGCGGATGTGCATCGACTACCGAGAGCTGAACAAAGTCACGGTAAAGAACAAGTATCCTCTACCTCGCATCGACGATCTTTTTGATCAACTCCAAGGCGCGGGATGCTTCTCAAAGATTGATCTTCGGTCCGGATACCATCAAGTGAGAGTGAAGAAAGAGGACATTCCGAAGACGACTTTCTGAACACGATATGGTCACTATGAGTTCTTGGTGATGCCTTTTGGCTTAACCAACGCTCCGGCCGTATTCATGGACCTAATGAACCACGTGTGTCGTCCATTCTTGGACAAATCCGTGATCGTTTTCATCGACGATATCCTAATTTATTCAAAAGACGAGTCCGAGCATGGGAAACATTTACGGGAAGTGTTAGAAGTTTTAAGAAAGGAAAAGCTGTTTGCAAAGTTCTCGAAGTGCGAATTTTGGCTCCAAGAAGTGCAGTTCTTGGGGCATGTGGTGTCCAAAGATGGATTGAAGGTAGACCCGGCAATGATCGAGGCGATGATGAGTTGGGAGCCGCCAACAAGTCTGATAGAGATCCGAAGTTTCTTGGGTTTGGCAGGCTATTATAGACGTTTCATTCAAGATTTCTCCAAGATAGCAACGCCACTCACCTCACTCACAAGAAAGAACGTCAAGTTTATTTGGACCGATGTGCAAGATCGAGCTTTCCAAATGCTCAATGAAAAGATTGTGCGAAGCTCCAATCTTACCTTTACCGTAGGGATCGAAAGACTTCGTAGTGTATAGTGACGCTTCCAAGATGGGACTTGGATGCGTACTAATGCAACAGGGGAAAGTAATAGCGTATGCGTCACGACAACTAAATGATCATGAGAAGAACTATCTAACTCATGACTTGGAATTGGCGGCGGTGGTTTTTTCATTGAAGTTGTGGTGACACTATTTATATGGGACAAAGTGTACTCTATTCACCAATCATAAGAGTCTTAAGTACATCTTCGATCAAAATGAACTCAACATGCGGCAAAGAAGGTGGCTTGAGCTTCTGAAAGATTATGATTGTGATCTACTCTACCATCCCAGTAAGGCCAATGTAGTGGCGGATGCGTTGAGTCGAAGGAGCCATGATGGTGGTATCAAATTATCCCTTACGAGGATCGACGTGGTATCGAGTTTGTTGGATAACATCAAGTCGTGTCAAGTGGAAGCACTCAAGGAGAAAAATCTCAAATCTGAGATCATGGTGAAGCAACGAGAAACCTTGACGGAGGACAGTCGTGGACTCAAACTCTTCCAAGGGCGAATTTGGGTGCCAAAAATAGGTGGAAATCGGGAATTACTTCTTGAAGAAACGCACAAATCAAAGTATTCTATACATCCCGGTAGCACCAAGATGTATAGGGACTTGAAATTGAACTATTGGTGGCCGGTGATGAAATTAGACGTGGCCAATTACGTGGAGAGGTGTGTCACGTGCCTCCATGTCAAGGCGGAACATCAAAGACCGTACGGGAGTTTGCAACCGTTGTCCATTCCCGAGTGGAAATGGGACAACATCACCATGAATTTTGTGACGAAACTACTGAAGACCTTGCGAGGCCATAACACCATATGAGTAATTGTAGACCGCCTAACCAAGAGTGCACATTTCCTTGCAATGCGGGAGACTTTGCTAATGGAGAAATTGGCCAAGCTTTATTTTGATGAGGTGGTGTCAAGGCACGGGGTTCCGCAATCTATCATGTCGGATCGGGATAGTCGCTTCACATAGAACTTTTGGGCAAGCTTACAGAAAGAGTTGGGCACTAGACTGAATTTGAGCACGGCTTACCATCCTCAGACAGATGGTCAAAGCAAGAGGACGATCCAAACGCTAGAGGACATGTTGAGGTCATGTGTCATAGATTTTGGGGGAAGTTGGGACTCACACTTACCTTTAGTGGAGTTCGCTTACAACAACAGTTACCACTCAAGTATCGGAATGGCACCGTTCGAGGCGTTGTACGGGCGGAAGTGCAGAACACCGGTTTGTTGGCTAGAAGCGGGCGAGAAGCAATTCGCAGGACCAGAAATAGTTCAAGAGACGGCATACAAGGTGAAGGAAATTCGGGAGAGGCTAAAGGCGGCGCAAAACCGATAGAAGAGTTATGCGGACAAGAAGAGGAGACCGGTCGAGTTTCAAGTGAGCGATCGCGTCATGTTAAAGGTATCTCCATGGAAGGGGATTATCCGTTTTGGGAAGCGCAGAAAACTTAGTCCTCGTTTCCTTGGACCCTTTGTCATCTTAGAAAGAATTAGACTACAAGCCTACCGGTTGGATTTGCCACCGGAAATGGATGGGATAAACCCTACGTTCCACGTGTGTTACCTTCGGAAGTGTCTAGCCGAGGAAGAAAGCGTGATTCCCTTGACGGAGATTCGGTTGGATAATGGGAATCGTTGTGTGGAAGAACCGCAGGCGATCTTAGAGTCGAAGGTGAAGAAGTTATGACACAAGGATGTGGTCATGGTTAAAGTTCAATGGAAGCACCATCGGGGTGCTAACATTACTTGGGAGTCTGAAGATGATATGAAGAAGCGTTATCCTCACTTGTTTAAGCTAGGATAAGATTTCGGGGACGAAATCCCAATTAGGTGGTGAGGATTGTAACACCCGGAAAATTATAAAGGTAAGTAATTGTTTCCCTTATTTCATTAATTACGATTATTTGAGAATATGAGCCTTTTTTATGCGCATGACCATTATCATAATGTTGTAATGTTATATGAACTGCTTAATCATCTTAATTGTTTAAACCTCACGCTCATAGTCGTTTTGGTCTGAGTTTTGGGCTGTTGAGATAGTGGCGCGAGAGTGCCACGCGATAGTGACACTGTCACTATCGCAGGTCACTCTCGCGGGAGTTATACCGAGAGTTTGGTGGTCTGGTGCGATTGTGACCACGCGATAGTGACACTGTCACTATCGCAGGTCACTCTCACGGAGAGTGTACCGTGAGTTGAGGGGAGCCGCGCGATTGTGACACGCGATAGTGCCCATGGCACTATCACCGGGCACTATCGCCGACGGGAATTTTCACTTAAATGAGTCCTCATCTGATTTTAACCCTATTTCTCCTATTCCTCTCTTCTCTTTGGCGATTTTGGAGCTCCCAAAACTAATTATGTCCCTCACCAAACCCTAACCCTCATAAATACAAACCCTTTTTAGTGGTTGGATCTTGATTACTTGCAATAACTCTCCTCAAGAAAGATTTTCTAGGGTTTCTCAAAGTTTAACCTGCTCATCTCCAAGTCTCATGTCTTCAAGCTAGGGTTTCATATTTTCTAGGTTTTAATCAAAAACCTAGATTGTGAGTTTTCTAAACCCTTGTTAAAACTAGATACACATCATAATCTCCTACTTGTTTTAATGTATATTTACTCAAAATGTTCATCTTTATATGTTCAAGTATTTGGGGTTTCCTCATGAAAATATGTTTATATGTAACATGCCTCGCTTTATTGAATATATACCTTGGTATTATGATGATTTCTACTTGAGGTACCTTTTTGGTGATATATTATCTCTATGGTGAAAATGGTTACCTTATGGGTCTTATGTTGGATTTTATGATAAGTAGGATGGTAATATTGTACCCTCGGTTGGTATTGAAATATGTTTGGTTGAAATATACCTCAAGACCTCCTATAATTATGTTGGACGAATCAAGTCAGTAGACACTAGGAGGATGTAGTCTTGGGCGCCATCGTGATGGTATGTGCCTAGACCTCCGCCATTCGGGGAATTTCCATAGTTGTAGTCCCCGGATGTGTCGAGCCTTTCGGGTACCTCTTGTTAGTTAGCATCAAGGTATATCGACTCTTTGGGTGGAACTTGATTGGTGCTATGGGTCTCCCCTGTTGACTCCACATTTATTGAACATTGGTTAACTGCTCATAAGAATAGTAATTAATCTTATATGCTATTTCTTGTTCAACTCACTAGGCTTTTTGGCCCAACACTTGTTTGGTGTCGATGTGTATCTCAGGTTCTAGCGGTGCCGGTTCTAAGCAGGCATAGTTGCTTTGGGTGAGAGCTTGGGGATTTGCACTTGGATTATAAATATTTTTGGAGAAGATGTTGGGTCTATAGATGACACCCCTTTTGTAATCTCTTTTCTAGTTATAGAAATTAGATTAGTTGATTGTTGTTTATTGTCCGTTAAATTACACAACTATAATTAAACAGGTTTGTATATTTCCCCATTTTTGGGAGGCTCTTGCTATGGCAATTTTATATACCACATGTCCGTTTTTCGGATTTTTGTTATCCCTATTTTTAGGGTGTTACAATTAAGGACACATGCAGTTATCGATTAATTTCATGTGTATTTCAACCTTGCTTTTGTTAATCACAAATAGAAGTTCTCCTGTAGTTAGGTGAACTAATAAAGCATCTAAATTGCATCTCCAGTTGATTATAATATCTAATATTACATTAATTAATTATGCGAATTGAGCATTTGGTAAATTGTGAGTAAAAGGTAATGAAAGTTATTGTAATAAATAAATAATATTCCTTAAAAGAATGAGATTGTATTGGTAAATTGACTATTCATTAAGAATATGATTGTAAGTTTGCATTTTTTTCTTCTTCTCCCTTTTTTAACCATGATGACTTCTCTTACTTGGTTCAGTTGACGGACATGAAGAGCTTTTGGCAGCAGAGAGTGTAGTTATTAATTCTAGTAAGTTTTCATCGACTGCAATCCAAATTTCTAGTTAGGAGATTGTTAACGTAACTCTAATTGATGGACTACTGGTTGCAGGTCATGCATTATCCAGCTCGTTCTGGAGGCAAATGGAACCACTTTTTACTTTTTTATCTGATATGGACATATCCTATTTAAAAGCAACAGGTGATTATTTATTTTCAAAATTAGGGCTAACAATTTATTAAGATGTTATGTAGAAAAAACACTTCATATAGATCCTACTAACCCCCTCACCCACCACATTGTTATCTCATGTTGAAGTGCTAACATTGATGCCAAATTACGAAAAAGAATACACAATATACTTCATATGCAAATAAATTAAATTAAGTAAATGGAAGTAAGCATATTTTCTTTAAGGAATTTTTTTATCCATTCTGTAAACAAAATCGTATTACGTGAACATCATTTCATACGAAAAGAAATTAAAACTAACCACTTGCATTGGATAACCAAAGAATGAGTTCGAATCTAAAACCAAAACAATTGATTATACCGACAAATGGGTGTCGAGGCTGCTGTTGATACATACAAGGAATTTATTGCCTTAGCTGATACCGGATCACCTAATCTTCCTAATGTTATGCGTTCCCGTATGGTCTTATTATGGAACAGCTTATCAACTTCATCATTCGCCCATCTAGGTAATTTGCTATTGTAATTAGAATATTATTAGATGTCTTATGGCCCCAACTGTTCTCTCCAATGATTTTCGTAGGAAAAACATCCCAAGGATAGAATGTTGTTTATATTGAAGGAGTATTGGTTGGTTGATTGTGTGCAGATACAAGCATATTGGTCTATTTGTTCCATGGGGATTGGGTTTCCATTGGCAACAACACTTAGTGGCTCCGATATCCTGTCTATGCAAGGTACATGACTAATCATTATGAATCATATGGATTGACCTTATTCAGAGGTTTGGTTTATAGGACTTCTTCTGGTTAAATTTAGTTTTATTTCTTGTCTATAGACATTGGATGAACTACCACTCGAAATTGAGACAGTGGAGAGGGGTTACAGCTTACCAATAACGATCCTACCGGTCTGCCAAAGATTCATGGACTTCCAACCTCATCAATGTATCCTTCCGCTAATGGTTCAAGCGACTCCTACACTACATCTCCAAATAATCAAAGATCACGTAAGCCTTCTCATTCTAGAAAGTTGAATACACCTTTTTACGGAACTATAGAGTCAAATGGAAACAATCGTAATTCTTCCTTTCTTGGTCTTTATCCAACACACAATCTATAAACCCTCAATTCAAGAATTACAAAATTCGTTGGATCTATAAACCCTCAAGTCAAAGGTTCATGATATGTTCTCTCCTGTTCTATTATATAGATTTATTGATTGATATATGTGGTATTTTAAAATTAATGTAGATTTTTGTTCCTGTTGTTTTTTTATATAGATTTTTGTTGTTTTAATTAAATGAATCATCAAATGCATGACATTTCTAAGATTGATGTATAACACCTGATGCAGATTTTCAATGTTGAGACTTGAGTATCAAGATCTGATTCTTAACAAGAATAATGAAACTCAGAAACAATATTAAAGAAGTTGCGGAAAAACACTTTAATATTCAAATATCAATGTAACAGTAAAGTAGAAATCACAACATTTTAAACTTTATTGAATGATTAAAGTTACAAGCTTTCGCACAAAACCTCAATCTTGATGAACAGGCTCACCAAGACGAATTCTACTTCTCTAGAACTAGGGTTGTAAACCTTGAGGTCAATTCTCTCTCAAAACAAAAACTCAGAATACTCGTGTAACAAACTATTATGAAAAATTCTATACATATACTGAAAATAAAAGATAATTACAAAACATAAAAGATCTTCAGTATATTCTTCCATGATTATCTTCAACCTTCCATGATTATCTTCAAACCTTGATTTGCGCGTCTTACCAAGATTATCACATAAGCAGTATTAAGTCATGGCAACATTAACACTCTGAGCAATATTAATCTTCACCAGCAGTAGTAACTATGCTTAGCAGTATTAATTTCTACAAGCAGTAGTAATTTGGCTCAACAGTAGTAACTTGTCTCAGCAGTAGTAACCATGTTGTACTGGCAGCAATAATCATACTTAAACAAATCTTCAGTCCTAGGAGCACTGTATTGCCTCTCAATTCCTTTTACTCACAAAAGGTGTTTAGGTCATGATTTTTAAATTCAGTACCATTGTCTGACCTAATGACTTTTACCTTTTGATTTGTTTGGTTTTCAATTCTTAGGATAAAGGATTTGATCAGTCCACTTGTCTCATCCTTAGTCCTTAGAAAATACACCCAAGTAAATCTAGAGTAATCATCAACAATAACTAAGCAGTATGATTTCTTACCTATACTCATGACATTTGTAGGACCAAATAGATCTATATGCAACAACTGAAGGGAAGAAGAAATTGTGTTCAACTCTTTGGACTTATGAGAAGTTTTGTGTTGTTTGCCTTTGAGACAAGCAACACAATGATCATCACATGAAAAGACTTTTGAAGGCAGACCTCTTACAAGGTTGTTTTTAACAACTTTATTCATTGTTTTAAAGTTCATGTGACACATCCTTCTGTGCCAAAGTGATGATTCATCCAAAGAGGCTTTTGAAACAAGATAGTTTAAGGATGAATCATTTGAAACAGTTTCCATATTCAAACAATAGACATTATCCTTTCTTGGAGTTCTTAGTAGTATCATCTTTTCATCAACTACCTTGAATCCAGGAGCAAGGATAATGCATTCTGAATCAGTGAATAATATACTATGCTTTTTGTCACAAACCTGTGATACACTTAACAGGTTGTACCTTAACTGCTCAACATAGTAAATATCTTCAAAGGTCATCTTACCTTTTGTTACATCTCCCTTACGACTAATCTTATCTCCATCTGGAGTATTACCAAAGGCAACATGCCCTCCATCAATTTTCTTGAAATTCTTGAGGCAAGACATGTTCCCTGTCATGTGCCTAGAGCAACCACTATCAACATGCCAAATGCTCTTTCCCTTGAGCTGCTGGTTGCCCTGCACATAAGATAAATCAATTAGTATTGACTGGGAACCCAAGCCAAAGTGGTCTTGGGCCTCCCTTTCTCATCAAAGTACTTACACTCCTTTTTGATGAGATTTTTAAATTTAGAATACTCTTTACTGGAGTACTTTGTCAAGATGATTGGTCTAGAAGAACAAACACTAGAAGCAGTACTAATTTTAGAAGTACTAACAGAGTTAGCAGTATTAACATCAGATGAAGTACTAACAATGTTAGTTTTAGAAGTACTAATACTCTCAACAGCACTAACATTGATAGCAGCAGTATTGCTTCTGGCAGCACTATCTTTGTCAGCAGCACTATTTGGGGTAGCAGTACTAACAGTTTTAGTACTTTTGGGAACCCACATCTTGACACTCTCTTTTACAGTCTTTTTCTTCATGTGGCTTTTAGATTTAACAGGTTTCTTAGCCACATGGTTCCTTTCATCCTTCCTATAACCAAAGGGTTTTTGCACAGATCTTTGAAAATTTATCCTTTGGTTAATAGGATTCAAATAACAGTGCTTGGCAGAATGGTTCATTTTGCCACATATGAAACAAGGTTTTGGTCTGATGATTCTACTCAGATCAACTCCTTGTTTCTGAGCCCACTGATTATTCCAGTTTCTTTGATTGCCCCTCCTTTTATCATGTTTTAGGGGCTCAGACTTATTACCTGCACACTGTTTGCAAAGAACAGGATTCACAACTGTAGTCTGCTTGTAATGGACCTTTTTAGACTTTCCCCCAGTCTTCTCTACGTCATCAGATTTGACCCAAACCCTTCCACCACCCTCATTGGTAAGAATGTTATTTTCTAAGGGAATCTCACCACTCACAGTATTATCCTTACTCTTACCAGCTTCTTTCTCAGTCTTGTCCTTAACAACTACTTCATCTAAAGGATCTATCTTAGTGGCTCCCTCATGCAAGTCCTTCCTATCCTTGGTCTCTAGCAAGTCTGATTTAGGAGGGATGTAGTTGTTGTTGTATGGTGGTGGTGTGGTATTGTACCCAATTCCTGGTTTAAGCTTATCATGGATTTGGACCTTTAGAATTGAATCCATGGCTTTAGAATCATATGAAAACTTTTCCACATCCAGCTTAACCTTGGCTAGCTCTCCTCTCAACTTTTCATTCTCCATGGCTCTAGACTTTGTCAGTTGGATTTCTAGCTCATTTTTCTCCCACTTCCAGTAATTTGTATCATATGTGTGTTGAAGTTCATTGGCTTGGAAACCTTTAATTTGTTCCTCAAACCTCTCAACCTTTAATTTGTTCCTCAAACCTCTCAACAATTTTCACATAGTCTTTTCTATCCTTTTCTAACCTCTTAAGGTCATCACTCATACTCTGGTTGTGATCCCTGTACCTTTAAACAATGTCTATACAAGTTTGAGAACAGAGATTAGAGAGTACCTCAGTTGGAAGATCAGATACCTCTGCCATGAGAGCTTAATTTTGAATGGCCTCTTCTGCTTGATCACTCCAGTCAAACCCCATTCCTTGTTGAGAAACAAGAGCTTGAGCAGAGTTTCTGTTCTGGTTGAAGCTTCCAGTCTCAGCTTGTTGGTGATTGTTGTGAGACACTCCAATTCTGCATTCCCTGGCAAAGTGTCCCTTTATATGACACTTGTAGCACTCCACCTTTGACTTATCAAAGTCTGCTCCATCTTCTCTTCTTTGGGAGAAGTTGTTCCTCCCAGTCCTCTTGATGAACTTCTTCACCCTCATAGAAAGCATGACCATCTACCATTTAATATCCATCTCTTCAAGATTATCAGGATGAAGCTGTTCCAAGTCATCATTGATTAAAGAGGAGTTACCATGGCTGGAAAGAAAGGCTTCAAAAACAGATTCATTGCCTTTTTCTTGATTTACTCCATTAGCAACATTAACTGATTCAGGGTTAGCAGTAGAATCAGTTGATGCTGAAAGGAGTGCAGCATTATGAACATATCCAGTAGGCTTCTTCTTTGCTTCCACCTTAGATTCAAACACTCTCAGATCATTGTACAGATCATCCAGTTCCTTTTCTTCCAATTTGTCATTCTGTCTGAATGAAACAGTGTACATGGTCCATTCATCTCCAAGATATCTGAGGAACTTTCGGTTGACATCATCTTGTTCCATCTGGACTCCAACAGTAGCCAACTCACCAATTAACTTATTGAATCTATCAAAAGTTTGAGTCATAGACTCATTCTTTGAAGATGTAAAATTCTCATATTGCTGCTTGAGAATATCCCTTTGATTCCTCTTAGTGCTCTTGGTGCCAGCAAATCTCTTCTCTAAAGCATTCCATAGAATCTGAGCATCAGTGCAGTGGTGAAACTGATGTTGATACTCATTAGGAATGGCCAAAAGCATGGTGCTTAAGGCTTTCATCTCCAATTGTCTCACTTTCTTCTCAGCATCAGTTTTTGGAGGTGGTCTTCTTCCATCTTGTCCAATTTTACCTTCAGCAGAGGGACCATTCTCAATAATGTCCCACATAGAAAAGTCTGTAAGGAGGATGTACTGCTTGATCATAATTTTCCACATGTCAAACTCATTAGGTTTGAGCATGGGAACCTTTGAAACAAGAGTACTGTTTGATTCAATTGTGTTGTCCATGATGAATGAAGGTTTCTAAGAATACTAAGCTCTGATACCACTTGTCAGGATCTGATTCTTAACAAGAATAATGAAACTCAGAAACAATATTAAAGAAGTTGCGGAAAAACACTTTAATATTCAAATATCAATGTAACAGTAAAGTAGAAATCACAACTTGTAAACTTTATTGAATGATTAAAGTTACAAGATTTCACACAAAACCTCAATCTTGATGAACAGGCTTACCAAGACGAATTCTACTTCTCTAGAACTAGGGTTGTAAATCTTGAGGTCAATTCTCTCTCAAAACAAAAACTCAGAATACTCGTGTAACAAACTATTCTGAAAAATTCTATACATATACTGAAAATAAAAGATACTTACAAAACATAAAAGATCTTCAGTATATTCTTCCATGATTATCTTCAACCTTGCATGATTATCTTCAAACCTTGATCTGCGCGTCTTACCAAGATTATCACATAAGCAGTATTAAGTCATGACAGCATTAACACTCTGAGCAGTATAAATCTTCACCAGTAGTAGTAACTATGCTTAGCAGTATTGATTTCTACAAGCAGTAGTAATTTGGCTCAGCAGTAGTAACTTGTCTCAGCAGTAGTAACCATGTTGTACTGGCAGCAGTAATCATACTTAAACAAATCTTCAGTTCCCAACATTGAGAGAACTCATTCCTCATGGTGATCAAAAGAGAGATAAAAAGAGAGAAAGGATCCTTTTTATGAAGGTATTCACTCAAACCAACACATCTCCAAGTTGGTATTACAAATTGCATCACAGATTTACATATGCATGGGTTTGATAATCTGCTAAAGAATTGAATTGAATTTGCCTTGACGTTGACTTGTTGCAGATAAAGACGGAAATTGGCATATTGAAGATCTTAGATTGTTGTAAATATGATTTTGGATGTTTTCTTTTTGATAAATTGGACAAATGTATAGATTCATTGAAAAATTATAGTTTGTTCTAAATATTTCTTGTCTTTTATATGACAAATATATGAATTTTTATTGTTTTTGGATTTTTATGTTGTGTTTCTTGATTAATATTGTTATTTATTTTATAATAATATAAATAATAAATAAATAAACAAATATAGAGCTGAAGATGGACGATATATATATATATATATATATATATATATATATATATATATATATATATATATATATATATATGAAATATACCTTTTAGAGAAGGATTTGATGTTAATATAAGAATAACTAAAGATAATCTTTAGAGAAGGTTTTTATTATGCGTATCTAAAGATAACCTTTAGAGAAGGTTGTGAAAGTGTTTACGAAAAGGTTACTAAAACTTATATCTTTAGAAAAGCTTTTCTGAAAACCTTCTCTGAAAGTACCTTTTAGTGATGTTTATAAAATGTCACTAATGTTTGAAAAACGTCACTAATACATACTTTTAGAGAAGTTTTTCAAAAAAAATTAACCGGCCTTTAGAGAAGCTTTGGAAACGCGTCTCTGAAAATTGACATAAACATACCGTACAAAAACCCTCCCTAAAACTTTTAGCTACCCTTATATAGGGAAGTTTTTTAACGGAATTGAAAAGTTTCTCTAAAGCTTTTAGAGAAGCTTTTTAAACTTTTAAGTACAAAATAAAACCTTCTCTAAAAGCCATTTTTCTTGTAGTGCATTTTCATGGTGTTTCATCAAGTGACTAATTACGTAAGTTGAAGATTTTATAAAGACTTCAATGTTTTATTCTTAATGGCACATTATTGTTGACTTTAAGATTTAACCTAATTGATAAGACTTTATTGCTCTTTTATAATGACATATATACACTTGCAAAGTGGAGATTGTAGCTCCCTTTAACTTCAAGTAATCACTTCAAAATATTCAAATCAAACGAAGTTTCAATGTTTTTAATACCCTATTACATATGTATTAACCACTAGGTCTTTGGCCTAGTGGCCACCTCTCTTCCGTAAACGCTTCTACCTGGGGTGCCCGTACTAGGGTTCGAATCCGAGGGAAGACAGGATGTCTTTTCCGGTGCAGGCTTATAAAGGTAGGGCCTGTAGGGTCCACAAAAGTGGGCCACGGGGCCTTGGATCCCGCCCAATAAACCTTTTTTTTATTACATATGTATTTATATATATTGACTTGACGAGTAATTATATGTATATGTATATATATATATATTATATTGTATTAAAAGTCTTACAAATAAACACAACAAAGTATTTTAAAATGACAAAATAACATATGAAATTCACTGAAATAAAATCATTTAACATTATAAAAAATCAGAATCGGGAATCTCTAAATCAAATAAAAGTATAAAACTTTATAATTGAGCTAAAAGTTAAAAATATATATAATTACGTCAAAGGTAAAAATGTATAATTGGGCCCCAAAGAATGTGGCAGACCTGTTTCGTATATCATATCGGAAAACCCGCTGAGAAGACCATATTCAAGTCCCGCACAAATCCAATTTAAATCATACCAAAAGTATATAATTCAATATATTCCATTTAAAGGTATGGTTTAAAGAGTATATAATAATGTATGTAGACATTTCCTTTATTCTTAGAAGTAGAGAGATTGTTTTGGTAAAATCTTTTAACAAATTAACAGTTAAAACTGATATATTATTTAATAATTAAAAATATAAATGTTGTCCACCGTAAATTATTATAACCAACCAAATAATGTGGTGAAAGCTTGTCTATATTAAGCTTCTTTGAAATGCCTCTTCATGTTCAATGTATATTAACCATTATTAATGGTGTTTAGGTTTGAATGGATTCTATTTGATTTCTCTATATTTCTTTAATTAGAAGTAGTTGTGTACAAATTCTACATCCTCCCTTTTTTAGAGACGTGCTACGTTAAAAATGTTGAAAACTAAAAGATATGGAAAAAGATATTTTTTTATAAGACAAAAATGTACATATTGAATTGAATTAAAGAAAAGAGTAAATTACATTTTTTGTTCCTGTAATTCATTAAAAGTTGTAATTTATTTTTATTTTCGTTCTTGAGACTAACTTCTACAGTTCTACTTTTAAGTATAAGAGACTAAAATACCAATAAATTGTAAATCATTTGAACAAAAACAAAAATAAATTTTAAATCGTACAAACAAAAACAAGTTATAGATCATAAGAATGAAAAATGGTGATTTCAAATTACAAAGACAAAAATAGTAATTTTCAATAAACTATAGGGTAAAAAGCATAATTTACTGTAAAGAAAATATAAATAATTCAAATTCAAATAAAGGGAAATTGACTTAAATAGCTTAAGCCCTTAAGCAATTTCACCTCTTAGCCAATTCTCTCCCAGTTTTGCAAAAATAAACCCACCTCCGCAATCTGCAACCGCAATCCGCAACCCACCTCTGCAATTGCGGACCTAGGACACGTGTCGACTCCCCAGAAACCCTAATGATACTCTTGAAGACACATGGTAGGTTCGCAACCCACCTCCGCAATAGTACTTAGCTTAAGCAATTTTTACCCTTTTTTGTCTTTTAGCTGCCAGATTGCAGATTGCAGACCGACCCGACCCGTTGTGGAGCTAAGACAATTTCTGCAAGAGGAGGAGAGAATTGAATAAGAGGTGAAATTGTCTAAGTGATTAGGCTATTTGAGTCAATTTCCCTCAAATAAACCCTTGTGTACTGTGACACATGGTTGTGTGACTTCCTATCATGATTTTTTTAGAAAAAAAAAAATTTAGAAAATTTGAAATAGACTTTTTAATTTTGAGTTATTAAGTTTTTGGGTAACTTTTCTGAATAGACAAATCTTTGAAATTTTCTAAAATCGATTAAATAGATCTTATTAATCTATAAAATTGGTTATATGGTAAAATTATGGGAAAGTTAAAAAACTTAACGGGCTTTCATATTTTGAGCAATTAAGGGGTTGTTTGGCAGTTGCTGAATGGTTTGATGCAGAATGATTAAGTGGTCAGAATGATTAAGAGACTTTTATGATATAGTGGAAAATGAAATATGGTTGTTTGCTAATTGTTCAAAATGAAATCAGGGCTCTTAATGGTTAAGGCAGGGTCAAGATATAAAATCATTCAGAGGGTTTAGAATCATTAAGAGGCAGAATTTTTTTTTTGTCAAACAAGATTTACCTCTTAACGATTTAGAGGTTGTCTCTTAATGGAACCATTAAGAGGTAAACAGACAACCCCTAAATTCTTAAATACTTTTTTCAACGAATAAATTTGTAAACTTTCTAAAAACCGATTAAATTGATCCTTAAAAAAGAACCCATAACAAAAAAAAAAAAAACCATTTCTATAAGCTATTCTAAAACATAGAAAAGGTGTTCCCAAAGTGTAAATAAATGCATACAAAATTTGTGTTCAAAACATAAATAGATGCATACTAAAGATGTAGGATAGGAGATTGTACATGTAACTTCAAATATAGATCACGTTTTGATGCCCTTTTTATATTTTTTCTACTTTTTCTTAAAAAGGCATATTCACCCAGGTAACCAGTTATATATTAGTTTTATAAGTCAAAATAATCTATTTAATCGGTTTGGGAATATCTAGAAATTTATTTGTTTAAGAAAATAATACAAATACTCAATTGTTCTAAATCAGAATGTTCGTTTGGCTTTCAGGAAACGACTCCAAAGAATTCTAAATCTACTTTCTAAATCGAAAGTTGTTGACTTGATTCATTATTTACCGGGAAAAGTTTAAAAAAAGCCAATGAACTATCACCTTTAAGTGATTAAGTTCCTAACCTTTTTTTAACAAATAAATCCCTAAACTTTATGAAATAGAACAAATAAATCATTGAACTTACTAAAACAAAAACCAACAAACTTATATATTTTGAGTTATTAAGTCCCTAAATATTTTTTTGAATAAATAAATCAGTACAATTACAAAATAAAAGAAATATATCATTTCTCTTTCTATATATCAACAAATCAGTAGAAAAGTACAACAAACTAATAAACGGAAAAATACACCAATTTTATTAACCAATTGACAATAAGAGATATTTTTTATCATCATGTGATTGTCATTTGAATCTGAAAAATAAATAATTATTAACTTCTATTATGAGATTCTCATTTGAATATGATAAATAGATAATGAAAATGGTATTCAATCATTTTTTATTGATTTATTGTAGTTTATTAATGGTCTATCAATACATTGACAGAGAAATGGTATATATTCCTTTTGTTTTATAAACGTAAGGACTTCGTTCAAAAGATTGATTAGGGACATAATCATTCAAAATATGGAAGTTCGTTGGGTTTCTTTGGTTTTAAAAAGTTGAACGATTTATTTGTTTAATAAAAATTAGGGACTTAATCATTCAAAATGTGCAAGTTTGTTGCGGTTTTTTTTTTTTTTTTTAACTTTTCCCTTATTTATATTATATTTTAAAGTATCTATACTATATTATAAAAACGGTATAAAAAACTCTTAATTACAATATTTTAAGCACAAGTTACAACTAATTAAAGCCAATTACTTAATTTACAACTTCTTAATGTTTTGGTACAACCTTTCCAAGCACAGTATCTCACATAATCATCTATTTGTGGAATGGATACTCATTTATTAATATAACTATTTGTTTTTTTGGTGGAGGATTTTATAAAATAGATTTTATATTAGCATAATCTATTTTAAATGTAAATTTTACATTTAAATCTATATTAATGAGATGTAATATAAAATCTTTTTTCTTCCGTATTTTTTTATATTACATCTCATAATGATTTTTCCATATTTTATTTTATAAAATCTTTTTCCATATTTTATTTTATAAAATCTTTTTACATAATGAGATTTAATATAAACTCTTTTTTCTTCCGTATTTTTTTTGCTAATATAAAATATATTTTATTTTATAAAATCTACACGTATTTTATATTAGCATAATATAAAATCTACACGTATTTTTTTTGATAATATAAAATCTACACGTATTTTTTTCACGAGTATTAAAAGAAGAAAAAAGAAGGTTGATATTAATTAAAAATAAAAATTAACGAGATACACTAATAAATTATCGTATTCTTTAAAATAAAAATATTCCGCAATACTTTCCAAATTAACCAAGTGTAAAGAAAATAAAATAGAAACGATGTAGATATAAAAATATTCTTCCATATTTTTAATATATTTACATTTAAATGTAAAATCGAAAATGAAAATAAAAGATTTTAAAATATTCTCTACATTCACTATAAATATATATAGCTTCTCTATGTATCATCCGAGTATAAGAAGAATACGGTGTCAATGGCGTAACCTGCAACTGAACAAAAGGTATTCCACTATATTTTTGTTTCTTTGAAAAACTACTTTTTTATATTTTATTTTATTTACTGAGGATTTGTTTATATTTTTCAAAACCCACAATCATATTTTTCGAAGTAGGGGAATAAGATATATATACATATCTTTATTTTTATCGATTAATACTATGAGGTCTTGAAGTCAATAGTCAGATAAATATGTTGTGAGACATGTCGTTTGAGTTTTAAATAATATAATACAAAACTATTACCAATATTATTGCACAAACTCATAACAACAAACGATTAAGAATATATGCAAGTTAACCACTTATGAAAATACATTCGTTTTTCACATTGTATTTCATTAACTGTTAACAGAGAAATTACGTTTCATTTTAACTCGGTTCAGTATTCCAACAAAAAATTTATCCTCCCGTGCAATGCACGGGCCCAACACTAGTTCTTTTAAAAGTTCAGAATCTTAAAAACAACTATTTATAAGCCTTTAATAATGTTGATTTATGCAACTTTTTAAAACTTAAGGGTACATGTAATTACTTTATGTAACAACTCGTCTCAGATGGATAGAAAGGTAGAATTCTGAGGTATTTATAAGTTTAGAGTTGTGAATTGTCCATTACTTCCACCATGGTTTTAAGTTGAATTGAAGTTTATTGTGGATCAGTCTGATGCTTTGAGCTTTGGGGCATTACAAATTGTATTAGAGCCAATCATTCCTTACATTTTTTGTCCTAACAGTTAACGGTCATTTAACTTTTCTGTTAACTCCTTTAGTTAGTTAATTCGGTTATTTTTGGAGAGAAAAACCAAACCATTGCATATTTTCCCGAAATGTTGCATCTTTTCATCAAAGGTTGTGACTATTAGGATTTCCTGCTATATATGTGATTGTTTCCTTCATTTTAATCTAGTTTTTTCTTTGTTTTTCATCTTCTTCACTACACAATAACCATGATCATGAGAAGAACTTGTAGGATCATTGCCTACAGTTCTTAAACTCGAGGAGTCCTGGGAGGAATTAGCCTAGATCCATCAACGACCTAGTGAGGGGCTAATATTCCTCAAGGACAGTGATTTAATCACATCCTCGTTTTATTGTCTTGATTGATCAATTTCATTTATGTCATTTACCCTTTTCTAACATAATTCTTAGTCTTGATGAGATTTAATGCATTGTAATGGGTCTTGATAAGTTATTGTAATGAGTTTTAATAAGTTGTCGTACGCCTGAATGTATAGTTTATATGTATCATCATGATTCATGAATAGTATGTATAGTATTATTAAATAGTATATACATTTATAATATTAATATACACATTATATAAATATATAAAATCATGGAGTGTTTTTCAGCAAGCGTGGTTGGGACATTGCATGATGGATGCTCCGCAATGGCAGGAGGTTCACTATCATAAGGGGACCCGACAACATGTTTCTCGTTATTTGGGGAATCAAGTTGGAGCACGGTTTAAAAGGTCCAAGGAAGCTCAATTGTATTGTATTTCCACTACTGTATTCGTTTCTAACTTTCCCTCGCACTTTACCACACGAGAACTTTGGAATTTGTGCTCAAAAATTGGTACGATGGTCGATGTGTTTATTGCCAATAGAAAGACCAAATCCGGGAGAATGTTTGCTTTTGTATGGTATCGTAAGGTCGACGACGTACATGTTGTGATCAACAAGCTTTGTACTACTTGGATTGGGAAATTACGTTTAATGGCCAATATAGCTCATTTTGATCGCAACGCTAAACCTTCTGAGGGGTGGAACCAAGGTTGTGATTTGTTTAAGGTGCACCATAGACCCGTTGGAAATAGAAAAAGTGGCACTTATGTGGACATTGTCAAAGGAGCTCCCAAGGATTCATGTTTCGAAGCTAAAGAAAATTCGGTTGCCATTGTACTTGACATGGATGGAATGGTTGAAAATAACTTTCCATTAGCACTTGTCGGTTGTGTTGTCGAGTTTAAAACTCTCCCTAATGTCCATTCTCTTTGCAAAAATGAAGGCTTCTTGAACGTAAGGGTCAAATACATTGGAGGTCTATGGGTCCTTCTCGATTTCAATAATATTGGTTCCCGTGATAAGTTTTTTGCGCATAGGGGGTTAATTCTTGGTTTCAAATGCTCGAAAAGTGTTCCAATAATTTCAAGGTGGAGGATAGGATAGCTTGGATTGATGTGGAAGGTCTTCCATTGAAAGCGTGGAATTCTAAATCTTTCTCGAAAATAGCTAGTAAGTGGGGACAAATTGTCTTTTCGGGTGATTCGGATGGTAACAATCTTTACAGTACCTGCCTTTGTATTCAAACCTCTTGGCCATCATTAATCTACGAAACAGTAAAAGTGGTCGTGAGAGGATGTATTTTCCACGTTCGAGTGAGAGATTTGTGGGTGAACTCCGGATTTTCTTGTAGAGAAAAGTGACTCAGAGGTAGAAGAAGAGGATGAAAGGGGTAAGGTGTCGGATGAGGGTTCAGAGAACGAGGAGGAAGAAATACCAGATTCCTTCTCTAAAGATGAAGTTCTGGTTGGTGCACATAATGTTGATGAAGACATTTTAAAGAATACTTCTATGGATCTAGGCGACGAAAGTGATGACCCATTTAGTTTGAACAAGCTCCTTGTAGAAGAAATGAAAATTCCGAAAGCTCATAGCAAAAATGGTGGGATCCCAGATAATACCCCTCACTTTCCACCTAGATTTATCCCTAATGAGGGTGGATGTATTGATGAAAGTCAGCGAGACACACTTGACTTCAAGGAAGATGCGACAACTGTTTGTGGTGGTATTGGTTCCCCGGTAGAGCCATATTATCTTGTCTCAGCGCCTTCAGGATCGGTTGAGGCGAAGGGGGGGGGGGGCAAATGCTTCCTTAGGTCGTGAAAATTTTAAGATGTCTTATATATCCCAAAGTTCTCATCATTCTGGGGGTTCATTTACTTCTTCAAAATCTATTCGGGAATGTTATTCTATGCTTGAGGATTTATCTACTACTATTGGTCTTGGACGGGCGTTAGGATTCTCCATGAAAGGGCGCAACTGATCTCAAAGCTATTATCAACAATGCAGAAGGTAAGAAGATGTCAATATGAATGTACTTTCTCTGAATGTTCAAGGGTTGAGGGGTGTGGAGAAGAAAAAATAGGTAAAAGAGTTATGTGTTTGCCATGGGGTAAATTTCTTGTCTCTCCAAGAGACGAAATTGACTAGACTTGATTTGTTTGTGGTAAAATTCCTTTGGGGTATTTCTTTTTCTGACTTTGCTTCTAGTTCGGTTAGGGGTAGATCCGGTGGCATTCTATGCATTTGGGACAACACTTTATTTAAAAAGTATTGTGTTTCTTCTTCGAAGTATTTTGTGTTGATAGAAGGAATTTGGGTGCCTAATGGCTTTACTTTGCTGGTTATCTCGGTGTACGCGCCTTAAGAGACGGTTCTTAAAATCAATTTATGGTCTATGCTTTTGGGTATGATTAGTAGATGGCATGGGGAGGTCATTATGATGGGAGATTTTAATGAGGTCTGCGTCTCTTCAGAAAGATTAGGTTCGGCTTTTCAGGCTAACTCCACAGACAGATTCAATGCCTTCATTCGTGACGTCGACCTTAATGACCTTCCTCTTGTACGGTATTCTTTTACGTGGACAAATAAATGGGCTTCTAAAATGAGTAAGCTTGACCGGTTCCTCTTGTCCGATGGTGTAACACCCTGAATTTCAAGTTGATTTCTCCTTGTATGACTTAGATTTATTCTGATAATCTCATCATTAATCTTTGTCGTGTATCGCCTATCGAATCATCAAGTTTTGGGAGGACAAGACCACCCGACGACATTGCCCGGCGACAGTGCCCTTGGACACTGTCGCGTGTCACAATCGCACCCCGCTCATAAATCATGTCATGACACAGTTTGGGCGAGAGTGCCTAGCGAGATTGCAGTAGCACTCTCGCGTGTCACTATCGCGGGATGGCCCAAACTTTCGGTACATTTCGGGCGAGAGTGCTCGGTGAGATTGCCAATGGCACTTTCGCTGTCAAGGTCGCCGACAGGAAAAATTTTGAGTATAAAATCTGGAACCCGTTTTATTCTTAGAAAATCTGATTTTAGGGGTTGGCAGCTACGATTTTCCTCCTCCTCCTAGGTAAGTTCATTTAATTCTTCACCCATCATCATTTATGTCAAGGATTGGAAACCCTAGGTGATTAATACTCATCCATTTGGGTTGTACTTCTTATCTAGCCTAGCATTCAAGAGTTCAAATCCTCATTCTTGCAAGGCCCAAGACTTTACCTCCTACTTTTAGAGTTCTTACACTTTGGGTTCATCTACAAACCCTAAGGTGAGTTTTCCTTAACCCTTATACTAGCATAAATGTATTAATTGCTTATTTGAGATTTGTAGGTACTTTGGGTTTGATCTAAGATCTAGGGTTTAATGAATTTTGATTAAATGTGAACTATGATGTTATTATATGCATTTTTGCTTATAATGGGGTTTATGACTTATTGGATGCAAATGGAGTATGTGCAAAGTGGGGAATCTTTTAATTACAAAAAGGGAGGGTTTGCCTAAGTGACTATGCATGATACTAGAATTGTCACTCTAATATATTTATGTCATTTATTGATGTTGGATTATGTTATTTCATGCAATGACAAAGTATGTCATATCTTGAGTGGACAACTATCATATGTGAATATTATGTTTACTAATGGAAAGTGATACTCTTATGTGGTCATGGTCATAATTGTGAGAATTGATATCTATCTCCTTGTGCACAAGGATTTAGGTGATGTGGCATATTTGGTTATAATTGTTAGCCCCTATGAGTTGCTAGCGAGTAGGCAATGGGGAACTTTATAGTCCTTGAGTGTAACTTGTCAGGATCTGAATTCTTAACAAGAATAAACACTCAGAAACAATATTAAAGGAGTTTGCGGAATAACACTTTAATATTCAAAGATCAATGAAACAGTGAATCATAATAACAACTTGTAAACTTTATTGAATGGTTATAAAGCTACAAGATTTCACACACAACCTCAATATTGATGAACAGACTCACCAAATACGAATTCTACTTCTCTAGAACTAGGATTATAAACCTTGAGGTTGATTCTCTCTAAGAAAACTAAAAAAACTCAGAATAATTATCTTTTTCTAAAGATACAAACTATTCTATACATATACTGAAGATAAAAGATAATTACAAAGATTAAAAGATCTTCAGTATAATCTTCCAAAGTTATCTCCATTCAGTACAGCTGTCATCCTTGCCATATGAAGTCTTCATCTCATAAGCAGTATTAAGTCTCCAGCAGTATTAAGTTTAGCAGTACTAACTACTAGCAGTACTAAAATTGCTTAGCAGTAGTAACTTCATTAAGCAGTATTAATCTTGACTAGCAGCATTAATCTTTCTCAGCAGTAGTAACTTCAGAAGTAGTAACCATTTAGTGCTAGCAGCATTAACCATACTTGTATAATTTTGAATTCCCAACAATCTCCCCCTAACTTGACTTTTAGAAAGAGAAGTCAAGTTCTTCAGATGCTCCCAAAACACCATTCTTCATATCCCTATATTAGCATCCAACCCCAAGCTTTGATTAATTGTTCTTTGGATCAAATACTTTGCCATTTCTGAATCTGGAACATATCCAAGCTTCTTTTTCAACATTGCATGCAGCTTCAATCTAATGTGGTTGTACACTCTATCCACTAGGAAGTATTCTATGTGATTTGAATCCATAGTTAAAGCATATACTCCACTAGTTTCATATAAAGTCTAGTTGTTAACTGTTTGAAACACATTTCTGATAATGTCCTTCACTTCTTCAGGCTTGAACAACATACAAAGATACTCCATCACAAGTTTTGTGATTGGTATCCCTGAAGCTTTCAGTTGATCAGCATACAACTTCATTCCTACTTCAAACATCTCCTCTAGATCAGATCTGGAACATGTTCTGACAATCTTGGCCCAAGTATTAAACACTTCATACTTCTCATCTTTTCTTTTGATCCTGATATACTCTTTTCCATCAACTTCCAGTATATCCCAGTGAATGATCTCTTGAGGCTTAACACCAACAGGTTCAGCTATAATAGGTTCAGGCACTTTGTCAATCACTACCATGTACAGATTCACATCATCAGTACTTGATGGTTCTTCCTGTTCAATTGACTTAGGTGCCCCTTCTTCTTCAACAACCTTCTCAGCTTCTTCTTTATCCACTCTAGGCTTCCTGGCTGATTTTCTTCTTGCCATCATTTTAGTTCTTTTTAAAGTCCTCAGACTTTCATCTAGAGTTGCTTCTTTCTTTGGTGTTTCTTTCTCATCAGGGAAAGGTTTTTCTATCAGAAAATCATTACTTTCTTTCATCCTCTTTTCCATTTCAACTCTGGCTGTTTCATTCCCTTGAAGCTTTGTCATCTATGAATCATACAACCCTTTGATCTGTTCAAAAGTCATCTTTGAGAACATCTCCTTTCTGACTCCCACAGCACCTTTGAGAAAAGTAATCATCTTCTTTCTCTCTTGAGTACCAAGGTAGGTCTTTGAAGGTTGTCTCTTCTTTGCATCCATTTTGACCAACAAAGACTTCTTTAGGGTTGCAGCTTTCTTCTGTGCTATTTCAGTTGCCAAACTTTGTTGATAAGCTTCATTTAGCTCTGCAGCTAGAGCCTTAGCCATCTCTCTATCTTTGTCCACTTGAGCCTTTTCTTCTTGCTCAAGTTCAGCCTGAATCTTTTTGGCCAAAGCTTCATCTGACTCAACCAACTTTTGCTTTTTAATTGGTTGATCAGATTCCACTAACTTTGCTTTGCCTTTGTCTTTGCTTACTACCTTCTCAATACTTGCTTTATTGATCACTTCACCTTTATCTTTGATGATAACTCCTTTGGCCTTTGAAGTGACCTTGGGAGTATCATGCTTAGCCTTGATTAAAGTTTCAGCTATCTCAAGGTCTGTTAATACTTCTTGCACCATTTCTGCTGCTTCATTCAATTCAGCAGTATTAACAGTTTCTGCTGCTTGTTCAAACACACTTTCTGTTTCTACTGCTGCTATGCTTTCTGTTTCTGCTGCTTGTACTTTATCTCCACTAACCCCATCAAACTCCCCCTCAACTTTAGCATCTTCCATGTTGGCATCAGCTTCTGACTCCCCCTTTTTGGGAGCATCAGTCACTGGTTTCCTTCTTCTGAGCACAAACTATTTCTTCTTCTTTTTCTGGACCAATCTCTTCACCATTTTCTTCAGGTTGGTAATCTGTACTTGTTGAGACAGAATTATCAGTTTCAGCTCTTCTATGTCTTTTCCCTACTTGATTACATCCATATTGATGTTGCCCATTGTTTCCATCAATTCAAGATAGTCATATCTGTCCTCACCTTCTCCAGGAGTGTGACCCCCTTTTGAAGGATCATGGGATTTTTTTGTAGTAGAGGTCTTCTACCTAGCAGAAGCACCTTCTGCCCCCATGGTTTCTTGGCACCTGGGACCTTTGGATGATTGCTCACCCAAAGTTGCCATGGGGAAGGTCTTATTGATGTTACCACTGACCTCCTCTTTGCTAGCAGGAGTAGTGGCAGCCTTTGCACCCATATGCTCATTCATCTCCTCTGTGAGCACCTCCTTGGGGTTGGGAGACACCCCTGTGGTTTCCCTATAGATATTCTCTAATGGAGAATTCTCCATTAGATGGCTTAAAGGCTCTGTGGGTGAAGGTACAAGAAGGGAAGGAACCTTCTTTACCTTTTTCCTGATGTATGTATTGGTGATTGGTGAAGTTGGTTTTTGAACAAGGGACTGTGGGATTGATATGGTGATTGAAGGTTGGGATTGGCTTTCAGTGGGATGGTCTAATGAGGGCCTTGACCCTGAAGCCATATCTTCTTCATTGTGGGACACCACCATCATTGTAGAGAACAATGGGGTGTCAACTCCTTCCGAGTCCAATGGAGATCTCTTCATATTTGAAAAGACCTTACCTTTGGGGATTTTTGGTACATATACCTCATCAAAGTGAGGCATATCCGTCAATTCATTGGTTATAACTACCTGTACAAATCTTGGGTACATATAAAAACTCTTTTTGTTTCCCAAGTTTGACACAAGGTCATTGAAAATCATTCTTGAAAAATTGTAGTTTCTGGCAGTGACCAAGCAGACCAAAGCATAAGCAATGGTACTGCTGAACTCACTCCATCCAGTAGTCTTTTTAGAAATGCAATGCATAAGGGTATGAACAAGAAAACACCATTGGGTATAAAATTTAGCTTTTGAGAATTTGAAACCACCCAAGTGGCCTCCATACCCCATTCTTGAAAGATTTGAGAACAAGTCCTCATTAGGAATAGAAGTAATACCTACAGCATCGTCTAGACGTAGACAGATGCGAATCACCTCTTTAGAAACTGACAAGGGTTTGTCACACACCCTTGTCTTGATTATCTGCACACCATTTTCTGTGACTACAGTGGCATTTGCCCAAAATTGTCTTTGATGCTCTATGTAGATTGTTGGCGACACTGTAAGAGCATGGACAATGTGGCTGGACTTGAGAAAATCCACAATTTGATGGAATCCAACAGCTTGTTTAGGCTTCTGTAGCATTGCAATCTCATTATGTTCATCAATGAACGCCATAGCTGCCATCGAGCTTGAGTATTCTGAACTGAAACACTTGGTGCTTGAGAGAAAAGGGTTAGAGAGCAGATGAATAGAAATCAAAGAGTCGTTATGAACTTTTAGGCGGGAAAAAAGGGTATTTATATGATTCGGGACATAAGCAGTATTAACTAACTAGCAGTATTAACTAACTAGCAGTATTAACTGAGAGCAGTATTAACCACTAGCAGTATTAACTAACTAGCAATATTAACTGAGAGCAGTATTAACCACTAGCAGTATTAACTAACTAGCAGTATTAACTGAGAGCAGTATTAACCACTAGCAGTATTAACTAACTAGGAGTATTAACTATGCACTGGCAGTATTAAAACTGCACTGGCAGCATTAACTATACTTACACTTTTTGAAGCTTGAGGTACTCTGAGCAAGGTAATAACTTCCTGAGAAAGAAGTTAGTAGCACCAAAGAATAAACCAATACCAGGTATGTAAACACTTTTTAAAAACATGAGCTCATTCAGAGTTGATCATGCCTATATTTGTGACCAAGAAAGTGAATCTACCCACATCAAAAGCTTTAGTGAATAGATCAGCAAACTGGTTGTCAGTATGAACTTTAGCAACTTGAATTAGCTTCTTTTCATTACAATATCTAATAAAGTGATACCTGATCTCAATGTGCTTTGTTTTGGATTGCTTGACTGGATTTTTAACAATGCTTATAGCACTGCTATTGTCAATGAAGATTGGAGTGTGAAGAAAGGTTACCCAATAGTCCAGCATTTGATTCTGAATCCATAGAACCTGAGAGCAGCAACTTGCAGCAGCAATATACTCAGCTTCTGTTGTTGATAAGGACACTGTGGTTTGTTTCTTACACTGCCAAGATACTAGTCTTTCACCCAAAAGTTGACATCCACCTGAAGTAGACTTTCTATCCATATTAGCACCACCCAGGTCACTGTCTGAGTATGCAATCAAGTCAAAGTTGGATTCATAAGGATACCAAAGACCTAATCTAGGTTGCCCTCTTAAGTATCTGAAAATCCTTTTAACAGCTTGAAGATGTGATTGCTTTAGCTTGACTTGGAATCTGGCACACAAACACACTGGAACACATGATGTCTGGTCTTGAGGCTGTGAGATACATGAGAGATCCAATCATTGATCTATATAGATGGACATCAACATCCTCCCCCTCAAGATCAGCAGTGATCTGTTTATGAGTCTCCATAGGTGTGCTTGCTGGCTTTGAGTCTGTTAAACCATACTTATCCAGGATGTCTTTCACATATTTTGATTGACTTATGAAGATCCCATGTTTCTTCTGTTGCACTTGAAGCCCAAGGAAGAAGGTAAGTTCAGCCATTGAACTCATTTTAAATCTCTTGTGCACCAACTTTTCAAAGTCTCTACACATCTGATCTTTTGTGGATCCAAAGATGATATCATCCACATAGATCTGAACAAGTAGGATGTCCTTCTTACTTCTTTTAATGAAGAGGGTCTTGTCAATTATTCCTCTTTCAAACCCATTCTCCAAGAGATAGGTAGATAGTGTATCATACCATGCTCTTGGGGCTTGATGAAGACCATAAAGTGCTTTCTTCAGTTTGTATACTCTGTCTGGATATGATGGATTTTCAAATCCAGGGGGCTGACAGACACATACTTCTTCATCAATTGTACCATAAAGAAAGGCACTCTTCACATCCATTTGGTATACCTTGAAATTCATGTATGAGGCATAGGCTAGAAATAGCCTAATTGCCTCTACCCTTGCCACTAGAGCAAACACTTTTTCATAGTCTATGCCTTCTTCTTGAGTGTACCCTTGTGCCACAAGCCTTGCTTTGTTCCTGATCACAATTCCTCTCTCATCCTTTTTATTTCTGAAAATCCACTTGGTGCCAATAGCTTTATGACCTTTTGGAAGGTCCACCAAGTCCCAAACTTCTTGCAATTTGAACTGCAGTAACTCTTCTTGCATAGCTTCTATCCAACTGGAATCTTTCGTTACATCATAAACCTTCTTAGGCTCAATCTGAGATAGAAAGCAAGAGAGTAATGTGTGTTGTTGATCCTGCAGCTCTTGAAGTCTGCTTTGATTCCTTGTTATCATAGGAGAAGAGATGTCTCCTATGACCAACTTTGGAGGATGGTTCTTTTGAGTTCTAGTCTGATGACTAGGTTCTTCATTGATTCCCACATCTATATTGGAATCATTTAAGTAAGCTGAGGGTATCTCATCAGCTGCTTCTGGCTCTTCATGCATTGGATTCTCCTCATCTCTTCTTTCTTCTTCACTCTGAATTTGTTCAGTAGCATTCTCCTTTTCACGGACATCAACAGGCTCTATTGGAGGTATGGGAAAGATCACAGACTGAGGAATAATGTCTTGTACTTGTACTTGTTCATCCCCTGATCCTCCACTTCCTGAACCTGCATGATAACCACTACTGAAACCCAAAGAGTTAGTTAGTGAATCAATGTCAAATAACCACTGAGGACCAGACCCAATAGGATTTGGTGTGTTCTCATTGCATTTGACATTGTCACTTTCCTCAATTATTCTAGAAGAAGAATTAAAAACTCTGTAAGCCTTACTCTGAGATGAGTAACCAACAAGAAAACCATCATCTGCCTTGCTATCAAACTTTCCTAAGTGAGTTTTGGTATTGAGAATGGTACAAGGACACCCAAAAGGTTTGAAAAATCCAATAAATGGTTTTCTGTTATTTAAAAGCTCATATGGTGTCTTGTTTTTAGGCTTGACTACTAGAACTCTGTTTTGGACATAGCAAGCAGTATTAACTGCTTCAGACCAGAAAGTAATTGGAAGTTTGGAATCAGCTAACAGAGATCTAGCAGCTTCAATCAGTGTCCTATTCCTTCTCTCAGCAACACCATTTTGTTGTGGAGTCCTAGGAGCACTGTATTGCCTCTCAATTCCTTTTTCCTCACAAAAGGTGTTTAGGTCATGATTTTTAAATTCAGTACCATTGTCTGACCTAATGACTTTTACCTTTTGATTTGTTTGGTTTTCAATTCTTAGGATAAAGGATTTGATCAGTCCACTTGTCTCATCCTTAGTCCTTAGAAAATATACCCAAGTAAATCTAGAGTAATCATCAACAATAACTAGGCAGTATGATTTCTTACCTATACTCATAACATTTGTAGGACCAAACAGATCCATATGCAACAACTGAAGAGGACTAGAGATTGTGTTCAACTCTTTGGACTTATGAGAAGTTTTGTGTTGTTTGCCTTTGAGACAGGCAACACAATGATCATCACATGAAAAGACTTTGGAAGGTAAACCTCTTACAAGGTTGTTTTTAACAAGTTTATTCATGGTTTTAAAGTTCATGTGACACATCCTTCTGTGCCAAAGTGATGATTCATCCAAAGAAGCTTTTGAAACAAGACAGTTTAGGGATGAATCAGTTCAAACACTTTCCATATCTAAGCAATATACATTATCCTTTCTTGGAGTTCTTAGTAGTATCATCTTTTCATCAACTACCTTGAATCCAGGAGCAAGGATAATGCATTCAGAATCAGTAAATAATATACTATGCTGTTTGTCACAAACCTGTGATACACTTAACAGGTTGTACCTTAACTGCTCAACATAGAATACATCTTCAAAGGTCATTTTACCTTTGGTTACATCCCCCTTACCACTGATCTTACCTCCATCTGGAGTATTACCAAAGGCAACATGCCCACCATCAATTTTCTTGAAATTCTTGAGGCATGACATGTTCCCTGTCATGTGCCTAGAGCAACCACTATCAACATGCCAGATGCTCTTCCCCTTGAGCTGCTGGTTGCCCTGCACATAATATTAAACAGTTAGTATTGATTGGGAACCCAAGCCAAAGTGGTATTGGGTCTCCCTTTCTCATCAAAATACTTACATTCCTTTTTGATGAGTTTTTTAAACACAGAGCACTCTTTATTGGAGTACTTTGTCAATATGATTGGTCTAGCAGCACAAACACTAGGAGCAATACTAAATTTAAAAGTACTAACAGAGTTAGCAGCACAAACAGGTTTAGCAGTACTAACCTTGTTAGAAGCACTAACAGAGTTAGCAGTATTAACATTTGAAGAAGTACTAACCATGTTAGTTTTAGCAGTACTAATACTCTTGGCAGCACTAACATTGGTAGCAGTAGTATTGCTTCTAGCAGCACTATCATTGTCAGCAGTACTATTTGGGGTAGCAGTACTAACCGGTTTAGTGCATTTAGGAACCCACATATTGACACTTTCTTTAACATTCTTTTTCTTCATGTGGCTTTTAGATTTAACAGATTTCTTAGCCACATGGTTCCTTTCCTTCTTCCTATAACCCAAGGGTTTTTGCATAGATCTTTGAAAATTCATCCTTTGGTTTATAGGATTGAAATAACAGTATTTGGCAAGATGATTCAATTTGCCACAGATAAAACAAGGTTTTGGTCTATTGATTTTACTCAAATTAACCCCTTGTTTTTGTGTCCACTGATTATTCCAGTTTCTTTGATTTCCCCTCTTTTTATCATGTTTTAGGGGCTGAGATTTCTTGCATGCACACTGTTTGCAAGGAACAGGATTCACAACTGTGTTCTGTTTGTAATGGACCTTACCAGACTTTCGCTCTGTCTTCTCTATGTCCTTTGATTTGACCCAAATCTTTCCACACCCTTCATTAGTAATGATGTGATT
Source organism: Arctium minus (assembly GCA_954870635.1). NCBI lineage: Eukaryota > Viridiplantae > Streptophyta > Magnoliopsida > Asterales > Asteraceae > Arctium > Arctium minus. Next base: position 12,897,556 of record OX941082.1, read on the forward strand.
CTCTAGGGGAATCTCACCACTCACATTGTTCTCCTTTCTCTTACCAACCTCTTTCTCAGTCTTGTCCTCAACAACTACCTCATCTAAGGGATCTATCTCAGTGGCTCCCTCAGGCAAGTCCTTCCTATCTTTGGTTTCTAGCAAATCTGATGTAGGAGGAATGTAGTTGTTGTTGTTATATGGTGGTGGTGTGGTATTGTACCCAATTCCTCTTCTCAATTTGTCATGAATCTGAGTTTGTAGTAAAGAGTCCATTGTTTTAGAAGCATTGAAAAACTTTTCCACATCAAGCTTAACCTTGATTAGCTCCTCTCTCAACTTTTCACTCTCCTCTTTAGATTTGGTCAGTTGGAGTTCTAGATCCTTTTTCTCCCACTTCCAGTAATTGGTATCATATGAGTGTTGGAGTTCATTGGATTGAAAACCTTTAATCTGTTCCTCAAACCTCTCAACAATTCTCACATAGTCTTTTATATCTTTTGCTAACCTCTTAAGGTCATCACTCATGTTTTGATTGTGATCTATGTACCTTTTAACAGTGTATATGCAAGTTTTAGAACAGAGAGTAGAACTTACCTCAGTTGGGAGATCAAATACTTCTGCCATAAGAGCTTGATTTTGGATAGCCTCTTCTGCTTGATCACTCCAGTCAAACCCCATTCCTTGTTGAGAAACAAGGGCTTGAGCAGAGTTTCTATTGTGATTGAAGCTTCCAGACTGAGCTTGTTGGTGGTTCTTGTTGTGAGACACTCCACTTCTGTATTCCCTGGCAAAGTGTCCCTTCAGATGACATTTATAGCACTCCACCTTTGATTTATCAAAGCCTGCTCCATCTTCTCTTCTTTGGGAGAAGTTGTTCCTCCCAATCCTCTTTATGAACTTCTTCACCCTCATGGAAAGCATGGCCATCTGCCATTTAATATCCATCTCTTCAAGATCATCAGGATGAAGTTGTTCCAAGTCATCATTAATTAAAGAGAAATTTCCATGGCTGGAAAGAAAGGCTTCAAACACAGATTCAGTGCCTTTTTCTTGATTTGCTCCATTAGCAGCATTAACTGATTCAGGGTTAGCATTAGAATCAATTGATGTTGATAGAAGTGCAGCATTATGAATATATCCAGAAGGTTTCTTCTTTGCCTCCACCTCAACTTCAAATACTCTAAGGTCATTGTACAGATCATCAAGTTCTTTCTCTTCCAATTGTTCATTCTGTCTAAATGAAACAGTGTACATGGTCCATTCATCTCCAAGGGACCTTAAGAACTTTCTGTTTACATCATCTTGATCAATTTGTACTCCCATAGTAGCTAGTTCACCAATCAGCTTGTTAAACCTGTCAAAACTTTGAGTCATGGACTCATTCTTGGTTGACATAAAGTTTTCATAATGTTGTTTCAAGATTGCCTTTTGATTTCTCTTGGTACTTTTGGTACCAGAGAATCTCTTCTCTAGAGCATTCCAGAGCATCTGTGCATCAGTGCAATTGCTGAATTGGTGTTGATATTCATTGGGAATAGCCAAGAGCAGTGTACTCAAGGCTTTCATCTCTGTCTGTCTTGTCTTCCTTTCTGCATCTGTCTTTGGTGGGGTCCTTTTTCCATCTGCACCAATCTTTCCTGCATCAGATTGGCCATTCTCAATGATGTCCCACATGGAGTAATCTGTGAGGAGAATGTATTACTTGATTCTAATCTTCCACATGTCAAATTCATTGGATCTGAGCATTGGAACCTTTGAGACAAGAGTACTGTTTGATTCAATTGTGTTTTCCATGATGAATAAGATTTCTGAGAATACTTGCTCTGATACCACTTGTCAGGATCTGAATTCTTAACAAGAATAAACACTCAGAAACAATATTAAAGGAGTTTGCGGAATAACACTTTAATATTCAAAGATCAATGAAACAGTGAATCATAATAACAACTTGTAAACTTTATTGAATGGTTATAAAGCTACAAGATTTCACACACAACCTCAATATTGATGAACAGGCTCACCAAATACGAATTCTACTTCTCTAGAACTAGGATTATAAACCTTGAGGTTGATTCTCTCTAAGAAAACTAAAAAAACTCAGAATAATTCTCTATTTCTAAAGATACAAACTATTCTATACATATACTGAAGATAAAAGATAATTACAAAGATTAAAAGATCTTCAGTATAATCTTCCAAAGTTATCTCCATTCAGTACAACCGTCATCCTTGCCATATGAAGTCTTCATCTCATAAGCAGTATTAAGTCTTCAGTAGTATTAAGTTCAACGGTACTAACTACTAGCAGTACTAAAATTGCTTAGCAATAGTAACTTCATTAAGCAGTATTAATCTTGACTAGCAGCATTAATCTTTCTCAGCAGTAGTAACTTCAGAAGTAGTAACCATTTAGTGCTAGCAGCATTAACCATACTTGTATAATTTTGAATTCCCAACAACTCGTCTAGATTGGTTAGACAATAATGTTCATAACTCGTTGAGGTGTAACTCGACGGAGTAGGCAATAAAGGCATAAACGGTTTGAGGTTTGTGATGTCTTTATGACATGGGAACTAGAACCAGGACATGAGGTGTAATCCAATAACATCATGGTTGACTCCACTCACGTGTTTGTCACCCAAGATGGAAACGGGTCTCCCCTGTATTTCAAGAGTTATCTCTTGTGTATTTTGTTCAGGTGTGGAATATCTTTTCCGAGTTGAATGTTAGCATTGGTTCAACCATTGAGTGTATCGGTAAGAATTAATTATGTTGTATTTGCCTAAATTATAAACTGTTAATCCTTTACAATATCACTAGACTATTGATCTAACACTTGTTTCAGTGTTTGATGGCTCACAGGTCCTACTAGTGGTGTGCATAGGGCACCTTGATTCGCTGGTCGCGCACGTAGGAATCTTGAAGGACCGGGCTTTTGGAAATTCTTGTGAGAAGAGCGTTTTGGAGTCATAGCGACACCCACCTTAATCTAGTTTTAATTAATGTTTTAGATTAAATAGGTTGTTGTGTATTATGTCTTATTCTTCTGCTAATTTATTGATGCAACTACCCCAACTTTATTGGATTTTTTTCATTCTTATTTACAGGGTTTATAAATCTTCATATTTTAGACGTCATATTGCCGAAATTTTAAGTTTTAAATTTACCCAATTTTTAGGGTGTTACAAGTTGGTATAAGAGATCTATTTTAAGTGAACTGAGTATGTAAATTCGATGCCTAGACTTAAGCTGAGACCATTAGGTTATGAATTGTGAGAATCGGTTAGAACTTTTAAGATGGGACGACCTTATAGTCGACGGAAACTATGTCGTTGACAATTATAAAAGTGATAGCGAGAATCCTTATGTGTTGTATGGTTATAATTTCAATTAGTTACTGCTATAATGAATGTATGATTACGTGAGCATGTTTGAATTACTATGATTATGATAATCCATGCACTGTATTAGTCCGTCTCTTGTGTATAAATCTTGTGTAGTCCATCTCTCACTCTTTCTCGATTGTGTGACATACTGAAATGGTAAATACTCGGAGTCATCTTCAATCATCTCCGGAGGGCCAAGCCGTGACCGAATCCACGACCGACCGACCGACCAAATGAAACAGTAGCGGTAGTACCTCCTCAACTTCCGCCCTTGACTGGTGGAAGGGTGGAGCACATCCCAAGGAGAAATATTGCCACCGCCGACCCGATTATGACAGAAGTAACTCCTCAAACACAAATGTTGGACATGATGACGGCCGTGAACGAAACCATGGCAAAACAACAGGAAATGTATATGAAACTAATAGAGGACAGAAAGGGTAGCAATCGCCGACATGAAATCATAGAAGAGAATGTGGTTATAGTGGGTTCCGGGGGCACTGGATATGAGAACCGCACCGATGGGTTGATGACTTTAGATACGAGACAACCCGGAAGATCTTGTTCCTACAAGTCCTTCATAGGTTGCAAACTGCCAGAGTTGTCGGGTCCGATGAGCCCTTGGCTTGCATGAATTAGCTCAGGGAAATCGAGCATGCCTTTAGAGCCTGTGATTGTGAATAGAACCAGAAGGTAAAATTTGGTTCTCAAATGCTCCAGGGTTCAGCTTTGACATGGTGGAACGTTTTCACCTCGACTATAGAAGAATCTGTGTTGAAGTGTTCAAGAAAAAGGTTTTGGAAGAATATTGTAACGAGCAAAAGATGGACTTGATAGAAGAAGAATTTTGAGCGTTAAAGAAGGGGGATTGTCAGTGAGGGAATACACCCGACTTTTCATAGAGAAGTTAAATCTTGTGGGTGCATGTGGCCCCAACCGAGAAGGAAAAGGTGAAGGCCTACTTGAAGGGTTTGCCCGCGGACATGATGTTTGGTCCGCAATTCCAAAGCTACTAATCTTGGGGAGACAATAGAAGAGGCCAAGATCATGGAAAGGGTCTACGCGAAAGACAAGGAAGAAAAGACAAAGGTCGTAGATAAGCGAAAATGGGAGAGCCAGTCGAGTTCGTTCAAGAAGCCGAGATTCCAACCTAGTGGTAGAAGCTTTGACAATCGTCGTGAGGCGATATGGTGTCTCAAGTGAAACATCAAGCACTTTGGTTTTTGCAACCCCAATCCCAACTCAATCTCATGCTTCAAGTGTGGTAAGCCAGGCCACACCAGTCCCAATTGTCCTATTCAAGGGACAATTTGTTACGAGTGAAAGGAAGTAGGATACGTGAAGAGGGAGTGCCCCAAGCTTAGAGGAGGGGCAAGAGGAGGAAGCTCTAGAAGTCAACCAAAGAAGGAAGTCATCCCTAAGGCTCAAGGGAGGGCCTTCCAGATGACGAGAGAGGAAGCGAAGGAGACCACCGACGTGGTGTTGGGTACGTTCTTACTCAACTCCCTTACCACTAGTATACTATTTGATTCCGGTGCCAATTTCTCTTTTGTGTCCATTGAGTTTTGCAACGCCTTGGATGTGCCTTCTAGTACTCTTAGTGATTCCTTTGTAGTGGAATTAGCAAACGGAGAATAAGTGATTTTGCGTAAAGTTTTAGAAAAGTGCCATATAGAAATTAGTGGTGAGCTCTTTGAAGTGAATTTACTTCCCATGGCGATTGGGAGTTTCGACGTGGTGATCGGGATGGACTGGTTGTCTCAACACCAAGCAGAGATCTTAGGTTCAAAGAAGATGATCAGATTATCAACCTCAAGCAAGGACTTCGTCTTTGTTTATGGGGAGAAGCGTAAGGGTGAAGTGGCTCTCATTTCATCCATCAAAGCAAGGAAATGTCTAGTGAAGAATTGATCGTCGTTCCTCACCTATGTATTGGATGCAAAAGTGAATGCGTATCATTAGTGAATATCTAGATGTATTTCTCGACGACCTTCCGGGCTTGTCGCCTGATCGCTAAGTGGAGTTCCGGATCGACCTAATTCCTGGAGCGGCACCGATAGCCCGTGCACATTACCACCTTGCTCCGACCGAAATGCAAGAGATAATGTCTCAACTTCAAGAATTGCTAGAGAAAGGATTCGTGAGGCCGAGATCTTCGCCTTGGGGAGCTCTGGTACTTTTTGTCAAGAAGATGGATGGGTCGATGCGAATGTGCATCGACTACCAGGAATTGAACAAGGTGGCCATGAAGAATAAGTACCCGCTACCCCGAACAGACGACCTCTTCGATCAACTGCAAAGATCCAGATGCTTTTCCAAGATCGACCTTCACTCGGGCTACCCTCAAGTGACAGTTCGGTAAGAAGACGTCTCCAAGACCGCCTTTAGGACCCGGTACAGTCACTACAAGTTCTTGGTTATGTATTTCGGGATAACTAACGCGCCAACCGTGTTTATGGATTTGATGAACCGGGTTTGCCGACCCTTTCTAGACAAGTCGGTCATTGTATTCATCGATGACATCTTGGTGTATTCAAAGAATGAAGAGAAGCACGAACGGCATCTCAGAGAAGTATTGGAAGTATTGAGGAAATAGAAGCTTTACACCAAGTTTTCTAAGTGCGAGTTTTGGTTGCACGAGGTTCAGTTCTTAGGTCACGTGGTGACGAGAGAAGGAGTAAAGTTGATCTATCGAAGATCTAAGCCATGACGAATTGGGAACCACCTAAGAGTCCCACGGAAATTCGTAGCTTCTTGGGTTTACTCGACTGCTATTGGAGATTCATTCAAGACTTCTCTAAAATTGCCTCTCCATTGACGTCTTTGACAAGGAAGAATGTGAAGTTCCTTTGGACTGAAAGTCAAGAGCGGGCCTTTTGGACTCTACAATGGAAATTATGCGAGGCGCCGATCTTATCTCTACCTGAGGAGATCGACAATTTTGTGGTCTACATCGACACATCCAAGATGGGTTTGGGGTGTGTTTTGATGAAAATGGGCAAAGTGTTAGCCTATGCATCAAAACAATTGAAGGAACATGAGAAAAACTACCCAACCCACGATCTCGAGCTAGCGGCAGTAGTGTTCGCTTTGAAGTTATGGCGACACTACCTTTACAGCACGAAGTGCACCCTTTTTACCGACCATAAAAGTCTAAAGTATGTCTTCGACCAAAAGGAATTGAATATGCGGTAACGAACATGGATAGAGCTACTCAAAGACTACGACTATCAACTTCTATATCATCCCGAAAAGTCCAACATCGTGGCGGACGCTTTGAGCCAGAAAAAGTATGGTAGTGGCGTTCAAGCTACCTTTACAAGAGTTGAAGTCGTCTCAAGCCTAATTGACAGAATCAAGATGTCCCAGTCAGAAGCACTACTTGAAGCAAATCTCAAGGGTGAAGCGATGGCGAAGTAACATCTTCAGTTGACCAAAGACGGAAGGGGTTTGAAGCTATTCCAAGGACGAATCTGGGTGCTGAAGATCGGGGGGCGTGGGTACTTGTTGTTGGAAGACGCACATAAGTTCAAGTACTCTATTCATCCGCGAAGGAAGAAAATGTACCAGGATTTGAAACTAAATTATTGGTGGCCAGTAATGAAGTTGGATGTATCCAGTTATGTGGAGCGATGCATAACTTGTTTACAAGTAAAGGCGGAACACCAATGACCTTACGGTAGTTTGCAATCCCTAGAGATACCGGAATGGAAGTGGGAGCACATCACCATGGACTTTGTAACCAAACTACCGAAGACCTTGAGGATTCACGACACCATTTGGGTGATCATGGATCGTTTGACCAAAAGTGCGCATTTCTTGCCTATGCGAGAAACTATACCGATGGACATATTGGCTAAACTCTATATAGATGAAGTGATATCAAGGCATGGGGTGCCACTCTCTATTGTGTCCGATCGTGATAGTCGTTTCACCTCCCACTTTTGGGATAGCTTGCAAAAGGAGTTGGGTATTAGAATAAAGTTGAGTACCGCATACCATCCCCAGACTGACGGACAGAGCGAGAGGACCATCCAAACTCTTGAAGACATGTTGAGGTCATGCGTCATCGACTTCGGGGGAAGTTGGGATTCCCATCTTCCATTAGTGGAATTCTCCTACAACAACAGTTATCACTCTAGTATCGGTATGGCACCCTTCGAGGCATTGTACAGAAGAAAGTGTAAGACGCTCGTGTGTTGGCTAGAGGCGGGAGAAAAGAAAATTTCCTGACCAGAGATCGTACAAGAAACGACCGACAAGGTTAAGAGCATTCGGGAGTGGTTGAAGGCGGCTCAAGATCGCCAAAAGAGCTACGCAGACAAGAAGAGAAGATCGGCCGAGTTCCAAGTGGGGGAAAGGGTGATGTTGAAAGTTTCACCGTGGAAGGGGATAATTAGGTTCGGAAAACGTGGGAAGCTTAGTCCCCGTTTCCTTGGACTTTTCACCATCATTGAGCGTATTGGGCTTCAAGCCTACGAGTTGGATCTACCACCCTAAATGGACAGGATCCACCCTACCTTTCACATATGTTACTAGAGAAGGAGAACGCCATTCATTTGTCAGAGATTAAAGTGGATAAAGACCGATGCGTGGAGGAACCCGAATCTATTCTAGAAAGAAAGACGAGGAGATTGTGACACAAGGAAGTGGTTATGGTGAAGGTTCAACGGAAGCACCACCGCGAAGCCAATGTAACTTGGGAATCGAAAGAAGATATGAAGAGGCGATATCCCCACCTATTTGATTAGTTTGAGATTTCGAGGACAAAATCTTTTCTAGGAAGTGGAGGATTGTAACACCCTGAATTTCGAGTTGATTTCTCCTTGTATGACTTAGATTTATTCTGATAATCTCATCATTAATCTTTGTCGTGTATCGCCTATCGAATCATTAAGTTTTGGGAGGACAAGACCACCCGGCGACATTGTCCGGCAACAGTGCCCTTGGGCACTGTCGCTTGTCACAATCGCACCACGCTCATAACTCATGGTACAGTTTGGGCGAGAGTGCCCAACGAGATTGCCAGTGGCACTCTCGCGGGATGGCCCAGACTTTCGGTACATTTTGGGCGAGAGTGCCCGGTGTGATTGTCCATGGCACTCTATCTGTCAAGGTCGCCGACGGAGAAAATTTTGAGTATAAAATCAGGAGCCCATTTTTATTCTTAGAAAATCTGATTTTAGGGTTTGCCAGCTGTGATTTTCCTCCTCCTCCTAGGTAAGTTCATTTAATTCTACACCCATCATCATTTATGTCAAGGATTGGAAACCCTAGGTGATTAATACTCATCCATTTGGGTTGTACTTCTTATCTAGCCTAGCATTCAAGATTTCAAATACTCATTCTTGCAAGGCCCAAGACTTTACCTCCTACTTTTAGAGTTCATACACTTTGGGTTCATCTACAAACCCTAAAGTGAGTTTTTCTCAACCCTTATACTAGCATAAATGTATTAATTACTTATTTGAGATTTGTAGGTACTTTGGGTTTGATCTAAGATCTAGGGTTTAATAGATTTGGATAAAATGTTGTAACACCCGGGATTTTCGGTAAGAAATTGTGCATTTGGAAAGGTATACCCATCCTCGAGGGTGATGTTTAGATAAATGATATTTTTTTTCTTGGACCCTATGCGCATCGAGAGGATTCGAACGTGAAAGAAAATAAGTTTTTCGGGACCTGCTTGGTCTGGGCGACAGTGCCCGCGACTGTGACATGTGTCACTATCGCGGGGAGGGGGAGCCTCTCGGTACACCTTCGACGAGAGTGCCTCGCGATTGTGATATTGGTCACAATCGCGGAGAGCTAGGAGATCTCTGTACAAGCCCGAAGAGAGTGCCTCGCGATAGTGACCATGTCACAATCGCTTTGCACAATCGGATTCGGGGTCTGAGGGTTTAAAATCGAGCTTTTGAGCTCTTTTCTCATTTGTAACTTTTCCCATTTCATTCCCTTCTCCCAAGAACCGAACCTCTTTGCCCCCATCGTCGATTTTGAGCATTTGAGGCACCAAAACTTGGGATTCCAAGTGATTCTTCATCCTCTAGCGAAGTTTTGGAAGTTATAACTATAATCCTATCATCTTCGTCATCTTCATCGATTTTCTAGGGTTTTCACCCAACCCTTTTCACCATTTTGAAGATTGGGAGTTTTTGGCTTATCTTGGTGACCTATAAGTATTTTGGTTGGTGGATTGAAGTTAAGGTTAAGGTAATCTCCTCTTTTCTGTATTTATGGAAATTAGGGTTTTGATATAAGTTGAGATCTTTATGTAAAATGTTTGGGGAACGATTCTAAATGGTTGGGTATGAATACTTATGGTTGGGAACTTGTGGATCTAGGTTTTTGGAACGTTTTGCTCGTGGATTCAAGTTTCTTCAAGGAAGCTCAAGTTGGGGTAAAATCTAGATTTAGCCTAAATCTAGCAAGGTGAGTTCAAGTTGATTTGTGAAAACGGTGTACATGCCAAAATGTCCATTTTTAAATGTTTATATGTATTACATGAAATTATCAACTGTTGGGTTATTTGGTGAGTTTGGATTATTTGAAGTGTTTAACTTTATAAGCTTTGTAAAACACCACATTTTTGGATTTTGGGCATTTTGATGAATAAATTATAAGTAATGGTATTTTGTTGATTTATGTTATGAAAATAGGTCATTTGAGTATAAATGTTTTTTAACATGTGTTTTGGAGAAATACTTGTTCTTGGATTATGAGACGTTTTTTTAAAGAATAAAGGGTATAAACTCATTGGAAAACGACTTGTCTCGGTTTAATTTCATGTTGGAGTTTATTCCTGTATTTTGGAGTGTGTGTGTTTGCATAAACATGTCAACTGTGTATATCGTATTTTATGACTTTTAGTCAATGGTCAATTAATTGGTGGAGCTTTTGGCTCGGTTGTGACTCAAAGGAGTTTTGGGGCATTTGCCCAGTTCTATCGACTCGATGAGGAGCTTTGGTTTTACGATGCATATTAATTGCGTTTGGTGGAAATTACATGTTCGAGTGCGTTAGTCATTCTTTTGGGTCATGTAATGTTTAGACTGTAATGCATTGGATCCATAGGCATATGAGTCAATCAGTTGGTTTAATTGGGATCTTTATCCCTGTTTTGGGACTGGTAATGTTTATGGTTAGTGGGGGCTCGAGGTATAGATCGTGGGTGATTAAACTCGATGTCCGTGTAATCCAGTATGTTTATTCATCATGGAGTTCTGGTGTCCATGTTTGAGTCTAGTGATTGGTCCCCAAGTCATGTTTTTATGTAAGCTTGCGGTGGTGTTCTGCAGAGCCGTATACGGAGCTAAGTCTTGCGGTGGTGCCCATGGTGAGCCGGATACGGAGACTTGTGGCTTTTGTGGTGACACTCATCTAGAGGTCGAGTAGACACTAGGGTCATTTGGGTATCTTGCGGTGGTAGCTCGGTAGGGAGCCGTATACGGGGATCCATGACACTATGTGGAACTCGAGAACATTGATAAGTGGCTTAACTTTGTATGCCCGCCACATTCGATGGAATTCGGGTCTCCCCCGTCACCAAAATGTGTTGTTTTGGGTATTGAGTTTTAGTATCCATGTTTTCGGTGACGTTTCGTGTATATGGGTTTTATTCATGATTTATGGGTTAAATATTATGTCCCACCCGTGTTTTAGGTGTTTCGGAATATAAAGTTTATCCGCATTTTTATAAGTTGGGGTTCGATTTCTATTCACGTTTTGAGTGAGTTTTGGGTTGCATCACCTTTGAGGAATGTTTTGTATTGGGTGTTCATCTTTAAAAATGTGTGTTATTGGAAAATGAGTCGCGTCCATATTTAAAGTAAATCATTTTGAAATATTACGATTTAAATTGCATCATTTCCTTTTAACGACCTATTTATTCGTGTTGAAAACTCTTGAACTCACTAGGCGTTAGCCTAACCTTTTTATTTGTCGACATGTGCATCAGGTTCCGGTTGGGGAATGGTTCTAGCGATACTGTGAAGAGACGAGTATTATCTATATGTACGAGGGTGAGTAGCTTGGTGAAGTCTTCTACATTTTGGAGAAAATGTCTGTTTTTGGGTTTTTAGTAACACCAGTCCCTATTATAGACCTTGTATAAAGTTTGAATGGTGTTTATAGAAGTTAAATATTAAATTGTTATTGTAAGTGAATCAGTTATCGATGTATTTAGAAAATTTTAAATTAGTTGTTATTTCTAGATTTTAGGGTGTTACAAATGTGAACTATGATGTTATTAGATGCATTTTTGCTTATAAAGGGGTTTATGCATGACTTATTAGATGCAAATGGAGTATGCGCAAAGTGAGGAATCTTTTAAATACAAAAAAGGAGGGTTTAGCCCAAGTGACTATGCATGATACTAGAATTGTCACTCTAATGTATTTATGTCATTTATTGATGTTGGATTATGTTATTTCATGCAATGACAAAGTATGTCATATCTTGAGTGGACAACTATCATACGTGAATATTATGTTTACTAATGGAAAGTGATATTCTTATATGGTCATGGTCATAATTGTGAGAATTGATATCTATTTCCTTGTGCACGAGGATTTAGATGATGTGGCATATTTGGTTATAATTGTTAGCCCCTATGGGTTGCTAGAGAGTAGGCAATGGGGAACTTTATACTCCTTGAGGTGTAACTCGTCTAGATTAGATAGGCAATAATGTCTGTAAGTCCTTGAGGTGTAACTGGATGGAGTAGGCAATAAAGGCATAAACGGTTTGAGGTTTGTGATGTCTTTATGGCATGAGAACTAGAACCGGGACATGAGGTGTAATCCAATAACATCACGGGTGACTCCACTCACATGTTCTTGTCACCCAAGATGGAAACGAGTCTCCCCCGTATTTCAAGAGTTATCTCTTGTGTATTTTGTTCAGGTGTGGAATATCTTTTCCGAGTTGAATGTTAGCATTGGTTCAACCATTGAGTGTATCGGTAAAAATTAATTATATTGTATTTGCCTAAATTATAAACTGTTAATCCTTTACAATATCACTAGACTATTGATCAAACACTTATTTTGGTGTTTGATGGCTCACAGGTCCTACTAGTGGTATGCATAGGGCACCTTGATTCGCCGGTCGCGCACGTAGGAATCTTGAAGGACCGGGCTTTTGGAAATTCTTGTGAGAAGAACGTTTTGGAGTCATAGCGACACCCACCTTAATCTAGTTTTAATTAATGTTTTAGATTAAATAGGTTGTTGTGTATTATGTCTTATTCTTCCGCTAATTTATTGATGCAACTACCCCAACTTTATTGGATTTTTGTCATTCTTATTTACAGGGTTTATAAACCTTCATATTTTAGACGTCATATTGCCGAAATTTTAATTTTTAAATTTACCCAATTTTTAGGGTGTTACAGATGGCCTTTTTGATATAATGCCCAATATTTCGGATGTGGTGCTTGATCTTAAGCTTTCCGACCATAGACCTATTCTTTTTAAGGAGTTATCCTTTGATTATGGGTCTATGTCGTTCCGTATTTTTCATTCTTGGTCCGATATTCCCGAATTCGACCAAATTGTAAAAAAATCATGGTATGATGATAGTGTTTGTGATTCTAATGGTATGATTGCTGATAATCCAAGATCGTTCTAAATCCTAGAGAGAGAAAGTAGAGAGAGAGTTTGAAGCGCATAAAGGTAATTTGTATTGAGAAATGCGTGAGAGTCTTACAAGGAACAAAGCCACAAGGGACTGAAATACCCTTGGCTAAAACCAAATATAAAAGTACACTAAACACAGTATTAGACCAAGCCTATAAATACAATGATTACTATAAAATATGACTTAACAATCTTCCTCTTAGTAATCATTGGCGTTGTGGTCTTCAATATTCATCTTCTAAATCAACACAGGCCATCTAAACGACTTAGAGAAGCTTCTTGACTAAAAAAAATTTCTTCTCAGCATCTTTCAATTTATATTGTCTTTGCTGCCTTGACAAGACTGGACCTGTTTGTAATAAGCTTGAAAGAACAATCGGTTCATCAGCTTGTGCTCTAAACGACGCACCTCTTTCAAATGTACTTGAATGAACTGTGGTGGTCGGAGCTGGAACAGGAAAAGAACTAGTATAGCTGAGAAAATAGAATCTTGAGCAGACAACTCTTTGTCGCTTTAACTTCTCGAATCTTGAGCAGATAAACTTTTGAACTCTTTGTCTCTTTATCTTCTCCTTAACTTCTCCCCTCATGATCTTGATGATCTGGATCAACTTGGTCATGCAAACGTTGGAGACGAGACAGCTTCAGATCTGCAAAATTCAGAATAAAGGAGAAAAAAAGAAGTTTTGCGCTACATGTTGGTGGCGCAAACTTAGTTTTGCGCTAGCTGAAGGTGGCGTAAAGTTGAGTTTTGAGCTACCAACTGTTGGCGCAAATCTGACTTAAACTCAGAAAATAATCACCTGTTGAGCTCTTTTACTCCCCCTACACAAATGCACTAAATATGACAATTCAAGTTAGCATTCGTATAGAAAATCAGATACTCCCCCTCGAAATATGAGATATGATATTTTCAGAATATTTTCCTTATTCACTCCCCCTCGAAAAATGCACAGACCCATTGATACAGATATGAGAACACAAGGATCGAAACATCAATGTAGAAAGAAAAATATACTGAATATGTATTTTGAAACAGCTAAATATATAAAATTTTAAACACTAAACAAATTAAATTCTACTCAGTAAAATATCACAGATTAATCCATCATTGAAAATCAAGTGTATGTTGTTGGATACAGATACAAGTTTCATTGCATATCAAGTTAAAACATGTTCAGTTTCAAAAACTTTCATCAATCTATTCAGTGTGCTCGCATGCGAACTTCGATCAGCTTCAAGAAAATGCAATTCTAAAAATATAATAGAAAACTTTGCATGTACTCACACTAAGCCATCAAAATTTAAGATTTTCACAAATTTATAGGTTTATCGCAACTCAAACATATCACCAAGTATCATGAGATGTGTGCTCATTGGCATTTTTTAGCATAGTGCACATTGGCATCTTCACATGAGTGTGCTCTTTGGCATCTTTTAAGCTTGTGCACATTGGCATCTTTTAATCAAAAAGTTTAGTAAGTAAAGAACATGCCGTAAACGTAACTTTCTATCTGATCCTATTGCAGAATTTGGGTCAGCCGCTCCTAGACCAGTTGGCCTTAGGGGACTAGGTGTCAAGCACCCCTTGGAACTTACTCTCCTAGATCATAAAGGCTACATCGACACATCCTAAACCCATTCTGTTGGTCCCGAAGGTGCTTAACAAGTTTGTAGAAGGGGGGGGGGGGTTGAATACAAACACAGAAATTAAAGTTTAATAAATTGTTTATTGATAAATCAAAATACAATTTACAAGTTTGTTGCGGAATAAGATTAAGACAGACTCAATCTAAACAAACTTAAGAAACACTAAGATGGTTGCACAAGAAATTCAGAGAATGGGGGATTTTTAGAGAGATAGAAAACAAGGGTTTCTATTTTGGAGTTCAAGGATTGAGCACACCTTCAGATGAAGGGGTGAGCTTCCTATTTATACCCTATGCATTAAATGCATGGCAGGGTACTTTACACGTGGCATTCATAGATTGGCTTTGGTAGTCTCACTTTTGGAGACATGCTTTTGGCCGCTTTATGAACAGTGTAGTTGACAGAGTTGGTGTACGATTTGTGGCAGAGACGTGTCCGTTCTGACACATCGTACTGGTTGTGCAAGGTAAGACAAAAGAAAACTTGAGGCATAAGCTTTGTGATCGTTGATCGCTGAGTATCTCTTATTCCAGAGATAAAGAAGTTCAGCTATCGCTGAAGCTTTTCCTCAGGCTTCTTCGCGTAAGTAGATGTCTGATCTTCGCTGATATCCGCATCAGGTCACTAGTAGACTTATCTATTGTTCAGTGGCTTCGTCTTCGATTCAGCTATGAACTATGTTGACGCGAGACTTGTCTTCAGGGATTACGTTAACTGTGTTACATAGGAAACGATCAGTGATGACTGAACAGACTCAGTTTGATCGCTGAAAGTGAAACACATACATATTAATGTTTACAGAAAGGTCATCAGCGATATATGAACAGACTCAGTCTGATCGCTGATGATAAAACACTAATACATATAATAACGTAATTTTCACTAAGTATAAAAGAGGGTCGTTATCAAATCACTGAGAGAGTTTGGATCAACAATCTCCCCCTATTTGATAATGACAAAGTAACAAAAGAAAATTACTTTGATTCAAAATATAGGAATAAAAATGACTCATAGAATGCATGTCCCAATTACTATTTTGAGGGATCTTTTACAGTACTGATAGGGTTAAGTACATCACTGCTATTTTCATTTAATTCAGGGATGGAATTACAAGATATGAAAAACATTACAAGTGAGTAACTAACTACTGTAAGTATAACTAACAGATTACAGAGAAGAAAACTAATCTATCAGCTATTAAAAGAAGATTTGGGAGGATTGATCATATACTCAGGTATTTCTTCTCCTTTCTGTCTTCGTTCCAAAGATTCTTTACTGATAATTTCTTTAATTTCTTCAGCAGCAGGGAAGAAGTCACACCATAAGCATAAGAGATCCTTGAGATGATTCAGAGGACAGATAGGAATCTCAGAGATTCTTTGAAATCTGAGTTCCTCATCATCATCTCTGAAGAATATTCCATAAGGATTGTTGATTACTTGACCAGCTTGGAAAAGACCACCAGGAGGCAGAGATAAGTCCAGAACTGAAAGATCAGGAGGAGGACCAAACAGTGCATCTCTTGAAAATTTGATAGAAGTTTCATTCCTGATGATGGCGACATCTTCAGAGGAGGAGGACCCAATTTTTCTCTTGAGTTTCAAAGATTTGGGAGGAAGAGGAGATGGCAGCTTTAGTACAGAAACGACTCTATTTATGAGGGCTTCAAGAAGTCCTTCAACGTAGCCTCTGTATGTAGATTTGGATTTCTTCAGCGCATCCCAGAACTCTAACCATTCCGTAAATCCGAAGCTCTCAAGTTTTGATACGTACATTGCTTTTTGGGTTCCATCCTCTCTGGTAATCTCCATGGTCACTGAGAGTTGATCTTTCTTCTTGCGACCAGAGATAGTCACGGCTGATATTGGAAGAAGATCAGAACGATAATCCATCTTTTGTTTGCACCATTCGATAGACTTATTGTTGATCTCTTATTCTTTGAAGCGTTCCTCTTCAATTTCTTTCAGTAGTGCTGCTTGAACTTCCACAGGTTTGCTTTTCAGCTTTTTGTCCTTAACTTGAGAGGATTGAATCTTTAAAGCGAGTTGGGCATCTCGTTTGCATTCAGCGATCAGCTTCTCAGCTTTGGCAGATTCTTCTCTTTCAGCGTCAGTGAGGAAGTCGAGCTCTGTGGATGTTTGAAGAGGGATTTTCAGCCGTTGACTTTCTAGTTGAGCGATCATTTCAACTCTTTTCTTTACCACTTCCTCTGACCAATGAGATGGTCGAGAGGGCCTTCCTGGATGGACCAGGGAATCTTCTTCTTCTTCTTCATCAATCTCAGCGATAGAGATTGGGATTATTTCTTCAGCTATAGCAGCTGGAATTATTTGTAGTTCAGAACCCTTAAGCAGGGGTGAGAACTGTCTGGTTAGAAAAAGAAGGAAAGAAGGGATAAGTGTATTTTTAGAATGAGAGAGATAAAGGCTAGAAAGGAATAGGGGTTTGGAAAGAGTAGAAGAGTGGTACAATTGAAAGACATACCTGAGAAGGATGCTCCCCCTCAGATTGTGATCCAATCCTCAAGCATTCTTCAGCGATCGGTTGCTTGTCTTTGCTTTGCGAAGGAACACTTGAAGATGTATCACCTCTCACCCCTGTTTTGACAACCTCTTGCGAAGTTTTCCCTGATACGACGTTCGACTTAGAGAACCATAGAGATTGGTCTTCATCGTCGTCGTCGTCATCGGAGGGCTGATCCTTTTCTTGATCATCAAGATCTAGATCATCTTCCTCTTCATCGTCTTCTTCCTCATCCTCTTCAAAGAGAATGGAGTGAATTGATGATTCTTTTGCCTTCTCCCCCTCAGATTGAGAGGGAGGTTCCTTTGGAGTCTTAGCTTCCCCAGCAGCAGCAATAGAAGTTTCTTCAGTTTTCTCCCCCACTTTGTCATTATCAGCGGTAGGGGATTGTTCAGCTGCTGGAGTAGCTGTTGAAGCTTTTAGCACTTGAACGTCAGCCTCCAGACGCTTAATCCGGTCTTCAACCGCAGGGATGTCGTATGTGGCATCATGAATGAATTCCACAGCGATGTTGAGGTTGGTACGATCATCTTCAGTGAAGGAGGGAGGCAGCGCTGGAGCTGGTGCATTCACTTTCTGTAGAATTTGCTGAAGAAGGGACGTGCAGAGGTCAACCTTTGAAGAGAGACCCTGAACTTCAGCGGTAAGAGACTCAAATCGCCCTTGAAAGAGTCGAGAGGACTCTCTGAGTTGGACGACTTGTTCTTCAACAGCTGAAAGTTGAGAGTTCTCAGCTTTAGATGAGCAAGTGGCGGTTAACTTCTTCAGTTCCTCACCAGCCTGATTTACGACGCTGGTGGTTTCATTGATGGTGTTGGTGAGTGCGTCCACCTTTTCTCCTAGACTGTTGACATGCGTGTCAACAGACGCCAAGCTAGGACCTGAAAATAATGTTAGTTCAGATATGGGCTTATTTGGAGAGGGGGGGAGAGAAGTGTTTAGGATTATAGGTGTACCTGACGTATCAAACATTTTGTAGAACTGCATAGATTCCTCAAAAGTTTGATGCTCAGGTCCTATAGGGAAAGAAGAGGTGGCGGGTTCAGAGACCAAGTGAGGAGAGAAGGGAAGAGTTTTGGGGATAGAAGTAGGGATGGGGTTAATCTCAGTGAATGAGATAGTAGGTGGGGTTACTGATGATGTGACAGCGAGTGAGATCGCTGACACGGCAGTATGAGTGACTTCTGAAGTTGTGGAGGAAAGACCCACAAAAGCATCTAAGGTAGCTTGTTGAGAAGCTCCCTCAGGTATAGTACTAGAGGGTGTACTTTCCTTAGTCTTTTTGGCCTTTTTGGAAGGACCAATCGGACCAGCTGATGGTCGTTTAGAAGTAGTGGTAGCGACAGGGATAGCAGACGAAGGAACCGTCTGCGTGGTCGCTGAAGATGAAGAAGAATGGAGAGAGAGACGAGAGCGAAGGAGAGAGATACTTACCTCGTCGGCGAGTGGCTTGACCTCCAGTGATCGTTGACCTACCCTGGCAAAGGTGCCATCATCTTTGGTGGGATAGGTGTTGGGATAGAGGAACTTGATATACGTACATATGTAACGTACGTATGAGATCTTGGGATCTCGTTCAGGCTTCTCTAATCTCGACCTCAGATCTTCAAAGATGGTTGTGGCGTAGTCAAAGTTTTGACCAGCGATAACGGAGTAGGCCATCTGCAGTTGTGTTTTGCTGGCTTGATCCAGCGAACCACTCTTCCCACTCATGCACTGAATTATGTGCGAGAAGATAAAGTTCAGTTGTGATGGCATCTGAGCTTTTAGGATTTTGGTGAGCTTCTTGTTGGGAATAGAAGATCTTGGTTTGTTTTCCCAACAATAGCCCATTGCGTCAAGGAATGATATCAGCTCATCATCAGTGGGGAGTGCGTCGAACCCACTCTTTGGTTTGTCAGGGAATCTTAAAGATTTCCTGAGGCTAAGAGCGGTCATGCTCCCTGGCCCTAATTCCGTGCTGAACGAGATAGCAGGGACTCGTTCGCCTTTCCTGTTGGTAAGTTCAGTTGCATCAGCAGTGAACCAGAACTGCTGAAGTAGAGTCTTGGAGGGCTTAGGATCCACAGTGATCGCGTAAGCTATGCATGACTGCTTGAGGAAATCAGCAGCTTCCACCAGATGTGGGTATTTGTCAGCTTTGAAGTCGAGTCTGGCCAAATGATTACATTTAGTAATCTCAACTTCAGTGAGAGCGAATCGTACATGCTTGGAAGCAACGATTGAAGACTGTGTCATTTCTGTTATGGAAAGAGGCATAATAGAAGAAATGATTTAGATTAAAAATAATATGATTACCAGTTTCCATAGAAGAAGGGAAACTGGAAAACTATCAAGTTATTTTTAGGAGAAAAATAGTGTTCTGGGTAGAAAGAAGGAAGAACACTTTAAAACCAAAAGGTTTTTATTTAAAAACATAAAATCAGAAAGAATGATCTTTAGTTTTAAAAAACGTTTTATAAAATCCATAGAGAGCGAGTAGGATTTTAAAAAGAATAAAAAGCATACGAACAAAGCATATAAATATGAAATAAACCTGTGTATCTTGAAGAAAAAGAGTTGCAGATTCAATATTCTGATTTACTTGCTTGAGTGTTCTTGAGAGAATGCTTCTTGCTTTGAAAGTTTTGAAAGCGTAAACCGTATAAAGGAGAAAATAATTCCTTTTATACGAAGAGAGAAGAGAGAGAATGAAGCGGGAAAAGAGAAAAAAATCATCATGACATTGACACGTTCCACGAAGTTGATTGGATAGAAGGGCAACAGACGAACGTGTTAGAAAAGGCATGTCGTGGATTGTCGGTTCAAATGACGTCATAGAAGAGAGAGACTGTACATTTGTCCGTTTTTGAAATGATCACTGAAGAAAAGTCAGCGATAGATTTTCCTTTTTAAAGGTATCCCTTTTAGAAAAGAGAGGGATAGTTTTTCCTTTTAAAGGATCACTGACTAGAAATATCAGTGATTAATGTATTTTTCAAAAAGCTTTTAATCATTTGAAGAAAGTTCAGTGATTAAAGTTTATATTAAAAAAACATCTTTGAAGGAAAGGAGAAAACATACCTGAGAGTCAGAATGTTTATCAGAGAGAATGATGAGAGGGGAACTTTTGATTACTAACATAATACATGAACGCTGAAGAATTATTCTTCGAGGTTCAGCATTCCAAGCTCACTGATGAGAAAGTTGAACCTTGTCTCATCAAGAGGTTTGGTGAATATATCAGCAAGTTGAAAGTCAGTAGGGATAAAGTGAAGTTCAATATCACCATTCATCACATGATCTCTGATAAAGTGATATCTGATCTCTATGTGTTTTGTCTTTGAATGTAGCACTGGATTATTTGCTATAGCGATAGCACTAGTGCTGTCGCAATAGATAGGAATCTTTGACAGCTGAAGGTCATAATCTAATAGTTGATTTCTCATCCATAAGATTTGAGAACAACAGCTTCCAGCGACTACGTATTCAGCTTCAGCTGTGGAAGTGGACACAGAATTTTGCTTCTTGCTTGTCCAGCTTACCAGCTTTCCTCCCAAGAGTTGACATCCACCAGTGGTACTTTTTCTGTCAAGTTTACAGCCTGCAAAATCACTATCAGAATAACCAGTTAGATCGAACCCTGAGTCTTTGGGATACCAAAGACCGAGGTTAGGAGTTCCTTTCAGATATCTGAAAACTCGCTTTACAGCGATCAGATGGGATTCCTTGGGTTCAGATTGATAGCGTGCACATAAACAAGTAGAGTACATGATGTCAGGTCGGCTTGCTGTAAGATACAGCAATGAGCCTATCATTCCTCTATAGGCAGTGACATTAACAGGTTTTCCAGATGGATCCTTGTTAAGTATCAGCGGTGGTGCCATAGGAGTTTTCATCGCTGAAGTTTGTGTGAGTTCAAACTTCTTTAGCATATCTTTAACATACTTACCTTGGCAGATAAAAGTACCTTTGTCAGATTGTTTAATCTGAAGACCAAGAAAATATGTCAGCTCACCCATCATACTCATTTTATATTCTTTCTTCATTCTTTCAGCAAAGCGAGTACAAAGAGATGGGTTAGTAGAACCAAATATTATGTCATCGACATATATTTGTACAAGAATTATATGACCTTTTATCTTCCTGAAAAATAACGTATTATCAATCTTGCCACGTTCAAAATTTTCAGAGATAAGAAAAGATGAGAGAGTGTCATACCAAGCACGAGGGGCTTGTTTTAGACCATAGAGAGCCTTATCCAATTTATAAACATAATTTGGATGCTTAGGGTCATAGAACCCTGGTGGTTGTTCTACATAAACTTCTTCATTCAGCTTTCCATTCAGAAAAGCTGATTTTACGTCCATTTGATAAACGATGAAGTCTTTATAGACCGCATAAGCTAAGAATAGTCGAATTGCTTCGAGCCTGGCCACAGGGGCAAAGGTTTCATCATAGTCTATGCCTTCCTCTTGTCTGTATCCCTGAGCAACAAGTCGAGCCTTGTTGCGGGTTACAGTTCCATGTTCATCTAACTTGTTTCTAAACACCCATTTGGTGCCTATTACAGTTTTATCAGATGGTCTAGGAACGAGATTCCAAACTTTGTTTCGAGAAAATTCAGTCAGCTCTTCTTGCATAGCGCTGACCCAGTTTGGATCTCTGAGGGCATCATCAGTCTTCTTTGGTTCTATTAAGGAGAGAAAGTTTACAAAGAGACAGATATTACCTGAGCTTCGTCGTGTCTGAATACCTGCATCTGGATCACCGAGAATTTGATCTATTGGGTGATCTCTTGTCCATCGCTGAGCAGGAGCATGATTGCTTAACTCAGAGGTTGGATCAACAATTGGAATGTTTACTGATGAGGATGTTTGAGGTTCATCAGCAATTAACTGTTGAGTAGGTTCACTAGAGAGGTTTCCAGATGAAGGCAGATTTGATGGAGGTAATGTGTTTAGAGGTTCAGCTGAAACCCATGAGGTGGATTCAGCGGTGGGAGGTATGATACTTGGTTCTTCATCAGCAATTGGAGTTTCAGTGTGCTGATGGTTTGAGAAAGGTTCAGTTTCTCTATAGTGAGAGATCATCCAAGTATTCAGTTCTTCATTGTCAGCGATTGGTTTAGAGTTCGCTGAGCGCGTTTCATCAAACGTGACATGAATGGTTTCTTCTACGGTTTGTCTTCTTTTGTTGAAAACTCTGTAGGCTTTGGAGATGGAGGAATATCCTAAAAATATTCCATCATCGGCTTTTGGGTCGAACTTTCCAAGTTGATCTTTGTTGTTTAAGATAAAGCACTGACAACCAAAGATATGAAGAAAGCTGATAGAAGGCTTCCTTCCAAGAAAGAGTTCATAAGCTGTCTTCCCAAATCGCTTTATTATCAACGATCTGTTTTGAGTAAAACATGCAGTGTTTACAGCTTCTGCCCAAAATTGAGTAGGGAGGTGAGAATCGCTGAGCATTGATCTAGCAGCTTCTATGATCGTTCTGTTTCTTCTTTCAGCGACTCCATTTTGCTGAGGTGTTCTTACTGAGGAGAAGTTGTGAGAGATTCCCTTGTTCTCAAAGAAATTGTTCAGGGAACTATTTTTCAATTCAGTTCCATGATCACTTCTTATTGATCGAACAGTAAGATTATTCAGCACTTCCATCTTTTTGACAAAAGATATTAGTTCTTCTGGAGTATCACTCTTGCAGCGAAGAAAGATAACCCAGGTGTAGCGAGAATATTCATTTACAATGACAAGCGTATATTTCTTTCTAGCTATTGATTGGATATTGACAGGGCCAAATAGATCCATATGCAAGAGCTGAAGAGGACTTGTCACTGAGGAAAATTGTTTCGACTTGAAACTAGCTTTTGTTTGTTTTCCTTTTTCACATGCTGAGCAGAGAGATTCTTTAGCATACGAGTGCTGAGGAAGACCAGAAACCAGTTCCTTAGATGAGAGAGAATTCAGGGTTTTGAAATTTAGATGAGAGAGCCTTTTATGCCATAGCCAGTTGACATCAGAAGAGGCCTTAGAGAGAAAACATAAGTTTTCAGTAATAGCAGAATCCATATCTATTACATAGACATTTTCTCTTCTATAACCACTGAGAGCAAGTTTTCCTTTTTCATCTACCACTGAACATGCTTTCTTAGAAAAGCGAACTTCGTAGTCTTTGTCACATAGCTGACTGATGCTTAGAAGATTGTGCTTCAGTCCATCTACATAAGCGACTCTTCGAAAGGTAGTTGTCCCATTGCTGAGGACACCAAACCCACGGGTAAATCCTTTTCCATTTCCACCAAAGGTAATAGAGGGGCCTTTCTCTTCCTTGTATTCAGTTAGCAGGTTTCTTTGTCCAGTCATATGACGAGAACATCCGCTATCGAGATACCAGATGCCCTTTGATCCCTGCATACATAAGGAAGATTAAGCTTTGTTTGGTACCCACTTTTCAATGGGTCCTTCAGAGTTAGTGGATAAGGAAGATTCAGCAGTCTTCACCGCTGATGAAGATTCAGCTTCAGTGGTAATCTTCACTTTGGTTAATTTCTTAACCTTAGTGGTATTTTTCACTTTGGTGACTTTATTTGCCTTAGAGGCATTTTTCTTCACTTTGGCTGTTTTATCAGCTTCGGTGGTATTTGGACACTTGCTCGCAATATGGTCAGTGAATCCACAGTGATAACATTTTCTATATCTGATGGTGGTTTTATAACCAAAAGGTTTTGAAAACTTAAGATGAGCAGGTCCAGCTCCAAGAATGCCTTTAGCACGAGATCTGGGAGGAATTTTTATTTCTTCAGATTTCACGGGCTTTAGATCAACCTTTAGCTTTGGAGGACAGATATCAAAGATTTCTGTCACTGAGCTAGAAGGTTTATCCACTGAAGGTTTGGAGGGAACTTTCAGTTTGGTTTTCTTGGAAGCCTTCTGAGGGAGAGTAGACTTTCCTTTATCTGCAGGCTTAGATCTTGCAGATATCTCCTCAGGGATGGGATTAGAAGAAGAACAGGGATAGAATTGTTTATAAGAAGTGTCAAAGAAAGATGTGACAAAAGTTCCAAACTTAAGCGAGGAACTTTCTTCTTTAGGATCATCCTGTGGTGTCCAAAAACCAAGACCAGTTTTATCACTTTCAGGAGTTTGAGCATTTATTATCTCAGAGATCTTTGTTGATGATTTGCACCATTTTTCAACATGAGCCTTTTCTGCTTTTAGAGCAGCGATGGCTTGTTCGCGTTCAATGCTGATGATTTCATTTATAATGACTTGATCTTTTAGCTTTTCTTCTAAAAGATTTAGTTCACTGATCTTTTCATGACATTTCTCTAGCTCTTGTGTTAAATAAACATTTTTATTTTCAGCTTGAGTTTTGTCATTTAGAGCATTATAAAGGTCAATCGTCAGCACATCAACAGCGCGACTTCTCTCAGCTTCAGGCAGAGAGGGATTTGTTGAGATAGATACCTGAGATGATATGTAGCTCATAGAAGGTTCAGATGGTTCTTCTACTTCTTCTTTAATCTCAGCCATGAGGCAAAGATTAGCGACTTCTTCTTCATCAGAAGATGATTCTTCTGATTCAGCCCAGTCATGTTCTTCAGCGATGAGACCTTTACCTTTTTGCTGATAGCTTTTCAGCTTTTGATATTTGTTCTTCAGCTTATGGTATTTGTCATCACTGGATCTTCTTGAGGTAGAAGGTTTGAAGACCTTTTTAGACCTGCACTCACTAGCAAAATGTCCAATTTTTTCGCAGTTATAGCAAGTGGCTGTAGCCTTATCAACCGGAGTTGATTTTGGCTTTTCAGTAAGAGAGAGAGGTTTACTTCTTCGGAAGTTACTCTTTCTTGCAAATCTCTTAAAAGAGTTTGTCAAGAGTGCTAAGGACTCATTAAACTCTGAAAGATCAGGGTCTGATAAATCCTCAGATTCAGAATCTAACTCAGTGATGGTGAGAGTAGATCGCTGGGATGGAATTATCTCTGATGAGACTAAAGCAACAGCAGTGCTTTTGGAGTCTTTAGAATCTTTTACAAGATTCTTCTTCAGGAGATTAGATTGCTCATAGTTGAGCAATATTCCATACAGAGTGCTAAGAGAGAGAGTATGTAAGTCTTTTGTCAGCTTAAGACATATTGAATAACTGTCCCAGCTTTCAGGAAGACTTTCCAAGAATTTTGTTAGGACCTCAGAATTAGAATAGGTCCTTCCAACAGTTCTTAGGTCAATGATCAGGCAGTTAAACCGCTGATGAATGTCAGAAAGAGATTCATTCTTACCAGCGATAAAACTTTCATACTGTCTTACCAAGTTAATCTTTCGGGTCTCTTGGATTTCAGTGGTGCCCTCATATTGAACACATATGGTTTCCCACATTTCTTTAGAAGTTTTTAGATGCATGATGGAATGGAAAACTTCATCAGGCAGAGCCATTGATATAATGGTCTTTGCTCTTGCATCTATGCCTACCTTCTTTTTATCTTCATCACTCCACTGTCTTATTTCCTTAACGACATATCGTTCAGGGACAGCTTCAGTGGTGGCAGTAGCGGGAACCGCAGCTATAATTCTAACAGGTTCATAGGGTCCGTTTTCTATATATTCAGGTATAGTAGGATCCGCACCTTCAAGAAATAGCATCATTCGATTTTTCCATAGAGAAAAGTTATCTCTGCTAAATCGAGGAGGTTTAGAAAGTGAACCATTATCATAGTAGTTTGTGTTTGTGTTTAGTGCCATTTTAGAATAGCAAGGAAGAGTATACAGCAAGATCTTGTTTATTAGATTAAACAAACTGCTCTGATACCACTTGTTGGTCCCGAAGGTGCTTAACAAGTTTGTAGAAGGGGGGGGTGAATACAAACACAGAAATTAAAGTTTAATAAATTGTTTATTGATAAATCAAAATACAATTTACAAGTTTGTTGCGGAATAAGATTAAGACAGACTCAATCTAAACAAACTTAAGAAACACTAAGATGGTTGCACAAGAAATTCAGAGAATGGGGGATTTTTAGAGAGATAGAAAACAAGGGTTTCTATTTTGGAGTTCAAGGATTGAGCACACCTTCAGATGAAGGGGTGAGCTTCCTATTTATACCCTATGCATTAAATGCATGGCAGGGTACTTTACACGTGGCATTCATAGATTGGCTTTGGTAGTCTCACTTTTGGAGACATGCTTTTGGCCGCTTTATGAACAGTGTAGTTGACAGAGTTGGTGTACGATTTGTGGCAGAGACGTGTCCGTTCTGACACATCGTACTGGTTGTGCAAGGTAAGACAAAAGAAAACTTGAGGCATAAGCTTTGTGATCGTTGATCGCTGAGTATCTCTTATTCCAGAGATAAAGAAGTTCAGCTATCGCTGAAGCTTTTCCTCAGGCTTCTTCGCGTAAGTAGATGTCTGATCTTCGCTGATATCCGCATCAGGTCACTAGTAGACTTATCTATTGTTCAGTGGCTTCGTCTTCGATTCAGCTATGAACTATGTTGACGCGAGACTTGTCTTCAGGGATTACGTTAACTGTGTTACATAGGAAACGATCAGTGATGACTGAACAGACTCAGTTTGATCGCTGAAAGTGAAACACATTCATATTAATGTTTACAGAAAGGTCATCAGCGATATCTGAACAAACTCAGTCTGATCGCTGATGATAAAACACTAATACATATAATAACGTAATTTTCACTAAGTATAAAAGAGGGTCGTTATCAAATCACTGAGAGAGTTTGGATCAACACATTCATACCAGTTGAACATGACTTTTGATCTGATTCTATAGAAGGATTTGGGTTCGATCACTCCCAGACCAATTGACCTTAAGGGACCAGATGACAAGCATCCCACGGAACTTACTTTCCCAAACCAGAAAGGTCACAGGCACAAACTTTTAAACTTAGAGATTTCTGTATTTTATATATATAATTCATCTCAATCGCCCAGTTTTACATCTAAGTGCTTAGCCCATATTTTCATTACAATCCATAATTCTGACTTTTTTAGGATTTCTAAGCATTGTAAACTATAAATATTCCGAATCACATAACTTTAAAGTAGTATCAAAAGTTTCAAACATGTTGCTGACCTTTCGACCTTTGTAAGACTTGAAAGTTGAACATATAAAATTTCGATATAAACAAAGCAACTTGAAAATTTATCCTAGACACACATTTTATTCAAAAGAAAGAAAAATTGTAAAACTTTTACTTTATAGAATAAAAATTTGTAAAGATTTAAACTTTTAAATTCAACATGCCGAGTTTAAAAAAAACATTTTTCACTTAAGACTATTGTAAAGAATTTGGCAAATTGATATTTAGTCGGAACAAAATAAAATTCAATAATACCTTCTTCCACATAATGTATAATGAATTGGTGTCTCATATCAAAGTTTTGGATCTGGTCAAACTTGCTCAGATTCTTAATTTTTTTTTGAGATAACTGGAACAACATCACAGTCAGAGATAAATGCAGCGGAATAAAGTAGATGCACTCACAGTTTCTCATTTGTCCAGAAGCTAAATGCATTGAAGAACGAGTCCTAAACTGATATGTTTAGAAGTCGAAGTCCACTGAAGTACGGGTTCTAAGCTGATTTACTCAGAAGTCATTGTTCTCTTACTCCCCCTTGACATTAGGTGCCTGCAACTGAGAATCAATCTTTGATTTTGGTACCCACTTGAATTTGGGTCCATGTTTGTTAGTTACAGTTCTAATGGGAGAATATTTGTTAGATTTGACAAATAAAGCATGAGAAATATTATCATAGAAATGAACATATTCATCAGTAGAAGACAAAACATAATCATCTAAACTAGAATCAGAAGAAGAATATGAGACATCTTTTGAAATTTGAATCATTTGCTTTATTGAGTATTTTGAAATTTTATTACAAACAGCAAATGAATCACTTTTATAGATTTTGTCTACATATCTATCCTCATCAGTCATAGATTCATCAGATGTCCGCTTGACCCTCCATATCTGCCTTGTAGGAGTGCTCAAAGTCCTATCTGAAATATTTGAATCAGAAGAATTAGAATTTTTAGAAATAACAGTAACTTGTTTCTTTGACTTCTTTGACCTTCTTCTTTTACGCTTTGGTTTATAATAATCATCATTTAGCGTAAAAGATTCATCAAGAATTTTCGATTTAAGAATTGAGTCTGAAGAAACAATTTTACCTTAGAAACCCAACTGATCAGACAATAAACCTGAACTTGCCTTAGAGTCAGAAAAATTTTGAGAAAAGTTTTCATATTTTGGAACTTTCTTTTTGTTTTCTTTAAAATCAGAAGAAAGACCAGAAACATAATTTGTAAGTAAATCTTGTTTTTGAAAAAATATTTTTTCTCCAAGACTTGTCGTCATGAAAGAAAGAATAACATCTAGTTCAATTTTTCTTTGAATATTTTGTTCTTCCATTTTATCTTCAAGATCAATGATTTTGCTTTCTAACACTAATGGAGGAATATATCTCTTAGAATCATAAGAAACTGGAGATATATTTTCTTTATTAATGTTAGTAGCACAGATATCAAAATAATCATCAGATAATGAAGATTTAATAGGAGAAATGTCATTTAAACCGTTTCTGTTCTTCTATGATTTATCAGGAAAATATTTGGCATTTTCGCCCGTGTAAACAAAAGAAATTTCTTTTTTCTTGTTATTCATTCTTTTCTCATTTTCGATATCTAAAACTTGTTTTTCATTCATCCAATCAATTTTAAATTGAGGAGCATATTTAGCAAGATTTAGATAATCGAATTTATATAAAGTGGGGGATTTTTCTATAGCATTGTTTAAACAATGTGGATTTTCAAAACCAAGTCCCCATTTTTCTTTGATCGACTCATAACTCCGTGGTTTGTTCAAATAAATAGTTTGTTCAGTTTGATTCATTCGATATAATTTTTCTTCCAACTCATTTATTTTATCTGAAAAATTATCTTTTAATTTGGTCATTTCCGTCAAAGAATCAAGATAAGTCTTATTTAAAATTTCCAAATCATCCAATTTCTTTTGAAAGATTTCTTTTGTATGAATCAAAATAGATTTTTCATCTTTCAAAGAAATTTGCAATTTGTCAATCAAATTTGACTTTTCTATGTTTAAATGCTTTTCAGATAATAACTTTGAGCGTAAATCATGTAACGCAATTATAATGATATTCATCTGTGAAGAAATAAATGTGTAATCAAACTCAGAAGGTACCTCATCTTCATCAGTTGAGGGATCATCATCATCATCACTCTGATCATCTCCGATGAAGCATATATGAGCAATTTCCACATTGTCAGCTTCATCGTCGGAGTGATCTAGCCAAAATTCTTCTTCAGCTAGCAGAGCGGTTCCATTCTCTCTCTTTTCGGACAGTTCCATTTTCTTCCGATAATACGCTGAATCCCGAACTATCTTCACTCGACACTCCTTAGCGATGTGACCCGGCTTTCCACAGTTGAAACAATCAGCAGCTTTCTTATGCTCGGGCACTTTGACCTTAGACCCTGAAGTGAAGCGAAGGTTGTTGGAACCCGAACGAGGCTGGAACTTCTTATTATAGTGCTGAGAGAGAAGAATCATTGCTTTTTGTAGTGCCTCGCCATCATCATCAGTTGAACTGTCATAAGCATTCTAGGATAATGCTTGTTCAGACAGTTTGTTTGTGAGAAGTGCAACTGGGTCCACTGTCTTTTTGTTTTTCTTGTCAAGTTTGGCCTTCTTATCCTTGACAATGCTCTCATCTGTCAGCAAAATCTCATACATCTCTTGGATTTGCATGGTAGAGATCCGGACATCATTCCTCAATCTATGACAAGATTTGTTCCATTCCGATTGAAGAGAATTGAGGTACTTCATATTGGTCTCTAACTCAGTCTTTTCCACTTTTATCTTTCGTAGATCATTTATCACAACACAGAACCTGTCAAAAACATTTTCCAGTGACTCTCCGTCTTTGGCTTTGAACTCTTCAAAGTTGTTCATGTAGCGTGTATGCCGAAGTTGTGTTGCAACTGTAGACCCAAGCATAATCTTCTCTAGCTGTGCCCACATTAGTTTAGGATTGTTTTTGTAACAATCAATCTGGTTGTATATAGAATTTGGCAAGGCTAGCATCAGATTTGCTTTTATATCACGATCGGCTTTATATTGCAACGACTCATCGGATGTGTATTCAACGATAGGCTCTGTCATCCCAGAAGCCAGTATGGGCTTTTCAAAAGATCCTTCAGTTAGAATCTTCATCATGTCATCTCCGTTCTTTTGACGCTCGATGAAATTAAGAAACCGATCTTGCCATTGAGTGAACTCATTCTCATCAACCACAACCGGAGGACGAGTTTCTGTGCCCAAGGACATCATGATGTCATTCTTGTAAAACTGATCTTGAAAAGCAAACTTTGCAGAATCCATAGAGAAAAACTTCAGAAAAAGCTAAGTCTGAAACAGAGAGGCTGGCGCAAAATGAGATTTGCGCTAATAGTGACTGGCGCAAACTAGGTTTTGCATGAACAGAAGATGGCGCAAACTTGTTTTGCGTGAAGCGTTGCTGGCGCAAACTTAACTTTGCGCTAGACAAAGGTGGCGCAAACAGCACTTTGCGTGATATGTAGATGGCACAAAAAAATATTTGCGCTAGACGTAGGTGGCACAAACGAACTTTGCGCGATATGTTGATGGCGCAAAATATTCTTTGCGTAAGATGTAGCTGTCGCAAACTTAACTTGCACGAGATGTATGTAACGCAAACTTTCCTTGCGAGTCAGATGGTGCAAATGTAGCTTGCACGAGTAAGAGGTGGCGCAAAACTGATTTGCGTGAGCTGTTAGTGACGCAAACTTGTCTTTGCGCGAGATGTTTGTCGCGCAAAATTAACTTTGCGTGAAGAACTGAAACCCTGAACTTGTCGAAATGAACTGGAGCAAAGCTTTGAAGAACAGGCGCAAAAATCTGATGAACTTGATAAACTCGCGCAAACTTTGGACGAACTCGCGCAAACTTTTGATTCTGACGCAAAATACGTATGAACTAGCGCAAAGTTCAGATGAACTCGCGCAAAAACTGGATCTGGCGCAAACCTTGAAAAATCACAAAAACCTTCTAATTTCGATTACAGAATCGAGTTCGATGAAATTTTCTTACACAGATATGTTCGAAAACAACTTTCTAACAACTCTGAATCAATCAATTCGATCAATTTTCGCAAAATCGTGAAATCAAGAAACTAACAGAACTTTCATTGAACTTTTCTAGAAACCACAATATCTCAAAATTGAAGATCAAAACCAGAATTTCTTGCAATTTGATGTGAATCAAAAGTATTCTAACTATGATTTCGAATCCAACAAACCAGATTACAAAGAAATTCGTTCAGAAAATAGCAAGAAATTGACGAAAATACAGAAAACGAGATTTTCTTGATCGAAATCAAGAAAATCAATCAAAATTTCAGAATTGGATATGAAAACAGATTGAAAAACGATTTTCTCAAATCTCTCTGATTCAGATTAGGCTCTGATACCAATTGATAATTCAAGATCGTTCTAAATCCTAGAGAGAGAAAGTAGAGAGAGTTTGAAGCGCAGAAAGGTAATCTGTATTGAGAAATGCGTGAGAGTCTTACAAGGAACAAAGCCACAAGGGACTTAAATACCCTTGGATAAAACCAAATATAAAAGTACACTAAACACAATATTAGACCAAACCTATAAATACAATGATTACTATAAAATCTGACTTAACAATTTCTTTTAAAAAGAAGCTTCAATTATTAAAGAAAAATCTTCGTGTGTGGATTGATGAAAAAAAAGAGTGATATGGAGGTGAAAATTGGCTTAAAAACAAGTATTAGGGACATTGACGCTCGGATTGATTCGGGTAATGCTTCTAGATTGGATATCGAATCTATTATCCAATTTATGAAGACTTTGGGTGACTTGGAAATGGTAGAAAATTTGGATGTGGTGCAAAAAACTAAAATCCGTTGGGGAGTTGAAGGAGATGAGAATTCCAAGTTTTTCCATGGACTTCTTAAAAAGAAAAGACATCAACTAGCCATTCATGGAGTTATGATTGATGGGGATTGGGTTATGGAGCCAACCAAGGTCAAAGATGAGTTTTATTCACATTTTCAAGATCAGTTCAACACTTTTTTTTTGGGGGGGGGGGGGGGGGGGCGGGGGTCGTTTAAATTTAGAGGTGGAGTTTTCGAATGTTTTGTCATCGAATCAAGCTTCCTTTCTTGAGAAGTCTTTTGTGCGGGATGAAATTGAAAAAACAGTTTGGGATTGCGGAGCGGATAAAGCCTCAGGAACAGATGGCTTTACTTTCCCTTTTTTCAAGAAATTTTGGTATCTCATTGAAAATGACGTGGTGAAATTGGTGGGTGATTTCTCTGAGTCCAGTCGATTCCCGAAAGGTTGTAACCCTTCTTTCATTGCTCTCATTCAGAAAGTCCATGATGCTAAATTTGTTAAAGAGTATAGGCCGATTAGTCTTATAGTTTGCCAATATAAAATTATTGGTAAACTTCTTGCTAATCGGCTTAGTATGGTTATTGGGGATATCGTTAGTAGCGAGCAATCCACTTTCATTAAAGGGCGCCATATTCTTGATGGTCCTTTAATTTTGAATGAAGCTATGGATTGGTATAAAAAAATTCAGTCTAAGCTTCTGATTTTTAAAGTTGATTTTGAGAAAGCGTACGATTGTTTAAGGTGGGATTACTTGGATTTAATTCTAGCGAAATAGGGATTTGGCATAGTTTGGCGTGGGTGGATTCATGAATGCCTTGAGGATTCGATGGGTTCGGTTCTCGTTAATGGCTCTCCGACTAAGGAAATTTGCATTCGTCAAGGATTAAGGCAAGGAGATCCTCTCTCCCCTTTCCTTTTCAACTTATCCATGGAAGGACTACATGTCATTATTCAAGATGCGATTTCAAAAAAATCTCTTCCTGGGTGTTGTTATTGGTAAAGAACGGTACCCTCTTTGCCGCCTTTTCTACGCGGATGATGCGATTTTTCTGGGTGAATGGTCTTTATCGAATGCTAGGAATATTATTCGTATTATTAGATGTTTTTTCCTTATCTCGGCTCTCAAAATTAATCTTCATAAAAGCAAACCTTTTGGTGTGGGGGTGGATTCGCAAGAAATCGAGTGTTTGGCCTCTTATGTTGGGTGTGGTGGATTGAAGCTTCCATTTTCGTATTTAGGTTTACCCGTTGGGGGTAATATGTCCAAAAAGGAGGGTTGGAAGGTGGTGTTCGATAAATTCTTGGTCAAACTTTCCAATTGGAAAGTTAAAACTCTTTCGACTTGTGGTCGGGTTACCCTTTTAAAGTCCGTTTTAGGGAGCCTTCCTACTTACTTCATTTCTATTTACAAAATCCCATGGTCGGTTAATCAAGGCTTGGAATCTATCTGAAATAGATTCTTTATTGGTGTTGATGTGGAGGAAAAGAAAATGTCTTGGGTCAAGTGGAAAAAAGTTATGGCTAGTCTCAAATTCGGAGAACTTGGTATTGATAGCATTATGGCGTTTAATCGTGCTTTGCTTTTCAAGTGGATTTGGCGATTTTGGTTGGAGGATGAGGCACTTTGGGTTAAAATTATTAAATCCATCAATGGAGAGAATGGCCTAATTGGTTCGAATTTGCAAATTTTGAACTCAACATGGGTTTTTTATTATAAAATCGGTCAACTCTCTAAAGGACAAAGGAATTGATCTTTTCTCTTTCTGTAAGAAAAAGATGGGCGATGGTGTTTTAACCCCGTTTTGGGAAGATGTTTGGCTTGGGATTCTCCTTTTAAAATTCAATTTCCTAGAGTTTACGCTTTAGAATTGAATAAATCGGCGAATGTCAAGTCTCGTTTGGAGTTAGGGTGTTGGGATGTGTGTCTTCAAAGGGCGCTGAGAGGTGGGGTTGATGCCTTCCAATTTAGTGAATTACAACAAATCTTGTCTACCTTTGTGCCCTCCTATCAAAAGGATAGATGTGTGTGGTTATTAGAAGGGTCGTGTGATTTTTCTGTGGCTTCAGCTAGGCGTTTAATTGATTCTAGTCATTTAGAGGTGGATTCTCGTCCTACTAGATGGAATAGACTTGTTCCCATCAAAGTTAATGTGTTCACGTGGCGGTTGCTTCTCAATCGGCTCCCTGCTCGGATAAACTTGGATAAAATAGGTATCGATGTATCGTCTCTTTTATGTCCTAATTGTGATATAGGAGTGGAGGATTGCAATCATCTTTTCTTTTCATGTCCTGCAGCTAAAGACTTGTGGGTTCTCATTGGTCGTTGGTGGCGTATGGATATTCCGAATCTCCATTCTTATTCAGATTATATCTCTTGGATCGACTCAATTTAGTTGAAGTGGGAGGTTTTTTGTGTTTTGAGGTCGTTACACTTACCACTTTATGGTCTATATGGGTGTTTCAGAATGGTATTCTCTTTGGCAACCAGAAGCCACGGAAGGCGTTGTTTTTTTAGAACATCATAACCCGTGCTTACTTTTGGGTAAATCATAGAAGTAGCAATTTGTCTATTAATTGGGTTGGTTGGCTTTTACTTCTATGTAATTGTTTCTTTTTCTAGCTTCTTTCTAGTTTCATAAATTTCGACGTTAAAAAAAAACATACAATCATGGATATACAATAGCTACTTACACATATATACAAGCTACCTATATATACATACATAACTACATAGACGAATGATCATGTGAGAAGAAAAGTTAAAGTGATAAGGTAAGAAAGGATCTAAATCATTGATTACTTTTAATTTCAAACTCACCTATTAATCGTGCTTGATATGGGATTAATTTGGTGCATCTCATCTTAATGTGCATGCAAGGGTGGAGATATCTTCTTACCCTTCTCACCATAACTTTCATTATCATCGAAACTCAACACTAACTACATATACACACATATAAGCAAATAGATATAGACATGCTGACATGCATATACATATATTCACATACACGCACCAACATACATATATAATCAATGTCTATGCATTTTATATCTTTAATTGAAAATGAAATCCTCAGTTGTGTGCAGAAGTTTCTTCCGGTAATCATTCCAAGAAGGTGGTAACTTGGCAATGATTCCACCAACAATCACTTAGTCGGGAATGGTTATCTTCAAATCCCTAAACTTGGAAATAAGGATTAGAAATTCATGCACTTGATCTAAAATAGAAACATTATCAACCATAGAGAAGTCAAAAAACTTAAACGTTATGAACTTATCTGCCCCTTGCTTCTCCGTGTTGTATTTAAATTCTAAGGAACTCCAAATCTCTTTAGCTGACTGAATTGGTGTGTAGAGATTGTAGACACGATCCGAAAGGGAGTTCAAGATATATCCCCTACACAACAATTCATCCTCTCCACGCTTCTTCCTTTCCGCTGCCGTCTCTTCGGTGTCTTTGCTTGAAGATGGTGGTAAGTCTTCCAATTTCGGATCCAATATGTATATGACTTTGAACACAGTGAGTAAGAACTAACTTCATCTTTTCTTTCCAATGAAGGAAATTCGTACCATCAAAACGATCAAGTTTGATTGAATCGTTTCCTCATAACTTCATGGTGTTGTGAACACTATCTATGATTCTACTACTAATAATATCCTAAGATTGTTAAAAAGGTATGCTAATTGAAAGAAAAGATGTAAAAATCAATTGATTAGAACGTGAAGGAATCACTTCCCTTACGATATTATTAGCCCCACTATCAAGATTGTTTGGGTTTTGGCTAATACAGCCTAGGAATCAACTAATCAATAAAATGAGTTTAACAACAAAACTTATTCTCAAAGAACATTTTCTGCAGAAATGAAGAAGAAGAGGAGAATCAAGAGAAGATTAAGAGAGTAAAATAATGGAATTATGACACACACACACACACACACATATATATATATATATATATATATATATATATATATAGGTTTTGGCATACAAGTGATTTGGATAAGGTTAACTAACTTGAAACCTTATCCAAAATCAAATTATAATGAAAAAACCTGTCAAAACGGTCAGAAATTCGTCTCCAGTGGTCTATGCGAGTTTAGGGGAGGGTTAGGTCGCACAAAAGTCGCAGTAGACACTGTGTTTCGCGACAACAGAAGAGAATGTAAGTTTGGGGCGACCTAGGTCGCATAAAACCCACATTCTACACTGGACACAAGCACTAAAAAATATGATTTTATGGAAATCGCACACGTGCAACGTGCTAGTGCTATCTTTTGACCGTTAAATGTATATGTAAAATCCACCCAACAATGCCAAATTCCCATTAGTTCATTTAATCTCTTAAACAACTCTACAAGTTGTTTATGGATTATAAACTAAGAAAGAGTTTATCACTCTTCCAATGTGGGACAAATGATAAGCCTTAATTGCATATATATATATAGCTCATCAAATCAAGTAAAGATTCCACTATTTTTTCTATGTGGAACAAATCTCACTATGAAGACTATAATATATAACACTAATAAAAAAATTAATTGGTTGATTCATATTCAAATTTACTACCGGTAAACAATATTATAAGATAGCACCTATAGATTTGTGATGAACTAATACAAAGAATTAATTGGTTTATTCCTATTCAAATTTACTACCGGTATCTTGCTTTGTTCTTGCTTCATTCTACATGAGATTTTAATTAAAAAAATTACTCTCTTATTTTATGTTTCATTACAGTAATGTGTTTGCTCATTCTTAATCAAATCAACAATTTTTCAACCTCACAGTAAACATATAATCAACAGTAATATCGCATTCACAATATCGTATAATATTGACCTTTAATTGGTTGATTTCTTTTAAATCTCACTATTAATTGCTTCAAGAACTCCATGAAGACACTAAAACGATTTTTTACGACATAAAAGATTTCTAAATGTCGTAATAGAATAGGATTTACGTTTTTATTGTTGTCTACTTGTCTTCTAATAATTTATTTAGATTTATTAAATTTGATAGCATATTGTTGAGTTTATAAATTTTGTTTTTAAAAAAATTAATTTAATAATGTGTTATTAAGGTCAAAATCGTAATATATGTCAATCAGACTGTTCATTTAGAAAGGAAAAAAAACTATAATTTATTTTAATTCTCGACCACTACAACTTGTTTAATTCATACCAAACTTAAGTGGGAAAAAAATCAAACCCCCAAGTTTGATTCAGAAAGCAACATGCTTTCTAAAAACACTTGCTCTGGTTCCAAAAGTAAGATGCTTTCGGATAACACCAAGTCTGGTTGTTCATAAGGCAAAGGCCTCACTTTAGAAGACATGACACGGCCTCTTAAAGCTAGTCGTTTTCTGAACTTTATTGCAATGTACAACAATTGTTTTGATTTTATCCGTTGGTATTTGGTATTATTTAATTACT
Organism: Arctium minus; assembly: GCA_954870635.1. NCBI lineage: Eukaryota > Viridiplantae > Streptophyta > Magnoliopsida > Asterales > Asteraceae > Arctium > Arctium minus. The sequence continues at coordinate 12,935,136 of OX941082.1, forward strand.
ATTTTTTATCTAAAAATGACTATCTATCACGCTAAATTAATTGTCGATTAACTTCTCATATAAAAGGGGAATTTCATTGTTGTTTAAACATACGAAGAAACAACATAATCTATGTGTTTATTCACGATTTTGCCTTAAATCTCGAAGTGTGAATTTGGATTACCCAAAGTAAATTTCATAAAAGTGATTTCATTCACTATCCAGATTACGATCCAAGTTTTATAAAAGAATAATTATAAAATATTATCCCGAATTTCGTAATTATAAAAGAATAAGTAAATTAATTAAAAAATAGGGTGGATGCCAGTGAAAAGAAGGTTGTAAGCATTGAGGAAGTCAGGAAACAGAAAATATTGCATTGATTGAACATCACTCGCGTATTTTTTAGGAACGGTATCCTCCTCAAAAGAATAAATATTTCCCAAATATTTCCGAATCTAATTCCATTCAACCTTTTTCTTTTCTCATAGATTTAATTTCTTATTTTCTATATTTCGTTGATAATATCACTGCAACAAAATGGGTTATTTAGTACGTCTGTATGTCTTAATAAAATACTTATTGGGATTTTATATTTATAGGACTAATAATTGTGCTACATAATAGCGTTAACATAAGTTGTTACAACAAAGTTAGAAGAACTAACAAATTCTATCGACGAAGTTCGGTAACCTTTTTATAAAACTTGTTATATAAGATACTTTTCAAAAGCGTAATGGAAAAAAATTGATAAAATGTTCTATTTTTTGTCTTATTAGCTTGTCAAACTTTGTTAATTGTACTTATTAGATCGCATATATAACTTCGTTTTTACAACTTATTGTAACGCTATTGTGTAGGATGCCAAGAGTGCACCTATTAAGGTCTAAACGGGTCTCGTGCACTCACTCAACCAATTTTTGCAAGTAGAGGTGTTTTGGGGTATGAAAGGTGGTGTACCCACTAAACTTTTAGGGGCGCTCTCGGATATTAGAGAATACAAACGAAAAAGTCTCTCGAAATCAACCAAAAAAATCCATCGAAAAACATTTCGGATGACTTTGTGATTCTTTGATCCACCTTAAAGGTGCATCCGCTCGGCAAAGATCTTGGGTCCGCCATTATAGGACGCACAATTATTGGCCTTATAAACTTTAAGTATTATTAAATAATGTATTAGAACTTGCAACGATAGTTAGACGTCCTAAAAAATTTGTTTTACTATAACGTATATATATTTTTTGTTTTTTCAATTTAGGAAAAACAACTCCTTTAATTTGTATCCCAACTTTATTGTTGTTTAATTTGAACCCGAAAAGGAAAAAAAAAACAGTACAAAACTATGCAAATCCAAAACATATATTATATTAGTGATGGCCAAATATCGGGTTTGGGTCGGGCCAAAACGGACTTCGGGCCAGGTTTCACCCAAATATTGGTGGCCCAATTAATGTTGGAAGAAACCGGTTCTTAGAAAACCGGGCCGTGATCGGGCCATGCTTTTTTTTGTGTTTTTTTAAATTTAATTTGTTTATATAATAATTAATCTATACTATATTATAAAGCACGGATAAAAAACTTTTAAAAATAAGTTTTTAAGCATGATGTATTATTTTTTTATACACAATCTCTTAAATTACAATATTATAAGCATGATGTACCAGTTGCTAATGCTAAACTAGGGTTTATATCCCCAATAACAATAACTCTGATTCACGCCTTCATTCATTATTTGTTTTTTCCAACCTCTCGGTTCCACCCTCCAAGGCAACGATTCATAGTCCTAGATGGCATGATTTACAGGACTCTCATCGCTTCTCTCATATCTGTCTATTGAATCTCCAATTTTCTCTTCTATCTTCTTGTCTTCTCCGTCTTGAAGGAAGATTCCATGTCTTGAGGTAAGGTTTTATCTTTGTTTCTCCTGTTTCCCTAATAACACACATCTTTTTCAATATGGTATGTGTTCTTTATCCATAGATCTGCAACTTTCCATTGTTATAATCGATCTATTTCTTTTGATTTCATGTTTTGTTGATGACATCTGGTGAATTTGTGTTCGGTTGATTCAAAACCTTGTGATTATGTTTTGATTTAATGGGTTTTTTTTAGGCTTTGCCGAATCAGCAAACTATTGATTACCCGAGTTTCAAGCTTGTAATTGTCGGCAATGGTGGAACTGGTAAAAGTTTTAAATTTGTTTTTATATTTACTTGTTATTGTTGCTACGTGTTGCTTGAAAGTTAATATCGTAATAATTTGAATTGGAAGATGATTAATTCGTGATTTTGATGTTGAGGAATAAAAAAGTTATGGGATCGTAATATGGTCTTTACTTCCTGTTGGGGGTTAGGGTTTATATAGTTTTTAGCTCTGCTGACTGATTTACTGTGATTATATTATACTAGTGTTGGGTCCGTGCATTGCACGGGAGGATAAATTTTTTGTTGGAATATTGAACCGAGTTAAAATGAAACGTAATTTCTCTGTTAACAGTTAATGAAATACAATGTGAAAAACGAATGTATTTTCATAAGTGGTTAACTTGCATATATTCTTAATCGTTTGTTGTTATGAGTTTGTGCAATAATATTGGTAATAGTTTTGTATTATATTATTTAAAACTCAAACGATATGTCTCATAACATATCACTATTATTGAAATAATTATAAATATGAATATACGTTTTTACAGATTTTGCAATTTTTTTGAAACCTCCTCGACAACACTTGACAATCACTTCAACCCACATCAAATATGACAAATAAAATAAATGATTTCTATCTTTTGTAACCGGCAAATCAACTGGTATAGTTCAAATTCATTCAGTACCACTTGAAAATTTATTTGACTATTGACTTCAAGACCTCATAGTATTAGTCGATAAAAATAAAGATATGTATATATATCTTATTCCCCTACTTCGAAAAATATGATTGTGGGTTTTGAAAAATATAAACAAATCCTCAGTAAATAAAATAAAATATAAAAAATTTGTTTTTCAAAGAAACAAAAATATAGTGGAATACCTTTTGTTGAGTTGCAGGTTCCGCCATTGACACCCGACCGTTCGTCTTTTTCTTGTACTCGGATGATACATAGAGAAACTATATATATTTATAGTGAATGTAGAGAATATTTTAAAATCTTTTATTTTCATTTTCGATTTTACATTTAAATGTAAATATATTAAAAATATGGAAAAATATTTTTATATCTACATCGTTTCTATTTTATTTTCTTTACACTTGGTTAATTTGGAAAGTATTGCGGAATATTTTTATTTTAAAGAATACGATAATTTATTAGTGTATCTCGTTATTTTTTATTTTTAATTCATATCAACCTTCGTTTTTCTTTTTTTAATGCTCGTGAAAAAAAATACGTGTAGATTTTATATTAGCAAAAAAAATACGTGTAGATTTTATATTATGCTAATATAAAATACGTGTAGATTTTATAAAATAAAATAGATTTTATATTAGCAAAAAAAATACGGAAGAAAAAATAGTTTATATTACATCTCATTATGTAAAAATATTTTATAAAATAAAATATGGAAAAAGATTTTATAAAATAAAATATGGAAAAATCATTATGAGATGTAATATAAAAAAATACGGAAGAAAAAAGATTTTATATTACATCTCATTAATATAGATTTAAATGTAAAATCTACATTTAAAATAGATTATGCTAATATAAAAACTATTTTATAAAATCCTCCACCAAAAAAACAAATATTTATATTAATAAATGAATATCCATTCCACAAATAGATGATTATGTGAGATATTGTGCTTGAAAAGGTTGTACCAAAGCATTAAGAAATTGTAAATTAAGTAATTGACTTTAATTAGTTGTACCTTATGCTTAAAATTATTAGCAAAAAAAATACGTGTAGATTTTATATTATGCTAATATAAAATACGTGTAGATTTTATAAAATAAAATAGATTTTATATTAGCAAAAAAAAAATACGGAAGAAAAAAGAGTTTATATTACATCTCATTATGTAAAAAGATTTTATAAAATAAAATATGGAAAAATCATTATGAGATGTAATATAAAAAAATACGGAAGAAAAAAGATTTTATATTACATCTCATTAATATAGATTTAAAGGTAAAATCTACATTTAAAATGGATTATGCTAATATAAAATCTATTTTATAAAATACTCCACCAAAAAAACAAATATTTATATTAATAAATGAGTATCCATTCCACAAATAGATGATTATGTGAGATACTGTGCTTGAAAAGGTTGTACCAAAACATTAAGAAATTGTAAATTAAGTAATTGGCTTTAATTAGTTGTACCTTGTGCTTAAAATGTTGTAATTAAGAGTTTTTATACATGAATATGAATATATGATGACATAAGAAGATTGATCGACTTTAGAACAATTTGATTCGGACTTTTGATAGATACCAACTATAGCTCTTACAAAATTTTGGAATAGACCACATATCATTTTAGAAGAATGAACAATTTTACAAAATTGCTCAAGTGTCCAAACTACAATTTTTTGGTATTTTTTATTGATTTGGTGGTTAATTTGTTGTAATAAGGACTTAAGGGGACTTAAGGAGCCATCTACTATGATTGAACTTAAAATCTCAGGTTTCTAATATGAAACTACCAATGCTAGATATTTGTTCCCAAAGTTGAAAATGGTTAGTCTACTAGAGTTACTATTAGTTTATTGAAAATAAACTCCTTAGTAATAGGAATAGGAAGTGTTGCTTATTACATATAAGATAATCATTGAATTCTAACAAAATACTTAATTTTTTTATATAAAAAATATTATATTATTAAACCTAAATTAAACAAATTAAAAAAAACATTATTATTCCCTCAAAACCATCCAAAATCTTACTATAAATCGATAAAAAAACAAAAAAAAACATTCAAATCATGATGTATTTCGCTGCATTGCGCGATGACGATTCTAGCGTAACCATAACTCCTGCTTGATTTTGATTTTGCTCCTGCACTAAATAGGTGTTCGTAAAGTAATGGTTTTCAGATGTTGATTCTGATGGGTTCTTGTAAAATGATGGGTTCTTGTAAAATGATGGGTTCTTTCCACCATATCATCATACAATCTACAAAGAATGAGATGGCAGACATTACATGTCTGATGAAATCCAGATTAGTTCAATTTCTATTACTACAGTTTTCACTATCAAAATAGAGGCACTAAAACATTGTTCACATAACATTAGTATTTGTGTCGTCTTTCAGGTGAGCAGAGGAAAGCTACTATGAACAAAGAAGAAAAAAAAGCATAGTGCAAACCTCCATTTTACTAAATATATCATATCTTCTGAACATATGTCTAAATTTTAGTTTTTATGTGTTTTTTTTTGTAAGATCACAAGATTTGATTCGTTACGGTGTTAAAATCATGTAAATATTTATCAAATAGTATGAAAGACAAAATATTATATTTTTAAGAGTAAATGACAATTTTCGTTCATGTAGTTTATTGAAAATTGATATCTTAGTCCACTTGTTTTCGTAATCATGGTTTATGTCTTTGTGATTGTGGTATACAATTCAATGTTGTTTGTCCTATTGATTATGATTCATTGTTTTTTCTCCATATGGTTTACAATCAATTGTTGTTTTCGTTACTCATACTTACCGGTAACGCACTGACGAAGTTAGTAATAGGTATGAAAACAACAATTGCAAACCATGTAGACAAAAGTTATAATTTTGAAAAATCACAATTTTTAATAAACCATAGGGACATGAAACTCATTATGTTGAAATTGTGATTAGATGTGTTATTCTTTTTCATCCATGTTTCCCATCAACACGGTTGCGGAGCCATGTGAAGTCTGATTTGAGGAGGGGAGGCCGCGGTTGGAAGAGGTCGGAACGGTTTGTGTCTCGTAATCTTTACCGTTCTTTTTTTCTCGTCCTGCTTTCTTTGGTTTTGTCCGTGCGGGTTCGGTTTTGCTTCTTGCTTTTGGTTTGTGTACTGCGGTTGCTGTTTTCTGTTTCGACTTGTTTCGGTGTTGTGAACTTGGTTTTGTTGTGGTTGGGCTGGTTTAAAATTGTCGTTTTTTGCCGTTCAAAAAAAATAAAATCAAGCGTCTAGGAAACATTAAAATTTACTTCAATTTGAATCCAACAATTCTCTTCACCATCATTGTCACAACCTATTGATCACTTGCATGCCTTCGCAATGCTACCTAACGACGTGTTTACTAAAATTGTGATTTATTTCGGGCATCAAATAAAAATAATATTGTTTTACAAATCATGGAGAGACGGGTATTTACCAGTAATTTTGTGTGTTGCTTCTAACAAAAGAAGTCCATACTTAATTTTATGTATTGGTTAGCGACACAGTCCTTCATTAACTATATACTACTGTTTTCAAGTCCTCTTTTAGAAACAAATGTATCATACAATAACTACAAATCTTTACATGTATATACAAGCTTCATCAAACGTCAGCTTAGGGACAGTTTACCCAAACACTTTCTCATATGATGGTTATATATGTATGAATTTGTTGTAGATACACACTACTAATAGGTGATATGTGTGTTCCTATTTAAATAATGACGGCTACCAAAGTATCAAGAGATGGAATAATCAGATGTGGCCGTCGTTAGGTTTTGGGAGTTGACGAACAGAAAGTTGTTATCTAGGTGATTACTTTTTGGACTTCCCCATCTATATTCAGTCTATAGATTCTTGATTGTCGTTATTGATACACTACAAGAAAATTATGCATCCCGCTGCATTGCGCGGGTACACTGCTAGTTATATAATAAACTTTAAAAAATAGGTTTAATTATATCAATTAATAAACTTTTAAAAACTCAATTATATCAATTACTAAACTTTAAAAAATAAAAATTGGATTGGAATCATTGGATCACTAAAATACACTTTAAAAATACGTTTTATTTATAATTTTATGTTACAATACATAAATTCTAAGAACCCGAAGGTCCCGCTCCCGAACTCCCACCCTCACCCCATCCCCATGGATTGTAATTTTATGAACACGAGTATTTATAGGGGTTTGGGGGGGGTAAAAAATGGGTCAAAAACGGCTAGTTAACGGATCTATAACGGCTATTTTTTTTAACCATCGAATCGGGTCGGGCCGAGCCAAAAACCAGGCCTTGAACCGGTCCCGGACCGGCAAAACCTCCAAAATCCTAGACCGGTTTGGTTTTTCGAGCTCTAAACCGGGTTACTACCGGGTCGGGCCGGGCTTTGGCCGGGCCGGGCTTCGGTTAATCGATCGGGCCGGGCCCATTTGGCCATCACTATATAATATATATATATATATATAACAATATGGATGATCATTGACGTGAATTTAATACTTATATAATGAATTTCGAGATGCATAAAGATTTGTTAACATATTTTGAATCGGTAAAGACTGATGACCGGTCCTAAAAATGACCAGTTAAAAAAGGCATGCTTTAGCAGAGTGATCAACTCCAACAAAACAGAGTGATCAACTCCAACAAACTGCAGCAACAAACTCTCCAATAGGATAGGAAACTCTTATCTCGTTTTATGTATAAATAGATGTTTAGCTGCTGTGTATTTTTAATATTGAAAAATACAAAGAGTTGAGTTCACTGTTTTAACTGGTTAAGAAACCCGAATAAAGTCCAAAAATTGGTCGTTAACCTATATTAAATTCGACGTTAATTAAGCTCCTTGTTTCCTTGGTGTTTTTGAGCATATGAATACAAATAAAATGCTAGTACCGTTGGATAAAGCAATAATAAAAATTAAAAATGTGGTTAGGTCGACTTATTAATGATCATATAACTAAACCAAAAAAATTGGAGGATATTTTTTGATTTTGGAATCTCTAATTAAGCAAATTGTTTTTCCAAAATTGGTAAAACGTTTTATTTATTTTTATTTATGTAGAACATAAAACATATACTTTCACTTTTAAGATTGAAAAAAACTAAATTCTATTTCTAAGATGCGTGTGGTGTTATTAGGGGTGTAAATGGTGTGAGTCGAACTCGATATTTTGATTCAAACTCGATAGCCATTTTTAAAGCTTGAACTTAACTCAAAATCTCGTAAGTAGTTAAAAAGTAAACTCGACTCAAACTCGATTGGAATTTTTTAAACTCAAACTCGAGCTTGAACTCTTTTGAAGCTTGAACCAATCTCAAACTCAAACTCGAATCAAGCTCAAACTTAAACTCGATCTCAAATCAAGCTAAAGCTCGAATCAAACTCGAACCAATTAAGCTCACCATTGAAATTATAAAATTTTAGGACTTTCTCTTATAAATTACAAAGCTTAAAGCACTACTAGAAAAATGCTTAATTCTGACCAGATATTACCGACGGCCAAAATCCGTCGGTAATTTCCGACGGAACACCGATTGATATGAAACATTTGCGACGGATACACTATTCGTCGGTAAATATAGCCATTTCCGACGGATCACCGACGGACCGAAAATTATTTTATTTTTGATTTTTTTAAATATTTCAATCCGTCGGTAAATTTACTAATTTAATTAATAATTATTTTTTTCTGCAGCCCATCGATAATGTAACACCTAAAATATAGAATAATTTAAAATTTGAAAATTTGGCAATATAACGTTTGTATTTGAAATAAACCACCAAAAGGGTAAATGTATAAAGCATTTACAAAAAACCTGCGAACGGATATGAAATTCAACAACAAACTAATCTAAACATTTACTATCTAGATTACATCGGTTGTCAACCCAAAATCACCAAAATAAGGGACTTAATTAAATGCCCATCGTCAAATACTAATCATCTAAAAAATGCCTCAAGCCCATGCTCGTCACTCAACCCCTTCCCAACCCGCCGCTAAGGGAACCTGTTATACACATCATTTGAGAAAAAGTGTTAGGCTTAAAGCCTAATGAGAACATACAATTTATAATTTGAAGAAATATAGGCAATTGTAACGAAAGGAAATCTTTTCAAGAAAATTGAGTTTACAATTGAACTATTTGCCACATAAGGACCTTTCGGTCTAAAAATTCATCTTGCGATGACAGGGGATACCCGATTTACCAATGATTGTAGCGGAATACCGAGTAAGCCACAATCCGAGTTATGAGCAAAATACTTGGAATCCATGGACACGAACAACGTCGGTCCGTACTAAGATGTGGGGGAGGGCACCCGAGGAAACCAAGTCATACTCGTTCACTAGGACTACATTGTGACCCATGGCTAGTAACCGGTCCCACATAACCATACCAAAGGGCCTCCGAGGATCAAATGTATCCACTAGCTACAAAGGTGAAAAACATCCCAAAATATAAGTTGACTCAATACCTAGGGATCCACTAGTAATAGTCTAGACTTGTCACAATTTCATTTGTGACCAACTATAGTTAAACATATAGTTCCCAATAACATTTATTTCCAAAATGCATTTCCATGTTTAACTGTTGATAAGAATGAAAATCATAAAATGAGATTATATGCATTCTTTTAAGTACCTCACCAAAATGTGCAAGTAGTACTTTGCTTTACTACTTATAAAATGGAACCCTTCATTTTTACTTGAAAATAAGTGGAAACCCTAAAATCTCCCAAAACTCATGTTAGGTCAAAAATGTAATCAACATTAATCCAAAATATAGGAGATATATAGGAGCTTAAAATGTAAGTTTTGACATGTATAAGGTTTGGAAAATGATAGTAGGAACTTACCAAGTGGGTTTTTAAAGAAAACCCAAAATGTAACACCCTTAAATTTGGAAAGAGCGACTAATTTAAAAACTTTCAACAATGCCAGAAAGGATAATAAAATCTCTCACTACTAGTCCATAATTGAAATACACAACTAGGTTGAACCATCAACAATTGAATAAAGTCTTACATAAAGATTAACTAAATATTAACTAAAGTCGAGTGTTACTATATCCCCATGACAATCGCTATCTCCAATATAAGTGTGGAAGAATGTAGATCCCAGTACAGTGCAATCACGAACATTTATATCAATGAAGAACAATAATATAGCCACAACCTCTAGTCATATGATTAATATTCAATGAAAGGGTTTAGGTTTACAGAGAGAATATCTGATCAGTAAATGTAAACCTATTGACTAGAGAATTATGGATAATGAGACTAAACTGAATAATGAACTAATAATGCCTTTATATACTTAAGCTTACAAGCTTAATGGGCTTATGGGCTTTAGGCCCAACTAACTAAATAAACTTTAGAATAATTACAATAATTCACCCTGAACTTCTATTTAACATATAAAACACCCTAACAATCTCCCCTTTTAAATAGAAGTTCGAAATCATGCCGGTTTGGAACATATGTCTTTCAAAACCCAAAACTGATCTCGAAATATCGCATTTGAGTTCTGTACTCCAGCCGATCAATGATAACACCCAGTGCTTGAAGAACAAGTTCCTTGTATTTCGGATCCAATGGCTGAACCCCTTTTTCATCTTGATCAACAACACACTTCAACTTGTCTTTAAGCAACATCGAAGTACCATCGCAGAATCTAGCAATCTGACTGAAACGGATAAAACGCATATCACCTTTGTTGTTCGCATATGTCATGCCTAATTCTGGAAACTTTAGAACTGTGAAGGCTGGTACATTCTGGGCATCAGAAGGAATCCTCAAATCAGGTTTAAGCAAATTGATCTTCGGTTGGTTGCTTTCTAACGCAATCTAAAAGTCTTCTACCGAGGCAAGCTTCATTGCACATTTCATGTATCTCTTGACAGTTTCGAGTGCATCTGTAACTTCCCCTGGTCTGATAGTTCTGGTCTTAAAGTCTCTAAGCAGAAATAGCAGATCTTATGGTTCAAGACGTGGAAAATCGGCTTCAGAAAAATTCCACTTCTCACCATCTTCTCGAGTTACCACAAAGTATGAATACTTTACGCCCATGAAGAAGCAAGAGTGAACCTGATCGACAGATGTAATTCGGAGCTTTGTCTTTCTGTACCTGTCTTTAAAGTAGTTATACACAAATATTATCTCACACTGCTTTTCCTTGCTTTTCATCGACTAGAGACCATGAAGCACTACTTCATCATATTCACGAATCCAATGGGCAAAGATCTTCTTCTGGCTTTCTTCCAGAAATGGAACTTTAATTCTGACTCTTTCCCACTTGGACGGCTTAGCTGGCGGAGTACTATCTGTTCTCAACACTGGTGATGCAGGAGGATATCTAACAGGAATATATGGCGGAGGAAGATCAGGGTGATCTGCAGCTGTGTAAGTCAAAAGCGGAACCTCAATAGAAGTTTGTATGATTGGCTGATAATCTTCAGAATTGATAAGCTCATCAATCTCATCTTGAAAGACTACCAGTGCTCTTTCGGTGTTGGCCTGTTCTTCTGTCGGGTCTAAAACTGCATATGGATCGACAATCAAAGCCCAGTTTTCAGGATCTATCGGTGAACCTCCATCTTATTCCTCAGGCTTTTCAACCATTGGAATATCGTATAGCACTAAATCCATCGACTGCTCCTGTGCCTGTCCTTGCCCTTTCGGTTGAGTACCAGAACCCGAAGCCCTTTCCGTTTCCACCTGAACTGTACCTACTGACTGTGTCTCTGGCTCGGATAATCTTTGGCGCTTCTCCCCCTCATGGTGATCAGGATCATCCTGATCATCATGTCGGCGCTTGAACCTCTCTACCTGGCTTCGGCAGGTGTCTTCCACGGATGATAATCGTTTAATCAATACTGCTACGGTTTGCTGCAAAGACTGAAGGAGGGCTTGTTGTTGCTGGAAGGATTCTGGAGATATAGTGGGTTGGGGGGGTGTAGGTGTAGATGCTTGAGTACGGAGTAAGGAAAGTAGATCGACATCTTGGGTAGGTTTGTTTTGAGATTGGGCAAGTAGTTTGGTAAGGAGGATGGACTTGAGGTCATCGATAGACATATCGGCAGCAACAGTAGAGGGTTGTGGTGTAGGAGGTAGTGGTTCAGGCTCAGTAGCTGGAGCTTTGCCTTTGATGAGGCGTTTCAGTGCATCTAGCTCCTCCCTCATCTCGGCTCGCATGATGGTGCGGACAGCCTTTAGGGCGTCGTCCATAAATTCCCTTGAGACGAACTCTGGGTGAGTAACTCCTGGGTCACTTAGACTTCCAGTTGTGTTTACGACTGTAGAAGTCGAACCGCCTATGTTCACAACTGCCGTGATGATAGCTGTGGTAGGACTTCCACCCAATCCTCGTAAATCAACCAAAGATGGAATTACTATAAGTGTTTCGGCCGGGCCACTAAGGCCTCCAGCAGTAGCCGAGAAGGGTACCTGTGTCCTAGGAATGGGAGATATAACATCAAAGGGCTCTAGACTCTATGCACCCAAAGAAGTCGAGGACGGGGGCTGTTGTCCTCTTGTTTCAATACCAGAACTCTCCAAGCGAGAGCCCGGTAGCGTATGTGCTAAATCCCTGTGAGAAACTGAAACCACCATCTGTTGAGAGACGGTGGAGTGGCTAGGGGGTGTGCATTTGCGTCGCTAGGTCCACGACGGCTCCTTCAATACCCTGTCTCAACACATGAGACTGGGTAGCATATGTGGCTACCTGGCTGAATATGGTTAGGGGGAGGTCAACCATAGATGGTTGCCTCATCACTCGTGTACGCTCAGTATCAAATTTGCTCTTGTTTTCCCTCTCTCTGCTCACAATATCATCTTCAACTGATACTCCCCCCGCTCTCCTTGTCTCTCCAGGTGAGGACTCATCATCGTCACCATCAGAGTCAGAAGACTCATCACTTGATGTCGATGCTTCGGTGGCGGTTTTCGACTGAGTGTCGGATGTATCTGTTTCCTCCTCAGACTCGGTGGCAGAAGAGGACTGAACGTTAGCGGTTTCAGTAGAGGTGTCCTCTTCCACCGTCGGAGAGGTTGTCCGTGGAGGTGTAAGTGATCGTCGAGAAGTACTGGCCTGACTTTGTCTAACGGCGCTGCCCACTCCAGTTCCCCTCACTATATTTTCGCTCAGCACACCCTGTCCAGGAGCCCCAGCCCTCCGGACTCTACCACCTCTCATTCGTGGACCCTCACGCCGCTCGGGTCTCGCTCCCTGGGGAGGTCCTTCCGGTTCTTGATGGACCATAGGAGCATGGAGGTTGTGTGTGCGTCTATAGTCTATCACACTCAGCGCCGTAGGACTAGCGTAGGCTAGTAACCCGTCTGGAATGAGTCTGGCGACTAGACCTTCTGGATCAGGACGAGTCAGTATTTTGTGAGTCTGGTTTTGTGGACATATCGGGTGCGAAGATCGACGCGCAATGGTAGGATAAAGAATCATGAAGCTGCGGATGATAAGCTGGAGAAATCACATGAACGGAATGAAGTTCCGTCTTTTTTTCGCGTTTTCTCGTACTTTCTGAACTAGCTCGTACCAAAGGAAGTCGGCATAGTTGGCATGGCGGTGGAATGCCACAACATGAAATAAGCGAAGGATGTTGATACTCGATTGATCGATGCCTTTCGTGATAGCCGAAAGGCACCGATTTAGGTACGTGTAAAGCGTGTACCATATAGTGGTGAGGTTCTTCCTGTTGAATCCAGATGGAAGGCGTAGAATCGAGCCGTAACCAAGGGACTGGATGTCGGAGTAGAGAATGGCGTCTGACACGATTGGGTCAAAATTTTCTCTCCCCGGAAATGCAGTGGCGGTCGACAAGTGGAGAAACTGTCGGAAAAGATCGCGGGTGAGTAACACTCCTTCGTCCGCTTTTGGGCTCAATTTGGCGAGATCGTCCTTGTCATTCAGTACGAAGCACGTGCATCCGAATGCATGGAAATAGTTGATATTCGGGATGCGTTTGTTGATGATCTCGTATGGGGTCTTGTTGAACCGCTTGTTGATGATAGTACGGTTTTGAGTGTAGCATGCGGTAGCAACTGCTTCTGCCCATAAATATAGCGGGAGCTTGGACTGAGATAACATCGTGCGTGCGACTTCAACAAGAGTTTGATTACGACACTCTACTACCCCGTTTTTCTGAGGAGTACGAGCAGCTGAGAAAGTGTGGGTGATGCCCACTGAAGTCAGGTAACCGGTGAGCACTTGATTCTTGAACTCTGTGCCGTTATCCGTCCTAATGGTCTGAACTGATTGGTTGAGACTAACTTAAATGCTTTTTAGAAGAGAAATGATCAATTCGGGGGTTTCATCCTTTGAACGAAGGAATCTAACCCACGTGTAGCAAGAAAAGTCATCAACCATCACCAGGACATACTTCTTGTGATTGATACTCTGAATGCGCATCGGTCCACACAAATCCATATGAATGAGTTCGAGGGACCGAGAAGTACTAGGAGTGGCTTTAGGCTTGTGAGAATCCTTCTTCATCTTGCCCATTTCACAGGCGGCACATAAGTGATCCTTTTCGAACTTAAGATCTGGCATTCCTCTCACGTGGCCACCGAGCACCAACTTATTGATAGTCTTGAAGTTCAGGTGCGAGAGTCTACGATTCCATAACCAGTTTTGATCGGTTGAGGCTTTGGACATCAAACAAACTTCCTTATCTGCTTTCAGAGACGAGAGGTCTATCGTGTAGAGATTTGTGCGACGCGTTCCAGCAAGAATCTCTTTTCCATCTTCAGTCCGAACGCTGCACCTTTTTGCTTTGAAGGTGACCTCTAGATTCTTATCGCAAAATTGACCGATGTTGAACAAGTTGTGACCAAGACCTTCGACGTAGGACACTTTCTTGATTGTGAGATTGTCCTCAACGATATCGCCATAGCCCATAATGGGAGAGTAATGATCATTCCCAAATCGGACATTTCCACAAAACTTCTCGGTGAAGTTTGTGAGAAGCTCCTTTCTTCCGGTCATGTGCTTGGAGCAGCCTGAATCTAAATACCACACATGACCGTCCTGCAAAACAGGTTAATGCTTTTTAGGTACCCATTCGTAAATGGGTCCTTTGGGGTTAGACTTAACACCCGACTGGGATGCCCGTTTAGACTTGGGTCTGTTTCTTTGACGGGGAACATCAAACTTAGAATGAGAATTAGACACAAGATAAGAACCAAACCAATCAGATGCAAAACGACGATCAACAAAATCATTCAATCCACAGTAGGAGCAACAAAGACAATCATGAGACAGTTGAAGTAATTGCGGAATTGAATAAATTTTTACGGGTAAAAATCCATTACATTCAACCAAAGGTTTAGAATTAAAAACATCATGACTGTTATTGTTTTTCCTAGAATTTAAAGTTGGATTAACTAATTCTGTCGTCGTCGTGCTTTCCTTAGACTTCTTAGCTACCCACGCATATTTGACTTCTTTGCGTCGACCAAAAGTATCTGAAATACCGTTAAACCCATAGTCAGAAGATTTGAATTTTGATAATTGTTGCTTTTTAGAGCGACCGGTCTTTTTCTTCTTCTGTGAACGTCTTTTGGATTTAGAATTTGAAGAATTATTCACAGAAGAGTTTTGTGGGGCAGATGTGAAACATTCACCCTTGTAAAATTTTACCAGAGGCTCATAAGAAGAAGTTAGAAAATCAACGTGACTTGGTAGAGAAGGATTAAAATAAAATTGGTCCAATTGACTATCTAAGCACACCTCAGAATTCAAGAATGCTGAAAATTCCATTTCCTCATCAGAAGGAGCCTTATCACTTGATGAATTCAGGACATTGGAAGGATTTGTTTCTTTAAGCGGATCAAAGGCGGAAGCGGTTTGAAAATTAGAACAATGATCCGGGTGAGGCTATTTTCCTTTGTTTGATAGAGTTGGTGACGAGTCACCCATAAAGGCTTTACAGGAAGATGTGTCCGAGGGTGGATAGGAATTTTCAGACAGATGTATTTTCTCAACTTGGAGAATTGTAGGCTTAGCTTGAGGCGCAGCCTTGTGAAGTCGCTCTTTCATCCGATCTGCTGCCAAAGCAGCCAGTTGTGAATTTAGCTTCTTTATTGCTGTCTAAAAATATTCCTTTTCCTCCTCCAACATAGTTTCCTTTTTATCGGAATTGAGACACTCAATTTGGGATAAAAGCTCTTGTTTTTCCTTTTGAAAAATGTTCCTCTCCTGTTCAAATGACTCTTCTTGCTGAACAATTTTCTTTTCTAAAATCACAGGTGGAACATAAACTTTATTGTCTAGTGGTTCCTCCTCAGTTTTAACGGTTTTAGCATCTAGTTCAGCTTGAGTGTAACTTCGAAAATAGTCATTTGACAGGAAACAGGGTTTTTCATCGTTATAGGACGCATTCAAAGAATCATAAACAAAAGGAAGTTGCATTTTGGAAGAGTTCTTCCTTCGTAAATTGTCCTCTTCCATTTCCTCATCATCAAGTGGTTTGGTCCAATTGATTTTGTATTCTGGATAGGTTTTGTCAATTCCAAGAAATTCGAACGCATATAACATAGGAACTTCGGATAAGGCCTTTTTCAGATTAAATGTGTTATCGTAACCGATACCCGTTTCCGCATACTTGGGTTCTTTTGGTGCAATTAGATTCAGCGTTTGATGAGATTGACCAATTTTATAAAGTTTTCGTTCAAGATCCTTTAATTGATTAGATAACCTTTGATTTTCATTTTTGTAAGCCACACTTTGAGTCACAACATCAATTTTCTTATTTTCTGACATACGTAGCTCATAGGTAAGGTCATCTACTTTGGTCTTTAATTCTTTTGATTCTTTTGAACAACTCTCACACTCTTCTTTTAAGTTAGAAATTATGCACATGTTGCCAGCAATTTCTATGCTTTTATTTTCAATACATTCAGACTGTGCAAAAACTCGTTTTTTCAGAGATGAGATGAGTTGTTCATTTTCTTTAATGGTTAGCTTGCAGGAGTCTAATTTGTGCACAATGATTTGCATCTGTTCAATTAAGGCTTCTAGGTAAGGAGCACATACCTGACATGGAGAATTACGATCATCATCATCAGATTCGGTCTGTGCTGAATGCTTGCCCATGAAACACAGGTGTGCTTCTTCATCAGCTTCTTCTTCATTAGATACGTTCAGCCAGTAGTCATCTTCTACCATGAGAACCTTACCTGCTTCCTTTTCTTTGGCGAGCAGCATCTTGGATTTGTAGTAATCTGAGTTGTGCACGACAGGCTTGCGACAATCTTTGGCAAAGTGACCCAGCCGACCACAGTTGTAGCATTTGATCGGCTCCTCTTTTACTTTTTCATCACGTCTCTTCTCAGTCTTCTTTCCTTCTTCAACACGTCTCTTCCCTTCATACTTCTCTTTATTATCACGGCGATTGGGAGGAGTAGTGGAATATCTTTGTTTGTTTGAAGACTTTTTGAAGAACTTCCTCTTCTGAAATGCTTGAGTCAAGAACAACACACCTTCTTTAATCTGAGTGTATTCTGGATCCGAATCACTGTCAGAATCTTCGGGTTCATAATCACTTTTCACTGGCTCTTTTCCAGACGCGCGACTGACAGATTTACCTCTTTTATCGGATACAAGCGCTAACGGATCAACCACCGGCTTTTCATCTGCTTTTTGCTTTCCCATCAATTCAAAAACTTCCTCTTCATCCTGGAGCAGCATTTCATAAAGTTCATGTAGAAGAAGCTTCTCCAGGGTTTGAGTATGACGGATATGAGAGACGAACGGTTTCCATTCAGCCTGGAGGTTATTCATGAACTTGATGTTGTTCTCGGTGTTCGTCTTCGTGATCTTGTTTTTCTGCAGATCATTCAGAAGCATGTTCAACCGTTCATAGGTTTCTGTGAGGGTCTCGCCGTTTCTAGATTTGAACCCATCATATCGGGTGATGCAAGTTGTCACCTTCAGCTGATTGTTTATGTGGCTACCCATCATCATCTTCTCAATCTGGTCCCACATACCTTTTGCTGTCTCCTTGTAACTGTCGATGCATGCATATATGTCGTTGGGTAGACTTTGTAGAAGATAGGACTTTGCATGCTTTTCAGCCTCATACATGCTCTTCTCTGGAGGGGTAAACTCACCGAGAGTTTTCCGAACACGGCGTTCTGGTCGTTCTTCATCAGGGTTTTCAGGCACGACTTTCATTGGCCAGTCTTGCGGCCCCTCTTTTAGACACTTGAGTATCTCCTCGTAGTTTGATTTCTCTTCGATAAAGTTCATGAAGCGATCATTCCATTGAGGGTATTCTCCCCGATAGAGCATCGGGTTTTTTTTTATCTGAACCGATAGCTAAGGCGTCTCTTGAATTCATCTTAACTCTTTTAACTTAAATAGCATTGTAGCGATTGTGAGACAAACATGATGATCCAAAAACAATATATATATATATATATAATAAATAGGACAAGGACCCGGTTGAGCAAGGACCCGGTCGAGCAAGGACCCGGTCGAGCAGAGGTCCGGTCGAAGCAAAGGTTCGGTCAACAAAGGGTACCGGTCAACAGAGAGTATCGGTCGACCGCTGAGTATCATTCAAACAAAATACCGGTCAACAATGTATCGGTCAAGCAAGGTATCGGTCAACAAGTATCGGTCGATAGGGTCTGGTCGAGTCTAGGTACCGGTCAGGACAGGGCACCGGTCACAGACGGGCACCGGTCACAGACGGGCACCGGTCAAGACAAGGGTCCGGTCGAACAATGTACCGGTCAATAGGGTCGGTCGATATCGAACAGATAAATGCAAACAAATAACAGATAAGATTAAAGGTCGATAAAATCGATGAATCTGAATTGAACCCATAAATTGTACCCAGAAATTCAATCGAAACCCAAGCAACAAATTAGCAGATCGATTAGCAGATTTAATCACAAAAACAATACAGATTGATAAACAATTATGCAGATCGATAAACACTGTATATCAATGCAAAACCCAGAAAATTCGACCGATAAAAAGTTTGATTTTTAAGAACCAGATCGATCGACTTACTGCTTTTCCAGAAAACATAAATTGACCGATAAAAACTCAAAAGAAAAGAAAAAAAAACGATTTTGCAGAAGTGATTTTTGAGCAGATCGATAACACAGTTAAGAACAATTTTAACCTAGAAATCAATCATACACAGATAATCCAACACTCATGCAGATAAATAGATAAGAACGATTAAAACAAATAATCGATTAAAGGGTTTTAGACAAACCTTTTTGGATCAAACCTTCAGTCTCTTTGCTCTGATACCAATTGTAGATCCCAGTACAGTGCAATCACGAATAGTTATATTAATGAAGAACAATAATATAGCCACAAACTCTAGTCATATGATTAATATTCAATGAAAGGGTTTAGGTTTACAGAGAGAATATCTGATCAGTAAATATAAACCTATTGACTAGAGAATTATGAATAATGAGACTGTCAGGATCTAATTCTCAACAAGAATAAAGTCTCAGAAACAATATCAAAGAAGTTGCGGAAAAACACTTTGATATTCAATGTAACAGTAAACAAATAGTATATGATTAACAACTTGTAAACTTGTATTAAAATCACAAGATTACACACACAACCTCAATCTTGAAGAACAAGCTCTTTCAAGACGAATTCTACTTCTCTAGAATTAGGATCTATGCCTTGAGGTTGATTCTCTCTAAAACAAAAACTTAGAATTAAAAACTGTAACTAAACTATTCTGTCAATTCTATACAAATACTGAACAAAAGATAATTACAAAAAAATAGAATATCTTAAGTATATCTTGCATAGTTATCTTCAATCCTTCCATGAATATCTTTATTCTTTACAGCTGTCATCCTCTTCATCCAGATCTTCAATTCATAAGCAGCACTAATCATAAGCAGCATTAACTACTAAGCAGTACTAACCTCTAGCAGTATTAATTCTACTAGCAGTAGTAATACTTAGCAGTATTAACTTTGAAGTCCTCTAGCAGTAGTAATTCTGAACTAGCAGCATTAACCATACTTGAGCTTTTCTTCAGTTTCCAACAATCTCCCCCTAACTTGACTTTTAGGAAAAGAAGTCAAGTTCTTCAGATCTTCTTCAAGATGCTTTCAACACTTCAGTTCACACTCCTAGATTAGGATCCAAACCCAAACTTTGATTAATGATTCTGCTAACCACAATCTTTGCCATTTCTGAATCTTTTGAACATGTAAGTTTTTCATTTAACATTGCTTGTAATTTGGCCTTGCTGTGATCATAGATTTTATCAACTAAGTAGTACTCATGATAAGCTCTGTCCACAGTGATAACATAGACTCCACACCTTTCAAATATCATCCAGTTTTCTATTTTTTGGAATTTATTCTGTAGATGCAGATCTCTGATCACATGTTGAACTTTGCTAGGATCAAACATCATGCATAAGTACTCCATAACTAATCTGATTAAGCTCATTCCTTCTCCTTTCAGCTCCTTTTCATACATCTCCAACCCAACTTTAAACATCTCTTTTAAATCTGATCTTGAACAGCTTCTTATGAGTCTACCCCAAGTAGAGTACACTTCATATATATATCCCACTCTCTTAAGTCTGAAGTATTTCTTCCTTTGATCTTCCAAAATATCCCAAAAGATGACTTCTGGCGCTTTCATAGAAATGGGATCAGCTGAAACTGGTTCATCAGCTGTTGTAGTTATATATAGATCAAGATTATATTGCTTAGTGGATTGTTCTGGGTTCTTTACAGATTCAGTTGTAGAAGTAACTGAAGGTTCTGCTGTTTCTGCTGTTTCTTCAACTCTTGGCCTTTTGTTCTGCTTCTTGGAGGCTATAGTCTTCATCCTCTTCCCAGTTTTTGCTTCTACACCAACACTCTCAGATTCTTCCTTCATCTCCTCAGCTTTGTCTTTTGAGGGTGTGGTCTCCTCAGGGAATGGCTTTTGAATATTAAGGTCATGCCTTTCCTTCATTCTTCTCTCAGCTTCTTCCCTTTGGACTGAATCCCCTTGAAGCTTGAGCATCTCTTTCTGATACAACTCCTCAACCTGAGTGTATGCCATGTTAGAGAACATCTCCCCCTTGACACCAATTGCACCTTTCAGGAAATTTATCATCTTTCTTCTTTCCTGATTGGCCAAAAATGTTTTGGAAGGTTGTCTCTTTTGCTTTTTGAATGGCATTCTTTGCTTAGAAACTTTCACAAAGCTTTTCTTGGCTTCTGCTGCATCTTTTAAACTCTCTTGATATTCAGCATTGAGTTTTCTTGCCATTATCTGTGCAAGCTCTCTATCCTTCTCTGATTGAAGTTGTTCTTCCTTTTCCAATTCAGCCTGAAGTAGCTTTGCCATTTCTTCATCCAACTCAATCTGACTCCTTTTCTTGGCAGGCAGTTCAACTTCAATCATCTTCTCCTTTACTTTTCCTTTTGACTCCTTTGCCTTTTCTGTTTCCTTCTGTTGAATTTCTCCTTCATTTATGACCACTCCCTTGGCCTTTTGACTAGCCTTAGGAGTGTCATTCTTTGCTTTGACCAATGTTTCAGCAATTTCCATTTCTTCAACAGAAAGCCCTGTTACTGCTGCTTCTGTTACTGCTGCTCCAGCAATATTAACAGTTTCTGCTGCTTCAGCAAATTCTGGTTCTTTTTCTGCCTCTTCCTCCCCCTCAACCTCAAATGCCCTCTCAGCTGTATTTTCTTTCTTTGTTTCAGCCTCTTTCTCCCCCTTGTTGGAAGCATCTTTATTATTTGACCTCTTCTTCAACACAAACTGCTTTCTCCTCTGCTTGTGCACCAACCTTGTCACCATTTTCTTTAATTTGGCAATCTGTACTTGTTGGGACAAGATTACCAATTTCATTTCCTCTATCTCTTTGCCTTGTTTAATAACATCCAGGTTGATGTTACCCATTGTTTCCATCAATTCATCATAGTCATATTTGTCCTCACCTTCTCCAGAAGTGTTACCCTCTTTTGAAGGATCATAGGATCTTTTTGTAGTGGAAGTCTTCTGCCTGGCAGAAGCACTATCCACCCCCTTGGTTTCTTGGCACCTGAGACCTTTGAATGATTGCTCATTCAAAGTTGCCATGGGGGAGGTCTTATTTATGTTACCACTGTCCTCCTCTGTGTTAGCAGGAGTAGTGGCAGCCTGCTCACCCATATGCTCTTCCTCCTCCTCAGAGAGCACCTCCTGTGGGTTGGGAGACACCCTTGTGGTTTCCCTGTAGATATTCTCTAAGGGAGAATCCTCCCTTAGAGGGCTTAAAGGCTTAGGGGTTGATGGTACAAGAAGGGAAGGAACCTTCTTTACCTGTTTCCTTTTGTATGTTTGGGTGATTGGTGAAGTTGGTTTATCAAGAAGAGACTGGGGAATTGATTTAGGGTGGGAAGGTTGGGATTGGCTAGCAGTGGGTTGGTCTAATGGGGGCCTTGACCCTGCTGCCATACCTTCATCAGTTTGGGACACCACCATCATTGTAGAGAACAATGGGGTGTTAACTCCTTCCGAGTCCCCAGCAGATCTTCTCATATTTGAGAAAACCTTGCCTTTAGGGGGTTTAGGTACATATACCCCATCAAAATGAGGTATATCCATCAATTCATGGGTAATAACTTCTTGGACAAACCTGGGGTACATATAAAAACTCTTTTTACTTCCCAGGTTTGAGACAAGATCATTAAAAATCATTTGGGAAAAATTATACTTTCTGGTAGTGGCTAAGCATACCAAAGCATAAGCAATGGTGCTACTGAACTCACTCCATCCAGTAGTCTTTTTAGAGATACAATGCATAAGGGTATGGACAAAGAAACGCCATTGGGGTGAAAACTTGGCTTTTGAGAACTTGAACACACCCAATGGGCCTCCATACCCCATTCTTGTAAGAGTAGCAAACAGTTCATCATTAGAGATAGAAGTTATACCAGAGGCATCGTCTAGACGTAGACTGATGCGAATTACCTCTTCAGTAACTGTCAAGGGTTTGTCACACACCCTTGTTTTGATCATTTGCACATCATTCTCAGTAAAAATGGTGGCATTTGCCCAGAATTGCCTCTGATGCTCTATGAAGATGGTAGGAGATATAGTGAGAGCATGGGCAATGTGGCTGGACTTCAGAAAGTCGACTATCTGGTGAAAACCTTCAGCTTGTTTTGGCTTTTGGAGCAACGCGATTTCATTGTGCTCGTCAATGAACGCCATGGATGCCATTGACCTTGAAAGTTCTTGCCTGAAAACTTGGAACTCGAGAGAGAAAGGGTTTAGAGCGCAAGTGAACAGTATGCAAAGAGTCGTTATGAACTTTTAGGCGGGCAAAGGGTATTTATAGTATTCGGGACATAAGCAGTAGTAACCAAGAGCAGTATTAACGACAAGCAGTATTAACCACTAGCAGTATTAACTACTAGCAGTATTAACTGAAAGCAGTATTAACTACTAGCAGTAGTAACTGATAGCAGTATTAACTGATAGCAGTATTAACCACTAGTAGTATTAACGACAAGCAGTATTAACTGATAGCAGTATTAACTACTAGCAGTATTAACTGAAAGAAGTATTAACTACTAGCAGTATTAACTGAAAGCAGTATTAACCACTAGCAGTATTAACTGAAAGAAGTATTAACTACTAGCAGTATTAACAATGCACTGGCATTATTAACAATGCACTGGCAGTATTAACAATGCACTGGCAGTATTAAAAATGCACTGGCAGCATTAAAAATGCACTGGCAGTATTAAAAATACTTACACTTTTAAGCTTTGTGAAGGACTGAGTACTGCTCTACTTTTCCTGAAAAAGAAGATTAGGACCACCAAGAATAAACAATATACAGGTATTGAACCACTTTTTAAGTAGGAGCTTATTCAGAGTTGATCATTCCCACACTTGTTACCAAGAAAGTGAATCTACCCACATCAAATGCTTTGGTGAATATTTCAGCAAACTGGTTGTCAGTATGAACCTTTACAACTTGAATAAGTTTCTTTTCATTACAGTCTCTTATGAAGTGATACCTGATCTCAATGTGCTTTGTCTTTGAGTGCTTGACAGGATTATTCACAATGCTAATAGCACTGCTATTATCAATAAAAATTGGAGTGTGTAGAAAGGTTACCCCATAGTCCAGCATTTGATTCTGAATCCATAAGACTTGAGAACAACAACTTGCAGCTGCTATGTACTCTGCCTCTGTTGTAGATGTGGACACTGTGGTTTGTTTCTTGCACTGCCATGAAACTAGTCTTGCACCTAAGAACTGACATCCTCCAGAAGTAGATTTTCTGTCCAAGTTTGCTCCACCTAGATCACTATCTGAGTATGCAAGTAGGTCAAAGGATGAGTCATGAGGATACCAAAGTCCCAATCTGGATTGCCCTTTGAGATATCTGAATATCCTCTTAACAGCTTGATAGTGAGATTGCTTTGGCCTAACTTGGAATCTTACACATACATAGACTGGAAACATTATATCTGGCCTAGAGGCTGTAAGATACATGAGAGAGCCAATCATGGATCTATAATGATGAACATCCATATCCTCCCCCTCAAGATCTGCTGTTATCTGCTTGTGTGTCTCCATAGGTGTGCTGGCAGGTTTTGAATCTGAGAAACCAAACTTGGTTAGAATGTCCTGCACATACTTGGACTGACAGATAAAGATTCCATCTGACTTCTGTTGAACTTGGAGTCCAAGGAAAAAAGTAAGTTCCCCCATGGAACTCATTTTGAACCTTTGATGCATTAGTTCCTCAAACTCCTTGCACATGTTGTCTCTTGTAGATCCAAAGATGATATCATCAACATAGATTTGGACCAGCAAGATATCCTTCTTCTTTCTCTTGATAAATAGAGTCTTATCAATGACTCCTCTTTCAAAGCCATTTTCCAAGAGATAGGATGACAGAGTGTCATACCATGCTCTTGGAGCTTGATGCAGTCCATAAAGTGCTTTCTTCAATTTGTATACCCTGTCTGGATAGCTTGGGTTTTCAAACCCTGGTGGTTGACAGACATATACTTCTTCTTCAATTGAGCCATAAAGAAATGCACTTTTCACATCCATTTGATTGACTTTGAATTTCATATAAGAAGCATAAGCCAGGAATAATCTAATTGCTTCTATCCTGGCCACAGGTGCAAACACTTCATCATAGTCTATTCCCTCTTCTTGTGTATACCCTTGAGCCACCAACCTTGCTTTGTTCCTTATCACTATACCTCTTTCATCTCTCTTATTCCTGAAGACCCATTTTGTTCCTATTGCTCTTTGGCCTTTAGGAAGGTCTACCAGATCCCAAACATCTTGCAGCTTGAATTGCAGTAGCTCTTCTTGCATTGCTTCTATCCAACTGGACTCTTTCATAGCATCATGTGCCTTCTTAGGCTCAAGCTGGGATAGAAAGCAAGAAAGCACTGTATGCTGTTGATCTTGCATTTCTTGCAGTCTGCTTTGATTTCTAGTCATCATAGGAGAGGATATGTCTCCTATTACCAGTTGTGGAGGATGATTCTTTTGAATTCTGGTGTGATGATTAGGTTCTTCATTAAGTCCCACCTCTAGATTGAAGTCATTCAACTCAACTGAGGTGTTTTCAGCAGCTACTTCTGATTCTTTATTGTCTTGAGTCTCCTCATCTCTACTTTCTTCTTCACTCTGACTTGGTCCAGTAGATGGTTCCTTTTCACAGTCTTCAACAGGATCCACTGTGGGTATGGGAAAGATCACAGATTTAGACATACTGTCTTGGGATTGAGATAAACTATCTTGGGCTTGGGTAGTTCCTGATCCTTCACTCCCTGAACCTGCATAATCATCACTACTGAAACCAAAGGAGTTAGTTAGTGAATCAATGTCAAATAGCCACTGAGGACCAGACCCAATTGGATTTGGTGTGTTCTCATTGCATTTGACATTGTCACTTTCTTCAATTATTCTAGAAGAAGAGTTAAAAACTCTGTAAGCCTTACTCTGAGATGAGTAACCAACAAGAAATCCATCATCTGCTTTGCTATCAAACTTACCTAAGTGAGATTTAGTATTGAGAATTGTACAAAGACACCCAAAAGGTTTGAAAAATCCAATAAAGGGTTTTCTTTTATTTAAAAGCTCATATGGGGTCTTGTTCTTTGGCTTGACCACTAGAACTCTGTTTTGGACATAACAGGCAGTATTGACTGCTTCAGCCCAGAAGGTAATTGGCAGTTTTGAATCAGCCAATAGAGATCTAGCAGCCTCTATTAGTGTCCTATTTCTCCTCTCAGCAACTCCATTCTGTTGAGGAGTCCTAGGGGCACTATATTGTCTCTCAATGCCTTTCTCTTCACAAAAGGTGTTTAGATCAAGGTTTTTAAATTCAATCCCATTATCTGATCTAATGACTTTTACTTTTTGATTAGTTTGGTTTTCAATTCTTAGGATAAAGGATTTGATCAGTCCACTTGTCTCATCCTTAGTCCTTAGAAAATATACCCAAGTAAATCTGGAGTAATAATCAACAATAACCAAGCAGTAAGATTTATTGCCTATACTCATGACATTTGTAGGACCAAACAGATCCATATGCAATAATTTGAGACAAGAAGAAATAGAGTTTAACTCTTTGGTCTTATGAGAAGTTTTGTGCTGTTTGCCTTTAAGACAAGCAACACAATGATCATCACATGAAAAGACTTTTGATGGTAAACCTCTTACAAGGTTGTTTTTAACAAGTTTGTTCATAGTCTTGAAATTCATGTGACACATCCTTCTGTGCCATAGAGAGGATTCATCCACAGAAGCTTTTGAAACAAGACAGTTCAGGGATGAATCACTATCAACATTGTCCATATCTAGACAATAAACATTTTCCTTTCTTGGAGTTCTAAGTAGTATCATGCTTTCATCAACTACTTTGAACCCTGGAGCAAGGATCATACACTCTGTATTTGTAAATAATATGCTATGTTGTTTGTCACAAACCTGTGATACACTTAACAGGTTGTACTTTAACTGATCAACATAGTAGACATCCTCAAATGTCATCTTACCTTTTGTAACATTGCCTTTTCCACTTATTTTACCTCCAGTAAGATTATCTCCAAATGCAACATGTCCTCCATTGATATGCTTGAAATCCTGAAGACATGACATGTTGCCTGTCATGTGCCTAGAGCAACCACTATCAATATGCCATATGCTCCTTCCCTTGAGCTGTTGGTTGCCCTGCACATAAGATAAATCAGTTAGTATGAATTGGGAACCCAAGCCAAAGTGGTCTTGGGTACCCCTTTCTCATCAAAATACTTGCATTCTTTCTTGACAAGATTTTTAAAATTGGACTCCTCATTTCTGGAGTACTTTGTCACAATGATAGGCTTGGAAACACTTTTGCTAGAAGCAGTACTGGTTTTAGAAGTACTAACTGCCTTAGCAGCACTTGCATGCTTAGCAGTACTAACCTTGTTAGAAGTATTAACTGTGTTAGCAGCAGTAACTGTGTTGGCAGTATTAACCTTTGAAGAGGTACTAACAGTATTAGCAGCATTAATATTTTCAGCAGTACTAACACAGGTAGCAGCAGTAATGCTTCCAGCAGCACTATCCCTGTCAGCAGTACTAACAGTTTTAGTGCTTCTAGGCACCCACATTTTAATACTTTCTTTTAAAACCTTTTTCCTCATGGGGCCCTCACTTTCAACAGATTTCTTCATCACATGTTTCTTTCAGCCTTCCTATAACCAACAGGTTTTTGCACAAATCTTTGAAAGTTCATCTGTTGGTTAATTGGGTTAAAGAAACAATGCTTAGCCAAATGGTTTAATTTTCCACATATGAAACAAGGTTTTGGTCTATTGATTTTACTTAGATCAATGCCTTGTTTTTGTGCCCATTGGTTATTCCAGTTTCTCTGATTTCCCCTTGGTTTATCATGTTTTTGGGGCTTAGATTTATTGCATGCACACTGCTTGCAAGGGATAGGGTTCACAACAGTGGTCTGCTTATAGTGAACCTTCTTGTGCTTTCCCTCAGTCTTCTCTGTCTCATTGGACTTGATCCAATGCTTTCCACATCCCTCATTGGTGATTATGTGGTTTTCTATAGGAATCTCACCACTCACAGTGTTGTCTTTATCCTTGACAACTTCTTTCTCAGTTTTATCCTTAACAACTACTTCATCTAAGGGATCTATATCAGTGGCTCCCTTAGGTAGGTCCTTCCTATCCTTTGTCTCTAACAAATCTGAACTAGGAGGGATGTAGTTGTTGTTATAGGGTGGTGGTGTGGTATTGTACCCTATTCCTCTTCTCAGTTTATCATGAATCTGAGATTGTAGTAAAGAATCCATAGCTTTAGAGGCATTTGAAAACTTTTCTACATCTATCTTGACTTTAGCTAGTTCTACTCTTAGTTTTTCACTCTCCTCTTTGGATCTGGTCAGTTGAAGTTCTAAGTCATTCTTCTCCCACTTCCAGTAGTTTGTGTCATAAGAGTGTTGAAGCTCATTGGCTTGAAAACCCTTAATCTGCTCTTCAAATCTCTCAACTATCCTCACATAATCTTTTATGTCCTTTTCCAATCTCTTAAGGTCATCACTCATGTTCTGATTGTGATCCCTATACCTTTTAACAGTGTTAATGCAATTTTGAGAACAAAGATTGGAAGTTACCTCTGTTGGGAGATCAGACACCTCTGCCATTAGAGCTTGGTTCTGGATGGCCTCTTCAGCTTGATCACTCCAATCAAACCCCATGCCTTGTTGAGAGACAAGGGCTTGTGCAGGGTTGCTGTTATTATTGAAGCTTCCAGATTGAGCTTGTTGGTGGTTATTGTTTTGAGGCATTCCTCTTCTGCATTCTCTAGCAAAGTGTCCCTTCTGATGGCATTTATAGCATTCCACCTTTGACTTGTCAAAACCTGCTCCATCTTCTCTTCTTTGTGAGAAGTTGTTCCTTCCAGTTCTTTTGATGAACTTCTTGACTCTCATAGAGAGCATGGCCATCTGCCATTTAATGTCCATCTCTTCAAGATCATCTGGATGGAGTTGTTCCAAGTCATCATTAATGAGAGAAGAGTTTCCATGACTTGCCAGAAAGGCTTCAAATACAGTTTCATTGCCTTTCTCTAGATTTGCTCCATTGGCAGCACTAACTGATTCAGGGTTGGAAGTAGAATCAGTTGATGCTGAAAGGAGTGCAGCATTGTGAACATACCCAGAAGGCCTCTTCTTAGCCTCTACCTCAGATTCAAAAACTCTTAGATCATTATATAGATCATCAAGTTCCTTTTCTTCCAGTTGATCATTCTGTCTGAAAGCCACAGTGTACATGGTCCATTCATCACTCAGGGACCTTAGAAACTTTCTGTTCAGATCATCTTGATCAATTTGTACTCCCACTGTAGCAAGTTCACCAATAAGCTTGTTGAACCTGTCAAAAGTTTGAGTCATGGACTCATTCTTGGTTGACATAAAGTTCTCATATTGTTGCTTCAGAATGGCTTTCTGATTTCTCTTGGTACTTTTGGTACCTGAGAATCTCTTCTCTAAAGCATTCCAGAGCATCTCTGCATCAGTGCAGTTGCAGAACTGATGTTGATATTCATTGGGGATAGCCAAGAGCAAAGTGCTCAAGGCTTTCATCTCTGTCTGTCTAGCCTTTCTTTCTGCATCAGTTTTTGGTGGAGTTCTCTTTCCATCTGCACCAATCTTTCCTGCTTCAGAAGGACCATTCTCTATGATATCCCACATAGAATAGTCAATGAGGAGTATGTACTGCTTGATTCTGATCTTCCACATATCGAATTCATTGGGTCTAAGCATTGGAACCTTTGAGACCAGAGTACTGTTTGATTCTGCAAAGTTTTTCATGATGAATGAATAGATGTTTCTGAGAGAACAGACTCTGATACCACTTGTCAGGATCTAATTCTCAACAAGAATAAAGTCTCAGAAACAATATCAAAGAAGTTGCGGAAAAACACTTTGATATTCAATGTAACAGTAAACAAACAGTATATGATTAACAACTTGTAAACTTGTATTAAAATCACAAGATTACACACACAACCTCAATCTTGAAGAACAAGCTCTTTCAAGACGAATTCTACTTCTCTAGAATTAGGATCTATGCCTTGAGGTTGATTCTCTCTAAAACAAAAACTTAGAATTAAAAACTGTAACTAAACTATTCTGTCAATTCTATACAAATACTGAACAAAAGATAATTACAAAAAAATAGAATATCTTCAGTATATCTTGCATAGTTATCTTCAATCATTCCATGAATATCTTTATTCTTTACAGCTGTCATCCTCTTCATCCAGATCTTTAATTCATAAGCAGCACTAATCATAAGCAGCATTAACTACTAAGCAGTACTAACCTCTAGCAGTATTAATTCTACTAGCAGTAGTAATACTTAGCAGTATTAACTTTGAAGTCCTCTAGCAGTAGTAATTCTGAACTAGCAGCATTAACCATACTTGAGCTTTTCTTCAGTTTCCAACAGAGACTAAACTGAACAATGAACTAATAATGCCTTTATATACTTAGGCTTACAAGCTTAATGGGCTTATGGGCTTTAGGCCCAACTAACTAAATAAACTTTAGAATAATTACAATAATTCACCCTGAACTTCTATTTAACATATAAAACACCCTAACAAAGACTTCATCAAGCTAATCACCTCTTCAAGCACACAACTAGCACTCATCACTTCTCAGTGTCGTTAGAATTAATCCCGGAATGGAACCTGATGCACATGCCGACAAATAAAAATGTTAGGCTAACGCCTAGTGAGTTCAAGAGTTTTACATCATGATTATAAAGGAAAACGTAAAATGGAAACATTGCAACTTATAATCATGATCCTTAAAAATGATTACTTTAAAATGATAGAACAACTCATTTACCAATAAACGCATTTTATAAATGGACGACTCAACGTCAAAACATTCTTTCATGAATAATGCAATCCAACACTTACTCAAACGAGAATGTTGGTAATGCTCGAATAATGAAATTTGAGTAACTTTATAAAACAAACGACCAAAATATGAGTAAACTCAAGTCTCCAAAATTATAGCATAAGGGAGATAACCCAAACTCATAGTGTCCCTGAAAACAAGGGTAAGACTAAATACCTCAAAACAACACCTCAGTTTATAATTCGAAGAAATATAGACAATCGTAATAAAATGAAATATTTGAAAGAGAGTTGAGTTTACAAATGAAATCTTTGCCACATAAGGACTGTTCGGTCCAAAAATTCATCTTACGATGACAGGGGATACCCGTTTTACCAAGGATTATGGCGGAACGCCGAGTAAGGCACAATCCGAGTTATGAGCTAAATACTTGGAATCCATGGCCACGAACAACGCCGGTCCGTACTAAGATGTGGGGGAGGGCAATCGAGGAAACCAAGTCATACTCGTTCAATAGGACTACATTGTGATCCATGACTAGTAACCGGTCCCACATAACCGTACCAAAGGGCCTCTGAGGATCAAATGCATCTATAACTACAATGGGGAAAAACATCCCAAAATATAAGTCGACTCAATACCTAGGGATCCGCTAGTAATAGTCTAGACTTGTCATAATTTCATTTGTGACTAACCAAAGCTAAACATATAGCTTCCAATAACATTTATTTCCAAAATGCATTTCCAAGTTTAACTGCTGATAAGAATGAAGATCATAAAATGAGACTATATACATTCTTTCAAGTACCTCACATAAATGTGCAAGTAGTACGTTATAAAACATCCAATTTCAAGAATGATGCATAAAACCTGACAAACATTTTATAGTGTATTTCTTTGACCAAAGATCTATTTATGCGATAAATCAGCAAAACATAACCATTTCTGACACCTTTATCAAAATGCCCAAAAATCCCAAAATATGGGGGTTTTACAAAGTTTATAAGGTTAAATACTTCAAATAACCAAAGACTACCAAATAACCCAACATTTGATAATTTCATGTAAAACACATAAATGCTTTGAAATAGACATTTTGGCATGTACAACGTTTTCACAAATCAACTTGAACTCACCTTGCTAGGTTAAGTTAAACCTAGGTTTCAATCCCCAACCATTGGCCTCCAAAAGCATAGATCCTACCATTTCCAAGACATCACCAACAATAAGGCTAGGGTTTCCAAATAACCCATTGTTTCAAGACTAGAACAACCAAAAATAAGAAAGACTCTTAGATCTACAAGGATCCTTATACCAACTCTTATTTAACTCAAGGAAACTTACCATTTTTGATGATGAGACTTTCACCCAAAGCTTTCCGAGGACACCCATTCTAACTCTTCAACCCGAGCTTCCAAACATCGAACCTTTATGTGACTTTAGGATAGAACCACTATGGATGTTCCAAATCACTAACTTCAAACTCCCAAAATCGTCCAAGGAGCAAAGTGAGGAGAGGGAGAAATGGAGATGGAGATGGTGAATAAATTCTCAACTTGAACCCTTTTATGAAACACCCAACAACAAGAAATAAATGAGGTGGTTGATGAGTTCAAGAACCCAAGGTTCGGTTTTTATGAAAGGGAGAGGTTGAGAGAGAATAACAAAAGAAAAGGTTGAGTTTAGAATGAGAAATGAGGCTAAAATCTGATTTTAACTCGGTCAGACCCCGCACGCGACAGTGCTTGGCGATAGTGACATTGTCACTATCGCGTGGCACAATCGCGCGGAATGTACTGCGGCTAAAACCCTCCCCGCGATAGTGCCCTGGAGATAGTGACACTGTCACTATCGCGTGGCACAATCGCACCAAGTGTACCGAAGCCCAAAAAGTCCAAAAACTCGCGATTCTCGCATGGGTCGATTTAAGGCTCAAAAGAACAACATAATTCACCCTAAAAGATAAACGGAAGACGGAGCAACTACCAACGAAAGACGGAAACTTACTTTGCGAAAAATAGGGTGTTACACAAAACCCTAGATTTTGATCCTTTGGAGAAGATGAAGATGGAGATGGTGGTTGAAAGCTTCCAAAACTCGAATCCTTAGATGATGCTCTTAACTCTAGCAATAAGTGAGGTAGGTATAGTTTGAAGAAACCCTAAGTTAAAGTAAATGAAGATGGAGAATTGAGAGAGAAACCAATGGAGGAAAAGAATTGAGAAATGAAGATATTGGGGCTAAATTCTCATTTAACTCGATCAGTGCCACTGCGCGGGTTATGGCGCGGGCAAACTCGCGCCGTGACTCGTGCCAATCACTGGAATCCGTGACAGATAGAACACAGTGCGGGTTATGGCGCGGGCCAAGCCGCGCGGTAACTCGCGCCGGCCCCCATACTTCAAATCTTCCTCAATCTGGCCAAACACCAAAGTCGATGTGTTACAATCCTCCCCAACTTGGAGATGATTTCGTCCCCGAAATCCCAAATACTCAAAGAGATTAGGATATCTACGCTTCATATCCTCCTCAACTTCCCACGTCACATTGGTTCCCCGATGATGCTTCCATTGTACTTTGACCATTGTGACTTCCTTGTGACGAAGCTTCTTTGACTTTCGCTCTAAGATAGCTTCGGGTTCTTCGACACAACGATTACCTTCGTCCACTCTTATCTCGGAAAGGGGAATGACGCTTTCCTCTTCCGCCAAACACTTCCGGAGGTAACAAATATGGAACGTGTTGTGGATCCCGTTCATTTCCGGTGGAAGTTCCAATTGGTAGGCCTGCAAACCCACACGCTTTAGCACCCTGAATGGGCCAACGAAACGAGGACTGAACTTCCCACATTTTCCGAACTGGATAATGCCCTTCCATGGCGACACTTTAAGCATCACACGGTCGCCCACTTGAAACTCCATCGACCGTCTTTTCTTATCGGCGTAACTCTTCTGCCGATCCTGAGCTGCCTTCAACCGTTCCCGAATGCCTTTAACTTTATCGGTCGTCTCTTGCACAATTTCGGTTCCGGCGAATTTTTTCTCTCCTGCCTCTAGCCAACACACGGGAGTTCTGCACTTACGCCCGTATAAGGCCTCAAACGGTGCCATTCCAATACTCGAGTGGTAGCTATTGTTGTAAGAAAACTCCACCAAAAGTAGGTGAGAGTCCCAACTACCCCCAAAGTCGATAACACAAGACCTTAGAATGTCTTCAAGCGTTTGGATTGTTTTCTCGCTCTGACCGTCGGTTTGTGGATGGTAATCCATATTCAACTTTACTCGTGTACCAAGCTCCTTATGAAAACCATCCCAAAAATTCGAAGTGAACCGACTATCGCGATTTGACATGATCGACAAGGGTACTCCATGCCTAGAGACCACCTTATTAATGTAGAATTTTGCTAACTTGTTCATCGGTAAGGTCTCGCACATAGCTAAAAAGTGAGCGCTCTTAGTCAACCGATCGACTATTACCCAAATGGTATCGTGACCTCGAAGAGTTTTAGACAACTTCGTCACAAAGTCCATGGTAATATGTTCCCACTTCCACTCGGGAATCTCTAAGGACTGAAGACTCCCATACAGTCGTTGATGTTCGGCCTTCACTTGTAAGCACGTCACACAACGCTCCACGTAACGCGCCATATCAAGTTTTATTACCAGCCACCAATAATGTAACTTCAAGTCCCGGTACATCTTTGTACTCCCCGAATGAATGGAATACTTGGACTTGTGGGCATACTCAAGAAGAATTTCATGGTTACCCCCAACCTTGGTCACCCACACACGACCGTTGAACAGTTTTACCCCACGAACATCTTCTGTTAAGAGTAACCGTTGCTTCGTCATGACTTCATCCTTGAGATTTTCTTCCAACAAGGCTTCTACTTGAGATGTCTTGATCTTCTCAACAAGACTTGACACTAACTCGATTCTCAAAAGGGTAGCCCGAATACTTCCACTATAGTCCTTCCGACTTAACGCATCGGCCACTACATTCGGCTTACCGGGATGGTAAAGCAACTCACAATCGTAATCCTTGAGCAACTCGAGCCACCGCCTTTGCCTCATGTTTAACTCCTTTTGATCAAAGACATATTTTAGGCTCTTATGATCCGTGTAAAGTGTACATTTCGTGCCATAGAGGTAATGCCGCCATAGCTTTAAGGCGAACACCACCACCGCTAACTCCAAATCGTGGGTAGGATAATTCTTCTCATGAATTTTGAGTTGCCTAGAGGCGTAGGCGATCACCTTGCCTCTTTGCATCAACACGCATCCTAATCCCATTTTTGAAGCATCTCTATAGACCACGAAGTCTTCCGACCCTTCGGGTAGCGACAAGATTGGAGCTTCACACAACTTCTTTTGTAAAGTCCGGAACGCCTTCTCTTGCGCTTCGGTCCAAACAAACTTCACATTCTTCCGAGTCAACGCCGTCAAGGAAGAAGCGATTTTCGAAAAGTCTTGAATAAATCTCCAGTAATATCCCGCCAAACCCAAGAAACTTCGGATTTCGGACGGACTCTTGGGAGTCTCCCAATTCATCATGGATTCAATTTTGGAGGGGTCCACTTTCACCCCGTCTCGGGTGACAACGTGACCCAAGAATTGAACCTCTTCCAGCCAGAAGTCGTACTTGGAGAATTTGGCATACAATCTGTCCTTTCTCAACACTTCTAGAACCTCACGAAGGTGTTGCTCATGTTCCAACTCGCTCTTGGAATATACGAGTATGTCATCAATGAACACGATGACCGACTTGTCGAGGAACGGTCGACACACCCTATTCATCAAATCCATAAACACCGTTGGTGTGTTCGTTAGGCCAAATGGCATTACAAAGAATTTGTAATGGCCATAACGCGTTCTAAAGGCCGTCTTTGAGACGTCTTCTCCCCTCACCTTCACATGGTGGTATCTCGAGCGTAAGTCAATCTTGGAGAAACACCTTGCTCCTTGGAGTTGATCGAAGAGGTCGTCTATCCTTGGAAGTGGGTACTTGTTATTCACCGTTGCCTTGTTCAACTCACGGTAATCGATGCACATTCTCATTGTGCCATCCTTCTTTTTAACAAACAAGACCGGATCTCCCCAATGCGACGAACTCGGTCTTATGAAACCCTTCTCCAAAAGCTCTTGGAGTTGAGCCATCATCTCTTGCATCTCCGATGGCGCTAACTGGTAAGGGTATCTAGCAATAGGAGTCGCTCTCGACACGAGATCACTCCGAAACTCCACTTGACGATCGGGAGGTAACCCGGGCAAGTTTTCCGAAAAAACATCGAGAAACTCCCGCACTATCTTCACATTTTCAATCTTTGACTTCTTTAGCTTGGCGTCAACTACGTAGGCTAGGTAGGACGAGAACCCTTTCACCAAGCATTTGCGTGCTTTAGTCATGGTGATAATTGCTACATCACCTTTCCCTTTCTCACCATAGATCATGACAACTTCACCACTAGGATTGGGAAGTCGGATCAATTTCTTGGAACATACGATCTCGGCATGATTGTTCGCTAACCAATCCATGCCGACCACCACATCAAAACCTCCAATAATCATCGACATCAAATCGATCGGGAATTCTCTCCCTTCGATTCCAAGAACACACTTCCTCAGCACATCGCGGATTAGAACTTGACTACCATTTACCACTAAAGCATTTCCTAGACTATTAGTGGGCATAACAAGCTTTTGACGAAACAACTCAGATATAAAAGAGAAATTGGCACCCGAATCGAACAGTACACGAGCAGGTACGGAGTTTAGAAGAAACGTACCTGCTACCACATCGGCGGATGCCTTGGCCTCATCAGCCGTCATCTGAAAAGCACGACCCGGAACCGTAGATGGGTTATCTCTCTTCTCTGGCGCTCTACCCAATTTGATCTTCTGGCAATCTCTCTTCATATTCCCCGGTGTCTTGCACTCGAAGCAGATAAGCCCTCTGATCGGGCAATCTTTGGTGGCGTGATCAGACTTCCCGCACTTGTTGCAAGGTTGAGGAGTGGGGTTACAGTTGCCATGTTGCTTGCTATGGCACCTCCAACACCATCTAGCTTCTTGATAACTATTGAAGCTTCGGTTTTCGACAAAAGGTCGTGTTCTCTTGGGAGGTACGAAATTATTCTCCCATTTCCTCTTGTCTCCAACCACCACTGCTTTCTCTTCCATAAATTGGGCTTCCTCAATCATCTCACGAAGGTTAAAAACCTTCGAGTTGCGGACCATGTACATCATGTCCGCCGACAGACCCTTTAGATAGGCCTTTATCTTCTTCTTTTCGGTTGAGGCCACATGCCCCACTAACCCCAGCTTCTCCATAAATTGATGGGTGTACTCTGTCGGTCCACAATACTATATCAAGTTCTTATAAAACAACTCATAAATGATTACCAACCTGTTTTGAATAATAACAACGGTTACAGGATTGATCTATTCAAGATTTCGTTGTGTTCTCTGTTTTACACCTTTTGTGTGTGTGTGAAAAGTGATATCTGATTTCTTGGACGATTGCTTCTCTAACACACTAAAGCTTAATATCTAACTAAACTAATATCTAGATATTAAAACTATAATATCTAAAACTAACTAATATCTAATAACTTAGATATTTAACTAACTAACTAATATCTAACATAACTAGATATTTAAACTAATTTAAACTAAATACTAATATTACATTTAACAATAATTAACTTTGACATTTATTACAGACGACATTAGACTTTATATCGAGAGCGACTTTTCAGCAGTAGCTTCAGATTGGATCTTCAGATTGGATCTTCATATTGGATCTTCAGATTGGATGATCTTGAATCCAATAGATATGTGATCTAAAAATCTCCCCCTTTGGATCAATATCATTACTAAAAAGATTTTAGCAATTTGGTCTTCTTTTTCAGCTCAGAAGATGCAATCTCTTTCTCTAGCTCAGAATGTTTTAGCAAAGTATCTTCAAAGAAAATTTATCTGAAATCAGCATGTCTTCAGAATACTTTGATCTCGCAGTTCTTGGTTAGCTTTTCTCTTCTCCAATGTCTTGTAATGTAATGGACTGGACATTTCTTCAAGTTTTAGGTTCTCTCCCTTTTTGATGAAAAGTGCAACGACTTCATCAAAACTTTGAGTAAGAAATGTCTGTCATTTGGAGCCTCTGATCCGTCAATTCAAAATATATTCATCCAGATCTTTGCAAATCCAGAAAAAATAGTAGTGTAACACCTGAATCAACCAATGAATCAGTTAACATGCCTGTCAGTAACACTAAGTCACTGTGTGTAACGAATACACATTGTAAAGGAGCTGTTTGATGTTGACTCCCCTAGGGCTTCCATTTAATCATCGAAACACCACAAAGGTAATTTCTATAAACGTTATGACAAAGAAACAAATTCCTTGGGTGTTCGTGCTTGTGATAGAAAGAATTAAGAACTTGATGATTGCTTATAGGCTCAAAATTTGTGTAAACCACTGAGACAACAGTAAGTTAAACACAGACTCAATGTGCATGATTGATGTGCGAAGGTGGGGCAGACTTCCTTCTTTTCAATATCCAGATTTTCCAAATGAAAATCAGTTAGTAAATGTGTTGCTTCCCCTTTGAAAATGTGAAACACTTTCTTGTTGAGAAGAAAATGAGTAGATAGTGAGGTTTGATCAAGAGTTGGCATGGGCTAGTTGCCTGTTTCAATAATGATCACCAAAGAATTGTGAAACATTAGAATTGTGGCTGCCCGACTCAGAAAAAGTTGGTGCAGAGTTGTGATATTCTTTTAACTCTGTTCTCACACTCTCTTTCTTTTAAACATTTAGCTTACTCTAATCACACTCATTTCTTTTCGACTTCTCACACTCAATCACTGTGGATTAACTTCTTGGGTAGAAATCACTGATTAAGGTGATTTCATAGAAGTTGTGTTAATTCCTAGCACAAAGAAATCTTGTTTTCCTATGATGCATATGATGCTCAGATTGGTTTAACTATGTTAGTTAAAGCACAATATATTTCTTGAAAACATTTAAAGTCCCACTTCCAATTCATGAATTCGTTTTGAAAACAATGTTTTCTATGATTGAAAGTTGTCCACCTTTCAGCCATATATGAGATGAAGATATAGAATTATACCTCTACATACGATCTTCCATCTCATGAAGCTAAGCTTAAAGTCATAAACATATGAACTTGTAAGCATCTCTCAAAAATTCTGCAAAAGTCTTATGTCAAGTCAAAGTAAAATTTATTCACTTAAATTGAAAAGACAAAAAGCAGTAAAACTTTTAAAGTACGAGTTCTGATCAGTAATAATCAGAAGTCATATCCAAACTCCTTTGACTTGAAGAGCTCCCCCTAAAATCTTGCATTACAAAAATTTGACATAAAAGGTAAATGCAGAAATCTTATGAGCTCCCCCTCAAAATAAGATTGACCACTTGTCAATTTCTTCTTCTACTCCCCCTTGGATCATAAACAGAATATAGAAGTGCAGATATCAATCAGAATTAAGAATGAAGAAATGATGAAAAAGTATACAATTAGAAAACTTTGATAGGTAACTACTGATTAAATCTTAAGATTTAGCATACCAAGCTTAGAGACAAGAAAAGTAAACCTCTTTTCGTCTAAAGGTTTGGTAAACAAATCGGCAAGCTGATAATCAGTTTTTACAAAGAAAAGTTCAATTGTTCCTTTTTCGACATGATCTTTAATAAAATGATACCTGACGTCTATGTGTTTGGTTTTGGTGTGCTGAACAGGATTCGTTGTTATTGCGATGGCGCTCTTGGAGTCACAGTATATCGGGATTTTGTTGAAGTGGAAACCGTAGTCGCACAATTGAGTTCTCAACCGTAAGACCTGAGAACAGCAGCTAGCCGCAACTACATATTCTGCTTCGGCCGTAGAAGTTGAAACACAAAGTTGCTTCTTCGATGCCCAACTTACGAGTTTGTCACCGAGGAACTGTACATGTCCTGACGTGCTCTTCCTGTCTAACATACAACCAGCATGATCTGCATCTGTGTAAGCTGTTAGTTCAAAACTAGTATCTTTAGGATACCACAGACCAAGATCTGCAGTGCCCTTCAGATACCTAAATATGCGCTTAACTACAGACATATGGAGTTCTTTTGGATTGGCTTGATATCGTGCACATAAGCATGTTGAGAACATTATATCTGGCCTACTAGATGTAAGATACATTAAAGAACCTGTTGATCCAAACTCTCTCAGTGATTTGATAACGACCCTCTTCTATACTTAGTGAAAATTACGTTTTAATATGTATTAGTGTTTCACCATCAGCGATCAAACTGAGTCTGTTCAGTTATCGCTGATAATCTTTCTTATAAACATTTCTATGTATTAGTGTTTCACTATCAGCGATAAGACTGAGTTTGTTCAGTTATCACTGATAGTTTCTGATGTAAATAGTAAACGTAATCCTTAAAGACAAGCCTCGCGTCAACAGATGTTCATAGCTGAATCGAAGACGAAGCTGCTGAACAAAGACAAGTCTACTAGTGACCTGATGCGGATATCAGTGAAGCAAAGACGAATCTACTTATACACGAAGGAACATGAGGAAAAGCTTTAGTGATCGCTGAACTCTTGATATCTCTGAAGAAAGAGATACTCAGCGATCGAATGATCACTTAGCGTATGCGTCAAGTTTCCTTTTGTCTCACCTTGCACAACTTAGTACGATATGACAGAACGGACATGTCTCTGCCATAATTCGTACAACATCTCTGTCAACTACACTGTTCATTGTTCGGCCGAAAGCATGTCTCCCAAAAGTCAGACTCCCAAAGCCAATCAGTGAACGCCACGTGTAAAGTGCCCTTCCATGCATTTAATGCAGAGGGTATAAATAGGATGATCACCCCTTCATCTGAAGGGTGCTTCATCCTTGATCCCCAAAATAGAAACCTTTGTTTTCTATATCTCTTAATCCCCCTTTCTCTGAATTTCTTGTGCAACTATCTTAGTGTTTCTTAAGTTTGTTTAGATTGAGTCTGTCTTAATCTTATTCCGCAACAAACTTGTAAATTGTATTTGATTTATCAATAAACAATTTATTAAACTTTAATTCTTGTGTTTGTATTCAACCCCCCCCCTTTCTACAAACTTGTTAAGCACCTTCGGGACCAACAAGTGGTATCAGAGCAGTTTGTTTAATCTAATAAACAAGATCTTGCTTTATTCTCTTCTTTGCTATTCTAAATGGCACTTAACACAAACACAAACTACTATGATAATGGTTCACTTTCTAAACCTCCTAGATTTAGTAGAGATAACTTTTCTCTATGGAAAAATCGAATGATGCTATTTCTTGAAGGTGCGGATCCTACTATACATGAATATATAGAAAATGGACCCTATGAACCTGTTAGAATTATAGCTGCAGTTCCCGCTACTGCCACCACTGAAGCTGTCCCTGAACGCTATGTCGTTAAGGAAATAAGACAGTGGAGTGATGAAGATAAAAAGAAGGTAGGAATAGATGCAAGAGCAAAGACCATTATTTCAATGGCTTTGCCTGATGAAGTTTTCCATTCCATCATGCATCTGAAAACTTCTAAAAAAATGTGGGAAACCATATGTGTTCAATATGAGGGCACCACTGAAATCCAAGAAACTCGTAAGATTAACTTGGTAAGACAGTATGAAAGTTTCATCGTTGGTAAGAATGAATCTCTCTCTGACGTTCATCAGCGGTTTAACTGCTTAATCATTGACCTTAGAACTGTTGGCAGGACCTATTCTAATTCTGAGGTCCTAACAAAATTCTTAGAATGTCTTCCTGAAAGCTGGGACAGTTATTCAATATGTCTTAAGATTACAAAAGACTTAAATTCTCTTTCTCTCAGCACTCTGTATGGAATATTTCTCAAATACGAGCAATCAAATCTCCTGAAGAAGAATCTTGTAAAAGATTCTAAAGACTCCAAAAGCACTCCTGTTGTTTTAGTCTCTTCAGAGATAATTCCATCTCAGTGATCTAATCTCACCATCACTGAGTTAGATTCTGAATCTGAGGATCTATCAGACCCTGATCTTTCAGACTTTGATGAGTCCTTAGCACTCTTGACAAACTCTTTTAAGAGATTTTCAAGAAAGAGCAACTTCCGAAAAAGTAAGCCTCTCTCTCTTACTGAAAAGCCAAAATCAACGCCTGTTGATAAGGCTACTGCCACTTGCTATAACTGTTAAAAGATTGGACACTTTGCTAGTGAGTGCAGGTCGAAAAAAGTCTTCAAACCTTCTACCTCAAGAAGATCCAGTGATGACAAATACCTAAAGCTGAAGAACAAATATCAAAAACTAAAAAGCTATAAGTGAAAAGGTAAATGTCTCATCGCTGAAGAACATGACTGGGCTGAATTAGAAGAATCAAGCCCTGATGAAGAAGCCGCCGCTAATCTTTGCCTCATGGCTGAGATTAAAGAAGAAGTGGAAGAAGCATCTGAATCTTCCATGAGCTACATATCATCTCAGGTATCTATCTCTACAAATCCCTCTCTGCCTGAAGCTGAGAGAAGTCGTGCTG
Source organism: Arctium minus (assembly GCA_954870635.1). Classification (NCBI taxonomy): domain Eukaryota; kingdom Viridiplantae; phylum Streptophyta; class Magnoliopsida; order Asterales; family Asteraceae; genus Arctium; species Arctium minus. The sequence goes on from OX941082.1 coordinate 12,977,461, forward strand.
TTAATGTGCTGACGATTGAACTTTATAATGCTCTAAACGACAAAACTCAAGTTGATAATAAAAATGTTTATTTATCTCAAGAGCTAGAGTAATGTCATGAAAAGATCAGAGAACTAACTCTTTTAGAAGAGAAGTTGAAAGATCAAGTCATTATAAATGAAATCATCAGTATTGAACGCGAACAAGCCATCGCTGCTCTAAAAGCAGAAAAGGCTCATGTTGAAAAATGGTGCAAATCATCAACAAAGATATCTGAGATAATAAATGCTCAAATTCCTAAAAGTGATAGAACTGGTCTTGGTTTTTGGAAACCACAGGATGTAACTAAAGAAGAAAGTTCCTCACTTAAGTTTGGAACGTTTGTCACTTCTTTCTTTGACACTTCTTATAATCAATTCTATCCCTCTTCTTCTTCTAATTATATCCCTGAGGAAATATCTAAAGACACTAAGTCTGCGGATAAAGGAAAATCCATTCTTCTTCCTCAGAAGGCAACCAGGAAAGCAAAGCTGAAGGTTACTTCTAAACCTTCAGCAAATCAATCATCTAGGTCTGTGATAGAAATATTTGATCTCTGTCCTCCAAAGCTAAAGATTGATCTTAAATCCACGAGATCTGAAGAAATGAAAATTCCTCCCAGATCTCATGAGAAAAGCCTTCTCGGACCTGGACCTGCTCATCTTAAACTTGCAAAACCTTCTACTTCTGGTCCTAAAACCATTTTCAAATACAGAAAATGTTATCACTGTGGTTTTACTGACCATATTGCAAGCAAATGTCCGACTGCCACTAAAGCTGATAAAACAGCTAAAGTGAAGATAAATGCCTCTAAGGCTGAGAAGGTCACCAAAGTTGAAAAATCGACCAAGGTGAAGAATACCACTAAGGTTAAGAAATTAACCAAAGTGAAGATCACCACTGAAGCTGAATCTTCATCTGCTGTGAAGACTGTTGAATCTTCCATATCCACTAACTCTAAAGGACCCATTGAAAAGTGGGTACCAAACAACGCTTAATCTTCCTTATGTGTGCAGGGATCAAAGGGCATCTGGTATCTCGATAGTGGATGTTCTCGTCATATGACTGGACAAAAAGATCTGCTCACTGAATACAAGGAAGAGAAAGGTCCCTCTTTGACCTTCGGTGGAAATGGAAAAGGATATACCCGAGGGTTTGGTGTCCTCAGCAATGGGACAACTATCTTTCGAAGAGTCGCTTATGTAGATGGACTGAAGCACAACCTTCTGAGCATCAGTCAGCTATGTGACAAAGACTACGAAGTTCGATTTTCTAAGAAAGCATGTTCAGTGGTGGATGAGAAAGGAAAACTTGCTCTCAGTGGTTATCGCAGAGAAAATGTCTATGTAATAGATATGGACTCTACTATCACTGAAAACTTATGTTTTCTCTCTAAGGCCTCTTCTGATGTCAACTGGCTATGGCACAAAAGGCTCTCTCATCTAAACTTCAAAACCTTGAATTCTCTCTCATCTAAGGAACTGGTTTCTGGTCTTCCTCAGCACTCATATGCTAAAGAATCTCTTTGCTCAGCATGTGAAAAAGGAAAACAAACAAAAGCTAGTTTCAAGTCTAAACAAGTTTCCTCAGTGACAAGTCCTCTTCAGCTCTTGCATATGGATCTGTTTGGCCCTGTCAACATCCAATCAATAGCTGGAAAGAAATATACGCTTGTCATTGTAGATGAATTCTATCGATATACCTGGGTTATATTTCTTCGCTGTAAGAGTGATACTCCAGAAGAACTAACATCTTTTGTTAAAAAGATGGAAGTGTTGAATAATCTTACTGTTCGTTCAATAAGAAGTGATCATGGAATTGAATTCAAAAACAGTTCCCTGAACAATTTCTTTGAAAACAAGGGAATTTCTCATAACTTCTCTACAGTAAGAACACCTCAGCAAAACGGAGTCGCTGAAAGAAGAAACAGAACGATCATTGAAGTTGCGATTCTCATCTCCCTACTCAATTTTGGGCAGAAGTTGTAAACACTGCATGTTTTACTCAAAACAGATCGCTGATAGTAAAGCGATTTGAGAAGACAGCTTATGAACTTTTTCAAGGAAGGAAGCCTTCTATCAGTTTTGTTCATATCTTTGGTTGTCAGTGCTATATCTTAAACAACAGAGATCAACTTGGAAAGTTCGACCCAAAATCTGATGATGGAATATTTCTAGGATATTCCTCCATCTCCAAAGCCTACAGAGTTTTCAACAAAAGAAGACAATCGGTGGAAGAAACAATTCATGTCACATTCGATGAAACTCGCTCAGCGAACTCTAAACCAATCACTGACAATGAAGAGTTAAATGCTTGGATATTTTCTCACTACAAAGAAACTGAACCCTTCTTCTCAAACCATCAGCATTCAGATCCTCCAGCCGCCGATGATGATTCAAACATTATACCTCCTAGCGCTGAATCCAACTCATGGGTTTCAGCTGAACCTCTAAACACCTTGCTACCATCAGATCTACCTCTGTTTGAAAACCTCTCTGATAACAACTGTCTGTCCACTACTCAATAGTTAATTGTTGATGAACCTCAAACGTCCTCATCAGTAAACATCCCAATTGTTGATTCAACCTCTGAGTTGATAGATCATGCTCCTGCTCAGCGATGGACCAGAGATCATCCAATAGATCAAATTCTTGGTGATCCAGATGCAGGTATTCAGACACGACGAAGCTCAGGTAATATCTATCTCTTTGTCAACTTTCTTTCTTTAATAGAACCAAAGAAGACTGATGATGCCCTCAGAGATCCAAACTGGGTCAGCGCTATGCAAGAAGAGCTGACTGAATTCTCTCGAAATAAAGTTTGGAATCTCATTCCTAGACCATCTGATAAAACTGTTATAGGCACCAAATGGGTGTTTAGAAACAAGTTAGATGAACATGGAACTGTAACCCGCAACAAGGCTCGACTTGTTGCTCAGGGATACAGACAAGAGGAAGGTATAGACTATGATGAAACCTTTGCCCCTGTGGCTAGGCTCGAAGCAATTCGACTATTCTTAGCTTATGCAGTTTATAAAGATTTCATCGTCTATCAAATGGATGTAAAATCAGCGTTCCTAAACGGAAAGCTGAATGAAGAAGTCTATGTAGAACAACCTCCAGGGTTCTATGACCCTAAGTATCCAAATTATGTTTATAAATTGGATAAGGCTCTCTATGGTCTAAAACAAGCCCCTCGTGCTTGGTATGACACTCTCTCATCATTTCTTATCTCTGAAAATATATAATTCTTGTACAAATATATGTCGATGACATAATATTTGGTTATACTAACCCATCTCTATGTACTCGCTTCGCTGAAAGAATGAAGAAAGAATATAAAATGAGTATGATGGGTGAGCTGACATATTTTCTTGGTCTTCAGATTAAACAATCTGACAAAGGTACTTTTATAAGCCAAGGTAAGTATGTTAAAGATATGCTGAAGAAGTTTGATCTTATTCAAACTTCAGCGATGAAAACTCCTATGGCACCACCCCTGACTCTTAACAAAGATCCTTCTGGAAAACCTGTTAATGTCGCTGCCTATAGAGGAATGATAGGCTCCCTGCTGTATCTTACAGCGAGTCGACCTGACATTATGTACTCTACTTGTTTATGTGCACGCTATCAATCTGAACACAAGGAATCCCATCTGATCGCTGTTAAGCGAATTTTCAGATATCTGAAGGGAACTCCTAACCTCGGTCTTTGGTATCCCAAAGACTCAGGGTTCGATCTAACTGGTTATTCTGATAGTGATTTTGCAGGCTGTAAACTTGACAGAAAGAGTACCACTGGTGGATGTCAACTCCTGGGAGGAAAGCTGGTAAGTTGTGTTGGGAACTGAAGAAAAACTCAAGTATGGTTAATGCTGCTAGTTCAGAGTTAATACTGCTAGAAGACTTAAAGGTTAATACTGCTGAGTGTTACTACTGCTAGTATTATTAATACTGCTAGTCAAAGTTAGTGCTGCTTGAACAAAGTTAGTACTGCTTAGCTAGTTAGTACTGCTAGTGGTTAGTACTGCTTAGTAGTTAATGCTGCTAAAAGGAAGTTAATGCTGCTGAAGATTAATACTGCTTATATGATGAAGATTCGTATGAAAGGATATACATGGAAGCTTAGAGATATACATAGAAGATATACTGAAGATATTTTATTTATTGTAATTATCTTTGTATTCAGTATATATATTGTATTGTTTAGAATAGTTAGATAACTTTTGTTTTTCATTCTTTTAGAGAAAATCAACCTCAAGGCATAGATCCTAATTCTAGAGAAGTAGAATTCGTATTGGTGAGCCTGTTCATCAATATTGAGGTTGAGTGAGTAATCTTGTAACTTCAAAGCATTTAATAAAAGCTTACAGTTTGTTATTCATATTTTCTGTGTTGATTTACTGTTTCATTGAATATCAAAGTGTTATTCCGCAAACTTCTTTGATATTGTTTCTGAGAATTAATTCTTGTTGAGAATTCGATCCTGACAAGTGGTATCAGAGCCAGTATTCTCAGAAACCTGCAATCATCATTCTTCCTTGAAATCAGAAATCATCAATGGCTAAAGTTTTAGATTCTTCAAGCACAGAAATCCCCACAGAGGTAATGTCTAATCTTTGCTCTAAAACTTGTGTGGAAACTGTTAAAAGGTACAGGGATCACAACCAGACAATGAGTGATGACCTTAAAAGATTAGAGAGAGATATAAAAGACTATATAAGAATTGTTGAGAGTTTTGAGGAACAGATCAAAGTTTTCCAAGCCAATGAACTTCAACATTCTTATGATACAAATTACTGGAAGTGGGAGAAGAATGACCTAGAACTTCAGCTGAAAAAGTCTAAAGAGGAGAATGAGAAGATAAAGAGTGAGTTTGAGAAAGCCAAGCTGGATATTGAGAAATTTTTCAATGCTTCTAAAGCAATGGACTCTTTGCTCCAAACTCAAATCCATGACAAACTTAGAAGAGGAATAGGCTATAAGACCACACCACCACCATACAACAACAATTACATTCCTCCTATATCAAACTTACTAGAGACCAAGGATAGGAAGGAATTGCCTGTTGGAGCCACCAAGGTAGATCCTTTAGACAAAGTGGTGGTTGAAACAGACTCTGAAGAAGAGAACTCTAGTGAAAAGAGTAAGGAGAACACTGTGAGTGGTGAGATTCCCCTAGAAAATCACATTATCACCAATGAGGGATGTGGAAAGACTTGGGTCAAATCTAAGGACATAGAAAAGACAGAGGGAAAGTCTGGTAAGGTCCACTACAAACAGACAACAGTTGTGAATCCTGTCCCTTGCAAACAGTGTACTTGCAATAAATCTGAGCCCCAAAAACATGATAAAAGGAGGGGAAATCAAAGAAACTGGAATAATCAGTGGGCACAAAAACAAGGGGTTGATCTGAGTAAAATCAATAGACCAAAACCTTGTTTTATCTGTGGAAAGCTTAATCATGTTGCCAAATACTGTTATTTCAATCCTATCAACCAAAGAGTTAATTTTCAAAGACAAACTCAAAACTCCTTTGGTTATAGGAAGCAAGGAAGGAATCAAATGGCTGAGAACAGAGCACCTAAAAAGTCTCATGTTCAAAACAAGTTTGCTAAAACTAAGAAAAATACTTCAAATAAACAAAGGAGTAACTTAAAGACAAAGAAAGCAAACAACTGTGCTCAAGTTTGGGTTCCAATTGCAAAGAAACTTGTTAGTACTGCTATCCCAGATAGTATTGCTTACAAGAATAGTGCTGCTAACTTGATTAGTACTGCTAACCAAGTTAGTACTGCTAACAAGGCTAGTGCTGCTTCTAGTAGTAATGCAGCCAAACCTATAATCTTGACAAAGTACTCAAGTCATGAGATTCCTAAACAATTCATTCAGACCAAACTGACAGATTATATTAATGAGAAAGGACAACCCAAGACCACTTTGGCTTGGGTTCCCACCAAGACTAACTGATTTATCAAGTGTGCAGGGCAATCAAAAGCTCAAGAGGAAGAGCATTCTGAATGAAGAAAATGGTTGCTCTTGGCACATAACAAGGAACATGGACTGCCTTCAAATTCCTTAAAAGATTTGATGAAGGACATGTTACTTTTGATCCAGCAGAAGGTTAAAGTTAGAAATACTCCAGAGGGAATAATGATCATGAAGGATCAAGAAGAAAAGGATCAGGGGATGAACAAAGTAGTAAGAGAAAAAGGATGGTGTCAAAAAGTGTAAGAGAAGTTAATACTGCTAGTGGTTAATACTGCTTTCAGTTAATACTGCTAGTGGTTAATACTGCTTTCAGTTAATACTGCTAGTGGTTAATACTGCTTTCAGTTAATACTGCTAGTGGTTAATACTGCTTTCAGTTAATACTGCTAGTTAGTTAATACTGCTAGAAGTTAATACTGCTAGTAGTTAATACTGCTTTCAGTTAATACTGCTAGTGGTTAATACTGCTTTCAGTTAATACTGCTAGTGGTTAATACTGCTTTCAGTTAATACTGCTAGTGGTTAATACTGCTTTCAGTTAATACTGCTAGTGGTTAATACTGCTTTCAGTTAATACTGCTAGTGGTTAATACTGCTTTCAGTTAATACTGCTAGTGGTTAATACTGCTTTCAGTTAATACTGCTAGTGGTTAATACTGCTTTCAGTTAATACTGCTAGTTAGTTAATACTGCTAGCAGTTAATACTGCTAGTAGTTAATACTGCTTTCAGTTAATACTGCTAGTAGTTAATACTGCTCTAGGTTAATACTGCTTATATTCCGAATACTATAAATACTTTTTGCCCGCCTAAAAGCTTATAACGACTCTCTGCATACTATTCTCTTGCGCTCAAAACCTTTTCTCTCTCAAGTTCGAAGTTTTCAGGCAAGCTTTTCACTAAGACCAATGGCATCCATGACTTTCATCGACGAGCACAACGAGATTGCGATGCTACAAAAGCCAAAGCAAGCTTCAGGATTTCATCAGATTGTGGATTTCCTCAAGTCAAGCCACATTGCTCATGCTCTTACTGTATCCCCTACAATCTACATTGAGCATCAAAGGCAGTTCTGGGCTAATGCAACCATTGTTGTGGAAAATGGTGTGCAAATGATCAAGACAAGAATCTGTGATCAATCACTTACAGTTACTGAAGAGGTTATTCGCATCAGTCTACGTCTAGACGATGCCTCTGGTATAACTTCTATCCCAAATGATGAACTGTTTTCAAATCTTACAAGAATGGGGTATGGAGGCCCATTGGGTGTTTTCAAATTTTCTAAAGCAAAATTCTCACCCCAATGGCGTTTCTTTGTCCATACTCTTATGCATTGTATATCCAAAAAGACTACTGGATGGAGTGAGTTCAGCAGCACTATTGCTTATTCTTTGGTGTGCTTGGCCACTGCCAGAAAGTATAATTTTTCTAAAATGATTTTCAATGATCTTGTCTCAAACATGGGAAACAAAAAGAGCTTTTTTATGTATCCCAGATTTGTACAAGAAGTTATTACTCATGAATTAACGGATATACCTCAACCTGTTGGGGTATATGTACCTAAACCCCCCAAAGGCAAGGTTTTCTCAAATATGAGAAGATCTGCTGGGGACTCTGAAAGAGTTGACACCCCATTGTTCTCTACAATGATGGTGGTGTCCCAAACCAATGAAGGTATGGCAGCAGGGTCAAGGCCCCAATTAGACCAACCCACTGCTAGCCAAGCCCAACCGTCCCTCTCAAAATCAATTCCCCAGTCCCTTCTTGAAAAACCAACCTCTCCCATCACCCAAACTTACAAGAGAAAACAGGTAAAGAAGGCTCCTTCCCTTCTTGTACCATTACCCACTAAGCCTATAAGCCTTCTAAGGGAGAATTCTCCCCTAGAGAATATCCAAAGGGAAACCACAAGGGTGTCTCCCAACCCAAAGGAGGTGCTCTCTGAGGAGGAGGTAGAGCATATGGGTGATGAGGCTGCCACTACTCCTGCTAGTACAGAGGAGGAAAGTGGTAACATCAATAAGACCTCCCCCATGGCAACTTTGAATGAACAATCATTTGAAGGTCCCTGGTGCCAAGAAACCACAGGGGTGGATAGTGCTTCTGCTAGGCAGAAGACTTCCACTGCAAAAAGATCCAATGATCCTTCAAAAGAGGGTAACACTTCTGGAGAGGGTGAGGACAGATATACTTACTATGAATTGATGGAAACAATGGGGAACATCAATCAAGATGTTCTCAAACAAGGCAAAGAAATTGAAGAGATGAAGTTGGCCATCCTGTCACAACAAATCCAGATTGCAAAATTAAAGAAAATGGTGACAAGGTTGGTGCATAAGCAGAGGAGAAAACAGTTTGTTTTAAAGAAGAGGTCACATAAGAAACATGCTTCCAAAAAGGGGGAGAATTCTAGCTCATAACAGATAGATCAACAGTTTGAGGGGGAGTTTGTTGAAGAAAGGGCTGAATTTGTTGAAGAAAAAGCAGCAGCAGAAACAATCCCAGCAGCAGAAACTGTTACTACTGCTAAGCCAAAACAAGCAGCAGAAACTGTTAGTGCTGCTGAAACTTCACAAGCAGCAGTACCAGAGTTAACACCAACAGAGGTTGAAGTAGCAGAGATGCTGGTAAAAGCAAAGAATGACACTCCCAAAGCAAAGGGAGTGGTCATAAATGAAGGGGGAGACAAGAAATCAGAACAGAAAGACATGGCTGCAGATGTAAAAAGAAAAGGGAAAGAAAAGATGATAGAATCTGATCAACCATCTAAAAAGCAAAAGATGATTGAGTCAGATGAAGAATTAGCAAAGAAACTGCAACAAGAGTTAGATCAAGCAGAGAAAGAACAGGTTGAGAAAGACAGAGAGATAGCCAGAGCACTAGCCAATGAACTAAATGAAGCATTTCAGAAAGGGTTGGAAACAGAGAAAGCCAAGCAAAGAGCAATAACCTTGAGAAAGGCTATGATGGCCAGATCAAGTGCAAAGAAGAGAAGACCTTCACAAACTTACCTTGCCACTCAGGAAAGAAACAAAATGATAACTTTCTTGAGAAGTGCAATTGGGGTAAAGAAAGAAATGTTTGTGAATATGAATTTTGATCAAATCAAGGATCTATATGAGAAAGAAATGGAGAAGCTGAAGAACAATGAAAAGGATAGAGTGGAGTTTGAAAAGAAGGCAAAGGAGAGACATGATGTGAATATGCATCAACCATTCCCTGAAAGTGAAGAGGGAACTCCTATCAAAGAAAAGGCAGAGAACAAGGAAGAAAAGAAGAAGGAAGCTACTTTAGTGCAGGTTCAAAAGACTCTGAAAAGAACCAAAATGATGGCTAAAAGAAAGAAAAGTGTAAAGAAGCCTAGAGTAGAAGAAGAGCAAAAGGTTACTGAAGAAGAAGAGGCACCTCAGAATGAAGCTAAAACTCAGGAAGAAATACCACAGAGTTCAGATGTAAACATGTACATGGTGGTAATGGATAAAATTCCAAAGCCTATTTCAGTTGAACCTGTTGGATTTAAACCTCCTGAAGTTATCCATTGGGATATTATGGAGGTGGATGGCAAAGAATACATCAGATTGAAAAGAAATGATGAGAAGTATGAAGTATACAGCACCTGGAACAAAATTGTCAGAGAGTGTTCAAGATCTGATTTGGAAGAAATGTTTGAAGTGGGGATGAAAATTTATGCAGATCAGTTGACAACTCCAGGGTTACCTATAGTGAAGCTGGTCATGGAATACTTGTGCATGTTATTCAATCCAGAAGCAGTGAAGCAATTAATCAGAGATGTGTTCAAAACTGTTAGAGGATGGACTCTCTATGAAAGGAGTGGAGTCTATGAACTAGCATTGGATACTTTCCACATGGAGTACTACTTGGTGGATAGGGTCTACAAGCATACAAATCTTAAGCTTCATGCCATGTTAAACAAGAAGTTGAGTTGTGCACCAAATTCAGAAATGGCAAAGTATTTAATTCAAAAAACTATTAATCAGAGCATGGGACTGGATCCTAACATTGGAGTAGATCAATGAAGATTTTGGAAGCATTTGAGGAACTTGACTTCTCTTCCTAAAAGTCAAGTTAGGGGGAGATTGTTGGGAACTGAAGAAAAACTCAAGTATGGTTAATGCTGCTAGTTCAGAGTTAATACTGCTAGAAGACTTAAAGGTTAATACTGCTGAGTGTTACTACTGCTAGTATTATTAATACTGCTAGTCAAAGTTAGTGCTGCTTGAACAAAGTTAGTACTGCTTAGCTAGTTAGTACTGCTAGTGGTTAGTACTGCTTAGTAGTTAATGCTGCTAAAAGGAAGTTAATGCTGCTGAAGATTAATACTGCTTATATGATGAAGATTCGTATGAAAGGATATACATGGAAGCTTAGAGATATACATAGAAGATATACTGAAGATATTTTATTTATTGTAATTATCTTTGTATTCAGTATATATATATTGTATTGTTTAGAATAGTTAGATAACTTTTGTTTTTCATTCTTTTAGAGAAAATCAACCTCAAGGCATAGATCCTAATTCTAGAGAAGTAGAATTCGTATTGGTGAGCCTGTTCATCAATATTGAGGTTGAGTGAGTAATCTTGTAACTTCAAAGCATTTAATAAAAGCTTACAGTTTGTTATTCATATTTTCTGTGTTGATTTACTGTTTCATTGAATATCAAAGTGTTATTCCGCAAACTTCTTTGATATTGTTTCTGAGAATTAATTCTTGTTGAGAATTCGATCCTGACAAGTTGGACAAGCAAAAAGCAAAATTCAGTGTCCACTTCCACAGCTGAAGCTGAATACGTAGCCGCTGGAAGTTGTTGTTCTCAAATCTTATGGAAGAGAAATCAACTATTAGACTATGACCTTCAGCTGTCAAAGATTCCTATCTATTGCGACAGCACTAGTGCTATCGCTATAGCAAATAATCCAGTGCTACATTCAAAGACGAAACACATAGAGATCAGATATCACTTTATCAGAGATCATGTGATGAATGGTGATATTGAACTTCACTTTATCCCTACTGACTTTCAGCTTGCTGATTTATTCACCAAACCTGTTGATGAGACAAGGTTCAACTTTCTCATCAGTGAGCTTGGAATGCTGAATCTAGAAGAATAAATCTTCAGCGTTCATGCATTGTGTCAGTAATCATAAGTTCCCCTTTTATCATTCTCTTTGATAAACACTCTGACTCTTAGGTATGTTCTCTCAATCCCTACAACTGAATCTTCAGTCAGTTAAGATGTTTTCAAAATATACACTTTAATCATTGAACCTTCTTCAAATGATTAAAAGATTTTTGAAAAATAAATTTATCACTGATATTTCTAGTCAGTGATCCTTTAAAAGAAAATTTATTCCTATCTTTACCATCAGGGATACTTTCAAAAAGAAAAATCTATCGCTGACTTTTCTTCAGCGATAATTTCAAAACGGACAAATGAACAGTCTCTCTCTTCTATGACGTCATTTGAACCGACAATCCACGACATGCTTTTTTCTGACACGTTCGTCCGTTGCCCTTCTATACAATGAACTTCGTGGGACGTGTCCATGTCATGATGAGCATTTGTTTTCCCGCCTCTCACATTCTGTCTCCTTTCTCACACGTATAAAAGGAATGTTTTTCCATTCTTATCATTTTACGCTTTCTGGAAATACTTTCAAAGCAAGAATACTCTCTCAAGCATTCTAGCATTCTCAAGCATTTGTATCATCCTCTTCAAAGATCAACAGGTTATTCTTGATCTTTTTCTAATTCTTATCTTAAATCTTTTTACATAAAACTCCATTTATGGGTTTATAAGATTCTAATCACATAAAATCATTTTCATTTTTGATTTTATTCTTTAAAAACCATTTTATTTTGATTTTCTTCATTCAAAATCTTTGGTTTTTCTTCTTGTTCTTGTATATTATATTAAGAACACCTTCTTAATCTTCAAATTTGTTGATTTTCTATGTTTCTTTCCTCAAATAGAAACTAGAAAAACTTCTTTATTTTTAGACTAAAACCTTTTCTTCTACTCTTTTATCTACTCATATTCAGAATGGCTCAATCTGCACTTGTCGCTTCTAAGAAAGTCAAATTCGCACTCACTGAATCGGAGCTTCCAAAGAACAATCATCTCGCACGTCTCGATTTTGACGGTGTTAAGTACCCACATCTGAAGGAAGCTGCAATGTTTCTAAAGCAATCCTGCATTGCTTATGCTATCACTGTGGATCCCACACCCTCCAAAGCTCTTCTCCAGTAATTCTGGTTTACTGCTAACGAAACCTCTATCACCAACAAAAAGGGTGAACAAGTTCCTGCTATCTCTTTCAGCACTCAACTTGGCTCAGGGATGATGACTGCCTTAGGCCTGAGGAAAGCTCTACATTTTCCTGACAAACCCATGAATGGATTCGACGCCTTGCCAACTGATGCTGAACTCATCTAATTCCTGGATGCCATGGAATACGCTTGGGAACCCAAGCCAAGGACGACGATTCCAAACAAGAAGCTGACTCTTGTGAAAAAGGCACTAATGCCTTCTCAGCTTAACTACATCTTCTCACACTTCATTCAGTGTATGAGTGGGAAGAGTGGGTCACTGGACCAAGCAAGCAATATTCAAGTCCAGATGGCTTACTCAGTGATCGCTGGACGAAACTTCGACTACGCAACAACTATCTTTGACGATCTCAAGTCAAAGATAGAAAAGACCGAAAGGGATCCCTAGATCCCCTACGTACGCTTCATCTGCGCGTACCTGAAGTTTCTCTACCCTGCCACTTACCCCACTAACTCGGATGCATCTTTTCCGAAAGTGGGTCAGCGCTCCCTGGAGGTCAAGACACTCCCCAATGAGGTAAGTATCTCTGAACTTCGCTCTCGTCTCTCTCTCCTCACTTCTTCGTCTTCAGTGGCCACGCAGGAGGTTCCTTCTTCTGCTATCCCTGCCGCTACCTGTTCCAAACGACCATCAACTGGCTCCCTTGGTCCTTCGAAGAAGGCCAAGGTGACGAAGGAGAAAGCTACCTCTAGCTCTATACCTAAGGATGTTTTTCAACAAACTTCCTTGGATGCTTTCGTGGGTCTCTCCTCCACATCCTCAACGACAACCACTTCAACCGTGCCAGCGATCTCGGTCGCTGTCACAACAACAGTGACGCAACCTACAATCTCAGTTCAACAACAACCTGAGGTAACTACCCCTATCCCTACATCTTCTATCGCCGTCTCTAGTCCTTCTATTTTTTTGATCTCTAACCCTCCATCTATTTCTACTCAACCACAGTTTGGACCCATAGGACCTGAACATCAATCTTTTGAGGAATCGTTACAATTCTACAAAATGTTTGATAATTCAGGTATCCCTATAACCTTAAACACTTCTCCCAACTCACCATATAAGCCTGTTTCTCAAAAAGTAACTTATATTTCAGGTCCTAGTTTGGCGACTGTTGACACCAATGTCAACAGTTTGACTACCAAGGTGGAGGCTCTGACTGCATCTCTCAACAACACCACCAATGTTGTTCAATCAGCTGGTGAAGCTCTGAAGACGCTGACAGCCAACTGCGCCTCCAAAGCTGACATTTCTCAAATCGATACTCTCCAAGAAGCGATTGTCAAAGTCAGGGAGGACTCACAGCAACAGTTTGCAGCTCTGACTACAAAGGTTGATGCCTGTGAGGTCCTTCTTCAGCAGATCCTGTCCCGCCTGAAGGAACCAGCTCCAACTCCTGCTCCTTCATTTACAGAAGACGATCGCACCGCTCTATACGTACCTGTGGAATTTATTCATCAAGCTACGTCCTATATCCCTGTACTTGAAGACCGGCTCAAAGGACTGGAGGCTGAAGTCCAGAAGTTGTCCACCGTTGAGACCTCTACTCCTTCCCAAGATCTCTCCCTTCATGATAATGACAAAGAGGGGGAGAAAGCATCTGAAGAAAATAAGGAGAAAGAAGTTGATGTTGCTGAACAACTGAAGGAAACTCCCTCTCATGTTGAGGGGGAAATAGCTGCTGAGAAAGCCCCTCCTACCATCGCTGATCTAGTTGATGATGAGGAAGAGAAAGAGGACGATGATGATGAAGACCTTGATCTTGAAGATCAAGAGGAAGATTCTCATCAAGATGATGATGATGACGATGAAGATCAATCTCTATGGTGTTCTTCAGCCGTCACTTCATCAGCGATAGCTTCGAAAGAAGTTATCAAAGCAGGGGGGAGTCAAGAGACACCTTCAGGAACCCCTTCCCAAAGAAAAGGTGCAACTGCTGAGGGAACCCTGAAGATGATTTTACTACCTGAGGAGAATCCTTCTCAGGTATGCCTTACTCTTGTTCCTTTATCCTTCTATAAAAATCCCACCCCTGTTTCTTTCTAGCCTTTATCTCTCTCCTTCCCTAAAAATAAATCTAACCTTTTTCTTTTTCTGACCAGATAGTCCTTTCCCTTGCTTAAGGGTAAAGAGCTTCAAATAATACCAGTTGCTGAAGCTGATGACCAAATAATCCCAATCTCTGTCAGAGAGATTGATGAAGAGGATGAAGAAGAAGAAGAGTCCCTGCAACATCATGGAAGGCCCTCTAGACCATCTCACTGGTCAGAGGAAGAGAGAAAGAAAAGAACAGAGATGATCTCTCATCTGGAGAGTCAACGACGAAAGGTCCCCTCTCAATCATCAGATCTGGAGTTCCTGACTGAAGCTGAAATTGAAGAATCCGTCAGGGCTGAGAAGCTGATTGCTGACTGTCAAAGAGATGCCTCTTTGGCTCTCAAAATTCAGTCTTCTCAAGTCAAAGACAAGAAGCTGAAAAGCAAACCAGTGGAAGTCCAGGCAGCTCTTTTGAAAGAGATTGAAGAGGAACGCTCCAAAGAAAAAGCGGTCAGCGATAATTCTGTCGATTGGTGCAATCACAAAATTGACTATCTCTCTGATCCAATGAAGATCGTAGTTGTTGCTATCTCTGGAAGAAAGAAGAAGGATAAAATCTCTGTCACCATGGAGATTACCAGAGATGATGGAAGCTGCAAGGCTATGTTCATTTCAAAGATGGAAGACTTTGGCTACATGGAGTGGCTTGAGTTCAAAGATGCGCTGAAGAAATCAAAGTCTACATACAGAGGCTATGTTGAAAGGGTAAATGATGCCCTCATCAATAGAGTCACTGCTATACTAAAGGTGCCATCTACTCTTCCTCCAAAGTCCAAGCAAATCAAGAGAAATCCTATCTCCTCCTCATCTGATAATGTCGCAGTGATCAGGAATGAAACCTCCATCAAATTCTCAAGAGAAGCTTTGTTCGGTCCTCCTCCTGATCTTTCAGTTCTGGATCTATCTCTGCCTCCTAGCGGACCATATGTTGCAGGACAAGTACTTGAAGAACCTTTTGGAATCTTCTTCAGAGATGACGAGGAACAACTCAGATTTCAAAGGGTCTCTGAAATCCCTATCTGTCCCCTCGCTCTTCTCAAGGATCTCATGTGCCTATGGTGTACTCTCTCTCCTGCTGCTGAGCCAATCATAGCGATCATTTGCAAAGAATCTTTAGAGCGAAGGCAAAAAGGAGAAGAAATACCTGAGTATTTGATCAATCCTCCTAAACCCTCTTTAGATAGCTGATAGATTAGTTTCCTTTCTTGTAATCTATTAGTTTAACTTACAGTAGTTAGTACATCACTTGTACTTGTAATTTTCATACCTTGTAATTCTTTTCTTGGATTAATGAGAATTTCAGTGAAGTACTTAACTCTATCAGTGCCGTAAAAGATCCCTCAAAATAGTAATTGGGACATGTATGTTATGAGTCCTGATTATTCCATCATTTTGAATTATAAAGTAATTTTCTTCAGTTACTTTGTCATTATCAAATAGGGGGAGATTGTTGATCCAAACTCTCTCAGTGATTTGATAACGACCCTCTTCTATACTTAGTGAAAATTACGTTTTAATATGTATTAGTGTTTCACCATCAGCGATCAAACTGAGTCTGTTCAGTTATCGCTGATAATCTTTCTTATAAACATTTCTATGTATTAGTGTTTCACTATCAGCGATAAGACTGAGTTTGTTCAGTTATCACTGATAGTTTCTGATGTAAACAGTAAACGTAATCCCTGAAGACAAGCCTCGCGTCAACAAATGTTCATAGCTGAATCGAAGACGAAGCTGCTGAACAAAGACAAGTCTACTAGTGACCTGATGCGGATATCAGTGAAGCAAAGACGAATCTACTTATACGCGAAGGAACATGAGGAAAAGCTTTAGCGATCGCTGAACTCTTGATATCTCTGAAGAAAGAGATACTCAGCGATCGAATGATCACTTAGCTTATGCGTCAAGTTTCCTTTTGTCTCACCTTGCACAACTTAGTACGATATGACAGAACGGACATGTCTCTGCCATAATTCGTACAACATCTCTGTCAACTACACTGTTCATTGTTCGGCCGAAAGCATGTCTCCCAAAAGTCAGACTCCCAAAGCCAATCAGTGAACGCCACGTGTAAAGTTCCCTGCCATGCATTTAATGCAGAGGGTATAAATAGGAAGATCACCCCTTCATCTGAAGGGTGCTTAATCCTTGAACCCCAAAATAGAAAGCTTTGTTTTCTATATATCTTAATCCCCCTTTCTCTGAATTTCTAGTGCAACCATCTTAGTGTTTCTTAAGTTTGTTTAGATTGAGTCTGTCTTAATCTTATTCCGCAACAAAATTGTAAATTGTATTTGATTTATCAATAAACAATTTATTAAACTTTAATTCTTGTGTTTGTATTCAACCCCCCCCCCCTTCTACAAACTTGTTAAGCACCTTCGGGACCAACAGAACCTATCATCCCTCTGTAAGTCCTAACATCAACAGCCTTTCCCGAAGGATCGGTGCCAATCTTAGTACCTGGTGCCATTGGGGTACCAATCGGTTTTGAATTTTCCATTTTGAACTTCCGAAGAATATCCATAATGTATTTTGATTGATTGATAAAAATACCCGATGAAAATTGTTTGACTTGTAATCCGAGAAAGAAATTCATCTCTCCCATCATATTCATCTGAAATCTGGACACCATAAGGTTTGAAAAATTCTTACAGTACTTTGGATTTGTAGAGCCAAAAATAATATCATCTACATAGATTTGAATTAGAATGATATCAGCTTTTTCCTTTTTGATAAACAAAGTGGTATCCACCGTACCTTTTGAAAAACCAGACTTGACTAGAAATTTGGAAAGGACATCATACCAGGCTCGAGGAGCTTGTTTCAGACCGTAGAGTGCTTTATTGAGAATGTAGACGTGATTTGGCTTCTGTTGATTGACAAAACCCTCTGGCTGAGAGATCTAGACTTCCTCCTTCAGAATGCCATTCAGAAAGGCAGTCTTCACGTCCATTTGAAAGACCATGAAGTTCTTGTGGGCTGTGTAGGCTAGAAACATTCTAATTGCCTCTAATCGCGCCACAGGAGCATAAGTCTCGTCGTAGTCGATTCCTTCCTCTTGTATCTATCCTTTGGCTAGTAGTCTTGCCTTGTTTCGGATAACGGTACCACATTCGTCCTTTTTGATCTCGAAAACCCATTTCGTACCTATAATTGTTTTACCTTGAGGTTTTGGTACGAGTCTCCAGACTTGAAGTGCGTCGAACTGGTTCAGCTCTTCTTGCATTGAGATCACCCATTCTGGATCAGCAAGTGCCTTTGATACACGAGTTAGCTCGAACTTGCTCAGAAATAAGTCATGCAAACACATGTTCATTGACGCTGACCTAGTTTGCACCGGTTTCGTTGGATCGCTAATGATCTAGATTGTCGGGTGCTCTTTGGTCCATTTGTGTTCATGAGGCAGTGGATTATATGAATGTATGTCAATTGTATCATCTATAAATCCACTTGTACCTTCTTCAGTTTGTTCAGGAGGAATGATGATTGCAATTGAAGTGATAGGTTCAGAAGGCTCAGCAGGTACAGCTTGGTCCGGCTGTAGATGGATCTGTATAGAACATCCTACTGTTTCAGCTACTTCCGTCTCTTCATCATTTGTCACTTCTTCAACTGTTGGAGTCGGCATTTGAATTGAAATTTCTTGCTGAATCGGGGCGTTGGATTCAATAGGAATATCTGAACTGGTTGGATGAGTAGTCGTTAAGTCTTCCATCCTGTCAACCACAACAGATTTCTTTACATTAGATCCAAGAAATTCATCATAAAACAATTCAAATAATAAGTCTAAATCAGATATATGATTAGTTGACGTTGATGCTTCATCTAATTTGTTCTATTGAGACCCATATTCTGGACTGAGTTGCCTAGAAGCTAGTACTCCGGTTATCACGGGTTCTGAATTGTGTTGTTCGGAAGCCATCTCTTCATCACATGAAACGTTGACGCTTTCAATAACCATCTTTGACTTCTTCAGATATACACGGTATGCAGTTGATGTAGATGAATAACCAATGAAGATGCCTGATGCACGCGTCGTTAAACGCACAACAAGGTTTAAATTTATAAACCTAACTCAAACCTAGTGATAGGGTAAGTAGGGTATCGTTCTTCTCAGGGAGTCAGTGGTTAAATTAACAATTCGTGTTAAAACCGAATGCACGTGTGTCACAAAAATATGCTACTCAATTTATCGATTATGCTCAAAATAATCTAACTAAAAAAAACCGAAATCTAATTGTTACAAATAACACTACCTAAAAAGGTTTGGATTGAGAGTTGAATTAAACTATTAAACAAATAAAATTAAAACTAAATACGAAACAATTCAAAGCTCACAATACCTGTTACATATCATTCGCAATGAAAAATTCGTAGAATAATTATTAAAACTAGAAAATTAATATCATCACTATCACTAACCATTCAACTTTCTCAATTATACTAAAAACCCATAAACTTTATCCAAGAAATTAAAATCCAACGTTTTCAATAACCAACAATATCAAGAATAAACAACTTAAACCTTTTTCTAAAACCAAACCAAAATTAACAAATACAAAAAGAATTACTTGAAAGAAACCTCAAACCTCTTTTGTACCTCCAATAAAATCACCAACTCGAATCTTCAAATCATCATCAACGGGGCTCAACCATCTTCAATCTTCGACAATCACAATTCGCTATCTTCGATCTTGTATCCTTCTCCCCTCTAATCCAATGAATATTTTAAATAAAAAAACGCAGCAGCAGCCAAATGGCTGCTCCCTCGATGGCCCTTCATTCATTGACTTCTATTCCTTTTTATAATCTCATTAATGGTGACCTAATGACCCTTTGATGATTTGGGCTCAATTAAATTCGAATTGGGCTTCAATCCTGGACTTGGGCCGAAGCTTTTTACTTTACTTAAAAGAAATTAAATTTCCTACACACAGGATTCGATCCCACGACCACAACCTCACCACACAGAGCCTTTACCACTAGGCTGCGGCTTGTTTTTTGTTATATTGTCCACCATTTTTCTTTTATCTCTCGTTTCCGGTCCAGCTCTGTTCACCCGACTTTGGTGCCTGTTTCGGTCCGGATCCACTCCGAATTTCCAGAAACTCAAAACACGAATACTGTATATCTGTGTGTTAGGTTTCCAGATCATCTTGAATCACTTGAATCCGAGCTCGGACGAGTGAGATATGCTCAAAACGACAAAGTCACGCATATCTGTCAAAAATCGTCCTTTTGTTCTATTTTCCTCCAAAGTGTTCCAAACCTATCAAAATATAAAAACACATTAATATCGTTCGGTTTTATCATTTTATCACATTAAAGACGGGCGATTGACGATAAAATAATCTCGAATTAAACGACCGATCAAAACACCCCACACTTAAACATTGACCGTCCTCGGGCAAATAAGACAGTTTATTTCGATAATTCAAGAATAGTCAAACCAAACTCTTTAGAAATCATAGCATGTCATGAATATGGGATAAGTCAACCATCAAACCTTTAGCACGTCCATACTATTTCGAGAACTAACATGAAATGACCAGGTAAGCTCTCACTAGGATAGGATTCACTCAGCCACTCATGTGTTTTGGGCTATGTGTTTCGCTCGGGACATCCTCACATGACTGATACTCTACCATATGCTTGCAAAAATTCTCATTCTCTACCGCTAGAAGTGCATGCAAGATACAAATCAAAAGGTCTTTTTCAAGGGTTATAGTGGTGGCAACGGGTAAGGTGGGATAATATATGGTGAAGTGACTTTAAAACCGTTAAGACTAAGGGACAATGTGACCAATAAACCAAGAGCATGTCACCTTGTGGTTCTCTTTGAGACTTTCAAGCACTTCTTAGTTCAATGACTGCAAGCCTTTATTCTTTTTTTTTCATTTTTTTTCACACGGGGTATATACTGACTTTTAAGCCCATTCTTTCTACCACTTTCTTTCTTTTCTTTTCTTTTTTTTCTTTGTTTTGACTGATTCGTCTTCTTCTTTTTTTTCCTTTTTTTTTGAGGCTTTGCTTTCTACTCTTTTCTTCTTTTGAGACCACAACTTCAAAATGTTAACAATTTAGCTCATTGGTCTAATGTCACACCCCACAGTCTTAAGGTTGGGTAGGAAGTGTTTAGGCTTTTGTGGCTTGTAACATGGGTATGTCAAATGAACGGATTTATAGGCTCAAAATGGTTGATCAAGTGGATTGCATTTTCAAGGTAGGCTTTTTGGATAAAAGTAGTTAACAATCACATCAAAGATGGCCTTTATCACTTTTGTAAGCAAACATGACTTAAATGCAATCTTGAAGAGAATAGATGCAAGTTCTAGAGAGATCAGTGCACATGAGGTGTAATACACACATGAAATGAAATGAGACTAATTTGGATGTTTTAGTCATAAGGTTCAAATGTCTCACAGGTTAAATATGCCCACCCAATCAACCGATGCTAATTTCAAATAGCAAGACACGCCAAGCAGTCTTAGGTGACCAATCAACCAATTCATTAGTGCTATATGTTCCTTAGAGTCTAACAAGAATTTTTCATTATGCTCATATATGTAAAAGAATTACTGCCCTATAACAAATTAAGTTTTTAACACCCCACACTTTATCATGCATTGTCCCCAATGTATGCAATTATGCTAAAGAACACAAATAAAGATGAGAGGAACAGAAAACTCCCCTGGATGTTGTTCCAATGCATGACTGGTAGTATCGATCAATCCATGTAAGCTTCAACCTGTATGGGAATGTCATCCTTCGACATTTCGTTAGCACTTTCCTGTTAAAACACAAAAGCTCGGACCAACTTCGTTAAAGCATAATAGAGATTCAGCATCAATCAATTAGAAAATTTCCAAAATTTTCCCCTCCCCAACTTATAGATATGCATTGTCCTCAATTCTGGGAAGTGGAACTCAACCAAAAGAGGCTCCAAACTTAGAGGCAGAGGTCAACAAAGATAAACAAGAAAAATAAGAACACCTCACAAACAGAACAAAACAAAAATTCTCATTTTCGTAGGGAAACACGATTACACTTAGCACGTGCAACAATCCTTTTAAACCCCTAGGTTCTCCCTAGTGGACGAGTGAAGTCTCGTGAGGGTTTGCAGTGAACACACCCACAAAGTTCTTTTAACTATAATATGACTAACTAATGCGATAAAAATAAAATACAAAAAGAAACGAAATGTACAAAACACAAGCAGGTGTTAATCTTGTTACCAATCTGTGAGTTACGTACCTGCACTGTGATGCTTTCGGGGATCTTTAATGTACCCAAGGTCTTCCAATACTATGATGCATGCCATCTAACCATTTGATCACTTCTTGTATGCTTACCTCTCTCCAAATCAGATTAATCTCATGCGGTGGCTCTCTAATTGGGTGAAAATAAGATCTAGCCGACCATTTGATAACCTCATGTATGCTTACCTTTATCCAACTTGGGTTCAACTTTCTCAAGGGTTTTGCATTGGATTCAACATGAGCTTGGTGTGTGCATTTGGATGAATTGAATCCCACACAATCCTCAGTCAACCCTCTATATACCAAGGTAAGATCTTTCAAGATAGACCTAAGAATGCAATCGAGTGATGTGTTTAACTCAAGGGATGGAGGTTGGTCGAGTGGATTTTCCGAAGGCTTTTGTGCCAAACTTGGTGAAACTTCCTCTTCACAAGCACCTGGTAGTTGATTGGAGGTGATCGGTTTAACTAACAAAGTCTGAGTCTCATCTGGATCCACCAATTTTAGTTCATGCTCTAATGAGACATCTACTATCCTCTCTTTTTCCTCACAATTCTTTTGATTGTGTTCAACATGTTCAATGTCTAAGTGAGGTTCATTCTGTCAAGGTATTTCATCAACAAAATCGTCACTCAGATTTTCCCTAGACAGGCTCAGTTGAATACCATCATCTATTTCACTTATTTGTTCCGTCAATTGACTAACTCTTGCTTCAAGGGCAACAACTGATTGGGTCATATTATTCAAATCAAGGGCAACACTATCCGTATACTGCATTTGTTCTTTCATCATCGCTATCATGTTTTCTAATTGTTCTTCGAGCAATGATGATTCTTAATTATTATAGTCATAATTACCACAAAAATTATCGTTTTGAAACTGATCGTTTTGGTGGTAATTGCCTGAATGATATTGACTTAGAAAACAAGGTTGACTTGAGTCACTTTCATATTGACATTCCCAAGAGAAGTCTGGTTGTTCTTGCCATCCAGGGGTATAAGAATCAGAAGACATGTTTTCATTATAACTTGTGAACCCTTGGGCTTTATTGACACAACCATTATGAAAGCTTGTACACTCATTTATAGAATGCCCTGGTTCACCACAATAAATGCATAAATTTTGACTATTAACCCTCTCATAATAAAATTCAGAACAACTATCTATAGAGTGTAATGGATCCCCACAATAATTGCATGAATTTTGGATCTGATGCATCTCGTTATCACTATCTCCCCCAATCATCCTACCTAAAAGCACGTCTAGTTTCTTTGAAAGCTCACCGATATCATCCCTAAACTCTTGCCTCAACTCTCGCCTCAACTCTTCCATCTCCACATTAAACATACTATCAAACGACATATTTCCAAATCAAAGCTTAGATCTAAGGTGATGGGCAACTCATGCAATAACAATAATAAAAATAAAAATGACGCTTAAAATAAAGGCTAAACTAAAAAACTAAACATTCCTAAGAAAAATCTTTTTTTTTTATAAAGAAAAGACTAACACTAAGCAAATAAAAGAAAGCACACTAAAAAAATAAAATATAAAAAAAACGAGAAGATTTACCTGACCTGCGGGAGATCAAGCAACCAAACTGCAAAACATTATTAGAAGGTATCGAGAAGCAATCTAATCAAAAGATAATGCAAACAGATAAAATTAACACAAACCAATTAACCTAAGCGCACAACTCCCCGACAACGGTGCCAAAAACTTGATGCACGCGTCGTTAAACGCACAACAAGGTTTAAATTTATAAACCTAACTCAAACCTAGTGATAGGGTAAGTAGGGTATCGTTCTTCTCAGGGAGTCAGTGGTTAAATTAACAATTCGTGTTAAAACCGAATGCACGTGTGTCACAAAAATATGCTACTCAATTTATCGATTATGCTCAAAATAATCTAACTAAAAAAAACCGAAATCTAATTGTTACAAATAACACTACCTAAAAAGGTTTGGATTGAGAGTTGAATTAAACTATTAAACAAATAAAATTAAAACTAAATACGAAACAATTCAAAGCTAACAATACCTGTCACATATCATTAGCAATGAAAAATTCGTAGAATAATTATTAAAACTAGAAAATTAATATCATCACTATCACTAACCATTCAACTTTCTCAATTATACTAAAAACCCATAAACTTTATCCAAGAAATTAAAATCCAACGTTTTCAATAACCAACAATATCAAGAATACACAACTTAAACCTTTTTCTAAAACCAAACCAAAATTAACAAATACAAAAAGAATTACTTGAAAGAAAGCTCAAACCTCTTTTGTATCTCCAATAAAATCACCAACTCGAATCTTCAAATCATCATCAACGAGGCTCAACCATCTTCAATCTTCGACAATCACAATTCGCTATCTTCGATCTTGTATCCTTCTCCCCTCTAATCTAATAAATATTTTAAATAAAAAAAACGCAGCAGCAGCCAAATGGCTGCTCCCTCGATGGCCCTTCATTCATTGACTTCTATTCCTTTTTATAATCTCATTAATGGTGACCTAATGACCCTTTGATGATTTGGGCTCAATTAAATTCGAATTGGGCTTCAATCCTGGACTTGGGCCGAAGCTTTTTACTTTACTTAAAAGAAATTAAATTTCCTACACACAGGATTCGATCCCACGACCACAACCTCACCACACAGAGCCTTTACCACTAGGCTGTGGCTTGGTTTTTGTTATATTGTCCACCATTTTTCTTTTATCTCTCGTTTCCGGTCCAGCTTTGTTCACCCGACTTTGGCGCCTGTTTCGGTCCGGATCCACTCCGAATTTCCAGAAACTTAAAACACGAATACTGTAGATCTATGTGTTAGGTTTCCAGATCATCTTGAATCACTTGAATCCGAGCTCGGACGAGTGAGATATGCTCAAAACGGCAAAGTCACGCAAATCTTTCAAAAATCGTCCTTTTGTTCTATTTTCCTCCAAAGTGTTCCGAACCTATCGAAATATAAAAACACATTAATATCGTTCGGTTTTATCATTTTATCACATTAAAGACGGGCGATTGACGATAAAATAATCTCGAATTAAACGACCGATCAATGCCTTCGTCCGCCTTGGCACTAAACTTGTTGAGACTCTCTCTATCATTTAGAACGAAACACTTACACCCAAATATATGAAAATATTTCATTGTCGGTGTTCGGTTGTTGATTAACGCATAAGGAGTCTTCTTGAATCTGCGGTGTATCATGGATCGATTCTGTGTGTAGCACGCAGTCGATACAGCTTCAGCCCACAGAAATAGAGTTAAATCTGATTGACTTTGCATAGTACGAGCAACCTCGACTAGCGTACGATTTCTTCTTTCGACCACTCCATTCTGTTGAGGCGTTCGAGCAGCAGAGTATTGATGTGAAATCCCGACAGATTCGAGATATTCTTCAACCTTCTTGTTCTTAAACTCTGTACCGTTGTATGTTCGTAGAAGCTTGACCGGTTTCTGCAGATTCACCTGGGTCATCTTCGGGAATGTAATGAGAACATCTGGTGTCTCATCCTTTGAACGTAGAAACTTGACCCATGTGTATCGCAAGTAATCGTCCACGATAACGAGTATGTATTTTTTTCCGCCTAGACTCTGAGTTCACATCGGACCGCATAAGTCCATATGCAATAACTCCAACGGAGCGCTTGTACTCGGTTCAGGCTTTGGTTTATGTGGAGCCCTCTTCATCTTTCCCTTTTCACATGCTGCACATAAGTGTTCCCTTTCATACTTCAGCTCTGGAAGTCCTTTGACTAGTTTTCCACTGACCCGATTGTTGATGTACCGAAAGTTGAGGTGAGAAAGTCGTCGATGCCATAACCAACTTTGTTGCATCGAAGCTTTCGATAGTAGACAAACATGCTTGTTAGTGTTGGGAACTGAAGATTTGTCTAAGTGATTACTACTGCCAGAACAACATGGTTACTACTTCTGAGACAAGTTACTACTGTTGAGCCAGATTAATACTGCTTGAAGAAGTTACTACTGCTAAGCAGAGTTAGTGCTGCTGGTGAAGATTAGTACTGCTCAGAGTGATTAATACTGCTACAACTTAATACTGCTTATGTGATAATCAAGATACGCGCAGAACAAGGCTGAAGATAATTGTGGAAGGTTGAAGATAATTATGGAAGAATATTATGAAGATATTTTATGTTTTGTAATTATCTTGTATTCAATCTTTGTTTATATAGTATAGAATAGTTTGATAGATGAGTAATTCATTCTAAGTTTTTGTTTTAGAGAGAGAATTAACCTCAAGGTTTACAATCCTAATTCTAGAGAAGTAGAATTCGTCTTGGTGAGCCTGTTCATCAAGATTGAGGTTTTGTTTGAAAGCTTGTAACTTTAATCATTCAATAAATTTTACAAGTTGTGATTCATTCTTTACTGTTACATTGATATTTTGAATATTAAAGTGTTATTCCGCAACTTCTTTAATATTGATTCTGAGTTTTATTATTCTTGTTAAGAATCAGATCCTGACAAGTGGTATCAGAGCATAGTATTCTCAGAAACCTTCATTCATCATGGACAACACAGTTGAATCAACCAGTACTCTTGTTTCAAAGGTTCCCATGCTCAAACCCAATGAGTTTGACATGTGGAAAATTAGGATCAAGCAGTACATCCTCCTTACAGACTTTTCTATGTGGGACATTGTTGAGAATGGTCCCTCTGCTGAAGGTAAAATTGGGCAAGATGGAAGAAGACCACCTCCAAAAACTGATACTGAGAAAAAAGTGAGACAATTGGAGATGAAAGCCTTAAGCACCCTGCTTTTGGCCATTCCTAATGAGTATCAACATCAATATGAGAATTTTACATCTTCAAAGAATGAGTCTATGACTCAAACTTTTGACAGATTCAATAAGTTAATTGGTGAGTTGGCTACTGTTGGAGTTCAGATGGAACAAGATGATGTCAACCGAAAGTTCCTCAGATCTCTTGGAGATGAGTGGACCATGTACACTGTCTCATTCAGACAGAATGACATGTTGGAAGAAAAGGAATTGGATGATCTGTACAATGATCTGAGAGTGTTTGAATCTGAAGTGGAATCCAAGAAGAAGCCTACTGGATATGTTCATAATGCTGCACTCCTATCAGCATCAACTGATTCTACTGCTAACCCTGAATCAGTTAATGCTGCCAGTGGAGTAAATCAAGAAAAAGGCAATGAATCTGTCTTTGAAGCCTTTCTTTCCAGTCATGGTAACTCCTCTTTAATCAATGATGACTTGGAACAACTTCATCCTGATGATCTTGAAGAGATGGATATTAAATGGCAGATGGCCATGCTTTCCATGATGGTGAAGAAGTTCATCAAGAGGACTGGGAGGAACAACTTCTCCCAAAGAAGAGAAGATGGAGCAGGCTTTGATAAGTCAGAGGTGGAGTGCTACAAGTGTCACATGAAGGGAGACTTTGCCAGGGAATGCAGAAGTGGAATGTCTCAAAACAACCACCAACAAGCTCAGACTGGAAGCTTCAACCAGAACAGAAACTCTGATCAAGCTCTTGTTTCTCAACAAGGAATGGGGTTTGACTGGAGTGATCAAGCAGAAGATGCCATTCAAAATCAAGCTCTCATGGCAGAGGTATCTGATATCCCAACTGAGGTACTTTCTAATCTCTATTCTCAAACTTGCATAGACACTGGGAAAAGGTACAAGGATCACAACCAGAGTATGAGTGATGACCTTAAGAGATTAGAAAAGGATAGAAAAGACTATGTGAAAATTGTTGAAAGGTTTGAGGAACAAATTAAAGGTTTCCAAGCCAATGAACTTCAACACACATATGATACAAATTACTGGAAGTGGGAGAAAAATGATCTAGAAATCCAACTGACAAAGTCTAGAGAGGAGAATGAAAAGTTGAGAGGAGAGCTAGCCAAGGTTAAGCTGGATGTGGAAAAGTTTTCATATGCTTCTAAAGTCACGGGTTCTATGCTAAAGGTCCAAATCCATGATAATCTTAAACCAGGAATTGAGTACAATACCACACCACCACCATACAATAACAACTACATCCCTCCTAAATCAGACTTGCTGGAGACTAAGGATAGGAAGGACTTGCATGAGGGAGCCACTAATGTAGATCCTTTAGATGAAGTAGTTGTTAAGGACAAGACTGAAAAAGAAATTGGTAAGAGTAAGGATAACACTGTGAGTGGTGAAATTCCCTTAGAAAATAACATTCTTACCAATGAGGGTGGTGGAAGGGATTGGGTCAAATCTGAGGGTGTTGAGAAGACTGAGGGAAAGTCTAAAAAGGTCCATTACAAGCATACCACAGTTGTGAATCCTGTTCCTTGCAAACAGTGTGCAGGTAATAAATATGAGCCCCTAAAACCTGATAAAAGGAGGGGAAATCAAAGAAATTGGAATAATCAGTGGGCTCAGAAACAAGGAGTTGATCTGAGTAGAATCATCAAACTAAAACCTTGTTTCATATGTGGCAAATTGAATCATCTTGCCAAGCAATGTTATTTTAATCCTATTAACCAAAGGATAAATTTTCAAAGATCTATGCAAAAACCCTTTGGTTATAGGAAGAATGAAAGGAACCATGTGGCTAAGAAACATGTTAAATCTAAAAGCCACATCAAGAAAAAGACTGTAAAAGAGAGTATCAAGATGTGGGTTCCCAAAAGCACAAAACCTGTTAGTACTGCTACCACAAATAGTGCTGCTGACAAAGATAGTGCTGCCAGAAGCAATACTACTGCTATCAATGTTAGTGCTGCTGAGAGTATTAGAACTTCTAAAACTAACATTGTTAGTGCTTCTAACAAGGTTAGTACTGCTAAACCTGTTAGTGCTGCTAACTCTGTTAATACTTCTAAAATTAGTATTGCTTCTAATGTTTGTGCTTCTAGACCAATCATCTTGACAAAGTACTCCAGTAAAGAGTTTTCTGAATTTAAAAATCTCATAAAAAAGGAATGCAAGTACTTTGATAAGAAAGGGAGGCCCAAGACCACTTTGGCTTGGGTTCCCAGTCAATACTAATTGATTTATCTTATGTGCAGGGCAACCAGCAGCTCAAGGGAAAGAGCATTTGGCATGTTGATAGTGGTTGCTCTAGGCACATGACAGGGAACATGGCTTGCCTCAAGAATTTCAATAAAATTGATGGAGGGCATGTTGCCTTTGGTAATACTCCAGATGGAGGTAAAATCAGTGGTAAGGGAAATGTAACAAAAGGTAAAATGACCTTTGAGGATGTTTTCTATGTTGAACAGTTAAGATACAACCTGTTAAGTGTATCACAGGTTTGTGACAAAAAGCATAGTATATTATTCACTGATTCAGAATGCATTATTCTTGCTCCTGGATTCAAGGTAGTTGATTGAAAGATGATACTACTAAGAACTCCTAGAAAGGATAATGTCTATTGTTTGGATATGGAAAATGTTTCAAATGATTCATCCCTAAACTGTCTTGTTTCAAAAGCTTCTTCGGATGAATCATCACTTTGGCACAGAAGGATGTGTCACATGAACTTTAAAACAATGAATAAACTTGTTAAAAACAACCTTGTAAGAGGTCTGCCTTCAAAAGTCTTTTCATGTGATGATCATTGCGTTGCTTGTCTCAAAGGCAAACAACACAAAACTTATCATAATTCCAAAGAGTTGAACACAATTTCTTCTTCTCTTCAGTTGTTGCATATGGATCTGTTTGGTCCTACAAATGTCATGAGTATAGGTAAGAAATCATACTGCTTAGTTATTGTTGATGATTACTCTAGATTTACTTGGGTATATTTTCTAAGGACTAAGGATGAGACAAGTGGACTGATCAAATCCTTTATTCTAAGAATTGAAAACCAAACAAATCAAAAGGTAAAAGTCATTAGGTCAGATAATGGTACTGAATTTAAAAATCTGGATCTAAACACCTTTTGAGAAGAAAAAGGAATTGAGAGGCAATACAGTGCTCCTAGGACTCCACAACAAAACGGTGTTGCTGAGAGAAGGAATAGGACACTGATTGAAGCTGCTAGATCTCTGTTAGCTGATTCAAAACTTCCAATTACTTTCTGGGCTGAAGCAGTTAATACTGCTTGCTATGTCCAAAACAGAGTTCTAGTAGTCAAGCCTAAAAACAAGACACCATATGAGCTTTTAAATAAAAGAAAACCATTTATTGGTTTTCTCAAACCTTTTGGGTGTCCTT
This sequence comes from Arctium minus, assembly GCA_954870635.1. Classification (NCBI taxonomy): domain Eukaryota; kingdom Viridiplantae; phylum Streptophyta; class Magnoliopsida; order Asterales; family Asteraceae; genus Arctium; species Arctium minus. The sequence goes on from OX941082.1 coordinate 13,007,380, forward strand.
GTACCACTCTCAATACCAAAACTCACTTAGGAAAGTTTGATAGCAAAGCAGATGATGGTTTTCTTGTTGGTTACTCATCTCAGAGTAAGGCCTACAGAGTATTTAATTCTTCTTCTAGAATAATTGAGGAAAGTGACAATGTCAAATGCAATGAGAACACACCAAATCCTATTGGTTCAGGTCCTCAGTGGTTATTTGACATTGATTCACTAACTAACTCTTTGGGTTTCAGTAGTGATGATCATGCAGGATCAGGAAGTAGAGGATCAAGGGATGAACAAGTACAAGATATTATTCCTCAGTCTGTGATCTTTCCTATACCTACAATGACCCCTGTTGAAATTTGTGAAAGAGAGACTGTTACTGAACCAAGTCAGAGTGAAGAAGAAAGAAGAGATGATGAGAATCCAGAGCATGAAGAGCCAGATGCAGCTGATGAGACTCCCTCAGCTGACTTAAATGATTCCAATTTAGATGTGGGAATGAATGAAGAACCTAGTCTTCAGACAAGAACTCAGAAAAATCATCCTCCTGAGCTGGTAATAGGAGACATCACTTCTCCTATGATGACTAGGAATCAAAGCAGACTTCAAGATTTGCAGGATCAACAACATACAATACTCTCTTGCTTTCTATCTCAGATTGAGCCTAAGAAGGCTTATGAAGCAATGAAAGATTCAAGTTGGATAGAAGCCATGCAAGAAGAGTTGCTACAGTTCAAATTGCAAGATGTTTGGGACTTGGTGGACCTTCCAAAAGGTCATAGAGCAATTGGCACCAAGTGGATTTTCAAAAATAAAAAGGATGAGAGAGGAATAGTAATAAGGAACAAATCAAGGCTAGTGGAACAAGGATACACTCAGGAAGAAGGCATAGACTATGAGGAAGTTTTTGCTCCAGTTGCAAGGGTAGAGGCAATTAGGTTGTTTCTAGCCTATGTTTCATTTATGAAGTTCAAGGTATACCAGATGGATGTGAAGAGTGCCTTTCTGTATGGAACAATTGATGAGGAAGTATATGTTTGTCAGCCCCCTGGATTTGAGAATCCATCATATCCTGACAGAGTATACAAACTGAAGAAAGCTCTCTATGGTCTACATCAAGCCCCAAGAGCATGGTATGATACTATGTCTACCTATCTCTTGAAAAATGGGTTTGAAAGAGGAATAATTGACAAAACCCTTTTCATTAGAAGAAGTAAGAAGGACATCCTACTTGTTCAGATTTATGTGGATGACATCATCTTTGGATCCACAAAAGATCAGATGTGTAGAGACTTTGAAGAGTGCACAAGAGCTTCAAAATGAGTTCAATGGTGAACTTACTTTCTTCCTTGGGCTTCAAGTGAAACAACAGAAATATGGGATTTTCATAAGTCAATCAAAGTATGTGAAAGATATCCTAGATAAGTATGGTCTATCAGACTCAAAGCCAGCCAGCACACAAATGGAAACACACAAACAGATCACTGCTGATCTTGAGAGGGAGGATGTTGATGTCCATCTTTATAGATCAATGATTGGATCTCTCATGTATCTCACAGCCTCAAGACCAGATATCATGTTTTCAGTGTGTGTGTGCCAGATTCCAAGTCAAGCCAAAGCAGTCACATCTTCAAGATGTTAAGAGGATTTTCAGATACTTAAGAGGGCAACCTAGATTAGGTCTTTGGTATCCTTATGAATCTTCTATTGACTTGATTGCATATTCAGACAGTGACTTGGCAAGACTAGTATCTTGGCAGTGTAAGAAGCAAACCACAGTGTCCTTATCCACAACAGAAGCTGAGTACATTGCTGTTGCAAGTTGCTGTCCACAGGTTCTATGGATTCAGAATCAAATGTTGGACTATGGGGTAACCTTTCTTCACACTCCAATCTTCATTGACAATAGCAGTGCTATTAGCATTGTTAACAATCCAGTCAAGCACTCCAAAACAAAGCACATTGAAATCAGGTATCACTTTATTAGAGACTACAATGAAAAGAAGCTCATTCAAGTTGCTAAAGTTCATACTGATAACCAGTTTGCTGATCTATTCACTAAAGCTTTTGATGTGGGTAGATTCACTTTCTTGGTCACAAGTGTGGGCATGATCAACTCTGAATGAGCTCATGTTTAAAAAGTGTTTGTATACCTGTTATTTGTTTATTTTGTTTGGTGCTACTAATCATCTTTCTCAGGAAATTTATTGCCCTCCTTAGACTAACACAAGCTTCAACAGTGTAAGTATAGTTAATGCTGCCAGTGCAGTTTTAATGCTGCCAGTGCAAAGTTACTACTGCAGGTTCATTATTACTACTGCTAGTCTGAGTTACTTCTTCAGGTATGTGTTAATACCGCTAGTCAGTTAATACTGCTAGTTAGTTAATACTGCTAGTCAGTTAATACTGCTAGTCAGTTAATACTGCTAGTTAGTTAATACTGCTTTCAGTTAATATTGCTTCTTTCCCGAATCATATAAATACCCTCTTTGCCCGCCTAAAAGCTCACAACGACTCTTTGAATACTGTTCATCTTCTCTCTCACTATTTTCTCTCAAGCAACAAGTGTGTTTCAGTCCAGTATCCTCAAGACTAATGGCATCCATGGCGTTTATTGATGAACACAATGAGGTCGCAATGCTTCAAAAGCCGAAGCAGGCTGATGGATTCCATCAAATAGTCGATTTTCTCAAGACTAGTCATATAGCGTATGCTCTTACTGTGTCACCATCAATTTTCATCGAGCACTAGAAGCAATTTTGGGCCAATGCCACCGTTGTTACTGAAAACGGTGTGCAGATCATCAAGACAAGGGTGTGTGACAAACCCTTGATAGTCACTGAAGAGGTTATTCGCATCAGTCTACGACTAGACGATGCCTCAGGTATTACTTATATCCATAATGAGGACTTGTTTTCCAATCTAACAAGAATGGGGTATGAAGGCCAACAGGGTGTTTTCAAATTTTACAAAGCAAACTTTTCTTCCCAATGGAGGTTCTTTGTTCATACCCTTATGCATTGTATCTCTAGAAAAACTACTGGATGGAGTCAGTTCAGCAGTACCATTGCTTATGCTTTGGTCTGCTTGTCTACTGCCAGAAAGTATAACTTCTCAAAAATGATTTTCAATGACCTTGTGTCAAACTTGGGAAATAAAAAGAGTTTCTATATGTACCCAAGATTTGTCCAAGCAGTTATAACCTATGAATTGACGGATATACCTCAGTTTAATGAGGTATATGTACCTAAAATCCCTAAGGGCAAGGTCTTTTCAAATATGAAAAGATCTGCCAAGGACTCAGAAGGAGTTGACACCCCATTGTTCTCTACAATGATGGTAGTGTCCCACAACCAAGAAGGTATGGCATCAGGGTCAAGGCCCTCACTAGACCATCCCACTGAAAGCCAAACCCAACCTTCAACCACTATATCACTTCCTCAGTCTCTTGTTCATAAGCCAACTCCTGTGTTAACCAAAACTTATGCTAAGAGAAAGGTACACAAGGCTCCTTCCCTTGTTGTACCTCCTACAATCCCAAAACCTCAAAGCCCTCTAATGGAGCATTCTCCATTAGAGAATATCTATAGGGAAACCATTGGGGTGTTTCCCAACCCCAAGGAGGTGCTCACTGAGGAGATGTATGAGCATATGGGTGAGAAGGCTGCCACTACTCCTGCTAGCACAGAGGAGGCCAGAGGTAACATCACTAAGACCTTCCCCATGGCAACTTTGGGTGAGCAATCATCCAAAGGTCCCAGGTGCCAAGAAACCAAGGGGGTGGATGGTGCTTCTGCTAGGCAGAAGACCTCCACTACTAAATGTTCCAATGATCCATCAAAAGGGGTTAACACTCCTGGAGAAGGTGAGGATAGATATAACTACCATGAATTGATTTCTGCCATGTCCAAAATGGCAACTGAACTGGATTCTCAGAAGCAGGTTGTAAATGAGCTCAAGAAAGTCATCATCAAGCAACAAGCAGAGATCAGCAGCTTAAAGAAGTTGGTTCAGAAGGTGGTCCAAAAGAAGAAGAAACAAAGGTTTGTGCTCAGAAGAAGGAATCCAGTGACTGATGCTCCTAAAAAGGGGGAGTCAGAAGCTGAGATCAACTTGGAGAGGGAGATACATGGAGTTGAGGGGGAGTTCAATGTACAAACAGAAACAGGGATTGTGTTTGAAGAAGCAGCAGTAACAGATAGAGCAGCAGAAATAGTTAATGCTACTTAAATCAATAAAGCTGCAGAAATTGTTAAAGAGATACTAACTGATCTCATTAGCAGAAATTTGGAAGAATTTCAGATAGCTGAAGCTACTATCAAGGCTAAACATGATAATCCCAAGGTCACTTCAAAGGCCAAAGGAGTTGTCATCAAAGAAAAGGATGAGGTTATCAAGAAAGCAAGGGTTCAGAAGGTTGCAAGCAAGGATAAAGGTAAAGCCAAGATAGTGGAATCTGACCAACCACTTAAAAAGCAAAAGCTGATTGAGTCAGATGAAGCTTTGGCTAAGAAGATTCAAGCAGAACTTGAGCAAGAAGAATCAGTTCAAGTGGTGAAAGATAGAGAGATGGCAAGAGCTCTAGCTGCAGAGCTTAATAAAGTATATCAACAGAGCTTGGCAACAGAGATAGCACAGAAGAAAGCTGCAACTCTAAAGAAGCCTGTGTTGATCAAAATGGTTGCAAAGAAGAGGCAACCTTCAAAGACCTACCTTGGTATTCAAGAGAGAAAGAAAATGATCACTTTCCTCAAAGGTGTTGTGGGAGTTAAAAAGGAGATGTTCTCAAAGATGTCATTTGAACAGATCAAAGGATTGTATGATGCAGAGATGACTAAGCTTCAAGGGAATGACAAAGCCAAAGTTGAAAAGGAAAAGAAGATGAAAGAGAGTAATGACTTTCTAATAGAAAAACCTTTTCCTGATGATCAAGAAACTCCAAAGAAGGAAGCTACTCTAGGTGAAAGCTTGAAGACCTTGAAAAGAACTAAAATGATGGCAAGAAGAAAACTTGTTAAGAAACCTAGAGTGGCTGAGGAAGTAGCTGAAGAAGAAAGGGAACCTAAGTCTGAAGAAAAGAAAGCTCAATCTCAGGAAGAACCATCAAGTACTTATGATGTAAATATGTACATGGTGGTGATGGAGAAAGTGTATGAGCCTATAACTGTTGAACCAGTTGGTGTCAAGCCTCCTGAGATTATTCACTGGGATACCATGGAAGTAGATGGTAAGGAATATATCAGGCTGAAAAGGAAGGATGAAAAATTTGAAGTGTATCCTACTTTGGCTAAGATAGTAAGAGTATGCTCCAGATCTGACTTAGAGGAAATGTTTGAAGTGGGGATGAAACTATATGCTGACAAGCTGAAAGCTCCAGGGATACCAGTTACAAAACTTGTGATGGAATATCTGTGTATGTTATTCGAGCCAGAGGAAGTTCAGCATGTCATCAGAAATGTGTTCAAAACCATCAACAACTGGACTCTGTATGAAAGAAGTGGAGTATGTTGGGAACTGAAGAATTCATCAAGTATGGTTAATGCTGCTGGTTCAGAGTTAGTACTGCTAGAAGATTTAAAGGTTAGTACTGCTGAGTGTTACTACTGCTAGTACTATTAATACTGCTAGTCAAAGTTAGTGCTGCTTGAACAAAGTTAGTACTGCTTAGTAGTTAATACTGCTAGTGGTTAATACTGCTTTCAGTTAATACTGCTAGTGGTTAATACTGCTTTCAGTTAATACTGCTCGTGGTTAATACTGCTTTCAGTTAATACTGCTCGTGGTTAATACTGCTTTCAGTTAATACTGCTAGTGGTTAATACTGCTTTCAGTTAATACTGCTAGTTAGTTAATACTGCTAGCCGTTACTACTGCTAGTGGTTAATACTGCTTTCAGTTAATACTGCTAGTGGTTAATACTGCTTTCAGTTAATACTGCTAGTTAGTTAATACTGCTAGCCGTTACTACTGCTAGTAGTTAATACTGCTCTAGGTTAATACTGCTTATATTCCGAATACTATAAATACTCTTTGCCCGCCTAAAAGTTCATAACGACTCTTTGCATACTGTTCTCTTGCGCTCTAAACCCTTTCTCTCTCAAAGTTCAAAGTTTTCAGGCAAGAATCTTCAAGGTCAATGGCATCAATGGCGTTCATTGACGAGCACAATGAAATCGCAATGCTCCAAAAGCCAAAACAAGCAGAAGGCTTTCATCAGATAGTCGACTTTCTGAAGACTAGCCACATTGCCCATGCTATCACTATGTCTCCAACTATCTTTATAGAGCATCAGAGGCAATTCTGGGCACATGCCACCATTGTTACTGAGAATGGTGTGCGAATGATCAAGACGACAGTATGTGGCAATCCATTGACAGTTACTGAAGAGATAGTTTGCATCAGTCTACGTCTAGACGATGCCTCTGGTATAACTTCTATCCCTAATGATGAACTGTTTTCTACTCTGACAAAAATGGGGTATGGAGGCCCATTGGGTGTTTTTAAGTTCTCAAAAGCTAAATTCTCACCTCAATGGCGTTTTCTTGTTCATACCTTGATGCACTGCATTTCTAAAAAGACCACTGGATGGAGTGAGTTCAGCAGTCCCATTGCTTATGCTTTGGTCTGTTTGGCCACTGCCAGAAGGTACAATTTTTCACAAATGATTTTCAATGATCTTGTCTCAAACATGGGAAACAAAAAGAGCTTTTATATGTATCCCAGGTTTGTTCAAGCAGTTATCAACCATGAATTGACGGATATACCTCAACCTGTTGGGGTATATGTACCTAAACCCCCCAAAGGCAAGATTTTCTCAAATATGAGAAGATCTGCTGGGGACTCTGAAGGAGTTGACACCCCATTGTTCTCTACAATGATGGTGGTGTCCCAAACCAATGAAGGTATGGTAGCAGGGTCAAGGCCCCCATTAGACCAACCCACTGCTAGCCAAGCCCAACCTTCCCTCTCAAAATCAATTCCCCAGTCACTTCTTGAAAAACCAACCTCTCCCATCACCCAAACCTACAAGAGAAAACAGGTAAAGAAGGCTCCTTCCCTTCTTGTACCACTACCCACTAAGCCTATAAGCCCTCTAAGGGAGAATTCTCCCCTAGAGAATATCCAAAAGGAAACCACAAGGGTGTCTCCCAACCCAAAGGAGGTGCTCTCTGAGGAGGAGCTAGAGCATATGGGTGATGAGGCTGCCACTACTCCTGCTAGCACAGAGGAGGAAAGTGGTAACATCAATAAGACCTCCCCCATGGCAACTTTGAATGAGCAATCATTTGAAGGACCCTGGTGCCAAGAAACCACAGGGGTGGATAGTGCTTCTGCTAGGCAGAAGACTTCCACTACTAAAAGATCCAATGATCCTTCAATAGGGGGTAACACTCCTGGAGAAGGTGAGGACAGATATAACTATGATGAATTGATGGAGGCAATGAGTAACATCAATCTAGATGTTTTGAAACAAGGAAAAGAAATAGAGGAGATGAAGCTGGTGATCCTGTCACAACAAGTCCAGATTGAAAAACTGAAGAAGATGGTGACCAGGCTGGTTCAAAAGAAAAGAAGGAAACAGTTTGAACTCAAAAAGAGAGACAAAGTTCAAGATTCTTTCAACAAGGGGGAGAAGCATGAAGGGGAAACTGTTGAAAAGAAAGCTGAAGTTGAGGGGGAGACAGAGGAAGAGATGGAAACAGAAGCAACTGTTAATGCTGCTGAAACAAAAGAAGCAGCAGAAACAGAAGAAGCAGTAACAGGGCTCTCTGTAGAGGAACTGGAGATTGCAGAGACATTGGTTAAAGCCAAGAATGACACTCCTAAGGCTAGTCAAAAGGCCAAGGGAGTGATCATTAATGAAGGAGGAGGCTCAAAGAAAAGAAAAGAATCAAGTAAAGCAATTTTGAAAGATACAAAGGGAAAGGGAAAGGAAAAACTTATTGAAACTGAATTGCCTTCAAAGAAAAGGATTCAGATTGAAATGGATGAGGAAATGGCAAAGCAGCTTCAAGAGCAAATGGAAAAGGAGGAACAGATTCAAACAGAAACAGATAGAGAGCTTGCAAAGATAATGGCCAGAAAACTAAATGCAGAGTATCAAGAAAGTTTAAAAGCAGCAGCTGAAGCCAAGAAAAGCTCTGTGAAAGTGTCTAAGCAAAGAATGCCAGTAATGAAGCAGAAAAGGCAACCTTCTAAGACCTTTTTGGCCAATCAGGAAAGAAGAAGAATGATTAACTTCCTGAGAGGTGCAATTGGTGTCAAAGGGGAAATGTTTACCAATATGGCTTACAGTCAGGTTGAGGAATTGTACAAGAAAGAAATGGCTAAACTCCAAGGGGACTCATCTCAAAGGGAAGAGGCTGAAAGAAGAATGAAGGAGAGGTATGACCTAAATATTCAACAACCATTCCCTGAGGAGACCACACCTTCAAAGGACAATGCTGAAGAAATGAAGGAAGAACAAGAGAATGCTGATATAGAAATTAAATCTGCAAAGAGGGTGAAGACAATTGCTTCCAAAAAGCAATCTAAAAGGCCAAGAGTGGAAGAAAGAGCAGAAACTGAAGCAGAACCTTCAGTCACACCTTCAGCAGAACCTGTGCAGAACCCAGAACAGTCCAAAGAGCAATCAGATGAGCATGTGGGGCTGTATATGACTATAGTAAAACCTGTACAGGCTGTTCCAATCTCCATGAAGGCTCCAGAGATTATCTTTTGGGACATTCTAAGAGATAATGGAAAGGATTTCTTCAGACTTAAAAGAGTTGGTGGTGCATTTGAAGCATATTCAACCTGGGGGAGAGTAATCAGAGGTTGTTCAAGAGCAGACATAGAGGAAATGTACAAAGTGGGAATGAAACTCTATGAGCCTGTGTTGAAAGGTACTGAAGAAAATCTTCTCAAAGTGGCAATGGAATACTTATGTATGATGTTTGATCCAGAGAAGGTGATGCATAGGATTAAAGATCTTCATCATGAGTATGTGTTCAAAAAGATTGATCATTGGATACTCTTTGAAAACTGTGGTGTATACATGATTACTATTGACAATTGTTATCATGAATACTACCTAGTTGACAAAATATATGATCATAGCAAGCAGAAACTTGAAGGGATGCTGAAAGCTAAGCTAGTATGTACTAAGGATTCAGAAATGGCCAGAATTGTGGTGAGAAGAACTATCAATCAAAGTCTGGGCCTAGATCCAAATTTGGGAAATTGAATCAGAGGTGTTGAAAGCATCTTGAAGAAGATCTGAAGAACTTGACTTCTTTTCCTAAAAGTCAAGTTAGGGGGAGATTGTTGGGAACTGAAGAATTCATCAAGTATGGTTAATGCTGCTGGTTCAGAGTTAGTACTGCTAGAAGATTTAAAGGTTAGTACTGCTGAGTGTTACTACTGCTAGTACTATTAATACTGCTAGTCAAAGTTAGTGTTGCTTGAACAAAGTTAGTACTGCTTAGCTAGTTAGTACTGCTAGTGGTTAGTACTGCTTAGTAGTTAATGCTGCTAGAAGAAAGTTAATGCTGCTGAAGATTAATACTGCTTATATGATGAAGATTCGTATGAAAGGATATACATGGAAGCTTAGAGATATACATAGAAGATATACTGAAGATATTTTATTCATTGTAATTATCTTTGTATTCAGTATATATATATTGTATTGTTTAGAATAGTCAGATTACTTTTAACTCTAAGTTTTCATTCTTTTAGAGAAAAACAACCTCAAGGCATAGATCCTAATTCTAGAGAAGTAGAATTCGTATTGGTGAGCCTGTTCATCAATATTGAGGTTGAGTGTGTAATCTTGTAACTTCAAAGTATTCAATACAAGTTTACAATTTGTTCTTTATATTTACTGTGTTGATTTACTGTTTCATTGAATATCAAAGTGTTATTCCGCAAACTTCTTTGATATTGTTTCTGAGAATTAATTCTTGTTGAGAATTCGATCCTGACAGAGTATATGCACTGGTTGTGGATACAAGTCATTTTGAATACTTCTTGGTGGATAAAATTTACAACCATAGCAGATTAAAGTTGCATGCTATGTTAAAGAAGAAGCTTGGTTGTGCACCAAATTCTGAAATGGCAAGGTACTTGATCCAAAGAATTATCAATCAAAGTTTGGGGCTAAATCCTGATATAGGTGTATGAAAATGGAGTTTTGGGAGCATCTGAAGAACTTGACTTCTTTTCTCTAAAAGTCAAGTTCAGGGGAGATTGTTGGGAACTGAAGATTTGTCTAAGTGATTACTACTGCCAGAACAACATAATTACTACTTCTGAGACAAGTTACTACTGCTGAGCCAGATTAATACTACTTGAAGAAGTTACTACTGCTAAGCAGAGTTAGTGCTGCTGGTGAAGATTAGTACTGCTCAGAGTGATTAATACTGCTACAACTTAATACTGCTTATGTGATAATCAAGATACGCGCAGAACAAGGCTGAAGATAATTATGGAAGGTTGAAGATAATTATGGAAGAATATTATGAAGATATTTTATGTTTTGTAATTATCTTGTATTCAATCTTTGTTTATATAGTATAGAATAGTTTGATAGATGAGTAATTCATTCTAAGTTTTTGTTTTAGAGAGAGAATTAACCTCAAGATTTACAATCCTAATTCTAGAGAAGTAGAATTCGTCTTGGTGAGCCTGTTCATCAAGATTGAGGTTTTGTTTGAAAGCTTGTAACTTTAATCATTCAATAAAGTTTACAAGTTGTGATTCATTATTTACTGTTACATTAATATTTTGAATATTAAAGTGTTATTCCGCAACTTCTTTAATATTGATTCTGAGTTTTATTATTCTTGTTAAGAATCAGATCCTGACAGTCAGTCTGGACATTTGACAAATTGATTGTGTAGAGGTCTGATTCTCGAGTACCGACCAAGAGTTCCTCGCCTTCTTCAGTGCGAACTGAACACCTCTTGGCTTTGAAGTTGACCTCTAAGTCTTTGTCACAGAACTGGCCTATACTGAACAAGTTGTGTCTTAAGCCTTCAACATAGCTCACCTTCTTGATCGTGACATTGTTTTGTACCCTATCACCATAACCCATTATTGGTGAATGCTGGTCGTTGCCGAATTTAATTGTTCCACAATATTTATCTTTAAAATTGGACAACATCTCTTTCTGCCCTGTCATATGCTTGGAATATCCGCTATCCAAGTACCACATATGACGTTTCTGCATAAGAGAAATTACATATTTAGATATTCATATGACAACATTGGAATAAACTCTTTGAGTATTGAAGAGCGGGTCTTGAACTGATGTGTTCAAAAGCCATTATTTCTCTTAAGCACGGGTTCTGAACAGACGTGTTCAGAAACCATTTCAGATTTCTCCTTCTTAAACGTTGGGTGCCTGCAACACAGATTTAGCTTTTGGTACCCACTTAAAATTGGGTCCAACTGTGTTAGTACTAGATTTTGGTACCCATTTGAAATTGGGTCCTCTTTTCATTTGAAATTCATTTGAAGCATTATAATGAGATGAATGCACATGATAATTTCCAAACCAAATCTCAGAATCTTGACAAGAATTAGAAATATGTTTATCCTAAAAGGAAGACTTTCTAGCAGATTTAGATAAATGGAATAGTTGCGTAAAAGAGTATTTCAAAATAGTAGCAACATTCGCTTTCAAAACATCTTTACTAGGTAAAGTCTTATTACAATTAACACTAATAAACGATTTATCAGCCTTGTCAAGCTTCTGTTTCGGTTGCCATAGAGATTTAACTTTTGGCCTTTGCTTGCTCAGATCTGAAACATGTGAAACTCGTGAGTTAGACTTCTGAGCAACAAACGAATGCTTCTTCTTCGGATTACCAGTAGTGTTCGGTCTCTGTGAATGCTTAGATATAATCTTACCTTTAGCATTTTTAGCTTTCACAGAGACTGAGTTATCAACTTTCGTTGATTTTGCACTGTTAACAGGCATACTGGTTTTTCCCAAAGATTTCACAAGAAAAGATGAATGGTTAGGAAGTTTTGCATTAAAATCAAATTGTTCAAAACAACCATCCGAATCACTGTCAGAGTTAAGAAAATCAAACCCTCCGTTTGATGAACCAAACATGTCATCAGATTTAGAAGCCTTTGAAATAATAACATTTTTCAGCACGGTAGAAAAAACTTTTTGTTCAATCTCAATCAAAAGTTTTGCATCTGTTAAAGAGTCCTTGAGTTCGGAAATCTTACTTTCCAAAACAAGAGGAGGGATATAAAGTTTACCTTTAACAGGCTTTGCCTCCATTTCTTTGACAGAATAACTTTGAAAGAAGTCATTTGAAAGAGATTTATTTTCATCTTTTTTATCATAACTATTATTCAGCTTCGCATAATAAAATGGAAGGTGAACTTTAGATGATTTCAATCATTTTTCCGTTTCTTTGGCTTCATCCTCTTTTGATAGTCCAGTCCATAAAACTTTAAGTTCAGGGCATCGACGAGAGAGTCTTAAGAACGTAAAATCATAAAGTGCAGGCACTTCAGATATACCGTTTTTAAGATAATGAGGATTCTCATAACCGATTCCCCAATTTTCTTTATTCTCTTTCAGTTTGTTTAGATGAATGGTTTGCTCACTTTGACCTAATAAGTATAACTTCTTTTCCAAAGCATCTAATTTAGCAATTAAAGTTTTGTTTTCTTCAGTACATGAAGAATGCATTTTAGTAAGCTCACTGAAATCAGACTCACCCTTTCGAAGTTCAGACTTGATTTCAGAATTCTCTTTAAGAATTATTGTCTTTTCTTTGGCATTGGTGTCATTGTTTCTATGTAAAACCTCAATCAATACTTCTCTCTCAGCAATTTCATTGCTAAGTTTCTGTATCGATTGGTTTTTATCAGTTATAACACCATTTTCTCGCTTAAGCTTCGACTCTAACTCTTGTTGTTTTAAATTCATGGCATGCATTTTATTTATGAAATCTGAATAAGATAAATCACATACCTCATCTTCTTCATCATTTGAATCAGCTTCAGCTTCTGATTCCTGCTTTCCCATCAAGCACATGTTGACTGCTTCATCCTTCTCTTCATCCTCTTCTTCCTCGTCTGAATGATCAAGCCAGTATTCATCCTCTGCCATCAGTGCCTTACCCGCCTCATGTTGCTTTGCAAGAAGCATTTTGTTCTTGTAATAATCGAAGTTTCTGACTTTGGGTCTTCGGCAGTCTCTGGCAAAGTGACATGTTTTGCCACAATTATAGCACGTTGGTGGTTCTGACTGACTGGATCCTTCAACTTGAAACCTCTTCTCTTCCGGTTTCCTCTCCTCTATTCTCTTTCCTTCAGCATGATACCTTCTCTCTTCCGGCTTCTTCTCCTCTATTCTCTTCCCTTCAAACTTCTTTCCTTCATATCTACTTCCTTCAACCCTTTCCTTATGAGCATAATTGTTAGGACTACAAGAATACCTCTGACTGTTTGAACTTGGCTTCGTGTAGAACTTCTTATGAAAGGCCTTAGTCAACATGAGCATAGCCTGCTTCAGTTGTTCACAGTCATCCGAGTCAGAGTTTGCATAAGCTTCATGTTGGGTCTGAAATATGTCAATCATGGTTACTACTTCTAGTTGTAGTTAATACTTCTGAAGTTAATGCTCAACATGGTTATTACTTCTAGTTCAACATGGTTACTACTTCTAGTTCAACATGGTTACTACTTCTAGTTCAACATGGTTATTACTTCTGAGGTTAATGTTGCCAGTTGTAGTTAATGTTGCTGGAACAAAGTTAATACTGCTGGAACAAAGTTAATGTTGCTGGAACAAAGTTAATGCTGCTAGAAGAAAACAGTTAATACTTCTAGTTAGTACTTCTGTTATTAATGCTGCTAGTTGATGATTAATGTTGCTCAACAAGATTAGTACTGCTAGTTCAAAGTTAGTACTGCTTGAAGAGATTAATGCTGCTGAGCATGGTTAGTACTGCTAGAGTTAATACTGCTCAGAGTATTAATGCTGCTTATGATTAATACTGCTTATAAGATGGAGATCTGTATGGAAAGGATGACAGCTGGATAAACTGAAGATATTCATGGAAGCTTAGAGATAATGATGGAAGATATTCTGAAGATATTTTATTAATTGTAATTAGCTTTTATCTTCAGTATATATATTGTATTGTTTAGAATAGTGAGATAACATTAATTGTTTAAGATTAATTCATTCATTCTAAGTTTTAGAGAAAATCAACCTCAAGGCTTAGATCCTAATTCTAGAGAAGTAGAATTCGTATTCGTGAGTCTGTTCATCAATATTGAGGTTGTGTGTTTAATCTTGTAACTTCAAACATTCAATACAAGTTTACAAGTTGTTGATTATATACTGTTTTATTGAATATCAAAGTGTTATTCCGCAACTTCTTTGATATTGTTTCTGAGACTTTATTCTTGTTGAGAAATCGATCCTGACTTTTCTTCTGATTCATACACAATCGTCTTGTTCTTCTTCTTCTTGACAACAAGAGCAACTGTGTCTTCAACTGTCTTTACTTTCTGCCTCTTTTCATCTAGAATTTCATCCACCTCTTCTTCATTTTGTTTGAGGGTTTCATACACCTCATGAAGTGGAATCTCATTTAGATCCTTGATCTTCTTCATCTGTCTGGCAAATCGACGTTTAGCTCGATTTGTGATTTGGTGACCTTGTTCTTGCTTAGTTCATTTAGCAAGGTCACGAATCTGTCATAAGTTCCTTCTAGAGACTCTCCACTTCTGCCTTTAAATTCTTCATAACTGTTTAGGCAGTTGGAAAGTTTGAGCTGGTTCCCAACCTTTGACCCCAGCATCATCTTCTCTAGCTAATCCCATATCTCTTTGCCCGAGGCTTTATAGCTGTCAATCTTTACATAGATTTCGTTTGGAATCCCTTGTAGAATGTATGACTTCGATAATCTATCACCTTTTGCTCTTTTTAGGTTATCATCATCGAGCTCATGATACTTAAGTTCATACGGTGTCGGCACAGTTCCAACCATACGAGTCGTCTTAACTGGTTTCATAATCCCTTCTTCTATCGATTTTCTGATGAATTCACCCAACTCATGTCTGTCAATAAAGTTCAGGAATCGATCTTTCCACTGTTCGTATTCTCCTTTAAAAAGAACTGGTGGCTTGGTGTCAGTTCCGATTGCAAGGGCTTCTCTAGATGTAATTCTGAATAAAAAGATCTATGTCTGGAAAACTTTGCGTTTTTAGAAGGTGGCGCAAATGAGGTTTGCGCTTGTGGTGGTTGGCGCAAAGAATGGTTTGCGCGAGATGTACGTGGCGCGAAGTGAGGTTTGCGTTACAAGATGGTCGCGCGAATTGAGCTTTGCGCGATGAGAGTCTGGCGCACAATAGGTTTGCGCTACGCGAGGATGGCACAAGATGAGACTTGTGCTTTTCGTGAAGAGTTGATCGCGCGTACTGAGTTTTGCGTGATCTGTTGGTCGCGAGAGTTGAGGTTTGCGCTACACGAGGGTCGCGCGAAGTGTTGTTTGCGTGATTAACTGATGGCGCAAACGCGAACTTTGCGTTAATAGTCGTTGGCGCAAAGTGGAGATGTTATTCTCGTCAGATGTGAATGGCGTAAAAGGTATCCTTGCGTGATACGAGCGTGGGGGGAGTTGGAGTTTGCGTTTCAAGAGGGTCGCGCAAACTGAAGTTTGCGTGATCTGTTGGTAGCGCAAGATGATTTTTGCGCGATCAGGTGGTGACGCAAAGTGGACTTTGCGTGAATCGTTTATGGCGCAAAGTGGGTCACGCAAAGTTTAACTTGCGTGAGTTCGTCCCTGTGTTTGCGCAAGTTCGTTCTTGTACTTCGATAAATCGACTAATAAACCTGTTTTTCCAAGATTAGCAGTCCCAATATGCAATAAACTGACCACTAACCTATCTAGAACAGATTGTTACCACTCGATCTCGATAAAACTCACTTTTTGAAAGTATGATCGATGGCACAGTGACTTTAAGAAGTCGACTGTTTTATCACAAAAATCACAAATTGGAACTCGATTTAAGCTCTATTCTGAAAACAAACTACAACAACTCGATCTAGCAGCCTAATCGATCACAACCTGATCGATTTCCACACCTAAAACACTCAAAATCTCGAAAATGATTTTGAAAATAAGAACACAGAGTCGACTTTTTGAAAAACTTGATTTTGATCTATTATCAGGCTCTGATACCAATTGTCGATCCACAATACTATATCAAGTTCTTATAAAACAACTCATAAACGATTACCAACCTGTTTTGAATAATAACAACGGTTACAGGATTGATCTATTCAAGATTTCGTTGTGTTCTCTGTTTTACACCTTTTGTGTGTGTGTGAAAAGTGATATCTGATTTCTTGGACGATTGTTTCTCTAACACACTAAACCTTAATATCTAACTAAACTAATATCTAGATATTAAAACTATAATATCTAGATATTAAAACTATAATATCTAAAACTAACTAATATCTAATAACTTAGATATTTAACTAACTAACTAATATCTAACATAATTAGATATTTAAACTAATTTAAACTAATTTAAACTAAATACTAAAATTACATTTAACAATAATTAACTTTGACATTTATTACAAACGACATTAGACTTTATATCGAGAGCGACTTTTCAGCAGTAGCTTCAGATTGGATCTTCAGATTGGATGATCTTGAATCCAATAGATATGTGATCTAACATACTCCCTCACCATCAAGTTTCCTTTCTCAAGCGACCGAAACTCAGCTTCGATCCGATCCATGGCTCTTTCACTGCAGTACTCTTCTAAGAGCTTCTTCTTGAACTCGGACCAAGTTAGTTAAGCCAAAACAGTAGGAAAGAGGGTGGACTGGGTGACATTCCACCATGAGAGTGTCGTATATCTGAGTAACTGAGAACCGAACCGAACCTTCTGATCGTCCCCACACTCAGATGAGCTGAAAGTCTGTTCAACCGCTTGGATCCATTTTACGCACGCGACCGGGTCTTCGGAACCCGAGAACTCTGGTGGTCTACAACCCAGAAAAGATTTATAGGAGCAACTTTTCCCACTTCTCAGAGCACCAACAACCTTGTGCTCTTCAGTTCTGATTCTGTTCCTGGTGCCTCCAGAACCAACTAACACATTCTCTTCTACTGTCTCGTGCCTTCTGAGGCTCGCATCACGGTCTTCCATCATCTTCAGAAACGCCTCTTGATGCTTCTCCATAGCCGACGTCACCATTTGCATGACGTTGTCCATCATGTCAGCTTGAGGGTTTGCCTCTTGAATAACCGGGTTCGTAGATGCCAATTCCACTCTAGGCACTTGCTCCACCTCCCCAGTGAATATCGGCGGCATACCAGAAGGAACGACAGTCGGCGCCCTAACCACCAGGTTTCGCTCGGGTAAACTAACATCACGAAGGTCTCCGTCGCCTAACGGCCGACTACGAGTGTTCACCAAAGTGGAGTAATGGCTGGCACACAAGCACGAGAAAGAGTAAGAGAGAGGTAGAATAAAACACGAAGGAAAATGTACTACCACATTACCAGTTGTCATAGTAACAGCACTTCAAGCACACTCACGTAAAACATCCTCATAATAGCATTAGCTATGTGAGATTATGAACATATAATACATAAGGGTTCTCGTTACCATCGCTACAACGCTTGATAAACATAATTTCCGTCGACTCTAAGACTAACCCATCTTAGAAGTTCTACCCAAACTCACAATCAATACTTCACATACTCAGTCTAAGTCTAGACATCTTACATTCATGCCTAGTTCACTTAAACTAGAGCTTTTGATACCAACTTGTAACACCCTAAAATTTAGAATAATTTAAAATTTGAAAATTTGGCAATATGACGTTTGTATTTGAAATAAACCACCCAAAAGGGTAAATGTATAAAGCATTTATTACAAAAAACCTGTGAACGGATATGGAATTCAACAACAAACTAATATAAACATTTACTATCTAGATTACATCGGTTGTCAACCCAAAATCACCAAAATAAGGGACTTAATTAAATGCCCATCGTCAAATACTAATCATCTCAAAAATGCCTCAAGCCCATGCTCGTCACTCAAACCCTTGGCAACCCACCTGTTAGGACTAAAAGTCTTATGTGTTGAAAGTGGAATAAACTATTTATAAGGGTTCGAATTGTAATTAGTTAAAAGTTATTTAGTTAGATGGGCCCAAGACCATAAAGCCCAATTGCCTTGTAAGCCTAAGTATATAAAGGCATATTTATCTCTTTATTAGGTTAGACGTTTCATTAGACAGTGTTAGAAGAAGTCTCATAATTTCCAGATCTCTAGTCAATAGGTTTACTTTTCTCTGATCATAAATTCTTTCTGTAAATATGTAACCCTTTGATTTCATATTAATCATATGACTAGAGGTTGTGGCTGTATTACTATTCACAATTGATATTATTATCTGTTGATTGCACTGTACTAGGATCTACAATTGGTATCAGAGCGAAGAGACTGAAGGTTTGATCAAAAAAGGTTTGTTTGAATCTCATTAATCGATTATTTGTTTTATTCGGTTTTATTTGCATTAATCGATTATTTTTTTTCTGGGTTGAGTTCGGTTCAGTAAGTTTGATTTCATGATTTCTCTGATTTAATCTGTTGTTTTGTTTGATTATTTGTTGATCTGGGTCGATTTATGAGATATATTTGTTTTCTGTAAATCGATATTGTGTCTTTAAGAAATCAAAAGATTTTATTATCGGTCGAAGTTTTCTGAGTTTATTGATCTGTTTGTTTCTGAAGTGTTTATCGGTCTAATTGTTTGTGTCTAAATCTGCTAATCGATCTGTTTATTTGATGCATAATCGATTGAATTTCTGGGTTAATTGATCTGTTTCTGGGTCGATTGTTCTTGAAATTCATCGTGTTCTTCGGTGCGTTCTTCGATTTTATCGGTCTTAAAAGTCTATCTGTTAATTTGTTATTAATCTGTTTCGACCGATAGTTGTTGACCGATAGTTTGCTTGACCGGTACATTGTCTTTACCGGTCCTTTGCTTGACCGGTGCCCTCTCTTGACCGGTACCTTGATACGACCGGTGGTTTGTTAACCGTTCCTGAGACTCGATCGGTACCCCGTTTCAACCGGTACTTACTCTCGACCGGTGTTTTGTTGACCCCGGTATATCGGTCGACCAATATTCTGTGTGGACTGGTACCTTGTCTACCGGTACCCTTGGTTTGCATCATTGCCTTCTCACGAAAACCTGTTGTTTGCGCCAGTGCCTACTCGCGCAAAGGTCACTTTGCACCACCCTTTGGTCGCGCGAACCTATCTTTGCGCCACCCTCGAGTAGCGCAAACCCTCCTTGTCGACCGGTACATTATTTCGACCGGTAATCTTTGTCGACCGATACCTCTGTGCACCGGTATCTCGTCTCGACCGCATCCTTGTTTCGACCGGACTCGTTGTTTGCGCCATAAGTTACTCGTGCAAGGTTCACTTTGCGCCACCCCTTGCTCGCGCAAAGCTTACTTTGCGTCACCCATTGGTCGCGCAAATCTCACTTCGCGCAACCCGAACCTCGCGCAAACCTATATATATATTGTTTTGTTTTTGGATCATTCTGTTTGTCTCACGATCATTACAGTGCAATTAAGATAAAAGTTTAAACCAATTCAAGTTTCATCTCTTGTCAAGCTCAGTCCCTAGAAATCAAGCTTTTCATAACTGGATCGAATACATTCTATTCGATACGATCAAAATGGTGAGCCCACCAAGGCTGTGGTCTAAAGAAGAATATGAAAAGTGGAAAGTTCATTTTTTGAACTTTGTGGATGAACATTAGGTGGGTCCCTATATCATATTATCATTAACTGAAGGAGAGATGCAATCCCAAATTCAGATAGAAGCTTCTCCTGTGGAAAAGGACAAAAGATAGAGGGCTAATAATTTAGCTCGATATTATATGACTAGTAGTATTTCTTGTGACCTTTTTCGTGACATTCTGAGCGAAATTTATGGTCAAATAAATACTTACAAATTGACAGGAAAAGAGTTGTGGGATTACACTGAATAGTTGATGCTAGGGCCAAGGGAATTGTTAAAAGGAAGAGAATTGGAAGTTGAGAACTATGAGCTAAAAGGAAAGATTTCTATTTTGGAAGCTAAAACTCAGCTAACAGTCTCTGTTGAAAATTATGAGGAAAAGATCTCTGAACTGAAAGATGCAAATGTCGATCTTCAAAAGAAATTATCTGATTTGGAGCAAAAGCATGTTAAAGATAAATCCGAATTTGAGAAATTTTTCGCAAAGAAGTTCTCAGATTTTTCGAGGAAATGTGCTGATGAGAAGAAAGAAGTTGAGCTGAAATGCATAAAACTTTCTCAGCAAGTTTCTGATTTTCAGAAAGTAATCATTCTTGAAAGAGAGAAGTTTGAAAAAGAAAAGAAGGCCATTGAACAAAAGAATGTTGGCGTCTTCAAAGAAATATCCGGCCAAAGAAACAATGTTGAGAAGGGATTTGAAGAAGAGAGAAGTATGTTTGAGGCTGAGATTAAAAAGCTTACTAAGAAGTTATCTGAACTATCTGAAAGTGTGCTGAAAGAGCAGAAAACGAAGTATGAGTTCACGAAGAAGATTGATCTGCTTGTTAAAGAAAGTGACAACTTTGCCTCGACGTTTAAAGTGCTTGAAAAGACTGTATCAAGTTCAAATCAAAAATATGTCTCTTCACAAAGGTCAGTTAAATCTTTTGATCAGATTCGTAAAACTAACCTTTTCTATGATAGCAATATAGATGGTTCAGGTACACATCAAAGAAGAAGGAGATACAAAGAAGAGGACCTGGTCTGGAAGAAGAAACCAGTTGAAGATGAGCTGAAAGAAAGAGAATCATGTGTACATGCGTCTAATGCCAAAAAGAACAATGTGCGTAAAGGTAAACCTGATCATGTCTACTCGAGAGATCAATTACTCAGGTTATCAGGTAAGAAATACTATTGTTCTTATTGTCGTACACATGATCACATTCACAAAACCAGTGATCATTTCTGGTATGGTTCTTATTCTATTACCCCCACAAGAACTGCAACTAACATTCATGGACCCAAATACCAGTGGGTACCAAAGCCGAAAACTGATTCTTTGTTGCAGGCACCTACTGTCAAGGGGGAGTAGAAGAACAAAGGCTTCTAAGTAAATCAGCTTAGAACCCATACTTCAACGGAGTTTGGCTTCTGATCACATGACAGATCAGGACCCGTTCTTCAACGTTCAGACTTGGATATTTTGCAAATATCCAGGGGGGGATTAATAGATCTATATCATTATATCATGATTTGAGGGGGAGCTTTAAAGGTAAATATCTTCTATTCTAGATCTCTAATTGTTTGAAAGAAAAACAACTTTCGAACATGAAACACGTTTTATGAAATGTTCAAACCACTTCTGGTTCTCACTAGATTTTATGAATTTAGAAGAGTGATTTTAAATGTTTTTCAGTTTTGAGCTTTAATGTTTAACTGACTGTGTGTTTCTAAAGATCAATACTTGCGTATTATCTTGTCTTTATACTGTAATGTATTCACACACACAGGTTCAGTACTTCATTTGTATTTGTTATTACCATGTCTCATAACGAAACAATTTTTCGATGGTAATACCCCCATTTGGAATTCAATGTTGTCGCGCATCAATCATTAATTCTAATCTTGTGCTTTCATTACTAAATTGTTTATATTTGTTCATATAAACAAAATATCCAGTTCTTTGATACCCTAACCAGTTTATTTGATCTGATTGATACATTGTCAGAGTTTCAAAGTTAAATTGCTCAAATATCATGGGTATACTTTTTGACAGTGGTATCTTATTTGAGCTTAAATGTTCAAGTTAAACTTTTGAGCTACTATTCTTTATCGGATTTACATGGGATTTGTGTGAGAACTTAAACAGAACTTCCATGGATTCACGTAAACCAGTGTTTCCTACCCCGGAAGTTATCCTAGAGTGATTGAGGGGTGAGGGGTCTTAAATCAAAGAGTGGGGCAGATAACTCATCCGGTTGAGTTTTTCTCATTGTGCTGAGCGATAACATGTAAATGACAGATTGGTTAGAAGTGAGCTTTAATTATAAAAAGAAAGAGGGTGTGAGAACAGAGTTAAAAGAATATGAAAACTCTGCACCAAACACTTTCTGAGTCGGGCAGCCACATCTTCTGATTGGTTCACATTCTTTGGTGACCATTATTGAAACAGGCAGTGAGCCCATGCCAACTCTTGCATTTACCCCACCAACCACTCATTTCTTTCTTAACAAAGACATGTTTCATTTTCTTTGGGGACGCAACATATATGCTATCTGATCTTCACTCGGAAGATTTAGATATTGAAAAAGAAGGAAAGTTGCCCCACCTTCGCACCTCTTTCATGCACATTGAGTCCGTGTAATATCTGTTGTTGTCTCAACAGTTTACACATTTTTGAGCCTGAGAAAGCTAAGTAGCTTCAATCATTCTACACTTGCACGTACACACAAGGAATGAGTTTTCTTGTCATAACATTCATAGAAAATTCTTTTGTGGTTTTTCGATGATTGAATGGAAGCCCTGGGGGAGTGAACATCACAAAAACTCCTTTCCAAAGTACATCTGTTGTACAAAGTGGCTCCGTGATACTTACACGCATACTAACTGTATCATTTGTTGATTCGGGTTTTCAATTCCTATTATATCTGAATTTGAAAAGATTCGGATATATACATTTCATGAATTGACGGATACTCAGATCAAAGGGTGGATAATGTCAAATTATCATAAATGGCAGATCAAAGAATGTGTTAAAATTGAAGAGTTTTGATGATCATGATGCTCACAATCATCAAAAAGGGGGAGAGTTTTACAAAGTTCAATTTTTGAATGAAGATGATTCGTGAAAGTTTGTTTTTCTGAAGACAGTCTAGAGATCAAAAAGATGAAGATATGAGTTCAATGTTGTTTCAATTTTCAAAGTTGAAGTTTTCAAAGATTTTATTTTTTCTTTCCCGTATCATGTGGTGTTTGCTTCAAGTCATTTCCTCCTACAAGCTGATTGAAACAAGTTCTTAAGCTGAAAGTTTATTCAACTCGCGGTTCAAAGACAGATTCTTTGTTTTAAATTGAAGTTGCACCGTGGAATGTCACGTTACTCTCACAGTATCTTCTTGTGTGCTGATCCGATGTGATTGAGTTTCTACAGTTGAAAGTTGCGTGATAGTGCATTCAGTCGAGGCTATTGTACACTGAATCTGGTTACAAAGTTGAAACTATGAAGACAAGAGCTTTATTCAATGGGGAGCGTGGAAAGAAATGAAGACATGCAACATCAAAGTCTTTCAAAGATTCATGGGGGAAAGAAGATCAAGGCTTGAAGTTTTTCAAGAAGATAAATGATTTATTCAACTTTAGGGGGAGATTGTTAGGACTAAAAGTCCTATGTGTTGAAAGTGGAATAAAGTATTTATAAGGGTTCGAATTGTAATTAGTTAAAAGTTATTTAGTTAGATGGGCCCAAGCCCATAAAGCCCAATTGCCTTGTAAGCCTAAGTATATAAAGGCATATTTATCTCTTTATTAGGTTAGACGTTTCATTAGACAGTGTTAGAAGAGGTCTCATAATTTCCAGAACTCTAGTCAATAGGTTTACTTTTCTCTTATCAGAAATTCTTTCTGTAAACCTGTAACCCTTTGATTTCATATTAATCATATGACTAGAGGTTGTGGCTATATTACTGTTCACAATTGATATTATTATCTGTTGATTGCACTGTACTGGGATCTACACCACCGCTAAGGGAACCTGTTATACACATCATTTGAGAAAAAGTATTAGGCTTAAAGCCTAGTGAGAACATACAGTTTATAATTTGAAGAAATATAGGCAATTATAACGAAAGGAAATCTTTTCAAGAAAATTGAGTTTACAATTGAACTATTTGCCACATAAGGACCTTTCGGTCTAAAAATTCATCTTGCGATGACAGGGGATACTCGATTTACCAAGGATTGTAGCGGAACACCGAGTAAGCCACAATCCGAGTTATGAGCTAAATACTTGGAATCCATGGCCACGAACAACGTCGGTCCGTACTAAGATGTGGGGGAGGGCACCCGAGGAAACCAAGTCATACTTGTTCACTAGGACTACATTGTGACCCATGGCTAGTAACCGGTCTCACATACCAAAGGGCCTCCGAGGATCAAATGTATTCACTAGCTACAAAGGGGAAAACATCCCAAAATATAAGCCGACTTAATACCTAGGGATCCACTAGCAATAGTCTAGAATTGTCACAATTTCATTTGTGACAAACCATAGTTAAACATGTAATTCCCAATAACATTTTTTTCCAAAATGCATTTCCAAGTTAAACTGCTGATAAGAATGAAAATCATAAAATGAGATTATATGCATTCTTTCAAGTACCTCACCAAAAATGTGCAAGTAGTACTTTGCTTTACTACTTATAAAATGGAACCCTTCATTTTACTTGAAAATAAGTGGAAACCCTAAAATCTCCCAAAACTCATGTTAGGTCAAAAATGTAATCAACATTAATCCAAAATAGAGGAGATATATAGGAGCTTAAAATGTAAGTTTTGACATGTATAAGGTTTGGAAAATGATAGTAGGAACTCACTAAGTGGTTTTTTGAAGAAAACCCAAAACCCTAGATTTTGATCCTTTGGAGAAGATGAAGATGGAGATGGTGGTTGAAAGCTTCCAAAACTCGAATCCTTAGATGATGCTCTTAACTCTAGCAATAAGTGAGGTAGGTAGAGTTTGAAGAAACCCTAAGTTGAAGTAAATGAAGAGGCAAAATTGAGAGAGAAATCAATGGAGGAAAAGAAATGAGAAATGAAGATATTGGGGCTAAATTCTCATTTAACCCGATCAGTGCCACCGCGCGGGTTATGGCGCAGGCAAACTCGCGTCGTGACTCACGCCACTCACTGGAATCCGCGACAGACAGAACACTGTGCGGGTTATGGCGCGGGTTATGGCGCGGGCCAAGTCACGCGGTAACTCGCGTCGACCCCCAGACTTCAAATTTTCCTCAATCTGGCCAAACACCAAAGTCGGGGTGTTACAAGTAATCCGTCGCAAATTACCGACGGATTTCTGACGGCCTTAAGGAAATCCATCGGAAAATGATTTATTTCTTTTTTCCAAGATCATGTATGTATGTATGTATGTATGTGTATGCATCTATGTGTGTCGTATGCATATTAGTGTGTGTATATGATCATGTATGTATGTATATATAGTATATATATATGTTATGTATATATAGTATATATATGTATGTATGTATACATGTATTGCTTGTATATATATAGTACATATATATATGTATATCATGTATATACGTGTCGTATGCATATAAGTGTGTGTGTGTGTGTATATGTCTAGATCATGTATTGTATACATATATATGTATATAGCACATATGTCTATAGATCATGTCTATGTATGTGTGTATGTATGTCTATAGATCATGCATGTATATGCATGTATGTAGTATGTATGTCTATAGATCATGTCTATGTCATGTGTGTATGTATGTATGTCTATAGATGTATTATATACATATGTATTGCTTGTATGTATATAGCACATATACGTCTATATCATGTCTATGTATGTGTGTATGTATATATGTATGTATGTCTATAGATGTATTGTATACATATGTATTGCTTGTATGTATATAGCACGTACGTCTATATCATGTCTATGTGTGTGTATGTGTATATATGTATGTATGTATATAGATGTATTTTATATATTTATATGTCA
This sequence comes from Arctium minus, assembly GCA_954870635.1. Classification (NCBI taxonomy): domain Eukaryota; kingdom Viridiplantae; phylum Streptophyta; class Magnoliopsida; order Asterales; family Asteraceae; genus Arctium; species Arctium minus. Next base: position 13,033,190 of record OX941082.1, read on the forward strand.
TATGTACGTATGTATATGTCATATATATGCATATGTATGTATATCATGTGTATGTATGTATGTCTATAGGTGTATTATATACATATGTATTTCTTGTATGTATATGTATATTATAACATCCTAAAAATTCGGGTAATTTTGAAAATTTAAAATTCGGCAATATAACGTTTATAAATAGGGCAAACCACCTAAAATGGGCAAAGTGTGAGCATTTACAAAACCTGAAATAATGTATGGGGAAACGACAACAAACTAATGTAAACTACATCTAGCTAGATTACATTGGTTGTCAACCCAATACCAAAAATGAATAATTGTTTCGATGCTAAAGCTTCCAAAAGTTCTATCATTCAAAAATGCCCTCAATAGACCACGCTCTTCTCTCAACCCTTGACGGCCCGCTGCTAAGGGAACCTGTTATACACATCATTTGAGAAAAAGTGTTAGGCTTAAAGCCTAGTGAGAACGTACAGTTTATATGAAAGACAGTAAAAGAATTAGTTGCAATATAATAAATTGTTTTCATCAACATCCTTGTAAATGGTTTGGTAAACACATAGTGACCTCCCGGTCCAGACTTCATCTTGCGATGACGGGTGTAAGCCCGGATTCCAAGGATTGTGGCGAAACACAAAGTAAGCCACTTTCTTAGTTTTGAGCTCACCATACTAGAATCAAAGCTGCCAACACGCCGGTTCGAATAAATATGTGGGGGGATGGCACCCAATGATCCTAGTCATACTCATTCACTAGAATTTACATTTACGACCCACGGCTAATAACCGGTCCCACATAACCGTACCAAGTTGCCCTCTACGGTCCAATGTCTCAACTAGCTACATACGGGAGTTACCCCCAAATAATAAGTCAAATAAATACCTATGGATCCATTTGTAATAGTCTAGACTCGTCACAATACACTTGGGCCCAACTATAATCAAACATATAGTTCATGTTGCCATTTAGTTCCCAAAACACATTTTGATGGTTAATTGCTGATAAGAAATACAAGCCCATATATAAAACACTAGGCTACCATCTCAATTCCCAAAATGTTTCTTTACCAAATAAACCTTTCCATAGTAGAAACCCTTTTTATTGAAATATAGATTTCTTCATGTTCTAAACCATTTATTTCCCATAAAATGACTCCTTTCAACCAAATTCCCATAAAATGTTTAATCATAAACTTGGCTAGAAGCCATAAGTTGAACATTTACTCAACATAATATAACAACAACACCTTTGAAGTTTCAAAACATAGATCGTCTCATTATTTTACAAAAATGGTAAGGAACCCTAACAATCTCCCAAAAACACCAAGTTAGGTCAAAATCTCAATAACTATAAAATGTAACCAAGGAGATGTTTAGAAGTCAAAATATGCATTTTGATGTGTATAAAGTTTAATAAAAGGAAGTATGACTCACATTGGGTCAAATACCAAAACCCTAGAAATTCTAGTTGGAGAGAACTTGCACTTGAGCTTGAGATCTTCACAAAGATGCCTTAGATTCACCTAAACCAACCACCATTAATGAGGAGGACGAAGTTGGATGGAGTAATAAATGAGAAGAAAGACTTAGGGTTGGAATCTTACCAAGAACTGCAGAGAGAAACGACCTAGACTTTTCCCAAAAATCAGATAAATGAAATAAATTCGGAGTTGGTCTAATTAAAGCCTCAGACCCCGCTCGCGATAGTGACATGCGATAGTGACATTGTCACTATCGCGGGGCACAATCGCGCCGCTTGTACCGAGAGTCGTATGGCTTTCCGCGATAGTACCCTGGCGATAGTGACATTGTCACTATCGCCTGGCACAATCGCGCCAGAGGTACCGAACCCAAAAATCCAAGATTTCGAACCCACTACTACGAGGCTACAACAAAGGAATAGAAACAACGGATAAGAATGAAATAACTCGATTAAAGGTCGCAATTAGAACAAATTGGGAATCTAGATTTACACAAAATTACGGGTGTTACAATCCTCCCCAACTTGGAAATTATTTCGTCCCCGAAATCCCAACTACTCGAACAGACGAGGATATCTTCGCTTCATATCCTCTTCGGCTTCCCACGTCACGTTGGCCCCTCATGATGCTTCCATTGCACTTTGACCATAGTGAATTCTTTGTGGCGAAGTTTCTTTGACTTTCTCTCCAAAATAGCATCGGGTTTCTCAACACAACGGTTACCCTCGTCCACTCTAATCTCAGAAAGAGGGATAACGCTTTCCTCTTCCGCCAGACACTTCTGAAGGTAGCAAATGTGAAAAGTGTTGTGGATCCCGTTCATTTCTGGAGGAAGTTCCAACTGGTAGGCTTGCAAGCCCACACGTTTAAGCACCTGAATTGGTCCAAGGAAACGGGGACTCAACTTCCCGCGTTTTCCGAACCTTATAATGCCCTTCCATGGCGATACCTTCAACATCACACGATCGCCCACTTGGAATTCCATCGGCCGCCTCTTCTTGTCGGCATAGCTCTTTTGTCGATCTTGGGTCGCCTTCAATCTTTCCCGAATGCCTTTGACCTTATCGGCCGTCTCTTGCACGATTTCCGGTCCGGCAAATTGTTTCTCTCCCGCCTCAAGCCAACATACGGGATTTCTACACTTCCGCCCGTACAAGGCTTCGAACGGAGTCATTCCGATACTCGAGTGGTAGCTATTGTTATAAGCAAACTCCACCAAAGGTAGGTGAGAGTCCCAACTACCCCCGAAGTCGATAACGCAAGACCTTAACATGTCTTCTAGCATTTGGATCGTTCTCTCGCTTTGACCGTCGGTTTGAGGATGGTAGGTCGTACTCAACTTTACGCGTGTACCAAGTTCTTTCTGTTGGCCATCCCAAAAGTTTGAAGTAAACCGACTGTCACGGTCCGAAACAATAGACAAGGGCACTCCATGCCTCGAAACCACCTCGTCGATGTAAATCTTCGCTAACTTATCCATCGGTAATGTCTCGCGCATGGCCAGGAAATGAGCGCTCTTGGTCAACCGATCAACTATCACCCATATGGTATTGTGACCTCGAAGAGTCTTTGGTAACTTAGTCACAAAGTCCATGGTAATATGTTCCCATTTCCACTCAGGGATCTCCAAGGATTGGAGACTCCCGTACAGTCGTTGATGCTCGACCTTCACTTGCAAACATGTCACACAACGCTCTACATAATGTGTCACGTCAAGCTTCATCACCGGCCACCGATAATTTAGCTTCAAGTCCCGGTACATCTTTGTACTACCTGGGTGAATGGAATACTTGGATTTATGCGCATCCTCAAGGAGAAGTTCTCGATTGCCCTCAGCCTTGGGCACCCACACACGACCATTGAACAATTTAACTCCACGGCTATCTTCCGTCAAGAGTAAACGTTGCTTCGTCATTACTTCTTCCTTGAGATTCTCATCCAACAAGGCTTCCTCTTGAGATGTCTTGATCTTCTCAATAAGACTTGACACTATCTTAATTCTTGAAAGGGTAGCCCGAATACCCCCGCTATATTCCTTCCGACTCAAAGCATCGGCCACCACGTTTGCCTTACCGGGATGGTAAATCAACTCACAATCATAGTCTTTGAGTAACTCGAGCCACCGCCTTTGCCTCATGTTCAACTCTTTTTTTATCAAAGACATACTTCAAACTCTTATGATCCGCGTAGAGAGTACATTTTGTGTCGTAGAGGTAGTGTCGTCAAAGCTTCAAGGCGAACACCACCGCCGCCAACTCTAGATCATGGGTAGGATAATTATTTTCATGAATCTTGAGTTGTCGCGATGCGTAAGCGATTACTTTGCCTCTTTGCATCAACACACAACCCAAACCCATTTTCGAAGCGTCGCTATAGACCACGAAGTCTTCCGACCCTTCGGGTAGCGACAAGATTGGAGCTTCACATAACTTTTTCTGTAAAGTCCGAAACGCCTTCTCTTGTGCTTCAGTCCAAACGAACTTCACATTCTTCCTAGTTAAGGTTGTCAAGGAAGATGCGATCTTGGAGAAGTCTCGTATGAATCTCTGATAGTAGCCCGCTAAACCCAAGAAACTTCGGATTTCGGACGGACTCTTGGGAGGCTCCCAGTTCATCATCGCTTCAATTTTGGAGGGGTCTACTTTCACTCCGTCACGAGTGACCACGTGACCCAAGAATTGAATCTCTTCAAGCCAAAAGTCGCACTTAGAAAATTTGGCATACAACCTCTCTTTTCTCAACACATCTAGAACTTCACGTAGGTGTTGCTCGTGTTATGTCTCACTCTTGGAATACACGAGTATGTCATCAATGAATACAATGACCGACCTGTCGAGGAATGGTCGGCACACCCTATTCATCAAATCCATAAACACCGTCGGTGCGTTAGGTACCACCATGTCACCATCCGATATAGGGAGTCGGATTAGTTTCCTGGAGCATAAGATTTCGGCATGATTGTCCGCCAACCAATCCATGCTGACCACCACGTCGAATCCACCAATGACCATTGGCATCAAACTAATCAAAAACTTCTTTCCTTCGATACTAAAGGTACAATCTTTCAAGACATCACGGATTAACACTTGACTACCGTTAGCTATCTCTACCACTAAAGCTTTCTCTAGACTATTAGTGGGCATGGCAAGTTTTTCACGAAACGAATCAGATATAAAAGAGAAGCTAGCACCCGAATCAAATAGCACACGAGAAGGTACGGAGTTTAGGAGAAACATACCCGATACCACATCAGCGGAGGCTTTGGCCTCATCTGCCGTCATCTGGAAAGCTCGGCCAGGAACTCTGGGAGGGTTCTCTTTCTTCTCCGGGGCGCTCCCTGTCTTCCACTTTGGGCAATCCTTTCGAAAATGCCCCGGCATCTTGCACTCGAAGCAAACAATTCCCTTGATCGGGAAATCTTTAACCGAATGACCGGTCTTACCGCATTTGGCACAAGAAATGGAACTAGAATTACAGTTGTCGTAACGCTTGCTCTTACATCTTTGACACCATCATGCCTCCTGCCGGTTGTTGAAACTCCTATTCCCAACAAAAGGTTGATTCTTCCTAGGAGGTGCAGAATTGCTCCCCCACTTTCTCTTGTCCCCAACCACTACTGTTTTCTCCGCCTTGCTTTTCGCAAAGATTTCTTCCATGAATTGAGCTTCCTCAATTGTCTCGCGAAGATTGGAAGCTTTGGAGTTGTGGACCATAGACAACATGTCCGTCGGTAGGCCGTTGAGGTAGGCCTTTACCTTTTCTTTCTCCGTTGGGGCCACGTGCCCCACCAACCCAAGCTTCTCCATAAACTGACGGGTGTACTCCCTCATCGTCAAGTTTCCCTTCACTAGGGACCGAAACTCTTTTTCGATGCAGTCCATAGATCGTTCGCTGTAGAATTCTTCCATAAGCTTCCTTTTAAACTCGGCCGAAGACAACTGAGCCAAAACAGTAGGATAGAGAGTGGATTGAGTAACATTCCACCAAGTGAGCGCCGTATCTCTCAGCAACTGCGTACCAAACTGCACTCTCTGATCGTCTCCACATTCAGTGGAGCCGAAAGTTTGCTCAACAACTCTATTCCACTTCACACATATAATTGGGTCGTCAGAACCAGAGAATTCTGGAGGCCCGCACCCCAGAAAGGATTTATAAGAGCAACTATTTCCACTCTTCTGAGTACACTCGATCCCGTGCTCTTCCGTTCTAACCCCATTGCCTGTACCGCCCGAACCAACAACAATATTCTCTACTGCCTCATTTCTCTTGAGGCTAGCATCGCGATCCTCAAACATCATCATGAACGCCTCTTGTTGCTTCTCCATAGTCGTCAACACCATTTGCATGATGTTGGCATCATGTCGGCTTGAGGATTTGCCTCCTGAACCACCGGGTTTGTGGATGCCAACTCCACTCTTGGCACTTGTTCCACCTCTCCCGTAAATATAGGCGGCATACCTGGAGGAACAACAATCGCTGCCCGAACCACTGGATTCCGCTCAGGTGAGCTATCTTCACGCAAATCCCCATCGACTAACGGTCGACTACGAGTGTTCACCATACTAGAATAATGGCTGCCACACAAGCACGAGAAAGAGTAAGAAAGGGATTAACCGAAATACGCACGAAAGAAACGTACTACTACATCTACCAATCGTCATAACATTAGCAAACCAAGTACACTTACGTAAAATATCCTCATAATAACATTACCTAAGTGAGATTATGAACATATAACACATAAGGGTTCTCGTTACCATTATCACAACGCTTGATGAACATAATTTCCGTCGACTCTAAGACTAACCCATCTTAGAAATTCTACCCAACTCACAATCATTGCCTAACATACTCAGTCTAAGTCTAGACATCTTACATTCATGCCTAGTTCACTTAAACTAGAGCTCTGATACCAACTTGTAACACCATAAAAATTCGGGTAATTTTGAAAATTTAAAATTGGCAATATAACGTTTATAAATAGGGCAAACCACCTAAAATGGGCAAAGTGTGAGCACTTACAAAACCTGAAATAATGTATGGGGAAACGACAACAAACTAATCTAAACTACATCTAGCTAGATTACATTGGTTGTCAACCCAATACCAAAAATGAATAATTATTTCGATGCTAAAGCTTCCAAAAGTTCTATCATTTAAAAATTCCCTCAATAGACCACGCTCTTCTCTCAACCCCTTGACGACCCGCCGCTAAGGGAACCTGTTATACACATCATTTGAGAAAAAGTGTTAGGCTTAAATCCTAGTGAGAACATACAGTTTATATGAAAGACAGTAAAAGAATTAGTTGCAATATAATAAATGGGTTTCATCAACATCCTTGTAAATGCTTTGGTAAACACATAGTGACCTCCCGGTCTAGACTTCATCTTGCGATGACGGGTGTAAGCCCGGATTCCAAGGATTGTGGCGAAACACAAAGTAAGCCACTTTCCGAGTTTTGAGCTCACCATACTAGAATCAAAGTTGCCAACACGCCGGTTCGAATAAAGATGTTGGGGGATGGCACCCAATGATCCTAGTCATACTCATTCACTAGGATTTACATTTACGACCCACGGCTAGTAACCGGTCCCACATAACCGTACCAAGTTGCCCTCTACGGTCCAATGTCTCAACTAGATACATATGAGAGTTACACCCAAATAATAAGTCAACTAAATACCTATGGATCCATTTGTAATAGTCTAGACTCGTCACAATACACTTGTGACCAACTATAATCAAACATATAGTTCATGTTGCCATTTAGTTCCCAAAACACATTTTGATGGTTAACTGTTGATAAGAAATACAAGCCCATATATAAAACACCAGGCTACCATCTCAATTCCCAAAATGTTTCTTTACCAAATAAACCTTTCCATAGTAGAAACCCTTTTTATTGAAATATAGATTTCTTCATGTTCTAAACCATTTATTTCCTTCTCATAAAATGTTTCCTTTCAACCAAATTCCCATAAAATGTTTAATCATAAACTTGGATAGAAGCCATAAGTTGAACATTTACTCAACATAATATAACAACACCACCTTTGAAGTTTCAAAACATAGATCGTCTCATTATTTTACAAAAATGGTAAGGAACCCTAACAATCTCCCAAAAACACCAAGTTAGGTCAAAATCTCAATAACTATAAAATGTAACCAAGGAGATGTTTAGAAGTCAAAATATGCATTTTGATGTGTATAAAGTTTAATAAAAGGAAGTATGACTCGCATTGGGTCAAATACCAAAACCCTAGAAATTCTAGTTGGAGAGAACTTGCACTTGAGCTTGAGATCTTCACAAAGATGCCTTAGATTCACCTAAACCAACCACCATTAATGAGGAGGAGGAAGTTGGATGGAGTAATAAATGAGAAGAAAGACTTAGGGTTGGAATCTTACCAAGAACTGTAGAGAGAAACGACCTAGACTTTTCCCAAAAATCAGATAAATGAAATAAATTCGAAGTTGGTCTAATTAAAGCCTCAGACCCCGCTCGCGATAGTGACTTGAGATAGTGACATTGTCACTATCGCGGGGCACAATCGCGCCGCTTGTACCGAGAGTCGTATAGATTTTCGCGATAGTACCCTGGCGATAGTTACTATCGCCTGGCACAATCGCGCCAGAGGTACCGAACCCAAAAATCCAATATTTCGAACTCGCTACTACGAGGCTACAACAAAGGAATAGAAACAACGGATAAGAATGAAATAACTCGATTAAAGGTCACAATTACGAACAAATTGGGAATCTAGATTTACACAAAATTACGGGTGTTACATATATGTCGTATGCATATAAATGTTTGAATGTCATGTACATATCTATATATGTATGTATGTATATATATGTCTATAGATGTATGTATATGTCTATATATGTATGTATGTATATATGTATGTATGTATGCATGTATGTATGTATGTCTATAAATGTATGTATGTGTGTATAACACTTTTGGTCCCTGATCTAACTGGAATTAACGGGAAAAAATAACGCCTATTAACTGTTTCCGTTAAGGCCAGTTAGTTCAGGGGTATTTTAGTCAATTTAACTATAATTTGATAAATTAATTTATTTAATAATTTTAATATTAATTAATATATGATAATTTATTTAATAATTTATTTTAATAATTTATTTTAATAATTTATTAATAATTTAAAAGTAATTTTTTTAATTTTAAAAAATTAATATCCGTCGGTAATCACCGACGGTTAAAATCCGTCGGTAAATTACCGACGGATATTCCGTCGAAAATCCGTCGGAGACTTTCCGAAGTTTCTAAAAAAAATAGTGGGCACAAAGCCCTAATTTCAGTTCTTCCCTCTCCCTCGTGAACTCTCATGAACTCACAGCCTCTCCTCTCGTCATCGCTCTCCCTCTCGATCTCTCCTCTCGATCTCTCTTCTCGTCACTCTCCCTCTCGATCGACCGTGACCACTCCCTTAGCAGTGGCCCTCCGACAACTGACCACCACCACTGTCATTACCCTCACCGTGACCATCTACACTGTCATCACCGTACGTGACCACCTCCATTTGTTCAGGTATTGATTTAAGCACTAAAATGAATTTTGATTTGAGCCCTAAAATGAATATGTGTGTGTTATGAATGAATTTGTTTGTATGTGTGTGTTTGTTAATCAATTTGTTGAATCTCTCTATGTGTGTGTGTATGTGTGTTTATGAATGAATATGTGTGTGTGTGTGTGTGTTTGTTAACCGATTGTTGAATCTGTGTGTGTGTGTTTCAAAATGAATCTATGTGTGTGTGTGTGTGTGTTTCGATGAGTTGGATGATGATAACGTGGATGGAGAACCGTTCTTTCAAATCAACGAACAGTTAACTCATAATACAAACAATTGGGTAAATAAGAACCTCGATTTCGTCCCTCTTGTCACTGGGAAGCTCAACATAATCGCCATAAATGACGAATCTAGCGACGAGGAAGATGCATCAGATCACAAAGCTAGCGACGAGGAAGAAGAATTTGAAGACGTGGACGGTGATGAAGATAACAAAGACGAACTTATGTTATCTGATCAGTCGTCTGATCACTAGTGTGCCTTTCTTATGTAGACATTATTTATAATAATTATTTCATTTTTATATGTTTGTACACTCATATTTTCGTGTCTTATGATTTATGTACACTTATATCATTGTGTGTGAATCATTCTCTATTTTTAGATGGTGGGACGCGGCACTAGGGGTATGGGTAGAGGCGCTAGCAAGGGAAGTAGCAGCTCCGCTGGGCGTGGTGACCCCTGCGCCGATGAGCCTATGAACGAGTCCACCTTTGTTGTAGCTACCGACGAGGGACTAGATCAGATCCAGCCTGAGGACGGGCTTGAGACGCCGTCGGCTAGAGTGGGCTCGAGGGTTAGAGGCCCCAATATTACATCACAGACGCCCCATCCGAGTCAGCGATCGACGCTTGTGTTGTCTGCCGTCGGCGGGTAAGTATATTTGATATATTATTAATTCTAGTACATAATAAACCAATCCTAATGTTTTTTATGTTGTATAATTTGCAATTGTGAAGGTTTAAGGACCAGTCAGTGGTCTGGAGGGCCACTGCCATCTTTCGGTCCATGTTCGCTTGTCCATGGGCTCATATTAGGGATGTCCCTGAGGAGCACTATCCACGGATGATGGATCGTTTACGGGTAGGTATTTTACTATATTTAACTAATTGAGTGGATTTTATTTTTACTTAATCCAAACAATGTGTATGTAGTTGTATTATAGTTGGCCTCCTAAGATGGACGCCGACGTATTATTTGCATTCCGGCATACCCTGACGAATAGGTACGCGGAAATGATGAGAGATGCCCGTAATGGGGCCCAGGATAGGGCTTTAGCTATTGATGGTGTCCGGTTCGACGGACATGACTACACGGTTCTTCACGCACACAATCCAGAGTGGATCCAACATGATTTTTGGGTCAAGATGATTGATCAAGTTAGTTTTGTTTTGAATACTTGTATATGGTTGTACTAGGATTTATATTGATTTATGTATTGCTTTTAACAGGTAGTATGACCAATATTTCATCATATAAACATGATACCATCAAATAGTGTCTCAAAATAGAGAATCATCCCCATGACAATTTATGCATTCCATTTAGTCATGGCAAGACATAAATAGACATGTAATCATAAGGAAAAACCCCAAATACTTAAACATGTAGAGATGAGCATTTCAAGTAAAGATACAATAATAACAAGTAGGATATTATGATGTGTATCTAGTTTTGACAAAAGTTTAGTAAACTCACAATCTAGGTTTTTGATTAAATTCTAGAAAATATGAAACCCTAGAAGTTGCCCAAAGATGGATTTGATGGAGAAGAGTGATAATCTTGAACCAATACTTCAATAAATGAACTTGGGTTGAGCTTTGATCATCAATAAATGCTCCTACTAGTCAAAACCCTAGAAATAATGAGGTAGGTGTTTGAAGAACCCAAAATCGCCCCAAGAGGTTACTCTCCCGTTTTCCCAAAGTGTTCCAACATAAACGAGGCTTGAACAGATTTAAATCAGAAAGTTGGGCGACGCGGGCGACAATGCCACCGCGACTTTGCCCATGGCATTGTCGCGGCCTCCACGCACCTTGCAGTACGCCTTAGGTGACTTTGCCCGTGGCATTGTCGCTGAGGCATTGTCGCGACCTCAACCCATCTCACGGTACGCCCTGGGCGACTATGCCCGACGACTTTGCCCAGGGCATTGTCGCTGGGGCAATGTCGCCCCCAACCTACAGGGACCTGATTTTCTCATGAAAGGTAACCGACACACGCACGACCATAGATTCAATTTTAACAGTACTACTAAGGTCACATAAGGCAACATGTATGCAGATAAAAGCCTCAAATAGAAAGGTAATATGAAAGATACAATTAACTTCAATTAATCAATTAAAATGCAAGGCTTAACGGATTCCCAATACTTACCTGAAATCCGGGTGTTACAAGTAAGTTTGAAGACTTTTTCTGAGCATAAAGGGGAGATTGTGCTTCAATGCTTATTTCTCTGGAGATGATCTTTATTGAAAGAAATCTACAAAGGGGGAGATAAAGTTGTTAAAGATTGATCAAAGAGGGAGATTGCCTTGCAAAATATTTTTGAGGTGATATTGAATCCAAAATGGGAGATTGTTAGAGCATATATTGATTGGATACAAGATCATGAAGACTGAAAGTCAACCAAGTCAAAGCCAAAGTCAACTCTCAAAGCAAAGTCAAAGTTTCTTATAGTAAAGTCAAAGTCAAAAGTCAATGTGTTTGTAATAGTGTTTTGTGCACGTGTGTTTAAAATAGGTATATGACTCTAGTTAGGCAGGTTGGTCGTTGTAAGCATTTTGTATTCTAGAGAGAGAAATATCACAGAGACATTGTATACGAATTCTTCAGTTGAATTGAAACAGGTTAATTGTTAATTTGGTTATTCTGTTTGTGATCATAATTGAATTTCAATTAGAACTTGAATCTAGGGATTAATAAAATTAAATCATATTAAATTTACAAATATAGTAAAAGTAGAATCTTAAATAAATACCTAAAATAACTTTTATATAACTAAATTACTTTTATTTATTTATTTATTTTTAGAATTAATTATTTAAGGTGTTATTTAATAAAATGATTGGCCTAAAATTATTCTCTTATTCTTTTAAATAATTAGCATTTTTGTTTGATCCTCCCTCTCTCTCTCTCTCTCTCTCTCTCTCTCTCTCTCTCTCTCTCTCTCTCTCTCTCTCTCTCTCTCTCTCTCTCTCTATATATATATATATATATATATATATATATATATATATATATATATATATATATATATATATAGGCCGATAATCAAATGAAAACCAAAAATATGTTACAAACCCTTGAGAACCGATATAAAAATATTTTTTTACATGATTTTTTTCCATCAAAACTTATGATTTAAGATATTGTTTCATATATGTTTTTGTTCACCTTATGAAAAGATTACACGTGAAAAATAAAATTTGATTCACCTAGTGAAATGAAAAATACAGGTAAAAAATATTCATGCGGTGAAACAAATACATGTAAAACTATCATATTATGAAACAAATATATGGGAAGAAATATATTAAATCCAAGCATTTGGTGAAAATATATCATGTGAAAAAATATTTTTATATTGGTTCTCACATGTTTGTAACATATTTATGGTTTTCATTTGATTTAGCCCCTATATATATATATATGGTTGGGTTCACGTGAGACCAACATGTTTTCGTGAGACCCGTGAGACCAAGTTTTTATACTTGAAACTTCACAGCAAAATACTGTGAAGGTAAAAAAAAATCCGAACCTTCACAACAAAAACACTGTGAAGGTTACCTTCACAGCATTTTGCTGTGAAGTTTCAAGTGTAAAAACTTGGTTTCACGGATCTCACGAAAACATGTTGGTCTCACGTGATCCCAAGTCTCTCTCTCTCTCTCTCTCTCTCTCTCTATATATATATATATATATATATATATATATATATTGTCGCGCATTACATACAGACATATGCAAAAAGAAAAAATCATAATCATTTAATTTGTTTTTAGAATTATTTCATTTTATCAGACAACAAATAAATTGATTTATGGAATATGCATATATTTACAGTTGTAATATCAGCATAAACTCCATAGTATAGCGTAACAAGCTCAAGATAACGACACACTAAGTGAAGGATGCCTTATGCCACTTGAGTTGTCCAAGCACTCACAAAAGATGCGTCGAAGTGTTCTTTTTGTAATGGTACAAATTAATGTAGGTTTAGTTATCGACTATTTGCTCTTTTTGATCGGTTTGTAAGGTGTTCGATGTATATTGCATTGATTAGGCACAATATTCGCCTTAAATGTTTGCTAGATCTTATGCATGCTAATTCCTAACTATTTTGTTCCTTTCGCCCCTAAAGCATCTATATGTACAAATAGTTCGAAACCTTCATACATCAACTAAGTCAACTATATTCGCTTAGTACAAATTAAATGTTTGCATTCTCTCTCTCTCTCTCTCTCTCTGCGTGTATGTGTGTATGTCTCTCTCTCAAGGCGATTCTTAAATGTCACCACAGATGCAAAATAATGTCAATTATTGGATGTGTACATAGAGATTTGTTTTTTTATGAATGGAATATGTTAATACTATGTTTCTTTGTCTATAGATTTTAGTTTTTTCGACGAACGAACAGTCTAATGTTATTTCTTATGTTTCAATAATCATTATAAGATATTAAGTTTCATAATAAAAAATTTTCCTAATCGCTTTAAATATTTGATCAACAATCAAATATTTTGTTGAAATATATGAATTATCAAAATTTAAAGTAAATGCTATAGTTTTTTACTATTGTATTTATAAAAATTGTTCACAATCAATTATGAAGATTCTCATCGAAAAGACTAATTAGGAATATTGATATTACTAATTGATAAAACGGTAACTCAAATCCAACTACATGGTTTTGCTGTCAATAGCCTCTACAATTGCTTGTAGCTTCATATTTACTATAAGCTTAAGGGTCGTTTACCAAACGTTTACTTGGGTAAGTGTTTACCAAGTCACATTACCTTACCGGATGAATATAGCAAGGATCAAAAATCTAACCCGAAAGAGCCAAGGCAATGACCGAGAGTCTTACCCGGTAAGAGATGACGAAGACTCTTACCACGGTTAACGCTTACCAGAAAAATCGTTTCATACTATACCGTTTTGGTGGACTAAAATCTTACCAGGTAAGTAAGTGATAGTGTTGAATTTTACTGGTAAGCGCTTACCCGGGTAAACGTTTGGTAAACAGCCCCTAAGTCTTGTGATGGTTGAAATGTAACTTAGGCCGATGTTTAAAGATGATACTCAACATATAAGAAACCAAATCACAATATATGATTTGGTTCACTAGCAACCTTTGATCTAATTGGTAATAAGTACGATTATAAGTTTAGGGGGAAGTTATGTTGAGAACCGTAGGAAGTGATATGGACCTTTGGATCAATCCTAATTGAAAATCAATACTAATGAGATGCACCAGATCAATTCCCGTGAGAAGCGCAATTCATGGATAGGTGTGAGATTAAAAGTGATCAAGAGTCTAGATCGCTTCTATAGAGGAGACAGTCGAATTGTTGATAAAGGAAACGAAATGATTAAGTAACAAGAGTACATATTTGGTACTAGTGATTGTGTTAATGAAATTAGAATACTTAAGATTCAGAAATTACATAGTAGCCAAATATTAGACAAGAACTGAGAATTCTCAATAGTCTAACCAGTATAATTCCGATGACGAAATTCCTTAAAGAGGGGAGATTTGTGACACCCCAAAATGGGGTAAATAAATAAAAAGGGAAAATAAAATAAAATTGGTTTTTATTTTATTGGACCAGTGTGAAGGAAAAGCTTGAAAAGGGGGCCAATCATGTCACTTAATAAAAGTGAGATGTGAAGAAATGAGTTTATGATCATCGGACTAAAAATGAAAGAAAAAGTCAAGACGGGGGTAAAAAGTGTAAATTTGGCAAAACATTTGAAGTCAGGGGCTGAGAGTCATTAACTGATAGTCAAGGGTAATGTCAGATGTCAAGTTCCTCATACCAGAGGGACCTATTCCATAAATAGGACAGATCTATTTGTTTTCAAAATTTTGAAAACGACAACTCTTTTGAAGCTTCTTATTGGCTCGTGTTATCAACTATTAAGACAAAAAAATATATAGATAAGTAAAGGTAACCGGTTGAAGATCATTTTGGTTCAAAAAAATCAAGTTTTGGTCGAGTCTTGAAAGAGAAATTGTAGGTTGAAGTTTGAAGTCGAAAAACTACGTTTATTGGCGATTGCAGGTAATATACCCAACCAAATTTCGATTTCTTTATATGGATAGCTTCGTTTTTAAGTCATTTATCGAACCTTAGTAGCCTTATATCTCAGATTTTAGTTTTGGAGGGCCGATTTTGAGTTTTTTTTTTACGATTTTCGAGTGGGTTTTGAGACCAGTTTTTAAATGAGCAAATGGGACTCAATACTTGATGGTTTTTGTTAATTCTTGTTTTTATGGTTGAGGAAAATCATATTCTAGAATTTTTGCAAGAAAAATCAATGAAAACGGTCTAAAAATGAGGCCAAACGACCTAAAGAAGTCGCTGCCGGCGACAGGTATGTGCGCTAGGTCAGAAACGCGACCCGGGTCGGACAAGTTGGGTTCTCGGGTCCTGACTTGGGTCCAGATCTGAATGATGGGCTTGATGTTGTTGGACTTTGTCTAGTTGCTAGGCTTATCATTTGAGTCCATATGAAGTTTAAAATTTTGGG
The DNA here is from genome assembly GCA_954870635.1 of Arctium minus. NCBI lineage: Eukaryota > Viridiplantae > Streptophyta > Magnoliopsida > Asterales > Asteraceae > Arctium > Arctium minus. The sequence goes on from OX941082.1 coordinate 13,049,024, forward strand.
CTCATCTGATTAATTAAATCAAATATCAATTTGGGTTAGAGAGTTAATATTTTGGGCTATTTAAGCTAATTAATTTAATTGGATTTCAATTTAACCAATTACATTTATTTAAAGAGTTAATTATTAAGGTTCTATTAATTAAGTAATTTAATTTTTTTATAATTAGTATATTAATTTAAGTACCAACTTAATTAATATATTATTTTATTTTAGGAAAATTATTTTATTTAATTAATTAACTCTTGAAGGTCTTTATTAAATTATTTAATTTAATAAGTGTTTTAAGGTGTCATAATTTAAGATTAACAATTGTTTAGGACATCTTAATTCGTGACATATGATCTTTTAGCTATTAAAAGGATAAATCGACGTTAAGAGTCGTTATCGAGCGTAACGCTTGGAGGTTTATTAAATTACTTTGATGGTTTAATAATGAGATTAAAGCGTCATAATTTGAGTTAAATAATTATTGAGACACTTTAATTTAGAGAGATAGATTTATAATTTATAAAATGATTATTTTGACGTTTTGAAACGTCGTCGAGATTTAGAGTTGGGTTTTGACTAAAGTTAGTCGAGGTTGACTAATTGTTGACTTTTACCTCGTTTGACCCAAAAGTATTTTGACGATAAGATCGAATGGAGATATTTGAGTCATTAAGAGACTTGATTTTGGAGTTTGACTTTAGGGCGAGTTGGGTTGACCATAGTTAACTTTTGAAGAAAATAAGTCATTAATTGCATATGGTGGTATGAAATGTGTTGGTTTTCAGTCGAAAGCTATCAGTAGCCGATCTACACGCAATCAGATGAGTATTCATGAGACTTACACTGGGATGCATACATACGTACAAATTTATTTTCAGCACTAATGGTGATATGTACGTATGCATGATGTTTCAGTTTATATACATAATACGATATATTCTACATGTATGTTATTTATGATCAGTTGCATTCTATGTGTTTATTTTGTTTTCAAATAACTCTAGCATGCTATTTCAGTCGCAAGTTTTATGATTGGTTTTAACGGGTGGGCATTTGACCAATAAGTCACACGACAAGTTGCAGGACCCCGTAATGGGTGTCCAGAAAGGTGCAGGTCGGACAACCCAGGGAATTCTAGTGACAAAATGACCAATATCCAACGACACAGTTTATGAGATCTCTTTTCTTTATGTTTTGCATGTTTTCAAAAATTGCATACTAATTGTGTAACACCCCGAATTTTTGTGTATTGTGAATTCTATCCGTATATTTCCTTTTTGTGTACACTTTTATGTTGACCACATCTACTTATGTGAAGAATATCTCAAGACTTAAATTTGCATGCTCTCGTACCTTAGATAAATGTTGACGCAACCCTATAGTAATTGGCTAGTTAGTTTCTCGTGAGAAAAATCAAGTTTCGGGCCTCGGGGGAGTTCGGCGACAGTGCCAGCGATAGTGACATGGTCACTATCGCTTGGGGCACAATCGCACCAAGCTTGGTGCTCTCGGTACACTGGGTGCGAGAGTGCCCGACGATTGTGCCAATGGCACTCTCGCGATGTCACTCTCGCGGGAAGGGGACGAGGTCACGGTACAATTGGCGCGATAGTGCCTGGCGAGAGTGTCCAGGGCACTATCGCGGGGTAAGGTCGCGCGGCCCGTCTGACTTCCCAATTAAAACGCATTCCAACCCTTTTCAACCTATTTTCACCCATCACTCTTAAGAACCAAAATTTCTCTCTTCCAAGTGACGATTTTCTTCATCTCCCATCCTACCTCATTTAATACTTGACCTACTCCACATCTAGGTCATTTATTGAATTTCAACCACACCACTTTCTCAACCAAGTGACTATCCAAGTGTTTAAAAAGCTTCAAGAGTCTTCACTTTCATCCTAGGGTTTCTTATTTTAGGGTTTTCACTCACAAACCCTAAAGGTGAGTTTTCTACCACTTCTACATGCTAATGTCTTGTTATTTCATGCTTTAACTTGTCATAAATTGTTATTTGGTGGGTTTGACCTAACTGCTGATAAGAATGAATTAACTCTTTAAATTTCTAATCAAAATGGTTATGAATAGTGATTAATGGATATGTACTCAAGTAGATGATTATGCCATGATTTTATATGAGTTGTTGGTGGGTTAATGTTCTATTTGATAATTAGCATTTTGGGACCCATCTCTTGTGCACGAGAGATGGGGTGGTCTTTGGTATACTCTAGACCGTATGGTGTGATAGAGGGGGGACACTAAAGGATCAACTCCTTGAGGTGAAACCCTACTATCGAGGGGTAGGCACTAAGGCCAAACTAACCTTGAGGTGTAGCTCGACGGAGTGGGCACTAAAGGTAGTCTAGATGCTTGAGGTGACGCCGGATACGGTGTGCACTAAAGCGATAGCCTAAGGTGTAATTCCCCTAATCTTGAGAAATTGCTATGTATGTGAACATGACGTATGCAGGTATGTGATTGATTATGTGATGTCCTACACTTGGAATATCACCATGGGACGGCAAACCGGGAGTTTCTATTTTTCCAAGTTTTAATTTATGTCATGTATATTTGCTTGGAAACTCACTAGGCTCCTAGCCTAACACTTGATGTTGTGTTATCTTCAGGTCCTCCTAGTGGTGTTAAAAGGGCACCTTGACCTTCCAATTCGTGGATAGGACTTTTGGGCAGCTCGGGCTTTTGGGAGACTGTTGAGAAGAGCGTTTTGAAGACATAGCAACACCCACCTTAATCTAGTCATAGTATTAATTCTAGATTAAATAGGTTGTTGTAAATTGTATGTCTTATTTCCGTCGCAACTATTAATATTACAAACTACCCCGGATTTGGGTTTGAGTTGTTTCTTTCACAGGGAATGGAAATGTTGGCGTTTTAGACGTTATATTGCAAAAAATTTGTTGACCCAATTTTTAGCGCGTTACAAGTTGGTATCAGAGCAATAGTTTAAGTGAACTAGGTATGACCTAAGCTACCTAGACTTAAGCGGAAATTGTTAAGTTGAAAGTTGTGAGGTGGGGTAAGTCTTAAGTAAAGGGAAGTTGTATAGTCGACGGAATCTACACTGTTGAAAATTGTGAGACTGGTATTGAGAATCCTTATGTGTAGTATGTTCATAATTTCAATTAGCTACTGCTATTATGAGTATATCACTACGTAAGCATGCTTAATTCACTATGATTATGATGATCAATATTTGTATTAGTACATTCTTAGAAAATCTTTAATGTTAGTTTCTCACTATGTCTTGTGTGCATAGTGTGACAGACTAAATGGTTAACACGCGAAACAGAGCAAGGACTCCGCCGGATGGCAACGATGCCTCTGTGTCGACGGCCGATCAACCGGAAAACGTGGCTACGAGAGAAGTGCAACCCCAAACGAATCTGTTAGGCGGAGGGCCGGAGCACATTCCAAGGAGGAATTTGGCATACCCAAACCCTGTGTTGATGGAAAACACTCCCGAAACAAGGATTATGGGCAATGTAATGCGGGCCATGAGTGAGGCTATGACTAAGCAGCAGGAATTCTTTTTGAAGCTTTTGGAGGACAGGGATGCTAGTCACCGTAGGAACAAAACGGTGGCGGAAAATGTAGTGGTTGCAGGTTCCGGGGGAACTGGGAATGGAGTTCAGACGATCGAATTGGTAGCCAACAACGTTGTACCAAGGGAAAAGACTTGTTCCTTCAAGGCATTTCTTGGATTTAATCCCAAGGAGTTCACGGGTGCCGTGACCCCAATAGCTTGCGTGAATTGGCTTCGAGAATTGGAAATGGCCTTTGAGTCCTGTGAGTGCGGTGAGTCGCAGAAAGTCCGTTTTGCATTTCAAATGTTCAGGGGTGACGCTCTGGCTTGGTGGAATGTGGTCCGATTCACCATTGACCCGACAATCATGGCTTGACTCTCATGGGGAGATTTCAAGAAGAAAGTTACGGACAAGTACTGCAACGAGAGGGCCTTAGACAAGCTTGAAGACGAGTTCAGGAATCTGACAAAGGGGGATCGAACGGTGGAAGAGTACTCCAAACTGTTTGTGGAGAAACTAGCTTTTGTGGAGCATTTGGTCCCGGATGAGAAGGCCCAGATCAAAGCTTACCAGAAAAGACTACCAGCGGAGATGAGAACCGCTATGAGGAACGCGAAGGTGTCTTCACTTCAAGACGCGATCGAAGAATCGCAATTAGTGGAAGACGATATCATACAGAACCGAAAGGATAAAGCGCGAGTCAGCAAGAAGAGGAAATGGGAGAATCGTTCGGCGCTATCTCAACTCCCCCGACCATTTTCGGGAAACTCTAAGGCGGAACTGCGTCGAGAACCGAGTTGGTGCTCGAAATGCCGAAGTAAACATTCCGGAGTTTGTAACCCCTCTCCTCTTACGTGTTACAAGTGCGGAAAGGCGGGCCATACTAGTCAGGTGTGCCCCATTCGGGGACAGTGTGTTACGAATGCAAAGAGGTAGGACATGTACGACTCAATTGTCCTAAGCTGAAGGGGAATCAGAAGGGGAATAGCTCGGGAGCTTTAGTCAAGAATGAGGTCGTTCCAAGGCCTCAAGGAAGAGCGTTTCAGATGACAACGGAAGAATCAAGAGAGACCGCGGACGTGGTGTCGGGTACGTTCCTACTAAATTCCCTACCCGCTAGAATACTTTTCGATTCGGGCGTAAATCGTTCTTTCTTAGCAACTTCTTTCCGTAAATCCTTGAGCATACCATCCACCACTCTTAGTGAGGCCTTAGTCGTGGAGGTAGAAAATGGAGACCAGATTGTGTTGCGGGAAATTGTAAAGGACTGTCGACTAGAAATCGATGGTAAACATTTTCCGGTAGATTTATTACCCATGCCTATTGGGGGTTTTGATGTAGTAATCGGGATGGATTGGTTAGTAGCAAACCAAGCCGAAATTCTTTGTTCTAAGAAACTCATCCGTGTTCTGATCGAGAATGGGGAATTTGTTCTTATCTATGGGGAGAAGCGGAAAGGGGAGTTAATGTGTCAGGATCTGATTCTTAACAAGAATAATGAAACTCAGAAACAATATTAAAGAAGTTGCGGAAAAACACTTTAATATTCAAATATCAATGTAACAGTAAAGTAGAAATCACAACTTGTAAACTTTATTGAATGATTAAAGTTACAAGCTTTCACACAAAACCTCAATCTTGTTGAACAGGCTCACCAAGACGAATTCTACTTCTCTAGAACTAGGGTTGTAAACTTTGATGTCAGGATCTAATTCTCAACAAGAATAATGAACTCAGAAACAATATTAAAGAAGTTGCGGAATAACACTTTAATATTCAACAATCAATGAAACAGTGAATCAGAAATCACAAACTTGTAAACTTTATTGAAAGATTAAAGCTACAAGTTTTCAAACAAAACATCAATATTGATGAACAAGCTCACCAATACAAATTCTACTTCTCTAGAACTAGGGTTCTAAACCTTGAGGTTAATTCTCTCTATGAAAACAAAAACTCAGAATATTGTCTCTCTAACTATTCAGACTAATTCTATACATATACTAAAGATAAAAGATAATTACAAAATATAAAAGATCTTCAGTATAATCTTCCATAGTTATCTCCAAGCCTTCCAAGAATATCTTTAATCAATACAGTTGTCATCATTTCCATACGAAGTCTTCATCTCATAAGCAGCACTATCTTCATGAGCAGTATTAATACACAGCAGTACTAACTACTAGCAGTACTAACTTTGCTTAGCAGTAGTAACTTCATCAAGCAGTATTAATCTGGTTCAGCAGTAGTAACTTTTCTCAGAAGTAGTAACCATGTTGTGCTAGCAGCATTAACCATACTTGTGCAATTCTGTAATTCCCAACAATCTCCCCCTAACTTGACTTTTAGGAAGAGAATTCAAGTTCTTCAAAAAAATTTCTTCAAGATGCTTTCAACACTACAGCTTAGTTGCCCAAATTTGGATCCAGACCCAGACTTTGATTGATTGTTCTTCTTACCACAATTCTGGCCATTTCTGATTCCTTTGCACATACTAGCTTAGCTTTCAGCATCCCATTCAGCTTCTCCTTGCTATGATCATACACTTTGTCCACCAGGTAGTATTCATGATAACAGTTATCTATTGTGATCATGTATACACCACAGTTTTCAAAGAGTATCCACTTATCAATCTTCTTAAACCCATACTCATGATGTAAATCCTTGATCCTGTAAACCACTTTTTCTGGTTCAAACATCATACATAGGTATTCCATTGCAATCTTGAGAAGACTTTCTTCAGTTCCTTTCAAAACAGGCTCATAAAACTTCATTCCCACTTTATGCATTTCTTCTAGATCAGCCCTGGAACAACTTCTGATTACTTCCCCCAAGTGGCATATACTTCAAATATATCACCAACTCTTTTCAGCCTGAAGTAATCCTTTCTATTTTCCCTCAAGATAACCCAGAAGATGATCTATAGAGCCTTCACAGAAATTGGAACAACCTGAACTGGTTCTATTAAAGTCATATACAGCCCCACATGCTCATCAGACTGACTTGCTTTTTGACTAGTTTGCTCAGTATGATCTGCCACAGATGATTCTGCTACTACTTCTGCTTCTTCAACTCTTAGTTTCTTGGACTGTTTCTTGGAAGCTATGGTCTTCACTGTCTTTGCAGACTTTACTTCCACAGTAGCATTCTCTTCTTTAGTGTCTTCAGCCTTTTCTTTGGTAGGAGTGACTTCCTTAGGGAATGGTTGTTGAATGTTTAGATCATGTCTCTCCTTCATCCTTCTTTCAGCCTCTTCCCTTTGTGAGGAGTCCCCTTGAAGCTTAGCCATTTCCTTTTTATAGAGCTCCTCAACTTGACTGTATGCCATATTAGTAAACATCTCTCCTTTGACAGCAATTGAACCTTTCAGGAAATTGATCATTTTTCTCCTTTCCTGATTGGCCAAAAAGGTCTTAGAAGGTTGTCTTTTCTGCTTTTTAATTGGCATTCTTTTGACTGGTATTTTCTTGGCTTCAACTACAGTTTGCATGCTCTTTTGATACTCTTCATTTAGCTTTTTAGCCATATTCAGTGCAAGCTCCCTGTCTTTTTCAGATTGTAATTGTTCCTCCTTTTCTATTTCTGCTTGAAGCTGCTTTGCCACTTCTTCATCTAACTCAATATGACTCTTCTTCTTTGAAGGTTGTTCAGGTTCAACCATCTTTCCCTTTCCCTTTACATCCTTCAAACTTGTCTCACTGCTTTCTTTTCTTTTCTTTGAAAGGCCTCCTTCTTTAATGACCACTCCCTTGGCCTTTTGAGTAGCCTTAGGAGTGTCATTCTTGGCTTTTACCAATGTTTCTGCTATTTCCAACTCTTCAACAGATAACCCTGTTACTGCTGCTACCTGTTCTGTTACTGCTGTTGCTTGAACCTCATCTGTTTCTGCAGCTTTCTCCCCCTCAAACTCAAATCCCATCCCAGATGTACTTTCCTTCTCTGCTTCAGCCTCTTGATTCTCCCCCTTGTTCAAAGCATCATTAGCATTTTTCCTCTTCTTCAAAACAAACTGCCTTCTCCTCTTCTTTTGCACCAATCTTGTCACCATTTTCTTCAATTTGGTAATCTGTACTTGTTGAGACAGAATTACCATTTTCATTTCTTCTATGTCTTTGCCTTGCTTGATGACATCCAGATTAATGTTGCCCATTGTTTCCATCAATTCATTGTAGTCATATCTGTCCTCACCTCCTTTGGGTGTTTTTACCACCTTTGGAGGATCATTGGATCTTTTAGTAGTAGAGGTCTTCTGCCTAGCAGAAGCACCTGCTACCCCCTTGGTTTCTTGGCACCTGGGACCTTTGGATGATTGCTCACCCAAAGTTTCCATGGGGAAGGTCTTATTGATGTTACCACTGGCCTCCTCTGTGCTAGCAGGAGTAGTGGCAGCCTTTGCACCCATATGCTCATGCATCTCCTCAGTGAGCACCTTCTTGGGGTTGGGAGACACCCCTATGGTTTCCCTATAGATATTCTCTAATGGAGAATTCTCCATTAGAGGGCTTAAAGGCTTTGTGGGTGAAGGTACAAGAAGGGAAGGAGCCTTCTTTACCTTTTTCCTGATGTATGTATTGGTGATTGGTGAAGTTGGTTTTTGAAGAAGAGACTGAGGGATTGATATGCTGATTGAAGGTTGGGATTGGCTTTCAGTGGGATGGTCTAATGAGGGCCTTGACCCTGAAGCCATACCTTCTGGATTGTGGGACACCACCATCATTGTAGAGAACAATGGGGTGTCAACTCCTTCCGAGTCCAATGGAGATCTCTTCATATTTGAAAAGACCTTGCCTTTGGGGATTTTAGGTACATATACCTCTTCAAATTGAGGCATATCCGTCAATTCATTGGTTATAACTGCCTGGACAAATCTTGGGTACATATAGAAACTCTTTTTATTTCCCAAGTTTGACACAAGGTCATTGAAAATCATTTTTGAAAAATTGTACTTTCTGGCAGTGGCCAAGCAAACCAAAGCATAAGCAATGGTACTACTGAACTCACTCCATCCAGTAGTCTTTTTGGAAATACAGTGCATAAGGGTATGGACAAAGAAACGCCATTGGGGAGAAAATTTTGCTTTTGAGAACTTGAAAACACCCAATGGGCCTCCATACCCCATTCTAGTAAGAGTTGAAAACAGATCATCATTAAAGATAGATGAGATACCTGAGGCATCGTCTAGACGTAGACTGATGCGAATTACCTCTTCAGAAACTGTCAAGGGTTTGTCACACACCCTTGTCTTGATAACTTGCACATCATTTTCAGTAACAATGGTGGCATTTGCCCAGAATTGTTTCTGGTGCTCAATGTAGATGGATGGTGACACTGTAAGAGCATACGCGATATGGCTTGTCTTGAGAAAATCGACTATCTGGTGAAATCCATCAGCCTGCTTCGGCTTTTGAAGCATTGCGATTTCGTTGTGCTCATCAATGAACGCCATGGATGCCATCGAGCTTGAGTGTTCTTGCCTGAAACTTACTAGGTGCTTGAGATAAAAAGGATTAGAGAGAAGATGAATAGTATTCAAAGAGTCGTTATGAGCTTTTAGGCGGGCAAAAAGGGTATTTATACGATTCGGGACAGAAGCAGTATTAACTGAGAGCAGTATTAACTGAGAGCAGTATTAACTAACTAGCAGTATTAACTTAGAGCAGTATTAACCACTAGCAGTATTAACTAACCAGCAGTATTAACTGAGAGCAATATTAACTAACTAGCAGTATTAACTAACTAGCAGTATTAACTTTGCACTGGCAGTATTAAAACTGCACTGGCAGCATTAACTGTACTTACATTGTTGAAGTTTGAGCAAGGTAATAACTTCCTGAGAAAGATGATTAGTGGCACCAAAGAATAACAAATAACAGGTATGTAAACACTTTTTAAAACATGAGCTCATTCAGAGTTGATCATGCCCACACTTGTGACCAAGAAAGTGAATCTACCCACATCAAAAGCTTTAATGAATAGATCAGCAAACTGGTTGTCAGTATGAACTTTAGCAACTTGAATAAGCTTCTTTTCATTATAGTCTCTAATAAAGTGATACCTGATCTCAATGTGCTTTGTTTTGGAGTGCTTGACTGGATTGTTAACAATGCTTATAGCACTGCTATTGTCAATGAAGATTGGAGTGTGAAGAAAGGTTACCCCATAGTCCAGCATTTGATTCTGAATCCATAGAACCTGAGAGCAGCAACTTGCAGCAGCAATGTACTCAGCTTCTGTTGTAGATAAGGACACTGTGGTTTGCTTCTTACACTGCCAAGATACTAGTCTTGCACCCAAAAGTTGACATCCACCTGAAGTAGACTTTCTATCCATATTAGCACCACCCAAGTCACTGTCTGAATAAGCAATCAAGTCAAAAGTAGATTCATACGGATACTAAAGACCTAATCTAGGTTGCCCTCTTAAGTATCTGAAAATCCTCTTAACAGCTTGAAGATGTGATTGCTTTGGCTTGACTTGGAATCTGGCACACAGACACACTGGAAACATGATGTCTGGTCTTGAGGCTGTGAGATACATGAGAGATCCAATCATTGATCTATATAGATGGACATCAACATCCTCCCCCTCAAGATCAGCAGTGATCTATTTATGAGTCTCCATTGGTGTACTTGCTGGCTTTGAGTCTGTTAAACCATACTTATCCAGGATGTCTTTCACATACTTTGATTGACTTATGAAGATCCCATCTTTCTGATGTTTTACTTGAAGCCCAAAGAAGAAGGTGAGTTCACCCATTGAACTCATTTTGAAGCTCTTGTGCATCAACTTTTCAAAGTCTCTACACATCTGATCTTTTGTGGATCCAAAAATGATGTCATCCACATAGATCTGAACAAGTAGGATGTCCTTCTTACTTCTTTTAATGAAGAGGGTCTTGTCAATTATTCCCCTTTCAAACCCATTTTCTAAAAGATAGGTAGACAGTGTATCATACCATGCTCTTGGGGCTTGATATAGACCATAAAGTGCTTTCTTCAGTTTATATACTCTGTCAGGATATGATGGATTTTCAAATCCAGGGGGCTGACAGACATATACTTCTTCATCAATTGTACCATATAGAAAGGCACTCTTCACATCCATTTGATATACCTTGAACTTCATGTATGAGGCATAGGCTAGAAATAGCCTAATTGCCTCTACCCTTGCAACTGGAGCAAAAACTTCTTCATAATCTATGCCTTCTTCCTGAGTGTACCCTTGTGCCACAAGCCTTGCTTTGTTTCTGATGACTATTCCTCTCTCATCCTTTTTATTCCTGAAAATCCACTTGGTGCCAATAGCTCTATGACCTTTTGGAAGGTCCACCAAGTCCCAAACTTCTTGCAATTTGAACTATAGTAACTCTTCTTGCATGGTTTCTATTCAACTGGAATCTTTCATTGCATCATAAACCTTCTTAGGCTCAATCTGAGATAGAAAGCAAGAGAGTATTGTATGTTGCTGATCCTGCAACTCTTGAAGTCTGCTTTGATTCCTAGTTACCATAGGAGAAGAGATGTCTCCTATTACCAGCTCTGGAGGATGGTTCTTTTGAGTTCTAGTCTGATGACTAGGTTCTTCATTGATTCCCACCTCTAGATTGGAATCATTTAAGTCTGCTGAGGGGATCTCATCAGCTACTTTTGGCTCTTCATGCTCTGGATTCTCCTCATCTCTTCTTTCTTCTTCACTCTGACTTGGTTCAGTAACAGTCTCCTTTTCACAGATTTCAACAGGTTCCATTGTAGGTATGGGAAAGATCACAGACTGAGGAATAATGTCTTGTACTTGTGCATCCCCTGATCCTCCACTTTTTGAACCTGCATGATCATCACTACTGAAACCCGAAGAGTTAGTTAGTGAATCAATGTCAAACAACCACTGAGGACCTGAACCAATAGGATTTGGTGTGTTCTCATTGCATTTGACATTGTCACTTTCCTCAATTATTCTAGAAGAAGAATTAAATACTCTGTAGGCCTTACTCTGAGATAAGTAACCAACAAGAAAACCATCATCTGCCTTGATATCAAACTTTCCTAAGTGAGTTTTGGTATTGAGAATGGTACAAGGACACCCAAAAGGTTTGAAAAATCCAATAAATGGTTTTATTTTATTTAAAAGCTCATATGGTGTCTTGTTCTTAGGCTTGACTACTAGAACTCTGTTTTGGACATAGCAAGTAGTATTAACTGCTTCAGCCCAGAAAGTAATTGGAAGTTTGGAATCAGCTAACAGAGATCTAGCAGCTTCAATCAGTGTCCTATTCCTTCTCTCAGCAACACCATTTTGTTGTGGAGTCCTAGGAGCACTGTATTGCCTCTCAGTTCCTTTTTCCTCACAAAAGGTGTTTAGGTCATGATTTTTAAATTCAGTACCATTGTCTGACCTAATGACTTTTACCTTTTGATTTGTTTGGTTTTCAATTCTTAGAATAAAGGATTTGATCAGTCCACTTGTCTCATCCTTAGTCCTTAGAAAATATACCCAAGTAAATCTAGAGTAATCATCAACAATAACTAAGCAGTATGATTTCTTTCCTATACTCATTACATTTGTAGGACCAAACAGATCCATATGCAACAACTGAAGAAAATTAGAAATAGTGTTCAACTCTTTGGACTTATGAGAAGTTTTGTGTTGTTTGCCTTTGAGACAGGCAACACAATGATCATCACATGAAAAGACTTTTGAAGACAAACCTCTTACAAGGTTGTTTTTGACAAGTTTATTCATTGTTTTAAAATTCATGTGACACATCCTTCTGTGCCAAAGTGATGATTCATCCAAAGATGCTTTTGAAACAAGACAGTTTAGGGATGAATCAGTTGATACATTTTCCATGTCCAAACAATAGACATTATCCTTTCTGGGAGTTCTTAGTAGTATCATCTTTTCATCAACTACCTTGAATCCAGGAGCTAGGATAATGCATTCTGAATATGTGAACAATATACTATGCTTTTTGTCACAAACCTGTGATACACTTAACAGGTTGTACCTTAACTGCTCAACATAGAACACATCCTCAAAGGTCATCTTACGTTTTGTTACATCACCCTTACCACTGATCTTACCTCCATCTGTAGTATTACCAAAGGCAACATGTCCTCCATCAATTTTCTTGAAATTCTTGAGGCAAGCCATGTTCCCTGTCATGTGCCTAGAGCAACCACTATCAACATGCCAGATGCTCTTTCCCTTGAGCTGTTGATTGCCCTGCACATAAGATAAATCAATTAGTATTGATTGGGAACCCAAGCCAAAGTGGTCTTGGGTCTCCCTTTCTCATCAAAGTATTTACATTCCTTTTTGATGAGATTTTTAAAATCAGAGCACTCTTTACTAGAGTACATTGTCAAGATAATAGGTCTAGCAGCACAAACACTAGAAGCAGTACTAATTTTAGAAGTACTAACAGAGTTAGCAGCACTAACAGGTTTAGCAGTACTAACCTTGTTAGAGGCACTAACAGAGTTAGCAGTATTAACATTTGAAGAAGTACTAACAATGTCAGCAGTACTAACATAGATAGCAGTAGTATTGCTTCTAGCAGCACTATCATTGTCAGCAGCACTATTTGTGGTAGCAGTACTAACAGTTTTAGTGCTTTTGGGAATCCACATCTTGACACTTTCTTTCACAGTCTTTTTCTTCATGTGGCTTTTAGATTTAACATGTTTCTTAGCCACATGTTTCCTTTCATTCTTCCTATAACCAAAAGGTTTTTGCATATATCTTTGAAAATTCATCCTTTGGTTAATAGGATTAAAGTAGCAGTACTTGGCAAGATGATTCAATTTGCCACATATGAAACAAGGTTTTGGTCTGATGATTCTACTCAGATCAACTCCTTGTTTCTGAGCCCACTGATTATTCCAATTCCTTTGATTTCCCCTCTTTTTATCATGTTTTAGGGGCTCATCCTTATTACATGCACACTGTTTGCAAGGAACAGGATTCACAACTGTGGTCTGCTTGTAATGGACCTTTCTAGACTTTCCCTCATTCTTCTCTATGTCATTGGATTTGATCCAAGCCCTTCCACAGTCCTCATTGATGATAATATTATTTTCTAAGGGAATCTCACCACTCACAGTATCATTCTTACTCTTACCAGCTTCTTTCTCAGTTTTGTCCTCAACAACTACTTCATCTAAGGGATCTATCTCAGTGTCTCCCTCAGGCAGGTCCTTCCTATCCTTGGTCTCTAGCAAGTCTGATATAGGAGGGATGTAGTTGTTGTTGTATGGTGGTGGTGTGGTATTGTACCCAATTCCTCTTCTCAGTTTGTCATGAAACTGAGTTTGTAGTAAATAGTCCATTGCTTTAGAAGCATTGGAAAACTTTTCCACATCTAGCTTAACTTTGGCTAGCTCTCCTCTCAACTTTTCATTCTCCTCCTTGGACTTTGTCAGTTGGATTTCTAGATCATTCTTCTCCCACTTCCAGTAATTGGTATCATATGTGTGTTGAAGTTCAGTTGCTTGAATAGCCTCTTCTGCTTGATCACTTCAGTCAAACTCCATTCCTTGTTGAGAAACAAGGGCTTGAGCAGAGTTTCTGTTCTGGTTGAAGCTTCCAGTCTGAGCTTGTTGGTGGTTGTTGTGAGACACTCCACTTCTGCATTCCCTGGCAAAGTGTCCCTTCAGATGACATTTATAGCACTCCACCTTTGACTTATCAAAGCCTGCACCATCTTCTCTTCTTTGGGAGAAGTTGTTCCTCCCAGTCCTCTTGATGAACTTCTTCACCCTCATAGAAAGCATGGCCATCTGCCATTTAATATCCATCTCTTCAAGATCATCAGGATGAAGTTGTTCCAAGTCATCATTGATTAAAGAAGAGTTTCCATGGCTGGAAAGAAAGGCTTCAAAAACAGATTCAGTGCCTTTTTCTTGATTTACTCCATTAGCAGCATTAATTGATTCAGGGTTAGCAGTAGAATCAATTGATGCTGATAGGAGTGCAGCATTATGAACATACCCAGTAGTCTTCTTCTTTGCTTCCACCTCAGATTCAAACACTCTCAGATCATTGTACAGATCATCCAATTCCTTTTCTTCCAATTGTTCATTCTGTCTGAATGAAACAGTATACATGGTCCATTCATCTCCAAGGGACCTTAAGAACTTTCTATTTACATCATCTTGATCAATTTGTACTCCCATAGTAGCTAGTTCACCAATCAGCTTGTTAAACCTGTCAAAAGTTTGAGTCATGGACTCATTCTTAGTTGACATAAAGTTTTCATACAGTTGCTTCAATATTGCCTTCTGATTTCTCTTGGTACTTTTGGTACCAGAGAATCTCTTCTCTAAAGCATTCCAAAGCATTTGTGCATCAGTGCAATTGCAGAATTGGTGTTGATACTCATTGGGAATATCCAAGAGCAGTGTGCTCAAGGCTTTCATCTTTGTCTGCCTTGTCTTCCTTTCTGCATCCGTCTTTGGTGGGATTCTTTTTCCATCTGCACCAATCTTTCCTTCATCATATGTGCCATTCTCAATGATTTCCCACATAGAGTAATCTGTGAGGAGAATGTTTTGCTTGATTCTAATCTTCCACATGTCAAACTCATTAGATCTGAGCATTGGAACCTTTGAGACAAGAGTATTGTTTGATTCAACTGTGTTTTCCATGATGAATGAAGGTTTCTGAGAATACTTGCTCTGATACCACTTGTCAGGATCTAATTCTCAACAAGAATAATGAACTCAGAAACAATATTAAAGAAGTTGCGAAATAACACTTTAATATTCAACAATCAATGAAACAGTGAATCAGAAATCACAAACTTGTAAACTTTATTGAAACATTAAAGCTACAAGTTTTCAAACAAAACCTCAATATTGATGAGCAAGCTCACCAATACAAATTCTACTTCTCTAGAACTAGGGTTCTAAACCTTGAGGTTAATTCTCTCTATGAAAACAAAAACTCAGAATATTGTCTCTCTAACTATTCAGACTAATTCTATACATATACTAAAGATAAAAGATAATTACAAAATATAAAAGATCTTCAGTATAATCTTCCATAGTTATCTCCAAGCCTTCCAAGAATATCTTTAATCAATACAGCTGTCATCATTGCCATACGAAGTCTTCATCTCATAAGCAGCACTATCTTCATGAGCAGTATTAATACACAGCAGTACTAACTACTAGCAGTACTAACTTTGCTTAGCAGTAGTAACTTCATCAAGCAGTATTAATCTGGTTCAGCAGTAGTAACTTTTCTCAGAAGTAGTAACCATGTTGTGCTAGCAGCATTAACCATACTTGTGCAATTCTGTAATTCCCAACAATCTCCCCCTAACTTGACTTTTAGGAAAATAAAAGGTCAATTCTCTCTCAAAACAAAAACTCAAAATACTCGTCTAACAAACTATTATGAATAATTCTATACATATACTGAAAATAAAAGATAATTACAAAACATAAAAGATCTTCAGTATATTCTTCCATAATTATCTTCAACCTTCCATGATTATCTTCAAACCTTGATCTACGCGACTTACCAAGATTATCACATAAGCAGTATTAAGTCATAGCAACATTAACACTCTGAGAAGTATTAATCTTCACCAGCAGTAGTAACTATGCTTAGCAGTATTAATTTCTACAAGCAGTAGTAATTTTGGCTCAGCGATAGTAACTTGTCTCAGCAGTAGTAACCATGTTGTACTGTCAGCAGTAATCATATTTAAACAAATCTTCAGTTCCCAACAATCTCCCCCTAACTTGACTTTTAGAGAAGAGAAGTCAAGTTCTTCAGATGCTCCCAAAACTCAATTGCTCATAATCCTGTATCAGGATTCAGCCCCAAACTTTGATTAAGAGTTCTCTGGATCAAGTATCTTGCCATTACAGAATCTGGTGCACAACCAAGATTTTTCTTCAACATAGCATATAGCTTTAGCCTGCTATGGTTGTAAACTCTATCCACTAAGAAGTATTCAATGTGATTTGTATCCATAGCCAGTGCATATACTCCACTTCTTTCATATAGAGTCCAGTTGTTAATGGTTTTGAAAACATTTCTGATAACATGTTGAACTTCCTCTGGCTTGAACAACATGCATAGATATTCCATCACAAGTTTTGTAACTGGTATCCCTGGAGTTTTCAGCTTATCAGCATATAATTTCATCCCCACCTCAAACATTTCCTCTAAATCAGATCTGGAGCATACTCTTACAATCTTGGCCCAAGTAGGATACACTTCAAACTTGTCATCTTTCCTATTAAGCCTGATATACTCCTTTCCATCTACTTCCATGGTATCCCAGTGAATAATCTCAGGAGGCTTGACACCAACCGGTTCAGCTGTTATAGGCTCAGGCACTTTTTCCATCACCACCATGTACATATTCACATCAAAAGTACTGGATGGTTCTTTCTGAGATTGAGCTTCTTGTTCATCAGACTTAGGTGCCCCTTCTTCTTCAGCTACCTTCTGTTCTTTCTCAGCTTCTTCTTCATCCACTCTAGATTTCTTAGCTGGTTTTCTTCTTGCCATCATTTTTGTTCTTTTCAAAGTCTTCAAACTTTCACCTAGAGTAGCTTCCTTCCTTGGAGTTTCTTGATCATCAGGAAAGGGTTTTTGTATTTCAAGGCCATGCCTCTCTTTCATCTTCTTTTCTACTTCAACTCTTGCTTGGTCATTTCCTTGTAACTTAGTCATCTCTGCCTCATACAAACCTTTGATTTGATCAAATGACATTTTTGTGAACATTTCCTTTTTGACTCCCGCAGCACCTTTAAGGAAAGTGATCATCTTCTTTCTCTCTTGAGTGCCAAGGTAGGTCTGTGAAGGTTGCCTCTTCTTTGCACTCATTTTGATCATTACAAGTTTCTTTTTAAGTGCAGTTTCCTTCTGTGCCATCTATATAGCCAAACTCTTTTGATATACTTCATTAAGCTCTGCAGCCAGAGCTCTTGCTATCTCCCTATCTTTTTCCACTTGATCTTTTTCTGCTTGCTCAAGTTCTACCTGAATTTTCTTATCCAAAGCTTCATCTGACTCAATCAACTTTTGCTTTTTAAGTGGTTGGTCAGATTCCACTATCTTGGTTTTGCCTTTGTCCTTGCTTGCTACCTTATCAGCACTAGCTTTCTTGATAACCTCAGCATTGTCTTTGATGACAACTCCTTTGGTCTTTGAAGTGACCTTAGGAGTGTTATGTTTAGCCTTGATTAGTGCTTCAGCTATCTCAATTTCTTCCAAATTTCTGCTAAGGAGGTCAGTTAATACCTCTTGAACAATTTCTGCTGCTTCATTTATTTCAGCAGCATTAACTGTTTCTGCTGCTTTCTCAAACACTGATTCTGTTTCTGCTGCTTCATTTATTTCAGCAGCATTAACTGTTTCTTCTGCTTTCCCAAACATTGATTCTGTTTCTACTGCTTGTACAGCAAACTCCCCTTCATCTTCATGTTTCTCCCCCTTATTCTTAGCATTCTCCATGTTGACCTCAACTTCTGAATCCCCCTTTTTGGGAGCATCATCCACTGGGTTCCTTCTTCTGAGCTCAAATCTTTTCTTTGACCTTCTGTGAACCACCTTCTTAACCAACTTCTTTAAGGTGCTGATTTCTTCTTGCTGGTTGATGATGACTTTCTTGAGTTCATTTACAACCTTCTTTTGAGAATCCAGTTCAGTTGCCATTTTGGACATTGCAGAAATCAATTCCTGGTAGTCATATCTATCCTCACCTTCTCCAGGAGTGTTACCCCCTTTTGAGGGATCATTGGAATGTTTAATAGGGATCTCCAGCCAGACTGAAGCACCACCTATTCCCTTGGTTTCTGGGCACCCGGGACCTTTGAATGATTGCTCATTCAAAGTTGCCGTAGGGAAGGTCTTAGTGATGTTACCACTAGCCTCCTCTGTGCTAGCAGGAGTAGTGGCAGCCTTCTCACCCACATGCTTATGCATCTCCTTAGTGAGCACCTCCTTGGGGTTGGGCCCTATGGATATTCTCTAATGGAGAATTCTCCATTAGAGGGCTTTGAGGTTCTGGGTTTGTAGGAGGTACAACAAGGGAAGGAGTCTTGTGTACCTTTCTCTTAGTATAAGTTTTGGATATAACTGGGGTTGGCTTAAGAGCAAGGGACTGAGGGAGTGATATAGAGGTTGAAGGTTGGGTTTGTCTATCAGTGGGATGGTCTAGTGAGGGCCTTGACCCTGATGCCATACCTTCTTGGTTGTGGGACACCACCATCATTGTAGAGAACAATGGGGTGTCAACTCCTTCCGAGTCCTTGGCAGATCTTTTCATATTTGAAAAGACCTTGACCTTGGGGATTTTAGGTACATATACCGCATTAGACTGAGGCATATCCGTCAATTCAGAGGTGATAACTGCCTGACAAATCATGGATACATATAGAAACTCTTTTTATTATCCAAGTTTGACACAAGGTCATTGAAAATCATTCGTGAGAAATTATACTTTCTGGCAGTGGACAAGCAGACCAAAGCATAAGCAATGGTACTACTGAACTGACTCCATCCAGTAGTTTTTCGAGAAATACAGTGCATAAGAGTATGAACAAAGAAACACCATTGGGGAGAAAAGTTAGCTTTGTAAAATTTAAAAACACCTAATTGGCCTTCATACCCCATTCTTGTGAGATTGGAAAACAAATCCTCATTAGAGATAGAGGTAATACCTGAGGCATCGTCTAGTCGTAGACTGATGCAAATGACCTCTTCAAAGACTATCAAGGGTTTGTCACACACCCTTGTCTTGATAAACTGCACACCGTTTTCAGTAACAGCGGTGGCATTCGCCCAAAATTGCTTCTGGTGCTCGATGTAAATTGGTGGTGACACTGTAAGAGCATGAGTTATATGGCTGGACTTGAGAAAATCAACTATTTGATGGAATCCAGCATCCTGCTTAGGCTTTTGAAGCATTTCGATCTCATTGTGTTCATCAATAAACGCCATGGATGCCATCTAGCTTGAGGATTCTTGACTGAAACACACTGGTTGCTTGAGAGAAAAGAGTTAGAGAGAAGACGAACAGTATTCAAAGAGTCGTTGTGAGCTTTTAGGCGGGCAAAGAGGGTATTTATAGAATTCAGGAAAGAAGCAGTATTAACCCTAATTTCAGTTAAAGCAGTACTAACCCACTCGCAGTATTAACTGAGAGCAGTAGTAACCAACTAGCAGTATTAACTAACTAGCAGTATTAACTATCCAGCAGTATTAACTAACTAGCAGTAGTAACACATACCTGAAGTAGTAACTCAGACTAGCAGTAGTAATAATGAACCTGCAGTAGTAACTTTGCACTGGCAGCATTAATACTGCACTGTAGTATTAACAATACTTACACTGTTGAAGTTTGTGTTAGTCTGAGCAAGGCAATAAACTTCCTGAGAAAGATGATTAGTAGCACCAAAAAAATAAACAAATAACAGGTATACAAACATTTTTAAACATGAGTTCATTCAGAGTTGATCATGCCCACACTTGTGACCAAGAAAGTGAATCTACCCACATCAAAAGCTTTACTGAATAGATCAGCAAACCGGTTATCAGTATGAATTTAGCAACTTGAATAAGCTTCTTTTCATCGCAGTCTCTAATAAAGTGATACCTAATTTCAATATGCTTTGTTTTGGAGTGCTTGACTGGATTGTTAACAATGCTAATAGCACTGCTATTGTCAATGAGGATTGGAGTGTGAAGAAAGGTTACCCCATAGTCCAGCATTTGATTCTGAATCCATAGAACCTGAGAGCAGCAACTTGCAGCAGCAATGTACTCAGCTTCTGTTGTGGATAAGGATACTGTGGTTTGATTCTTACACTGCCAAGAAACTAGTCTTGCACCCAAAAGCTGACCTCCTGAAGTAGACTTTATATCCATATTAGCACCACCCAAGTCACTGTCTGAATAAGCAATCAAGTCAAAAGTAGATTCATAAGGATACCAAAGACCTAATCTAGGTTGCCCTCTTAAGTATCTGAAAATCCTCTTAACAGCTTGAAGATGTGATTGCTTTGGCTTGACTTGGAATCTGGCACACAGACACACTGGAAACATGATGTCTGGTCTTGAGGCTGTGAGATACATGAGAGATCCAATCATTGACCTATAAAGATGGACATCAACATCCTCCCCCTCGAGATCAGCAGTGATCTGTTTGTGTGTTTCCATTGGTGTGCTTGCTGGCCTTAAGTCTGATAAACCATACTTATCTAGGATGTCTTTCACATACTTTGATTGACTTATGAAAATCCCATCTTTCTGCTGTTTCACTTGAAGACCAAGGAAGAAAGTGAGTTCACCCATTGAACTCATTTTGAAGCTCTTGTGCATCAACTTTTCAAAGTCTCTACACATCTGATCTTTTGTGGATCCAAATATGATGTCATCCACATAGATCTGAACAAGTAGGGTGTCCTTCTTTTAATGAAAAGGGTCTTGTCAATGATTCCCCTTCCAAACCCATTTTCCAAGAGATAGGTAGACAGAGTATCATACCATGCTCTTGGGGCTTGATGTAGACCATAGAGTGCTTTCTTAAGTTTGTATACTCTGTCAGGATATAATGGATTTTCAAATCCAGGGGGCTGACAGACGTATACTTCTTCATCAATTGTTCCATATAGAAAGGCATTCTTCACATCCATCTGATATACCTTGAGCTTCATATATGAGGCATAGGCTAGAAACAGCCGAATTGCCTCTACCCGTGCAACTGGAGCAAAGACTTCCTCATAGTCTATGCCTTCTTCCTGAGTGTACCCTTGTGCCACTAGCCTTGCTTTGTTCCTGATTACTATTTCTCTCTCATCCTTTTTATTTCTGAAAATCCACTTGGTGCCAATTGCTCTATGACCTTTTGGAAGGTCCACCAAGTCCCAAACATCTTGCAATTTAAACTGTAGCAACTCTTCTTGCATGGCTTTTATCCAACTTGAATCTTTCATTGCATCATAAGCCTTCTTAGGCTCAATCTGAGATAGAAAGCAAGAGAGTATTGTACGTTGTTGATCCTGCAAATCTTGAAGTCTGCTTTGATTCCTAGTCATCATAGGAGAAGTGATGTCTCCTATTACCAGCTCAGGAGGATGATTCTTCTGAGTTCTTGTCTGATGACTAGGTTCTTCATTAATTCCCACATCTAAATTGGAGTCATTTAAGTCAGCTGAGGGGATCTCATCAGCTACTTCTGGCTCTTCATGTTCTGGATTCTCCTCATCTCTTCTTTCTTCTTCACTCTGACTTGGTTCAGTAACAGTCTCCGTTTCACAGATTTCAACAGGGTTCATTGTAGGTATGGGAAAGATCACAGACTGAGGAATAATATCTTGTACTTGTTCATCCCCTGACCCTCTACTTCCTGATCCTGCATGATCATCACTACTGAAACCCAAAGAGTTAGTTAGTGAATCAATGTCAAATAACCACTGAGGACCTGAACCAATAGGATTTGGTGAGTTCTCATTGCATTTGACATTGTCACTTTCCTCAATTATTCTAGAAGAAGAATTAAACACTCTGTAGGCCTTACTCTGAGATGAGTAACCAACAAGAAAACCATCATATGCTTTGCTATCAAACTTTCCTAAGTGAGTTTTGGTATTGAGAGTGGTACAAGGACACCCAAAAGGTTTGAGAAAACCAATAAATGGTTTTCTTTTATTTAAAAGCTCATATGGTGTCTTGTTCTTAGGCTTGACTACTAGAACTCTGTTTTGGACATAGCAAGCAGTATTAACTGCTTCAGCCCAGAAAGTAATTGGAAGTTTTGAATCAGCTAACAGAGATCTAGCAGCCTCAATCAGTGTCCTATTCCTTCTCTCAGCAACACCATTTTGTTGTGGAATCCTAGGAGCACTGTATTGCCTCTCAATTCCTTTTTCCTCACAAAAGGTGTTTAGGTCAAGATTTTTAAATTCAGTACCATTATCTGACCTAATGACTTTTACCTTTTGATTTGTTAGGTTTTCAATTCTTAGAATAAAGGATTTGATTAGTCCACTTGTCTCATCCTTAGTCCTTAGAAAATACACCTAAGTAAATCTATAGTAATCATCAACAATAACTAAGCAGTATGATTTCTTACCTATACTCATGACATTTGTAGGACCAAACAGATCCATATGCAACAACTGAAGAGAAGAAGAAATTGTGTTCAACTCTTTGGACTTATGAGAAGTTTTGTGTTGTTTGCCTTTGAGACAAGCAACATAATGATCATCACATGAAAAGACTTTTGAAGTCAGACCTCTTACAAGGTTGTTTTTAACAAGTTTATTCATTGTTTTAAAGTTCATGTGACACATCCTTCTGTGCCAAAGTGATGATTCATCCAAAGAGGCTTTTGAAACAAGACAGTTTAAGGATGAATCATTTCAAACAGTTTCCATATTCAAACAATAGACATTATCCTTTCTTGGAGTTCTTAGTAGTATCATCTTTTCATCAACTACCATGAATCCAAGAGCAAGGATAATGCATTCTGAATCAGTGAATAATATACTATGCTTTTTGTCACAAACCTGTGATACACTTAACAGGTTGTACCTTAACTGCTCAACATAGTAAACATCTTCAAAGGTCATCTTACCTTTTGTTACATCTCCCTTACCACTAATCTTACCTCCATCTGGAGTATTACCAAAGGCAACATGCCCTCCATCAATTTTCTTGAAATTCTTGAGGCAAGCCATGTTCCCTGTCATGTGCCTAGAGCAACCACTATCAACATGCCAAATGCTCTTTCCCTTGAGCTATTGGTTGCCCTGCACATAAGATAAATCAATTAGTATTGATTGGGAACCCAAGCCAAAGTGGTCTTGGGCCTCCCTTTCTCATCAAAGTACTTACACTCCTTTTTGATGAGATTTTTAAATTTAGAATACTCTTTACTGGAGTACTTTGTCAAGATGATTGGTATATAAGCACAAACACTAGAAGCAGTACTAATTTTAGAATTACTAACAGAGTTAGCAGCAGTAACAGGTTTAGCAGTACTAACCTTGTTAGAAGCACTAATAGAGTTAGCAGTATTAACATCTGATGAAGTACTAACAATGTTAGTTTTAGAAGTACTAATACTCTCAGCAACACTAACATTGATAGCAGCAGTATTGCTTCTGACAGCACTATCTTTGTCAGCAGCACTATTTGTGGTAGCAGTACTAACAGTTTTATTGCTTTTGGGAACCCACATCTTGACACTCTCTTTTACAGTCTTTTTCTTCATGTGGCTTTTAGATTTAACAGGTTTCTTATCCACATGGTTCCTTTCATCCTTCCTATAACCAAAGGGTTTTTGCACAGATCTTTGAAAATTTATCCTTTGGTTAATAGGATTAAAATAACAGTGCTTGGCAAGATGGTTCATTTTGCGACATATGAAACAAGGTTTTGGTCTGATGATTCTACTCAGATCAACTCCTTGTTTCTGAGCCCACTGATTATTCCAATTTCTTTGATTACCCCTCCTTTTATCATGCTTTAGGGGCTCAGACTTATTACCTGCACACTGTTTGCAAAGAACAGGATTCACAACTGTAGTCCGCTTGTAATGGACCTTTTTAGACTTTCCCTCAGTCTTCTCTACGTCATCAGATTTGACCCAATCCCTTCCACCACCCTCATTGGTAAGAATGTTATTTTCTAAGGGAATCTCACCACTCACAGTATTATCCTTACTCTTACCAGCTTCTTTCTCAGTCTTGTCCTTAACAACTACTTCATCTAAAGGATCTATCTTAGTGGCTCCCTCATGCAAGTCCTTTCTATCCTTGGTCTCTAGCAAGTCTGATTTAGGAGGGATGTAGTTGTTGTTGTATGGTGGTGGTGTGGTATTGTACCCAATTCCTGGTTTAAGCTTATCATGGATTTGGACCTTTAGAATTGAATCCATGGCTTTAGAAGCATATGAAAACTTTTCCACATCCATCTTAACCTTGGCTAGCTCTCCTCTTAGTGCTCTTGGTGCCAGCAAATCTCTTCTCTAAAGCATTCCATAGAATCTGAGCATCAGTGCAGTGGTGAAACTGGTGTTGATACTCATTAGGAATGGCCAAAAGCAGGGTGCTTAAGGCTTTCATCTCCAATTGTCTCACTTTCTTCTCAGCATCAGTTTTTGGAGGTGGTCTTCTTCCATCTTGTCCAATTTTACCTTCAGCAGAGGGACCATTCTCAACAATGTCCCACATAGAAAAGTATGTAAGGAGGATGTACTGCTTGATCCTAATTTTCCACATGTCAAACTCATTAGGTTTGAGCATGGGAACCTTTGAAACAAGAGTACTGTTTGATTCAACTGTGTTGTCCATGATGAATGAAGGTTTCTGAGAATACTAGGCTCTGATACCACTTGTTAGGATCTGATTCTTAACAAGAATAATGAAACTCAGAAACAATATTAAAGAAGTTGCGGAAAAACACTTTAATATTCAAATATCAATGTAACAGTAAAGTAGAAATCACAACTTGTAAACTTTATTGAATGATTAAAGTTACAAGTTTTCACACAAAACCTCAATCTTGGTGAACAGGCTCACCAAGACGAATTCTACTTCTCTAGAACTAGGGTTGTAAACCTTGAGGTCAATTCTCTCTCAAAACAAAAACTCAGAATACTCGTCTAACAAACTATTATGAATAATTCTATACATATACTGAAAATAAAAGATAATTACAAAACATAAAAGATCTTCAGTATATTCTTCCATAATTATCTTCAACCTTCCATGATTATCTTCAAACTTTGATCTGCGCGACTTACCAAGATTATCACATAAGCAGTATTAAGTCATAGCAGCATTAACACTCTGAGCAGTATTAATCTTCACCAGCAGTAGTAACTATGCTTAGCAGTATTAATTTCTACAAGCAGTAGTAATTTTGGCTCAGCAGTAGTAACTTGTCTCAGCAGTAGTAACTATGTTGTACTGTCAGCAGTAATCATATTTAAACAAATCTTCAGTTCCCAACATAATGGTCATCTCTTCCCTTAAAGCACGAAAGTGCTTATCAAAGGGATGCCAATCATTCCTAGCTTATGTGTTGGACTCCAAAGCTGAGAAAAGGAAAGTGGAGGATGTGAGAGTCGTTCGCGACTTTCCTGATGTATTTCCTGAAGACTTGTCGGGGTTACCTCCCGATCGTCAGGTGGAATTCCGCATCGACTTAGTTCCGGGTGCGGCTCCGATCGCTCGAGCACCCTACCGTTTAGCGCCAACAGAGATGCAAGAAATGATGAAGCAATTGCAAGAACTTGTGGAGAAAGGCTTCGTTCGGCCAAGTTCTTCGCCGTGGGGAGCTCCAGTTCTCTTTGTCAAAAAGAAGGACGGCACGATGCGAATGTGCATTGACTATCACGAGTTGAACAAGGTGACCGTGAAGAATAAATATCCCCTTCCATGAATCGACGACCTCTTTGACCAGTTGCAAGGGGTGGGATGTTTCTCAAAGATAGACCTAAGATCGGGCTACCATCAAGTGCGGGTGCGTGAGGAGGACGTGGCGAAGACGGCGTTTAGGACTCGATACGGGCATTACGAATTCCTCGTAATGCCATTCGGATTAACGAATGTGCCCGCGATATTCATGGATTTGATGAACCGGGTGTGTCGCCCCTATTTGGATAAATTCGTCATTGTATTCATTGACGACATCCTCATCTACTCCAGGAGTGAGGAGGAGCATGAGTATCATTTGCGGGAGATTTTAGAAGTTCTAAGGAAAGAACGACTCTACGCCAAATTTTCAAAGTGTGAGTTTTGGCTTCCGGAAGTGCAGTTTCTTGGTCATATTGTATCAAAGGATGGAGTGAAGGTGGACCCCTCAAAAATCGAGGCTATGATGAATTGGGAACCACCCAAGAACCCAACGGAGATTCGGATCTTCCTAGGTTTAGCCGGTTATTACCGAAGATTTATTAAAGACTTCTCCAAGGTTACCTCACCATTAACCGCAGTAACGAGGAAGAATGTGAAATTCGTGTGGACCGAATCGCAAGAGCAGGCCTTCAGGACATTACAGAAGAGTTTGTGTGAAGCGCCGATTCTCTCATTATCCGAGGGGACGGGAGATTTTGTAGTTTACATCGATGCCTCCAAATTGGGCCTGGGATGCGTCTTGATGCAGCGAGGAAAAGTCATCGCTTATACTTCGCGACAACTTAAATAGCACAAGAAAAATTATCCGACTCACAATCTCGAATTGGCGGCTATAGTGTTCGCTTTGAAGTTGTGGCGACATTACTTGTACAGAACCAAGTGCACGCTGTATACCGATCACAAAAGCCTCAAGTACGTGTTTGATCAAAAGGAGTTAAATATGCGGCAACGGAGGTGGCTTGAGATATTGAAGGACTACGACTGCGAACTGCTTTACCACCCGGGCAAAGCAAATGTTGTGGCGAATGCTTTAAGCCGAAAGGAGTATAATGGATGTGTGCAAGCTTCAATTTCTCGAATCGATATGGTCTCGAGTCTACTAGAGAAGATCAAGTTAGCACAAGTCAAAGCGTTATTAGAAGCAAACCTCAAAAACAAAACCATGGTGAAACATCGCCTTCTTTTGGAAGAGGACAGTTGATGACTCAAATTGTTCCAAGGGCGGGTGTGGGTACCCAAGTTTGGTAGGTGTCGGGAATTACTCCTAACCGACGCTAGACCTGGCAAACGTGTCGTGTCGGGTTCGTGTCGGGTTCAAAGTTAAACGGGTTGAAAGTGTCTAACCCTAACCCGGCCCGTTTAATAAACGGGTCATAAAATCTCAACCCTAACCCGACCCGCCTAACTCGACACGACTCGCCTAACCCGTTTAACCCGTTTAACATTTATAAAACTAAAAATTAAAATTCAAAATTTCACAAAAAAAGTACAAATCCAAAATTTAAATGAAAACATTATAAATCCAAATTTTATAGTTCAAACTTAAAAGTTCTAACCAAATGTAAAACATTAAAAATACAAAGCATTAAAAAGAAAACTTATAATATATATATATATATATATATATATATATATATATATATATATATATATATATATATATATATATATAAACGGGTTATTCGGGTCATTTTCGAGTTGAAAATTTTGACCCTGACCTTACCCGTTTAATTTTCGTGTCGTGTCATGTCAACCCGTTTACTTAAATGGGTTGAAATGTATTACCCAAACCCGTTTATTTCGTGTCGGATTAGCGTGTCGTGTCATTTTTTGCCAGGTCTAACCGACGCTCACAAGTCAAGGTACTCCATCCATCCGGGGAGCACGAAGATGTACCGGGATTTGAAATTGAATTACTGGTGGCCGGTAATGAAGCTCGACGTGGCAAAATACGTGGAGAAGTGTGTGACTTGCTTGCAAGTCAAGGCCGAGCATCAACGCCCTTATGGTAGTTTGCAACCACTTGAGATTCCGGAATGGAAGTGGGAGCATATCACCATGGATTTTGTGCCCAAGTTGCCCAAAACCTTGCGAGGGCACGACACCATTTGGATTGTGGTAGATAGATTGACCAAGAGCGCGCATTTCCTGGCAATGCGGGAAACACTACCAATGGAAAAACTAGCAAGACTCTATATTAATGAAATCGTCTCGAGGCACGGCATGCCATTGTCTATAGTATCGGATCGCGATAGCCGTTTTACGTCAAACTTTTGGGATGGGCTACAAAAAGAATTGGGCACTAAAATCAAGTTGAGTACAAACTATCACCCACAGACGGATGGTCAAAGTGAACGGACCATCCAAACCTTGGAGGACATGTTAAGGTCATATGTTATCGATTTTGGAGGGAGTTGGGACTCCCATCTCCCGTTATTAGAATTCGCCTACAACAACAGTCATCACTCAAGCATCGGTATGGCGCCCTTCGAAGCTCTTTATGGTCGGAAATGTAGGACACCCGTGTGTTGGTTAGAGGCGGGAGAAAAACAGTTTGCTGGGCCGGAAATAGTGCAAGAGACGGCGGATAAGGTGAAGTGCATTAGAGAACGGTTGAAGGCGGCTCAAGACCGTCAGAAAAGCTATGCGGATAAGAAGAGGAGACCAATCGAGTTCCATGTGGGAGACAGGGTGATGTTGAAGGTATCACCGTGGAAAGGAATCGTCCGATTTGGGAAGCGGGGGAAGCTTAGTCCCCGATTTCTCGGCCCCTTTACCATTATTGAGAGAATAGGACTTCAAGCGTACAAACTAGATTTGCCGTCGGAGATGGATGGGATTCACCCCACTTTCCACGTTTGCTATTTACGTAAATGCTTAGCGGAGGAGGAGAGCATAATTCCATTGTCGGAAATTCGCGTGGACAACAATCGATGTATAGAGGAACCGGAGACTATTCTTGAAAGGAAATCGAAGAGGCTACGTCATAAAGAAGTGACTATGGTGAAGGTTCAATGGAAGCACCACCGTGGAGCGAATGTGACTTGGGAGGCCGAAGAAGATATGAAAAGGCGCTACCCGAGACTCTTTGAGTAGCATAGATTTCGTGGGCGAAATCCTTTTAAGTAGGGGAGGATTGTAACACCCCGAATTTTTGTGTTTGTGAATTCTATCCGTATATTTCCTTTTTGTGTACACTTTTATGTTCACCACCTCTAGTTATGTGAAGAATGTCTCAAGACTTAAATTTGCATGCTCTCGTACCTTAGATAAATGTTGACGCAACCCTATAGTAATTGGCTAGTTAGTTTCTCGTGAGAAAAATCAAGTTTCGGGCCTCGGGGGAGTTCGGCGACAGTGCCAGCGATAGTGACATGGTCACTATCGCTTGGGGCACAATCGCACCAAGCTTGGTGCTCTCGGTACACTGGGCGCGAGAGTGCCCGGCGATTGTGCCAATGGCACTCTCGCGATGTCACTCTCGCGGTAAGGGGACGAGGTCACGGTACAATTGGCGCGATAGTACCTGGCGAGAGTGCCCAGGGCACTATCGCGGGGCAAGGTCGCGCGGACCTTCTGACTTCCCAATTAAAACGCATTCCAACCCTTTTCAACCTATTTTCACCCATCACTCTCAAGAACCAAAATTTCTCTCTTCCAAGTGACGATTTTCTTCATCTCCCATCCTACCTCATTTAATACTTGACCTACTCCACATCTAGGTCATTTATTGAATTTCAACCACACCACTTTCTCAACCAAGTGACTATCCAAGTGTTTAAAAAGCTTCAAGAGTCTTCACTTTCATCCTAGGGTTTCTTATTTTAGGGTTTTCACTCACAAACCCTAAAGGTGAGTTTTCTACCACTTCTACATGCTAATGTCTTGTTATTTCATGCTTTAACTTGTCATAAATTGTTATTTGGTGGGTTTGACCTAACTGCTGATAAGAATGAATTAACTCTTTAAATTTCTAGTCAAAATGGTTATGAATAGTGATTAATGGATATGTACTCAAGTAGATGATTATGCCATGATTTTATATGAGTTGTTGGTGGGTTAATGTTCTATTTGATAATTAGCATTTTGGGACCCATCTCTTGTGCACGAGAGATGGGGTGGTCTTTGGTATACTCTAGACCGTGTGGTGTGATAGAGGGTGGACACTAAAGGATCAACTCCTTGAGGTGAAACCCTACTATCGAGGGGTAGGCACTAAGGCCCAACTAACTTTGAGGTGTAGCTCGACGGAGTAGGCACTAAAGGTAGTCTAGATGCTTGAGGTGACGCCAGATACGGTGTGCACTAAAGCGATAGCCTGAGGTGTAATTCCCCTAATCTTGAGAAATTGCTATGTATGTTAACATGACGTATGCAGGTATGTGATTAATTATGTGATGGCTTACACTTGGAATATCACCATGGGACGGCAAATCGGGAGTTTCTATTTTTCCAAGTTTTAATTTATATCATGTATATTTGCTTGGAAACTCACTAGGCTCCTAGCCTAACACTTGATGTTGTGTTATCTTCAGGTCCTCCTAGTGGTGTTAAAAGGGCACCTTGACCTTCCAATTCGTGGATAGGACTTTTGGGCAGCTCGGGCTTTTGGGAGACTGTTGAGAAGAGCGTTTTGAAGACATAGCAACACCCACCTTAATCTAGTCATAGTATTAATTCTAGATTAAATAGGTTGTTGTAAATTGTATGTCTTATTTCCGTCGCTACTATTAATATTACAAACTACCCCGAATTTGGGTTTGAGTTGTTTCTTTAACAGGGAATGGAAATGTTGGCGTTTTAGACGTTATATTGCAAAATTTTTGTTGACCCTATTTTTAGCGCGTTACAAATTGGTACAGAGTTTACAAATTGATATGTATGATGTGAAATGATTTTTATTCACGCAAACCATGAACTCACTGATCTTTATAAACTGACTATAGTATGCATCTCAGGGACAAGAGGTTTCAGGTTGGACAAAGGAAAAGGTCACACATAGAGACTTGCCTAGCCCGTCTAAGTTCAATATTTATGTTCAGGCATCCATCATAGATAAATTTGTAATGCAATCCGGTTTGGGACGGGTTATCATTAAGTTACATAATTATTGTTTTAAAGTCTTCCGTTGTAAACGGTCTAAAGTTTTAATTTAGCCATCATTATGGAGTATCTTTAGAGGATTTGTTTCAGATTACGTAACATTTTTCAAGGCGAAAATATGGGTGTTACAAGTTGGTATCAAAGTCGTAGTTCAAGAGAAATAGGTTATAATCTT
The DNA here is from genome assembly GCA_954870635.1 of Arctium minus. Lineage (NCBI taxonomy): Eukaryota > Viridiplantae > Streptophyta > Magnoliopsida > Asterales > Asteraceae > Arctium > Arctium minus. The sequence goes on from OX941082.1 coordinate 13,080,220, forward strand.
TAGCTTAAGCTTGAACTTTTATGTGTAAGAATAAGGTATCGGCTTTAGATACGAATCACTATGAGTATTGTACCTAGATCACTATCAGTATAGCATATGTACGATTCAACATAACTTAACGTAAGTACAGTATAACATTGCGCTGCAACGCAATAAGTTTAAATGAAGTTATAAATTGATCTAAGCTAAGAATGCACGTTAAGTGCTTAGAAGTAAGTAGTGCATAATATGGCAGAATGACTAGCATGGTTTTAGCCCCGAAAATAAGACATGTAATGTTCAGATTTAGAAGTATCAAGGCAAATTTGAGTTAATAGCATCAGTCGCCTTAGTAAGAACTTGAGTTATTTCATATGTTTATTTGAAGTTGACAATCCCACTCTCCATTAGCTTTCAGATATGCATTTTAAGTTGGATGTGTGTATGAAAGGTCATGTACCGGGATACAGGTGGTCCAGGCAGAGTACTAAAAGGATGCATAAATGGTACATGTGCCGCGAGGGTGCATCTCTACACATGTCTATTCGGTTCAATTAAGTAACATGTACATATTGTGGTCAGCGTACATGGATGGTTCAGATAGATAGACGACCCGTATACTATGCCAAGAGAGTCAAGATCTCGAAAGTGTCTAGCCTCATATTTTGTTAAAATACAAATTGTTGATAGTTTTTGAACACCAGAATATTATTTCAGATTAACTTAAATGTTACATGTTTTGAAGTAACATTTGCCCATAAAATTTTGAGTTAAAATCATGGGCTTTCAGTAACACCATTTGGGTTGAGAAATGCGACAATAGCGTTATAGACCTAGTGAGCGTAATGTGTGGACCATACTTAGAAAAGTTATTATAATCAGTGTGCTCAGTTATTTGAGAAATAAGGCTAAGCATTTATAACGTCAAAAGTTGGCCACATAACCATTAAAGAAAATAAGTTGTAAGAAAAAGAAAATTTTCTTGTGAATCTTAGATGCAAAGTTTCAGTTTTATTGGTCACATAGTGACAAAAGGGGACATCTAAGTAAAATCCAACAAGCTCAGAGGTTATGTCATATCTATAGCGGTCAAGATTAGTAACTGAGATAGAGGTTTATTTTGTTACTAGATTATTGTCAGGGGTCCATTCAAGGTTCTCTAAATTGCAGACTTTAATGTCAGCATAGACCCAGACAACACAGTAAGTTAGACTGAGGTCAAATAGAACAAGTCTTTCAATTATTGAAAGCAAAAGTAAAAGTATGTATAAATTTGATGGCTGTCAGAAGGAATAGAAAAACATTATAGTTCTCAGTGATACCTCAAATTTTGAATCAGATTTAATATTAATGGCATGAGGCAAGTTTATCGCCTACGCATTAAGTCAATTGTAAGAACGTGAAAATCTTAGTGCAAGACATGATAAAGAGTTAGTGATGTGGTCCTTGCACTCGAATTTTGTGAGACATTACCAAGATGGCTCAAAGTGTACTATGTACACATATCATGATAGCTAAATATCCATGTTTGACTGTAAGGGATAAAGTTTGTGCTAGAGACATTGATCAACATCGTTGAAGAATTTTGATAGTGATATTACACTATCATCTAGACAGGCAAAGAAGGATCAGAGTTGATCAAATGGTAAGTTACGATGATAGACATCACATTGAGTGTGGACAATCATACTCAATTAGATCAGTAAGAGACTCTTTGATAAGAGAATGATAAGAAATAAAGAATGATTAACCACATTGAGAGTCTACTAATAGACTCAGATGAAATATGGTAGATTTTGGAACAAAATATGGGTTCCAGTATGGGAGGACCAAGAAATACAATGTTAGAAGGATTATGTAAATCCTTGTGCCTAGGGAACACCGATAGTTATAAAATATGCAGGGATCTAGACGTTTTAGAATGTGTAAAAAAATCACGTTAAAACGTCAAATTAGTTGCAGTAAGTTGGTGAAGGCTCCAAGTTTCAGTAAGGGCTAGTATATGCCTGGGGGTCTATGTACAAAGTCAAATTAGTAAGGTAAGCATTGATTTGAGAGCTTCAAGAGAAAGTAAGTAAGTGATATAGCACGTGTTCCCTACCACATAAAGAGACGGTAAAACGAGGTAGAGTATGTTTTATAAGTTATGTCATAATACCTCAAGCAGTTTTTAGTATGAATGTTAAGTAAGCATTAGTGACTCAATTAGTTATCACTATATGCATTGAGTATGCATAAGAGTATCAGCAAGAACAATGGCATTATGCATCGCTTTCGATAAAGTATTCCTAGTGGTGCTCATTTATCTTAGGTTTGATGAGCGTTCCCAACAATGTTCATGTCAACGCACACTACATTAAACATTGGGTTTTTTAGCCATGAGATGTGTTGCATAACTTATGTGGAAGAACATTATGTGCAAGAAGTTTTCAAATATATGCATAAAAGTGCAGTAGTCAGATATGTTACCAGTATGAGTTGATTAATGACGTGAGAAAAGTAGATATACATAGTACATGGAGATTTATGTAATGAGCAACATAAACCGCTAGAGTTCAGGGCTAAGATAGAATGATGTTAGAGACATCGCTTGGAAAGGGCCTAGTGATATATGACGAGTAAGGTAAATAAAGTTCAAAGTATGATGGATGGAAGAGTTAGTTGCAATAGTTGATAGAGTAGTCTATCAACCAAGTTGACCACTAAGTCATAAGTTAAATTCTTGACACTTTTTCATGTGTCAAATTCAAGGAAACATTTAGACGATGAATCAGTTGTCATAAATTTGGAAAGTGTCGAGGTTAACGACACACTCACTTATATAGAGGAGACAGTTGAATTGTTGATAAAGGAAACGAAATGATTAAGTAACAAGAGTACATATTTGGTACTAGTGATTGTGTTAATGAAATTTGAATACTTAAGATTCAGAAATTACATAGTAGCCAAATATTATACAAGGACTGAGAATCCTCAATAGTCTAACTAGTATAATTCCGATGACGAAATTCCTTAAAGGGGGGAGATTTGTGACACCCCAAAATGGGGTAAATAAATAAAAAGGGAAAATAAAATAAAATTGGTTTTTATTTTATTGGACCAATGTGAAGGAAAAGCTTGAAAAGGGGGCCAATCATGTCACTTAATAAAAGTGAGATGTAAAGAAATGAGTTTATGATCATCAAACTAAAAATGAAAGAAAAAGTCAAGACGGGGGTAAAAAGTGTAAATTTGGCAAAACATTTGAAGTCAAGGGTTGAGAGTCATTAACTGATAGTCAAGGGTAATGTCAGATGTGAAGTTCCTCACACTAGAGGGACTGTTCCATAAATAGGACAGATCTGATTGTTTTCAGAAATTTGAAAACGACAACTCTTTTGAAGCTTTTTATTGGCTCGTTTTATCAACTATTAGGACAAAAAATTATAGATAAGTAAAGGTAACCAGTTGAAGATCATTTTGGTTCAAAAAAATCAAGTTTTGGTCGAGTCTTGAAAGAGAAATTGGAGGTTGAAGTTCGAAGTCGAAAAGCTACGTTTATTGGCGATTGGAGGTAAAATACCCAACCAAATTTCGATTTCTTTATATGGATAGCTTCGTTTTTAAGTCATTTATCGAACCTTAGTAGCCTTATATCTCATATTTTAGTTTTGGAGGGCCGAATTTTGAGTTTTTTTTTTACGATTTTCGAGTGGGTTTTGAGACCAATTTTTAAATGAGCAAATGGGACTCAATACTTGATGGTTTTTGTTAATTCTTGTTTTTATGGTTGAGGAAAATCATATTCTAGAATTTTTGCAAGAAAAATCAATGAAAACGGTCTAAAAGCGAGGTCAAACGACCTAAAGAAGTCGCTGTCGGCGACAGGTATGTGCGTTGGGTCAGAAACGCGACCCGGGTCGGATCAGTTGGGTTCTCAGGTCCTGACTTGGGTCCAGATCTGAATGATGGGCTTGATGTTGTTGGACTTTGTCTAGTTGCTAGGCTTATCATTTGAGTCCATATAAAGTTTAAAATTTTGGGCTCATCTGATTAATTAAATCAAATATCAATTTAGGTTGGAGAGTTAATATTTTGTGCTCTTTAAGCTAATTAATTTCATTGGATGAATATTATTAGATTTCAATTTAACCAATTACATTTATTTAAAGAGTTAATTATTAAGGTTCTATTAATTAAGTAATTTAATTTTTTTATAATTAGTATATTAATTTAAGTACCAACTTAATTAATATATTATTTTATTTTAGAAAAATTATTTTATTTAATTAATTAACTCTTGAAGGTCTTTATTAAATTATTTAATTTAATAAGTGTTTTAAGGTGTCGTAATTTAAGATTAACAATTGTTTATGACATCTTAATTCGTGACATATGATCGTTTAACTATTAAAAGGATAAATCGACGTTAAGAGTCGTTATCGAGCGTAACGCTTGGAGGTTTATTAAATTACTTTGATGGTTTAATAATGAGATTAAAGCGTCATAATTTGAGTTAAATAATTATTGAGACGCTTTAATTTAAAGAGAGAGATTTATAATTTATAAAATGATTATTTTGACGTTTTGAGACGTCATCGAGATTTAGAGTTGGGTTTTGACTAAAGTTAGTCGAGGTTGACTGTGTTGACTAATTGTTGACTTTTACCTCATTTGACCCACAAGTATTTTGATGATAAGATCCAATGGAGATATTTGAGTCATTAAGAGACCTGATTTTGGAGTTTGACTTTAGGGCGAGTCAGGTTGACCATAGTTGACTTTTGAAGAAAAGAAGTCATTAATTGCATATAGTGGTATGAAATGTGTAGGTTTTCAGTTGAAAACTATCAGTAGCCGATCTACACGCAATCAAGTGAGTCTTCATGAGACTTACATTGGGATGCATACCTACGTACAAATTTATTTTCAGCATTAATGGTGATGTGTATGTATGCATGATGTTTCAGTTTATATACATGATACGATATATTCTACATGTATGTTATTTATGATCAGTTGCATGTTATGTGTTTATTTTGTTTTCAAATAACTCAGCATGTTATTTCAATCGCAAGTTTTATGATTGGTTTTAGCGGGTGGGCATTTGACCAATAAGTCACACGACAAGTTGCAGGACCCCATAATGGGTGTCCAGACAGGTGCAGGTCGGACAACCCAGGGAATGCCAGTGACAAAATGACCCATACCCGACGACACAGTTTATAAGATCTCTTTTCTTTCTGTTTTGCATGTTTTCATAAATTGCATACTAATTGGTACAGAGTTTACAAATTGATATGTATGATGTAAAATGATTTTTATTCACGCAAACCATGAATTCACTGAGTTTTATAAATTGACTATAGTATGCATCTCAGGGACAAGGGTTTCAAGTTGGACAAAGGAAAAGGGCACACGTAGAGACTTGCATAGCCCGTCTAAGTTCAATATTTATGTTCAGGCATCCATCATAGATAAATTTGTAACGCAATCCGGTGTATGGGAAGGGTTATCATTAAGTTACATATTTATTGTTTTAAAGTCTTCCGCTGTAAACGGTCTAAAGTTTTAATTTAGCCGTTATTTTGGAGTATCTTTAGAGGAATTGTTTCAGATTACGTAACACTTTTTAAGACAAAAATATGGGTGTTACACTTTAGCCTATAAGTTTATAACATTATATATTTGGGTTGGGTGTATATATATACACACACATAACTTGCTTTCACAATGAACAATAAAAAGAAAGAAAAACGTTGAACAGGGCTGAGACGGGAAGAAAGTGGTCCATCGAGCCTGATAAAGCGGATTGAATTAGTAGCCCAGCCTCAAGGAATCGAATACAGGAAATGCATCGAAAGAAAATAATTTCTGAACAAAAGGTTGATTACCATCGGCCCCACACAGAACTTGGCCTAGGAACCACATATGAGGAGGCACTTCAGATCACTCAACAGTTGAAGCTAGCATAGGGTTCAAGCCCATCTCCAGCTGGATTATAACTTGAATCTTTTGTGTATTTGAGCAAAGTTGTTTTACCCATTTGCCAACTGAGCTATACATCCGAGGGCCATGAATGCTTATTGATGAGACGCAAATTACAAACAATATATACCTGACTGAATTCATATTATTATTCTCTATGATATCCTCAGAGCTTGCACAACAAATGAAACTCTACATACATATACTATATCGTTTCTATATATGTCAAAAATTCTTCCACGTTATTCATATTTACATACAAAATTCGCGAAAATGTATATCCTAACTCCAGACTCGGATACACATTCTCGACTTTATATATAATATATATATATATATGTATAACAGAATTGGAGAGATGGTAACAGGTAACTAACCGGTATTCCTCATCCCAGCAGCAATGCCGTTTATGGTAATAAGCAGTGCATCTCGAAGTTTATGGTTCTCGGTATCACTTCTTAACCTTTTCAAAATCTCCACCTGCATCATGTTAAGTGGATTCAGATAAGGAAGCCTACTCTCAATCAGCATCCTCAGACTCTTGTTGTTTGCCGATAGCTTCTCGTGCCCGGTTACAACCAACACGTATTTTTCAGTTGTCATAAGCTCGTTCCTTAGTTGGTCACCCAACCCCCTCCTACTCTCAGAGACAAGCACTTCGTCATAGTGTTTCACAATCGGAACATCTGCTTTTCCCAGAACCATCTCTATAAGGTCCAACGTGGATTGAAAGAAAGGCCATTCTTTGTAAGCAGCTCTTAACTCATCCGCATGTCCCATATCACATACGCCCTTTAACCCGGCTCCCACTCCTAGCCAAGCAGGAAGAACGAATCGTGTTTGTGTCCATGCAAATATCCATGGGATGGCACGCAGGTGTCCGATTCCGACAGAAGTTTTCCTCCTCGTTGGACGGCTACCAATGTTTAGGTTTCCAAGCTCAGCTTGTGGGGTCGCTTCTTGGAAGTAAGTAAGAAATTCTGGGTTTTCGTAAACTGTGTTTCGGTAGCTTTTACAACTGATCTTTGAGATATCTTCCATAAGGGCACGCCAGTTTTCATCCCTCGGAGGTTTCGGGGGTCGAAGGGTGGCAAGAAGCACGGCTGTTGTGTACACCTCTAATTGTCGGACAGCTATTCCCGGCAGCCCAAATTTGGCCTGCACCATCTCTCCCTGCTCAGTTGATCGAAGTGTGCCCTGCACATTCAAGCAGAAGAGATCGAACGAGTGACCCAATGTTTGGTCATTTAGACAAAAATGCTAGATTCAGCTAAGAACATACCATTACAGAACCAGGTGGCTGGGATTGAATAGCAAGATGTGTGGGACCACCACCACGACCGATACTACCTCCACGGCCATGGAACAGAGTGACTTTAATACCAAACTCTTTGCATGCAGCTACAACGTCCTCTTGAGCTTTGTAAAGTTCCCATGCAGCAGCGAACCGCCCTGCATCTTTACCAGAATCAGAGTATCCAACCATTACCTGCATAAATGGTGAATAAGGTTACAAGCTTCTAAAAACTAGTGCATACAACAAATTTCAATAACTGTCATCCTATACCTCTTGGTGTCCACAGTGATTCTTTATGATGTGGTCACGATACCAGTCAATCGATAATAATCTCCGTATCACTGCGCCAGCACCCCTCAAATCTGTCACAGTTTCAAACAGAGGGACTACCCGCAACCTATTTTAAGAGAGGCAAATTCATTTACAAGAACAAATATCCAAACATATATTTCTGTAGTCTTATATCGAAGGGATAACTCATATAGACAACTGATTCTAGTTGGCACCAAGGTGACACATTTTATCAACCTATTGGGATTTTAAGACAGATAGATCTCCTAATAAGCTTATATATCCAAAAATTGCAATTGTAACCTAAAACAAAACTTAGGATCTAGTTAATTTATAAAAAAAAACATTCCATATTTATATATCATATAAATCAATTTGAAGTCTCAACCCTGAAAATGATTAATGTCATATTTTAACTTGCAATGAGGTATAAAAAGCATCCTGAAGCAGAAAACGGTTATTATTAGGAGTTGAATGTGAAATTATGAACGGAAGAGGAAGTGAAAGTGGATGCTTACATCCCACCAACACATGGTCTCCCTTGCTCAGCAGCAACAGCAAGACGAGCATCTTTCTGCAGAAGCTCCACAGCAAGGACATCGCTTGCCTGTCAAGTGAATATCAGAGAAGAAATCTTTCATTAATTGCAAAAGTCAGATAAGTTATGGGAAATGAGATCATATGATGGAGAAAAGAATTTTTAAAATTGCATGCATCATACATTTGAGGCCATGGAAATCACATATGCTCCAAGTGAATCACTTCCCAACTCTGCAGCAATATGGAAGGTGTCCAGGACTTCTTTTACTTCAGAAGATACCTGATAAAGCAAAAATCAGGAATATATACAATTAAACAAAGCAACTCAAACTGATGTTAGGAAACAGAATAATAATATTGTACACATGATCAGCTCAAGGAAGCCTTGTATATATAAATACCTACCCAAAGTTCCAAATGGATGAGAAAAGCTACTTCAAACAATAACTATTTAAGTTAAATATAGAGGCTATTGAAACCTAAATTTTAGAACAAATTGTAGGCCAAACTCCTTGATTTATGGCCTCCAACATCCATAGAGGAAATGTTAATCAGCTATTACCTCTATAGTAGCTGGAACAAGAGGCCTCTTCCCCTTTAGCTCTCTTGATAGAAACTCAAGTTTTTTTGCTTCATCCCATTCACTGTATTTGCCCATACTAAGATAATTGGTGACTGCATCAAGAGTCTCCGAATGTCTACCAGATTCCTGTCGCATCTCAAAAGTGTCAAACCAATGTGGTGGTGTCAGCCACCTAAATATGGAACAGAACAAACCTGTCGTAGATCAAGCTTCATTAAAACCATCCCAAAGACAGAAACTCTTCTTATTAAGTCAGCAAGCCGACCATCAGCTAGAATTCCTGACCCACAGGATTGCTGTGACAATTACAAATTTTCATATCAGATTGACATAAAGTCATTCGAGATCATTGTGTTTTCTTATTCCTTCATATTTTTTCAGAGCTTGACTTTTCTCTAGAGATTGGGGTCAAAGCCAACTAGTGGAGGAAAGAAACAAGAACCTTTGTATCATACCAGAGATTCATAGCATAGAAGGAGTGGTTTCAACAGCTGGTTTGGTGTGTCATAATAATCATTAGGATCCATGTCACATGGAAGATCTTCAAGAAGCTGCTCTAACCGCCTTCGTGTATTCATAAGCTGGACTAACATGAGAAATTTCATATCATAGTCCATCACAAGAAGGCAATAAGAGACATTTCGAAATGAAGAAGCAGTTCAAAGATTTTACTTCATGGGATATGAAAATTTAACGAAATTTGTTACTGTGTTTCTGCCTTAAGCCTCTTATCACAGGAAAGTTCAATTACATAACTTCCATATCGGTTTTTCATCCCTTCTTTATTGTATCAAATCAGATAATCAAACTCATTTTTCAGCTTACAGTCATTGCTTACTACTCTAAAAATAGTCATTATTGATAACCAAAAACTTCAAAACTGGTTTCTTATTTTATGTTTTCTGATCCTATTGACGATCTATATGTGCCCTAGCCCATCATACTTCATACATTTGGATACATTCACCCAACTTATGATGCAGAAAGCTAGCAACTGCAGTAGGCTAAGATGATTAATTTGACACCACTCTTTTTTGAAGTTGCTATTTACAAAGCTAGTGATATATATAAGACATGACAAACAATGTTGCATCATTCTTAAAGAGAATTAATTTAAATAAGTGAAATAATGATATCAACGTAACAGCTAAAAAGGTCTCTGCCTCCATAATGTACGCCTAACTTTATTTCTTTTTAACTAATATCTTATTTCATGTGTTCTTTTTTCTTTCAAGGGTCCAAATTCCAGTGGAGTAAACTGGCAAGTATTATAAATTTATTGCTAAACAGACCTCTCTATGGATTGTTAACTATCTACCAAGTACCAACCAGGTGTTACCTCATGGAACACGACTGCAAGCGATATCAACAGGAATAAAGCAAAGTTGTCTCACTAAAGAGTACCTTTTCTTTTACATCCCCAAGAATGATTCTGTACGGAGAAATTGTAGATTTCTGGGGCATACTTGGTTCGAGAAGCCTCTGGAAGCTGGCTCTTCCTACTTGTGATTCAGCAAACATTTTCCTCTGAGCAAGGAGTTGAGATGCTTTCGGTGTAGTAGGTTGAGATGGACTCCCGCTTCCTTGCAATTTCTGATAATTTTGTCTTGAAGTTGAGGATGAAGTAGCTTGTTCATCCTGAAATTTGCAAAACATGATTCGCCGAGGGAGAAAAAGTATGTCCTGATTCTAGTGGGAGGAGACTACAGTATGCATGTACTAAAACCAGGGTACATGTTGGTATCAGCTATGTTTTACCTGGTTTTTCAGGCGCTTGTACTCAGACCCAGGAATATCTAGTTGAGGATAATGAGATTCCACCTTATTGCATTCTAGGAAGCAATTAAAAGGTAAAATTATATTATTTGAGAGACAAGATAGTATGTAATATGCTTATGGTTTTCAACAACCATTTCAGCAAAGTATAAAAAACAAAATACAAAACGCTCAAGAGCATAGTTATCAAATATCAACTGATCAAAAAGTTCCTATAGGTGTAGAGGAGACACAGCATGTCCTGACATAACTAACACAAGTGTGATCATTGCACAGACAGAACCATACTATGACTTTCAAAATGCACTACAGGGATGGAGGAATGGCAGCAAGGAAGAATAGACAATGATAACATGGAAAACTAACAATTTTGGGCATCAAGTCTATCAGCTTAAGCATGGAAAACAATTCCAACAATCTAAGGACATGAAACTTGTTCAAACGCTCCAATTGCTGTGAAAAAATTGTGTTGTTATAATCTCTCTTTGTATAAAGGATCAAGAGTTAATAGTGCACAGTAATTAATATTTAATAGATTGAGGAAACTTCTAACATAATCCCTTCAGATATGTACATGAAATATTTGGTCGTTGCAGGTCATCAACGACGTAACTAACTATAGCAGTCTTAATGATATGTAATCAGCAGGGAAGGACACAAGCGAATAGAATTCATAATTTTTTTTTAGGAGGACCCAGGGCATGCGGTATTAGAGCACTATGGCAGTAAACTATGAAGCACAAGGAAACTAGGCAGTTAGAGAGGTGGTCTCTTTTTCAACCTTATAGTGAACCCAATGACAACATCCAATAGAGATATATACAAAATGGTAGGGAAGAACACATTACTTAGGAGAAGCCTCCATAAAAGAAATGACTAGTAAGCATTTTACCTGTATGTGAGGGCACATCAGCCCCAGCAGGCAGTTGTGTAGGTAAGCACTGGACACTGTGACACTTTGGCTGACTACGGTTCTGATTAAGGTTCCAACTCTGAGGCCGATCCTCTTCGGAGTTCTCTGAAAGAGATTTGCCAACCATCAACTTATTTCGTTAGCAGACAAGTACTCAAGCACCTCCCATTATCAAGTAAATAGAAATATAATGCCTATGTTGAAGCAATAAATAACATCCTCAGTTGAGGCTATCGGAAAACATAAATGGTGGACCTTTATGAAGAATATCATGTAGCAGACATGAGAGTCTGTCACTACACTGGTTCATAGAGAGTTCAAATCTAAGGTTGTCAACCTCCCGTGTGTAAAGATCAATAGCCATCCACCTCGATAGAAGAGATACCTCTTTTGTCACCTGCAGAATCAACACATGTATTTTAGTCTACTGGTCGAACAAGGTAAATTAATGTGAAAACGGAACCATTTATCACTCTATGCACAAGAAGTATGTTTAAAGGTACTATAAACGGTTGCTGCAGTATCTAATTTGTTCATAACAAAAAAGAACCTTCTTGTCGCCACCTAGGACAAAGGCTGGCCATCCATCTCAAACATCACCCTCACAACTCTCTTTAAACAAGATTTTTTTTGGAGAAAGATGTGCACACAAAAATACACACACACACACACATCTTTGTTGAATAAATCCAATGAGATGCCTTTAGTACCAGATTATTTCGGAATAACAATTTCATTAAGTTAAAATTGGAAGCATTTGTTGAAGTCCAAGTAACCCATGCACAGTCTTCTAAGCTGGCCTTCTTGAACACAACATTGATGAACACATTCGTCCTATATAAAGGATTTATGTTGCCTAGTGTCATATGTAGCTATATCTTCTATGTCCTGAACTCTGATGTATGAAAAGAAGATAAACCTTATTCACAGTCATACATCATTCCAACATTCTTAAGCCTAATCACCTCTTGCACATGGCAACTCAATCAAAGAGTTGCACTTCGATGGTGAGGGAAAATGGGCATCCAATAGATTCCTACTCTAACATAACATCTACAGATAGAAAAGTGTACAGAAACATTTTATAACGATTTACAAAAAAAATATCATGTGAGGCAATTCAAGTTATATTGAAAGCAAAAAAATACAATGTTCAGCAAACCCCCAAAGTAGTGACAACTAAGAGACTTTGGTAGTCGTGTTTTCACGTTTTCTATTCACTTCAAAGCAATGATGAGAAACGACCGATTGAAATGCAGATTGCACAAATATTCAATATGTGTAGCTTATAATTAATTTAAAACATAAACAACAAACTAAGGAGAAACAGACAACTCTAGATGTACTTTAAATTCAAGCCATAAAAGAATTGATTTAGCAAGTGAAAAGGTCCTATCTGTTTTTCCTATGTAGCATTGGTAAGTAGTGGCGCACATGAATCAAATAATCACCAAACAAGCAAATCAGTCTCTTCTGGAAAGCGGGTGGTACCCCTGGCAAATTTTATTGAAACAAAAAATAATAAATGCACCAACACGGCGTGATACTACCACCCAAATTTGTATAATCAATCTTCATCATACAGAGTTTACTGTCGAAGCCTTAACCCCACTGGGATCCATCACTCCATACCACACACACTCCATGCATAAGTTAATTACTAATGTGCGGAAGTGTAGCATACGCTTTTGTTGCATATAATTTCCCACAACAAACAATAGAGATTTCTCCAAGTAATTTGTCTTAAAACACATAAATTAATTGATATTATCCCCAAGATCTCTTCCACTATTTTTGAGTATTTAAGTCAAACTTGAGTTAAAAACTGAAAGTTAAAACCTGACCTTTGCAGTGACATTCGGATTTCCATCTCTATCACCTCCCATCCAAGATCCAAATTTTATTGGAGTGCATGTCAAAGGAAGTGGCCTCCCAGTATGCTGACAGACAGAAGAGAAGATTATAAAAGACTGAAGTTAAGACATAAACACAGGACATTCACATCAAATGATCTAGGGATGCAGACTGAAAAAGTACCTTCTTGAGAGCATTGCTGACTCGTCGTAGGTAATGAGGTATTGCCTTCCAAAGGGACTGCTCAATATAATTTAAGCCTATTTATACAAATAATCAAACAATTTCATCCTTCTTGAAAGAATCCAATTATCAGTTGTACCTTATAAAACCCCAAAAAAATTACCAGATCTAGCCTCATCTACTGGTGTTGGCTTATGGCGTCTAAGTTCATCTGTCTGCCATATAGAAGTTATCTCTCTCACCTACAAAACGAAACATATGATGGATCATTCACAAGATAAACAAGAGAGAGCTTTTTTCCTTCTTTTTTCCTTCTTCGCACAAGTTAAAAGAGAAAAGCACCAGATCTTCTATCAGTGTGTCTTGATCTTCCTCTGTAAGATCTTTGCGGTCATTAACCTCCAACAGATGCTGCAAAAATCAACAAAGTGAACTCAAGTTATTATTACCTGGTGACATAAGAAAAAACTTGATATAAACAATAACTTGAACAACTTACAGCAATTCTAATGTGTTTATATTGTAGAGTACGTCTGTTAATTTGGGTGGGATGTGCAGTGAGGACTATCTCAACCTCCTGCATCAAAAAAAAAAACACAAACAACGCAAGTGAAGTCTACTGTATGTATGCCTCAAAATACATACTACAGAATTGGAAAAAGAAGGCATAAACATATTTAAAACAGAAACGATATCGCTAAACCACACCTGGTTGCACATGGTGTCATATAGCACGTCAGGAGAAAGTCCACCTTGAATCAGTTGATTGAAAGTATCATCACAAGATTTTGAGACTAGTGCGACATTCTTTCCCTTACGTGACCTGCAAGTGATATGTTCTGCTACAATAAAGTGTGACTTTCATTTGGCTAGAAACCCACTCAAGCAGGGGAAGCATGATTAAGGATTTAACCAAGAAAAATTATCAAAGTTCAAAATGATTGGCTATCATTACTAAAGACAATATGAAAATGGGCGAATGATCGTGTGAGAAGAAAAGTTAAGGTGAGAATGCGTAAGAAGAGATCTGGACCCTTGATCACTTTTAATCTCAAACCACCCATGAATCGCTCTTTATACGGGAATTGATCCGGTGCATCTCATCCTAATGTGCATCCAAGGGTGGAGATCCCTTCTTACGCTTCTCACCATAACTTCCCTTCTTACCAGAACCCAACCCTATGAAAATGGCACTAACAAACTAAGGACAAATTTAGGTTCCAAGGAAGGGTGCCTTCTACTTCAGTTAAAAGGTACACCATCTGAAAGGGATTAAGATACTAGATAGAATGTATGGCTCATGCTGTGTTACCCTATGCATATACAGTTTTACTTGTTATAAAGTCGGTTTCTCCCTCACATTACATATATTTAAATGTAAATGTGATGCACTTCCTGTTGCTGAAGTGGAATGAATATTAATTGCTAATTCATGGTGATAATTTATCTACATAAACCACTACTTGTCAAATCAACTAGACGCCATTAAACTAAGAAATGGATGATGGAAATTACCTGTGATGGTTTTCAGCAATACCCATTAAACTAAGAAAATGACTGAAGGCTCTGGCAAGCTTCAAGGCTTCCTCTAATGTCATTTTCGATAACTCAGAAGCCAATTGTTTCTCAAGAAGCTCTGCTGTGTTCTCAATCCCAGCTGCTCTTATAAGACATGCACTCTGCAAACAAACATAAATTTCAATATAAATTACTATTGTTATCGCTTACTAAAATCGCATATCCACTATGTACTTAAATGGGTGATATTTACAGACATGCCAATTAACATAAACAAAAAAGAATCAATTCTGCCGTTTCAGAAAACTACAGATAGCCTGGTATAAGTTACAAAAATAGCATTCCTTATCAAAGCAAAACTGGATTCAACTCTACTCTCATAGCAAATTAAGACATAATAACAAAACACTAATCACGTGTTCTCGTTCCCTATTAAATCAAGAAATAGGCACACATTTCGTTCAGCTAATGTATATACCGGAATCAACTTTGCTCCCAGAGTCCCACTGCATGTATGCAGTCACATACTTATTTCTACTGTAATGGTACGTTGTTATGTTTAAATCGTTAATTTCATGAAATAATCAAGAGAGAACTCTTACAACAAAGAATATAACATAAAGAGCTAGGATTGTGAACAAAAATTATTATATTACAAAGAATGGCCCATTAACACATCCAACAGCAATAACATATTACAGGATTAGCATTTTCGAAACGAATTAATAATAATATTCCGCCCAAGAAAATTTAAACAATCGGCTCTACCAGGGACGGACCTGTATAGGTGCCCTCGGTGGCACTCGTTTCTCCGTCGTAAGGTAAAAAAAATTAGGTTTGTGAAAGGTGCAACCGTACCTCGTAATCAACCAAAAAAAACTCTTGAAATCAACAAAAAAAACGGAAAAAAACCTCTTGAAATCAACCAAAAATACCAAAAAAGTCTCGAAATCGATAAAAAAAAAACTTAAAAATGTCTCGAAATCAAGCAAAAAAAACTTTAGAAATCCCTCGAAACGGCGGAATTAGGCTAAAAATACATCGGACGATATTAAACGCCGGTAAAAAAAATGAAGACACAGTGGACAAAAACCGTATGAAAAAATATGAAAAAGCTGTTGGTTCCGGTCCCTGGGCTCTACAACTCTATTTCTCCCTAAAATGAACAATAAATAAACCGACAAACACACCGAAAATCTGCATCACACGCAACATTTTTTCAAATTGCTGAAACGATGAACAATTGAACATGGATGTAAAGAGAAACAATAATAATCGAAGAAATTAAAGATGACCTGAGACAGAGTACGAGTATGTTCAACTTTTTCCATGATAGTGGAGCCGACTTCGCGTTGAAGAACATCATTGAGAAGGCTAAAGAGAAGGCGGAGATCATCTTCGTAACTTTGAAACGATATCTCCTCTGCTATATCGTCCATGATGTCTGTCATTTTGTTCCTTTACTGTGTGAAACTCAAGGCGTTGATTGAGTTGCACAGAGAGAAGGGGGAGATGGTAATGGTGGTGGTGGAGGGGATGCGGAAATGGAATGTATGAATGTATAGTGTTGGGGGAGGGTGTGTATGGATGCTTTTACGGTAGCAAACGACGGCGAAGGGCACGGCGACATGTGGTGAGGATGGCCGGGTTGATCGGAGTGACAATCGGTGACCCACTCGGCGGCGAATACACTACGGAATCGGTGATCACTGGGTCAACCGGACGAAATCCGACCAATTTGAACATAAAAAAAAAAGAGTAAACTACGATTTTCGTCCCTGTGGTTTTATGTTTATAACAATTTTCGTCCCTGGTCTTTCAAAAATGCTTTTTTAGTCCCTATGGTTCTATTTACTTCCATTTTCATCCCTCCATCCAATTTTATTTAAAATTAAATGTTAATTCTTTTAAAAATTGAATAAGCAATTTACATATTTGGTTCTTATGGTATATAAAGTTTTACATTTTTATCCTAGTTTACATTTTTTTTACTTTTTCTTTATTTATTGTATTTCATCAAAACATTTATTTTTCTATTAATTATATTATATATTTTCGTAATTATTATAACGTTAATTATAAAAATAATTAAATAATTTCGTTAAAAATACTGATAAATACATGATAGTTTTTTCAAAGCTTTAGGTTTAAATCATTTAAAATTAATATTTTATAACTATTGATTTATTAAAGTTTTTTATTTATTTTAAATTACCATTGGAAAAAATTTAATAAAATTCGAGAAAAAAATAGTCTTATTTTATAACAACCGGTTGTTTATTGTTAAATTCACTTTACTCCCATTATTCCATATTTTCATTAAACTTTATTTTTATTAATTAATCAAATTTGTTTAATATTTAAAATAAACATACACACACACATATATATATAGTGGAAGGATATTTTACAACCCTTAAAAAGGTTGCAACCCTTGCAACCTACATCTTAACCGTTGGATTCATGATCGACGGTTATTTTATTTTTATTTTTCTTTTTTTTTAATTAAAAATATTTGGCCTCATATCTATTGTAACCGCCGATCATGAATCCGACGGTTAAAATGTCGGTTGCAAGGTTTACAACCTTTTTAAGGGTTGCAAATTAAACAACCTATATATATATATATATATACTAGTGGTGTACCCGCGCGATGCAGCGCGGGTAAATCACAATTCCGAAACATCAAGTTGAAGGTTAATATGTTGTATTAGCAAAATCTAATGGAAAAATAATTGCACACATATTGGGCTTCTAAATCCATTACTCAAAACTAATTACAAAACTTGAAATTTCTTGACTGAACAAAGAAATACAATCATTTGTAAATAATGTCATCCGTATATCCAGAATGTTGTTTAGTTTTTGTAATGCACTCATTCGTAAATATTTTCTGCAAAAAACACCAATTTCTCATTCAAATCCAATCCAAATTCCGTAGTTACTTCATATACATTTGACAACCAATCAATTTGACAACCAATATGTTATATGTTGACAAATCGGGTGAATCACAATTTCTAAAGCAAATAACTTTTCTGTCACCGATGGTTTTTGTTCATATTATTCTCGTTTTCTCTCAATTTTTTTATAGGTTAGTATGATTTATTTGCAAAACGGTTACTACCATAAAATATGTTTATTTACAAGATATATATGAAAATAATCGCAAAAGTGTCGAGTTTCAAAATCCATATATTCACAACTCGTTAAAAGTTTGAAAATAATGACTAATCAAAAGTGACATGACAATCATATGTGAAAATGCACATCCGTAGATTCATAATATGCTAGGACATGTGAAGCATCAATCCGCAAGCATGTTCTGCAAAAAAAACATAATTATTTTAAATCTAAACATATTGTACATATGTGTAATAGTAATTAGTTGATTGTACCTTATTCATCACGTAAAACTTCTTTATACACAACGTTAGATGTGTAGACTCCAACACGATTGAATTTTTTCACAGGCTTCACTAATACCTTTGTAGTTCCCCGTGATATCCCTCTAGACAACGCCACGTAAAGTTGTCCATGCGAGAATACAGATTCCGGTAGATAAACACCTACGTTCGGTATTGTCTGCCCTTGAGCTTTATTGATTGTCATAGAAAAGCTAAGTCGAACTGGAAACTGTTTTCGCTTCAATTTGAATGGGAACATGTTATCCTCAGATGGACATAAAGGAATTCTCGGCAAAAATACCCTCTTTCCAGCATGCTGACCAATGGCTATTTCTGCATCGATGACGTTTTGCTGAAAACCTCTGCATATCAATCTGGTGCCGTTGCATAAGCCATTTGAAGGATCGATATTTCGTAATAGAATAATTGGGCATCCAATTTTGAGCCGAAGGTAATGAGGGGGCAAACCACTAACAGTTAGTGAGTTTAAGAACTCCACCGGATAAAAGTTATTCCGATCATCTTCTGCTTCATCGAAACTGTAATATACCTTTTCATCTCCGCAAAATTTGTTGATCAACTTATCGTTTATCTCATCAACGTTCTCATTTTTAGTTGATAATATCGCCCTGGAAATGATATAATCTGAATCAGCTCCGTTGATTTGCAGAGATGGAAAGATTGCATCAATAAGAGCATCTTTTGGATCAACATTATCGGTATAAGGAATGGTCATGTCATCAGGTATGCGAATAAACTTTTCGTCCAACGCTTCTTCATTTCCATCACCGACTCGTAATAGAAATCCTGAAAACCATGGATCAGTTAGTGCTCTCATGTTGAGAGTTAACCGTATCTTTTTAATCGTTGACCATAGTGGTGACATCCGTAAGCTAGAATCTACAATCTGTGCTCGGGTTCCACGTCTCACAACCGGTAAGACTTGTCTAAAATCACCTCCCATAACCATTATTTTTCCACCAAATGGGAGTGCCACACCTATGATATCCTGCATTGTTCGATCAAGCGCCTCTACCGCCTGCCTTTTAGCCATTGATGCTTCATCCCAAATGATAATTTTTGCATTGCGAAGCAATTGAGCAGCCCCACTTTGTTTCTTTATGTTGCACATTGAGTTGTTATCAAGATTGAGGGGAATCTTGAATCGAGAATGAGCTGTTCTCCCTCCGGGCATATTATTGGCAGCAACACCTGACGAAGCGGTAGCGAGAGCAATAAAACCACGGGAACGCACGTTGGCAAGCAAAGCTTTATACAAAAATGTCTTTCCAGTTCCACCGGGACCATCTATGAAGAACACGCCAGGACAATCATCATCCACGTGCCTCATGATTTCATTATATGCGTATTTTTGGTCGGAATTGAGAGAGTCTCGGGCACGTAGGTGTTCTTCCTCCACAACTACAGAGTACTCCTCTTGTACCTCACGAAAGCCTCCAAATTGTAAGTTTGCATCTGCATTTATCTTTGGAAGATCGAAATCGACAAGAGTTTTACCCATAGATTGTAGAAAGATCATGATGTCAGTTAGGACCATATTTCGGACTTGGTCAACACTTTCGCATTGTCGCCTATAATCTTCAGAAAAAGAGTCATAGTGGTCATCCCATAACTTACGAACATCTCCAGGTTCGCAATAAATTAATATCGTTGCAAACAACCTTCTAAGAGCACCAGGAAATTGAAATAAGGAGGCCTCAGCAAGACATTGAGATAAGTTATCGTCAGTCTCTATTAACCCTCTCTCAAGAGCTGCTTTACGAAATGTCGGGTGTAATAAGCCATTGACGGTGTATAGATCTTCAAAACAAGTAGGCCCACTGATATGTGATAAAATTACACGTAGGTAGTACCGCTCTCCTTCAGCTGGATTAGCAGAAACCAATCTTCCTCTCATTGATCCTTGTCTTCGAGGATTCCAACGACGCGAGCTTGGGTTCCACGTGTAGTTTTTTGGAAAATCTTTGTACAAATATTGTCTCGCACTCCTGTCTACTTTATTTCTCTCAAAAAAGGCGGTCAACATCGTTCGCTTATCTCTCTCTCTATCAACAATATCCGTCATTATATCATCATCTCTGAACCTAACCATCTGTTTATTGGGGAGATGGAGTTGCAAAGCCATCACATAAGGGTGGATTTGAGAAAGAGCGAAGCTAAAAATACGCCATATTGCCTCAGGAG
The DNA here is from genome assembly GCA_954870635.1 of Arctium minus. Lineage (NCBI taxonomy): Eukaryota > Viridiplantae > Streptophyta > Magnoliopsida > Asterales > Asteraceae > Arctium > Arctium minus. The sequence continues at coordinate 13,100,733 of OX941082.1, forward strand.
GAGAGACATAACGCGCATCTTGAAACTTCTTAATCTCGTTAATAACCAACTCTGTTTCCCCTGGATCAACATGAACCACTTGTTTGTCATGACCCTTATAAACATATTTAAACACATATTTCACAGATGTTATACTCGAACAAGCCTCAACATTGATATGACAGTTGAACATCATCAGCAACTTTGGGTTATACGGGACCACCCATCTATTATCAAGGGTATGACCTCGCACGTTTACATTTATTCCATTATTTCTTCGTCGATACAATGGATATGAGTCTTCAGCATGCGCCGTCTGGTCGTTGAATTGCCTAGGATATCTGAAACGACATTTTTTCGGTTCACCTTGCATACAAGGACTGGATGGTCGTAAATGACCGCAAGGACCGTGCATCATGTGTTGGACGACCAACTGGTGCATTTGGGGATACTTTGTGAGGTCTGGAATTTCAGCGCACACGATCTTGTCATAATGATCTGGATTGGTCATCTTGTGCCCAGGTTTCATTATGAGAAGGAAATGTGCATGTGGCAAACCACGCTTCTGAAACTCGATGACATAAACATAGGCCCCGACAACACCGAGAATGTGCTTCTGGAAGAGTTGCTTTTTAATATCTTCTAATTTGGCACGAAAAACTCTTGTAACAAGGTCTGGTCGATCTTGTGCAGTCTGGCCCGACAATAGCTCTCTAAGGATTTCAGGCCATTTTGGATTGCACGTCATTGTAAGGAATATATCAGGCTTACCGTCATCTTGAACCAAAGTCATGGCATCCATAAATCGTCGTCGCATGTCACGCGGGCCTCCAATGAAGCTTGCAGGCAATACAACTCGTTGTCCAACTCTACTTGGTTGAACCTCACCGGCATTCACACAATCCACAACACCTTGGTATAAATCCGCTCTTATCTTGGCTTGGTTTTTTTCACAAAATTCCAAACGTGAAGTCTCAATCTTTATGTAGACATCTACCACGAACTGTTGTAACAATCTTCCCCCCAATAGAATCAAATTGTCATTCGAACGAATCTGGAATTTGTAACAATAGTACTCTCGCATAGAAACATTCCTCCCCCTTCTTACGTTAGTTTCTGTGTAATGTATATGTTGCGAGACAACAATTATAAATTGATGACATTTATGTTTAAAAATGTAAAAAACTGTGATGGTGGAGGTACCTTCTAAATCTTCCTCGATGTTTTCTTCATCATTAACAATTTGATTGATGCAAGCTCCATGTCTTTGTATATTAGAATGCCATCCAGGCTCACCGTTGGGGAAGAATAAAGGATAAGACAATGGGTCATAACAACTGAAGTATGATTTAATATATTGACTATAGTCAGACCTCCCATACACAACGATACTTCTCTTGTATGCAGATATGTTGTCATTGCCTTCAACCCAAATACCAGCAACCTGCCATAATTATAGAATTAGTTAGTGTATAAAATATGTATATGATATCTTTTATTTTAAATAACATGTATACCTCAGATGTGGTCGGTCGGTTGTACACCCGCTGGTCGAGTTCCACCGAAGCATTCAAAGTGACTCTATAACTATCGAGTGGCCCTAGCTCAGCAAGGCTTCGGAATGTTCTCACGTATGGGTTCGTAGCAAGAACATGAGTCAAAATTTCAACGATGTTTCTATCAAGATTTGGCCATTGGAGTCTGTGTGAGAACTCAGATTCAGAATCATAAAAATACAACTGTAAGTATCTAGGTTGTCCATCCCTAGGAACTAACTGGTCGATTTTATGATATATTCCTCCGTGTGCACGAAATGTATATACTCCGGATGTCATATTGCTTGTGGTACTATCTAAATTTACACCCATTGACGTGAAGGAAAAGTTTGTGTTGTATGCACGTATGTTGTGCCTAAACATTTCACCTAATTCGGATTGTGATGTGAAGAGATGGTGTAATTCTTCAGGAATGGGTGAGTATGCCAACTTTGTCTTCCCACTCATACAACAAAAGGTAGCAAATTCAAATTTTAACCGTTTTGCTCCACAATGTACACATGCATTCTGTTCCTTCAAGACACGATGTTGTCTAGGGATACCATCATAAACAAAATCGTATGGATCCACCTCGAGGATGTTATCTTGGGTTGATGAATTGGCATTGACTCTAGTACAACCTCCTACATATAACACACATTCAAAATGAAACTTTCTTCCTTGCTTGAAGAAAATGTTTCTTAAAATTTTATATCATAATTATTAGATTAAGAGAATGAAAAAAAAAGTTGATTGAATTTACTTGACAATAATATAAAATTCAAAATGAAACACTAACCTCTCGGTACTTGATTAACGACTTCATGAAAGAGAGGTAAGAGTATGCGACGGTTACTTCGAACACCTATAATAGAAAACAACATAATGTTGAGACCTTAATTTATGACATTAGTAAAATTCAAATATAATAATAATTGCATTGTTTTTACCGTTGAAGTTTTCATGTGTCAACCCCGAACATATGGTATCCGTTCTTTCTTTACCTGTAGCACTTGTTCCTTGTGTGTTAACAAAATCGTACTGATCCACCTCGAGGATGTTATCTTGGGTTGATGAATTGGCATTGACTCTAGTACAACCTCCTACATATAACACACATTCAAAATGAAACTTTCTTCCTTGCTTGAAGAAAATGTTTCTTAAAATTTTATATCATAATTATTAGATTAAGAGAATGAAAAAAAAAAGTTGATTGAATTTACTTGACAATAATATAAAATTCAAAATGAAACACTAACCTCTCGGTACTTGATTAACGACTTCATGAAAGAGAGGTAAGAGTATGCGACGGTTACTTCGAACACCTATAATAGAAAACAACATAATGTTGAGACCTTAATTTATGACATTAGTAAAATTCAAATATAATAATAATTGCATTGTTTTTACCGTTGAAGTTTTCATGTGTCAACCCCGAACATATTGTATCCGTTCTTTCTTTACCTGTAGCACTTGTTCCTTGTGTGTTAACACTTGTTTTAATCATGTTATTTTCTTTATTTCGAAGATAATAATTTCTGTTATAAATTTTTCTCTTTTCAGCAATACTTAAAGCACTGGAAGGGGTTGTTTCATTGATATCCACTTGCGTTGTCTCCATACGTGTCGTAGATTGACTACTTCCTTCACCAATAGCTATTTTTCTCATTTTGTTCTTCTCCTTTTGTCGTGCATAATATCTTCTACAATATTCATTTTGTTTTTCTGCGACAATATTAATTTTATTTCATTATATTTATATATACATAGTAAGTATATCATAAACTAATATACAAAAAGTATGAATTCATATATTCCACATACCTTTTGCTATATCTACATCGACGGGGGATACATCACTGTTTGCAATTTTCTCATCACCAATCCTCATTGCACACTGTAAGATTGCATCCATTGCATTGAGTTGGAATGAAATAATCAATGTAACGAATTTCAAGATTGAACAAAACTTAACTTGTTAACTTTGATTTTTTTTACGTTGGTCGCTTTGGCCATAGTCATTGTATTTTTTTATTGGATCAAACACATCACTCATTCTTTATTTGTGGAACTAATAATTTAGCAAACAAATACAATTGACAATTGAAACAAAAGTATTATTACACAACAAAATAGCAAAATTTAAACTTTATAAATATAAAAGATATATATATGTTTCCAATGTCATCACCAAAATACACAAAAAAAGAACATAATAACAATAATTGACTCATAAATGCTCCAATGTCATCATAAAATTACAAGAACCCATGGTAACACTAATAAGCTTGATCAACTACATATTTTTATCTCATCAAGATTCTAATGTTGTCGGCTTCCGGCATCTGTGGTTCGAACTTGATATTTGTTAAGTCCGTAGAACTTAAAACATTCACTGAAAATAATAAATATACATTTTCAGTAATATAATAATATGTATATGTAATACTAAAATAGAATGTTGATTCTTGAAATAACTTATAACGTACTTGTAGGTAAATGGATAAGTTTCACGTGGGATGCATATATTATGGATTGATTTGCTATTGCACGAGCTATCCTCATTGGAAACATTGGTCGAACATCATACAATCGCATTTGTATTATGCTTCCCCTATTCATAATAGGGATGTTATTGATTATATAACATTTTGTTAATAATTATAATAATACACACACTTACGTTATGTCTTGCAGAAACAGTTCACAATAACCAAGTTGGAATCCGTTTTCATTTCTGAAATACGTTCTTCGTCCTCCCATGATTATTTTTCCAACAACATCTAAAACAAGGATATTTATATTTTTAAAATTAGATTTATATTGTCAAATATATATTTAATAGTATATAAAAAATACAAATGTAATGAATAACTTAAATGTACCGATCATCATTTTTTTCGTGGTTCGATCTTCAGCAAGGGTTCTTATCGAAGGCACCAATGGATAGAACGCAAATCCATTTTCGACATCAGCTGTTAATGGTTGTAACTTTGTGTCTTTACTTATTATGATTATCATTTCATTGTAGACCAGCCTATAGCCTTCATACCTTGGGGTATCATCATAAGTATTTTCAACTTGAAAACGATCCAAAGAAAAAACCCCTCCGACCAAATTTCTTTGTTTGTATAATTGCATCAAATAGCCTCGAACAATTGCTACCATTTTTTCTCTCTAAAATAGAATGAAATATTTGTTAAATAGATTTAAAAATGATAACTTTTACCATGCATTTAAAGTATGCATATTTTTAACTTACATTTTGATCAAGTAAAATAATATATAGGCATTCTTTTTTGACATCTTCCAAAACAAGCTCCACACGGACAGTTCTCAAGTTCCACCGTCTCAAAAATTCGTAGTGTAGAGATGAAAAAACTTCAACATTATACGGAGAATCCATTTACTACAAGTTTATAAACATTAATAATATTGTTAACACCATAAAAACTACATTAATGTACATGAAAATATAAAAAACAAAATGTATTTTTCCTATAAACTATAAATTTATAATTAACTAATTGTATTTATAAAACAGAAAACTATATTAATTTACATAAAAATATGAAAAACAAAATATTTTCCTAAACCTTAAACCCTAAAAGAAATATTTTCATCTTCTTAAGCCCATATACTAAAGGTAGGTTCAATTTAGGTGAATCCTAACAAAGTGTTTTCCTGAACTGTTTTTTTTTTTATAAAAAAGTTCTTTTTCTGCTGCTAAAAAAAAACGTCCATGTAAATATGATAGATTAGTTATGATATTTGTAAAATGATGAATTAATTATATAGACATCAATTATATGGTTTAATACTTAAATCTAATACGCTATCCATTTTAATATTTTAGAAGCCCATATAGCAGCCCAATTTAAAACCCAAATCCCAAATATATGTTCATAAGACCCTAATCGATTAACATCAGATTTCAAAATCCAATCGTCTCTCGCACGCAGTCGACCCTCCACTCGATCCTAACAAAGTGTTTAAAAGTTCGATGAGGAAAAGGGTTGAGGAACTATCGATTTCTCATCTCATTGTCATAGGTAAACAAACAAAAATAGAGAACTCTGCCATTTTTTTATAATCCAAGTTTGTACGATTTAAATATTGTTTGATTCTAACCGGTCTCAGGTTATTCGGTTTGTAACCGTTTAACCCAAAACTTCTACATTAAACAAAACCTAACATGTCAGAGCTGTACAAATTGAAATACTTTTTTAACTCCTGCATTTCTTAAGCATCTCATAAAGCATAACTTACAACAAGAATTTTAAACCGTTCTACCCTACTTCAAACCCATGCCTTTTTTTTAAACAATAAGTTGTTTTATCAACAAGGTGTACATTACGTTTTCTAGTTTGTAATTCATAGATTTTTTATTTCTATGCATAAAATGGTTGTATCTCATGCTTGATGTATTGTAATTAAGAGTTTAGGTGTATATGCATTATAAGGTAGTAAAGATTTAAGTATTGTCTTGAATAAATCAAGATAAGTTATTGTTTGATTTTTTTCTTAATGAATAGTCTTAACAACTAAAATGACCATTTTAACCTTATATCTACATAAGCATTGAATGAAAATATAAATATTTAAAATGACAAATCCCAAGGAAGGAAATCAATCCATGAATCAGACCAAAAAAATGCCCATATTCATGTTTGATGAAAGCAATAAAACCAAAAAACCCACCCTCCACAAACAAACTGATATGAAGCTCAAAAATAAGACCCCTGTACACCATATTCAGTAATCTCCAGCCAATAATCCACACTCCCAAAAGAACCTCCTTATTGCTCCTATTCAAGTTCAAAAGCCTTATCACCTTTACCCTTCACTCCCTTTTACCATCATCCCAAAAAACCTCCCCAATGCCCCCATTAAGATCCAGATGACCAAAAAATGAGAGAAGAGGCAAATGTTGATAAATAATTTTAGTTATCAACAAAAAAGAAAATAACAGGATACACCACAAATGTTATAGATGGAACCATACTTTGAGTCTCCTTATAGAACCACACCCAAAAAACCTTCCCTTAATGTTGTTTGAACACAAGCATGTAGTGGACTTCTATTACAACCATGTCTAGGAGCTAAAAGATAAACAAGCAAGCATATTTATAGTTCAAAAACCAGAAAACTTAATTCAAATATAAACAATGACCTGCAAAAGGACCAGGACCTGGTCATCAAAACATGTTTGTACACTTCGAGACACCAAAAGTGAGATGTGAGCATAACTACAGATTGAGATATCAAAACATGTTTGTACACTACGAGACACGAAAAGAGGTTAAACTTGTATTGAAATAGTTGGTATTTGAGAGAAGATAAAAGGCACGGGAATTTGAGAGCATGTATCAATATTTCATCCCATTTTCCTAGATGCATGGTTGATGTGCATAACAAAACAACAACAAAAAAACGATACTAACCAGCATTAGAATGCATAACAAGGCAACAAGCAAAAAGACTATACTAAATAACATCATAATGCCATTGTCAACAGACCCATATGTGAGGGACGATGAAGTTCAGAGAGAAATTAAACAAAAACTCACTCTAAATAGGGGTTTGACAGATTATCATATCCATGTACAACAGTATAAACTCATTACTCCACAGCTTAAAACATCAAAATAAACACGAGAACATTACTCCACAGCTTAAAACATCCATGTACAACAGTATAAACAATTCCACAACCTGATCAGACTTTCGATCGCGAAGCAATTTCAACTAAAATGTGCGATCGAGATGATCCCTTCATCAGATTCACAAGTTACACAATATTATTCCGCGTATGCTCATAACTAAATCAAGGGTTTGAAAATACCGCTATCCAACTATTACATTCAAAAATTTCTGACCATTCGACCATATTAACTTTTAACGTATATAAAATTTAAACCACACAAAACCATACAGTTAAAATAGGGAGAGACGGAGAATAAAAGGAACCGTGCTTCTTTGACAGTGCATAACTCTCAAACCGTAAGTTCGAATGAGCTCAAATTTTACAGGTAGAACGGTCTAAATGTATACTACAACTCTTATGAAGGGCCTCAAACCCAGTTGAGATTCTAAATGGCTCAAAATTGTGTGTTTTTGGGACTGATCACAGTTTACTCGGGATCAGTCCCTGTGTTTTTGTAAATTTTGTATAAAATCGATCGATGATCCAAATGGGGTGATTCCAATTCGAGTAGAACCATAAGAGGCCATAGAACAACTTTCATTTAGACATTATAATCTGTTTTGGCTTCTATGTAGGAGAAAAATGCTTGAAAATAAGAGGTACAGAAGCTGTCATTTCATGTTTTTCAGGTGTGCCTAACTTAGGTTGATAATGGATACACTTGGGTATGTTCCTTGTTAAAATTCAGTTTATACTGTGTATTTATTCCCAATTTGGATGTCGTATATTGAGAGGTGTATCTTTTGTATTTTTGAATAAAGGAAAACATGAAAGAGGCACGAATTGCAGCTTTAAGCATAGTTTGCAAGAAGAAGGTGATGTGGGAGTTGGATCAAGGAGAAGAAACTCGAGCAGGTTGGTATTTATCTAATGTATAAAAACTGAAATGAATATACAAATATAATCCATAGGCAAATCCATTATGCAACTGCTACATCTCTTAACACGTGATAAGTAAATTGGGATTTAAGGACTAAACCTTAATTGCATTGTGAAACTAATCTTTTGTTTTTGCTGTCATTTTAGAAATCATTCACTAACACAAAATCTAATAATCAAATAAACATAATATTATAAATTCAGATACTAAGAGGTGTCAAGGGCACAAAAAGAAATCACCTGTAGAGTTCGAAGAGCTCTTGAACTTGACCGATGAACCAAATCAGATGATGAGATATTGAGCTGCAAAAACAAAATCAAGCACATAAGATTGTTCAACAATTTGTTAAACACAATGGAGTACAAAACTTTGCAAGTGATGAAGGCAACAGATGAAGTTAGGAAGAAGAAGAAGACCAACAGAAGCAGCAGAAGATCACTGATCGTCAACAAATTGAGTTCGGAACATATATGCACAGATTTACCCTTTTAAAGAGAATATAAAGGTGAATGATGTGTTGTGTCCTCGAGAGCAAATTGGGACTAATAAAGAAAAGATATAAATGGTACTAACAAAGTTCTATTGGGAATCCCAACTCCTGATAAAATATTTAGTGCTCAGAATCTACGATTAAGAGATATTTAGTACTAACTACTAACAAAGTTATATTGGGAACTATCTGGTAAAATAAAGAGATACAAAAAGTATGAACAACAAATACCAACATATTTCATGAAGTCTTAAAGCTTCTCAGATTTTTTGGGAATTTTTCTAGACAACTGCTTTCCTTGTACAACAATATACCAATCAACTTCTTCCTGCCATTCTTTGATTATCTCTTGAAACCAATGAATAACAAAAAAACCAACGGTCTATTGGAAAAACCATTATTGAAATGAACTATAAAAATAATAAGTAGACACGAAAACCTAAAATAATAAAGAAACATAAACAAAAAAGTGGGAAGACAACTCTTCTATAAGTTCAAGATTTACCTGTTGTCTCCTGCCACCTGCCAACAACTGTTCAATAAGTTCAAATTTTACATCGGTGCAAAATTTACAAGAGCATTTACAACATTTAAATCCACAACATTTGTGCTAAAAGGTAGGGTAAATGCAAACCTACCTACTAATCATTCGAATAAACGGATATCAAATAACAACAACATTTTGATACAAGGAGCAGTAATAAGCAACACCACCATTTGCAAGCAGCAGTAAGCATAACAACATTTGATACAGTAAACAACAAAAACAGTGCATAACTCTCAAACCGCAAGTCTGAATGAGCTCAAATTTTACAGGTAGAACGACCTAAATGTATACTACAACTCTTATGAAGGGCCTCAGACCTAGTTGAGACTCTAAGTGGCTCAAAACTGTGTGTTTTTGGGACTGATCACAGTGTACTCGGGATCAGTCCCTGTGTTTTTGTAAAAGTTTTATAAAATCGATGGATGATCGAAATGGGGTTATTCCAATTCGAGTAGAACCATAAGAGGACATAGAACAACTTTCATTTAGACATTATAATCTGTTTTGGCCTCTAAGTAGGAGAAAAATGCTTGAATAGAAGAGGTTCATAATTAAGCTGTCAAGTGCAGCAACAGTTATGGTTAGTGGAGAAATCGACATTTTTGAAGTCTAAACAAATAAGCACTTAGAGCAACTCCAACAACATTCCTATAATTTTTTCTAAAATAGAGAACCAAGAGTGAAAATCTCTAAAAAGTATTACATTCAACTCTAACAAATTTGCTATTTTAAGAATTTTAAAACAACTTGTACTGTTATAATATTCTCTAATTTGTCATCATAATACATTTTAAAAAATAACTTAATATAAAATGATAAAAATTGAATCTCATTGGTGGGTTAAAATAAAATATTTTTTCTCTCTCCTATTTAAAGAAACATAGAAAGTTCTCTATATTTAGATATTTTCTCATGATTCTCTATTATAGCAAACAAGATAGCAATGCTGTTAGAGAAGTATAGAATGCAAAAAACCAATTTTTTCTATTTTAGCAATGCTGTTAGAGATGCTCTTACCCGTTAAATTCAAGGATATCACTTACCTTATTGGTAAGATTTTAGTTCATTAAAATAGTATCGTAGGCAAAACTTTACCCATTAAACGCTAACCGGGTAAGAGTCGTCGTCCTCAATTACCGGATACGACTCTCGACTATTGCTTTCACTCTTACCGGGTCAGATTAATGGACATTGCCATAATCATTGGTTAAGGTAATATAATTTGGTAAGCGTTTGCAACCAAGCCGAATCTGCTTGGCCTTTTTGGTTTTTGACAGCAGGTGTTGCATATTTGTTCTAATCTGCCTACTTTCTTGCTGTTGAATACCATAATGGTTTTTCAACCTTTGAATCTTATCTTATCCTTCAGTCTTGCAATATGGGTTTTCTTATTGGATTGTATTTGGAGGTTGGTCTACCTTCTCCAGAGATGTTCCCAAAGCATTTTACTTTTGATCATGATTTTGGGATTTGGGGGAATAAGGATGGTTTTATACTGCAATGTCCTACATCAATCTTCAGGGTTAAAAACCTTTTGTCCAGACCAACAACATGCAATAATTTTCATTTATAGAGCTCGAGACATGCATCAATAAAGGCAAAAGCATGAAAACAATAACAATTGGTGACACAAAAACATCCAATTGCATGTCTGCAATAGTATATTTGTTTGATGAAGCAATGAATTTGTATCATTTACAATTAATGTACATATAGTATTCTCATTATTTACAAGCATATGATTAAACTATGTACAAGAATGCAAATGGAAGTTGAATTCTACTATAACTAAAGCAAGCAGATGGATTATATTATATAGAAGCCATATAGACATGCAATCAAGATTTCCAATCAACCTTTTCCAACTATAACTTGTATCTTTTTACGCCCAAAGTGCAGGTCTATACTTGAAACCCAAAGAACACATCATTTAACAACTAAAATTTACCAAATTCCTTATTGACACAGAATAGTGACAGCAAAAAAGTTTGACAGTTACTCGATTTTACAACATATATCCAAGCTCTTTTCATTCCTAATCAAATCTCAATTCAATAAACATCTACTACACATATTATCATATCACCAAATCAAAATTTAATATCAGAATGCAATTAAATTTCATCAATTTCCAATCAAATTGAAACTGCAGATGCAAATCACCAATAAAAATCAAAATGCATGGTTTGCTACTGTCACCTAAAACACCCCAGATTTGTTAACTAAATCAAGCCCATTTTCACCTAAATCCTCACTAATTCGTTACCGGAAGACTCCCCTTGCATTTTGGTTGTCTCTAGTATTTAAAGAAGAAAAACAAAATCAAATTTTAAATGTAAATTGAAATCTAAACGAAATCATCAGCATACCTTGTAGAAATCAATGGAGAACCAATCGAGAAATCAAAACACGATTTGATATTTAGATGCAAAATCATTTGAACATAAATTATGGATAGAGTACAAACCATTTCCATAGAGTACTAACCGGGTAAGAGTCGTCGTCCTCAATTACCGGATACGACTCTCGACTATTGCTTTCACTCTTACCGGGTCAGATTAATGGACATTGCCATAATCATTGGTTAAGGTAATATAATTTGGTAAGCGTTTGCAACCAAGCCGAATCTGCTTGGCCTTTTTGGTTTTTGACAGCAGGTGTTGCATATTTGTTCTAATCTGCCTACTTTCTTGCTGTTGAATACCATAATGGTTTTTCAACCTTTGAATCTTATCTTATCCTTCAGTCTTGCAATATGGGTTTTCTTATTGGATTGTATTTGGAGGTTGGTCTACCTTCTCCAGAGATGTTCCCAAAGCATTTTACTTTTGATCATGATTTTGGGATTTGGGGGAATAAGGATGGTTTTATACTGCAATGTCCTACATCAATCTTCAGGGTTAAAAACCTTTTGTCCAGACCAACAACATGCAATAATTTTCATTTATAGAGCTCGAGACATGCATCAATAAAGGCAAAAGCATGATAACAATAACAATTGGTGACACATATAAACCTGAGGATTAAGAGGGGCGTATGAGTCTTCAGGAGTGTATACTTGATTAAGAGGAGCGTATATGAATGGTATACCTACAAACAAAAATAAAAAAAAAATCTTAACTGAATGAGAGGAGCAAACATGAAAATCGATTGAGGAGAAAACACGAAAATAGATTGAGGGGAGCAATTAAGCAAACAGAAAACAAAATCGATTGAGAGAAGAAGAAAAAAGAACTCAAAATTGACCTGAGAGTGGATTTGAGACAGAGAAGTACCTGGGATTCGTGAAGCAACGAGAGACAGAGGAAATTGATTTGTAAAACCCTCCCGCTTGGATTGTTTATATGCAACGTTTTTGGGAGCTAGCAGGTAGAAGCGTACTCTCGATAAGGCCTGAGACGTGAAGAGGTAGAAGGAGGAGGTCAGAAAGCATGGTCATAACCTACTCTCGGTAAGGGATGGAGGTAATCGTACTCTGGTCGATCAGAAAGCATGGCTGGAGTTGGGCCGTATAAGGGATGGAGGTGGATCAGAAAGCATGGGCTGGACTCTAGACGTGGGTGGGTTAAATTTCTTGCATGAATGAGTTGTACCTTATGCATTAAAACTTGTATTTAATAGTTTTTTGAATTCTATGCTTAAATTGGTGGTACATTGTGCTTGGTAACTTGTTTTTAAGAGTTTGGTGTAAATGTATTATAAGGTAGTATAGATATATATATATACATCAATGTTCTAAATAACATGAGATTTAAGTCTTGTGTTTGACGTCACGTTAATTCTGTGGCATGTCATGGCTTATTGCATGATTTTTATAACACCATATTGAAATCTTCTTATCATTTTATTGTCTTATTTTTTGTTTTTAATATACAACCTAATTTAAAATGGTGAGTGTGTGTGTGTGTTTATGTGTGTGTATGTTTTATTTAAATACTAAACAAACTTGATTAATTAATAGAAAATAAAGATTAAATGAAAATTTAGAATAGTGGGAATAAATTGCATTTAACAAAAAGCAATCGGTTGTTATAAAATAATACTATTTTTTCTCGAATTTTATTAAATTTTTTTCGATGGTAATTTAAAATAAATAAAAAACTTTAATAAATCAACAGATATAAAATATTAATTTCAAGTGATTTAAACCCAGTAGTTTGAAAAAAATATCATGTATTTATCAATATTTTTAACGAAATTATTTGATGTTTTTTATAATTAAAGTTATAATAATTATGAAAATATACAATATAATTAATAGAAAAATAAATGTCTTGATGAAATACAATAAATAAAGAAAAAGTAAAAAAAAATGTAAACTACGATAAAAATATAAAAATTTATATACCATAAGGACCAAATATGTAATTTACTTATTCCATTTTTAAATGAATTAACATTTAATTTTAATAAAATTGGATGGATGGACAAAAATGGAAACAAATAGAAACCACAAGAACTAAAAAAACAGTTTTGAAAGATCAGTAACGAAAATCATTATAAACATCAAACCACAGGGACGAAAATCGTAGTTTACTCTAAAAAAAGAGTAAATTACATTTTTCGTTCTTGTGGTTGTCATCTATTATCAAGTTTGGTCCCTCTTTCAAACTAATTACAATTTTGATTATTATGGTTGTCATTTTATTTTAATTTTGATCCCTCTGACTAACTTTAGTTAAAAAAAGTTAATTAAATTAAAGGTATTTTGGTCCTTTCACCTTTTCTTTGTCTTTTTCATTTTTTGTTTTATTATATTATATAGAAATTACAATTATAGTCCTTGTGGTTTGTATTTTTCTCTTCTCTTTTCTTTCCTACCTTTTTTCATTTTTTATTTTGTACTATTATTATATTAATTAATTAATAATCATTTTAACTAACAATACATCAAAAATATGTATTTCATTTTCAAAATTACACCATTAGAAAAATCGTGTTGATAACTTTAAAATAGGTTAAGTATTAAATACCTTTAAATTTTTATGCAATTTATTTGATATATATCTGCAAATCCGTCTACACTAATCCGGAAATTTATTGTTTTCTTTATTTATGTAGGAAAAGGAAATCAATATTTATCTATGTCTATTATTAAAAAATGTATCGTTTTTAGATATTCTATTTAATTAAATATTTTTATTAAATGTGAATGAAATAAGAAAAATCTCTATAATATAATTATTATTTAATTTTTTTCAAAATATAAACTTAAATTTATCATAATGAAAAATAAAAACCAAGTAACAACTACATATTTTCTTTGTTTTATTGAATCAGTAGATCAAAAAAGAATGATTTACAAGGTGAAATATGAATTAATCATGAGTCTGCATTTTAAATCAAACAAAGCAATAAGGCTTATTTGGTTTGACGTAATGTTTTCGAGAAATTTGAATTTTATGTAAGGATTTGAAATTGGAAATGTTTGGAACTTTTGGGGTATATGGTTAATAGTTTAGAATATAACTTAATACCATTCTCTGCATAAATTTTTTATTTTATATTTTGAATTTTTTACGATAAATTTAAGTTTATATTTTGATTTTTTGAATAAGTATAATATAAATTTATTAATTGATACACATATTAAAAACATGTAATTAATAAACTATCTAAAAATGATACATTTTTTTAATTAATAGACATAGATAAATTTTGATTTTTATATTACATATATTAGAAAAAATGATAATTTTTTTAAAGACAACTTAAAATTGAAAGTTTTTTTATATATTAGTGTAGACGGATTTGCAGATATATATCAGATAAATTGTATAAAAATATAAAAATATTTAATATTTAACTTATTTTAAAAATATCGACAAGAGTTTTTTAATGGTGTAATTCACAAAATTAAATACATATTTTTAATGTATTTTTAGTTAAAATTATCATTAATTAATATAATAAGGGTATAATATAAAAAATGGAAAAAAACAGAACAGAAAAGAACAAGAAAAAAGACAAACCACATGGACTATAATTGTAATTTACTATATAATATAATAAAACAAAACAATGAAAAAAGACAAAGAAAAATAAAATGTCTAAAATACCCTTAATTTAACTAAGCTTTTTAACTAAAGTTAGTTAAAGGACCAAAACTGAAATAAACTAACAACTACAGTGACCAAAATTGTAATTAATTTGAAAGAACAATCAAACTTGATAATGGGTGTCAACCATGAGGCCCAAAAATGTAATTTACTCTTAAAAAGGAGGAAATAAATCCAATTTCGTATTTTTAAGAGTAAATTACATTTCTGGTCCCTGTGGTTTGTTGGTTGTTATTATTAAGGTTTCTCAAATGTATTTATTACATTTTTGGTGTCCGTGGTATGTAAAAAAGCATGTTTTAAGTTCTTCCTTTTGAGAAAATTTGTTAACCGAGTTAACTTAAGGGGCATTTTTATTTTTTTACACTTTCTTTATGTCTTTTTCTTAAATTTTTTTATTGAATACTCCTTCCATCCCAAAATAAGTATCAACATTACTATTTTAGTTTGTTCCAAAATAAGTGTCAACTTTCAAAAGTAGCGTTTACTTTTCTATTATACTCTTAATTATGTGATGAAAAAAATTTATCTCTCTATAATTAAGAGCAAAACTGTCATTTTGTTAATTAAAAAAGGTAATAATTACACATACTTAAAACTGTGTGCCTTTGTTATTGTGGACATTTATTTTGGAACTGAAGGAGTACTTTTTTGTCTTTTTATTACTAATAACCCACAGGCCGACGCTCACCCCACCTCCTCGGCTCCTCTCCTCCCCTTTTCCTCCTTACCCTTAGCAAGACATATCCCCACCCTACTGTCGTCCTCCATCTCCACTTCAGTGCACATATATCGGCTTCTCATAACTAACCGTCGACTTCCATCTCAAACCCACTTTCTATCTTTCTTTTTCTTTTCTTTTTTGATGTACCCAATAACCATAACTTTTGGGTTCAAGGTCGAGCTCTTGATTCCTATCGTCCCTGTTACGGCAAAAGTAATTTAAGAAGGAAAACAATACGAAAAAAAGACTAAAAAGACCAAAATATCTCTTGACTTAACGAAGTTAAAAGAACTTTTATTGATTCCATTATAAGGATGGATTCAAAGCATGCAAAAACGCATACCACAAGTACTGGGATTATAATTAATGGTTTTAGTCTTTTAGGGACCTTAGTTATAAAACAACAAAGCACACGGACCAGGAATGTAATTTATTGTAATTATATATATATATATGGGGTCTTTCAAGGGAGATCCTAGTATTTTGTGGTAACTATGAGATTCAATCTCATCCATCCATCTAAATAATCAAGGGTTAAAAATAATTAAGAGAAATATTAATTAAAACAGAATTTTAGGCCACTAAAATAGGTAAAAAGGGTAAAAATGTCAAAACACATTGAAATTTAGTGTTATCTAATTTAGGTGCATACCAATAATTTTGGGAATCAGATGCGATAACCTCACAAAATTGAAGCATATAGTCTTTCGATTCACATTGTATCACTTAAAGTCTTTTGATTACATTGTGTATCACGAAGAGTGAGGTGGTATTTTTGAATCATATTGTATCTATGTTTTATGTCGAATGGCAAAACAGGAAGGAGTAATCGAATTAAGATTAAGAGGTCTTCCTATGTTTCGAATAACGTCGATGACCCCATTGACATTGATTCTGTTGGTGAAGGTGAATGCACGCCCGAACAGACATCAGGTGCGATTTTCACTTGTGATGTGATACATTATGATCACCTTGCAAAAACGTGATCTACTTGGTGATACAATGATAGGAGAATTGTTGCCCATTCTAAAGGTTGTGATACACTATAATCAATTGCCCATTGTGTGACATAACACAATGTATCACATTGTGTGACACTGTGTATCACATTGTGTGACACTGTGTGACACCTATTTGCAACACATATCATATTTCATACGTTTGAATTAATATGCAAAAAATCAAGAATGGAGGATTCATACGATTGAATTTCAAACCCAAACATAAAGAATATCTCAAAATCAATTTGTTGAGATATTCAAGGAAACTTAATATTTGATTGATAATGGATTGATATTTTCAGTTACAATTTTTTTTAATATTGTTGGGTCATCTGAAGATTTGAAGATGACCTCCTGATCTTCCATCTTATATCATCCTACTTAGAATATGTTTGAGGTTCTTTTAGCAGCTTGGTCTCTATACAAATGTTCGGTGAAGTCAAAGATCAACCGAAGAAAACAAAGAAGGAATACATCTCTCAAAGCGGATTAAAGATAGTCTCCTCAACCTAAAGCTAAGCATGCCCAAGTGATCAACACCATCGGCCAGGATGGTGTCAATCTCATATCTTCAGGAGTATGAAGGTGTTCTCACATCTTCAGGAGCCGAAGATCTCTCAAGTCTTCGGCAGCCGATGATCTCTCCTTAGAAGCTGAAGATGTTCTCACATCTTCAGGAGCTGAAGATGCCTGAAGATTTCTTTCAAACACATTATACTTTTCTGACAAAGTATATATGTGATATCTTGCATTGACGTGGACCTCATCCCAAGATCAAAAAAAGTAAGTTTATCTCTTACACTCTTTTAAGGAAAGGTCCACACCATCCCTGCAGGTCAACACTTCAAGACAAAGTCACTCCAAGACAAAAGGTACATCATGTACCATGCAGAAGACCTGTGTCCATCCCTTGCTCAACAGGTGTCTCATGCATTAAATGCATGAGGCACTATAAATATGATGGATGTTTCAACATGCAAGATCAACCAGTTCTACTACCTTCAAGTTCTCTAAGTGCCTGGCAACTTTCTCTCTACGAAGATCTTATTGTTTTCTAAGTGTTTTACAATTGTTTTTCATTCTCTATGTGTAAGATTGTTTGAACATATCTCATATGTTCTCTTCCGCAACAATCAAAGTTTTCTATGTGTAATTCTTGATTTCAAATCAATAAGAATTAAATTAAGTGAAAAACTGTGTGTATTGTATTCAAACCCCCCTTCTACAATACTTTTCTTATTTACTTACTGCTATTTGGGACCAACAAGTGGTATCAGAGCGGTTTAGTTTAATTCAATAAACTAGATCCGCAATGGCAGCCTCTTCTTCTTCCTCCTCTTTGAACAATGTTTCTTCTCAAAACACCACTGTTGTTTCATACGACAATGGCTCTATAGCCAAACCACCAAAGTTTAACCCCAATAACTTCTTCCTGTGGAAAAGTCGTATGATACTCTTCTTAGAAGGAGTTGACAGCAGATATCCTACTATTTTGCATGAAGGTCCTTTTATTCCTAGAGTTTGGGACCGATATAATGCAGACAAGGCAAAAGCTGATGAGGACTCTTCTGAGGAAGAAAGAACTCCAGCTACTGGGAGATACATTGTAAAGGACCCCAGTAAATACAATGATGAAGACAGACGTCTTATAACTCTTGATACTAAAGTCAGAGCCATCATTGCCCTCTCTCTGCCTGATGAGGTCTACCATTCTCTTGTTAACCTTTCTACTGCAAAAGAAATGTGATCCACTCTGTGTGTTCTTTATGAAGGTACGTCTGAGGTGAAAAAGAGCAAAAAGATTGCTCTTGTAAGAAATGTGGTCCACTCTGTCTCCTCAAAGTCTGACCGGGCTGAGAAATACAAGGCAAAATATAAGAGAGAGAAGGAGAGAAATGAAACCTTGCTCAAAAAGGGAAAAGGTCAAATGACTGAAACCCATGATTGGGCAGATGAACCCACTTCTGAAAGTGACAAAGAAATGGTCAACCTTTGCTCCATGGCTAGAATAGATGATGTTGATAAACAGTGAAGCTCAATCCTTCTCTATGGCCCTTGTGTCTGCTGAGTGCTCTACCTCATCTACCCAGGTATCTCTCTCTCTCTTCTCGTCTCTCTCTTTCGGCCTCTTAAACCCACCAAAGAACAAACCTCCCTTATACCTCCCTTCCCTCACCTTCGGCCCTCAACCTCTCTCACTATCTTCGACCCCTCTCTCTCACTCTTCAAAAGCCTACCGAGTCCACCATCTTCGGAGAAACTACATCTACTCATGTGAAGTTTGATGATCTTAAGTCATCATCTCTTCATGAGATTATGATTGGTGGATATCATCATGTGTTGGTGAAGATTCTCATAATCCTTCATCTAACTTAAATCCATATGTTCCTTTCTTCTCAAGGCACATCTCATCATAATGGTGAACTACCTATATTTTCATCTCCAATCCCTAATCTTCAGATAGTCTTCTCTGAAGATCAAGATCTCTCCTTTCTCCCATCATTACATTTCACACCTACCGATCTCATTTCTCATCATATCACCTCTCCTTCCTCCATCATCCATATTTGATATCTCATCCTCGTCTCAACCTCAAACTTCACCACAAATCATCCCACTTTCTCAACCATACATTCCTTCTTTACCTATTCCTGTCGATCTTCCATCTATCTCTCTCAAAGATGTTCCATCCAACTCTCACCTACAACATTCCTTTCTTCCTCATCTACCACCTAAAAAAACGGCTGAAGTACTGTTCATCGGCCGAAGTACTATTCATTTAAAAAAAAACTTCGGCGGTACTGTTCATCGGCTACCGAACATTTAAAAAAAAAATTCGGTCACTGTTCATCGGCCGAACATTTAAAAAAAAAATTCGGTCACTGTTCATCGGCCGAACATTTAAAAAAAAAATCGGTGGTACTGTTCATCGGCTACCGAACATTTCAAAAAAAAAATTTGGTTACTGTTCATCGGCCGAACATTCAAAAAAAAAAATTTAAAAATTCGTCTACCGAAGTTTACTGTTCATGTCCAAAAAAAAAATTGTCTACCGAATTACTGTTCATATTTAAAAAATATATATATATATATATTGTTTTTTTTTTGCTCTCTCTCAATCTCCCACCGAAAATCCCATCATCCCCTTCTCATTTTTTTTCCTTCGGCCCAATCCTCTAGCCGAACCCCCCTTCTTCTTTCCTATTTTTTCTTCGGCCCAAGCTGAAAACCAACAACCCCCTTTGCCAAATTTTTTCTCGTCCCCCCTTCTAGCCGAACACCACCCCAACCCCCCCTTTTTTCGGTAGCTCTCTCTCTCTACCATATCTCTATCTCTCTTCCCTCCCCTCTCCCTTCGGCTCTCTCTCTCTTCCCTCCCTCCCTTGGCCGAACCCCCTCTCTCTTCGGCTCTCTCTCTCTTCCCTCCCTCCCTCCCTCCCTTGGCCGAACCCCCTCTCCCTTCAGCTCTCTCTCTCTCACTACCACTCCCTCTTCGGCCCTCTCTCCCCTCCCTAGCCGAAGACCCCTCTCTCTCCCTCACCCTCCCCACTTCGGCCCCTTCTCACCATCTACCGACCCCTCTCTCTTTCCCCTACCCTTCGGCCACCGAACCCCTCACCCCTCCCTCCTCACTTCGGCGACCGACCCAACACCCCATCCCCCCTTGTCACTCCACCGAAATCCTAAACAACACCCCCTTAGTCGAACCCCTAGCTAGCCGAAACACCTCCTCCCTCCAACCCTTTGTCTTCGGTAACCGACAACCCTCACACCCCCTTATAACTCCCTAGCCGCAACCCCCCTCCAACCGCCTAACCCCCTACCGAACACCCCTCTAAGCCGAAGCCTCTCCCACCGAAGCCTCTCCCACACAACCCTTATACCTCCCTCGGTAGCCAACACCCTCATTCCCCCCTCATATTTTTTCGGCAATCACCCCCTCCCCCCCTCTCGGCCGAACTTCCTCCCTCCCCTCTCCCTCTCCCCACCGAAACCCCCCTCCCCCCTCCCCACCGAAACCCCCACTCCCCTCTCCCCTCTCCCCACCGAAACCCCCCTCCCCTCCCTTCGGCCTCCCTCCCTCACCCCTCTCCCCTCCTTCGGCCTCCCTCTCTCTCTTACCCTTTCTTTCGGCTTCTCTCCCTCTCTTCCCCCTCCCCCCATTTTTTTTGAACTTTCTTTTTCTTCCCAATTTTTTCTAGAATTTTTTTTTGTCTTTTTCCTTGGTCTTCCCTATCCTCTTCCCTTTCTTTCTTTTCTTCCATATCTTCTCCCCCCCCATATATCTCATCCTTTTTCTTTACCTACCACTTTCTTCCCCTCCTTTTTTTTCTTTCCTGTTAAAAAAAAAGAGCCCCCCCCCAAAAAAAAAGAGCCCCAAAAAAAACAAAAAAAATGGGCCACTGAATATATGAGTTTCTTCGTTGTCTTGTAATTTTTCTGCGTGTCAGTACCATTTTTTTCTCTATGTGTTGGTGTCATCATCAAATAGGGGGAGAAAAATTGTTTGGTCTCTAATTGATTTGGTGATGACTCTCCGACCAACACTTATAAAGTCATGAAGACCACCTTGAATAATGCTCTCTCTACACAGATTGCCCTCTACTGCCAGGTATGTTCTCCTTCATAATCTCCCGATCTACAACGGGGTAATACTAAGGACACTCCGGTGTCCAAAGGTCCCTCAACTGTAGTGGACCTTTCTTCCCCTTTCTTCAGAGACGCCGGCTAGCACTAAATCCTCAACTGCTACTGGCACCGCCGCACTTGCCCAAATGGCCATACCACCGAAAGAACCTTCGGCGGTTACCCAGGTCACAACCCATATCTCAAAGCGGCGGCACTCTACCTCTTCCCCTCCCTCTCCTCTCTAGAGGCTAAGGAAGGTTTCAAGGGCCAAACCACAAACTCCACCCACCGATTCTCCACAATCGGCAGGTGTTGAAATTTTCCCATCTGGGCCCGGGGACTCTGCTAAACCCAAAACCACCTCCTGTGTATCCTCACAAAAGGATACAATTGTAAAATTAGGGACCACTATTATTCCCTCATCAACCTTTCCCTTGGTATCAAAGGATGACTTGGACTCCTTCCCTATCCAAGGTGCCTCTTCTCCACCTCACAGCCTATCACCCAGGATTCTCAGTCCTGATGCTTCTGCACGATCCAAGGATGAATCTTCCCTTCCAGGAGCAGGTTCGGAGGATCCCGAAAATCTTCTGACTTCTTTGTTAAGAGGGAGTATGAGTTGAGGGGGAGCATCTTACCACTCAAGCTTAAACTTTGCTAAAACTAATTTTGCAATGGACTGTGTGATCAAAGCCACCTGACATTAGTTGAGGGGGAGTATGAATTGAGGGGGAGCAACCAACCACTCAAGTTCAAACAATCCCGGCTATTGTCTTCTGTATCTTTGTATATATTTTTTCTTTCTCATTCTTTATTCATTATATTCTTTTATTCGTATGTATAGCTATACTTTTTCATTCTCTTGTAAATGTCAGATATACAAAAAAAAATGGTCTATGTGAAAAGAACCCAAAAGGAGTAAAAATGGGTCAAAATGAAATTATTCAGTATACTCTTTGTTTTATTCTTTAGTATGGATGTCATCCTCAAATAGGGGGAGATTGTTGGGTCATCTGAAGATTTGAAGATGACCTCCTGATCTTCCATCTTATATCATCCTACTTAGAATATGTTTGAGGTTCTTTTAGCAGCTTGGTCTCTATACAAATGTTCGGTGAAGTCAAAGATCAACCGAAGAAAACAAAGGAGTACATCTCTCAAAGCGGATTGAAGATAGTCTCCTCAACCTAAAGCTAAGCATGCCCAAATGATCAACACCATCGGCCAGGATGGTGTCAATCTCATATCTTCAGGAGTATGAAGGTGTTCTCACATCTTCAGGAGCCGAAGATCTCTCAAGTCTTCGGCAGCCGATGATCTCTCCTTAGAAGCTGAAGATGTTCTCACATCTTCAGGAGCCGAAGATGCCTGAAGATTTCTTTCAAACACATTATACTTTTCTGACAAAGTATATATGTGATATCTTGCATTGACGTGGACCTCATCCCAATATCAGAAAAAGTAAGTTTGTCTCTTACACTCTTTTAAGGAAAGGTCCACACCATCCCTGCAGGTCAACACTTCAAGACAAAGTCACTCCAAGACAAAAGGTACATCATGTACCATGCAGAAGACCTGTGTCCATCCCTTGCTCAACAGGTGTCTCATGCATTAAATGCATGAGGCACTATAAATATGATGGATGTTTCAACATGCAAGATCAACCAGCTCTACTACCTTCAAGTTCTCTAAGTGCCTGGCAACTTTCTCTCTACGAAGATCTTATTGTTTTCTAAGTGTTTTACAATTGTTCTTCATTCTCTATGTGTAAGATTGTTTGAACATATCTCATATGTTCTCTTCCGCAACAATCAAAGTTTTCTATGTGTAATTCTTGATTTCAAATCAATAAGAATTAAATTAAGTGAAAAACTGTGTGTATTGTATTCAACCCCCCCTTCTACAATACTTTTCTTATTTACTTACTGCTATTTGGGACCAACAAATATTATATAATTTATCAAATGACTAATATAACCTCCCTTATTAATCTATACTATATTATAAAGATGGCATAAAAAACTCTTAAAAACCAGTCTTAAAGCTTAATGTACAGCTATTTAATGCTAATTACTTAAAAAACAACCATTAAAGCTGTATGTACTACACTTAATGTTATTTATTAATTTTCAATCATTATCTCTAACCATTTTAACTCTCCTAAAATCATTTCCCACTTTAACTCCCCTAAAATAACTCTCAGCATAATTAAATATAGAATAAAAATCAAATTTTAAATATAAAAATATAAAATATAATTAAAAAAATCTAACAGAATATTTTATAAGAAAAATTATATTATTAAACCAAAATAAATTACATTATATTATTAAGTCTAAATTAAACAAATTTATATAAAAAAATCATTATCAATCTCTCACAACCAACCAAAATCGTAATGTAAATCGACAAAAAAATAGAAAATAAAATGAAACATTAAAATCATGATGTATCTAGCGGCATTGTGCGAGTACACTTCTAGTTAATAAAAATATTAATAAATTAAGATAGATGGATGGATGAGATTGAATCTCATAATTACCACAAAATACTAGGATCTCATATGATTAGGCCCATATATATATAATTATATATATATATATGTGGATGGAGACGAGTCAACCACTTTTTGGATAGATCTGAACCGTTTAAATTAATACCAGATTTGATCACAACCGTTTAAATTCATACGGTTACTTCTACCCTCTCCTAACCTAACACACACCCTTGATCATCTCCCTATCCCGTTGTCTTCTCCCTACGTCCCCCTGATTACTCTCCTCCCCCCCTGTTTATGCGTCTCCTCTCCTCCATGATCTTACAACGCTGAAACCCCTCTCTTATCCTCTTCTTTGTCGGTTTGCATCATGTACAACTTATTAAACCGGCTCCAAACCCACTCCCCCTGATCTCTCCTTTTAACCCACAACCACGTATCAGAAACTGCTCCTAAACCGATGCCCTCAAAACCCTCACGAGTAGATTCACACTCCATCTGTGACAATTTCGGTCTGATTGCTATCATTATTCACGCTCTGCCTTGCTATCTACTGCTTAATCTTCAAATATTCAAGCAATTTTTTCTTTCTCTGATTATGGAGTCATTTGATTCAAGAAAAGGCATAGTTTTAGTTTTCAATTGGGTGATGAAATCCCATAACGATCTCGATAACTGCAACTGTATTGTCAAAGAGGGAAAAGAAGAGTCATGGATTTCTTCGAGTATGGTAAGATTCGTTCCCTTTTCATCTAATTTCTTATTTATTCTTTGATTTCCGGTTCAAAATTTATTTTTATGTTGTTCTTGATCGAGGATTGAAGGTGTATGTAGCCACATACATGTAAACCTGACCCCTCCTCTATTTTTGAGAACTAATTATTCATCTTATCTATGTATATTAGGATTTTGCTCTAGCAAACTCAACACAGGACATCCCATGATGCAACCCAACAAGAAGGATGAATGTAAGTTGAATATAATAATGCTTATGATCGACGTTTTATATGTGCACATTTCTTCCAAAAAAATCCATAGGAGTTTGCAACTTTAAACCTATTAATTTGTCGTTGCTATAAACACCGATATTGCCTGTGTTGAAATGTAAAAGGTTTTGATTTTTGTTGCCGAAGATTTTGGATATATAATCGATGGAGGAAATTTAACTGTGGTGGAAACATGGTGTAGTTCATCTTTTTTGAAAGGCACACACTCTCATCACCATGTTCTTCTCTATCGCTACAAGTAAAAGATTCAAGGTATCTTTATTTGTAGGTCAAAAATTTCAATTTTGATGATTGGTGGTTGCAACCGATAGAGGCTTTGATGATTTGGGTATAAGAAAATTTTAGTTTTTTTTTGCCTTCGATGATTGGGTAATGTAAAATTATAGGTTTTTCAATATTGTGCTCGATGAACCTAAAGAAGGGCAATAGGTCAATTGAAGATCATGTTGTATTTTGGTTCGAAACATATTGTTTTTTTTTTGTTCGAAACATATTGTCTGTTGATCGGATATACAATAGTTCTAACCTGTATGAACTGCCCATTTAGTTCATAATGATTTTAGTATTATCTCTAGATGCTACCTAATGCATAAATTACATTTTAGTTCTTTTTTGGGAAGCAGAAGTGTTGCCCATGCGAATGAAGCTTTTAAATTGGAGTCTCATTCGAACAGCCCGTGATAATAGTTATCCAGTTTCTACATGAGTTTCATTCATATATTTAAAAAAATGCATTCATTTAATGTTGCAGGTTCGATTAGCTCTTGCATATGCTCATAGACCTTGACAGTCATGGGGAAATATACCTTTTATTTTTAATAGTTTCACCTCTTCTTCGAACACTCTGGTATGAGCCTATCATTAACAACTATATGTTTGCTTATGGCCAAGTGAGTTTACCTACTTTTATGTGCTATCTTCTCATCTTCTGCTATTTTCGGAAGCAATATATTGTTCAAGTGAATTTCCTTGTAGTTGATTGGTTGATTATTAGTACAGATTGCATAGCATAATTATTATTTTTAGCAGAGTTTTAGGCGACAACTGACAACTTACTTCTTTGTAACATCATTGTAATTGTATAAGTGCAGACCACTTAGTGGAAAGACCCACAAGATGCTTGGAGACATTGATGAGGGTTCTTGAAGACATAATGTCAATTGAGTGATGACATCCAGGGGCCTTTGAGAATCTTTTTACATGTATTTAAAAGGTAAACTATTATATACATTGCGACTATTTATATAATGCACTCATTAAACAATTTCCCTACTTGGGGGCTTTTATATGTACTCATAAATCGTACAATACATATGATATGCTTATAATTATATTAGTCATTACAATGTTATTCCAAAGCTCCTTGTAACATAATTTTTGATGATCTAATGTGCTTTGTGAGTCCAATTGAGGTGATGCAGGATAGGGAGGCTTGCAGGGAAGGAAAAAAAATACAATATACTTATAAATGCTCGTCTTTGAAGATATAAATCAAGCAACTACTTGACCTGTTACATACGTCATCTATTTTGCAAACATATGTTGTAAGCTAATTAGTCAATACCATCTTTTTCCCTTGGGTCTTTTAACTCTTTACAAGATTGTGATTAAACTTCGTGAATTATGTTTCAGTGGAACTAAAAGGGTTGTCTTTTCCCTATTGTAGGTTGTTGTTGCTTCAAAAGATATTGTTGAACGTATGTTGACATATGGAGAGAGGTAATGTTTTTTTGTCTGTTAATCTGTCTAAAATGATTATTGTCTTAATCTACTTTACGAATTTGTGCTTGATGGGTGCAGGATTCCTGAACAGAAACAGAAACCTGTGGAGTTTCTAGAAAGCGATAAATGAAGTATCAGTCAAATACTTCTTTTTTTGGAAAAACATCAGCCAAAGACATTGTGTCCATTGTGTAGAAGTTTTTTTTCCTTCTCACTCAGTTGGCTTCTCATGGAGATGGTATTTTTTTGTACTTTTCGCTTAAGTGAATGTAGTAGTTCGTTGCTCCTTATTTAATCACTAATCATGCTTATATTATCAACACAATTCTTGAATTGGTTGAATTAGGCCTCATGTTGTTGGTACCACCCTCTTTAAGTTCCTTGTTGTTGATCATAAAGGTTGTCATGAATTGGTTGGCTCAAGGAACTAAGGAGTTAAGCTGAAATTGGAAATCTACGCTGCAATTTTTGATTATTTGAAGCTAAAAATTGATGGCCTTTAATAGCCGCTGTCAAATGTTGAAGTTTGGGGTGATGAAATGGTTAACTTTATTGCTGATGAAGCCAAACAGATGGACATGGTGGTCCATCGAGTGTGGGTTTTGTTGCTTAATACTTTGTACATGTCATTGCTAACTACTTTCTTTTATTTCGCCTTTTATGCTATGAAACAGTGATGATGTGAGGAACAACAAAAGAACCCACAAGTATCTTTCGAGTACTCCATAATTACAAATTAAAAAGTACAATGTACAATTTCAATATGTTATGCTCCCTTCCAATACAGTCTCTTTATTAAACAATCATTCTTTGAAGAAGCATGGTTATGATAGAAGTCCACTACACGTTTGTGGCAAGTAATTCGAAGAAATCATGTTAACAATTAAGTATTTCAAAGATATCTTGCAATAATTTGCAATAATTTGATATTTAAAAATGTAATGTATATATAGGCGAAGGATCGTGTGAGAAGTTGAGTTAACGGTGAGAAACGTAAGAAGTGGATCTGAATCGTTGGTTTTTTTTTAACTCAAGACCTCTAAATATATATATGTGTGTGTGTGTATTTATAGAACACTTATACAATATAATGAATATATATTAAATATATACAAAGTTGGAGACTGGGGTAGAAATAATATATATTAAATATATACATTTTGACTTTTTAGCAAATTTTACAGACTCATATACCCTACAATGAATGCACTATTTGGTTGGTGAATTTCTTATAGATGATTTTATTTCAAATTTGTTCTAACATATATTTTGGATTTTATTTTGAACAAGTTGCAAAAAAAAAAAAAACATTATGTTAATGCCTACATTGCTTTTTTAAATCAAAGAAAAACAAATGTTATCGCATTGAGAATTCCGCTATCTAGCAATTCCAAACATATCGACATTGAATTTATATACCATATGAAACCATGAAATTAACATCATGAGTGGCGGAAAATAGTGTATATGAATTTTAAAAAAATTATTAGAAAATAGAATGACACTTGAGGATTTACACATGAATCCAGATTAAGTACCCAATTTGCCAATGATGACATCCTAGGGGGTCAGTGAATGGTATCTCTGACTACCCGGGTTTGATTCCCCGCGGCAGCATGTGGCGTTACCCAGACCTTGGGCCTCTGGTCGACGGGGATCAGGCCCGGCCCTGGCTATAGGCCAAGGGGGCGACGACCCAGGGCAGCAGTGAGCCCAAGGGCATCATCTGCTCAAGTGTAACACCCTCAATTAATTTAAAATTTTCTAAATATACCAATAATTGATTCATCTACATTCACAATTTAAGATTTAACCTCAATACACACATGCATTCTATACATACAGTCTAGGATAAGGACGGGTACTACTACAACTCAATAATAGTCGCTATCTCCAAACTGCGGAAAACTTCACCAACGACTTACATTTGCACAAAGCTAAGGCTCAACTCTTCGTAGCTGCTAGAACCAAACCCCAACAGAACCTGATGCACATGCCAAAAAAATAAAAAGGTTAGTCTTAACGCCTAATGAGATCAAGAGTTTTCAACATATAAAAATTAACCGTTTAAAAGAAGAAATGCGGTTAAAATCATAATCTTTCAATTCGTTATGTCTTACATACGGAAACGACTCGTTTTCCAATAATATGCAATTTAGGCAAAGAACACCAATTTAAACGTTTTCCAATCCAAACTACTTCAAGGACGAAGATACCAGAATAAACCGCTCATTCATAAATTTGGTTTAACACAAAACTCACTCAAAACGTGAATAGAAATTGAACTCTCCATTTATGAAAATACGATTAAAACTTTATATCCAAAAACACCCAAAACACGGGTGGGGCATAATACTCAACCCAAAACCGAGGATAAAACCCAATTATACAAACGCCACCGAAAACTTGGATTGTAAAACTCAATACCCAAAAACAACACCTTTCGGTGACGGGGGATACCCGAATTCCATCGAAAGTGACGGGCACACAAAGTTAAGTCACTTATCAATGTTATATGAGCATCACTTAGGGATAAAACACTCGTTAGCATCAACCTTTCCGGGTCTATAGCTAACAAACCAACAAGCTCAACAACTCCATGTTTATTGCCTAGATAGTCATCAAGTTCAATAACTCCATGTCTGTACCTTGGGAATCTTCGTGCACTCATCAAGTTCAACAACTCCATGTCTATACCTTGGAATTCCAAAACATCCCAGTTAAGCTCGTTCACAAGAAAGTTGCAATTATTGATCTGAAGACCCCATGCCTCTTTCAAGTTACAATACGGGGATAAAGTCCCCAACTAAACCAACCGACTGACTCATATGCCTATGGATCCAAGACATTACAATCTAAAACGTTACATGACTCAAACGAATGAACTAACACATTCAAAAACATGTAACTCTCAAATAAGATGCAACTAAGTACACTATACATCCAAGGCTCCTCAACGAGCTACCAAAACCGAACAAATGTTCCAAAGACTCCACCGAGTATAAATCAAGCCCAAGATGCTAAATAGACGTTTGGCTAAAACATGGGAGCCAAAATAGTTATATAAACCAAAATACACATTTTCCCAAAATCTTTAATTCTCAAATTACCATTGGCCTTCGGCCCCAAACCCCAAAAAGGTTTTCCATTTATAAAATGTTCCTCATAGCCGGGAATGACCCAAACCCAAAAGACTCACGTATTTGTACCTTTCAAAACATCCCATTTCATGAACGAATGCATAAAACCCGACAGACACTTAAAAGTGCATTTTTGACCAAATACTTATTTATGCAATAATTCATCAAAACCCGTTCATTTATGACACATTTAACGAAATACCCAAAAATCACAAAGATGTGTGATATATAAGTTTATAAAGTTAAACACTTTCAAAATAACCAAACTTATCAGCAGTTAACAATTTCATGTAAGACACATAACACTTTAAAATAAACATTTTGGCATGTACACCGTTTTCACAAATCAACTTGAACTCACCTTGCTAGATTTAGGCTAAATCTAGATTTTACCCCAACTTGAGCTCCTTTGAAGAAACTTGAATCCTCCAAGCCAAAAGTCTCCAAAAACCTAGATCCATACATTTCCAACCGAAAATAACCACATTCAACCATATAGAAACATTTCCCCAAACCATATACATGAATACCTCAACTAATACCGAAACCCTAACTTCCATAACTGAAGAGAATAGAAGAATACCTTAACCTAAGCTTGAATCCACCAACCAAAACACTTCTAGTTCACCAAAATGGTTACAAACCTCCAATCTATGAAAAGAAGCACAAAGGGTGGATGAAACCCTATAAAACTTTGGTGAAGAAGATGAAGAGGGAGGGATGAGGAGCTTACCACCACAAAATACTCTTGTATACTCCAATAGACTTCCAATCTCTTGCTAAATCCTTGAAGAGCTCTAAAAAACGAGACTATGGCAACTTGAATCACCAAAAACGGAGTTGGGATGAAGGAGATACGAAGAAATGAAGTTTGGTGGCTGAAAATTGGTTTTTAGATCGACCAGGGGGTTTCGCGACTTGCCTCGCGACCTTAAGTCGCGGCATAAGTCGCCCGCTTCCCTTGGTTTTCTTCTCGTTCACTGTTTTGGCCATAACTTCTTCGTTATAGCTCCGATTTTGCTCTGGAAAGAACCGTTGGACTCGTAATTGAATCATTCATCTATCTAGAGTATAAAATCCAGGTTTCAAGTCCAAAATCTTTTATCTTATTTTTTCCTAATATATCGGTTTCGGTATTAACTCGAAATGGTGCCTCTCGAAATCGGGGTGTTACATCAAGCCCGTTAAGTTAGGGGTAGGTTCAGTTTGGGACCTTTGGGCCTAGATTATTTTTCCGTTGCTAGCCTAAAGCATCCGCAAACGCTCAAATTCTAACTCCCAACTCGCCTTCACCGCTTCACGATTCAAGAACAGTTGGGACGAGAACAGACGATTGACGAACACGGAACATCAGAACATCGATCTAATCCATACCACTTGAACAGACGATTGACGAACACGGAACTCTCATCTTTGTCGAACTCGAACTGTTGTGGTCTTGCCCTCTGCCCACTGTCCCTCTCGACTCTCCTCTCTGTCTCTCTCGAAATGTTTCTGAACTTTGCTTTATGCGGTTCTACTCTCTACGGCACTACCCTTGTCTTGTGTATTGAGGTAATTTTTATAGTGTTTTATTTCGGTTTTAGACTTCTGGCTTCTGAATTCTGATTTAGGTTTTATTTTCTTAGTGTTTATATTAGGTTTATTGTTTCTAGTTTGTTTTGTAGACTTCAGATTAAGTTTTTTTTAACTTATTTGTTTACTGTTTAATTAGTGTTTATATTTAGGTTTAGTTTTTTTAACTTTTTTTTAACGCATTTGTTTTCTAGTTACTATGCTCAATTGAAGATTTTAACTTTAAGGTTGTCGAAAGTATTGAGAAAGTAATTGACTAAAACTTATCGAGTATGTACCATGCCATCATCGAGTAATTGTATGTATTTGAGATTTTGGTTTCTTTGGGAAACAACTGAACATCAGAATATTGATTTAATTACTTTGACTTTCTTCTGATGCTTCAACATCTTGTTTTTCTTCTTCTTTCTTAGGCACCACTTGCCTTCCTCTTGCAATTTCTTTGCCATAAAAAATAAACTTGAGCAATTCAATTCATAAACATGATGCAATCAGCCCCTTGCAAAATGGTCACAAGCCATTGCAAACATTGTGGATGCTGTTGATGGTGTTGGCCATTTTGTTTTCTCCCAATATATTGGTTGTTGTTTCCATGATTTATTGGTTAATACCCATTTGCTTTTAAACTTTCCAATATATGGTTTTGTGGTTGTGTCCATGCTATGTTGTTGGGTTTGTGTTCAACGTGAGCATTTGTATGTATATTTTCTTATTGAGGATGTAAGGAATCGGCTTTTCAAGACAATGAATACATGACAACTTATGATCATACATACTCATTATTTAAATAGTTTGTTTTATATATATATATATATGTGTGTGTGTGTATACATATGTAGTAAGGGGCATCTTTTCAGCTTTCGGCCATAGGCATCTGAAATCTCAGGACCGGCCCTGACGGGGATTAGTCGGGTGACACCCTTAAGTGGGAGTCTGTATACCCCGGGATCGTGTGTGCGCGTTTAACTTGCCAGTTAAAATAAATATGAAAAGAGTGACCAATCAAAAAACTGAATCTATATTAAAGTCATGTTGTATACCCGACCAACGGACGGCTATAACACAGTTTTAATTACAAGCACGGAAAACCTCATTTTCCACGTAAGTGTGCTTCTTTCACTACAAGAGTCAAAATTGTTGGAACTGTTGGATATCGAGGTCGGAGTAATGTCGCCGACGCCGGAAATTGGGATTGCGGTTTTCCTGTTAAAGGATGATAACAAGATACTGTTCGGCCGTCGTCTCGCCTCCTCAATAGGCGCCTACACCTTCGCCCTCCCCGGCGGCCACCTTGAGTTCGGTCAGTTCTCCTTTAAACACCCAATCACGCCATTACTACATCCTGTTATTCTACTTTGTCATTTAAGCTCTGATCTGAAGATGAATTGGAAATCTGACTTCGATTTTTGAATATTATGTTGATCTATATCTATATAACATTTCCTGATAAGTGATAACTTTTCTCCCCGAAATCAATTCCTCTCAACCAACGACGATCGGAGGAACCAACGACGATCGGAGGAAGTCGCTGAATCCACGCCTTTAAGTAAATTGCATATGATTCCATATCTGCAAACTAGAAATAAATCATATACAACTATTTGTTCAGCATTAAATTCGCTAAATTCAACGCAACTACAATGATTAAAGATGAAGAATATATCAAGCACGAAAGTGATTGACCTAATCATACTCCATAAACTAGTCGCTTGTTAATTAGGGATTTTTTTCGTTTAGCATATGATTTCACAACTTTTATTGGTCTATATCGGAATTAACATCAATTATCCCATGATTGAGTATGAATATGCATCACATGATCACAATTTATGGATTATGATGGTAATCATTTGCTTCAATTTTAGGTCAATTGCATTCAATTATGAGCATAATGAATTCCATCATGGCATACCACATCTGACCAAAATATGGATTTCTTCCTTTAAATATCCAAACACAATACCATTTCATCATTCAATCAAAACCGCAAAATTACCAACATATATGCTTTCTGATTAACACGATTTCGGAAGTTGATGATTTACGAAGCTGCAACACCAACAGCTTTTGTAATTTGGTTGAAATTGGATCCTAGGTGAAAGCTTTGAGGAATGTGCTGCAAGAGAGGTGAAAGAAGAAACTGGACTAGACATCAAGAATATAGAGTTATTAACAGCAACCAATAATGTCCTTTCCGATGCAGTGCATCTCGTTATTGTTTACATGCGTGCACATTTATCGGACCCAAGCCACCTACCTCATAACCTCGATCCCGATAAGTGTGAGGGATGGGATTGGTATGGCTTGGAAAACCTACCTGAACCAATTTTTGGACCTTTGGGGGCAATGCTGCAAGGTGGCTTCAATCCTTTCCCTACCATTACCAACTCTAAAGAACCTGTTGCTTATGTAGTTATGTAATTGGTTTTTAATTTAGATTGATCCCTCATATGTCAATGATGTCATAAGTTTGATTTTTGCATAATAACCATGCCATTATATTAATTCCTCTAGGTATTCTGTATCACATATCAAGAAAATGTATCTTAGAACTTGTCTTGAAGTTTATGCATATTTCAATCTACAAATACCATAGGATGTGTCTTTGTGATCATCTTTCTTGTGTCTACAAACCAATGGATTTGGACTTCTATATCAAATTTGTAAAAAATGTAAAACTCCGTTAGATTATTCTCTACAAGAGCCTTTGAGTAAAAAAAGGAGGTTCCAGGTTATTAGTTATGTACATCAATCATGTGATGTTTATTGATTATTTGTTTTGTTTTATTGTTTATATATTAGTTGAATGTAAATGTTAAAGTTAGAACTTGGGATATTATAATTTGTTTTAAATTCTGCATAACATATCATATATGTGTAAATTGTAATTTGTTTTAATTGGTGAGTACCAATAAAAAAAGTTAAAATAGCAATAAAACTTTTGTTGATATTGAAACAATATCAAACATATAGAAATTGGGATAGTGGTATAAAAGATGGATCTCTTTATAATATTTGGTTGAATGATGAGGAAGAAAAGAAATATTGATTTATTTTTTCAGGCAAAAGGAAGACGTTGTTAATGATTTACAACCACATCTTAATAGCGATAATCTTGGAAGTAGGCATGGCAACGGGGGCAGGTTTCACAATCCCCGGCCCCTGGCGGGTACGGGGATCATAATCCCGGCCCCGGTGTGTAATCCGGTTAACCCCCGTCCCCCGGTCCCCGGTTCATACCTGGTCCCCGACCCAGATCAGACCCGATTCAGACCCACATTAAACAGACCAAAAAATCCTTAAAATTAGCAACAACCATCTCCTCCTAAACACAGTACACAGACCAAAAACACAGAAGTAAAACTGACAAAAAACACAGGTGAGAAAAGCACGGGCCATGTTTGCTGGAAATTGGTGATTCATAGGAGCGTCATGTTGCATAAGATACTCCAGAAATCTCATATGGGAATTCATATGTGGGGGGTAAGGATCTAACGGGTGAAACATTGGCAGCCTATTATAATTCATTTGCCTTGCATGCATTTGAGGAGATGAAACTTGGGCATGAAGATCGTTAAATTGGATCTGGAGCATTGGTAATGGAAGGGTTTTTCTGCCATGTCTACTCCAGCAGGATCAACATCAATTAAATATTTTACTCTAAGGATTTGGTAAATAACACCTCAAATGCTACTAACAATTAAAGATCCGATTTTTAATTTAAAGATTTTAGGTTTGACAAAAATATTAGGACTTGATATAAATATTTTTGAGAATGAAATCGTTGATTTGGCTTTGATATATTTAGAAATGTAGTTCGGAATTGGGTTTAGACATAGAGACAAGGGGTAAAATGGTCATTTTTGACATTCAAATTATTTATTCAGCACAAACAACAATTTATGATATGTGAATCAGACAACTTTATCAATACAAACAACTTTATTCATACAAGTCTTAATGAAAAATGAACCGAACAACCCCTTAGTTACCTAACCCCAAACGGACTCTCCATCATAAGTTCCTCACTTTGCCCATGAGAACATGGTTCTCGAACTTAATCGCTCTATTAGTATTTTTAAGGGAAAAGTGTTCTACAATAACATTTTGAAATCAAGTTTTGTTGTTATGGGACAACAAGATCCCTTGATGTATTTTTAATTGCTAACTTCTATATTTTTCTATATATCTTTTAAAACCGTGAAAATTTCATCTGATTACGAGGATAAAACATCTCACATGAATCATATCATATGCCCTTGTTAATAATTGTTGGACAATCTATAAACATATAATTCAAACGCAAAACACATAAATCATTAGAAATAGTTTTAACACGTCACTTCATATGTTTTTTCTTGATAAAAATAGTTGTTTTTGTAAATAAAAAGAAAACAAAGATCCATGTCACCACATGAGAATGTTTTCCAAACAAATCTAAATTCTCCCTGGTTTTAGCAATAAATTTCGCCGCTTTGCTCCCATGTGTTATGCAACAATATAAATATTATACACATATATAATTGTAGGGTCATTTAAAGAAGAACTCAGTTTCTTTTTTATAATCGTCATATCTAATCTCAACCATAAATTATAGATAATCAATTAGCTATTAATAAAAATACTAATTTTGATAATTATCCATTAATTTTCAAAAGAAAGATTATTATGACATTTAGTTTTTTTTATAGATCTCTCTCCTTTCTCTGGTCAAACTTATTCCGACGTATACCACTGTGATACCCAAAAACTTCTAAAAGTAAGACATAAATCAATTATGATACACATTGTGATACCCAAAAACTTATAAACGGTAAGACACAAATTCACCATCATACCTACTGTGATACTACTATGATATCATTTTGAATATGAGCCGAGACCAGACCTAATTTGGGTCTTAGACCACACATAACCACTGTGACACCCCCATCAAGATTTGAAGAAAAGAAAAAAAAAAACAACCTCAAACATGGATTTTAGACCAAAAAATTCCTTAAAAACATAGATCTAGAAACTAAAAAACCTTAAATATGAAACCAAAGAGGGATGGGTTTGGAAATCAGATCTATATCTTCGTCATCATCATCATCAAGATCTGAAACCAAAGAGAAATTTGGGTCATCAGCATGGGGTGAATGGGGAGGCAAACAAAATGTAACACATAGAGTTACAAACAACAAAACTTGTCAAGAACCATTGTTTGTTCATATCTCCTAATCCTCTTCTATCGTACACAAGAAAATAGAGGCCTTTTCTTTCTCTAGGAACATTATTCTTGAACGTAATCAATAGAGAAAGAGATATGATCAAAACTCAATTTGAATGAGAAATTTAAGGAAACCGTATAAAAAGAGAACTACCAAAATAAAATAATAAATCTAAATTTTAATTACTAAAATTACTATTACACCCTTTAATTTATTAATTAAATAAATCAAAATAAATAATATTCATAATTGATTGGTTGAAGTTGGATCTTACAGTTATCATAAACTACTGAGTTCTTATTTGATTAGGTCCTATAATTGTAAAGGTTTATTTTTTCTAATAAGACAGCTAAATACTCTAAAATAATAGGAAATTAAGGTTAAATTAAGGTTTATATGTGAATCCATTTGAAGGTGTATATGTGAACCAATATGAATAATCCATAACATTAACGTTAGTTCACATATGCATATTCAAATAAATTAATATTTTTCGGATTTTTTTAATAATTCATATATTAACCTTCTATTTTTTCTCGACCTCCCCTTCTTTTCTTTTGCACCTCGCAGATTAGGAAGAGGAGGGGTCTGCTTGTTTTTTTGTTTGTTTCTCTTAATAAAAGTTACCTTTTCAAAAAAAAATAGTATATAATTATCTGAAACTACACTATAATGATCAACACTTTATATTATAAAACAATCGATATATTTATAAAATCATATATATATATATATATATTAGCATTGGCGGACACACAACAAAGGGGTAGGGGGCACAGGCCCCCAACAAACCCCAAGAATCACACTAATTAAAGGATAATTTTTAGGTTTAATTTTTTTCCTTTAACCAAAAATTATTAATAGGCCTCCAACAAATTAAAGGTAAGATATCAAATCTAATTCTTGTATCTCATTTACAATTTTTACTTCAAAAAGTCATTACTTTAAGGATCAATTAAACTCTAACTCCCTTGACTTATAGGTCTCAATCCGTTGAAAATCATTTTATATCTCTTATTTTGGTTGCTATAATGCTAATGATTTGATGAATCACTATATTTTATTTTTATCATAAATAGTATAAAAAAATAATAAAAAACCGAACTGAATAAGTTATACTTATTCGATTAAACTGAATCGTTTAAACCGAAAATCGAATAAACCAAAATAGTATTGGTTCAAAAGAGTATTCAGTTCCAAAATTTTTTGGACACCCCCAATAATAAAAGTTTTTAGATCCGTCACTGTATATTAGACTAGATGAACGGTTAAGATTGATTTACATAGTTTATAACATTTCCATAGTTTGTATTTAATTTGTCCTCTATATACATTATATATATATATATATATATATATATATATATATTTGTGTGTGTGTGTGGTGGGGGGGGGGGGGGTTTGAATAATGTTGGTAGAGATTTCCTAACAATTTTAAAAACTTTGGTTTGACTTATCATTTCAAATAAATATGATTTGCTAACAAAAATTAAAAAATATTTTGACCTTTTCTCTTCATCAATAATTTATGAGTATTTAACACCCACCAACTCCTACATAGTTTCATAACCAATCAACAAGTGTCAAATATACAAGTCGATCTTGAATCGTAATTTTATAAAATAAATTAAAAGGTTATAACTTCTGATTTTCAATTTCTAAAATGATAAAAGTTATTTCTAGTTTTTATAAATTTCTTGATAACCTAATTAATTACTTTTCCTCGCACTTTTTGATGGATGGCCAAGAAGGTTTGACTACTATGAAACCGATTACTGATTTACACATATAGTTTGGTTGATTTTTCATTAAGTCTTATATGAACAAAGTTGATTGTATGAATTAATCATTGTATAAATTGAGAAAGTTTTTGTTTGTGAAAATTTTTCATAGATAGAAGAAGTGTGTTTTTAATTGAAATGAACAGGTTTAGAAAAAGTTTGGTTTTCCACATAAAATTCAT
This sequence comes from Arctium minus, assembly GCA_954870635.1. NCBI lineage: Eukaryota > Viridiplantae > Streptophyta > Magnoliopsida > Asterales > Asteraceae > Arctium > Arctium minus. The sequence continues at coordinate 13,139,398 of OX941082.1, forward strand.
TCAATTCTAAAAGTTTATTGAATAAGCCACTTATGAATATCATTAAACCATTACCAAAGAGTTATGTATAACCGACTAAATAAATTGTGAGTCTCATTGAACTTAATTATTAAGTTATTGACAAACATGTCCTTAATTGCATATGCAAAAGCATCATAAGTGTCGAAATCTTTCCGTATTAGTTTGAGTTTTCATTATTAGCTGCTAATTTTACAATAACTAGTATAATAATGAAAATTTGGTGTTTCATGTATATCCAGTGAGGTCAATAGGGACTCAACGAATACTACTAGTAATGTGTTTATATATGTGCGGGTAGTGTGGCATGAAAGCATATATCAAATTCTGGATACCGAGTATTAAATCTATGCCAACCAAGAGCATATATTTTTGGCGACTAAATTTTTTGTACGTTCTTAATTAGAGCTATGTCGCACCGTCTCTTTTTTTTTTTCCTTCTTTTTCTTGTACAATAATTAATAACATAACTTCTTTTATGTGATTTTGAACTTTAATCTTGTTCATCATGTATATCTAAACTCATTGACCGCATTTTTTTGTATATTGGTAACAATAGCAAACAAGGAAAAATGCATCTGTCAGAAGTTAGACAACATGTTTGAGAACAAGAGTTGATGTCAGTGCAAAACAAAAGAACACATGTTTGAATGATTGCAACCCTCAATAAAGCTTGTTGTCATATTCGCCTAATCAGTATTTCTATAAATGATTTTCATGTTATTAGAGCATAATTCTGACTTTTGTCCATTATTCAGTTTATATGTAGATAACTCATAAAAACTTTTTAAAATATTATAACACCGAAACACAATGAATACCAGTGCATGCACTTTTAGGTGAATGCTTGGTTGTCGCATGATAGGTAATAAGCATTTCAGAATTCTTAGCACACATAATCTATACTGTATTATAAAACACAGATAAAAAACTTTTAAAAACAATTTCTAAATCATAATGTACCGTTATTTAATATTAATTTTTTAAATCTCTTAAAAACAATAATTAAAGTTTTATATATTACATTTAATATTATTTAATAACTTTCAATCGTTATCTCTAACCTTTTTAACTAACTAAAATCACTCCCAATTTTAATCCCCTAAAATCACTCCATAATTAAATAAAGGATAAAAATCAAATTTTAAATATAAAAAATCTAAAATATATCTAACAATATTTAATGTTTATTTTAAAAACACATTATATTATTAAATCTAAAATAAATTACATTATTATTAAACTTCTATACTATATTATAAAGTACATATAAACAACCATTAAAAACAATATGTTAATGTACCGTTATTTAATACTAATTACTTAAAATCTCTTAAAAACAACCATTAAATCTTTATGTACTACATTTATTAACTTTTAATTCTTATCTCTAACCACTTTAACTCCTCTAAATCACTCCCCACTTCAATCCTCTAAAATCACTCTTTGCATAATTAAATACAGGATAAAAATCAAAATTTAAATATAAAAAATCTAAAATATAATTAAGAAAATATAACAGAATATTTAATGTTTATTTAAAAAAAATATTATATTATTAAATCTAAAATAAATTACATTATTATTAAACTATCGAAAAAACAGAATAAATATCTCAATTTAAATATAAAGAATTTAAAATATATAAGATAATAATTGAATTCTAACAAAATACTTAATTTTTTTAATATAAAAAGCAGTATATTATTAAGCCTAAAATAAACAAATTTATAAAAAAAAAACATTATCACTCTCTCAAAATCATTCAAAATCGTACCGTAAATCAACAAAAAATAAAAGAAAACATTAAAATCATGATGTATCTCGCTGCATTGCACGAGTACGATTCTAGTAATTAATTAACCGTCATCATGAACTAAAATACGATAAAAATACATATCAATTGCCAATATTACGATATAGCATGATGAATCGTAGTAACAAATGTACAACAAACATTTTTTACGAGCATCGAAGTTTGTATATAACTGTTTTATAAACATCTATTTATACTTTTGTTTTACAACCATGATGAGATGGATTATTATTTTTCATATTTACATGTATAATTTTTACACACTTAAAAATATATTGTAGATTATTAATTTTTTAAAACATTTACATGAATTGTAAAAGAGTAGAAGTATTATTAAAATGTATTTCATATATTCATGTGAGGTTTAATTTCTATTAAAATAATCTTATATCTACAAGAATATAATATTACTTGTATCAATTTCGGGAATATGGTGTTCATAATGTTACATCTCAATATTTATTTATTATATATGAATCAACAAAAATATTTATTTTAATCCGTTGTGAAAATTAGGTAAAAAGTAATAATAAATAAAGAATTTATTATAATTTTACATGAAACAATAATTTTTATTCTTCGTCCGTGTGAAACAATCGTACCAAATTGACTTTCCTACCACACCAAAGGTTTGGTGCTTCTCTTGTATATTTATGTATATATTAATTTTTTATATACCAAACTCTTTTTCAAGTAAGTTAATTTATAAAATTTATACATAAGTGTTCGATAATTAACTGCTTAAATGATTAATAATAGCTTTAGCTGGTTTTAAACCCCCCCCCCCCCCCCCCCTACTTGTTTGAAATTTTTGACATCTAATTTATCAGTTGGCATGTAGTTTTGTTGAGTTAATACTAATAAAAACCAATATTATAAAACAATTGCAAATTACTAAGTTTAAGCTTAGAAATTCATCGAAGAACGACAAGGTATTTCTTTTACAAGCCAAAAAATATTAGGTGATCAAACGGGTCCTTAATTGATCGTCACACATCAATTTGTGAAAAAACAAATGAAAGTTACAAATTCAAAAACCAACATGTAAATTTTGGGTCGAATCAATTTCTCAAGAACACATTCAAAGATAGAGAAGGGTCAAATCTTGCAGCAAAGCAATCCAGAATGTATATAAATGTAGAAATATATATATGCTCACAAAAATTAATAAATTGGCATACATACATATAACTCCATTAACGTAATAAAGTTAACATTCAAATTATTACAATTTCCATTCTAATTCCAAAAAAAAAACATTTTTTTTTCCTATTCTTTTCCTATACAGTATAATCAATGTATATATCTCTAAAATTCATCACCCAAAAAAATCATCTCTGTATGGTATATATGATCTAATTAATCAACCCATAATCACCAAAATCTCGAGCAAAGTAATTCCCAAATAAAAGAAAAAAAATTCAAGAAAATAAAAGAAGACCTCTTGGCAAAAACATCAATTATTTGGTGTAGAATTGACCACTGAGTTGTGCCTTTTCGAAGGACCAGAAGGAGGGACAGGTTTCCCTTTGGGTAGCATACTGAAAAACAAGCCAGGATTCTTCGAACCCGCATCATACTCTTTCTGATGATGCTTCAACGGCATCATTGTGTCGCCACGGCTAGTTGCGGAGCTCGGGCCGACCAGAAGGACAGTGAAGAACAAAACAAGGAAGAGCTTCCATGAAACGTAATGAGTTTTGGAAGACGAAAGTGCAGCCATGAGAAGGGTTTCTTGAAGGTTTGGTAATTAGGGTTTTGAAGGAAATAACTTTTTTAGAATTGAGGGTTAATATATCTATATCTATATATATATAGATGTGTGCATGAAGAAGAAAGAGGTGGGAAAGTTTGTGTATGTAAAAGGGTCGGAAACAGAAATGGAGAAGTGAATGGCACGCTAATGATTATTTTATTTTATTTTTATCGATTCTTGAATGTCAACTGCTTGAGAGAGAGAGAGAGAGAGAGAGAGAGGTGGCTGATTTTTAGAGAGAGAAAACCCATATGGTCTTGCAGCAATTTTGAATGTTTGACTCTAATTTAATTAATAAAACCTATTACTTTTTAATCTAATAATTAGTAGTAGGATCTCTTGAAATCTATGAATTCACAATTTGTCTAATAAATCTAATAAATTGTTTAAAAAATCTATCAATGAATAAAAACTAGATTCATATCCAATAATGTAAAGCAATAGGCTAGTCCAATAACTTCAGATTCAATTTGAAACCATGATGGAAGCTATTGGTAGCTCATCCTGACGTCCTTGCCAGTTCTGCCCAAAATCTTTTTCCTTGTAATCGGCGAAATGAGATTTGCTTAAGATATTACAAACACCCCCTTCAAGGACTCATCATAACGATTAGTTTTTTTTGGGTAACCATGGGTTTTCAGACCAACTTACATGCACCGACTAATTCTCGGGCGACCACGCATGGCCTGGAGTCATCGCAGGTGAACCTCTATGGCCACAAGGGCTTTGACAGCGTCTGGATTTAGGGATGGCAAAAATAACCGAAACCGATAGTGAAAACCGAAAACCGAAATTTTCGGGCCGGGTTCGGAGACTTCTTATCGGGGACGGGGCAGGGATCGGGGATATATTCGGGGACGGGGGCGGGGATGGTGATCACTGGCCCGGCCCGGCCCGATATGTGTATATATATAAATATTAATGTATTTATATATATATATATAGTGTTTGGTTCATTTGAGAAATGGTAAATATATGAGAAATAAAGAAGTAATCCTAGCCATTCATATGGTCAAGATCGGATTTGACTAGTCAAATATTGCGGCTTTGACCGGTCAAAAGTTGCGGCTTTGACTGGTCAAAAGTTGCGGCTATCCCAAAAATAGAAGGACAATTTCGTAAATTTTACAAAACACACGGGCTGTGTTCATATATGAACATGTATAATTCACATATGAACTATATGTTCATATATGAACCAGTGCAATTCACAACTGAACTCTTTTAACTAATTCATATATGAACCTTTGTGATTCATATATGAATCTGTATGAATCACAAAGATTCATATATGAATCAGTTGAACTAATTAACAGATTCATATATGAATCTTTGTGATTCATACAGATTCATATATGAACTCATCCCTTGTATTTTACGAAATTACCCCTCTACCTTCTATAGACCACACAAGGAATTATCCGATACTTCGCGGTAAAAGCCGCAAATGTTGACCAGATGAATGGCTAAGATTACTTCTCTATTTCTCATATATTTACCATTTTTCAAATGAACCTCTCCATATATATATATATATATATATATATATATATAATATCATTAAAAGGAAATTACTAACATTATATTAAAATTTAAAATATTTTAATCCATTTTATCTCAACTCCCCAAACAAGCCTCCCGAAAAAGTTTATTTTATTTGTTTAATCGTGAAACCGTAATGTTAGTTGGATGATATATGAATTTTATTTACTTTTATATCGTAATTTAAGACATTTTTGAGGCATTTAGACTTATGTTCATAAAAATTGTAATTTATTTTTAGTTGTGACAATTAACATTTTGTAAAAAAAAATCCGGGCCGGTTTTGGATTCGGGTATAACCAACGGTGAACGGGAAAACCCAATGGGGAAATACGATTTTTAACCTTAACGGGTTCCCCAACGGGGATCGGGGAAACCGCGGGGACCCAATGGGGATCCCCGATAAGATCCCCGACGGGGATCGGGGCGGTTTCGGGGACGGTTTTGGTTATCGGTTTCGGGGACGGGGATACCAATAACCGGCCCGAACCCGGCCCTTTGCCATTCCTACCTGGATTTAAACCCTGGGTAAATGAAATTTGTCCCATCATCTTGAAGGTACATGTAATAGCCTCAAACCTCTGTTTGTAAAGTTTGGGGAGCTTAGGGTGCAAATAGGAAATTCCAATTTTCAGGGGCTTAGGTGTAATCTAGGGATATTGAGGGTAAAACCCTCAAAATCCTTATCATATAATCATCTTCACGTATTGGAAGCTAGAGAGGAGGATTAGAGAGATTTTGGAGCGTCTTCATTTAAGGCTTGGGAAGGAAGCATAATCTGAGGCAAATTTTCATCTTCTTTAAGGTAATCATCTTCCCCTCTTGTCATCAATGACTTTGGTGGGTTTTTATGGTTGAAGTAATTAGGGGTTTTCATAAAAAAAGTGACTTTTGGATTAAAAGGACTTATTGTTTGATTGAATATTGTTTAGTTTTCTTTGAAGTTTTAAGCAAAAACCTCCATTATTAGCAAGTTCTTCAAGATTTCTTCATGCTTATGATTTTGAGGAAAGGGTGTCATTCAGGATGGATTGCAATGGACGAATTAATGTTTGGATATTGATCAAAATAGTTTGGGACATTGATTCCCTCATTTTTTGGGCTTGAAACTGATTTGTGGGAGCTTTGGGAAGAAGGGTTTTTGAGGAAATCTTCGTTCAGGTCTAGGATCTAATTCCAGAAGGTGGTGCGGGTTCTAGCACGGCCTAAAGCCATGAGCTAGGCCGCACAGGTCCCTATTGGTCATTCTCTGTTTTCGGCTTCGTTTCTCGTTTGGAACTAGGATCAAGACATCAATTAGCGGTTGTCTTAGGATTGTTATAAATGGTTTTGAGGAGTATTTAGGTGGTTTAACACCAATCGTATGTCATGGTAGCTTCAAGTGTGAAATTAGATTGTGGACGACTGGTGAGTTTTCCTTACTTACCCTTATTTTACAAGCAAGCTTTGATTATGCATGTTAGTATTTGAAATAATTGTTTTACAATTGCACATATCATGTTTTGGTATGAATTGACATTTAAAGTGTGCATTCATTTGGGGTGGGGTATGTGATGACTTGATATGGGAGGTGTGACCCATTTTGAATGACATGAATCCGTTTCATATCATTCATATGAGGGCCTGGTGTGAGCCCGAACATGTCCCAGGTGTGCGTGGCTTTAAGCGTACACCATGTACATGTGTTGAGTACCGAAAACCATTTTCAGGCAAACAAGTTAGTGAGGGCTCGAGCAAGGAAAAGGCCAAGTTGTGAGATCGGAGCCTAGAAGATAGATTGTTGATACATAGTCTTCCAGACATAGTTTGTCTTTATAATTCTCAGCTGTTTGGTTGAGTTTTGGGTTGTTTCAAACTTTCAGTACAAGAATCGGCTCATATACCATTTGTAACATTTCATATAGCAGTATCAGATATTTTTCACTTTATCAATACTCGGACTCACAGTTTTAAAATGCGTCTAATAAAGGAACAGGCCGATCCATGTGAAACGAGTTATAAGAAACTCACGAACCCCATTTTCTATCTATGTGGGACCACTTGTTACACATATTTTATAATTCTTGTTCACATTTTATAATTATCCATGAAGGATTCCTATAATATATATATATATATATATAATTTTACAGTTTTTTTATTAGTAATGATCGAATGTTTTTGTTTAAACACAATGTGCATTAAAAGTCTTTAAAGGGATTTCTAAAATGATAGTGAAATAAATAATTGAAGTTACAAAGAAAATAAGTGGTATATTACATATAAAAATAAAATGGAATTTAAAGAAGCCGGCAGAAAATGTTATTTTGAATAGTTTTGTAGGTCAACAAATGGGTTTAGATTTTCTTTCTTGATATTGATCCTTGTACGTATGTAACAGTATATTATATTTATCATCAAACGTAACCCTTTAATTCCAATATTAGAAATTATGGAGTTTTGTAACTAAAAGCAAGGTGGGTGTGTCTTGCGACTTTTGGCAAATTTCCCCCTTTTTCAATTCTTTTCCTAGATATATTAAAATCTAGTAATTAAACAATCTAACTATAAAAAAATAAGATTAATTATATATATATATATATATATATATTACGGAATTGAAAATTGGGTTACGTGTTGATTTAAAAACTTTGTAACAATTAAATATTTTGCATATAATAAAGTAATAATGAAGATAAATTCATGTATTGTACAACAATCATCGTATATAAACTTGGATTTATTATGGTGATATTTAACTTATTCAATTAAATATATATATTAGACGTACTTGTGTTTATTTTGAAAGAGTATACAAAAGCTATATCCATAATTAATGAAGTTTAGGGACGAATTCCGTAAAAATCGACAAACCACGAGGACCAAATCCAAAAAATATTATAGAAAGTAGAAACCATATGTGTGTAGGGTTGTAAACGAACCGATCGTTCAGCGAACCGTTCGTGAACTGTTTGGCGGGAAGTTCGTTTATGTTCGTTTATTTAATAAATGAACGAACATGAACACATTTTTTTGTTCGTTTAGTTAAATGAACGAACATGAACAATGGTCTCCTTCGTTCATTTATGTTCGTTTACGTTCGTTCATTTATGTTCGTTTACGTTCGTTTATATTTGTTTATATATATAAATATATTTATATATATATTATGACATTAATGTGTCAAAGCATTAATTAAATTAATTTTTTAGAATTACTTTTTTATACCTCCTAAGTTTATCCGTTTTATTATTTTGTTATGTTATTTTTTACGAATGAAATGATGAGTAACGGTGGTTGTTTTTTATTCATTTGTGTTCGTTTATGTTCATTTATGTTCGTTCGTTTATGTTCATTTATGTTCGTTCGTTTAACTCTTAATGAACGAACATAAACGAACACGAACAAACATATTTTCTTAACGAACGAACATGAACACAAAAAATTTCGTTCGTTTACCGTTCGTGTTCGTTCGTTTGTTCGGTTAAGTTAAACGAACGAACACGAACAAGCCTCCGTTCGTGTTCGTTTACAGCCCTATATGTGTGTGGGGTGGGGGACAACCATAGAGTTTTGAATGTTTACTAGTTCTCATGGTGGTAATATGTGTTTACATAGTTGAATGGTAAAAAGTCAGTTTTAGTATTTTGTTATTGAACTGTAAAATAAGAATCAAGATTCGAAATTTCTAAAAACCAAATAAATAAATTTTGCAAAATATACCCCAATATTTTCAAATCAAAAATGGAATTAGTCTAAGGAGAATACATCCAAAATATTCATTTGTTTGAGGTGATGTTCATCTAATTTTGTTGACGATATCACTCAACTCAAAAGAATCATTCAAATTACGTAAACGGACTCAAACTAAAATATAATTAAAATTGATTTTCATTATTTAAGCAATCTTCAACGTTTAAAATTAATGTTTTTACTTCTTTTGGTTAAACTAATAATTTAACAATGCTCGATTATATATCAAACAGAATAGATACATGATGTTGAATTTGATACGGTATTAGTTTGTAGTTACCAAATTTATAGACTCTTACGAATTTGGTTGAGTACGAGACTGTTTGGCAGTTACTGAATGGTTTGGTGCAGAATGATTAATAGACACTTATGATATAATTCAAAGTGAAATAGGGTTGTTTTGTAATTGTTCAGAATGAAATTAAAGTTAAGAGATGTTTAGGATACAAAATTATTAAGAGGGTTTTGAAGCCATTAAGAGACAGACTTTTTTTTGGCCAAACAAGATTTACCTCTTAGCAATTCAGAGGTTGACTCTTAATGGAATCATTAAGAGGTAAACAAACAACCCCTACATAATGTATATGATTTTATTATTACATAATTATTATAATATGTTTATGAAAATGTTGTATTCATTATAAAGCAAAATGTTTGTGCTCATAAAAATCACTCCGAGAATTTTCCATTGGTGATTACCGACGGATCACCCATAAAATACCAATGGTTCCAGTAGAATTCGATTTCAAAAAAAAATCACGGTCATGGGTAAACTGTCGCTGATTTAAGTTTTCCAGCAACAATTTACGCACCAACTTTTTTGACGGTTTTATAAAGAATCGTCCTTTTAGTGACGTATTTTATAGGGAAAATTTTAAAGGTAAAAGTTTTCCATTTTGTAGTGATTTGGATTATGCTACTTCAAAGAATACCCTGAGTTATTTTTCCATTAATATTTCATAATATTAAATATTTTTACAACCATGTATCGAATTTTTGTAGGGATATTAAATTGTTAACTATCATTTTTATAATCATTTATGTATCAAGTTTAAAATTTAAACTCTAATTTTATTATTAAAAAGAAGAAAATATTAAATTCTCTAAAACAATTAAAATTGTTTTTTAAACGAAATTTTCTGTGCACATGCCTTTCAAGAATAATTCCGCTTAATAGAATATAATTTTTCTCATTTGATCATATGTTTAGTATAATTTATTTTGCGTGTTAAGATGTCATTAGAAGCGTACTCGCGTAATGCAGCAGATACATCACGATTTGAATGTTTCCTTTTATTTTTTGTTTTTTGTTGATTTACAGTACAAAATTGGATAGTTTTGAGAAAGTGATAATGTTTATTTTAATAAATTTGTTTAATTTAGGCTTAATAATATAATGTTTTTTATATAAAATAAACATTAAATATTCTATTAGATTTTTTTAATTAGATTTTAGATTTTTTATATTTAAAATTTGATTTTTATTTAATTATGCAGGGATTGATTTTAGGGTAGTTGAAGTAAGGAGTGATTTTAGGAAAGTTAAACTTGTTAGAGATAAAAATTAAATAGGAAAAGATTTTAAGTTTTCATTATTTATTTAAGTTTTAAGTAATTAACATTAAATAACGGTACATTAAGATTTAAAAGTTGTTTTTAAGAGTTTTTTATCCGTACTTTATAATATAGTATAGATAAGAATCCAACATTATTTTTATTTTTTGCCAAATATATGGATAAACATTCAATTCGAAAAGGATGTGTATATGTCCAAAGAATTGATATAGTGCAAACTGTTTTATAATACCCACTAAATAAAACGCAAATACCCAGCCCAGGTGTAGTCTAGGTTATTAAAATATAATATTTATTTATTTTGAGATATTATTAATTAACTAACATAAAAATAAATATTGAAAAGTTAAAGAAGCACGTCACACGTTTGAATTAGACCCAAGAACTACGTGTTGAACATGTGGCAAACAAGTATGAGTTATTTTCTTTTAATATTAAAAGTCAACTTATTTGATTTATTTAGAGTAATACATATTTGGTCCCTATGGTTTATTGGTTTTAACACTCTGGGTCCCTAAAATAAAATATCTATGGATTGCATCCTCGAGGTTTACATTTTATAACATGTTGAGTCCCTAACTTCTAACTCCGTTAAAATTTTATGTTAACTCAATTAGTTTAGAGGGTATTTTAGTTAATTAATTTTTTTTTATTTCCTATTAAATTCATAGGGACCAACAAATACCCAGCCCAGGTGTACAGAGACTTGAAGCTAAACTTTTGGTAGCCAGTTATGAAGATCGATGTAGCGAATTGTGTAGAGAAATGCCTTACTTGTTCGTTAGTAAAGGCCGAGCACCAACGACCGTATGGAAGCCTACAATCCTTAGAGATACCGGAGTGGAAGTGGGATCACATCACAATGGATTTTGTGACAAAATTACCAAAGACGTTGAAGGGTCACGACACCATTTGGGTGGTAGTGGATCGATTGACCAAGAGCGCGCACTTCTTGGCCATGAGAGAAACGTTACCATTGGACAATCTAGCAAGACTCTATATCAACGAGGTGGTCTCGAGGCATGGTGTGCCACTGTCCATTGTGTCCGATCGGGATAGTCGATTCACTTCCCACTTTTGGAGTGCTTTTCAAAGAGAATTGGGGACGAAAGTAAAGTTGAGCACGGCATACCACCCGCAAACGGATGGACAAAGTGAACGAACGATTCAAACATTAGAAGACATGTTGCGAGCGTGTGTCATTGATTTCGGGGGATACTGGGACTCTCATCTCCCATTGGTGGAATTCGCATATAATAATAGCTACAATGCGAGTTTGGGCATGGCACCGTTCGAGGCGTTGTATGGGCGCAAATGTAGGACACCTACTTGTTGGTTGGAAGCGGGCGAGAAGCAATTCGCCAGACCGGAAATAGTGCAAGAGACCGCGGACAAAGTCAAGAGTATTCGAGATCGTTTGAAAGCGGCACAAGATCGTCAAAAGAGTTACGCGGACAAAAAGCGGCGACTGATGGAATTTCAAGTGGCAACACCCATTTTAATCTAGTTTGGAGATATTCTAGATTAAGTAGGTTGTTGTAAACTTATTGTCCCAATGTCTAGCATACTTTATGTAGCAAACCAACCCATCGTATCGTGGGTTTTTAGTTGTTCTTATTTTGGGTTAGATTATTGGTGATTTGTCTCTACAGGGTATCTGGACCTTCGTATTTTAAACGTTATATTGCAAATTTTACGAATTTTCTTTCGTGAAAATTTTAGAGTGTTACAAGTTGGTATCAGAGCTCTAGTTTAAGTGAACTAGGTATGTGATCTAGATGCCTAGACTTAAGCTGAGACTTTTAGGCAATAAAAGTGTGAGATGTGGGTAGAGATTCTATGATGGGGTAGCCTTAGAGTCGACGGAAAACCACTTTGTTGGGAATTATGAAAGTAGTAACGAGAATATTTATGTAGTGTGCGTTCATAATTTCAATTAGCTACTGCTATTATAAATGTACTTCTATGTGAGTATGCTTGAATTACTATGATTATAATGATCGATGAATTGTATTAGTACGTTTCTTATGTGTATTCTTGGGTAGCCATCTCTCACCCACCTTAATTTGATGACAGACGAAAATGGTAAATACTCGGAGTCATCTTCAGTCATCACCAGAGGGTCAAGCGATAAACGAATCCACGGCTGATAGACCGAATGCAACTGTGACGGACGGACCTCCAATTCCACCTATGCTTGCTGGAAGGGTGGAACAGTTCCAAGGGCCAATATTGTCACTACCGACCCGATCATAACTGAAGTGACCCCACAGACGCAAATGATGGACATGATGAGAGCCATGAATGAAACCATGGCGAAGCAACAAGAACTTTTCATAAAGCTGCTAGAGGACCGGGACGCGAACCACCGCCGTCATGAGACAATCGAGAAGAATGTGGTCATAGCGGGCTCCGGGGGTACCGGGGGAGAAATCCGCACTGATGGAGTAGCAACCTTGGAAACAAGGCAAACAGGAAAGGGATGCTCATACAAGTCGTTTCTTTGCTGCAAACTGCCAGAATTCGCCGGATCAGATGACCCTGCGAAGTGTATGAGTTGGCTCAAAGAGATTGAGCAAGCTTTTAGATCTAGTGACTGTGAGGAGCGCCAAAAGGTGAATTATGGGTCCCAACTACTCCGAGGCACGACGTTAACTTGGTGGAATGTCTTCACCTCAACCGTTGATGAATCGGTGTTGTCCGGCTTGTCTTGGGCCGAGTTTAAGAAGAAAATTCTAGAAGAATTCTGTACAGAGGAAGAACTGGACATTATAGAGGAAGAGTTTCGGTCAATCAAGAAGGGGGATTTGTCTGTGAAAGAATACACCCGCCTGTTTATGAAGAAACTCGAGTTAGTGGGGCATCTGGCCCCAACTGAGAAAGAGAAGGTAAAGGCTTATCTGAAAGGCCTGCCTGCAGACATGATTTCCGTAGTCCGAAACTCCAAGGCCTCTAATCTTCGGGAAACAATTGAAGAGGCTAAGGTAACGGAAAGACTCTTTGCGCAAGATAAAGTCGAGAAGGCAAAGACTGTGGAGAAGAGAAGGTGGGAGAACCCGCCAAGTTCGTACAAGAAGCCGAAGTTCCAACCGCAAAGTAAGAGTTTCGACAAACGTCGGGAGGCAAAGTGGTGCCCTAAATGCAAAAGTAAGCACTTCGGGTTTTGCAAGACCAACTCCAACCCAAATTCGAGCCCAGTCACATGCTTCAAGTGCGGCCAACCGGGTCATCTTAGCGTTGCATGTCCCATCCGGGGGACAATATGCTTCGAATGCAAGGAAATGGGTCATGTTCGAAGGGAGTGCCCTAAGCTAAGGGGTGCGGCGAGGGGAGGAAGTTCGGGAAGCCACTAGAAAAGAGAGGCCATTCCCAAGGCTTAGGGTAGAGCATTCCAGATGACGAAGGAGGAGGCGAAAGAGACTGCTGACGTGGTGTCGGGTACGTTTCTACTCAACTCCACACCTGCTAAAGTATTGTTTGATTCTGGTGCAAATTTCTCCTTTGTGTCCAATGTGTTTTGCAAGTCTTTGAATTTATCGGTGATTGCCTTAGATGATGCACTAGTCATAGAAGTAGCTAACGGGGAACGGGTGATTCTAAGAGATGTCCTAAGGAATTGCCGGCTCGAAATCAGTGGCGAGGCTTTTGTGGTGGACTTGCTTCCGATGGCTATCGGGAGTTTCGACGTGGTGATTGGGATGGACTGGTTGGCGCGTCATCAAGCAGAAATCTTGTTCTCCAAGAAACTCATACGAATTCCCGTCTGAGATGATAATTTCATCATTGTGTATGGAGAAAAACGAAAGGGCGAAGTGGCCATCATATCATCTATCAGAGCACAGAAATACCTGACAAAGAAATGCCCATCGTACCTCGCTTTCGTGTTAGATGCCAGAATTGAGAAGAAGAAGGTAGATGACGTGCGAGTTGTCAACGAATTCCCAGATGTGTTTCCAGATGATCTACCGGGTTTACCACCCGACCGGCAAGTGGAGTTCCGGATCGATTTAATTCCGGGGGTGGCACCTATAGCTCGTGCACCGTATCGTCTCGCGCCAACAGAAATGCGAGAGATGATGTCCCAGCTTCAAGAGTTGCTGGAGAAAGTGTTTGTGAGACCGAGTTCGTCTCCGTGGGGAGCGCCGGTGCTCTTCGTGAAGAAGAAGGATGGATCGATGCGTATGTGCATCGATTACCGAGAGTTGAACAAGGTGACCATCAAGAACAAATACCCACTACCCTGTATAGATGATCTCTTCGATCAACTGCAATGGGCCAGATGTTTCTCCAAGATTGATCTTAGGTCGGGTTACCATCAGGTGAGAGTTCGAGAAGAAGACGTTTCGAAAACAGCGTTTAGAACTCGGTATGGTCATTACGAGTTTCTAGTCATGCCTTTTGGGTTAACGAATACACCAGGGATATTTATGGACTTTATGAATCGGGTGTGCCGACCTTTCTTGGATCGGTCGGTCATAGTGTTCATCGACGACATCCTTGTGTACTCTAGGGATGAAGAGGAACACGAGCAACATTTGAGGGAGGTTCTGGAGGTGCTAAGGAAGGAGAAGCTTTATGCCAAGTTCTCCAAGTGTGAATTTTGGCTACGAGAAGTTCAATTTCTCGGCCATGTGGTAACCCGTGAAGGAGTGAAAGTAGATCCCGCAAAGGTCGAGGCGATGATGAATTGGGAGCCCCCGAAAAGTCCAACCGAGATCCGAAGCTTCTTGGGACTCGCCGGATATTACCGAAGGTTCATCCAAGATTTCTCCAAGATCGCCTCATCGTTGACATCTCTGACTCGAAAGAACGTGAAGTTTGCTTGGACTGAGACGCAAGAGAGGGATTTCCGTACCCTACAACAGAAATTGTGTGAGGCCCCGATATTATCCTTACCCGAGGGGACGGAAGACTTTGTCGTTTATAGTGACGCATCCAAGATGGGATTGGGTTGCGTCCTCATGCAGAGGGGTAAGGTGATAGCGTACGCGTCAAAGCAGTTGAAAGAACACGAAAAGAATTACCCGACGCACGATCTTGAGTTGGCGGTAGTTGTGTTTGCGTTGAAGTTGTGGCGGCACTATTTATACGGCACCAAGTGCACACTTTACACCGACCACAAGAGTTTGAAATATGTTTTCGATCAAAAAGTGTTGAACATGCGTCAAAGAAGATGGCTTGAGTTATTGAAGGACTACGACTGTGAACTCCAATATCACCCTGGCAAGGCTAATGTAGTGCCAGACGCATTAAGCCAGAAGGAGTATAGTGGAGTGGTAAAAACCTCATTGGCGAGGATTGAGATCATCTCGAACCTTATGGACATGATAAAGACCGCCCAAGCCGATTCAATCCTGGAAGTGATCCTTAAAGATGAAGGAATGGCGAAGCAACACCTTGCCTTGACGGAAGATGGGAGAGGATTGAAACTTTTCCAAGGACGCGTTTGGGTACCCAAGTTGGAGGGATGTCGTAAGCTACTTTTGAAAGAGGCACACAAATCGCGATATTCCATCCACCCCGGGAGCACGAAGATGTACAGAGACTTGAAGCTAAACTTTTGGTGGCCAGTTATGAAGATCAATGTAGCGAATTGTGTAGAGAAATGCCTTACTTGTTCGTTAGTAAAGGCCGAGCACCAACGACCGTATGGAAGCCTACAATCCTTAGAGATACCGGAGTGGAAGTGGGATCACATCACAATGGATTTTGTGACAAAATTACCAAAGACGTTGAAGGGTCACGACACCATTTGGGTGGTAGTGGATCGATTGACCAAGAGCGCGCACTTCTTGGCCATGAGAGAAACGTTACCGTTGGACAATCTAGCAAGACTCTATATCAACGAGGTGGTCTCGAGGCATGGTGTGCCACTGTCCATTGTGTCCGATCGGGATAGTCGATTCACTTCCCACTTTTGGAGTGCTTTTCAAAGAGAATTGGGGACGAAAGTAAAGTTGAGCACGTCATACCACCCGTAAACGGATGGACAAAGTGAAAAAACGATTCAAACATTAGAAGACATGTTGCGAGCATGTGTCATTGATTTCGAGGGATACTGGGACTCTCATCTCCCATTGGTGGAATTCACATATAATAATAGCTACCATGCGAGTTTGGGCATGGCACCGTTCGAGGCGTTGTATGGGCGCAAATGTAGGACACCTACTTGTTGGTTGGAAGCGGGCGAGAAGAAATTCGCCAGACCGGAAATAGTGCAAGAGACCGCGGACAAAGTCAAGAGTATTCGAGATCGTTTGAAAGCGACACAAGATCGTCAAAAGAGTTACGCGGACAAAATGCGGCGACTGATGGAATTTCAAGTGGGTGACCAAGTGATGTTAAAAGTGTCACCGTGGAAGGGAATCATAAGATTTGGCAAGAGAGGAAAGCTTAGCCCACGCTTTCTCGGGCCTTTTCCTTACTACAAGCTTGAACTACCACCTGAAATGAGTGGGATTCACCCTACCTTTCACATTTGTTACCTACGGAAGTGCTTGGCGGAGGAGGAAAACGTTATACCGTTATCCAAAATTCGTGTGGACAATGGCCGTTGCATTGAAGATCCGAAAGCCATCTTGGAGAGAGAGACGAAGAAACTCCGTCACAAAGAAGTAGCGATGGTGAAAGTTCAATGGAAACATCATCGAGGTGCAAACGTAACGTGGGAAGCGGAAGAGGATATGAGAAGCGATATCCTCATTTGTTTGTGTGAAGTGAGATTTCGGGGACAAAATCTATTCCTAGTGGGGGAGGATTGTAACACCCCAAATTTTCTCGTCATGTAAGTCCTCGTAGTTATACGGTTGATCCTTTATACGAGACCTCGTTAATTTCATTTAAACTAAAACCGGCTTTCGTCTACCATTCATTCTTGGCGTAATGAGTCTCGGTCGAAAGTCGAGTGAATTTGGTCAAGTCTTTGAGCATGAGTTTTGGTTGCATGTTCTTGTTAATAATATTGGTAGAATATGATTTACGCATGCCCTTATATTATAGAGCACCCTACTTTCGATTGTGAGATTTTATCATCACGCACCTTTGTGAATTTGTGATTTCGTGAGTCGGCGAGTAGTGGGCGCGACTATGCCCGATGACTGTGCCATGGTATAGTCGCCGAGGGCACAATCGCGGGGATGGTACCGTGAGTACCTGATCTTGAGCGACTATGTTGGCGACAATGCCATGGCATAGTCGCAGATGGCACTATCACCATCGGTGTACCGAGGCCTTGGGGAGGACGGCGACTATGCCCGGCGACAATGCCAGGGCATAGTCTCGAAGGGCATTGTCACCCGCGTGAGGGTGGGTCCTGCCTGATAAAATCGACCAAACACTTTTCCATTTTTCCAACTTCAGTTTTGCTCTCTCTTGAAGGTAAGCGTTTTCTCATCCCTCTCCCTCTTTTCTCTTCTCATTTAATGACCTAGATATAAACC
The DNA here is from genome assembly GCA_954870635.1 of Arctium minus. Taxonomy (NCBI): domain Eukaryota; kingdom Viridiplantae; phylum Streptophyta; class Magnoliopsida; order Asterales; family Asteraceae; genus Arctium; species Arctium minus. Next base: position 13,157,276 of record OX941082.1, read on the forward strand.
CTAATTTAGTGGTTGTTGGTTATTGAATGCATTGTGTAGAGACCCCTCTTAAGTTCAAGCTTAGAGATATCAAGTCTCTCTCAACTACTCCATTTTCTAGGGTTTGCTCTAAAAACCCTAGTTCGTGAGTTATTCCTCCTTAAATATTCTAGTACTCATTTATTACTTGTATTTTACTTACATGACACATATATGCTAATAAATCGAGAATTTGTGACCTAACTTGTATAATGTTCAATTTTATTGACCCAAGACGGGTGTGTGTGTTTTGGTAAACTCTATGGAACCCACTTTATAATAATTAATGAGTAAGAAACTTTGATTTCACGCTTATATAACGAGTTCATGATGAAACATTGTTGCTATAGTTTCGACCTAACTGCTGATAACTTTATGAGAATATGATATGAGTAAAATGAACCTTGTGACTTTAAGTTTGAGATTAGGTGGAACGGGATTTCTTGTGTTGTAAGGATGAATGGATTTTGCATCTACAAAGGAAGTATTTATGTGATTATAAATGTTTACCATATGTTGATCACCTGATAAGAAATGTGAACACTACTTCTTGTGCACGAGGAGGTAGTTGTTTAACCTATGAACTTGTATTAATCATGATGGATTACTAGCGAGTAGGCAATAAGGGGTCATTGATCCTTGAGGTGTAACTCGTCTAGTTATGGATAGGCACTAATGTCCGTAAGACCTTGAGGTGTAACTCGACGGAGTAGGCAATAAGGGCAGTAAATAAGGTCTGAGGTTGTGATATCGGCATGGCATGGGAACTAAGATCGGGGCATGAGGTGTAATTCATTTATATCGAGGGTGAATCCACTCCCGCGTGATAGTCACCCCGATGGGCACGGGTCTCCCCCGTATTTTCAAAGGTTGTATCTTGTATGTTGATATTCAGGTTGTGAATCTGACCGGGGTGTTAGAGTATAAAATCCTTGCAGATTTTATGCCTTATATGATTTTGTATATCAATGCATATCTTTTCCAATCCCTTAATTATAGTAGATGATTAATTGTAATCGCTGTAATTTATCTATATATAGAGAGGAATATACGAAGACCCGGCAAGGGAGTCATTCCTTAAAACTTTCATGGTATCAGAGCTTTTGAAAAATACTGCAGACCAACTCACTAGCATCGGCAATCCCGTCTTTGATGAACGTCTAGTCATCCAATTGGTAAGTGGTCTCTCACGAGATTATGATACCGTCGCCACAGTCATACAACAAATCAGCCCTCTTCCTTCTTTTCCAAAAGCTCGATCGATGCTCGTTCTTGAAGAGACTCGTCGCAACAAACAAAACGAGCAGACCGCATCCCCTTCTATGGTCTTACTAGCAACTGCGGAACCCCCTCTTTCCACCCAACGATACTCCCCCCTTCCACTCATCGCGGAGGCCGAGGTGGTCGAGAAAACCGAAATCGCGGTCGTAGTAGAGGTGGCCAAAACAACAACCAACGCTCCAACTTCCAGCCACACCAACAGCACCCATGGTTACCGTGGCAGTGGTACGGGCAATGGGGATACCCTCCGTGTCCTTACCTATCAACGCCCAACCAGCAACCCCCCTCCCCGGGCATCCTAGGTCCAGCCCCGCGACAACCTTCGCAAAGCCCTCATGCAATGCTCACTCCAAGCCCCATGCAACCGACAGATCTTCCAAGTCTATTCAACACACTGACGCTCCAACAACCTGATCCGAATTGGTATTTGGACACCGGGGCCTCTTCTCATTTGATGAATCAGTCAGGTATATCCCCCTCTATTTTTAATTGGTGTACCTTAAATTCTCATATTATAGTTGGCGATGGGAAACATGTTCCGATATGTGGTTCTGGCAGTTTACCCCTCCCTCACTCCCCACACCCTCTCATGCTTCATAACATTCTCTTTGCACCAAAAATTATTAAGAACCTCATCTCTGTTCGTCAGTTTACTCGGGATAACAATGTTTCCGTCGGGTTTGACCGTTTTGGTTTCTCTGTGAAGGATTTTCGGACGGGAACGGTCATCATTCAGTGCAATAGTGTTGGTGAGCTATACCCTTTATCCACACCTCATCAACCGAACCTTCCTATGGCATGCCTCACGCACTCGACATCTCTCTGGCACAACCGCTTGGGGCATCCGGGCTCCAACGTTCTTAATAATCTTAGTAATAATCGTCTTATTTCTTGTAATAAAGACTCCAAGCTTTCTATTTGTCATGCTTGTTAACTTGGAAAGCATTGTCGTCTTCCATTTTTACCATCTATTAATGCAACATTTTCTCCTTTCGACATTATACATATGGACTTGTGGACATCACCCGTTATAAGTCCCACAGGCCTACATTATTACCTTATCTTGTTGGACGATTTCACCAACTTTCTTTGGGTTTTTCCACTCAAACAAAAGAGCCAAGTGTTTGATATTTTCAAACAATTTCATGCGTATGTTAGAACCCAATTTGGTGTGCAAATTAAAACTTTACAATGTGACAATGGCACCGAATACGTAAACTCGTCTATGCAATATTTTATTGCCTCTCATGGCATGATTTTTAGATATGCGTGTCCCTACACTTCCTCACAAAGTGGTAAAGCCGAGCGAAAAATCCGATCAACCAACAATATCATTCGCACTCTCCTTCTTCACGCTTCTTTACCACCGACTTTTTGGGTTGAAGCTCTTCACATGGCTACTTACCTTCAAAATATCCTCCCGTCGAAACTTTTGGCCAACCAATCTCCAACCCACCGACTCTACAATAAAATTCCCGTTTATTCTCACATCCGTGTCTTCGGTTGTCTCTGTTACCCCAACCTCTCTTCCACCGCTAAACACAAACTAAGTCCACGCTCTACCCCTTGCATTTTTCTCGGCTTCCCTCCTAATCACCGTGGCTACCGCTGTCTTGACTTATCCACCAACAAAATCATCATCTCTCGTCACGTCACTTTCGACGAACACAAGTTTCCTTATCCTCACACTCGCATGCCTATAGACACCGACTACGATTTCCTATCTTCCGACGATACCCATGTTCTCTTTCCTTTTCCCTCGCACCCCGATCTGAATACCAACCCCACCTTGTCACCTTCATCTCATAGCCAAGATAATACCGCCACCCCCCATGGAAACACACTCTCGTCATCTACATGCCATACACCTATCCCTACCCCCATGCAAACATCCCTAACTCTCCAAACCCTCCTCATACAACAACCTCCCCATGTGACATCATTCCACCACCTCCCCATCCAGACATACCACAACCAGTACCTACCACTACCCATCCTATGCAAACCCGCTCTAAAGATGGGATTTTCAAGCCCAAAATCCCCTTGAATCTTAACATCAACGAACCCCCCAAAATCTCTCCCCTACATAAATCCCACCTTACTGCCATGCAAGACCCAAACTGGCAGACTGCTATGAATGATGAGTTTAGTGCACTAATTAAAAACAAGACATGGGACTTAGTACCTCGACCGCCCGATGTTAATGTCATTCGTTGCATGTGGCTATTTAAACATAAGTTTCGCTCTGACGGTTCTTTAGAGCGACACAAAGCTCGTTTGGTTGTTAATGGCAGGTCTCAGCAGGTCGGCGTTGATTGCGATGAGACATTCAGTCCAGTTGTCAAACCCGCCACCATTCGTACTGTTCTTTCTCTCGTCGTCTCCCACCAATGGAAAATTCATCAACTTGACGTCAAGAATGCTTTCCTTCATGGCAATTTGCAGGAAACAATATATATGCACCAACCCCCAAGGTTCGTGGATGCTTCGGCACCTCGCCACGTTTGTCTTCTTCGTAAATCTCTTTATGGCCTCAAACAAGCCCCGAGAGCATGGTACCACCGTTTTTCCTCTTACCTTTCATCTATCGGCTTCATCAGTAGCAAGTGTGATACATCTCTCTTCATCTTCAAGCGTGGCGCTTCTATGGCCTACCTCTTGTTATATGTCGACGACATTGTGCTCACCGCCTCTATCACTATTCTTCGGGATCGCATCATCTCTCTTCTTCGATCCGAGTTTGGGATGACTGATCTTGGTCCATTATCTTACTTTCTTGGCATATCGGTCACTCCTAAGCATGGCAACCTGTTTCTTAGCCAAAGTACTCAGGAAATTCTGGCTCGGGCCAACATGACAGCATACAAACCTTCTACTACACCTGTCGACACTAAGTGCAAGTTAAGTGCCAACGCTGGCCCTTCGGTGACTGACCCTACCCTCTATCGGCAACTTGCGGGTGCCCTTCAATATTTAACATTTACCAGGCCCGATATCTCATATGCAGTCCAACATATATGTCTGTTTATGCATGACCCACGAGAACCGCACTTTCAGGCGCTCAAACGCATTATCCGTTACATCAAAGGCACTCTTCACCTCGGCATCTACATTTCCTCGTCTCCTACCAAAAGTTTGACTTGCTATAGTGACGCCGATTGGGGGGGATGCCCGGACACCCGGCGCTCAACCTCTGGATATTGTGTTTTTTTGGACGATAATCTCATCTCTTGGTCGTCAAAGAGGCAGGTCACTCTATCACGTTCCAGTGCCGAAGCCGAATATCGCGGCGTCGCTAACACTGTCGCTGAAGCCGCCTGGCTTCGTAACTTACTACTTGAGCTCCATTGTCCGCTTTCGAAGGCCACCATCGTCTATTGTGACAATGTTAGTGCGATCTACATGTCCTCGAACCCAGTGCAACACCAAAGGACAAAGCACATTGAAATGGATATTCACTTTGTTCGTGAAAAAGTGGCCCTTGGTCATATCCGTGTGCTTCATGTCCCCTCATCTTTACAGTATGCCGATATCTTCACCAAGGGCCTTCCACGATCCGTCTTCGTAGACTTTCGATCCAGTCTGTCCGCCCGCCCATCTTCCGATCCGACTGTGGGGGCGTGTTAGAGTATAAAATCCTTGCAGATTTTATGCCTTATATGATTTTGTATATCAATGTATATCTTTTCCAATCCCTTAATTATAGGAGATGATTGATTGTAATCGCTGTAATTTATCTATATATATAGAGGAATATACGAAGACCCGACAAGGGAGTCATTCCTTAAAACTTTCACGGGGGAAATTAATTACTTGTGAAGCAAGGAAGTTCGGTAACGTGATCATTGTTATACAATACCTTGTTGTGATTTTTATACTTGTGGAATCTCACTAGGCTTCGTCCTAACACTTGTTGTGGTTGTTGTCTCCTCACAGATCCTCCTCGTTGTGGAAATTAGGCGGTCGGACTTGTCAAGCGGGCACATAGGAGTTTCTCGAAGTGCCGGCATTTTTGGGGATTTTTGTGAAGAGAGATTTTTAGCAAGACGGCAACACCCATTTTAATATAGTTTGGAGATATTCTAGATTAAGTAGGTTGTTGTAAACTTATTGTCCCAATGTCTAGCATACTTTATGTTGCAAACCAACCCATCGTATCGTGGGTTTTTAGTTGTTCTTATTTTGGGTTAGATTATTGGCGATTTGTCACTACAGGGTATCTGGACCTTCGTATTTTAAACGTTATATTGCAAATTTTACGAATTTTCTTTCGTGAAAATTTTAGAGTGTTACACAAGAACAGACGAGGGCGATGTGTGTGAGATCACACCTACATATTCTTCGGAAACAACTTGCTTTTCATGTCCGTGATCAGAAACAATAACCAACGGCGAACAATTGTTATTGTTATTGTTTTTTTTTTTGTCATTGTTGTTGTTGTTTTTTATCTTGAGATTATTAGAACAACCCTTTAAAGCTCCAACCATTATTTCAAACTCGAGCTTCTTGATTTCTTAAGCTCTAGAAGCTTCCTCTGCGGTATTGTAAGTTCTGAGCCTAACCCGTCTCTCTTTGAACGGATCATGGATCTCCGCCGTCTATTTCCCCCATTTCAGTTTCGGACACCTATGTACTTCAAACCAGACGACAATTGGGGTTGACTTGGGGTTTTAGTCAAAACCCTTTTCTTTTTCACTAAATTCTTCTCACCACGGTTGCTATCTTGAAAAGAATCCTCATTCCCATGAATCTTTTCCTCTTCTCCAACAACCACAACCTTTTCTCTTGGGTTTCTTGTTATCGACCGATTCCCCTTCTCGTCCCTCATCTCCTTCCCCCTCCGACGTACCTTCCCCCTTCGGCAACAAAACCCACGACTAGATTCGATTTCGAGTTTTGAAGATTGAGATCTGGGTTTTTGAAGCTCCGTTTTAAGATCGAAATCTGGGTTTTTTTATTAGGTTTTGATCTACATTTGAAGTTCCGTTTGAAGGTTGTGTTCGCCGTAGATGAGAAGGGATATGGTCCTTGTGTCGTGTCCCTTATATAATAGGCTGGGTTTGGGAAGATGAATTGTAGAATGTGACACCCTGAATTCTGGAAATAGCAACTAATTAAAAATTTTCTAAATACATCAACAAATGATTCATCTACAACCATAATTTAAGATTTAACCTCCATACATACATTCATTCTATACCTACAGTCTATAATAAGGACAGGTGTTACTAAAACCCAATAAGTGTCGCTATCTCCAAACTGCGGAAGACTTCGCCAAGCTACTCACTCTCACGCAAGCTAATGCTCATCTCTTCATAGCACCGCTAGGACCAACCCCAACTGAAACCTGATGCACATGCCGACAAATAAAAGGTTAGGCTAACGCCTAGTGAGTTCAAGAGTTTTAACATGAATAGGTATATCTTTAAAAGAAAGGAAATCAGTTCACATCAAGATCTTTCAAACTAATTTACTTTAGAAATAGAGACGACCCGTTTTCCACAGTTTACACCATTAAAGACAACGTTCCAAAACAACCATTCTTTATAAAACGATGTGATCCAAAACTCACTCAAAACGTGAATATAAATCGACTCCCAATTGCGATACCGTGAATAACACTTCACATCCCAAAACACCCAAAGCACGGGTGGGGCATAACACTCAACCCATAAATCATGGTTAATAAATCTCATATGCAATATGTCACCGAAAACATGGACACAAGACTCAGTACCCAAAACAACACCTTTCGGTGACGGGGAAGACCCGATTCCATTGAATGTGGCAGGTACACAAAGTTAAGCCACAGATGTATGTTATAAGTGTATCTTCAAGGATAAACAACCATTGACATCAACCCTATCTAGGTCTTTAGTCACGGTAGACATCAACCCTATCCAGGTCTTTCTCAATTCTCGGGCAATCGCACCAAAAACTCAAGTTCCTTTTGGATTTCCTTCTTGATCAATCACAACTGCAGCATTGTCATCATATCGTATTATCATACCGTTGTCACGTTTAAGTTCTTTACAAGTAATGACAATTACAGCTCTGACCACTTCTGATCTTTCTAGAGGCATGTTTGGGACTGCGTCTTTGATCACAGCAACAATAACGTCACCAATATGAGCATATCGATGATTGCTAGCTCCTATGATTCGAATACACATCAATTCTCGAGCCCCGCTGTTATCTGCTACATTCAAATGGGTCTGAGGTTGAATCATATCATTTTTTTATCTGTTTTTTACAATACAAAGGTCGAAGAAAAAAAGAAATATTGTTTGTCCAAAAAAAGAAATCTGCACCCGTTATTTTTTTTTACCCAAGGCCTATTTCTTTTTTATCCCGAAATGATGAATTGAGCTCGTATAGGCATTTTGGACGCTGCTATTGAAATAGCCCTTCTAGCTATATTTTCTGTTACTCCACCCATTTCATAAAGGATTCGACCTGGTTTAACAACAGCAACCCAATATTCGGGAGAGCCTTTACCTGAACCCATACGTGTTTCTGCGGGTCTTACTGTAACTGGTTTATCTGGAAATATACGGACCCATATTTTTCCACCACGACGTGCATTTCGTGTCATTGCTCGTCGACCTGCTTCTATTTGTCTAGATGTGATCCAAGCGGGTTCAAGTGCCTGAAGAGTGTATTTACCAAAACAAATATGATTACCTCGATAAGATATTCCCTTCATTCTTCCTCTATGTTGTTTACGGAATCTGGTTCTTTTGGGGTTATAGTTGATGGTTTGTTTTGAATTCCATCTCTACTACAGAACCGGACGTGAGAGTTTCTTCTCATCCAACTCCTCGCGAATAAAATGAATTCAAATTAAAGATTTTGAATTCAGATATAATATAATTTGAATTAAGATATACATGTATTTAATAAATAATATACTGAATCATGGATTTCATTTAATCTAGATCAAATCTATTATTAATTTGTATATCTTTTTTGTATAGATAACTAAATATATTAAATAACTATTTTTTTCTTATATTTATATATATGGTTTTTAGAATGTTAAAACGAATCTTTCTTTTGTTTTACTCTTTATCGTATTGGATTCACCCAAATTTAGCAATCCAAGAAAATCAATAAAATAAAGTTTTTGCGGGCGAATATTTACTCTTTCAATTTATATTTCAGTTCTATCATTAGTTCATAACTTTTTCGAATAGATAAATTGGTCTCTGGTCGGTTCCGCCATCCCGATCAATGAATCATTCGAATTCATTTTCACTAGAATCTTTTGAATTCACAGGTTCCATCGTTCCCATCGCTTCTTACTTTATGGTTAGGTCTCAATTCTACAATGGAGGTATTAGTTCTTGAGTCAATATTCTTAGTCTTTATTGGCTCGAAGCTCTTTATTTTTTGTTCGATGAGTAGATCCATTTAATGATGAATCCGTATTGATGCTTTATTACACAGCTTTTTTCTGAGATGACTCATAGACCTTACATATTGGAATTATATATCATCAATATCTTTTTTCTTTCTTTCTCTCATCCTTCCATTTATCCATACCCTTTATTTTTTTATTTCGATTGACAACTTAGAAGCAGATTTTTTTAATAAAAAAAGATTTCAGTTGCTACAACAATATGAACAATATATCATATCTTGACTGGTTATTTGGATCCAGATAATACGAAGTGATGAGTTGGTTATTACTTCTATAGTTATTTGTTTATACTATGGGGCTGGTTTTTTATACTAACCCTCAAAAAACCAACGAGTCACACACTAAGCATAGCAATTTTATCAAAAGATTAATTGAATTTTTATTCAACCCTATAGAATTATAATTTTTCATTTTTTTTATTGAACAGAAAAGAAAAAGAAGAAACGAATTTATCATTTTTTGTTCCATCGCTGGATAGAATGGAAAGGCAAATAAAGGTTTATTATTCCCCGTCTATAAATATCCAAATTTTGATGCCTAATACCCCATAGATCGTTCGAACTGTATAGGAACAATAATCAATTTTAGCTCGAATGGTTTGTAGTGGAACCCTACCCTCTCTGATCCATTCAACACGCGCAATTTCTTTTCCGTCAATACGTCCTGCAATTTGCACTTGAATTCCTTTTGTATCCGCTTGTTCAGTTAATTCTATAGCCTTTTTCATTGCTTTGCGAAAAGAAACTCGATTCTTTAATTGGCCGGCTATAAATTCTGCAAGAATATTAGGGTTTCCATAAGGCTTTTCAATTCGTGTGATAGCAATGTTAAGTTTTCTATTTACAGAATTAAATTCTTTTTGTAAATTCATCTGTAATTCTTCGATTCCTCAGGGTCGGCTTTCAATTAATATTTTTGGAAATCCCATATAGATTATGATTTGGATCAGGTCGATTCTTTTTTGAATCTCTATATGTGCAATTCCCTCGACGCCAGAAGATGTTTTCATATTTTTTTGTACATAATTCTTGATATAATTTCTTATTTTTTGATCTTCTTGCAGACCTTCAGAATAATTTTTAGGTTGTGCGAACCAAAGGGAATGATGACCTTGGGTTGTACCAAGTCTGAAACCCATTGGATTTATTTTTTGTCCCATGTTCCCCCATTACTATACATATCATAATACGACATAGTTGTATGTTTTTTTTGCATTTTGGTTTTTGTGACCATCTAATAGAGTCGGTATCTATATATTCATATAAGGATATATCTTTCATTACAATAGTTATATGTGTAGATCCCAGTGCAGTGCAAAACAGAATAATCAGCAATCAAAGATGAACAGATTATAGGCCACAGCAACTAGTCATATGATTGATATTACTTCAAAGGGTTTAGGTTTACAGAGAGAATTTCTGATAAAGGTTTGTAAACCTAATGACTAGAAAACTGAATAATGAAATTATGAACTTCTAACCTTACAAATGAAATAGAAAACAACTTTAAATACTTAGGCACGCAGGCCTGATGGGCTTATGGGCTTTTAGGCCCAACAAGCTTACAACTTTGAATACTTGACAATTTATACCCTGAACTTCTATTTAACTAACAAAATATCCCTAACAATATGGCAGGTAGGTTTTTGTATCGGAAAACTACGCCCTCGAGCTCGAGGTTTTAATCACTTAACGGTAGTACCCTCATTGACTTCGACTTTACTAATGACTAAATTTGTTTCATTCGAACCCATATTGAAACTAGCATTTGCTGCCGCAGAATAAACTAATTTAAAAATGGGATAACATGCTCGATAAGGCATGAGTTCTAATATAATAAGTGTTTCTTCGTAGGAACGTCCACGAATTTGATCAATTACTCTTCGCGCTTTGTGAGCAGACATAGATATATGTTGACCTAAAGCGTATACTTCTGTTGTTCTCTTATTTAACATAAAGTTCGCCTCCTACTAATCAATGATAAATATCTATATATATTATAGATATTATTAACGTTTTTTAACGACGAGATCTATTATCGCTTTTTTCATGTCCTCGGAAATTTAAAGTAGTCACGGTAGACATCAACCCTATCCAGGTCTTTAGTCACGGTAGACATCAACATTATCCAGGTCTTTAGTCATGATAGACATCAACCCTCTCTAGGTCTTTAGTCATAATAGACATCAACCCTCTCTAGGTCTTTAGTCATTTGAACATCAACTCTATCCAAGTCTTTAGTTCCAAAGAATCACCAAGTTCAATCTTATCCAGATCTTTACCTTGGGATCTCTCCATCCTTGACACACTTGATTATGTAGGACTTACATCGTATCATCAACACCCATTTCCAGATTAAAACACAGGAATCTTATCCCATTTACACGATAAAAATCAACCTCTATGCCCATGGATCCATTGCATTACAACCTAACACGTTACATGACTCCAACGGATGAACTAACGCATCCAATACACGTAACTCACAAATGAGATGCAACTAGGTACACCATACGACAAGGCTCCTTAACAGGATACCAAAACTGAACAATTGTTCCAAAGACTCATTTGAGTGCAAACCAAGCCCCAAAAGGCATAATGTACGGTCGGCTAAAATACGAGAGCCAAAGTGGTTACATAAACCAAAATACATCTTTCCCAAAACTTTGTTTCTCAAGTCACAATTGGTCTTCGGCCCAAAACCCAAAAAAGGATTATCATTTTCTAAAGCGTTCCCAAGGTCGGGATCGACCCAAAACCAAAGGACTCACACCTTCGTACTTCTCAAAGTATCTCATTTCATGGATGATGCATAAAACCCGACAAACACTTAAAAGTGCATTTTTGACCAAATACCCATTTATGCAATAAATCACCAAGTCACATTCCTTTGTGACACATTTATCAAATTATCCCAAATGTGGTGTTTTTTTACAAGGTTTAATAAGCTAAACACTTCAAATAATCGAAAGTTACCAAACAACTCAACAGTTGATAATTTCATGTAAAACACATAGATGCTTTAAAATAAACATTTTGGCATGTACAACGTTTTCACAAATCAACTTGAACTCACCTTGCTAGATTTAGGCTAAATCTAGATTTTACCCCACTTTGAGCTTCCTTGACGAAACTTGAATCCTCCAGCCAAAATCTCCAAAACCTAGATCCATAAATTTCAACCATCAATATTTAACTCTAACCCTTTAGAATAGTTCCCCGAACATTTTACATGGAGATCTCCACATAAACCAAAACCCTAATTTCTCAAAGATGAAGAAAAAGAATGTTACCTTGCTCCCAACTTAAATCTACCAACAATAAGCTTCTAGGGCCCCAAATATAAACCTCAACCTTCAAGTCTTCAAAAAAGGTGAAAAGGGTTTGGGGAAGGTTTTGATGAAATTCTAGAAGATGAGGATGAGATGGTGAGCTTCAAACCTTCGTATCCAAATCCTAGCTTGGTGAGGAAGATCCTCCTTCAAATTCAAGGTTTTGAGGTTTCAAAAGCAAGAAAACCCTAATTGGATCTAAGGGTTTGTTTGAGAGAGAAGGGGAAGGAATGGGTGAAGAGTAAATGGAAGAGGGTTGAAAATTTGGGATTTAAACAAGTCTGGGGCTGACCGCGACTGTGCCCGACGACTATGCCCATGGCACAGTCGCGTGGCATTATCGCTGGGATCAATCCACCAGCGGTACAAGGCTCGCGACATTGCCCCACGATAGTGACATCCTGTCACAATCGCGGGCATTGTCGCCCGACTCTCAGAACTCTCGGTACAGGGGCCGCGATTGTGCCCCGCGAGAGTGACCTCTGTCACAATCGCGGGCACAGTCGCCCAGGGGTATACGGCGTCCAAAATTCGAACTTTTAACCTGAAGCATTTCCAATACGAAAGCCCATTTCCTTAAACCAATCCTAACTGAGGTTATGATTACAGGTAAGCAAAAAGGGGTACAAGCAAAGGAGGTACTGAAATTACGGGCGTTACATAGAATATAAAATCCATAGATGAAGTAGTCGGAGAGAGGGAGTCACGTCGGGGAAGATGATTTAATCGGTGGTGGAGAAGATGAATTGTAGAATATGAAAAAACCCTACGGTTTTTAATAAAAAAATAAAAAAATAAGAAAAAGAGTACATTGGCTAAAATACCCCTGTAAATAACCTATTTAACAGAAATTTTTTAACGGAGTTAAAAGTAGGGACCCAAGGCGTTATAAAATGCAAACCATGAGAATGCAATCCATAGATATTTCATTTTAGAAACCCAAAGTGTTAAAACCAATAAACCACAAGGACCAAATATGTAATTTACTCTTTTATTTATTTACATGATGGGAATAAATTATTTTATAACCAATTAGTTTTCGGGAAATATTAAAAGTACACACAGTTCAGCTTGTAAAAACTAAAACCGCTTGATTATTATAGGATTTACATTTTTTTAAGAATAAACGTTTTGTTAGCTATATTATATATGTATATATTTATGGTCGATGTGGTTTGCTCAAATTTTGGATTTGAGCCCTTAAAACAAATTATCTACATTGGTGATCCATAACTTTTCATTTTCATTTAACAACATTAATTAGATACAGGTCGGTTTCTTACCAGCGTTCAATCCTATGTAGGAGCTCGTGTTGGGCGAAAATGAGTAGAGTTCGTGTGGTGAAGTTTCACTCAATCATGTGAGTTCTCTTCACACCCTTTTTGATGTGTAATATATTAAAAAAGATTTTTCTTGCAAACTGAATATGGTTTTGCCCTATTAATACAAAAAGACTTTATACAATGTATGTTCTCGTATGGAATTTGGCTTAATGCATTAAGGTTTATTTGTATTGGATAATTTGGACTATATGTGGTTGTCTTTACATGGAGTCGGGTTGCACAGTGGGTACGGTGTACTTTGGGACTACCATAGTCCCTTGGGATTAATTTGATGACCACGTGTGCGTGAAATTCGTTTTCCGCATGCAAGGGTTCGGGGAGTCTGCTTGGCCCCCTGAGCGAGAGGGGAGTCTGTTTGGGCCCCGATCGTGGTTCGAATGTTGTTGGGAGTTGATCGTGTACTACTATGCATTACCCATGGATGCTAAGGTGTGACTTACCGTTAAATATTAAATAAATTGTTGTATCATTGTGATGCTTATATCTATTTTTGCTAAGGGACTCACTAGACCTTGTGGTCTAACATTGCTTTTCAAACTAAAAATCATTTTCAGGAAAAAATAGTGGTGGCGAACCTTCTAAGGGCAAAGAGAAGATCTGAGCTAGAGCCCTAAGAGTTTAGCTAGAAGTTTCGTGCTGTGTAGTTTCTTTTTTCTAGTTTTGTAGACAATCGCGGCTGTGGGAGCATGTTTCCGCTGCGGGTTATGAACACCTTTATTTTCTTTTAAAATAATGTAATGATTGGGACTAGATTGAAGTATTTTGTTTTTATGGAATGCCTGGATTTTTGGGTTGTTACAACGTTTGGTTCGTAGGAATTGTAATTGAATATTTCAAAAAAATTGGAACCTTCATCTTTGTTTGGGGGGATGGTGGTAGTTGAGACAATAACACTAGCCCCACCCACCCCCGTCCCCTCCCTACCCCAACACCACCCACTAGGGGTGTTCATTGTTCGGTTTGGTTCGGTTCGGTTAGTAAGAAAAATGTGAACCAAACCGCATGAGACGGATACCTTGTTACCCGAACCAAATTCAAACCGTAGGTTGAACCTAACCGCACCAAGCCGAACAAAAAATAAGACGGTTACTCGAGATTCGGTTCACGGTTACCCGAAGTTATGAAAAATATAATTGACAATATAAAAATGGTACCGGAATATAACATTTAAAACAATTACACAACAAATAAATAAAAATAATCAAAGAGCGATTGAAGTTAAACTAAGTTCAGTTGTTTAAAAACATCCATTATTCGGTTAATGTCGACTCCTTCACGACTTCATACCGCCAAATTTAGTCATCCACGGTAATGATTGACAACAAAACGTAAAATATTTTTACACATTTAACTTTAGGTTAATAAATAATTAAATAATACATATATACATCATATCCGAGTCGGTTCGGGTACACGCAGGTACCTAAAATTCAAAACGGAAACTGAGCCGTCAATACCCGGTTTTTTCGGTTTTTTTATTTTCGGATTCAGATCAATTGGTTTGACTCGGTTTCTCGGTTTTCCCGTTCTTTTAACACCCCTACCACACACCCCACCCCATTGATCACCATGACATTACTGTTATCACAGCTATCACCCCACTCCCCCACCCCAAACACACATTCCCTCGCAACCACCCACCTTGTGGTATTGGTGGTGGGTGACCCGACCTACCCGGTCCCCGCTTCACCCCCACTGTCCACCATGCCACTACTATCATCATCACAACAAACACCCACCCCTTGCCCAGCTCTCTATGGTGGTATTGGTGGTGGGTGAGGCAGGGGTGGTAGTTGTGACTACGACAGTAGTAATGTGGTGGTTGGTTGGGTAGGATGTGGCGGGGTGGCACCACCTACTACCAATACCACCTCGGTAGGGTGGGTGGGTGTTATGATGACGACAAAAGTGGCATGGTGGTCGTTGGGGTGAGGGTAAGGTGTGGCTAGTTGTGAGCATCGGAAGCGGGTACCCGCCTTTGGAATCGGAACCGCTTCAAAACTGTCGGTTCCAGAATCGGAACCGATGTGATTGGTTCTGGTTCCTAAAATATGGAACCGATCGAGATCGGTTCTGGTTCACATTTTTTTGGAACCGTTAATCGCTGGGTACCCGCCGAGACTGGTCCCGCTTGGCACCCAGAACCGATGGGTACCCGCTATTTTGTTAATAAAACATATTTTATTTATTTATAAAAATTTAATAAACTATCTTTTAGGTAAACACCGTTTGTAGTATTTATTATCATCAACTAATTTTAATGACATGAAGTGTTTTGGAAGCACCGTTTGTAGCATTTATTTGTTTTAGAAGCACTGTGTATAATATTTATTTGTAAGCATCGTTTGTAGCATTTATTAGTTTTTAGTTTTTATCGTATTAGTTTTCACGTTTGTGGTATTTATTTATTTACGTTGGGACTTTGTAATATATTAATATATATTTTTTTATAATATGAATGGTAAAAAAAAGATTAAAAATTAGACATCGAGTACCCGGTATCAGAACCAGAACCAGTGGTTCCAGGACCGGTTCCCAAATATAAAGAATCGATGTAACCGGTTCCGGTTCCGAGACTGACAATTTTAGGCGGGTACCCGCCTTTGCTCACCCCTAGGTGTGGCAGCTGGGTAGGGACTGAGGGTAGGGGTGGATGAGCGGGGGGTGGTAGCTATGACGATGATAATAGTGGCATGGCGGTTGTGGGGTGGGGATGGATGAGGGTGGTAGCTGTAACCACGACAGTATTGTGGTGGTTAGTAAGGTAGGCGAGGGTGGGTGGGTGACAACTATGACGACATGAGTGGCATGGTAGGGTGGGGTGGGGTGGGTGAAGATTGTGACGACGATAGTAGTGGTGAGGTGGTGGGTGTTAGGGGCAGGGGTGTGACAATGACATTAGTAGCATGGTCGTAGTGGTGCAGGGTTGGGGGAGGGTGGGTGACAGGGGTAAGGGTGGCAGTTATGATGACGACAATAGTTGTGTGGTGGTGGGTGTTAGTTTGTTGGGACGTGACAGTGACAGTGACAGTGACAGTGACAGTGGCAGTGACAGTAGCATGGTCGCGATAAGGGTGACAGCTGTGACGACAACATGAGTGGCATGGTGGCCATTGGTGGGTTAAGGGTTAGGGTTGGGGTAGGGTTCGGTGGGTAGGTGGTGGTGACGACAACAGTACTAGTGTGGTGGTGTGGTAAGGTTGGGCGAGGAGATGGGCGGTGTTAGTTAAATTAGATGCAAATGGATATAATTCCATTCCTTCACTTCTATCAAAAAAATGATGAATTCATTAATTTGTTGAATTCAAATGATTCCATCCATTTCAATATGTGAACCAAACAAATGAATTGAATTTAGTCAAATGAATTAATCATTCCAAATCCCTTGATATGTTTTATTAGACAACTTAAATAAAACTTTCTATTAATTTTTATTAGACAACTGTTGAAAATGTTCTATAAAACGTCTTAACATTTTTCAAGAAGTATACATATTTTATAAAAAAAAAAAAACTAATAAAACAATTGAAATTGTCAACTTCTTATGTGGAATTTTCAAAAACTAAGAAACGAGTGTTTTACATAGTGGGTTTTGATTTTACAAATTGATTAAAATTATATATATTTAATTAATTGGTATAGCATTTGATATATAATTAGAAAAAAAAAATGAAATTTTCTAAAAGTGAAATGCCAACCTATTTGAAGAAAGAGACCGACATTTATCCAAGTCAGAGGAGTAGGGGCAAAGGGGGTAGTTGAAAGAATATATTTAAAAAATGGAACATTTTTGTTTTCTTTCAAATATTCAAAGGGGGACTTTTGTAAACTCCTAAATTCTTCACCAAGAAAAAGTCTATTTTGACCTTTAAAAGGTGAATATATATATATATATATATATATATATATATATATATATATATTGGAAGGATATTTTGCAACTCTTGAAAAGGTTGCAACCCTTGCAACCCACATTTTAATCGTCGGATTCATGATCGACGGTTATTTTATTTTTATTTTTTTTAATTAAAAATATTGGGTCCCATATCTGTTGTAACCGTTGATCATGAATCCGACGGTTAAGATGTGGGTTGCAAGGGTTACAACCTTTTCAAAGGTTGCAAAATATCCTACCCCTATATATATATATATATTTTTTTTTTTAAATGATAAAACAGATAAAAACGGTTTATATTTTTAGTTAAATATACAATTTATTATATAATACAATAAAATTTGAATTTTATTTATATATCTTTTATGATTTTGATAATATAAAAATAGGTAACTTTACTTTTTGAGAAAAATGAAAATAAAAGTATTCATTAAATGATATGCCTTTATGGTAGGTATGGTGATTTATCCCGCCCTATTTGCGAACCTGGTTCACCTGTCCCTGTTTGAGACAAGGAATTTCTCGTAAAAACGGGTACTGGATCCAGGGATCCTAGACATGTTGAAAACCGAGGCCAGGTAATGTATTCCACAACCCACTTCGTCCCCTTATATATATATATATATATATATATATATATATATATATATATATATATATATATATATATATATATATATATATAGGATTAGGTTCATCTGAGAAATGCTAAAAATATGAGAAATAAAGAAATGACCCTAGCCCTTTATCTAGTCAACATTTGCGGCTTTGACCGTAAAGTATCGGATAATTCTTTGTATGGTCTGTAGAAGATAGAGGAGTAGTTTCGTAAAATACGCGGAACGAGTTCATATATGAACCTGTATGATTCACATATAAATTATATATTCATATATGAACCAGTGTAATCCACATATGAACTATTTTAACTGGTTCATATATAAACTATACACCCATATATGAATTAGTTAATTAGTTCATATGTGAATCACAAAGGTTCATATATGAATCTGTTAATTAGTTTAACTGATTCACATATGAACCTACAGTTAATTAGTTCATATGTGAATCAGTTAATTGGTTCATATATGAATTACAAAGATTCATATATGAATCAGTTAAAAGAGTTCATATGTGAATTTTTATACTGGTTCACATATGAACTTGTCCCATGTATTTGTAAAAATTACGAAACTGTCCTTTTATTTTTGAACTCGGTTAACCGATCGGGCCGGGTCGGGCCAAGATGGCCATCACTACTAGTATAGATATGTGTAAAATTAAGTTTGACTTTATATATAGTAATTAAATAAGGAAAGAGATGAATGGTTTGACCATCAATTTGTCAAAGGGAAATTCCTTTGGCCGCGTATGCGTCTTGGTGTTGGTGGAGCACGTCGTTATGAAGACCGTACACAACATTTGTTAGCTGACTGAATCATTCAATTCTTACCTCTTTTTAAACATCACCATTAATTGTGTCTCAAAATCATGTTTTCAATATTATAAATATATTATATGATTATTTTAAATAAATCGATTTAAATGTCCATGGATTAGTAGTATCTATTTTTAAATACGCATGTATAAACCAAGCAATAAATTATAAACATTTCATTAAAGGGTAATTATGTCATTCATCTCAATTTACATTCCAATTATACCGCTACATTAGGCGATACAAAAAGAAGTTCAAAGAAATGAGATTGAAGATAATTACATTCTATATCAACCAAACGCGTGATCAACCAAATTCAACTTTATCTCAAAATCTCTTACATTCCAATTAATTTAACAAATTTCAATCTTCCAAAAACATTACGCAAACCACACGTCACTTTAGATTTAAAAAAGTTTGCAATAAAGAGCGGGTGACATTTATTCCCTACTTATTAAATGAATTGGACAACCGTCTATGGCATCATTTTCCAACCAAGTCTAGTGTTTCACATGGAATAATCAGTCCAAAGTTATTCATACAAAGATTTGTGTATACATTTACATCAAGTCATCATAGTTCATCCAAAGCAACCTAAGAACACTCTGTTACACCTAAACCTTTTGACTACAAATGCAGAGTTAGATAACAGATATACATATATACAAATTACCGAAGCGATGATACGATATATATATATATATATATATATATATATATATATATATATATATATTTTAAACGGCAAGTTAACGCACACACGATATATTATTTTTGTTTTATGATAGAAATTAGTGAGACACTAAGGTGGACTGTAGTTTTACATTCGTTGATTAAAGACTCGAAACAACGTAAAATTGGGTTCCGAAATTTTAGGGACCCTGTTCAAAATCACACATTTAACATGCCAAAGAACGGGGTTGGTTAAACGATTCTCATCTCAAAATTTACCAAACATTAGACAAATTTATATCATATAAGTTAGCATGTTGACCAACCACTACGTATGATGACATGTTTCCGATGCGTTCGGCTCAACTAAGGGGTTGTTTGTTTTTTTTTAAAACCTCTTAATGGCTCTTAAGTCTGAATCATTCAGACATTTTTACATACCACCTCTTATTAATCATAACTAAAATAAGACTTCAGACTTTAGACCTCTTAAAAAACAAACGACACCTAAATCAATATTAATTATGGTTTTATCTTGAAATACATTACAAAAAGAGAAAAACGGATATTCAATTTAAACTATGAAGGTGTTTGGTTCATTTAAATGAATGAAGATGAAAATTGTAACAACCCAAAAATTAGAGCAAAATCATAAATAATAAAATCCCAAAACGGGTTCCAATACAAATAGTTCGAAATAGAATAAAAGAGGTTTAACAACAGAAGTCTCAACTACAACCGAGAATCTCTATGACAAAACAACTGTTAGTGCTGGAACTATGCCACTACTCGACTCCACTCCTATGCCTTCACACCTTTTCCTTTCCCTTTCCCTTTCCCTTACTGGAAGCACCACTAGCGTTTCATCCTGAAAATGAGTTTTTAAGTTGAAAAATGTGAGGGTTAGACCATAAGGTCTAGTGAATTCCAGACGAGAGCAGTTATAAACAATACAGATTCCAGTTAACATAAAACTAAGTTAATCTCAAAGATACATATCAAATTTGAGTACATCATTCACAAGAATGAGTTCCAACGTTTTACTTCGAAAACAACCACGATCGGGGCTCAAGCAGACTCCCCGTCCCCACATGTGCCGAAAACGAATTTCACGCACATGTGGCGGACCATATACTTCCAAGGATCAAGAAGATCCCACAACAATTATTCTCCGCGTACGGTCTTTCCCACATAAACTTAACTCAAGTAAACTCCTTTACAATCATAAATGACAGTTGGCATCATATATAATAAGTACATAAAGATAAAGCGAAAAAGAGAGCATGTACTCATTTAATCCTTTTCAGAATTTAAAACAATTATAAGGTTTCAAGCAATTAAAAGAGTTGTCGGGAACTCACCTAATTGTGAATAACTGCACACTTAACCCATTCTTGCCTCGCCTACAATAAAATTACGGAATATACGGTCAACTAGGAGTTTAACCTAACATTTCAGTTAAGAGTTAAGAGTTAAGAGTTAAACTAAACCCATTATGTCCTACCCCGACCGATCACATCGGTCCATTACAACCCGGGTCTCCCCCGGTCGATGGCTCACCCGGGTCTCCCCCGGGGTCATGGCCTCCCGGGTCTCCTCCGACCGTTGGCTCACCCGAGTCCCCCCCCCCCCCGGGTTCAGAGCCTCCCGAGTGCGATTTATGTTCCGAAAAACACAAATCACAGGGTTTCGATTGGGGCTTTTCCCTACTACATCGATTCCATAAATAAAACCACAACACCCTTAAATTGGTTAATAGGGTGATTAATCTTACTAATGATCCCCAAAGCTAACTATAATCAAACTATAGCTTAAATTAGGAATAAACCCATTTCATCCCAAGGAGAACCACATACAGGTTAAATTCCCTTCTCCATAAACATACAATGAGAATGATAGAACTGATTAAGGACAAGGTAAAAGAAACAAACCTCTTAGGAGAAACCTTCTTCGAAAATCCTTCTTACACCACAATCACTAATAACCCTAGCCTTTTCTCTCAAGCGGTTGCCTCTAAATAGCAAAACCAAATGACAAATTAGGGATTGCCTTCTTATATATTTCTCTACTAATTGCTTTCTAGACCTCCAAGATTTTATTCTTTCAAATTGACCCCCAATTTTTAATAAAGGCACATTTACAACTTTGGTCCTTACAAGTCTCCCCCTCTTAAAAGGATTTCGTCCCCGGAATCTCTCTTTCGAACAAATGAGGGTATTTGGTTCGCATTTCTTATTCAATTTCTCAGGTGGCGTCTTGTCCTTTATGGAAGCGTCATTGAACTTTTACTAAACAAATTTCTTTGCTTCTCAACTTCTTGATCTTACGGTCGATGATCGCTTCTGGCTCTTCGACATAAGTCAAACGCTCGTCGACTTACACTTCTTGTAATGGTATCGCCATATCCACCTCCGCTAGGCATTTTCTTAACTTGGATACGTGAAACGTATTGTGTATAACTCGCAATTCTTCCGATAAGTTGAGCTTATACGCTATTTCCCCAATTCACTCTACAACCGCAAACGATCCAATATAACGTGGGCTCAATTTCCATTTCTTCCCAAAGTGTACCACTCCTTTCCAAGGGGATACCTTGAGCATGAGATTATCTCCGATTTGGAATTCTATGTCTTTTTGTCGTTTGTCCCCGTAGCTCTTTTGTTTGTCACGAGCCACTTTCAACCTTTCTCGTACTTGCTCAATCTTGTCCGTGGTTAACTGAACGATCTCTGGTCCTGCCAACTGCCTCTCTCCCACTTCATTCCAACATAGAGGAGTTCGACATTTTCGTCTATACAAGGCCTCGTACAGAGCCGCCTTAATACTTGCGTGATAACTATTATTGTACGCAAACTCGATCAACGGTAAATGATTTTCCTACGAACCTTGGAAGTCGATTACACACGCCCTCAACATATCCTCCAACGAGTCCACTCGCTCTGACCATCGGTCTGAGGGTGGTAAGTTGTACTCAACTTGATTCGCGATCCCATCTCTCGTTGGAAGCTCCTCCAAAATGTTGACGTGAAACGACCATCCCGGTCTGACATTATCGATAGCGGTACTCCACGTCACGACACTATCTCGTCGATATATAGTTTTGCTAGTATTTCCAACAAGTACGTCTCCTTGATGGGTAGGAAATGTTCCGATTTCGTCAACCAGTCCACAATCACCCAGATCGCGTCATAACCCTTCGGGGTTCTAGGCAGTTTGGTCACAAAGTCCATAGTGATCTAATCCCATTTCCAAACTGTAATGTTCAACGATTGTAGTTTCCTGTACGGTTGCTGGTGCTCCACCTTCACTTGTAGACAAGTCACGCACCTCTCTACGAAAAAGGCTATATCCTTCTTCATACCCGACCACCAATAACTTTGCCTTAAATTTATGTACATCTTATTCGTTCCAGGATGGATCGAATAATTTGACTTATGTGCCTCTTCCAATATTAGTTGTCTAATCTCTCTGAGTTTCGGAACCCAGATTCTTCCTTTGAAGCACTTCAATCCTTGACTATCTCCTGATAAGACAAACACCATTCCGAGCATTCGCTCCTTCTTAACATTTTTGGGCTAAGCTTCCATTTGCCACTTCTTTATCTCTCCTAGAAGGTTGAACGACACTTCCACTCGCATGGCCACCACTTTCGTAGTTTCGCTCCTCTTTTTCCGACTCAAGGCATCGGCCACCACATTGGCCTTCCTAGGGTGATATTCGATTTTTCAATCATAATCCATCAATAGTTCCAACCATCTCCTTTGTCGTATACTTAACTGTTTTTGGTCAAAGAGGTGACATAGGCTCTTGTGATCCGTGAAGATCTGATACTTCGTCCCATAGAGGTAATGTCGCCAGATTTTCAGGGCGAAGACGACCACTGCCAGTTCTAGGTCATAAGTGGGGTAACGAGTCTCATGATCCTTTAACTATCGGGACGCATATGCGGTCACCTTTCCTCGATGCATGAGGACACATCCCAAACCAGTCTCGACGCATCACTATATCCCACAAAATCGTCTGAACCCTCTGGTAATGCCAAAATTGGTGCGCTACTCAGCATGTCCTTCAACTTTTGGAACACTTCATCTTGCGCTTCCGACCACGTGAACTTCACGCTCTTCTTCGTTACGGAGGTCAAAGGCGTTGCGATACGCGAGAAATCCTTGATAAACTTACGGTAATAACCGGCCAACCCACGGAAACTTCGAACCTCCGACAGGTTTTTAGGTTGTTCCCAATATTGTATTGCTTCAATCTTAGATGGGTCTACTTTGATCCCATCACGAGACACTACGTGCCCAAGGAATTGAACCTCTTTTAACCAGAACTCACATTTCGAAAATTTAGCATAAAGTTTTTCTCGCTTTAGCAATTCCAGGATAACTCGCAGATGAACTTCGAGCTCTTCTTCTGATTTCGAGTAGATCAAGATGTCATCTATGAATACAGTTACGAACTTATCTAGATAAGGTTGACACACCCTATTCATCAAGTCCATAAAGGTCGCTGGTATGTTGGTTACGCCAAATGGCATCACCAAAAATTCATAGTGTCTGTATCTTTTCTGAAAAGTCTTTTTCGGTATATCTTCCTCTTTTACCTTGAGTTGATGGTAACCCGACCTGAGATCAATCTTTGAGAAGCAGCTAGCTCCTTGTAGCTGATCAAATAGGTCGTCTATCCTTAGAAGCGGATATTTATTCTTAACCGTTACCTTGTTGAGCTCTCGGTAATCTATGCACATTCACATAGTTTTGTCCTTCTTCTTCACGAAGAGTACCGGTGCACCATGCACCCCAAGGTGAGGTACTCAGTCTGACGAACCCTTTATCTAGCAGCTCCTGCAACTGAGACATCATCTCCTTCATTTCCGAAGGTGCCAACCTATAAGGGGCACGCGCTATTGGTGTTGCACCCGACACCAAATCTATACGAAACTCTACCTGACGGTCTGGGGTAGGTTTGTTAAGTCCTCCGGGAACACTTCTGGATACTCACTTACTACCCTTACGTCCTCAACCCCGCGATTATCCTTCTTGGCATCTACAACATATGCCAAATACCCCGCACATCCTTTCCTCAGACACTTTTTAGCCTTAATCATGGACATAAGGCTAGTCCTTTTATTCTGACGGTTCCTATAAATAACTATCGTTCCCCTGTCGGGTAACTGTACCCGAATCAATTTCTTATTACAAATTATATTGGCGTCATTTGTGATTAACCAATCCATTCCCAACACTAAGTCAAATTCCCCCATAGACATAGGATACAACCGCAACGGTACCAAACTCCCTTCTATATCTATAACACAACCTTCCACTACTTCTCTAATGAAAGCCCGATTATCATCGGTCGTTTCCACCTCCAACTCCCTCTCCAAGCGTTTAGGCACCACGCTTAAACATTTCATAAATACAAGGGACACAAAAGAACGACCCGATCCAGAATCAAATAACACTTTGGCAAGTAAGGAATTCACCAAAAATGTACCTGTCACCACCTCCGGGGTTTCTTCCGCCTCCACCACCGTCATGTGGAAAACACGTCCCTTCAGAAGCGGCAGCTTTGGCCTCTTCTCTCCCTCCTTGGCCCCCTGTCTCCCTCCCAACTGCGTCGGTCCTCCCTTCCTTAATTGTGGACAGTCGAGTCGCATACGCCCAGATGAACCACATTGGAAACATGCCTTATTCTTAGGACAGTCTCTCGCAATATGACCCAACAAGCCACACCGGTAACAGGACTTCGAGTCTGACATGCACTCCCCCCGATGGATACGGTGACACTTCCCACATGGTTTGGGTGCCACTCCACGATCCCCACGAATATCTTGCCTGAAACATTTCCCCTTCCTTCCGTCATTCCCTAGGCCATCCTACTTCCGCTTCTCTCCACCCTTCTCAATCGCTTGACGGTTCTTCTCTTTCTCAATTAATTTGTTTGCGCTGATGGCTGCTTGAAAAGTGGTCGGTTCCTTGTTCGAGACAAATTCTTGAATGTTACTCCTCAAGCCATAAATGTACCGCTCCACTCGCCGTTCTTCCTTCGGTACATACATTTATGCAAAACGGGACTTTTCGATAAACTTGGTGGTGTATTCTCGCAGGGTGTGTTTGGTACGCAGACAGGACAGGACAAGACAAGATGGAACAGGACAGGACGGAACAGAACAGGACAGTTGTCCAACGTTTGGCACGACATGACAGAACTGGACAGAACAGGACTAGACTGGTTAAATGACGAATTTACCCCTGATGAAAAATCATAGATTACATCACATAAAACTAATTTACATCACTAATACATAGTGCAATGGATTATCAAAAACATAAAACTAATTTATCACGATTGAATTTTGGATATCGAAATCAAAACCAAAATTTTAAGTTTCGGATTTTAGGTTGTTTCGTGTTTGGGTTGGTCGGGTTTCGGATTGATGTCGGTCGGGTTCAGGTATTATATGATGCAAAAGTTATATATAAATTCAATCGTTTTTTTTGGATGAATACAATCGATTGAAAGATTGATGAAATCGATTGCAAGTTTAAAATTTAGAAAATATTTCAACAGACTATAATTTACGATTTTCAAAAAATAATTAGATAAATAAATATATATATATAGTATTTAAAATATAAATTTATATTATTTCGGGTTTTCGGACGGGTTGGGTGGCCAACGATCAAACCCAATCCGAACCCAAATATCCTCCCAAATGTCGGGTTTCGGATTATCGGATTTCGGGATATTCGGGTTTTGCAAAAACACCTTATTTTCGGTTCAGATGCGGATTCGGATTTCGGACTATTCAGGTTTTGCACACCCCCTAGCTTAGAGGCGTGGATGATGAGAATACATGTTTTATGTTTTTGTTTTTAACAAAGGGTATATTAGTCAAAATATTGTTGTTCTACTTAGTTCCAGGGGGTTGGAGTGGGACAAGTTTGTCCCATGCTTGTTCCACTTAGTTCTAGTGTGTCCTACATATGGTCACGCCAAACATGAGACAAGCATGTTCTGTTCTGTCCTGTTCCACTCTGTTCTGCATACCAAACGCAACCGCACTGACATCTCCTTCTGCTCCAGATTCAAAAACTCTTCTTCTAACTTTTTAATCGCCGCCAACGGGCAGAATTGAGCCTTGAACTTGCCAACAAATACCTCCCAGGTCATACCCTTTACTGCCGATGAACCCCGACCTACTGTCTCAACATCCCACCACAATACAGCCTCCGACCTTAGCATAGACAAGGCATAAACCACCTTATCCTCCTCTGCGCACATACTGGTGTCAAACGCAAGTTCCATCCCCTTGATCCATTTTATTACTAAAACTGGATCACATGCTCATTCATACGTAGGAGGCTTACACGTGGTGAACTCCTTATAACTGCACCCCTTAGCTACCGACTCATTCATCACTAAGGTAGTCGACCGAGAATGCCTACACTCCCTTACCACTGGCGGACTAGACATTTATGACCCTTCCCTGCTCTCTGTTCTTTCCTTGTTTCCAGAAACTAACCCTTCTCATTGAGCCAACAGAGCCTGCAAAGTTTCCTGAAGTTTACCCATTTCAGCAACAAATGCTTCATGAGTCATGAAGGCTTGATTACGACCACGTCTCTGGCCTCGAGATTGGCCTCGTCCCCTTACAGTGGTCGAACTCTCTTGCTGAGACAATTCCCTATCAACAAGAATTTTCGCGCTTCATGCTCGATGACAGTTCGTGCCGACTTATGCCCCTGATTTTCGACTTCCGGTTCCACCTGAGTGGTATCTCTTCGGGTGGCTCTTCCCCGACCTCTTGCTCGACCCCTAACCCTTCCGCGGGTGGCGGGCTGTCTAAGTGGCTTCGCCGGTCCAACCACAGGGGCCTCGTTGGTTGGGATTGACTCCTCAACTGATACATATCTGATTCTCAACAATCTTCCAGACATGTCGAAAACTGGTAACACCATACAAAACAAACACTCAGCCACCCTAGCATGGTAAAGTCATTTAAGCACATACATGTACCTAAAAAATTTCAATTACACTGGCCAAGTATAATCCCAAATTTACCGTACATGATAGTCCTCGCTACCTTATCATTAGTGCACTTAAAATGGAATTCCTAAAGGCATCCTATATCTTGGTTGTGTTCATAGGTTCACAGTTTAAGTTTAGGCCCCTTTGGTCACCTAAATCTCTTAAACTACGGTTTTGATACCAAATGTAACAACCCAAAAATTAGAGCAAAATTATAAATAATAAAATCCCAAAACGGGTCCCAATACAAATAGTTTGAAATAGAATAAATGAGGTTTAACAGCGGAAGTCTTAACTACAACCGAGAATCTCTAAGACAAAACAAATGTTAGTGCTGGAACTATGCCACTACTCGACTCCACTCCTATGCCTTCACACCTTTTCCTTTCCCTTACTGGAAGCAGTGCTTCCTTAAAAGGGGTTTTTAAGTTGAAAAATGTGAGGGTTAGACCATAAGGTCTAGTGAATTCTAGACGAAAGCAGTTATAAACAATACAGATTCCAGTTAACATAAAACTAAGTTAATATCAAAGATACATATCAAGTTTGAGTGCATCACAAGAATGATTTCCAACGTTTTACTTCAAAAACAACCACGATCCGGGCCCAAGCAGACTCCCCTCTCGCCTCGGGGCCCAAGCAAACTCCCCGTCCCCACATGTGTAGAAAAAGGATTTCACGCACATGTGGCGGACCATATACTTCCAAGGATCAAGAAGATCCCACAACAATTATTCTCCGCGTACGGTCTTTCCCACATAAACTTAACTCAAGTAAACTCCTTTACAATCATAAATGATAGTTGGCATCATATATAATAAGTACATAAAGATAAAGCGAAAAAGAGAGCATGTACTCATTTAATCCTTTTCAGAATTTAAAACAATTATAAGGTTTCAAGCAATTAAAAGAGTTGTCGAGAACTCAACTGATTGTTAAAAACTGCACACTTAACCCACTCTTGCCTCGCCTACAATAAAATTATGGAATATACAGTCAACTTAGAGTTTAACCTAACATTTAGGTTAAGAGTTAAACTAAACCCATTTTGTCCTGCCCCGACCGATCACCTCGGTCCATTACTACCCGGGTCTCCCTTGGTTATTGGCTCACCCGGGTCTCCCCCGGGGTCACAGCCTCCCAGGTCTCCCCCGGTCGATGGCTCACCCGGGTCTCCCCCGAGATCACGGCCTCCCAGGTCTCCCCCGACTATTGGCTCACCCGGGTCTCCCCCGGGTTCACAGCCTCCCGGGTGCGATTTATGGTCCGAAAAAACCAAATCGCAGGGTTTCGATTGGGGCTTTTCCCCAATACATCAATTCCAGAAATAAAACCACAACACCCTTAAATTGGTTAATATGGTGATTAATCTTACTAATGATCCCCAAAGCTAACTATAATCAGACTATAACTTAAATTAGGAATAAACCCATTTCATCCCAAGGAGAACCACATACAGATAGAACTGATTAAGGACAAGGTAAAAGAAACTAACCTCTTAGGAGAAACCTTCTTCCAAAATCCTTCTTGCACCACAATCACCAATAACCCTATCCTTTTCCCCTCAAGCGGCCGCCTCTAAATAGCAAAACCAAATGAGAAATTAGGGATTGCCTCCTTATATAATTCTCTCCTAATTGCCATCTAGACTTCCAAGCTTTTATTCTCTCAAATTGACACCAAATTTTTAATAAAGGCACGTTTGCAACTTTGGTCCTTACAAAAATGGAAATGAGAATACAGGAGAATGAGAATAGAGTAAAGTTTTCAATCCTCCCAATTGGTCAACTATGAAAATTAATAGGTCTGATGTAATGATCTCATCGTATTATATTAATTAAAACCACATCATTCGTTATTATTTTTATTTATTACCTTTTAATATCAACCAAACGCACTCTAAAAAATAAAATTCCTTACTCTGATATATATATATATATATATATATATATATATATATATATATATATATAGGGAGAGGTTCATTTGAGAAATGGTAAATGTATGAGAAATAAAGAAGTAATCTTAGTCATTCATCTGGTCAACTTTTGCGGCTTTGACCGTGAATCACCGAATAATTCTTTGCATTGTCTATAGAAGGTAGAGGGGTAGTTTCGTAAAATACGCGGGATGAGTTCATACATAAACCTATATGATTCACATATGAACTATACGTTCATATATGAATAAGTTAATTAGTTTATATGAGAATCAGTTAATTAGTTCATATATGAATCACAAAAGTTCATATATGAATATGTTAATTAGTTCAACTGATTCATATATGAACTTACTGTTAATTAGTTCATATGTGAATCAGTTAATTAGTTCATATATGAATCACAAAGGTTCATATATGAATCAGTTAAAAGAGTTCAGATGTGAATTACACTGATTCACATATGAACATATAGTTCATATGTGAATTATATAGGTTCATATATGAACACATCCCGTGTATTTTATAAAAATTACGAAAGTGTCATTCTATTTTTGAAATAGCCGCAACTTTTGACCAGTCAAATGTAACATACGTAAATTTATAAGGTAAGTATTTGTTTCCTTAAATACGTTAATTGCACATATTTGAAAATATGAGCCTTTATATGCATTTAGTGATGGTTACTATGTTGTATTGTTGAGTAAATTGATTTACCATCTTTAATCGTGCAATTCCTGTCCTCGTTATCGTTTTCGGTTGAGTTTAGGGCTGTTTTAGTGTGCCACGCGATTGTGCCCCGCGATTGTGCCCTGGGCACTATCGCCGAAGGTGTACCGAGAGTTCGAGGATGGTCGCAATTGTGCCACGCGATTGTGCCATGGCACTATCGCGGAGGGCACTATCACGCGGTCTGTACCGTAAGTCTTTGGGTGCTCGCGATTGTGACTCGCGATAGTGCCAATGGCACTATCGCCGGGCACTATCGCCGTCGGGGGGCAGTGCTTTAAATGAATCCTTATCAGATTTTAACCTCATTTCTCTTAAACCCTCTCTTCTCTTTGGCGATTTTGGAGACTTCCAAACCGAACTTTTCCTCTCCAAACCCTAACCCTCATAAATACAACTCTCCTTGGTGGTTGGATCTTCCATTTGCAATAACTTCTCTCAAAGGCAACTTCTAGGGTTCATAAAGCTCAACTTCTCCACTTCAAGTCTCATCTTCTCCAACTTCTAGGGTTTGACACTTTTCTAGGTTTTGGTCCAAAAACCTAGATTGTGAGTTTACTAACCTCCGTTAAAACTAGATACACATCATATTTTCTAGTTGTTGTTATTTAGCTCTATATGTTCAAGTATGTGGGATTTGATTATGAAGAAAAGTTGGGAATGTGATTTTGTGAGAAATGCCATGTTTTACTTTATTGATCGGGTATTTGGTATTGACTCCATGAATGTACACATTGGATATATTGGCATGATTTTGGGATGTATGTATTATAGTAGATGATAAATTCTACTTGGAATGCCTTTTTGGTGATTAAATATCTAAACATTGATTATGTTGGTATTTGGGTCTCATAATGGATTTATGTGTTAGGATGGTAACATTGTACCCTTGGTTGGTATCGAAATGTGTTGGTTGAAATATACCTCAAGACCTCCTATAAATTATGTTGGACGAACCAAGTCAGTAGACACTAGGAGGATGTAGTCTTGGGCGCCACTGTGATGGTATGTGCCTAGACCTCCGCCATTCGAGAAATTTTCTTTGGTATAGTCCTCGGGTGTGCTGGGCCTTTCGGATGTCTCTTGGTAGATGGCATCAAGGTATATCGACTCTTTGGGTGGAACTTGATTGGTGCTATGGGTCTCCCCTATTGACTCCACACATATTGAACTCTAGTTAACTGCTGATAAGAATGGTAACTGATCATGCATGTCTATTATTGTTCAACTCACTAGGCTTTTTGGCCTAACACTTGTTTGGTGTCGATGTGTATCTCAGGTTCTAGCGGCGCCGTTTCTAAGCAGGTTTAGATGCTTTGGGTGAGAGCTTGGGGATTTAGCACTTGGACGCTTACTTCTTTTGGAAATGAACCGTTGGGTTTATAGATAACAACCCTTTTGTAATCTCTTTTCTAGATGTAGAAATTAGATTAGTTGGTTGTTATTTTATTGTCCGTTTAAATTACAATTTGTGATTAAACAGGTTATATATATATTCCCCATTTTTTGGAGGCTCTTCTATGGCAATTCTAGTATACCTCATGTCCGTTTTTTCGGATTTTTGTTATCCCTATTTTTAGGGTGTTACAAGTTGGTATCAGAGCTTTAGTTTAAGTGAACTAGGTATTGTTTGGCATATCTAGACTTAAGCTTTAGACTTTTGACTTCACTGTCCACTTGGGTAGCAATCCTAGGTGGGGAGAGCGTTAAGATTACGGAATTACTTTAATTGAAAGTTGTGATGATGGTGACAAGAATTCTTGTGTATGGTTCGTTCATAATTTCACTTAGCTACTGCTATTATGAATGCATTGTTACGTGAGCATACTTGGTTTACTATTATTATGATAATTGATGAAAGTAGTAGTACGTACAATGAGTTCAACTCGTTTAGTCTTTTCTCAATCTATTTCTTGTACGTGCATGGCAGATTGTAATGGTAAACACTCGAAGTAGGTTGTCGGACATGCCAGAGGGTCAACCAGAGGTGGAATCTGCAGCTGTACGACCTCCCGTGGATGTAACCACCGATGACGTTCCTGTACCCAGAATCTTGGGAGGCGGACCTGAGCATATTCCGCGCCGGAACCTCAATACAGGTAACGCCATCATGGAAGAAGTTACCATGGAAACCCGGCTTCGGGATAGCATGATGTTGGCCATGAATGCGGCCTTGGCTCAACAACAGTTGGCCATGACTTCGGCCATGACCCAACAGCAATAGTTTTTCATGAAACTCCTAGAGGATCGAGACGCTAGCCACCGACAACCTGAGACGATGGCTGAAAACGTTATTGTAGGGTCGGGTGGACCAAATGTGGTAACAGTTGAGAAACCATCCGCTGAAGGGATCCGGACGAAGACTAAGGGGTGCACTTACAAGGCGTTTCTGGGGTGCCACCCTAAGGAGTTTGCGGGTTCAGATAACCCGGTTGCTTGTATGTATTGGCTCAAAGAGGTAGAGATGGCCTTTGAGTCAAGTGAGTGTGATCCCTCCCAACGGGTCAAGTTTGCTTCTAAAATACTTCGGAGAGAGACTTTGATTTGGTGGAATCTCACTCGATCAGTCCTCACTCCTGAAGTTCTGACTAAGTTAACTTGGCCGGTATTCAAGGAGAAGATTATGGACAAGTATTGTAGTGAGCGTTCGATGGATAAGTTGGAACGGGAGTTCCGATATCTGAAGAAAGGGAACCTGTCTGTGGTTGGCTACTCCAAACTCTTTTTGGAGAAACTAAACTTGGTGGGACATCTAGTCCCCGATGAAAGGTCAAAGATTAAAGCCTATCATCAAGGGTTACCTGCCGAGATGCGATCGGCGGTAAGGAATGCTAAGTGTTCGACGTTACAAGAGGATATCGAAGAGTCCTTGCTCGTTGAGGACGACATCAATGCCGAAAGAGAAGAGAAGAGGGTTGTCGGTGAGAAACGGAAGTGGGAAGGGCCATCTGGGCCCGTTCGGCAGTCAAAACCTTTTGTAAGCGGGAGAGCGGGTGATCATCGTCGTGAAGACCGGTGGTGCCACAAGTGCAAGTCAAAGCACTCGGGGCCATGTGTTGCAAGAACTTATTCCGGTCTAACGGGATGTGCCAAGTGTGGTAAGAAGGACCACATGACTCGAGTGTCCCATCCGGGGGCCGGTATGCTATGAGTGCAGAGAACCAGGGCATATGAAGAGGAATTGCTCAAAGATTGTGGGAAGTAATGGTGGAAATTCCGTAGGTTCGACGGCTAGAGTCGAGCAACCACCAAGGATGCCCAGTCGAGCTTTCCGGATGACTATCGAGGAGGCAAAGGAGACCGCAGATGTTATTTCGGGTACGTTCCTAGTAAATTCCTTGTCTGCTCGTGTTTTGTTTGATTCGGGTGCTACATGTTCCTTTGTGTCGGATGCTTTCTGTAAATAATTCACCACTCCTATTAGTGTCCTTCCCGATGCGTTAATAGTAGAAATAGCTAATGGGGATCAAGTGATCATTCGTGACCGTTTTCGTGATCGCACTCTAGAGCTCGATGGAAATTATTTCGGAGTAGATTTGCTACCTATGGCTATAGGAGGGTTTGATGTAGTCATAGGTATGGATTGGTTAGTAAGGCATAAGGCGGACATCTTCTGTTTCAAAAAGATGATCCAAGTACCCTTATCGGAAAATGGTGTGGCTACCATTTATGGGGAAAAAGGAAAGAGAAGTAATCCTATTATATCATCTATTAAGGCTCGCAAGTTTCTAGCGAAGGGTTACCCTTCGTACTTGGCCTATGTGGTGGACGCAAATAAAGAAAAGAAGTCGGTTGAAGATGTGGAAGTAGTGCAAGATTTTCCGGACGTCTTCCCGGAAGACTTACCTGGGTTGCCACCAGAACGACAAGTAGAATTTCAGATCGACCTCACTCCGGGAGCGGCTCCGATATCCAGAGCTCCATATCGTTTGGCACCGACAGAAATGAAGGAAATGATGTCACAACTGCAAGAGTTGTTGGAGAAGGGCTTCATTCGACCGAGTTCGTCACCATGGGGAGCACCGGTGTTGTTCGTAAAGAAAAAGGACGGGTCCATGAAGATGTGCATAGATTACCGGGAGTTGAATAAAGTCACGGTGAAGAACAAGTATCCCTTACCTCGTATCGACGATCTTTTTGATCAACTTCAAGGCACGGGATGTTTCTCTAAGATTGATCTTCGATCCAGTTATCATCAAGTGAGAGTGAAGAAGGAGGATATTCCGAAGACGGCTTTCCGAACGCGATACGGTCATTACGAGTTTTTGGTGATGCCTTTCGGTCTAACCAACGCTCCGGCCGTGTTCATGGATTTGATGAACCGTGTGTATCGACCTTTCTTAGACAATTCCGTGATCGTCTTCATCAATGATATTCTAATATATTCAAAGGATGAGTCCGAGCATGGGAAGCACTTACGGGAAGTATTGGAAGTTCTAAGGAGGGAGAAATTGTTCGCGAAATTCTCGAAGTGCGAATTCTGGCTTCAAGAGGTGCAATTCTTGGGGCATGTGGTATCAAAGGATGGCGTAAAGGTGGATCCGGCAAAGATCGATGCAATGATGAGTTGGGAGCCTCCAACAAGTCCGACGGAGATTCGAAGCTTCTTGGGTTTAGCGGGTTACTACCGGCGTTTCATCCAAGACTTTTCCAAGATAGCTACACCGCTCACTTCACTTACAAGGAAGAACGTCAAGTTTCTTTGGACCGATGCACAAGAGCAAGCCTTTCAGACGCTTAAGAGAAAGTTGTACGAAGCTCCGATCTTATCCCTAACCGAAGGATCGGAAGATTTTGTGGTGTTTTGTGACGCTTCGAAGATGGGGCTTGGGTGTGTCCTAATGCAAAAGGGGAAGGTAATAGCCTACGCATCGCGGCAATTAAAGGATCATGAGAAGAACTATCTGACTCATGATTTGGAGTTGGCGGCGGTAGTTTTCGCGTTAAAGTTGTGGCGACACTACTTGTATGGGACCAAGTGTACTCTTTTCACGGATCACAAGAGTCTCAAGTACATCTTCGATTAAAAGGAACTCAACATGCGGTAAAGGAGATGGCTAGAGCTCTTGAAAGATTATGATTGTGATTTACTCTATCATCCTGGTAAGGCCAACGTGGTGGCGGATGCGTTGAGCCGAAGGAGCCATGATGGGGGTGTCAAAATGTCCCTTACGAGAATCGATGTAGTGTCGAGTCTGTTGGAGAGCATAAGAGCGAGTCAAGTGGAAGCACTTAAAGAAGAGAACCTCAAGGCCGAGGTTATGTCCAAGCAAAAGGAACTCTTAGCGGAAGATGGTCGTGGACTCAAACTCTTCCAAGGGCGAATTTGGGTGCCAAAGATTGGGGGAAATCGTGACTTACTTCTCGAGGAAGCGCATAAGTCGAAATATTCTATACATCCCGGTAGCACCAAGATGTATAGAGACCTAAAGTTGAATTATTGGTGGTCGGTGATGAAGCTGGATGTGGCTAACTATGTGGAAAGGTGTGTCACATGCCTTCAAGTCAAAGCGGAGCATCAAAGACCGTATGGGAGTTTGCAACCGTTGTCCATTCCCGAGTGGAAATGGGACAAAATTACTATGGATTTCGTGACGAAGTTACCAAAGACCTTGCGTGGGCACGACACCATTTGGGTAATTGTTGACCGGTTGACAAAAAGTGCGAATTTCCTTGCAATGCGGGAGACCTTGCCAATGGAG
Source organism: Arctium minus (assembly GCA_954870635.1). Classification (NCBI taxonomy): domain Eukaryota; kingdom Viridiplantae; phylum Streptophyta; class Magnoliopsida; order Asterales; family Asteraceae; genus Arctium; species Arctium minus. The sequence goes on from OX941082.1 coordinate 13,193,081, forward strand.
AAGTCGGCCAAGCTTTATATTGATGAGGTGGTGTCGAGGCACGGAGTTCCGCAATATGTAGTATCGGATCGGGATAGTCGTTTCACTTCGAACTTTTGGACTAGTTTGCAAAAGGAGTTGGGCACGAAGTCAACTATCCTACTCATGACTTGGAATTGGCAGCAGTGGTGTTTGCACTAAAGTTGTGGCGGCACTACCTCTACGGTACGAAGTGCACTCTTTTTACTGATCACAAGAGTCTGAAGCATATCTTTGATCAGAAAGAGTTGAACATGAGGCAGCGGAGATGGTTGGAGTTGTTGAAGGATTATGACTGCGAATTGCTCTACCATCCGGGTAAGGCAAACGTTGTGGCCGACGCTTTGAGTCGGAAAGTCTGCAAGGGAAATTCTCGTGCTACCTTTGCACGGATTGAAATAACTTCAACGCTTATTGACAGAATCAAAGAATCGCAAGTCGAAGCCTTGCTAGAGGAAAACCTCAAAGGAGAAGTCATGGCGAAACAACATTTTTTGTTGACTGAAGATAGTCGAGGGGTGAAGCTTTTCAATGGGCGAGTCTGGGTGCCTAAGATTGGGGGTAATAGAGAACTTCTTCTCGAAGATGCCCACAAGTCAAAATACTCCATTCACCCGGGAAGCACGAAAATGTATAGAGATTTGAAATTGCATTATTGGTGGCCAGTCATGAAGCTCGATGTGGCGCGCTATGTGGAACAGTGTGTGACTTGTTTGCAAGTGAAGGCTGAGCACCAAAGACCCTACGGAAGTTTGCAATCCTTGGAAATTCCGGAGTGGAAATGGGAACACATCACGATGGATTTCGTGACAAAACTACCAAATACCTTGAAAGGTCACGACGCCATTTGGGTTATAGTTGACCGCTTGACCAAAAGCGCTCATTTCTTGGCCATGCGGGAGACCTTGCCAATGGATAAATTGGCGAAGTTGTACATCGATGAAGTAATTTCCCGGCACGGCGTGCCGCTATCTATAGTCTCTGATCGGGATAGTCGATTCACGTCGCATTTTTGGGATGGCTTACAAAAAGAATTGGGTACACGTGTGAAGTTGAGCACGGCCTACCATCCTCAAACCGACGGACAAAGCGAGAGGACAATCCAGACACTAGAAGACATGTTAAGATCATGTGTAATCGACTTTGGGGGTAGTTGGGATACGCACCTGCCTTTGGTAGAGTTCGCATACAATAATAGCTACCACTCAAGTATAGGGATGGCACCGTTTGAAGCGTTATACGGTCGCAAGTGTCGAACTTCCGTATGTTGGCTCGAGGCGGGGGAAAAGCAGTTCGCCGGACCAGAAGTTGTGCAAGAAACGGCAGACAAGGTCAAGGGCATCCGCGAGCGTTTGAAGGCGGCCCAAGATCGATAGAAAAGTTACGCCGATAAGAAAAGACGGCCAATGGAATTCCAAGTAGGAGATCGGTTTATGTTGAAGGTGTCCCCTTGGAAGGGAATTATTAGGTTTGGGAAGCGTGGGAAGTTGAGCCCCCGTTTCCTTGGACCGTTCACTGTGACTAAACGGGTAGGACTTCAGGCTTATCAGCTGGAACTTCCTCCGGAGATGAAGGGAATTCATAACACGTTTCACGTGTGCTATCTACGAAAGTGTCTAGCAAAGGAAGAGAATGTCATTCCACTCTCCGAGATCAGAGTGGATGAGGGAAATCGTTGCGTTGAAGAACCTGAGGCGATTTTGGAAAGGAAGACGAAGAAGCTTCGTCACCGGGAAGTCACAATGGTCAAGGTTCAGTGGAAGCACCATCGAGGTGCCAATGTGACTTGGGAAGCGGAAGAGGACTTGAGGCGGAGGTACCCTCACCTCTTCCCATAGCCGAGATTTCGAGGACGAAATCTTCTCCAAGTTGGGGAGGATTGTAACACCCGCTATTTTGAGGTTGGGTGAAAAGTTGACTTTTACCCAAAGTTCAAGGGGGTAAAATGTAACTTGGGTTATATAAATATAAATCTGATTTTAGATATTTTGAAAATATCACAAATCAGATCTTTTGTGAAATCAGAGAGAGAAAGAGAGAAGAAGCAGTAAAGAGGTTGTTCGGTTTTTCTCCAAATCAAGGTACGAATCTAGCTTAATGCTTTGATCTGAATGCTTTTAGCCGTGTAGAATCTCGTTGTGAAGGTTTTAAACCGTTCCATTGTGAGATCTGAGTATTTTCTCATTTTGGATCTGGGTTCTGCATTCGATCTGTTCTTAATGTTCTTGATGAACAAGACGATGGTCCTTCGACCGGGTGGTCGTTCGACCGGGGTCGTGTTCGACCGGGTGGTCGTTCGATCGGGGTCGTGTTCGACCGGATGGTTGTTCGACCGGGGTTGTGTTCGACCGGGGTTGTGTTCGACCGGTTTTGGTACTCGACCGTATCTATGTTTGGCAGTTTGTTGTGCTTGTATTCTAGAGTTATAAGTCAGCATGTTGTCTGTATCTTTGGGCTTACCGATTTAACGGTGTTGTCATAGGTAGCAATCGTAAGAAGTAGTCTTTAAGCAGGAAGGCATCTGAGGTGAGTCCTTTAAGCTAAATCGGTCTGTATTACGAATGCTATGTGATAAATGTATTATTTGAAATGTGGAAAACCTGGTTTCAAAGTGACTTATTGTCGTTGGGAAATACCTTCTAAAAAATCCCATATTTTCAAGAAACAAGATTTATAGAATTGAACCGTTGTTCATATGAATTGCCTGTATATCTGATTTAATATGAGTATGCTCTGAAATGACATGCTTTGGCTTTGAGTCTTAGTGCAATGGATCCATAGGCACGGTGTTCCTGTGTCCCCTGTTTTGGGCATTTGGTTCACGTTTAGCACGGGATAGGCATCGGGTTGCCATGATAAGTAAGGTGTGGGCCTATACGGTCGGGCAGCATCTCATGGTGCAGTAAGGTGTAATCCCATTATGTGCTTGGGTTCCCCCTGTTTTGGGAACTCTCAAGGATAGATCCAGAGGGGTTGACTTGAATGTTTTGAGCAACAGATCTAGAGGGGTTGAGCTCGTTATGTGATTTTGGGTATTACTTATACCATGTTTAATCACTAATGGTTTATTTGATTTCTTGACTTAGCTCATGGCCATACTCACCGCGTGACACCATTTGGGTTTAGTACTCTCTTTTTTTATTTGGCTTGTTCTCACTAGGCTTTAGCCTAACGCTTGCTCTTGGTTGTCATGTTGGCAGGTTATCTTAGCGGTGGGGCTCGTCGGGGCTGAGGGAGCGACCTTGGGGTCGTGAGAGATTCTTTTGAAGATTTATTTTGGAAGTATAGCGACACCCGTCCCTAATCTAGATATAATTGTAGATTAATAGGTTGTCGTTTTATGCTTCATTTATATACCACATTAATGTCTACTCTGTACCCCGTTGGATTGTTTTGTATTTAAAATTGTTACACCTTATTCCGCAAGTTAGTCTTTTTTCCGAATTTTTCTTCGAAATTTTATTTCCGCAGTTTCTAGGGTGTTACACAACAATAGTTACCATTCTAGTATCGGAATGGCACTGTTCGAGACTTTGTATGGACGGAAGTGTAGGACCCCAGTTTGTTGGCTAGAAGCGGGCGAAAAGCAATTCGCCGGGCCGGAAATAGTGCAAGAGACGGCGGACAAGGTGAAAGAAATTCGAGAAAGACTAAAGGCGGCACAAGACCGACAAAAGAGCTATGCGGACAAGAAGAGAAAACCGGTTGAGTTCCAAGTGGGTGACCGGGTCATGTTGAAGGTGTCTCCGTGGAAGGGGATCATACGTTTCGGGAAGCGTGGGAAGCTTAGTCCTCGTTTCCTTGGACCATTCGTTATTCTGGAAAAGATTGGTTTGCAAGCCTATCGGTTGGATTTACCGCCGGAAATGGATGGGATACATCCTACATTCCACGTGTGTTATCTTCGGAAGTGTCTAGCCGAAGAAGAAAGCGTGATTCCTTTATCAGAAATTCGAGTGGACAATGGGAATCGTTGTGTGGAAGAACCGGAGTCGATTTTGGAATCGAAAGTGAAGAAGTTGAGGCATAAGGACGTAGTCATGGTTAAAGTTCAATGGAAGCATCATCGGGGTGCTAACATTACTTGGGAGTCCGAAGATGATATGAAGAAGCGTTATCCTCACTTGTTTGCTTAGAGTAAGATTTCGGGGACGAAATCCCATTTAGGTGGGGAGGATTGTAACATCCGTAAATTTATAAGGTAAGTATTTGTTTCCTTAAATACGTTAATTGCACATATTTGAAAATATGAGCCTTTATATGCATTTAGTGATGGTTACTATGTTGTAATGTTGAGTAAATTGATTTACCATCTTTAATCGTGCAATTCCTGTCCTCGTTATCGTTTTCGGTTGAGTTTAGGGTTGTTTTCGTGTGCCACGCGATTGTGCCCCGCGATTGTGCCCTGGGCACTATCGCGAAGGGCACTATCGCCGAAGGTGTACCGAGAGTTCGGGGATAGTCGCAATTGTGCCACGCGATTGTGCCATGGCATTATCGCGGAGGGCACTATCGCGCGGTCTGTACCGTAAGTCTTTGGGTGCTCGCTATTGTGACTCGCGATAGTGCCAATGGCACTATCGCCGGGCACTATCGTCGTCGGGGGGCAGTGCGTTAAATGAATCCTTATCAGATTTTAACCTCATTTCTCTTAAACCCTCTCTTCTCTTTGGCGATTTTGGAGACTTCCAAACCGAACTTTTCCTCTCCAAACCCTAACCCTCATAAATACAACTCTCCTTGGTGGTTGGATCTTCGCATTTGCAATAACTTCTCTCAAAGGCAACTTCTAGGGTTCATAAAGCTCAACTTCTCCACTTCAAGTCTCATCTTCTCCAACTTCTAGGGTTTGACACTTTTCTAGGTTTTGGTCCAAAAACCTAGATTGTGAGTTTACTAACCTTTGTTAAAACTAGATACACATCATATTTTCTAGTTGTTGTTATTTAGCTCTATATGTTCAAGTATGTGGGATTTGATTATGAAGAAAAGTTGGGAATGTGATTTTGTGAGAAATGTCATGTTTTACTTTATTGATCGGGTATTTGGTATTGACTCCATGAATGTACACATTGGATATCTTGGCATGATTTTGGGATGTATGTATTATAGTAGATGATAAATTCTACTTGGAATGCTTTTTTGGTGATTAAATGTCTAAACATTGATTATGTTGGTATTTGGGTCTCATAATGGATTTATGTGTTAGTATGGTAACATTGTACCCTTGGTTGGTATCGAAATGTGTTGGTTGAAATATACCTCAAGACCTCCTATAAATTATGTTGGACGAACCAAGTCAGTAGACACTAGGAGGATGTAGTCTTGGGCGCCACTGTGATGGTATGTGCCTAGATCTCCGCCATTCGAGGAATTTTCTTTGGTATAGTCCTCGGGTGTGTTGGGCCTTTCGGATGTCTCTTGGTAGATGGCATCAAGGTATATCGACTCTTTAGGTGGAACTTGATTGGTGCTATGGGTCTCCCCTATTGACTCCACACATATTGAACTCTGGTTAACTGCTGATAAGAATGGTAACTGATCATGCATGTCTATTATTGTTCAACTCACTAGGCTTTTTGGCCTAACACTTGTTTGGTGTCGATGTGTATCTCAGGTTCTAGCGGCGTCGTTCCTAAGCAGGTTTAGATGCTTCGGGTGAGAGCTTGGGGATTTTGCACTTGGACGCTTACTTCTTTTGGAAATGAACCGTTGGGCTTATAGATAACAACCCTTTTGTAATCTCTTTTCTAGATGTAGAAATTAGATTAGTTGGTTGTTATTTTATTGTTCGTTTAAATTACAATTTGTGATTAAACAGGTTATATATATATTCCCCATTTTTTGGAGGCTCTTGCTATGGCAATTCTAGTATACCTCATGTTCGTTTTTTCGGATTTTTGTTATCCCTATTTTTAGGGTGTTACATCAAAGCCGAAATATTTGACCAGTCAAATCCGATCTTGACCGTATGAATGGCAAGGATTACTTCTCTATTTCTCATATATTTACCATTTCTAAAATGAACCTAAGGCTAGATATATATATATATAGGGTTGGGTTCCGGTAAAAACTTGAGTTAATGGTGAGAAACGTGAGAAGTGGTTATCAACTGTTGGATTAGAAATGGACGCACATTAGGATGAGATGCACCGAGATGCACCGAATCAATTCCCTTCTAAGCAGCAATTCATGGAAGGGCTTGAGATTAAAAGAGATCAACGGTTCATATCTACTTCTCACGTTTTTCACCATTAACTCAACTTATCACACAATCTTTCGCCTATATATATATATATATATATATATGGAAAGTCGTATTAAGTGGTTTGTACTAGCCTACTAGGGGTGGCAATTTTGTACCAAACCAAACAAGCCAACATGTGTACCAGCCGTACCAATTAAATCAGTATCAATTTAAATTGGTTAGTTGTACCGTACCAAGTGTTTGAACTTGGTTGATACACGATATTGAATGTTGTGTACTATGGTAGTACGGTGGTACCAACTTTTTTTTTTGAACGGGGTACCGACTTTTTTTAATAATTTAATTAATTATTAGTTTTATTATTAATCAATGCTATTATTAATTTTGAGTTTAAAATTTGAAAATCCAATTTTTTTAGTTTTCACCTTACCGCCTAAAAGCCTAAAAAAGTTAAAACCTAATTAGAAACCCAAACTCCAAATTGGCAAATACCAATTTGATCTATTCATCTTCATCTCTCTTACTCTCTTCTAGAACTCTTCTATTTCTTCTTCTTCATCATAGGTTTCTTCATCGCAGGTTACTTCATCGCAAAACTTGCAGGTTACTTCATCTCTCTTCTACATCTATTCATCTTCATCTCTTTTCTTGAATGCACTGAAGTTGTTCATCGTTGGTTACAATGTTACATTTAACTTTTTTGTTTGATCATTTGCGCATTTTGAATTAGTTTTTTCTTGTTTCGTATATGTAACTTGATATTGGTACAAGTCATTACCAAAATGTACCAACCGAAAAAAGTCGGTACCAATTACAATTGGTTGGTACATGGTATAAAATTTTGTATACCAATTATAATTGGCTGGTACACGGTATTGACGAAAAAAAGTCGGTATCGTACCAATTCTACCCCTAGTATGTACGGCTTGGAAAAAGGAAATCAATAAAAAGTCATAGTTTCAACATATTTTTGGGTTGAAAAGTAAAGTGTTGACTGGTGTAAAAGTTTTGGAAGCCAAAAGCCAGCCTAAGACAGCAAATGCTTAGCTTTTTACCAACATGGCTCCACATGGCTGGAATTCGTTCAAAGTGCAAAGCCGTGGAGCCCAGCCGATTAGCCGGTGCCTATTTGGTCACCCAGCAGCCGATCGAGAATCTAGCATCAATCAACCTACCCCCTTAATAAATTTTTATTTTTATTTAAATTAAGATTGGAATTTTTTAGGTGTTGAAATTTTGATTTTTTTCAATTCTGTAATCGTACGTCACTTCAACTAAAACTCATGTCATATGTTCGTCTATGTCAAGGTTTCAAATGGTTTTATACGTGAAAGTACACAAACAAGTGCAGGTTTTCGATGGTTTGATTAAGTTCGACAAACCCAAATATATAACATGTTATAATTAGAAGAATTAACTGCAAGCCTTTTCCCGAACTCGAATAAGATATTAAGAGGTACACTAAAATACAACGTGTAAGTGTGTTACTAAATAACAGCCTGATGGTCGATTACCCAATTCAACCCGAAAGATATGACGATGAACCAAACCTATACTAAACCAAAACCCAATCAGATTTTTAATATTGTTGGGCCCAAATAAACACCAACTGAGCCAGATATGGTTCACCAAAATTGATATATCATGATTATATAGAAATTGTTTTTTTCTTCTTTAAGTTAGTTGCAGGTACAAATATCGAGTTTAGATAAATGCATAAGACATTTTCATAAACTCCAATTAAAAAAATGACTAAAAACTGAATTTGGTCAATTTCCCAAATGGGAATTGAAAATTGATCTATGAAACCTATGTAAAAATGTCTGACATGTATTTAATTTATCGATTACTATACTTACGTTTAAATAATTAAATTTTTTAAGAATATACACATTTTATCAATGTTCAAAAAGGTGTATCATGGCGTGCTATGATGTAAGACGTGTCTCCATCATTACGATAAGACCCTGTAGCATTTATGTAAGTCATGACTCATGCCATGGTGCTTTGACGGCGCCCGTGCCCCGTGTTTTTTTTACAAGGTGTGACTTCAAAAAAAACAATTTAATTTTCTGATTTTTATAACTTTTGTGTTTTTATTTTTTTAACTTTATATTTTACACTTTTATAAAATTAACTAATCACATCACTCACAGTTTCATGGATTCAAACATGTCATTGACTCACAGTTAAAATGAAACTGTAAAATTCTTCCAAGGTCTATTTTTCATATTTGATCACAAACTATTTATAATAATAGTTAATATAAATGATTTTTCTTCTTCTATAATATCATTATATTATTGAATAATAAATAAAAACCATATATGTATATACAGGGTTTGGGTTCCGGTGAGAATGTGAGTTAACGTGAGAAGCATGAGAAGTGGTTATCAACCGTTTGATACACATTGGGATGAGATGCACCGAGATAAGATGCACCAGATCAATTCCCTTATTAAACGCGATCCATGGGTGGGTTTGAGATTATAAGTGAGGGTCCAGATACACTTCTCACGCTTCTCACGATAACTCAACTTCTCATACGATTCTTCACCTGTATATATATATATATATATATATATATATATATATATATATATATATATATATATATATATATGACATATAAATTTGCCGCCTTATATCACACCTTGAAAAATATTACATCCTCGTTGTGGCATATAAGGCTTAATTAAGGTCAGAGCTTGTTGTCATGTCATATCTCACGTTATTTAAAACCTTGATTTTTATTAGTTGCTTGTGTATGAATAAAAAGTTACTACACTTAATATTAATTCATATTAATTACTGCGGATAACAATCACAAAAAGCAATATAATAATCTATAAATAGTTTTTGTGTTTTAGTGATAGATTGGAACACCATCGAGGCAATGACCTCCATTTTTTTTGTGATAGGTGTGTGATGGTTTAAGACCATCTCCGACTCACCACAAAAAAAACACACTAAAATGTAAGTTTGTCTTCACTAAAACACAAAACTCTTCAAACCACACAATAAAACATAAAACTCTAAGGGGGCGTTTGGTTCGCAGAATGATTTCTGAAGGAATGCAATCTGTCTAAGGAATTAGAACCTGGAAGGAATTGGAATGGAATGTTATCAGGTTTGACCAAGTGTTTAGTTGGCAGGAATGAAATGTAATGTAATCAGTCAAATGAATTGGAATCTGTCTGTTTGGTTTGCAAAGGAATTGAAATGGAATTCTGAAAAATGACAAAAATACCCTTTCTTTTATTTTTATTTTTATTTTTTTAAATGCCGAGAGAGAGGAGAGAGAGATTGTGAGAGAGGGAGCGGGTAGAGAGAGGGGAGAGAGAGAAGAGAGATAAAGATAGAAGGGAGAGAGAGGGAGAGGAGAGAGAGAAAGGAGGGAGAGAGGAGAGAGAGAGAAGAAAGATAGAGGGGAGAGAGGAGAGAGAGAGGAGAGAGAGAGATAGATGGTTTTTAGAAGCGACTAGGGTTTTTAGAAAAGGCAAGGAGGGTATTTGTGTCATTTTGAGAAAATCTGATGGAATGGAATTCAATTCCATCCATTTTAAGAAGGAATGACCAAATCCATGATTAAAGGAATTCATGGAATTCAATTCCATTCCATTGGTAACCAAACAGCAGGATGGAATTTGGTCAATGGAATTGACCATTCCAATTCCATCAGATTCCGGCGGAATCCAGCGAACCAAACGCCTCCTAAATGATACTATACACATTTTTCAGAGGCAATGAATGGTAAATCTTTAAATATAGATCCTTCAATTTACACAATTAAAAATTAGTGTTTTAGTGGTAGCTCATGACCTCCATTTTAATGTTTTAGCGATAGGTTCAAATGAGAACGTGAGAACACCCTTTTACTATAGTCAATCACATAAGAAAAATATGTGATACTAAATCGGAGATGCGGACAACGTTTGCCGCAACCTGGGTTGCAGGCCAAGTCGCTCGTACATGTGATAAGGGTATTCTTAATGTGATATTGTAATCCATCGCATATGATACACATGTGATACCAAATCAGTGACGCAAACGGTCTTTGGTCAACTTTAGGTCATGGGCCAAGTTGTCCACAACCACCAGGCACCCCCACGTGTATTATCACATGTGATAAGAGTGTTTTTGCGTTTTTGCAAAATGGAGGTGTTCTCATTTAAACCTCCACACACACACACACACACACACACACACACATAGGGTTGGGTTCTGGTGAGACGGATCTCCACCCTTGGATGCACATTATGATGAGATGCACTGAATCAATCCTTGTATCAAGCGTGATTCATTGGTGAGTTTGAGATTAAGGGGGCGTTTGGTTCGCAGAATGATTTCTGAAGGAATGGAATATGTCAATGGAATTGGATTCTGGAAGGAATTGGAATGGAGTGTTATCAGGTTTGACCAACTGTTTGGTTGGCAGGAATGAAATCTAATCAGTCAAATGAATTAGAATCAGTCTGTTTAGTTTGCAAAGGAATTGGAATGGAATTCTGAAAAATGACAAAAATACCCTTTCTTTGATTTTTTTTAATTTTTTTTAATTATAAGTAATTATAAAATTAACATTTAATGAGAAAAAAATATGTAACAAAAAGATCACATAAAAAGAAACTGATTCAAGTATAAAACAGATTCAAGCAACATAAAAAGAAACCAGTAACATAAAAAGAACAATCGATCTGTAACATAAAAAGAAACCAGTAACATAAACCAGTAACAAGCATAAATCATATTCTTGGCAACCAGTAACATAAAAAGAAACAGACTCAAGCAATCGATCTGTAACATAAAGCAAAAAAAACAGTAACAAGCATAAACAAGATGATGAAAAAAAAACAATAACAAGCATAAAAAGAGCAATCGATCTGTAACATAAAAAGAAACCAATAACATAAACCAGAAATCGATACCGATCTTAACAAGATGATGAAAACCCAAAATAAAATCGATACTGATCTTAACCAGAAATCGATATTGATCGATCGAACAAAGAAACCGATTGCTAAACTTATCGAGTTACTGTTGTTGCAGGTCTGATCGATCGAACAAAGCCCAAAAAAATCGGTGGAAGAAATATACCTCAGATCAGTTGCAGAGATGAAGCAACGAGAAAGACACAGTGATGGATGGAAGCAACGAGATGAAGAAGACAGCTGCTCACTCTCTCGATTGAACTTTGAAGCAGATCAATATGAGAAAAGAAAGAAGCGGCTAGGGTTTATTAAAGGGTTAGGAGGGTATTTATGTCATTTCCAGAATATTGGATGGAATGGGATTCAATTCCATCATTTTTAAGAAGAAATGACCAAATCCATATTTGAAGGAATTCATGGAATTCAATTCCATTCCATGGGTAACTAAACAGCAGGATGAAATTTGGTCAACGGAATTGACCATTCCAATTCCAATTCCATCAGATTCCTGCAAACCAAACGCCCCTTAAAAGTGATCAACGGTTCAAATCCCGTCTTACCTTCTCATTTTTTTTCCCTACAAGATTATTTGGGTTTACAAAAATTAAATTGGGTTTACAAATATAGATTTTTCCAAAAGAAAATAACTTTGTTAAATGGTTGAACCCGACCCATATCCACCCCTAACTCCGAATCATTTATATGCACCAGGGCCGTGCATTAGGGTGTTCGAAAGTGTTCTACCGCACAGGGCCTCCGATCGTCGAGGGCCCCCGAATAATTTTTAATTTTTTACCTGTAATAATATTGCTATATAAATTAATTAGTACAAACATTTAAGCAAAGTTGGTCCTGGTGCAGTGGTAATGATGGTATCAAAGTGTAAGGGGTTGTTCTTTTAGGTCCCATGTTCGAGTCCCTGGATTTCTTTTTCCCTTAAATTAGGTTTTTTTTAGTAGAAATTTTTCTTGGAACTAGTTTTATATATATATATATATATATATATATATATATATATATATTTTAAGGATAACTTAAATAAATAAACATTTTCACTTGTTTTCCCTAATTTTTATTAATTGAATAATTAAATTATATAATTTTTTTAGTAAATTCTTTTTATAATTTACTTTTTATGTTAAAATTCTAAAACTATTTATTTTTATTTTTATTCTTTAATTTTGTTTTCATTGATATTCATTGAATTTTTTTTTTTTGAAAGTTCTAGTTTTAAGGCTTTAGACTATCTTTAATCTTGAGTGTGTGTGTGTGTTAAAATAGAAGAAGAAAATAGAAAAAGTAGAGGCTATTTTAGCAGAAATATATTTTTTTAATTGTTACAAAAAAAAGGTTAAATGTGTTATGATTTTAATAACATAACTAATGCCAAAATTATTAACATAATAACAGTAAAAATTAAAATTTAGTATCGAAAAGAAGAAAAGATAAACAATTTGTTCAAAGTTAAAGATGAGTTACTCGTCGATTTATTATCAAATAAATGTTGAAATGTAGTATAAATAATTTAAATAAAAAAAAACTAAAAACTCATCTAGTTTTTCGTACAGGACCTCCAAAATATCAGGAACGGCCCTGATATGCACCCACGGCCCCCATCCCCAGAATAAGGTCCACATCACATGTACCTGCAAACCTAACCGCATGGTCCCCCATGGTCAGGACCACACTACACCACCTTCACCCATATTCCCAAACCACATGCATCAACATGCACCTTGCAGTCACCCCTTCTTTCATTTCATTGCATTTATTACCAACCCACATCACCATCCCCACCTTAGATATATTTGTTTAATTTTAACATGCAACACTTAAAAAAACAAAAGTAAATATTTAATCGCATGCATTTTAACAATCATCTATTCGTTTCAGTCAAAAGACGGATAATTTTGCTTACACAAGTGTTACATCGAGTATTAATTTGTTTCATAAAAACGAAACACGTGATTCGATATTCGACTCGGAACGGGATTAATCACGATGGTTCCTCACGACATACCTTTACACCAAACGGCCGAACGTTGGCCGGCATCGTAGCCACCGGGAAGCACAAGTTTGAGTTATTCCAAGCCCCGAATCGCCTGCCCATTTTACCGTAGAACTCTTGGGGGAACTTGAGATCTTCGGTGAGGTTATTTCCGTTGACATAAAGTGCATTCAAATTGGCCAACTCCGCTAGTTTCGGTGAGAGATTTCCGGTGAGATTGTTGTCATTTAGACCCAAAAACCGCAGGTTTTCAAGGCTGGAAATCGACTCCGGGATGCCGCCGATCAACCTCATTTTCGAAAGATCCAAAACCATGAGCCCATGAAGGTTTCCCCAATTCAAGTTCATAAGATCACCACTTATGGGGTTGCTTGACAAAATCAACTCTTCTAAAGAACCCATTTCTTGAATTGCAAAAGTCAACTCACCAGAAATCTTGTTGTTGCTGAGATCCAAAAGAGTAAGATTCTTCATATTACTAATCTCACTTGGGATTTCCCCTTCTAATTGGTTCTTACTCAAGTCAAACTTCAATACAGAAGTCAACCCTCCAAAAGTCAACGGTAAACTCCCAGATAATGAGTTTCTACTCAAATCCATGATCAACAATTCACTCAAATAACCATAACTTTCTGGGATTTTGCCTGTTAACAAATTACCAGATAAAACCAACCTCTTCAAGTGCGTCAAGTAACCTATACCGACCGGCAAACCGCCCGAAAACCCGTTCTCGATCAATACAAGCGATTGTAGCCTCGTGAGGTTACCGAAGCTGGTCGGGATCTGGCCGGTCAGACCTGGATTTGCCCGGAATTCGATGGACTCGATGGTGCTAGAAAGCGCATCCCAGTTAGCCGACTGAATCGTAATCGGACCATGGCTAGGTGAGATGATACAGTTGAAGAATGAGAGTGATTTCAAGTGTTTGAGTTGAAACAAATGGGGTCTAAATTCAAGATTTGGGTGACAGGGAAGAGAGTTATCATGGATTTGACCAATGCTAAGGTCAGTGACATACCAGAAACCATCAAAAACATCACATGTAACACCCTGTAGAAATAAGACAATAATGTTATATCATTGAAGGAACAAGAAAATATTGAGTTTTGTCATTCATAAGAAAGATTCTATTTTCATGCAATTTTGAAATTGGACGTTATGGACTGATATTGAGATTAAGATATTGGAATCTAGTGTAGTTGTGGGTTCAAGAAACAAAAAAGGGTAAGATATTAGAATCATTGAAGCACAAAATTTATGAAGGAAAACTTTGGATTTGACGGATTTTCTCCAACTTCTGTCAACTTTCTTGTTTTCTTAATGATTTGGACTAGTTGGGGAAATTGTTTCACCTTTTTCATTTTTGTTTTACAAACACGCATATATATATATATATAGAGAGAGAGAGAGAGAGAAAGAGAGAGAAAGACTGTTTCAAACGAAAACAGTGACCAAATAAGAAAAGATGCCAAATCATATGTAATTCGCGTGACCTAGGTTGCACCCAAGTCACTCGCACACCCCTTGCAATATTGTTTGTGTTCCCATGTGATTTCAGTGGAAAAACTATAGCGGTACTCGTGTTTTCTTATTTTAACTATGTTCTCATTTGATATCTCTCTCTCTACATATATATATATATATATATATATATATATATATATGTAAAGAGACTCAAGTTTCATGGGAAAAACCACAAAAAAATTAGAAAACTGAATACTACTCTAATAACCTTCCATTTGGCCGGTATGCACATGTGTACAAAAATAATTGAAAATGTTTCTTAGGTCCCATGTAATCAGTTTTATTTTTTATAGTTTTTAACCTAAAACCACCTTACACACATAAGAAAATATTGGGATACTAAATATTGTAAAGATAAAAATAATAGTTGTGGTAACTATATTAAAATGATAGGGACTTTGGAAAGTTTTAAATATATGATTTTTCTTGGTTAAGAAAATAGATATTTCACTTGTTTATGAGACATGAAAAACAAAAGCATTACAATTTTTATGGATGAATGGATAAAATAAAAAAATATTCCAATCATTATATATAGTATTAAGATATGGGCTCCAAAATATATAGTAATATATAACGATTATTTGACAAGTTTGTTATTGTATGATAATTAACAGTATATTTAATATTAGTATTTATTTATTCTTTCATCACCGTCACGTGGGTGGTGGTAAGCTTCATGAATGATGATAATCGTTGTTATTTTCAGTAGGGGCCATCAATATAACCATCATGACAAACTTAATAATCTAATTAATGGGTTCGGTTCACCCTGTTTTTACCAAAAAACTGTGAAGGTTACCTTAACAATGTTTTGATGTAAAGTTTCAAGTGAAAATGTTCTCTCATAGAGAACACGAAAAGAGGCTGATCTCGTGTTATCTCGAGTGTTAATAACCATAACAAAAATTTCAAAATAAAATAAACAATAATATAACAAGATTCAAATCAGATGAATAGAAACATTCAAGATTCCCTTTGCTTCCACCATACAATTTGGAAGTGTTACAAAAAAGATGAAAAGAAAGGAGCAAAAAGGTACCTGAATTGGAGTCCAACCACAAGGATCAGGATAGAGATCTGAGCCATTCCACCATTTTCCCACAAATCCCTGAATAGCAGAATATAAAGATTCTTGCTCTGTTTTCACCATTGGAGCTCCTACAACATCTCCTTCTATTTCTCCATTAATGCACATCATTCCAATCAAACCAACCATCAACAACACCACAATAACAAAACACCCATCACTTCTAACCCTCAAATCCATCACAAAACTTCTCTGTTTTACACAACTTCAATACTCAAATTCTCTAAGTGTGAGATTTATGGGTGTTTTCACTTTTTGAAATTGTGTAAATAGAGAAAAAGAAGAAACCCATTTGGTAATCTCAATACATTTTCACCAATTTGGAATCAAAAGACCTGAAAGTCAGAAACAACACACAACATGTGATGATGATGATATAATGAAAAAGTAAGAATTGAAGAAGAAATCAAAAACCCAAATGGGATTTACTTCAATTTGCATAAAATCTTAGCAAAACCCAGTTGGTTTTAAACGAGGAAAAGTCCAAAAAACGGAATTGATGTGTTGGTATTTAAGAAAAAAATGAAGAACATAGAAGGAAGGGTAAAACGGAGAGCACTCATTTCCATGATGTTTTATAGCAAAGCTAAGGTAGAAAGAAGAAAAAAAGGGGTTAATTGCTGTAGGGTTGCAGAGAAGAAGCAGTAGGAAATGTACACAAGATCAAAGAGCTAAAAAGCTAATTAAGGCACAGTTATCAATGAGTCCATAAATGTATGAATTACAAGAAACAAGGAGAGAAGCGTAGGAGGGTGTAGGGGTGGCTGTGTTTGGCTTTAAAGGGAGGGAGTGAAAGACTTTTGGAAGCTGAAATTTAACCAGGGAAAAAGAGAGTAATAATGGTGTTTCATTGATTTATACAGGGAAGAAAGGAAGATGTTGATGTGGGTGTTTGGATGCTTGGAGGTTGGGAAGGGATTAAAGAAAGGGTTGCAAAAGGTTGTTGAAGGTGATTCAGAGGAGGTAGGGGACCAATAGATGGATGCATGTATATATATGTATGTATGTTTCTTGGTTGCTATGTGTGGATGTGTACCCATTATGTTTCTTATCATGGCTCAATGAATAGTTTTTATAACATGATATTTATTTATTATTTTTAGTGTCTTGCTTTATAGTGTGATTGGTGTATATACTTATTTGTTTTGTTCAATTAAAACGGATCAGTCGGCCGGGTCTGCGAATCAATTCTAACTACCAAAGAATTCCTAAAATTTTAGGCATCGTTAACTCGTTGAGCAATATTAGAAGTAATATGTCATCGTAAATTACGTCATGAAAAACATTATGATCTTGTTATGTCTTCTTGAAAATGTAAAAATAGAAAGTTTGATGTTGATATATGTACTAAAATAAACTTTTTTTAATCCAAACAATTTCAAAAGATTGACACTTTGACAAGTTATGAGGTCAATTATATGATCAAGAATAAGACAAATATATTCTTATGTAGAATTTTAATAAGTAAAAGTTGCATTGTAAATGGTCGTTAGGAGAAAACTATCAAAATTAAATATGAATCCTTTGTAATTGAATACTCCTTCGAACACGTTCTTTAAATCTGTTACATTTCCTTCTTTTAGACAAGTGCATATAAATTTAGGGTCGTTTATTAAACGTTAACGATTTAACGTTTAGGGTATTTTATCACATGCTTAAGTGGTAATTGTTTACTGGGTGAGTATAGTAAGCACTAAGAATCTTATTCGGTTAGATTTATATATAGTAAGAATCGAGAATCTTACCTGGTAAACATTTACCTGATAAAAGATGATTACCAACAATTTATTTTAATGACAAAAAATATTACTTGATAAAGTAAGTGATGATAACTACTCTTATCCAATAAATGGGCACAATTATATCATAATTAATACATTGAATAATTTAACCCTTAAAGTTGGAATACTAACGAATAAAGCCCCTGAAAATATTTGGACTTACAATATTCATCCATTAAGAGAATTCATGTCCTCAAAATTCAAGCAACCAATGTTATCACCAAAATTTATTTTATACATCACGTCCTAAATTCGAAACGCATATGGTGTTGAATTATATCCATTTAGATAAAAAGAGTTCTCGAAATTTAATCAAAATGGATGTCAACTAAATACTCGATAAAGATACATTTTGTTCTTAAAATTATACAAAAATTTAGAATGTATCAAAATCGCATACTCAACAAAATCGACATCAATCACATATTTATATTTTTACAATTATTTTAATTAATATAATTTTTCATAACTTATTTAAATTAAAAAAAACAAATATTTCAAAACCAATTATTTAAATTGTTGATCAAGTGAAGTGACTTAACTAAAGTTGAACACAAATAATATGACAATTAGAGAGTATTTGCATATGCATGATCATTTTTTTAATATGCAATTATATATATACGGAGAGGTTCATTTGAGAAATGGTAAATGTATGAGAAATAGAGAATTAATCATAATATTTCATTCGGTCAAGATCGGATTTGACTGGTCAAATATTGCGTCTTTGACTGGTCAACAATTACAGCTTTGACTAGTCAAAAATTATGGCTATTCCAAAAATAGAATGACAGATTCATATTTTTTACAAATACACGGGACGAGTTTCATATATGAATCTGTATGATTCACATATGAACTATATGTTCATATGTAAATCGGTGTAATTCACATGTGAACTATATGTTCATATGTGAACCAGTGTAATTCACATATGAACTCTTTTAACTGATTCATATATGAACCTTTGTGATTCATATATGAACTAATTAACTGTAGGTTCATATAGGGTGTAAATGAGACGAGACAACTCGCTAGGTACTCGAGATCGACTCGGTCAATACTCGACTCGAATAGGCTCGACTCGATATACTAACGAGTCGAGTCGAGCAACATGATACTCGACTCGATAAGCTCGTGAGATACTCGATAAGCAAAATAATAATAATAATAATAATAATAATAATAATAATAATAATAATAATAATTAGTAATATTATTTTAATTTAATTGATAATAATAATAATAAACTCAAGTTTTTTGATTTTTTTTTGGAAAATGATGGTGTAAAAGACATGGGTAAACTCTTGATGGTGTGTCTAATCCATCCCACATTGGCGGAATATAGAACCCAATGCTTTGAACTCCACTATATATAGACCTTCCTCCTCCTTTATTTTACATCTTTTGCCTTTGTTAAATGGTTTGAGCCTAAGGGCTTGAGCCTATGTAAGTGTGTAAATGAGACGAGACAACTCACGAGCTACTCGAGATCGACTCGGTCAAAACTCGGTCAACACTCGACTCGAATAGGCTCGACTCGAACTCGAGCTCGACTCGATATACTAGCGAGTCGAGTATAATGATACTCGAGCTCGACTCGCATCATTTACACCCCTAGGTTCATATATGAATCAGTTCAACTAATTAACAGATTCACATATGAACCTTTGTGATTCATATATGAACTAATTAACTGATTCATATATGAACGTATAGTTCATATGTGAATCATATTGGTTCATATATGAACTCGTCTCGCGTATTTTACGAAACTACTCATCAATTTTCTACATACCACACAAGAAATATACGGTGTTTCACGGTCAAAGCCACAAATGTTGACCAGATAAAGGACTAGGATCATTTCTCTATTTCTCATACATTTATCATTTCTCAAATGAACCTAAAGCTATATATATATATATATATATATATATATATATATATATATATATATATATATATATATATATATATATATATATATGGTGCGTTTCATTTGAAAACCAATCAATTCGTGGAAACTTTGCAAACCACTATTTTATGAAACATTTTGTTAAGTTTCCTAATTTAAAGTCATGATTATAATAAATGAATCTTATCATCTTCCATATATATCACAATCAACTGGAAACCAAATTTCATTGGAAACTTTGGAAACCAAATTTCAACCATTGATCTTTTTAACCAATGGTTAAGATTCATTTGAATTATATATGGTAATAAATTAATTAATTTATTAATAAAAGATAATAATAATATGTCAAAAGGGTAATGTGTCTTTTTCTTTTGTGTTTCAAATTTGGCAACAAAGATGAAATATGGTAATAAATTAATTAATTTATTAATAAAAGATAATAATTATATATGATAATAAATTAATTAATTTATTAATAAAAGATAATAACAATATATCAAGACTACCTTTTTATTATCTGTTCATCAATATGCAGTATGTAAAAACCCAATTAAGTTTCATTACCATTATTGTTTCATTATCTTTTCATTATGTTTCACTATATCAAATATGTTTCACTATATCAAATCTGTTTTATCAGGTTTCACTATATTAATATTTTGTTTCACTATATCGGGTTTCACTATATTAATATTTTGTTTCATTATCTTTCCATTATGTTTCACTATATCAAATTTGTTTCATCAGGTTTTATTATATTAACATTTTATGTTTCATTATATCAAATCCATTATGTTTCACTATATTAATATTTTGTGTCTGGAGGTAATTTCATATGAATACTTGAAAAATTAAATATTTATTTTTTATATTAATATTTTAATCAATCAATGATTCATCAGAATCAAAAATAGAGGATCGTATTATTAAAATTTGTTTTCCTAAATTAAATATCTCATTTTTACATTAATAAATGACTAACATTACCATATATAAAATAAATTAAAAATAAATAATTATTAATATAATAATAATAACAGTTACCATATATATTATGAAATTATGTAAAAGACTA
This sequence comes from Arctium minus, assembly GCA_954870635.1. Classification (NCBI taxonomy): domain Eukaryota; kingdom Viridiplantae; phylum Streptophyta; class Magnoliopsida; order Asterales; family Asteraceae; genus Arctium; species Arctium minus. The sequence goes on from OX941082.1 coordinate 13,213,637, forward strand.
AAATAACCTTATCAATTAAAAAAAATTAAAAAAAAAAGAAATTTAATGATTGGTTAATTTCGGTTTCCAAAGTTTCCAATGTAATACTAGTTTCCAACTGATCTCTCCCCTATATATATGTGTGTGTGTGTGTGTGTGAGAGAGAGAGAGAGAGAGAGAGAGAGAAAATATTAATAAGGTTTTTATCTAAAATTTAATAATAATAATAAGAGTGAATTACATATTTGGTCCCTGGGGTTTGGTGGTTTTAACACTTTGGGTCCCTAAAATGAAATATCTATGGCTTGCATCCTCATGGTTTGGATTTCATAACGTGTTTGGTCCCTAAAACTAACTCTATTTGATTTCCAGTCGTTAAAGTCATCATGTGCACTGCACATGATGGGTATATTGGTCATTTTATATTAAATTGTTTGCATACAATGATCATCAACCTGTGTATCATCCCTATTATCTACTGATTGTCCCCATTCTAGTAGCAACCTTTTTAGTTTTTGTGAAGCTTTCTTTTTCTTCCTATTCAACTCAGGCGATACTTCATCAGGGAGTTGTTCTATAACCACATTACTTACACCAGGACTAATCCCATAAGTGTTTAACCTACTCATCCAGTGTTCTGTGTATATATCAAATTGTTTGCATTGAGGCACAAATTTTAACATTTTCAAAACATCCATATCACTACCTAAAGCATCAAGACCACCATCTAAATCATTTCCAGGAACTAAGAAATGATAATAAGTAGGTGTAGGAGTTTTGTACCCTATTTCAGACATCATCTCCTCTAGCTCAAGAACAGAAAAGGCATATGTGTCTACTAACTCAATGTAATGAGTTTTACCTCTCACATACTGCCTACCAGGGAATTTTGTGAATCTCCCTCCATGATGTAACTTCAACTTGACCAGTGTAAGATACGTATCTATAATCACAAAAAACACTTATCAAAATCATTCTAAACCCTAAATCAACAATCAAAACCATTACTTGATAAATATAAACTTAGCATACACATCACGAAATTCCATTTCGTCATGGTAGCTTCGAACCTGCCACAGTGTGCGTACCATCTCCAAGAACCCTAAAAAAACCCATTGAAACAACTGTTGGAGGCCATTGCAAAGTAAAGATTGAAAATTTTCTTAAAGCAAACCTGTTGTTCGATCGAGACTTTGCACTGCAATGTGCTGGAGAAAGAAGAAGATGAGGGAAGAAGATGAAGTTTTTTGAACTCAAAATATGAATTTAATCGATAAAAAGGAAGACCTTAATATAAAATGACCAATATAGTGCACATGATGGCTTTAACGGCTGGAAATCAAACGGAGTTAGTTTTAGGGACCAAACACGTTATGAAATCCAAACCATGAGGATGCAAGCCATAGATATTTCATTTTAGGGACCTAGAGTGTTAAAACCACCAAACCCCAGGGACCAAATATGTAATTCACTCTAATAATAATAATATAGTTGAGGGGTATTGATATATTGAAAGTTTAAACATAATTTTAAGTTGGACTCGAAATTATAGGGTTAATTTGTTGCTTTGATCTTTGAACTGTTGCAACTTTGATGATTGTTTAAAATAGTAAGTCACTTTTGAAATTTCGAGTGTATCCGTAGATCTATAGGGTATATGATGTATACATACTTTGTCTTTACTAAAGGGTAGAGATGTTTTTTTGAAGACTCTTGACTTGTAAAAAAAATAACATAAAACAAATGAACAAGTAACATGTGAGTACGAGTGTTATTCGGACTGTTGAATTGAATCGATTTTTGGTTTATTCGATTCGGGTTAATTAGTTTTTAACTTTTTAAAACTTAACCGATAACCAAACCAAATAATGTTTGGTTTAATCAGTTTCGGGTTATTTGGTTCGGTAATTGGTTAAACCGAATAAGAATTCATAATTTTTGTTAGACCCTTGCTTAAATAATTTTCCCAAATCCAATGGCCATTTTTTCTAATATATAATTGTATCATAATCCATATTCAATACTTGACTTGTATTAAGTAAAAAATATCATTTACCAAAACCAGTATCTACCAAACGACATTAATTTCTCATACGACGAATTATATCAAACAAAAAACATAGTATAACAAAAAATAATATCTACCATCAAGCAAAAAACATAATTATATCAATAAAATATGTAAACTAAAAATAGTATAATATGTGTTTGATTTTATTATAAAAATGAAATATAGAAAATTTAGGTGGAATTTATTATTCGGTTAATTCAGTTTGACCGAATTAGAAAGAAAAAATAACCGAAAACTGAACTGAATAAGGATCCTTATTTGGTTAACCGAACCGTTTAATTCGAACTGTTTAACCCAAATCTCATTCGGTTCGAATGAGTTGTTCGATTTCGATTATTTTTTACATATGTAAACTAATATACCAGTACAATAGTCTGATTATTTAAAAAATAATAATAAACAAGTATATACCCAAAAATATTGATAAAAATGTAATATTACCTTTTCATTTGATGATCAATTTTGTTAATATTATTATCGAATTCATTATCCAAAACCCAATTATTTGATATCTAAACAATCAACTAATCCTCATAAACAAAATCTTTTGTGAAGACACTATTATTATGACTAATCATAATATTCGGATTACTAGTTGCTAAATACAATTTTAAACATGCAATTTGGCATGATTACGAATTATACATTAACAGGTATACAAACGTGGGTTTATGTATGCATCTTTCAATGAATTTTTTTAGCTTTTCATCAATGAATAACATATTAATCATTTATTATTACATTTTTTTTTTATCATTTTTGTCCTTTTTTACTCTCTCTCTCTCTATATATATATAGTACAAAGGGGTAGTTCAAATATACTCAAGAAGATTGAAATACATGACATTTTGCTCCTTCACTTGTAGCAATTGGGTTACTATTCTTGACAAAGTTTGATTCCATTGGGCATATGAAATTGTAGTACATATCACCCCTTGGACTGCTTGTGCCATGTACTCATACAGTTGTACCATATATATGTTGCTTACTCTATCCTTATGACCACAAGTAAGAGGGCCCTGCAATCACACAAAAAGAACCAAGAAAAAGGTACAAATAACCATAATTTGCCCAAAAGTACATGCCGAATCATCTTTATGGAAATTGGATTTCAAACAACCACAAATCTTACAACTTTTGGCCCTTGCACAACCTTCTTACTCTTTTAGATTATTGGTTATCGAAAATTAAACAAATTCAGTATATCCTACTTGAAGATACAGAAACTTGGGGAGTAAAAATTATTTTGACTTTATCTCGGTTTTTCTCAGGAGATGGAGATATTGTTCTCCAAATGACCCTAACTTGTAAAACATTGTTCAATAAAACATATAGAAAATATAACTATAAGTATTTGAGAATGTTTTTTGAGACAAAATTATATAAGAATGTAAATAATCTACCTAGCTAAAAAGCACACGAAACAAACCAAAAGAACTTCCTATTTATATCAATAGATAATGCAAACCTATCCGAAGACTCTTGTGTAACACCCTAAAATCCGGGGTAAATTGAAAACTGCGGAAACCGTACAATTAAGCATCAACCAAAGGTATAAACCTCCCCAAAAAGGGGAACTGTACTTAACCTTTACAAAAATCTGAATACGGATAAGGAACCCAACCACAAACCAATCTAAACATAAACTATCTAGATTACATAAGTTGTTGATCCAGAATCATCCAAAAATGTGGGACTTAACAAATGCCCAACAATCCAATACTAAACATCTCAAAAACCCTCGGGATCAGTCCCGGCACTCAAACCCTTGGCAACCTGCCGCTAACGAGAACCTGAATACATATCATTTGAGAAAAAGTGTTAGACTTATAAAGCCTAGTGAGAACATACAGTTTATAAATTTCAAGAGATATAAACATTTGCATCCAAACGGAAATCTTTCAAAAAGCATTTACAAGTTAACTGTTGATAAGAATAAATTCCATTAAAATAAGGTAATGAACCTTCTTTCCAGAACCTCACAATTTAATGCACATGTAGTTCTTCGTTTTGATAACCATATAGAACCTCACAATTTAATGCACATGTAGTTCTATATTTGTTAACGGCCAGAACCTCACAATTTAATGCACATGTAGCTCTATATTTGTTAACGGCCAGAGCCTCACAATTTAATGCACATGTAACTCTATATTTGTTAACGGCCAGAGCCTCACAATTTAATGCACATGTAGCTCTATATTTGTTAACGGCCAGAGCCTCACAATTTAATGCACATGTAGCTCTATATTTGCTTTACTTGGTAACCTCCAAATAATATCAGTCGACTCAAAACCTAGGGATCCACTAGTAATGGTACCGACTCGTCACAACAACATATGTGACCAACCATAGATAAACATATGGTATAAACACATTTTATAAACAAAATGTCATTTCCAGTTCAACTTCTGGTAAGAATGAAAATTATTAAAAATGAGTTCTTATAAATTCTTTTCACATATCCACATAATGTGCAAGTAAAACATCATTTTACTTCAATAAGATAAGATCCATCATTTTAGTAAACACAAATGATCGGGAACCCTAAAATATCCCAAAACTCAAGTTATATCAAATATGTAGAAAACTTAGATCTGAAACCATTGAGATATACAGGAGTTCCAAAAGGTAACTTTTGATATGTATAAAGTGTAAAATGATAGTAGGAACTCACCCAATAGGTTTATACGAAAACCCGAAAAACCAGATATCGACCTCCTTGATAAGGCGAAGCTTTCAACACCGAAACCTCGGATCACAAACTAGATTCTATCCACCAAAAGTTACCAACCAACTCTTAGAGAGAGAGAGAGAGATTTCTAGAGAGAGAATGAGATTGAGAAATGAGACCGAATGAGATATTTTGAGGTTGAAACCCTTAAGTCGGTCCAGGGGGTGTCGCGGGTTATGCCGCGACTCCAAGTCGCGGTGGAACTCGCCCGTGTTCTCAAACCCCAAAACCAACAGCGGACATCGCGACTAATGCCGCGACTATAAGTCGCGAGCAAGTCGCGGAACTCACTGGAAGGCTCCAACTTCACCGAACAACATAAATTCGAACGATAAACTAAATACGGTGATAACGACAAGAGTTAACACTAGATTACCAAGGTTACATAACGAAATTCAGGGTGTTACATCTTGACCCACCCTCTACCCTCCCAACCCCGATACCCCATTTCGTGCAATTTTAGTTGCAATCAGCTATCCTAATCTACCACCTCTAAGAAGTCCTATCGAAGGTCATTGCCCTCGAAATGTACCAACACTTCTATGTTCACCTCAGATGCTCATCCCACATCTTTATGGGCATGCCTCGCCTCCTCACTCCTCAACCATGATTTCTTCCACACTCTTAACCTGTGGAGTTTATGATCTTTTACAAACACCTAGCTCTGTTTAAAAAAACCTCCTTCACAATCTTATCTAACATAGTTTGGTTGGATGTCCACATCAGCATCCTCATTTCTATGACTTCCATGTTTCTCTCATGTGAGTTCTTCATCGTCCATAATATAGACCTATAAGAAGTTGTTCTGGTGGTCATTATGTAGAGTTTTCCCTGTATTTTAACAAGACCTTCTTGTCATACAACATTATTGTGGTTCCCCTCCACTTAGGGCTGACAATGAGTAAGGGTAAACTTGTTACCCGTTGGATAAGGGTATGGTAAAAAAAAATTATCCACTTATCCATTACCCGTTTACCTAACATTTTAATGAGTAGGGTATGTATAAACGGGTTTTTGTTATCCATTACCTGTTACTGGTTACGACACATACACACACATACATGATACATATAATCATATTTAGTTCAATATTAATATTTTTCTTTATAATGTTATCTTATATGTCGAATATTAATTTGTAATTTAATTTATTATTCTATTCATTGAGTAAAAGAGTTCATGATAATTAAATGAAAAAAACAAAATGGGGTCGTGAAAATAAATACAACGAAAAGTGTTGTCATACAATTTTTATATGGTTTTTAAAATATTATACTATAGTTATAGTTAGACTAATATTAAAATGTTTATTAGAACAAATTAGATATAAAATAATTACTATAATTATGAACTTATATTTTATTTATACGTTTGAGGTTTAACAATATTATTTGTAGGTGAAAATGAAAGTTTGTTTTACCATTTATTTATCACCCATTTCATTACCTGATAATTTAATGGGTAGAATATGATATGGATAAGAGTTTTAGACGTAAATAATTACCAATTTCGTTATCAACTATTTTAGATGAATAGGATAACAGAATAACCCTTACCTTATCCATATCTTACCTGTTACCAGTCCTACCTCCACTTATAGTCAACCTGCCTTTATGTGATGTGCAACTTCTTCCTTAACGTCTCCCTCCTTTTGAATCATATCTCAAATATTTGAAAATTGTCTTTTTAGAGTACCCTTTTCCTCCGAACTGTCGACTTCTACCCCCCCCCCAAAAAAAAAAACCTAATTCGTCGTTATCTCCGTTAAACTCCAAAAATGTTTCTGCTTCGAACGAGTGATGCCTAGCCCCTTTGTGTCCAATACTTTCCTCCACTGCTCTAACCTAATATTCACCTCTCCATGTAATTCGATTGTGAACATTCTTCTTTACTCCAATTTTAGATCATAAAGCCAAGAACCCTTGATAGTTTTTTATCTACTCAAGTGTTCTGAATCAATGTCATAAGTTTGGAGTACGCTTCTAATGAAAAAGCCAACACTGTACAACTAAGATGATCCTCAGTCTACAAAGATTTGAAAACATCAAATTCTACTAATATACAAGCCATAATGTAGTATGTGAATCCTCCAATGGCACGAGCATTCATAAGTTGCACAAAATTCCTACAATCAGACAAACGAAATTGCTGAAAGGGATGGTGGGGAAACAAAACAATGAAGAGTGATGTTGAGTTGTCGAAGATGAGACCAATGTAAAGATAATCGCTTTGATATTCTATACAGGATATTTAACTTCATTAGTATTTAGAATATTATTTTATAATTCATCGTATTTTAAGTGTAATATCCGGGTTAAAATGTAAAGGAATTAAGGAATTCGGATAAGAAAGTGGAAAAGCTTTATTAGAGGGGTCTAAAGTGATAAGTGGGAAAAGGAGGGTTTTAACCCTAGATTTTAGTGCTTGTGTTGTTGGCGGCTGATAATTTGGAAGAAGGGAGAGGGGAGCTTGAAGCTAATCGATCGAAGAAGAGGAGAAGGAAGGCAGAGTTGGGTGTTCGTCAAATCTTCAAAGGTAAACACTAATTCCATTCTCTTTATGGGTGAGTAAGGGTCGATTCTTTGTTCTTCTCATGTCTGGTAGTTGGGGCTTTGCTCTCTATCGTCTGCTTCCCTGTTATTTTCTGGTTAAGCCTTTGAGGTTGATGTAGATTTAGTTTGTGGTTATGGGGTTCTTGGTTAATTAAGTCATGTGTCTGATTAAGGGAGATTGGGTTGGATTGTTTTTTATTTTTCTAGGATTAATATGAGATTCGCGATATCTGTATATCGAGCAGAGTTTTCGTTCGAAAAGTCGAGATGTCAATCGTTGGTGGCTCCGGTCACCGGGTTAGTTGGGTTCAGTCGAAGCCTCGGTCGAAACCGAGGAGATGACTCCGGTCACCGAATGGTGTTGGTTCCGGTCGAGAAGGGAGGAGTCGATACACCGGTCACGACATCACATCGGTCGCCCTATGGCCCCGGTCACGATGTCACCCCGATCGACCCAAACACCGGTCGATGTGAGATAAGTCGACACCGGTCGTTTGTTTATCATCGGTCGTTGGGAGGAGAGGTCCTGTCAATCCTGGCTCCGGTTGATTCTGGGAGCAGGCTCCGGTCGCTGGAATCAACCCCGGTTCCCGAGTGCACAGTGAGCCAAAGCCCAAGTGTTTTAGTTGTGGGCTGAATCAATTGAATTAATTTAAAATAGGTTTAGTTAATTATTTTCATGTTGGGCCTCATGTCATGGGTTGGTTCATTTCAAGTGTGGTTTTAAGGATGCTTTAAATTTTGTTTTAGGTTGAAATTTTAGGAGGTTGGGTTCTATTAATTAATAGGAGATTGTTGAGATTTTGGGTTTAGGACCAACTTCATTAAATTAAGGAGTATTGAGAATTCATCAAGCAATGTATTGTTTTATAGGTTTCGGTTCGGAGTATTAAAGGTAGACGTAAAGATTTAAGCTAAGGACGCCAGGTGAGTTTTCTGAACTAAATCCTTTTGTTAACATAAGCATGTGAAAGTTTTATGTTAAACTTTGATTTATATATGATGGCATGAATATTATGAAATTATATACAAGCTTTGAAACGATGTTGCTTTGTACTTACTTGCGAGATATTATTTAAATGTCAAAGACGATTTTCTGTTGTTGTCAAAGTGAAAGTGTATGCATACATGGTCCTAAGTGTGTAGGCTCAAAGTCGGGGGGTGTGGCCCGCCTGTGTTCATACCGGGGGGTGTGTTCCGTTTATGCCGTTGGAGGTGTGTCCCCAACAAAGGCAGTGTGAGTCACAGACACGTTGTCACCTTAGGGTGGCGGTAGTGTGAGCGAAGAAGTTGCTGAAAGTTAAAGGTTTTCCCTTGAAGCTGAAAATGGTTATTTTTATGATAAATCCTTGTTTGTTTGTTTGATGAGTTAAATATTGTTATAAGAGGGGACTCACTAGACCTTTCGGTCTAACCCTCGCTCTTTTCAAATCTAAAACCTTTTTCAGGTAAAGAGTGACATAAGAAGGTGCGGTTGAGCTTTTAAGAGTTAATGCGAGCTGGAGCGGATTTAGAGGACCTCCATTGTAGTTTTTTTGAGTCGGTGTATTCTTAGTTGTGTACTATGTTATATTTCCGCAAACCTGGTATTTTAGTTGCAGATTTGGGGTGTTTGGCTTTATTATTTAAGTTTAAGTTGCTATCTTGTTGTATCGAAGGTTGGGTTGTTACATTAATACCCAAAAGCAACTATTTGTTAGTATTTTTAAATAACTAGAAATAATTATTGTATACAATTTATACCGAAAATACATGTTTTACAAATATAAAAATACCATAAAGCTAGTTTATGAAAACTAGCATGATTGTTTGGAGAGGACCACATTTAGGTTGTAGTAGATACAAAAGTTGCATGTATAATTGGTGATTGTGGACCACATGAATAATATACACTAAACTACAAAAGTAGCCCTAATTTGCAGTTTTGCCGTTATAACTATTTTTTTGCTATATTAAGGTTTATTGGTTTTGCTATATTAAGGTTTATTGGTGGGGATTCAAGGCCCCATGGTCTACTTTTGTGGACCCTACAAGCCCTACCTCATAGACTTGCATCGGAAAAGACATCTTGTCTCCCCCTCGGATTCGAACCCTGGTAAGGGAACCCCAGGTAGGAGCGTTTACGGAAGGAAGGTGGCCACTAGGCCAAAGACCTAGTAAATCCGTTGAAAAAAAATCCGAGATAATATATTTGAAGATGCATCATAAGAATCGACGTTACAGATTATTCATATGGCTCACATATGAATCTTTAAATGATTTTTTTTCAATGATTAAGATATAAACTTTTTTTTCTCTTTTTTTTTTCACGATATTTAGCTTTTTATTTAAACATTTCACTAGTCTTTGACTATGTCTTTTATTTTTACTCTCAATAATTTCAAAATTCACCATTTTTCATTTCTTCTTGATTCAAAACTTGTTTTTTTTAAATATGTGGTAACTATCTGATAATTACAGTTATAGTTTTAGAGTATAAATAATTTTCAATATATTTTATAGTATAAAATAAAATTAATTATAAAATAATAAAATATTCATAAAAAAATTAAGAAAAAATAATATTCAAGATTGGGTACTTATGTATGGACAAGTTCTTTGAGAGGAAAATTGACCGAGATAGCCAATTTTAGCACCTAAATTGATATTTTAGCCACTTTTCAATTGAATCCCAATTTTAGTTAAGGTTTATGTAATGTCTTACACATTTGTGTAAACTCGAGTTTTAGATTAAAAAAATAAATATTTATGTAAATTTGCATAAAGATTCATATTTGCGCAAGGACTCCCATCTTTTTATTTTATTTTGAAATACGTAAATATGTTTTATGTAAATACGTTAAGACATTTACATAAGTTTCTAGCTAAAATGAAAATTCGATTCCAAAAATGACTAAAAAATAAATTTAGTTAAAAATATTAGTAATTCCAATCAATTACCCTCTTCCATAACTCCTTATAAAAACTTGATTATTTTAAACAAGAACCCCATTTTTTTCCAAAGATAATATTTCCTTTGTACTTAGAGCATCTCCAACAGCATCTTCAAAATGGAGAATTAAAAGTCAAAATCTACATAAAAATTTACATCCATCTCCAACAGATTCTCTATTTTGGAGATGAAATCATTACTTATATTATTAAAATATTGTATAAATCTAATAAAATATTTTTTAATCACTCATACTCATCTCATTTGAAGAAATCTTATTGGTAGAATATAATAAAAAAACATTTTCTCTCTCATGGTAATCATTTTTGGAGATTTTGGAGAGTTCTCCATATTTAGAGAAAATTACATTCTCTCTCCTACTTTTTTCATTTTGAAGAAAGATTTGAAGAATCTGTTGGAGCACAAAAATGCCTAAAATCTCCATTTTCTCCATTTTGGAGAAGCTGTTGGAGATGCTCTTATCTAAATAGTTTAATGTATTTATATAGGACCTACAAAGAAGTTGTAGCTTCTCAAAATATAACGAAGTGTCATAAATATTCTTATATTCTTTAGTGGATATTGATATATAGTTGAAAAAAAAACTTTGATATTAAATATTAATGAGAAATATATTATATCTTAATCTTAATCTTAATCTTATCTTAATATATATTAAAGTAACAACCAATAGTTGGTTCAAGGAGAAGCTTTTCACCCTATTTATCTTTTTTCTCCTTACTTTGATTTATTTTTAAAATATAATTAACACATTAATTTCTAACCCTTTCATTTTCCTACTTTTTTAACTTCATTTTTTATTTTTTATAAATAAAATTTAAAGCTACAAATATATAAAACTACATATATGTTTATTTACATCAATACATGTAAATTTTTAATTACTTGACAATTGAAAAAATAAATCATCAAAATCAATCAATATATATCAATATATATCAAAATTTCTCAATCAATATATCAATATAAATATTAAAATATAAAGTAAGAACCAATATTTGGTTCAATGAGAAAACTTCTATCATACTTATGTTTTTTTCTTTATAATCTTAATCTATATATCCAAATTTATCTTTATATATATCTTAATCATTTATTTATATATATATATATATATCAAAGAAAGAACCACATGTAATGACGTGGCAAATTGAGAGTGCACAATTGCTTTTAAAAAATTAAAAAGAATTATTTAAAAAAATGATTATGTTGTTAAAGACTTTTGGGTCCCTATATGAAAATTTTATGTTATATTATGTGAAGGGATTTTTTTGTAATTTTTCTAACATCATGTAACTCTCTAACCTATTCATCTTCACCCTACCTATTCATTTTCATCTCCCACACCCTCTCAAATTATATCTCCTATCCTATATATCTCTAAATGTCTACATCTCAATTTATTTCTTTCTCTTTGGTTTTTCTTCTATTTTACTTATTATATTCTTTATTTCTTCATTGTTTTTTTTACTTCTCCCACAATTTTATATATGTTCGTATTGTTATTTAGATTGCATTATAGTCTTTATGTATTAGGTCATGAAGATTTGAAGCTCAATATGTGATTTCTTGGTTACAATATTAGGTAAGAATTTTATATATGTTGGTTTCGTGATTTTGATCATATTATAGTTATATGTTGGTTTCGTGATTTTGATCATATTATAGTTATATGTTTGTATCGTGATTTTGTTTGCATTATAAGTATTATGTATTAGGTGAAGATTTGAAGTTTTCAAGTCCAATATGTGAAATTTTTACTTATGTTGCACGTTTTTTGGTTTGCAGGCTCTTGGGTTTAGATTGGGTTTTATGATTATAGTTTGGTTTGCGTTTTTACTTATTTGAAGGTTTAAAATTTGGGTTGTGGGAGTGTGTGGTTATGATCTAATGGAAGGATTTTATGTAAGTTTGTTTTGTGATTTAAATTGTATTATAGTATTATGTATGGTTGTATTATGATTTTGATTGCTTAAGCATGTTCTTATCGTAATATTGGCCGCATGATAATTTTATGTATGTTCATTTTGTGATTTTATAACTTTTTTTATCTATCAAGTTATGCAAATTTGGTATGTGGTTGTTTACTTATTGTGATATGGTTGGTCTACTCGCTATATTGTTTTTAAATTTCAGGTGTGTGTTGAGGATAAACTAATGGTACATGTACATCATCCTTCTTGATCCTTATAAATCGCAATCATCATCATACAAAACTAAGTTTTTCTCGCGAAAACTAAGACAATAATAATGGTCATGTCTGTAGTAAATCCAATTTAAATTTTAATTGAAGTTCTTCGGTTTTTCGCTAACCATGATTAGGTATTACTTATAACAACCGGTATGTCTCTAATATAACGCGTGTTATTACTTATATGCCTTGCATTGTACAATTCCTTAAGATTAGAGGATATTACATTTTATTTCAACAATTAATAAAAGACCCTTATTTTATTTCGCATTGTTTAATTGTATTATAAACTTAGTTATATCACTTCTTTTATAGTGGTTGCACATCTGATTATTCGGATGACTATATGTTTTGCATAAACCCACCATAATGTTAAATTGAAAATATTAATTTTGCATACATACACCACCATAATGCTTAATATTAAGCATACGTCTGCAGCTAACAATGTTTATACAAATTGAACTTAATATCAAATAATTATTTTGCATCAAAAAATATAAAAAAGCATGAAGTTCTTTAGTTACAGAAAAAATATCAATGAAAATAATTTGCATAAAAAACACACAATACAATCATCGTTTTTTATTTTACAATATATTATGAAATTACGTTTCATCTCAACTTAATTACGTATTTCCTAACAAAATAAATTTCGTCACCGTGCAACGCACGGTGTCACATACTAGTTTATAAAAAAATTTAATAACATAATCAATATAGTAATCTTTAAAATAAAAAATTTATTTAGTATAGAATGACGTTTCTTTTTAATTTGAGGTTTTTGTTTTAAAACAAAAGTTGTTGAATATTCTAAAAAAGGGAAATTGACTTGAATAACCAAAAAACTAAGTCAAATTGGTCTCTTAGCCATCTTTCTCCAGATTTTGCATGTAATAACCGAGATCAAATTGTAAAGAATGAAGTGTTTTGTGGGATTTTGTTGAAAGCCCAAAGTTCAAGGGCTAAGTTGTAAATAAGGGTAAAGGGGATTAAAACCCTAATACCCTTATCCTTTTAATCATTTCTCAATCTTGGAGGCTAAGGAAATCAGGAAGAAAGCTTGGTGTGGGCGTGACATTCAAGATTGGAATAAATCAAGAAAAAGCAAATTGAAAGGAAGACTCTATCCCTAATCCTCAAGAAGGTAATCCTAGTCCTATCTCTTATTTTGATTTATGGGTTGGATTCATGCTTGGTGAGTTTTAGAATCAAAAGGGGAATAAGCTATTGATTGTTTTCATTAAAAGGTTGTGTGTTAATGTTGGGTAACTATTAAGAAGGATTAGGCATATAACTCATCATTTTGATGGCCAAAATGGGATTTATCAGTTCGTAAGTAAGACCTGGTGGGAATTACCCAACCCGGGTGATTTTGGAAACCGGTTAAGGTGAAACCCGATAAGGAACCCGATAGGCGAGGTAATCGGGTGTAACCCGGTAGGAACCCAGGAGGCGGGGTAACAGGTGAACTAGGAGTCGGGGGAACCGAGTGTAACCCCAGGAGTCAAGTGGGAAACCCGGTAGGGGGAAGGTCGAAACCCGATGGGGGAGGCCCCGGGTAGGAGGCCGAAACCCAGCATGGGAGGCCCCGGGTGGGGAGACCAAGCCTGGTAGAAAAAGGGGGACCCGGTTGGAGAACCAAAACCAGTAAGGGGGAGGATCGGTTAGCATAACCTTAAGGGTTGATGAGTGACTTATCACCTTGAACTTCTTTAATCGTAGGTTCTGTTTAAGGATCCGAGGCGTAAGAGAGGGGAGTTAAGCAAGAACGACATGCGAGTCTTTCTACCCAAATCATTTTAACAGACATGTTTCTTTATATAAAAATGTTTATTAAATCGCATGTTTTACATTGATATGATTGGTGCTTTGTTAATGTATGCATACATTTGAGTGTGAGTATGTTATGGCACGAGTCGGGAGGTGTGACCCGCCATTGCTCATACCGGGGGGTGTCCCGTTCATGCCAATTAGGGGGGGGGGGGGGGGTTGTCCCAGTTAAAGGCAATATGAGTCAGATACATTGTCACAAGTGTGCATTACTTCAGTGAATGCCATTAACATGTGTCGTTTGTGTGTTGACTTGTAAAGCTGTGAATTGTTTATAAATACCTACATATCCTTTTTATATGTCGTTGTGGTGTGGATGTTCGTTGTTAAAGGGAACTCACTAGACATTTCGATCTAACCCTCGCTTTTTCAAAAACTAAACCCCTTTTCAGGAAGGCGTGAGGTGGGAGGCTCGAGTAAGGGAAGGAGAAGTTGTCAGCTGGGAGACGTTGTCTAGACGATTGATGCACCTAACTTCCCGACTTATTTTATTTTCTTTATTCTCAATTGTGTAATAGGTTGTTTTTTATGCAAACCTTGAATGTTTGAATTGTTATCTTGGGGCCCTTTTGGCGAGTAATTTACTTTATGTTGCTTACGCTTATATTTCTGAGTTGGGTTGTTATCAGGACGTTGGGCTCCCAAGGGGGGGGGGGATTGTAAGATCCCACATTGGTTAGGGAGGGAAACAAAGGTTGCCTTATAAATGACTTGATACCTCCTCTATCATACGCGTTTTAAAACCGTGAGTTCAGGTTTGTTGACAAAGCGGACAATATTTGGTACGGTTGGCCCAAGACGTTAGATTGCCTTTTTGTCACTACCTCCGCCTTGACCAGGTCCGCAATTGCGGAACTGGGTTTAAAATGTAAATATTTTTTCAGATTCTACACACTTCTGCAATATTGCGGAAGTGCCACATGTCAAGCCCATATGGGGTGACACGTGGGTTGATCTGGTGGTGACATGTGGCACTTCAGAATCTGGAAAAAATTGTTACATTTTTAACCCAAGTCCGCAATTGCGAACTTGGTCATTACGGAGGTAGTGACAAAAGTGCAAAATCGGAAGAGAAATGACTAAGGGGTGTTTACTTGTGGCTTAATGATCTTAATGACAAACGTGGTTTATTCGCGCAAACATTTGGGGTGTTTACTTGTGGCTTAATGGCTTATTCGTGCATACGGAAATGGCTTATTCGCTCAGTATGGAAAGTAGTTGTTGTCCCCATTAAGCCAATCTTTAGACAAATATACCCCTCTAGGGAGCGCTCCTTTAAGAAAAAGAAAAAAAAAACTCTTTTATCAAGCACGCTCCTTCCTCATTCTGTCTTCAAACCCTAGTTGATTCTAGTCTGATTGCAAGAATGTGCTTATGGTGTCGTTCGATTGCAATCCCTCTGGTCGTCGTCCGCCGTTGGTCGTCATCCACAGCGCTTCACATATTCGATTCTTATTTTCCTTTTTTTTCTGTTTTCTTCGCTGTTGATTCTCGTCCCTTTAGCTATTGATTATTGTATTCAAGATATTCACGGAAAACGTGAAAAAGAAGAAGTTAGCCCTACCTCGGTTTCCTTTTTTTCCTTCGCTGTTGATTTGGATTATTAATATTAGGTCCTTAATGCACTTGATATATAAATATTTGATGGACTATTTATTGATGTTCATTCTCCTATTTTTGTATTTCCCCCCTTTTTTCTTCCTTTGATTCGTTGTATCTATGTGGATTATTGTAATGGCAAAATTAGAACAATAGCTTTTTGATGCTTAAAAGTAATGACAAAAGTTGAAGATTTAATTTTGTTGATTTTTTGTAATAGCAAAAGTTGAAAATCTTAACGGTAGTTTATAATTCATACTCAGGGGTAAATCAGTCATTTTTGTTATTCAGACTCTTGATTCAGATAAAAAAATAAACAATATCAATTTATCCAAACAGACAAATTTATCCATACAGGATTTGATGAAAATTTTGGTAAACAGCTCTTAAGAGACCAATTTAAAGGTATACTTTAACTATTTATGCTGAATAAATTAAAAAGTTATTTAATAAAAAGATTTTGAAAAGGAAAAAATGCAGATGGGTGGGGGAATTGAAGGGCATAGAGTAGTAGGATAACGAAGTGTCATACATGTAGCCCACTCTACTTCATTTCTCTCTCTCTTTCTTTCACATATAAACACATTGCTATCAAACTCACCAATCATTTAAAAACCGACACGTTTCATTTAATGGATTTGTTGTTATTATAATTTCTTAAAATAATAATAAAAAAAAGTCAAAAATCTTACATGATACTATTATTACATTTAGAGGGTGTATTGGATTGCTTATTTAAAACAACTTATGTTTATTTATAAAAGTGTTTATCAATTTATGTAAATGTTAAATCGAAGTTTTTTAAAAAGTATTTGGATTAGGTAATAAGCTAATAAGTTGTTATTTAAGAGTGTTTGGGATTACTTATACATATAAAATAATTAAAAAAATCATAAACACTTTTCAAATAAGCTAATAAGTTATAAACCAAATGACTTATCAAAAACTCATTTTCAACGGTTTGACACCGCTATAAACCCTTTTAATTTTTCTCCATCCAAACACTAAAAACTATTTATCTCCGGTGTCACACCACAATAAGCTAAAAAACACTTCAAATAAGCAATCCAAACACCCCCTTAATCTTCAATATTTTTATATTTTTAAAACAAAAGATTAAAAGGCAAAATCTTTGGAAGAAAGTTATATCATTCTTCAACAGCTATTCTATTTTTGATATTTTGATATTAATTATATTTTAAATTTTTTAATATATTTAATTAAATATTATTTCTCCCTATTATCATTTCATTTCAATGTTTCAAATAGTGACAAGTAATTAAATATATATAGATTTCTCCAAATTTGGAGATTTCCACCATCTTTTTTTTCTATTTTAACATAAATTATAGCATAGCTGTCGGAGCAACAATATCTCTTAAATCTCCATAATCCCTATTTTAACATATCATATCTTAGCATAGTTGTTGGAGATCCTCTTAAAAGTTTTAGATTGATTAACTCGAAATATTAAGAGAAGAAGAAAGAGAATCTGGCGCCCAAAATTCTCATGTCTTTCTTGGTTAGACCAACCGGCGAAATTAGTTTTCCTGAATTTGAAGACCAAGAACAAATCTCTCATTTTTTTGGAAGCGCAGAGCACGGTTCCATAAATGCACTAGGAATTTGAAGAACTTTAATTCTCTATGAACATCTTGCCTGACTGTGAGACCGACTGGTCGAATAGAGACGAATGTTGCCATAGTGATCTAGGAGTCCTGTGTGAAAGGGCTCTAGCGCAACGGATCAAAGGTACGCTAGAAATAACATGCATACGACTCTCAAGAGCTCTGATCAGGGATGGATCCAGAAAAAATTTCATACGGTGGCACCACATAATTAATATAATAAAATATAGACCCAAAATACATTTACAAAAAATATTGTTTTTATATGATCGATAAATAACTCCTAAATTTGTACCTGACGCGTCTTCATCTTTTGAAAACGGTTAATATAGTTATTCTATTATTCAATAATCACATTCATATTTCACAAGTTATACAAAAAGTAGGCTAGCAAACATAGTAGCAGCAAACACAGAGCAAAACCAAAACCCCTCACATTCTATTTCCCATCACACGAATTACCAGTTTACCACAGTTGAAAAAATAAAAAAAAACAGAGACAAAAAGTCAAAAACACAGAGCAAAACTCAGTAGCAAACACAGTAGAAAAAAACTCAGTAGCAGCAAGCGATTGGATTTCAACACAGAGGAAAATGCGATTGTGATAGGCTAGCAAACACAGAGTAACAGACTAAGAGACTTTCGATTGGATTTCAACAGTCTTCTTTCGATTTTTGTTGTTCTTCAATTTCAATTTCAAACAAAGAATACACTATAAAGTAAGAATTATACCTAAATGAGATTATCAGAAATGAGAAAATCTTAGTTGATCTTGATCGAGTGAGAAACAGAGACCGAGTCGGCGACGAGTCCACACACAAAATCACTGAGTTTCGTCCCTGTTTCAGAAGCTTTTCTGAGTTTGATCGACGAGTGGAGGACTGGAGGAGGGTTTCAATTCCCGCTTATTTTCGTTTTTGAGGAATGAGGCGTAAATCAGTAAGTAAAATCAAGTTTGGGTTTGGGCTAAATCAGTAAATCAATTACCTTTTAGATTTCATGGGCTTCTGAGTTTCATAATTCAGAGTACACGGTGCACCGTTTGAAGTTTCGAAAACGTTACGGTAGCACACTCGAAAACGATACGTTTACACTTTTCACGAACCTAAAAATTTTACCCTTCGCCGGATAAAAAATACGGTGACATGTGCCACCGTCGCCACCACAGTAAATCCGTCCCTGGCTCTGATCGACAAATTATTACTAATTTTAATATTAAAAATCCGATGTACTTAATACAAATATAACTTTCAAACATTTATTTACTACTAAATTCTCTCTCTAAATAAAAAAAATCATGGGATGTAATTTTTGTTTTCATAGTTTCTAGAGGTTGCTTTATAATTGGAAAATTATATGTTTTTGAGATTTTTAAGAGAAATTGGAAATCTACTCAAAATACTATCATCAATTTTTTATTACAAGTTGCATTTGTTTCTTTATATAAAACAATATTTTGTTTAGTTTAAATGCGTATGAAAGTTGGACTTAATCTATCTATACTATATTATAAAGTACGGATAAAAAACTCTTAAATACAAATTATTAGGCATAAGGTACCATCATTTTATGCAAAATTTTAAAAATCTCTTAATTTACAAGTATTAAAGCACAAAATACATATTACTACTGCAGACTTCTAACACCCATCAATTTGGTATGTGCAGGATCTTCTTTTTATGCAAACTTTTACATGTATCACTATTATATTATTAAATATGTAATTGGTTATTTTTTCTAGATGTAATTAAAATATATAAGATAATCATTGAATTCTAACAAAATACTTAAAAAAAACATTATCATTTTTTCAAAATCATCCAAAATCGTACTGTAAATTGACAAAAAAACAAAAAATAAAATGAAACATTAAAATCGTGATATATCTCGCTGCAAGTAATAAATATGAAGATAAAATTTATACTTATAACACCTAAAAAATTTAACGGATCAAAAATTAAATAACGTCAATAAATTTTACTATTATATAAAAGTGATCATGCTCAAGTCTTTTTTTAGGGGTTTCTGTCAACCTTCTATTACTCTTTTATGAACTTTGATAATTGATGTTGTATTTAATTTTCCAACACGCATTTCTATTCTATTTTCCCATTAAAAATAATATAACATTTTTTATTTACAAATATATGTAGCAAAATTTTCATTAAATGACATTCTCCTTTATAACCTTGAATGCATCAATAATTTTTTTTTACATAAAATAACACTTTAAAGATTAAAATCATTAAATAAAGAGTAAACTACATTTTTGGTCTCTGTGGTAATTAAAAATATCATTAGGACGCGTTTTGTTTGCGGGGTTGGAATGGATTTGGAGGGATTTGGATTTCAAATCCATTCCAATCCTGCGTTTGGTTTGCAGGAAAGAATTTCGTTGACCGGATTTCAAATCCGTTGACCATTTTAAAATCCCTCATATGATCGATTTGGAAATCCTTGGGATTAGGCCTGGATTTGAAATCCAAATCCGGAAGGATTCTAAAGCGCAATGTTTTAAAAACCGTTTTTTTTGTTGACCCGGTGTGGTGACCGGTCACGGTTCAACCCGGTTTCAAGAATTTTTTTGTAATTTCATTTTCCTACATATATATATAACCAAAAATTTGATGACACGAGTTAAAATATTAAAAATACACATAACAAAAAGTTTTACATCATTAAAAAAACACAAAACAACAAGTTTTACATCAATCCAAAAACATCAAAACGAAACATAACGATTAAACCAAATCATGGATCTTGAGACATTGGAGTGTTGGTTTTTAATGCTAATACGTATTGCCTATTGGACTATTGGTTTTTAACTTTTGTTACCGGGTCAACCGGTTCGATGCCGGTTCGTTATGACCGGTTCAAACGGTTTTTTAATAGAACCGGCCGGTTCAATCCGGGTCATAAAATGACATCAACCCGATCGCAATTGACCCTCTTCACCGGTTCCCGGTTCGACCCGGTTTTTAAAACATTGCTAAAGCGTGATTTAGACTTCAAATTGATGATTAAATATATAATTTTAGAAAAATCGATAAAAAAAATTTACTTTACCAATAAAAATGAATTCTTTATAAAACAAACAAATAATAAATAAAAAAACTCAATCCAAATTCAAATCCTACAAACCAAACATATGAAGGGATTTCAAATCCCTCGTTGAAATAAATTTATTTCATTCCAATCCCGCAAACCAAACGCGCCCTTAGGCTTTTGAAATTACGGTTTTCATCCATAATCCATTTTTGTACCTAAGGCCGTAAGACATCAATCATCATTGATTGACTCTTAAGTATGATTATATGATAGACGAAAAAACAATTAATTGTAAATCATAAGAATAAAAACCATAAATTCGAAAACACCAAACAAAAATAACAATTTTCAACAAATCACACTGAACAAAAAACGGAGTTTACTCTTGAATAAATTATCGAAACATTTGTGTCAAATCAAATATTGTTTTCTCAAATGTGATATTTCTCGTTCATGATAATTTACCATCATTACCTTGGTGGCTATTAATTTTATTCAATAAATTGTATTATTATTATTTTATCTTTATTAAAATGACATTTAATGATCATTAAACCATATATCAATTTAGATATTGTTTCTTTTTGAGAAAAGTTTGAAAAAATCCAACAAAGTTTGAATGATTAAGGCTATGTTTCTGATACTAGCTTTTTTTCCTGGTACAAGTTCGGATGACCATAAGCTAGCTTATTGAAACGCTACTCAAAGTAGCGTTTTGAAAAGCTAGCTTATCAGCTACAAGCTAGCTTATTAGCTAGTTTGCCGAACATAGCCTAAGTGTTTAAACTATTTTTTTGAATGATAAAACCCTTAAACTTTTCAAAACCAGTTAAATACATCCTTGTAACCTGTAAAAACAGGTTAATGTTATAAAAATTTAGGAGAAGTCTACAAAAACCCAACAAACTATCTGATTTTGAATGATTAAGTCCCTGTTTTTTTAACAAATAAATCACTTAACTTTTTTTTTTGAAGAAACAAAATCATGAACTTAATTTTGAATAAATAAATCCAATTGTTTTTTTGAACAAAACATATATATAAATTCTCTCACCGACAACAAAGTAAAATGAACCAATTAAACAAAGAAAAATTATACTATTTTCATTACTAACTCCGAAACATTCAAAAGTTATGCCTAAAGTATAGATAAATACAAAAATTATACTCATCATTTCATATACCAAAAAAAACCAATCATTTCACAGAATATACCAAAAAAACATTCATCCCTTTACAAAATATACCAAAAAAAAAACATCAATCCGTTCACAAATATACCCAAAAATGGGCGTTTTTTGGTATATTGTGAAGGGATGAGTGTTTTTATGGTATATTTTATGAAATGATGAACGTTTTTTTTAGGTATTTGGTGAAGGTATAAATATAACTTTTGTATGCATCTATTTATGATTTAGGTATAACTTTTGAATTTTTCGGATTTAGTTTTGGAAATAGTATAATTTTTCTCTGTTTAATTGGTTTATTTTACTTTGTTGTCAAAACAGTAATTGTATATATTTTTTTGTACATGATTTTGTTAAAAAAAACTTCGGATTTATTTGTTCAAAATTAAGTTTATGATTTTGTTTCTTCATAAAAACTTTGGGATTTATTTGTTCAAAAAATGCAAAAAATTATTTAGAGATTTATTTGTTAAAAAAATTCAGGGACTTAATCATTTAAAATCAGATAGTTTGTTAAGTTTTTTTAAGCTTTTTCCAAATTTTATCACATTAACCTGTTTTTACAGGTTACAAGGATTTATTTAACCGGTTTTAAAAAGTTTAAGAGTTTTATCATTCAAAAAAATAGTTTAAATACTTAATCATTTAAAATAAAATAGTTTGTTGGGTTTTTTCAAATTTTTCCCTTTCTTTTTAACCAAGCTCAATATAACTCTTCAACAAAGTTCAAGACAAAAGCTCAATATCTTCGATGTCCCCGGTAGTCCTGAGGACAGTGAAGATAAAAGCCTAGAAAATCATCATTGGCCGGCCCTGAGAACACTAAAAATAACAGCCAGGAAAATCAACAATGGCACCGAAGGGACGTTGGCCTAGTGGTATTAGAGTCTTTGGTCTTCTAGAAGGTGTTCAAACCTCACCAAAGGTGAGGAAGACGAGTGAATTTATCTATTGCATTTGTCGTATATTTACTATATACTTCAAAAAAAAAATCCTAAATGGCAATGAGGAGACTCGAACTAATGACCTATTTGACAAATAAAAATGTCCATACAGTTGATCTGCTGCTCTTCAAATAAAGTAATGTTACCTGTTAGTGAGCAAGTGCAGGAGTAGTGTAGCCATGAATACCATACAGTCAATATGCTGCTCTTCAACACTTCATCATCACTATGCACTGCAAAATCTAAAAACTAAACAAGCAGGAGCAGCAGTTAACAGTATATATAAAAGCAAGAACCAATATTCAACAATAAATGTAAACCAAAATCTCACACTAACAATATGCAGCAAATAAGGGTACCTCACCTCATTTTCAAGAATATGCAGCAAAAAATCAATCATGTATATAACAATGATTGCACTAAATGGACAGTGTTTTCAAGACTAGAAAAAAAGATTGAGCAAAAGCTACAAAACATACTAGCCTACATGGATATGAACTGAAAATGTTTTACCATCTAAAATGGGGGTAACTTTGAAAAACTAGAAAAGTGTCATGGCTCCCTTGTTGAAATAATAGCACAAAGAGGACTACACAAAACTAGTAAAGAAAAAGATAACGATTGATTACGTCGACAAGAAAGTCCATATTTTCTTGCCAATGGACACTTCACCAGGATGTTGATCAGATCCATCATCATCATCATCATCATCAGGACCATCATCATCGTCATCATGACCATCATCTTCGTCACCATCTTCTTCATTGTTATATAAGTTCTGGCCCTCATCTAGATTGCTGCCCTCATGGGTAACATTAACCTCCTCGATTATTTCTGTGTTTTTAACATATTTCACGGCTTCGCTGCTGCCAACTATATTTCCTGGTGTTTTAAACTGCAATACAACAATCGCAAATATTCAGCATATCAGACCACAAAAAATTTACTTGTAAAGGTGGAAACAGTAATTATATACACTTACAGCCGTATCTAATATCTCGGTGTCAACTCTTTTGCTAGTTGTGACATGAACCATAGCCGTGCTGCCATCCTCACTAGCAACTTCTGTACCCAGAGCAGAAGCAGTTTCACGCTTTTGCGTTATTTCATTTTTACCACCAGTCGCAGAAACTCCCTTCTTTTTTCTATCATCGGTAGAAGCTTGAGGTTGAGGAGCGAGGTCTCCACTGATCATATTAGATGCAAAAACGGTAAGTTACTGGTCACTCTAAGACACAAACTTGACATGTAGATCAGAATACTATGTTCATTAACTTCAGTATATGGTATGGAATTAGACTCCACTTTCAATTTTGGAAACTCAAATTTGGTGGTTTCAAATTAGTCAATTCTCTCCACCCAAAATGTTTCTTAATGGAAATACATTTGTCATAGATTATGTGGTGACAAATTTTTACTCCACAACCAAAGCAATTGCTATCAGTTTTGAAGCTAGAGAAATAGACATTAAAGTCAAAAAGCCAAAAGTGGACACTTTTTGGGGGGGGAGAAGGGAATATTTTGATCCATATCTAGAAAACTTAAAAAAGAAGACATGTATTCCACAAACTTGTATATCAATAGCTTTTTATACAATTGAAAGACAAACCAAAATAGAGTATAAACAAGAAAATTGCAAGTGTTGAGAAAAAAATACAACTTGAGCATATTGTCAATACAGGAGAATTACGCTTCTATGTTCGTATTAGATTAAGGTAATTTGTAAGTGCACACACTCACAAAGTCAAGAGCATAACACTCGAGGTTCTAAGGGATCCAATAGATAGCAAAGATAAACACGCCAAAATAAATAAAAATACCCCACATCTAATGTGTATATAGTACTCCCTCTGTCCCATGAAAACTGCAATTTTGAAGTGTCACATAAAAATTGCAACATCCGTTTTCTTTTTGTAACTTCTAAAACCAATTACCTATATACTCATTCTCATAGTTACAATGAATATGGTTTCCAGCCATGAGACTCCCCTAGTTTTGTGATCACTGAAAGGTACTTGAGGCTATGACTAATAGCCAAACACTACCCCAAAAAATTTGTTTTTCTCAAATGTTGCAATCTTTGTAGATGGAGGGAGCATATATAATATATGCATTTACGGACATATTAAGGAACAGCACGACAATCAATCAAAGGACATACTAACACATACGTGCAAGTCACCAAAGGTAACAATAAGAGTCAGCAGTTTATTTTTTATAGAATTGTGCGTTTGTGGTAACTTTACGAAGGAAGCTGAATGAAAAAAGAGAAGAAACGATACAGTAACACAAGTACTCAATTTATGCCCTTTTGTTCAAGTAGCATGGCTGCTATGGTTTATGTTATTACGCTTTTTATTGCAACGAGTATTTTACGATTTGAGAACGTTGAAAATAAAAAAAGATACAGCATTAATTGCTTCTCCACACACTGAAATTTAAAATTAACATAACAATTATGCTTTACATTTTTCCCCTTTATGAACTTCCCACATCGACTCATAATTTCTTTAAGTTAAGAAAGGACAAACCACAGATGTCTAGCACTTTTCAAATGTATGTGGATCACAAAACTACTTGCTATTCGCCAGAAAACCTAGCATACACAAATTACTCACTCAAAAAGCTTAAAACTTACGTCTTGTGTCGTCTGAGATTATATCGTCTTCCTCCAGGAGTTTCTGCTGCGGGAGCAACTGTTTGCCGCCTCTTCCTGCGTCCACCTGTTGTTACACTTTCAGAATGAACTTCACTGTCAGCAGCATCCACCTCACTTCCGCTGACTAAAGAGGTTTGGGCATGGGACCGTTTCCTGGTAGTGGGGCCACCTCTTTTTCCAGCATAGCTAGAAGTTACGGGACTTTCCTGATTAACTTCTTTTGAAGTGTTCTCTACCTCAAACGATACCTCTTCAGCCACTGCCTGAACGGTGCGGTTTTTCCGAGCTCCAACTTTTGGTTTCCTCACAGGTTTCGGCCTACCACTTCTCATCTCTGACTGCTGAGATCCTTCTGGAGCTTCAGGTGTCTGGCTTACCCTGTAGCTCTGATCGTCAGAAGCTAAAGGCAGCCTATGATCTACCTCCCTTTTCACATCATATGTAAGAAGTTCAGCATCATGTGAATCGTTTGCAATCCCAAGGGGTTCCTTTTGATCCCTTTCATTGCCCTCAGTATCAGCTGGCACGCTTGAGTGTTCAACTTCTCTGTCTACGATCACTTCCGCAGGTAGAGGTTTTTCCAGGATTTCATCATGTTCATGCTCCGTTTTTCGGTGAGGGGACAACTTAAACACCGTCACACCTTTCTTGAGCCAAGAAACAAGACCCATAGTACTAGGAGATTTTAAATTGTTTGGATCAGTAGCTTCATGGGAAACAGCAAGAATGCCCTCGGACCTTCCACTAATTTCATATCGCGTCTTTGGAAGAGGTGAATCATCTCCAATCTCAACAAGTTGCAGATCAGAGAGTTGGTAACTCCTAGTGATCTCCCCACAATCCCCACAACTCTTAAGCCTCTCAACAAATGCAAGAAAACGATTTCTCTCATTGATAAATTCTTCCCTTTGATCCTTTATCTTCTTGCTAAGAACACCAAGCTCATCGATGTCCTTGTGCATCTCAAGTTGGCTTTCTTCCAACCGCTGATTGTTCTCGGCAATCTCCTTTTTCTCTCCATCTATTCTACGTCTTTCAGATTTCAATTCTTCCATGTCCTTTCTTACAACCTCCTTTAAGTAACTAATATTACTAAGCTCTTTTTCCCGCTCCTCCTCAAATGCTTTTTCTCTCTCTTGCATAGTTTTCTCCATTTCCATTCGCGTATTCTGAAGATCCACCTCAAGATCTCTTTTTCTTTGTTCAAAATCATGAAGTAATTGTCTATGCTCGTTTTCAGCTCTTTCAGTTAGAAGGGACTGCTCATGCTTCATTGTAGCAGCAAATGTTTCTCTCTCCAATTTGACAGCTTCCAACTCCCTTCTAATATAATCTTTTGTGGCAAGTTTTTCCTTTTCCAATTTCTCTTCTTCAGATTGCCGTAGTTTTTCCAAAGCCTCTTTCTGTTCGTCAAATTCCCTTAATTCCTTAGTGATAACAGATCTCTTTTCATCCAATGCCTCCCACTCCCCCTCGAACTTCATTCTATCCTTCCTCAAATCATCAACTTCCTTCATGATCAACTCTTTCTGTTGTCTGCATTTTTCTAACTCCTCTTTCAGCTCTAACTGCAAACGAGCAAATGCTGTTCTTTCATCTTCAGTAATTCTGAGTTTTTCAATCTCTTCCTGAATTTGTGCCTCCTTTCGAATGATCTCATCCCTAACTTTTTCAGTATTTACTTTCAGAATTTCCAGACTCTCTTTATCAGAAAGTACCTGTTTCTTGTCCATCTCCATTTTTTTGGCCTCCGCTTTACTAGATTTTTCCTTCTCTCTCAGTTCCCTCAACATCATGTCAAGCTCCTTCTCTTTCTCATTTAATCTCTCCGACTTCTTTTCAAGAGCTTTCTCTTGCTTTTTCACTTTTTCCTCCTTATGATTTATTTCATCTTCTTTCTGCTCAATCGCTTCTACCTTGCTTCTCATATCGTCCTCAATAGATTTCCTCTTTTCTTCTATTTCTAAGTCAAAATCCCGCTGTTTAGAATCGAGGGAATCTTTATGAGCATCAAGAAGTTTCTGAATCTCCACCTGCAGCAAAACAAACATAATTACTTGACATTTAGCATATTTTAAGATAAAGTGTTGAAAATCAAACAGGAGAATTAAACTAATAGTTGAGCACCAAAGCTTTAAGATCATCTCACAGGGTAGCCATGTACCCATGGTTTTCAAAATCGTTCGAAGCGAGGCGGTCCAAAACCGCTCATGAGGCTTAAGCCTCATGGTCCCTGGATGAGGCTTACGCCTAATTGGTGAGGCGGTGCCTCGGCCCTCGAGGCATTGAGGCGTGAGGCGCTGGCAAGCCTCAGATGCTTTCAGTTTTTGGTAAGACTTCGGTGAGAGACTCATGGGTTTTTATAAATAAATAAAAAACTTGTCCTTTTATTTAAAAAGGTAGAAAGTCAAAAGCAAGTATACTTTTAGTAATTTAAAAGTACAAAAACCCACTTTGGGAGTTTGGGGTGTTTTTAGACTTATAAGTAGTAATTTTATGAACTTATGACGTTTAAAATTTGGTATGACATTATGTTTTGCTACTTATTAGTATTTATGAATTTTATTTGGTATGAAATTATGTTTTCCACATATAGATTATGTATTATACATACACACACACACAAATATATATATATACATGCCTCGAGGCTTACGCCTCGCCTCGCAAAGGGAAAACGCCTAGAGTCCCGATTGGGATTTTTAAGACTATGCATGTACCAATGTCTATATCTACTTGCAACAGACAATGTCAAACTTCTAATACATCTATGCAACGGTGATCACAAACAAATGCACCCAGACAATTAAGTATGAACTCACTCTTTCTTTTGCAGTCAGCTTCTCGGTCAAATCGAGCAGTTCCTTTTCTTTAATCTCAAGGTTCTTTCTAATTGACTCAGCTTGCTGCAACCCAATGAGAAGAAAAAAAACAAATTGAAATCTTTTGACGTTTGGCTAACACATTAAACATCAAAGAAAGGTCAGAAACATACTTCCTCTTTCGCAATTAACTTCAGTAATCTATTGTTTATATCATCCTCTGTCTTCTTTGATGTCAAAATGCTCAACTCAATCTTACTATGTGCCTCCTCGAGTTCCTTCTCCTTCTGTTTAAGGGACCTCTCAATTCCATTGACCTTTTCCTCCCTCGCATTAATGATTCTTCGACCTTCACATAGCCTCTCTTCACCCTCTTGCAATTTCCTTTCCCATTCCCGCAGATCCTCTTTATGTTTGGAAGACGTATCTTCCCACACTTCTCGCCTACAAAAAGGTGAAGTAATCACATCAAAAAGATCTAGAAAATGATGCTATTCATTCAAATTGTCATAATAACTTGGCACAATATCATACCCTGCAATAAAGGATTCGCGTTCAATCCGGAGCACACTTTCATGGGTCTCTAGCTCTTGCAGTCTCCTGTCCAACTCCAAACTCTTTCTGTTTGCCTCAGCAAGCCTTGCATCAGCTTCATGCATCTTTTCTTCCACCTCTCTAGATTTATCCGCAATACCAGCTACTAGTGTGTTTGCATCAGCCAGATTAGTCTGAGATCTAAGTTTAATTTGTTTATTCTCTTCATCACATTCATGCAGCGCCTTCTCAAGCTGCAGAAGAAAGCACCACATATGTTCAAAAAGTAAAATGGATGAAATAGAATATCATCTTCTGTAGATTCCAGACATCCAAAAAAATCTCTTTCAACTCATAAAACACAATGCATAGTACCTATGTACTTCATATTAGTAGTACAAAGATGTGATCATTTACTGATACACACATGAGAAATAGCTCTTGCCCATCATGCAAGAACAACATATAAAGGCAACATAAATACAATATTGTGCTCAATGATAAAAACCAAAAATTGAAGTGGGATGGATGAAATGGATACAAGCATCGGAAGTGTTATATGATTGGAGAGTCGCCATAAAAAGTAAGTCGTAAGACAAGATTGGACTTTACAGGGTGAGACCTGCTATTTTTATAAACCGCCAAAAGACAACACATAGACTAGATGAGTCATGAGTGTAATAGAAATGTGAATGCTGAGATGGATATGTGATCATAAAATGAAGGAAAGGTTAAGCAATGTACAGGAGAAGGTTGCAGTAGCACAATGGAGGAGAGGATGAGGCAATGCTGTTAAAAATGGTTCGCTCACGTCCAACATACACCTTTGATACACAGTTTAGAGGAGAATTGTACCAAAAGTAAGATGACAGGTGAGGTAAAAAAATGACCAAGAAAGGCAGAGAAGGAAGCACTGAAGAGAGCTTTGAATTGGTGAAAATCTAACAAAAGAGTCGGTCTTAAATATGTGTGCATGGAATTATGTCATTCATGTATGCATTCTTGTGAGGTTTCTTTTGGATTTCACCTCCTTGTAATTTCTTGTACACTTCAGTTACCCACAAGGCTTTTCTTTTATGTTACTATGTAGCACAGAAGCAAACTCACAAAAGCCACATGCCCAGACAGAATTTAATTATGAATAAGGTCAAATATTGCTGGTAAAGGTAGGTATACAAATGGATGTCATGACATAATGCTTCATACAAAACACATAACAATTTAAATAATTAATTATATAAAGCTACAGTAACAAGTATAAACACATCAAAATGCTTCTATTGGTGAAAGAGAGAATTATTCTTACATCAGCCCGGCAACGCTTCTCGAATTCTAAAGCTTTCCTCAAGTTATCCGCTCGCCTTTCAACTTCAGATACAGCCATCAAATGAGCAGCCTCCTCGCGTTTAACAACTTCTTGTGTCTCTGCCAGGGCTTCTCTAAGTTCCTCGCTGTTTGCAGTCAACTCCTTATTCTCAATCAGTAAGAGCCCCATATTATACTGATAATCAAATAGCTAGACAAAGAAAAGAACAAATATGATTATACATGACATTTCAATATCTGCAACATATGGTAGAAGTAAAGGTTCCAACAAACAGATAATGAAACCACCAGATTCTGCTGTGAAATGAAAATTTAAGTATTTGTAATCTTCAACAACATGTGAAAAAACCTCGACATTAACTATATCATAACTGATTTGGATTTAAAAAAATTAGAAGAAACAGTTGCCAGGTATATTAACAATATAACTACGACAAATACAATTACATTAGTAATAGATTGTAACAAAATCCACATCAAG
The DNA here is from genome assembly GCA_954870635.1 of Arctium minus. NCBI lineage: Eukaryota > Viridiplantae > Streptophyta > Magnoliopsida > Asterales > Asteraceae > Arctium > Arctium minus. The sequence continues at coordinate 13,244,178 of OX941082.1, forward strand.
TTTGCATTTGCAAGCCCTCGGGTTAGATAAGAAGTCAAATGTAATCTTACGATAGTTCTAGTCATATGTATTCACATCAACTATCCCCTTCATTCTATCCCACGATGATTGCAATATTTGACGTTACACACACATGAATTGTTGTTGTTGACTATTAGCCAAAGCCCAAAGCCGTAAAATGCATTGCATAATAACAGAACAAATTGTGTGACCCATAACAAGTCACTACTTGTAGATTATATCATGGGGGTGATTATTATTTTAATCTGGAATTATTTTCCCGAAAAAAAGGAAAGATCATTATTCTTGCGTGACATCCATAAAAAGGGAAATGTTGCCATTTTTGCGGGATGGAAAGGATAAAATGTGTTTCAATGATCAATTTTACAATAAACATTCAAATTCATTTCACTACTGCACTTATTTAAGATATTCTTTGAAGTGATTCCACAATCAATAATTAAACAAAAATATTCAATTTAGCCTCACTCTATATCTCAAACACAATACACCTTTCCTCTAGAAGAATGTAATTCAACATGCAATAGGCATACCCTACAACCATCAGTCCTCAGAAGAGTACGTTTATAGAAGTTCTGAGTGCTAAAATCAGATAATGTGTATGGATTTTAAATTTTAAGATGTCTCATATCGTCTTTTAGATTGCTAAACATGAACATATGCTACTAGCCAACTACACAAACTGGCATTCTACATAGGGTACAACACTCTTTCATTCAGAATTTTTTTGCATTTTTAACTTGAAATGATAGCATGCTAACTTCTATAATTGTTGTTGAATCTGAATTTTTCATCAATAATTTAATAACCACATTATCTTATGCTCTCCATACCAAAAAAAAATTCCATCTTACAACTTAAAAGCATTTAAAGACCCTTTTTTGGAGCATTAAATAAATATATTAAAACCAGAACTCCTTGTGTAAAAATTCTAAACTGGACTTTTGATGGTGGCATAAGATATACTTCGAATTCAATAACGTTGCAACCAAATCAACAATAGTTTTCTTGCATAGTGATGGGATTGACGACAGAAACCAGTGTGTAGCCTTCTGAAGGGGAAATGTGAATTCTGGGTTTGAGGATTTTGTAGTTTCGAAACTCGAATTTCATGATTATATTTGGTTAACATATGATATAAAAAAAAAACTAAAAAAGTACTCTATTAAGGGCTTCGAGTAAATAAACTTCATTCACAAAAAATAACAACAAAATTTGCATAAATACCTCCTTCTCAAGTCTAGCAATTTTCTCAACCAATGCCTCACGGTCTTTCCTCTCCATAGTAGCCTCATCCAACAACCCTACTTCCTTAAACCGCCTCCAATCGTCCAAATCCCCACCTTCCACCGCCACACTCGCTCGATTCTCATTCAGCAACCCCAGTGGCGGCGGCGGCGGAGAGGATGGACCATCGATAAACGCCACTGCCTTCCCCTTCCCAGATACGTGTCTGGTAGTGTTTCCAGGCTTTTGTCCATCTGTCCTTGGTGTTATCGATAATGGAGAACGTGTTACCCTTTGCTGCGTTGTAAACATTTGTACAAACAACAAAAATCTCCCTAGATACAAAGAATTAAAGATAAAAAGACCAGATATTTCTCGGAGATTTGAAACCCTGAAAATAAGGGTTCCGAAACCCTAGAATTTGGGGATTTAGATTTTAGAATGTGATTTTTGTAATTGAAAAAAAGAAAGTGTGAAAGGATTACACAAGAATCGTGTAAAGAATAAGGATTTAGAGGCTTTTTGATGATTGAGAGAGCAAAGTGAATCAGAAAGCAGCAGGCCGCTGTGGAAGCAGAGTTGTGAGGAAAAAGATGCAACCGTGTGCTTATGAACTGATTTTTGTTTCTAGAATCGATCATCGGTGATTTTGACAGTTTTGCCCTCGGTGGTATGTTCCCTCCGTCCCAAACCCAAGGGTATGCCTGACTTTGTGTTGGACCAAAACGAAATCAAAATCAAAATCAAAAAATAGAGTTATTTGGGCCAATAATTTAGTGACAATTACAAAATTGGTCCTTCAGAATTTATCTATTACAGAAAATTCTTCAATGTTTGTTTTTATAATAGAATTGGTCCTTTTATCTAACGTCCGTCCATGTTTCTCTTAAATAAATAGGTGAAATAACCATTTTAGCTTTTTATTTATTATAATATTTCATCTTCTATATAAATAAATAAAAACAATCCCCTTTATCTCTATTTCTCCCTCCCTCTCTCTTTCTCCTTAATTCCTTCAACATAGCCTTGAATCCCTTCCTCGTTATGCACTCTGATGAACATCTTATTCCCCCTCTCTTTCACTTCGATGAATATCAGCAATGGTTAGAGTGACAGTGGCTCCCTCTCTTCTACTTCGATGAACATGCTTAACACGAGATCACATCCTTCAATTTTCCAACTGCCCTTTATTCTATCAATTGCCATTGCATCAAACACCACTAGTTTCATGATGTGGTTCCAAAAATGTTTCATACTAATGTCATGTATATGGGATTTTTTTGCAGGGGGAATTGGGTTCTTAAGTTGGTTATCGATTTTAGAGTTAGATCACCCTTAATTGTCTTGTTTAAGCACTTTTTAGGGAGGTATTTTGTTTATAGTGGGGAGTTCTTTCTTATTTTTGTAATTTTGGTTTGTTTTCTAAATAAAGTTTTTCTAAGGCTTTTGTCTTTTCTTTCAAAAAAAAATTACGAGCAACCGCATCTCAACCCCTCTAGCCTCATCGATTTATGCCTCTCAAATCCACATCCTTGCAGGCTTGCACCTCACGCTCTCTGCATCACAAGTTTCATGAAGACAAATTGAGAGCAAATTTTTTTCTGTGTTTAAATTTGTACGATGTGTATAATTATGTTTTGATTCAGGTTAGTTTTATATTTTAAGGGTTTGTATCACATATTTTTTGGAAATAAATTGTTCAAACTGATGGTAATGATTTCTTGATTTCACATTGTACGTTCTTGGTGTTCTTGAGTGGATTTGATTGAAGTTGTGATTAGAAGTTGAAGAATATGAAGATTAAATAAAAGGAAAACGAGCAATTAAAAAGTTATTAATTATAATAGAGGAAAAAAACTAAAGTGATCACTTTGCTATCGAGCTTAACATAAATGGATGGTTGTTAGTGTGAGGGACAAATTCCAACAAAAAATGCAAACCATGAGGATTCTTCGGAAATAAATGAAGTTCAATGACCAATTTTACAATTCTTACCAAACCATGACCAAATATGTGATCAATGAGATCGTTTCCAAATTAATCATTTCCACTTTTACAACGATTGTGATATTCTACCATTGTTTACTCATTCATCAATCAACACTCGATTCAAACAAATGTCGGACAAATCAATTTTAGTAACCACAATTTTCTCACTGAAATCATTAGAAAAGAAAAGGTAAAACACTAAACTAACACACAATCCATTCATTTTTAGGGTTTTTTGTTGCAAAAATCAATGAAAGTAACAATAAGGGGGAGAAAGCAGAGCTCTAGAATAACGATCAATACTTTATTTAACAAGTTTCAAGACATAAATATTAACATTGTAATGATACAAGAAGAAGATGCAAATAAAATAAGAGAGCGAAGAAGATTAAAATTTGTGAATATTAACCTAATGTATTACTAAATGAAGTTAATATTTATGATGATTATATGTTCCATTCATGATGGACAAAGCGGAAGATTGAGGAGCATGCAAGAAGAGTAAGGGGTTGTTTGTTTTTAAAAAAAAACTCTTAATAACTCTTAAGTCTGAATCATTCAGACATTTTTACACACCACCTCTTATTAATCATAAATAAAATATGATTTCAGACTTTAGACCTCTTAAAAAACAAACGCCACCTAAGTATGGTGAAAGTATCCTCATGGGTCAACAAAACAACTCTCTATCATAAAGTTAATACATTGATTAAAGCGGTACGCATGCAAACATCATATTTTTATTATATTAATTTTGTATTCATGATAAATATCATATATTGTAGACATGAATATGATATATTGCTAAATTAAATTCATACTCATCATGAAATACTTGTTCATTCATAATTAACATCATATTGTTTATATAGATATGAAGCTAATGTATCGTTGTATTAATTTCATATTTATGATTAAAAAAAACATGGGACGTGCTATATGCATCCCTATAGATGTCAGAATCAGATAAATTTATGCATTGAAAATGTAGAAAGTAAATTTTAATATTGATAAGTATGAAAAACAATTAATAGATATTAATGCATTTAACAATATATACCGTGCATTTAGCCTGCACCACAAACATTTAAGAGTAAATTACATTTTTGGTCATTGTCATTGCCATTCATCATCAAGTTTGGTCCATACTATAAACCAATTACATTTTTTGTCAACGTGGTTGTCATTTTATTTCACTTTTGGTCATTTTGACTAACTCTAGTTAAATAAGTTTGTTAATTTAAGGGTATTTTGGTTCTTTTACTTTTTGTTTTTTGTTTGATTAGATTATGGAGCAAATTACGTTTTTCGTCCACGTGGTTTGCCTTTTTCCTTTTTTGTCTTTCATATCTTTTTTATTTTCCATTTTTCATTGTATACCCTTATCATATTAACCGGTTAATGATATTTTTAATACAAATAAATTAAATAACGTATTCTATTTTGTAAATTAAACCATTAAAAAAGTTATGTTGGTACATTTAAAATGAGTTAAATATTAAATATTTTTAAATTTTTTATGTAACTTATCCGATATATATTATTAAGTCACTACCAAACAGTCATATATAGTTGACCGAATAAGATGTGAGGCTCATTAAACTGCTAACAAACAGACCCTTAAGATAGATTTTTTTTTAGATTAGTGTAGATAAATCTACAACTATATATCAGATAAATTGCATAAAAAAATTTACTACTTAATTAATCTTAAAGATATCGACATAACTTTTATAATGATGTAATTTATAAAATAAAATACGTATTTTTTATTTATTTTTAGTTAAAATTATCATTAATTTATTAATACAATACAAATGTAAACTGATAAGTAAAAAAGGTAGGAAAGAGAAAAAAGAGGAAAAGACAAACCAAAGTAGGGGTGAGTATGGGACTAGTACCGTACTGAACAGGTTTTGTACCGAAAATTCCCGATACCGAAAATGTGGAAAACTCGATACCCCGTATCAATTAGACCGGTATAGTACCGGTAACGGTATTTCGGTACTAGTACCCCATCAGTCCCGATTTTGCACCTTACAGCCTTCAAAGCAAACATTACAATCACTCTAAACAAGAAGTTCTTCCATTCCAAAACAACGTATGAACTCTTAAACATCCATAGAAAACCAAAAAACAAAGTATGAACTCTCAAACAACGTAAACAATAAGCTCTTCCATTCCAAAAACAACATATGAACTCTTGAACATCCATAGCCATAAACATCTTCTTCCCTTTTCCTTTTCCATTATGATCGCGTAGCCGCCTCTTCAATTTCCCTTACAATAATTACTATGACTACCAAGATGAGTGCACGATCAAACTTTAACTAAGCCGCCAATTTGTCTAACACCGAAATTGTTAGATATAGGGTCCTCTTGACAATCATGCAATCAAACAATCTTACTCATCCATATTTTATAATATAAAACAATCAAACAAACAAACAACTTCATAAGCAAACAAACTTATGGGTTGTCTGTTTACCTCTTAATGGTTACATTAAGAGGCAAACTTTGAATCGCTAAGAGGTAAATTTTGTTTGACAAAAAAAAAAAATTGTCTCTTAATGGTTCCAAAATCCTTTGAATGATTTTGTATCCTGACCCTCATTTAACCATTAAACGCTTTGATTTCATTATGAACAATTAGCAAACAACCATATTTCATTTTACACTATATCATAAAAGTCTCTTAATCATTCTGACCACTTAATCATTCTACACTAAATCATTAAGCAACTGCCAAACAACCCCTTAATTGTGTATCTTCAATAGAAGGGGTAGATTTCTTGAAGTTAGACATTGAAGGGGTTGATCATTGCAAAAATTGGAATTTTTTGAAGGCTTAGGGTTAGTATATCATCACTATGGTAAGAAACCATTTCATATTTTGGAATTTATTTGAATTTTGAAATAGGAATAGGAATGAATTTGTTTGGGATTTGTGAAAAAAAATGGTGTCTTTTCGAATTTCGTTACCAGTTCGGTATTTTCGGTATTTATAGGGGACCCATTATCGATATTATCGAATACCGATTATAGGAAAAACATGGAACCGATTACCATATCGAAATACATGGGACGTACGGTACCGGTACGATACCTGTTCGATATCGGGATTTGGGACTCCTTGCTCACCCCTAAACCAAAGGGACAAAAATTGTAATTTACTCTATAATCTAATAAAACAAAAAAGAAAAGAAGACAAAAAAAGATTAAAGGATCAAAATACTCTTAAGTTAACTAACTTTTTTAACTAGAGTTAGGGGTTGTTTGTTTGGCTCTTGATGGTTACAATTACCTCTTACCTCTTAATCGGTAAGAGGTAGAGTCTGTTTGGCAAAAAAATTTGATCTCTTAATGGTTACAATTACCTCTTAACCATTTTGAGCATAGGGTTACACTAAATGGTTCAGAGTTTGGATTGTTCCACTTTTGCCCTTCCCACTCTATCACACGCCCCTCTCTCCCTCCACAGTCTACACACTCGATCGACGATCGACTTTGATTTCTCACTCGATCGACTCTGATTTCTCACCTTCTCCGGCGGTCGTCTCCATCACTTCAGTCGACACACGCATGTATCTTCCATCCTTCTCCCAAACTCTCAAAATCGTGTGTGTGTTTAATCCCCTCACTCGACAGCCCCCTTCACTCGACAGCCCCTCACCCAACAGCCCTCACTCAAAATCGTTGGAGTTGTTTTCGATATACCAAATTATAGGGTTGTGTTAACAAAATCGTTGCTATTGTTGCTATTGTTAACAGCCCCTCACTCGACAGCCCTATATGTTCATCAGAGTATTGTTGATTTTTCACTCCACAGCCCTATCGACAACCCCCCATTTAACTTTTTACTTGGTATTGTGTTGTTAACAGCCCCTCACTCGTTGCTATTATTGCTATTGTTAACAGCCCCTCACTATTGTTGATTTTTCTTTTTGTACAAGATCTAAAGTTGGTTTCCATGTTTGCTACTGTTGATTTTTTTTTGTACAAGGTCCAAAGTTTGTTTCCTAGTTTGCTACTGTTGATTTTGATTCATCATGTTGATTCAAGTTTGCTATATTCATGCTACTTTATGTTTTATCATGTTGATTCAAGTTTGCTATATTCATGCTAATTTATGTTTTATCCAAGTTTGCTATTTGTATGTTGATTCATGCTACCGTTATGTGTTTGTTTTTTTTGGTTCTTCATTGTGATATTGTTTGGTTTTATTCCAAACAGTTATCTGTCATTCAGAACTAAATCATTCAGAGGGTTAAAATGGTAATTTGTTGTCATTCAGATTGTCCATTCAGAGCAGTTACCAAACAACCATATTTCATTATGCACTAAATCATACAGAGCCTATCAACCATTCTGACCTCTTAACTATTCTGCACTCAACTACTTAGCAACTGCCAAACAACCCCTTAGTCATAGGGACCAAAAGTGAAACAAAATGGTAACTACAATGACCAAAATTATAATTAATTTAAAGTAGGGACCAAATTTGGTAGTGAATAAGAGCATCTCTAACAGTTTTGCTAAAATAGAAAAAATTGAGCTTTTGTTCTCTAAACCTCTCAAACAGCTTTGCTATAATAGAGAAAACTTGAAATTTTTCTAAGTTTAGAGAATTCTCTAAAACTTGATGGTTGGAGAGAGAAATGATTATTTTATTCAATTACACCAATAAAATTAAATTTTTATTATTTTATATTAAGTTTTTTTTAAGTGTATTGAGATGATAAATTAAATAATATCATAATAATATAAGATGTTTTAAAAATTTTAAAATAACAAATCTATTGGAGTTGAATGCAATATTTTTTTAGATATTTTCACTTTTGATTATCTATTATAACAAACAAGATATCAATACTCTTGGAGATGCTCTAACAACCATAAAAACAAAAAATGTAACTTACTCAACATTAAACGATTTATTTTTCATTTTCGGAGAAAATAAAATAGGAGGTCCCAAACAGTTTATTATTACCGAAAACAGGAAAAGCTTGGAATACTGAAAAAGAACCCTAATCATTGTATTTGTCTCGCACAGAAAACTACTTCAAGGGAGTCAACAAATTCCGGTTTCCTTCTTCTTCTTCCCTGAACTTCGCTACTAGCAGGTGTGTAGTAGCGGAGGAGTATTACCGGATCATGGCGGCCGAAAGCTCTAGATCTTCAACATCATCGGCCGATTCGTACATTGGAAGCTTGATTAGTTTAACTTCCAAGAGCGAGATACGATATGAGGGCATTTTGTACAACATCAACACCGAAGAATCATCCATTGGATTGCGCAACGGTAACCAATTTGATACGATCTTTGTTTTTGAATTGTTTTGTCCCGATTTTCAACTTTTCGCTGTTATTTAGTCTAGGTTTCAAAGAATTGCAAATAAGTTGAATAATTGAATGTCCAAATTGATTACGAACTTTCTTATATTATTATTTTTATTAGTATAATACTTGGGGGTATGTTATTGACATCTCATTGTTTTTGCGTAGAATTGTTTAGGTCCAATTGGTACATTTAACAGTGTTATTCTAAAATATAATAATAGCTCCTCTCGGAAAGTAATTGCTTGTATTAGATCCTCTAGCACATTGATATGTCTCTGGATTAGCTATTGATTTGGTTGATTCAAATGAACTAATTCGGGTTTTGTAATTTGTTCAAGTAGATGAAGGAAATTCTTTACTCTTCTATGGCACTATACGTGTTTGCCAGTTGTTATATTGTGATGGTTAATTGGTTGTTATTAGCTTTTAATCAAAAAAATATTTCAAATGTAGATGATTGGCGTAAGGTTTTACTCACTTTCATGTCTCTCTGTCTCACTCTTTCTCTCCAGTCTCCAGTCAGGCAGCCACTAGTAGGGTTAATCTTTTGTCCTTTTGTTGCTGATTTTCCCTCTCTTCCTTTTTTGGCGTTTGTTTGGGCGGAGCTTGCCAATTGGCTCTTTTTGCTGGATCGCTAATCCAAGACTCCAAGTTAATCCTCACTGCTGCAGGGAAGGATGCATTTGGTTTTGATATGATGTGTTCGGTGCTTGTGCACAGGATGAAGATTTAGTTTGATGAGGGATGTTGTCTCTCCAAAGGATGTCAATGGTGCTTTATTGCATACTATGATGGCTATTATGTTCAGGTTAAGTTGAGATTTCTGATGATGTTATGTGTGTAGAAACGTAGTCCTTTTCACTTTTGTTCCAAGGGGGTGATGTTGAATGAGCAATGGCGAGGCATTGGCCATAGTTTAATCACCTGATAATTCTTTTACAAACGTGTAAGATGAGGCTAGGTTATAACGAGCGTCCTTTTAAAGGGTTTGTTTTTGGATTCTATGAGAGCTGAAATTCTATTGGGAAGTTAGTGGACAAGCAAATTCATGGAGCTGAAAAGCAAAGGGCCTGTTAGGCCTTTAGGGTGGAGAGGAAGGTTGATGATCTACCAACAAGAGATACCATGATTTGACTTGATGATGACGTTGGATGATGGATGAATTTGTGATACAAACAAGTACCTTACTTTCGTTCTTGGTTCAGGTCTTACAAGAATGCAAGAGAGCTTCTTGATAATTAAGTGAATCAAAATGACCAGTTACAATATGGACCTTGGCTTTGTTGGGAGAGTGAGTTGTAATAGGACCACAAGGTGCAATGACGGGACGATGGAGACAATATGTTTAGAAGGGAAAGAACAAGTCTTAGTAGAGCAGCTGCATTGAGATAAGGGTGACAGGCAACTGCATAGAAATCTGAGGTGACGGGCTGTTGTGATTTAGGAACAAATGAATGATGACTCAAACTTGAGATTGATTGGTTAAGCGGTGGTAACAAACTGACTTGTGTGGTTGAATCGTCGCTTGTGGAGCTTGGAGTTATGGACTAAAAACTTGGGGGAAACAAGGATTTAGATTTTTTTTAGCGATGACTGAGGTAAGCATAGACAAGTCATGAAAAAAAATTAACGAGCAAGCGGTTTCAAGATCTTGAGTAGTGATTTGTATGGAACTTTATATGAAGATGGTATGTTGTCACCTAATTTTTTTTGATTCTTTGTACCCACTACTAAAAATGTTTCAATAATGTTGTTAAATAATGAGATGTCATGTGAGATACCGTTTGAAGAAAATGATCTTGGTCAAAAGAAAAATCTAAACAGACCCACCACAATATAAAACAAGGCTAGATTTTCTGTCTAAGTATGGTTGGTAAGGTCAACACATGGATGGTAAAGCGACTACTAGGTTAGTAGATTGTGGATGCAAATGCAATTGTACAAATTAACCAGCTTGTTGCGACATGGACGACATAGCAGACGCCGTGTCTTCATGGCGGTTTGCTATTGCCAAGAGCCAAGACTTGCTGTGATGCATGACAACTATGCTTCTACTTACTTTCTGCTGCTGATGTGCTGCTCAATCAAGAGAGGGAGGTCATGGCCACTGGGTGCTGAAAGTGAGGAGAGGGAGACTAGACTACAAGAGGGAGACAAGAGTTAAAAATGACCAAAAGAGAAAGGCTGATGACAGCTGTGTATAAGTGTGTGTGAGAGAGAGAGAGAGAGAGAGAGTCTATAGCAGTACTGTGCCATGTCTGCGTCATACCTTGTACCTCATCACAGTGATGTGTGCCTTTCCTAACCATATCCAACCTATGTGGTGGGGCACCAATCCAATATTTTGGTGCCATGGCAGGGGAACGCCTTGACCACTGTTGTTACATGAAACGGTAAGTTTATGTGAACCACCAAATTCATCATCAAGTTTACCACCTGTCATTTTTATAGTGTTACGTGAAGAGAGAATGTATGCTATTTCATCCATGTTCCATATAAGAGTAAGTTTGGTGGTTGCAATAGATTTGCCCTAAAAACTATGGGTTAGAAGTTAAAAGTATGCATGAATTGACATATTTTAGAAAACTTAAAAATGGAATTAACTCTGGAGTAAGATTACGTCTAAAAACAAAATGTTGTGACAGAGTTCTGCATACGTAATTGAACCAAAATTTCAAACAGTGGCCATGTGGTGGTCTAGGTCTACTTTGGATATGTACTTGGTTAATTGTGTTAGCTTTTCACTCCAACATGGTCATCCTCCAAAAGTTAGCTCCTTGCCTCCCTGCAATATTGTAAATAATACTTGTATGTCTATCTGCAGTAAGGTCATTTGGCAGTGAAGGGAGAAAAAAGGATGGCCCACAAATCATGCCTAGCGAGAAGGTTTATGAATACATTTTATTCCGTGGAAGTGATATCAAGGTACTATATTTGAAGCATTGTTAACTTCTTGTCATTATTTGTGTGTTCCATGTATGTATCATTGTCATTTGAAGAGGTGGTCTTCCTGAGAAACTTTCTTGTAAATTCTTAGCAAATGATCAAATTAACCGAGGATACAAAATGAAAAAGATAATTTATATCTCTAGTTTGTATTTGAGTCTATATTGTCTATTCACTTCCTTGAACTATACTTCATCAGTAGACTTTTGAATTGATGAATCTCAAGTCTCAACCTTAGTAAATGTGTGTGTGTATATGAATCACTAACTTGCATTAGTGTAAAAATAAAGAGAGAAATATAGTGTAACTTTTAATCTACTTTGTATGATTAACTCTATTCTCATCTGAAAAATAGATGGGGTATATCTCTAAAACATGATATGTTATTATTTAACTAATTATTGTGTCTGGAACCATGATATCTTTTATAGGCCTTATTTGTAGCACTTGTGTTTTTTGCTTACGGTTTTCTTTAATGGAAGCAGAGTTGTGATCTTTTTGACAACAAAAACAACCGTGTTTGCCAAACAAGATGAAAATTTAAAATCAAAACAACAATTGTGTTTTCTTGTGTTTCAAATCTCGACCTTATTGAGGTGAATAGTCAACACAAGTATTTTTTCAAAATTGGTTTATAAACTGTGTGAACAGTCGAAACAAGTTTACAAATCTTAACTTTGAGTATAAAAATATGTCAAACTTGGTTTTCTGTTCACTTCACACTTTTTTTAGAATGTAAAAGCAAAAACAGAAAAGAGAAATGTTGCCAAAGTAGGCCCTAATCTCATCAGATATTTACTGTTTGGTGTTAAGATATCAAGCAGCTAGAAAACAGGTTGCCCTGATTGTGCTTTAAGGGGGAATTTTCTAGCCAGGCTCAGGCCGAGATTCGGGCTTGGGCTTTTTTATTGCGTATCTATTGTCAATGTCTTTTAAATCTTTATATCTTTCCTTCTCGTATAGTTTAACTTCTATGTAAAACTAAAATGTGTAGGTTGTTCTCCTACCTTTTTGCAGGATCTTCAGGTGAAAACATCTCCTCCTGTTCAACCAACACAACCTATAAATAGTGATCCTGCCATTATACAGGTAAGTAGAAGCAAAATGTGATGTATTTGCAGTACTATCATGTAATGGTTCTGAATACCTCATCTATATGCAGTCTCACTATCCTCTGCCAGCTGCAACATCTTCAAGCTTGCCTGTTGCTGCTACTGGTAACTCTATGCCTGATCCTAGTACCCATAGTCCACAACTGGGACACCCTGGGTCTACTTTTCAAGGGGGGATGCCTTTATATCAACCTGATGGAATTATGGGGTCTTGGGGACCTTCACCACCTCCTCCAAATGTTAACAGTAGTGGTCTTGCAATGCCAATGTATTGGCCAGGATTCTATGCCCCTCCAAATGGGCTTCCACAATTGCATCAACAATCATTGTTTCGACCAACAACTGGGCTCTCAATGCCCCCTTCGATGCAGCAGCCTATGCAGTACCCTAGTTTCAATGCATCCTTACCAAGTGGAGCTCCCAACCTTCCTTCTTCAAACTTAACTGAATATACATCTCCTTTTTTGCCAACTTCTACCAGTTCTGCTAATTTAATGTCTACATCTTTACTGGGGTCCGCTGTGCCTTCCAGTCTTCCTCCTGTACCACCTTCAGTATTAAGTAACGAACCATTGCCAAGTTTTATGCACACTAAGACCCCTAACTCTGTCGCTCCTACAACACCACTAATTGGAAGCTTGCCATCAGTGTCTCCTCTGACAACTACTGCTAGCCCTGATGTAAATGTTAACATATCTTCCATCTCTAACAAATCAAATGTGCTTTCTGGTGCAAACTTGCCTTATCAGGGCATGTCTCATCCAACATCTATTGGTAGGACAACTTTGATTCCAACTGAATCCCCCACACCATCATTAGTAACCCCAGGACAGCTGTTGCAGTCTGGGCAAGCTGCGGTTATTCCATCTCAGTCCTCTCAAGCTGTTCATAAAGACGTGGAACCAGCACCATCATCAGAACCATCTGCCCCTATTTCAGTTCCTACAGAAGCTCAGCCTCCGATATTGCCATTACCACCTCAATCCCGTAATGCGCCAAAGGTATGACACTTCACCTTATCATGATACTATGTGTTTGCTAATTATCTTATCATATATATAATATGTTCCGTATTTTGTATGTTTTCGTGGCACGCTTTGGGTTCGTATCAATGCAATTATAAAGGAGTTCGTATAGGTTATTGGCATTTAGACGGTGCTGTGTGGCTAAAGTTTTGATCTTCAAGCAGTATTGTCACTCCAAACATAAGGCGTTAGTCACTCCAAACATAATTCATACTTTCAACCTATTTGGTCCGTGATGTGATGCCTGAACTTGTTAGTAATCAGTAACAAATTTATTTCTGTGATAACTGAAAAATCTGGTAATTACGCCGACATTTTGAATCGAAGTACATATTATAACTTCATTAACTGGGCCAGAAGACTGATGATTACTGAAGACGTAGGGTAAGAACAAAACTAAAATGGACAGAACTATGACGCCTATCTCTTCAGTTTTTACGATGGCCCCTAAATCTGTAGAGAACTGATGGACGTAAGCTGACCCCAACGGGTCGTAATATGAGTTTGTGCTTGAAGCTACAATGAAGATCTTTCTGAGGAGTCCCTTTGATTATGCTGATTTAAGGAGATGTTAAGGGTTTCCCCTTTGGTTGTTTTCAACTGATTGTGGAAGATGTTTGTGTTGATTTGGTGGCCATCTATTTAGCAAAGAAAAAGACTGTGACCTATTATACAGTAGTTGCTTTTGAGTTGGAGATTTACATGCTTGTAGATGTTCTTTGTGTCTGATATCTTACTTTTTCTGTTGTTACCAATGCTGGTCTTTAGATGAATGGAGCTCCTTACCAGAATCGCCACAATTACAGGGGGCGTGAAAGAGGCAGAGGATTTGGGGTAAATCTTTTATCTTGCTTATCTTATTCTTACTTTTGCACCTCACCATTTTGACAACTTTGATGTGCTGTGTCAGATTTATGTTCCAACTTGACAATAAGCAACTATTTTTCACTACTATAGGTTGCTAATGCTTCAAGAAGAATTTAGGACTAACAATGTTGTCCAAGAATCTCGTTATATAAATTATGGTTTTCAACTCTTTCTCAGATTTAAGTTCATAATAAATTCAAAACTGAGGAGGTGATAAACCTGATTTGGTAAAAAAAAGTTTGAATTTGAGAATAGTGGAGGTATTACACTTCCTTTTCCTTCCATGCAGCTCATTCTCAACAATATGGAAACAAATACAAAATTTGAAGGTTTTGCTTTCTGGTTTGCTATTCGGGAAATCGGTTTTGCTTCATTGTTACGTCTTGTTATTAAAACGACAGTTTATATGTTTTGACACTTTTGAGGCATTTTAGTGCTTTTATTAGGTTTTTTGAACTGTTATTGCCTTATAGATTCAGGATTTTGTACAAGAAATGGTATATTTTGCACTCATGTATTTGGATGCATGCTTTGACTCGGTTTCGGATGTTCTCAAAATTCAGGGCTCACGACCAGTGATGAAATTCACCGAAGAATTTGATTTTACTGCAATGAATGAGAAATTCAATAAGGATGAAGTGTGGGGTACCTTGGGAAAAACCAACAAATCCAGTTCAAAGGAGAGAGATGGTAACGGCAGTGATGAGGATGAATTAGAAGATGACAATGATATCGCTTTACCAAAATTTGATGTCAAGGTGATGCTCCTATCCTTAAATATGCTTCATGTCTTTTTGATCTAACATGAAAATTGGCATCGCTAGATCCCAATGAAGTATATAATATTTATATACGGCAAATACTTACGCACACTCAAATCTGGTGAGGTTTGAACCCTTGACCTCTAGAGAGGTTAGACTTTACCGGCAACCCAGATAATTCTGGGGCCAATGATCCTTTGGTAGATCCCAATCTTTTCAGAACATCATTTCTCAACTTCCCTTACCATCTTTTCTTACATAAACATCTTTTTGTCTTGATTATATATGCGAAAATAGATGGTTGCATCTCTACTTGATGGATATCATATAACTTACTACCTTTTTTTTTTCTCCAAACAATTAGTCTTCTAAGGATTTGACATACCAATCAAGATTAATTTGTAATCATTGTAGACTTTTATTCCATTTTTACCGTTGTAAACTAGGTGGATGGATGGTTGGCATGTGCTATCATCGTAGCAAAGCTCGAATGTCTATTGATGCCTGATTTTGATGACCTAGAGAACAAAACAAGACATTGAAGCGAACCCTAAAACTACTGCTACAATATTAAGTGATATTTTACCCATTCGAACCTTGAAACGAACCCTAAATTTGTTCCTGACATTTGATGGAAATTACATCTCTAATGCTATGTACTAAAATCTTATCCTGCAATCTGCAGCCTGTTTATAGCAAGGACGACTTTTTTGATACATTATCGTGCAACTCCAATGATAATCAATCGAATAATGGAAGGACAAGGTTCTCTGAGCAGATGAAACTAGATACAGAGGTAATGTATATATCGTCTACCCTAAACAGTGATATGGCGTCATCTTTATTTTTATTGCTATGCTCACGTGTTTCCTGGTGCAGACATTTGGAGAATTCTCTAGATACCGAGGGGGTAGGGGTGGTCGTGGACCCTACCGTGGAGGCCGTTTTCGAGGAGGCGGCTATCATGGAAGGGGTTATGGTTATGTTAGTAGAGGCCGTGGTGGGAGAAATCCGACCCGCGATTATTAAAGTTTTTCATTTCATTGTGTCGCAAAAGGTGGGGTTGATGAAAAACAGGATTTATAGCCCCTTTTGTTTTTTCTGAAATTGCTTTTATCCTTTGTTACTTGCAAATGGCCCTTTTTATGAGATTGAGTGATAATTGAAGCTGTAACTCATCATAAGTTTTTGGGTCATTTTTCAATAGTAAGAATTGATAGAATCAAAGTATGATTGGTACCAAAGTGCACCAAATTGGTCAAACAAAGTCAATGGGGACATTTGGTTGAGTTCTCAGTTAATTGTTTATAATGATATTAACATTGGATGGTTAAAAAGTACATTCTGGTTTGGTTTGGTTTGGTTTGGTTTGTTACTCCCATCAAACCGTCAACATCTGGTTCCAGATTTTTGGTTCAAACCAAACCATGGAAGGTAATGACAAGAACCTGTCAACTTCAGTTTGGTTTGGGGTTTTTCTTCTTCTATACACACACACACACACACGTGTATATACACATATATTATAATATGAAAAAATCGTTTTGTAAATGGGATTATTCTACTAAGGAATTGGAACCTAGACCCATTAAAATAGTTAGAAAACAAAGTGATGAATTGATATTTTTATTGTAAATTAAAATGAGTGTTAATATAAACAAAGTTGTGTTTTATTGATCAGTAATGACTTTAACGCATAACAAACAATTGAAGTTCAGTTTGATACATACTGGATTACGTAAAACATTGAAATGAAAGAAGCTGGCCAATGAGAAGTCCTTCTAAAACGAAACTGGATTTTATAGTCAGAAGTCTATAATTAGTTTGTTTTTATTACATTTAACGTTTTGTTTTAACTATTATGACCTACATTTTTATTCTGAATATTTACAAAAAAGTGAGCGCCACACTTGATAAAAAAAACCAATTGTTAGTGGAATACATAAAATGACAAAATATATGAAAGTATACTCGTACTCGCAATATTATCTCAAGAGTGACACCGTAGGCTCCAGGGAAGTCCAACCTATAGATATAGCCAATATCAATGATTTGTGCTTAAAATGTGTTGCTGAATCTCTACTCTAGAAAACTATACATACAACAACAAAAACGAGCTAAGACGAGGCTTACAACATAGTTGTACGCCTTTGCATAGCCCCTCTATACTCTAGAGGCTATTAGTACCAAGCTTGAAGCATCGTTACATTAATTATATTTATCAATTTATCATTCAAGTACCGCTACAATAAAAGTTGATCTTTAAAACACTTTTACATAATACCTTTTAAGAGTGTGCTACAAAAAATTTAATATAACAATATTCTTTATAAGTCATTTAGTGTATGATTTAATATATCTTTAGGAATTTGTTTAATAAAGATGTAGCTTGTTACGTTGCATAAATTTGTCTATTGCAACATCTTTATATAAAACACATAATTGTTGGTTTTATAACTTAAAAGTCCAATTAAATATTTTATTGGAACGGTTGTGGACGTTATAACAAGCAAATTTTTAACACTGATTCTTTTATTTAGATTGTCCTTTTTTATATTTGATATGGATCATGTTTTTAATAACAATATTCTAATTTGATGATTTAACGCTAAACTTTTATTCACATTTACTTTTCCTTATAATTTAAAAGTATGTAATCAATTTGAAAATTACAAATAATTCATTTCATAAAATTAATCCAATTGATTAACATAATCAAGTTGCATATACAAAAGAAGTAGATGAAGAGTTTTGATCAATTAAAACTAAAGATAACCTAACTTGATTCTTTAATCACCGGAAAAGTAAAATCCGGCGAAGGAGCAACCCGTGGTGACCTCGGAGATCTTGGAGGGAACTCGGAAACTTGATGCCCATCACAGTCATAAAATATAACCCCCGAAAACTCCGGTGGCTGACACTTCTCTCCCATCAATATCTCTTTCTGCCACAAACCACCTTCTCCAAACCCTTCCTCCACCGCCCTACCGCCAACATCATGGCCGCCACCGCCTCTTTTATGGTTGACAACTAACGAATTCATAGCCTTATTACTTATGGTTGTGATCAACTGCTTTGGAGACCTCAACGGCGATTTTGGTGGAAACTTTTCTTCATAATGATCGTTCTCACCTGAATCAAACCTCTTATCAATATTACCAACAATACCATCTTTATTTGCTGCTTCTTTTCTTGAAACCCGCCTTGCATGGTTGGCGCACAGTGCGACTACGGCAGACGCGATGAAAAATAAGCCGATTCCTAACGGAATAGAGTCGGTATGGTTGTCGGAGACATTTAGAAGACTTAAACGTACCATTTTGGTTGATATTATGATTTATGAAGTTATGATATGATAGAAGAAAGAAATATATGGATATAAAGCCTTGTTGATTATGTGTATATATAGAGAGTTGGTGGATAACATGCATTTAATATTCTAGGAAAGGTAAAGGGGAAAAGATGTTCAACTTCTAACAGTTGGATTAATAAATGTGTTTAGATAAATATGAAAAGTATTTAAGAAAAAAAATATGGGTTTCCATTATCCAAGCAAATCTTTACAAAAAAAAGTTGCATCATTAATTTTGTTATAATTTGGTTGTACTAATTTTATTTATGGTAATTAGCGACGGAATATACGAGCGGTATTAGTTTAATATAAAGTTATTAATGAATTTTTATTTTATATTAAAAAAAAAACAATTGACTTCTAATAAACAAAAAAGTATATCTTTTATAAATAATTTAAAATAAAAAAATATAGTAGCTTATTAAATGGAGTAAACTTGAAAATATAATACAATAATGTTGCCTTAAAAAAAAAGGAATAAATTTTAATTTTGGTCATGAAAATTTTAAAATGGGACTTAAATTATGATAAGTACAAATGATCCTTAGTCGTTAACTTCGTTTATATTCTTCATTAGAGCAAATGACAATTCAGTCTTTTCATAATTTTTTAAAATTTTCTTTTTAGAAAGCAACATAATATTATTTTATATTTTATTTAATTATAAAATTTCTCTCAAGTTAAATTTGTTATTTTTTAAAAAGAAAATTAAGAATTTTGTTGAAAAAATTGAAATGACTCACGTTCTAACAAAGAAAATACACAAAATAACTCATAAATTTATCAAAATTCAAGTTGTATTTTCAAACTTTTTATTAAATCTCAAGAACCAAAATTGAAGTTTACTCTATTAAATGTAAAGATACATCATCAAGCCCACAAAAGCCAATGAGAGTAGGTTAAGTCGAACCTTTTCTTGCTGCTGTAGTTGACTTTTGTTCATAGCCTGACCAAGTCTTCTGAAGTTGGACACAAACCAACTTTGGGTTTTGGTCAAAAGTCAAAACACTTTGAAGTCAGCCTTATTTTTGACCAATTCCATAACCGTAATTTTCATTTTGAGATTTTTAGTTGAAGCATTTTTAAAAGTTTAATAAGTAAATTGAAGTTATCAATACTTAAGGTTTGTTTACCGGATACTTATTGGGTAAGTGCTTACTGGGTGTCACATATTTTCTGGATGAGTATGACACAATTAAAGACCTAGAATTTTATCCGGTAAGAGGCATAGCAATGACCAAAAATCTTACACTATAAGTGAGTGAAGCAGTTACCAGGTAAAAGATATTTACAAACAATTGATTTTGATGACTGGGGATCTTACCCGATAAGGTAAATGAGGGTGACGCTCTTGTGGATAAACAACCCCTTAAACATCTTTAGATTATCTAAAAAATATCTTAATTACTTAACATACACATCCAAACATGATAACCGATATCAAGTTAATTTGAATGACAATCCAAACATTATACAAATATTTGTCACTTGAATGATATATCTATTTTAATTATTCGGGTATAAAACCTATTATTAGTAACAGTTATTAATACTTTTTGACAATTGACACTAAGAGACTTTTAGGGTCTTGGTATAGTTAGAATCCCAGCCAAACCAATGAAGAATCGATTTTGAAACGACCGCATTGCGAAATCATTTGACAAAGTGGAAATTAAAAGGATCAAAATCAATATTCATATCATCCAAAGATGCATTTTCCTTCTCCACAAAATGGAGAGAAACAAAAAAATTAAAAGAAAAAGGTCAAACATTTCTCATGTGAAATTAATTGTCATGAAAAACAGTAAAAAGCTATATATAAAAGGGTAAAAACATTACATGATCTGCACATTCCAGTAAAAAGATACAACCATTTTGTTTTTGAGCTTTTTATGACTTAATTTGTTATTGATATTTTGAAGTATTTGCTACAATGATTTTGCTTTCCAAGTTCTTTATTTATTGCTTGAAGAGCATTTTAGACATTTACATATTAATTAATGACCTCTATTAACAATATGTCAATACTTTTTATGTAAAATTTTAAATAAATTTCTCTCTCATAATCGTTACTTTATGCTCATAATTTCGATTTAGGTCCATAATTTTTCTATTTTGCTTTTATAAAAATATTTAATCGATAATTAGATATGTTCTATAAAATTATATATATACACAAATTAAACGTTATATTTATATAGAAAGATCTACGAATCTTTAGTCATGCAACATATTAGTTACCAAAATTTAATTTCAACCATAATTTATTATTATAATACTTTTATAAATAAATATAATGCATTTATAAGATCAAATTCTAGTTTATAAGAAATATACTCAAAATCCATTATGACATTGTTTAGGAAACAAAAATTACCTTATTTTTTGAATACACGTGGATAGACATAAATTAACTTAGGGGATGTTTGTTTTCAACTTAATAAACTTAATGGATGGTTAGCTTAATTGGTTAATATATATTAAGATGTTTGATTTTAACTTAATACTAAGATATTGACTTAACATGTTAAGTTAACCCATCTTAACTTAATGCATTACGTTAGAAAATTTCTAAAAAATTGGATCACACGTCTAATTAAAAAATAAATAGTTTAATTACCAACATGCATAAATTAAAAAAATTCTAATCAAACAATAATATATTATTGTTTTAAATATATTTGAGTTTTTAAGTATTGTGTTATGAACTCATTGATTTCATATTATTTATGTTATTTTAAACAATTCATTATATTTTAATTTTTTGTCATTTTTAAATATTTATCAAATGGATTAATGCTTAAAGACAATTTAATAGATTCACAACTTAATAGAAAAAAAAAAAATTCAAACAACCTGTAATAACCGGGTTCGAAAAGTTTATTATTTTTGAGAGTTGGGTGAAAAGTTGATCAAGACCCAAAGTTCAAGGGGGTCAAATGAAATTTGGGTTGTATTTAAAGGACACAACCCTAAGATATTTATTTCATTTTCATTCCTGAGGTTTGGTTGAGGGTGACTAAGGGAGAAGGTGCAGGAGAGAAAGAGGGCTAGGGCTTGAAGGATCGATCGTTTTCTTCAAATCAAGGTATGATCCTGGTCTATTTCTCCTTTCTAAGTGTTGTAGTCGGTTTGATCTCGTTGTTGAGGTTTTTAAACCATCTGATTTGGAGTTTTGGGTTGATCGAGTTCGGGGAAATCGCAGGTTTGTTGGGTGTTGAGTGTCGACCGGACCGGGGAGACCGGTGACCGGTGTGTCGACCGGACCCGGGGAGACCGGTGTCCGGGGTGTCGACCGGGGTGGCAGTGTGTAGTTTTTATATGTTTTTAGTCAGAGAGAGAGTGTGTTATCTGCGTTTTGGCTTACCGATTTATCGGTGTTGTCGTAGGTAGTGAATCGTTAGAAAGCGGACTTTAAGCAAGAAGGATCTGAGGTGAGTCTTTCAAACTAAATCTGTTTATGATTTCGAAAGCTATTTAATATTTGCGAGTTTTCAGAACTGCACGCTTTATTATCAAAAGTCTTTGAAAGTTTAATTAAACGTTGATTTAATTATGTTGGCATGTTCATGCTATGTTTATATAAACGCGCTTTATATATTATTTGGGAATTAAATGTGTGCATGCATTTAATTCGGAAGTTTTGAACTAAGTCGGGGAGTGTGGCCCGCCTGATCGTACCGGGGAGTGTGGCCCGTTTATGCCATTGGGGTGTGTTCCCAAAATAAGGCAGTACGAGACAGACATACCGTCTTTGACGACAGTGTTGGTCAGTAGGATGAGTTACGCTCGTGAGGCGTAAAGTGTGGTAAATGTTTGGTCAGTAGAGTGAGTTACGCTCGTGAGGCGTAAGAATTTGTTTAAATGTTTTAAATAATATTTGAACTGTTGCAATAACGCTTGGAGGGGACTCACTAGACCATCGGTCTAACCCTCGCTCTTTCAAATCTATAACCCTTTTTCAGGTTATCGCAAGGTAGCAGGTACCGGTAAGGGTAAGGAGAAGATATGAGCTATTTCCAGGAGCTAGAAGACTCCTTGTAGTAGTTTCTTTATAGACTCAGTTGTGTAATAGGTTGTATTTGCAAACCTTGTTTGAATTGTAGGCTTGGGGCCATCGTTTATTTTTATATGGATAATTACATTTTGATGTAATTAAAGTTCGGGTTGTTACACAACCCCTTAGTTTTTGTTTAGGAGTTTTTTTTATCATATTAATTATTATTTATTAATAATTAATATTAATTAAAATTAATTATACATTAATATTGATTATTTAGAATTATTTTTGACAATATCAATTATTTTTATATTATTTTAATTATTATTTAATACATTTAGTTATTAAAAACCTAATGTAATATTTTTAAATATACTTATGTAAGTTACATAAAAATAAAAATTATATTTATTTTGTTTCATAGATAATAAAATTGTGTTAAATAAGTTTAATAATATTTAGTTTAATTATTAATTATATTTTTTGAAAAATTATTAATTAATTATGATATATGAGGTTGACCAATTTATATTTTTATTCATATTATATGTAACGAGTCTTTAAAATCATAAATTAATGTATATTTTTTCTAAAACTTATTTTAACAAATTCAAAATTTATAGTATATATGTAATAATCAATTTTAAATTCTTTTAATTAACATATTATATTATTTATTTTTTTTACTGTTTGTATTAATTAACACTAGAAGCGTACTCGCGTAATGCAGCGAGATACATCACAATTTTAATGTTTCATTTTATTTTTACGGTACGATTTTGGATGTTTTGAGAAAGTGATAATGTTTTTTTTTTTATAAATTTGATTAATTTAGACTTAATAATATAATGTTTTTTATATAAAAAAATTAAGTATTTTGTTATAATTCAATGATTATCTTATATATTTTAATGACATCTAGAAAAAATAACCAATTACATATTTAATAATATAATTAAAACAAAATTATAGTAATATAATATATTAATTAATAGTGATACATGGAAATGTTTATATAAAATGAAGGTTCTGCACATACTAAATTGGTGGGTGTTAGAAGTCTGCAGTAGTAATATGTATCTTGTGCTTTGATACTTATAAATTAAGAGATTTTTAAAATCTTGCATAAAATGATGGTACCTTGTGTCTAATAATTTGTATTTAAGAGTTTTTTATCCGTGCTTTATAATATAGTATAGATTTATACTATTAGAAATTTGTTTTAATTATAATTATAAAATATTTTAATTGACTTTTTAAAAAAATGTTTCTTATGATCATTTTACATCCTTATCAGCTAACTTTTAATAAACATAATATATTTATCTTATCAGTTATCAGCTAATTTATCAGCTACTAAACATAGTTTATAAATTAAAATATAATTGATCGAGCCCCCAATGAAACCAATCAAAACCCCGAGCGTGAGTTAGTGAGGAATGTTGGAAAATTTTAGTAAAAATGTGATTTTTACTAACTTTGGACACAATTAAATACATGTATATGTATTGTATATATCTAACTCTTTGTGGGTTTGTGTTCTCCTATATGAGAGCTTTGTAATGATATATTATGTGTCCAAAACGGGATATGTGTGAATGAGATATCGATGCTCAAAGTTGGGCGTTTGGGATGAAAATTGGCAAAACCAAGTGGGTGTGGGAACTTGTCCCACATAGGAAGGAGGACCAAAGTTTTAGTGGTTTATAACTAACAATGTGGGAGGGACTTACAAGTCCTTAGTTTGGTTTTACTCTAGCACCTACTCGTGCGCAGGGGGGGTGCCGATTGTGACTTTCGTAGGCTAAAATCAACGAACTTGTGCATAGGCGCGACCTGTGGACACGAATGCCGCTTCGAAATCTTGCGCAACTTGGTTTTTGCGAAATTTTGGTTTTGATCCAGTGCAGGTCGCGGGTTTACCCACGCCGTAAGTCGCGATATCCACTGTTTGTGGACGAAAAACAGTAAGTTCCGCGTGTTAAGCCGCGGGCTTACTCGCGCCGTAAGTCGCGACTTTCACTGTCGTGAGGACAATAAACAGTGAACCACGCGAGTTTACCCGCGTGTTAAGTCGCGACACACACTGTTGAGCGATTTATGTAACTCCCAAATCGTTGGTTTGATTACTGAATTAATTTTGAGATTAATTCTTTAAATCAATGTTAATACCGAATTTATTATTTCGGTTTCGTTTTTCAATATAAAAAGGAGGAGCCTAGACACCTTAGAGGCTCTCCTAATACCGATCACACATAGTTCTCTTGTCTCTCTGCATACATTCTTTATCTCCGGTGGAATTTTCAGACAAGTAAAGTTATCCGACAGTACACCTGTAAAAGCTGTTGTACCCTGGGAACAGACGGCAAATCTGTTTAAGGGAATCGTGTTCAACACCAGCCTCAGCCTCGTTACGGTTTATTCGTTTTACGTTTTTCTGTCGATTCCCTATATTTACATTTCTCTAATCATTTGTTGATTATATTCAGTTATTACATTCGTTGTAATTTATATGTATTGTTAAAATACATATATGTATACTAACAAGGAAGATAGAGATCAACTAGAAGGCATTCCTTTGATTCTTATGTTTAATAAAAGTGTTTAAATATTTATTTTTATTATTGAATGTTTTTCATGGGCATGCTTTGGTTTATTTGTTGACAATTGCACTTACTTTAATTAATTAAATGCTCCCACATGCAATTCTTATATTGTACGATCAGTTTATAATAATATTTGTTGATTGGCAATTAAAAATGTAATTCCTAATTGTAGATCTTTTTTTTTCTTCTTTTATTATATCGCTTTATTAAAAATGTTCAAGGTTTAGAATTTTTTAGGCATAAGTCTCTTTCAAGCCCGTTTTAAGTGAACAAAAAAAGTATGGGCTTCACAATTGAAAAGGGTATGATCGAACTTCTACAGGCCTGGTTTTTTCGGGCTTAGTCAGACTTTTCCGGGTCGTGCTTTTTGGACTGGCTTGAGCCAGATTCCGATATCAACCTTTTTCTATTCCCTAGTCCCTACCACCTTACCTACACCAAAGCCATGGTCTGTCCAATAAAATTAATTGTTTTATTGTTTGGAAAATATCAATTGCTTATCATACAATTATAAATTATTAACCAATATATAATAAACATTATTTTTAATAAATTAACAACACAATAATAGAAATATTTTAAAACGTTAAATAAATTGTCGATCCAAGATGTTAATTAAATAATAATTTAAATGTTTTTTACAACAGCCCAAAATTTGGAAAATAATTGTTACAGGGGTTGATTATGTCAATAAAGGAAAGTGAGGAGTTCAGGGATTAAATCGTAGTTTACTGAAACTTGAGGGTTAATTTGAAATATTTTGGGTTTACATTTGAAGTCGAAGTTGGATAAAATGGGAGGCAACATTTATGGGGAGGTAAGATTTCATCTATAATCTATGCAATTTACTCTCATTCATATTATCATATATGCTATGAATTATGATGTTAATAATGATTCATGTGACTTAAAAACAAATTTAATGGTTAAGAACATGATATGAAGTAGGGATGTTTATAGGTTGGGTTGATCGGATTGAAAACATTAAAACAACTTAACCCAATTTTTACGGGTTGAAAAATCTCAACCCAACCTAACTTAAATCAAAGTGCAACCCAACCCAACTCAAACCGTACGGATTGGTCAGGTTAGTACATCAAAATATTCTGCTAACCTAGACTTGGTAGAATATATCATTTTATTTACTCATAATTCATTTTTCATCATCAATCATTTGATACAATTTATCCTCTTTAATCTTAAGTATATCAAATTCAACTACTTTTCTAAATTTAGATATATATGTTCACAGTTACTGAACATATAAGAGTTATATAGAGATGGAGAATAAAATAAAAATATATGTATATCAAGAGGGTACATGATGGTGTAATTGTCTACTATACATATTCATATGGACTTAACAATCATATTAAATTCAAGAAATAAAACGATATCGGGTTCATCGGGTAGGGTTCAAATGACCATAACCCAATTTCGACCCAGTACCTACGGTTTAAAGATTTTTTCATTTTATAATTTGATTAGTGTTAGATTTGGGGTTCTAAAACTAAGGACTAGAATAACAAGGAATTCTACTACTTGTTGCTTTCAAGGCAAGTGATCTCTCTATCCTTAAAGCAATTTCGCCCCCACCGTAGGTGCTTTGGGATTTGGCGAATTGCTTCTCAAGATACAATGAAGCAACGTATGTAGATTGATTATCAACACCGTACAAGTGGTGATAATCACGGTTAAACTATTGAGTTTCAAGGATTTCGAGAAACTAGAATATTCTGTTTCTATAGCAACACAAATTCTAGCAATCTGGTGTATTGAAAAAGATATTTCATTTCGGTGTCTAGAGGAGGATATATATAGAGGAAAAAATGAAAAGGTGCAACTTTTCATGAAAAGGTGCAACCTTTCATGAAAAGGTGCAATGATTCAATTTCCCTCCAAAATTAACTAACTAACGGTTCCCTCCAAAAATAACTGAATTAACTAACTAACGGAGTTAACGAAAAAATTAACGGACCATTAATTATAAGGACCAAAATTCACTCTTACTATGTGAGACAACAAGAAGTGAAAAAGTACCAAAATGAGACTTTCTCATCTTCCTAAGACTTAACCCAAAATATTTTAGACTCTAATTTATTTTGAAAATTTCCCCGACAAACCCCCACCATTTTCAAAATAGAATCGAATTTGAAAAGACTGACTCGATATGACCTAACCAGATTCCAAAATCCTTGGGGGTGTTATGCATAAGTAAAGGTGGAGTCTTGCACCTTGAACCTTTACATAGTGAAAGTGCTCAAATCTAACTAGGGTAAGAATGGTTGAACCAAAGTCATTGAACCATCTTCCTTTATATGTTAGACGGAAACACCTCACGCATATCCTTCCTCTCATTCATTCAACCACTATAAGTCGACCCACTAATTGGCCATGGGTCTATATCTTGATTTCTCAGAATGCTCTAGAGCCAAGCCCTTTAGCTCATAAGAAACGACCTCACTTCCACATTAAGATAGGTGGACCTTGTCAAGAGTGTTCCCATAACTTGAACACTCCAACACATACTGTGTTACAAGTCCATTAAGAACTAGATTCAACCTTTCTTCACATTACGGTTCCAAGTTCTGCCGACCTTAGGGATGGTTTTTAAAACATTGCAAAACTTTCAGTCACATTCAAATGATGTACTTTAACTTAATGTTGAGACTTGGTGAAATTCCAAGTGTCAAGACAAGGTTCCATCATGGGTGATTATTTATAGGTGGGCTTGAGACCCATCCCTTTTGAAGTGCTTTCAATCAATTTTCTTGGTAATCCTTTTGTGAAAGGATCTGCTAAGTTCTTACTTGATCGTAAGAAGCTAATGGTGATCACCCCATCATTTATTAATTGATTTACTTGCCTATGTCTAAGTCCAATATGTCTGGACTTACCATTATACACTTGATTGTATGCCCTTGATAGTGTAGCCGCACTATCACAGTGTATAGAAATTGGCGGCATTGGCTTTGGCCATAAGGGTATGTTAATCAACAAGTCCCTTAACCATTCTGCTTCTTTACAACAAGAAGCTAAAGCAACAAATTCCGATGCCATGGTATAATCTGTTATGCAACTTTGTTTCCTTGATCCCCAAGACACTGCACCTCCGCCAAGTGTGAAAATCCATCCACTTGTAGATGCATAGTCTTCTTGATCATTTATCCAACTTGCATCGGTGTATCCTTCCAATACTAAAGGATATCCACTATACTCCAAACCATAATCCATGGTTTTCTTCAAATACTTGAGTACTCGATTTACAACATCCCAATGTGCTTTTCCAGGCTTACTAGTATGTCTACTTAATCTTCCTACAACATAGGCGATATCAGGCATACATTAAACTACCAATAACTTTAGCATATTTATTTTGAGCTAATACCCTACCGGTATTAGTTGTTGTTCTTGAAGTTTCCATCTTTGGTGTTGTCACTACCATTTCCTCTTCTTCTTTTGAGAAGTCGACAATTACGTTTGTCATGTTCAGTCTTGTTGCAATTGAAACAAACCACGTGCTTCATATTCCTTTTCTTTTTACCATATTCCTCGTGGCGTTTTCTTTTGCTTACCACCGGCTTTGGAAGTCTCTCCTTTTTCCTCGACCATATGAACTTTGGAGGCATCTTCGTTGGATTTATTTTCCAATCGATATTGTTCTTCAATGAGAAGATGCTTTCCAAGTTCTTTTAAGGACATATCGTCCTTACTATGTTGAAGATTTTTCTTAACATCTTTCCAAGAGGGAGGGAGTTTGTCGATGATCGATGCCACTTGGATCGATTCATCCATTTTCAAGTCGTGTTGTGTGAACATACTAAGAATGTGCTCAATTTCATACATTTGATCCATAATAGGACGTGAATCTATCATTTTGTAAGAATTAAACTTGGAAACGATAAATTTCTTACTTGTTGCGTATTCCGTGAAGTACTTTTGTTCGAGAGCATTCCAAAGTTCTTTCGCCGTTTCGATGTTTTGATAAACATCGAATAGAGGGTCAGACATAGCGTTGAGGATGTGACCGTGACTTATGAAATTGTCGTTCTCAAATTTGAGCCTTTCTCGTGCCGATGCAAGTGTCTCGTCATCGTGTTGTTCCGGGTATGGTTTGGTGAGGACGTAGGAGACGTTTAGTGTGGCCAACAAGAATTGCATTTTCTTTTGCCACCTTTTGAAGCCTCCACCGTCAAAGCGTTCCAACTTGACGATGTCACAAGACATTTGTTGAAGATTCTTCGTTGCCATCTTTCTTCGGAAATTGCTTTAAGATTGTTAGATTTGGGGTTGTAAAACTAAGGAATAGAATAACAAGGAATTCTACTACTTGTTGCTTTCAAGGCGAGTGATCTCTCTATCCTTAAAGCAATTTCGCCCCCACCGTAGGTGCTTTGGGATTTGGCGAATTGCTTCTCAAGATACAATGAAGCAACGTATGTAGATTTGTTATCAACACCGCACAAGTGGTGATAATCCCGGTTAAACTATTGAGTTTCAAGGATTTCGAGAAACTAGAATATTGTGTTTCTATAGAAACACAAATTCTAGCAATCTGGTGTATTGAAAAACATATTTCATTTCGGTGTCTAGAGGAGGATATATATAGAGGAAAAAATGAAAAGGTGCAACCTTTCTTGAAGAGGTGCAACCTTTCATGAAGAGGTGCAACCTTTCATGAAGAGGTGCAACCTTTCATGAAAAGGTGCAATGATTCGATTTCCCTCCAAAATTAACCGAATTAACTAACTAACGGTTCCCTCCAAAAATAACCGAATTAACTAACTAACGGAGTTAACAAAAAAATTAACGGACTGTTAATTATAAGGACCAAAATTCACTCTTACTATGGGAGACAACAAGAGGTGAAAAAGTACCAAAATGAGACGTTCTCATCTTCCTAAGACTTAACCCAAAATATTTTAGACTCTAATTTATTTTGAAAATTTCCCCAACAATTAGACACCAAGTTGCCTCCCGTTAAGTTATTTTGTGTTCGGCTGGGTTGGGTCGACCAAATTGCTTGGATTGGTCGGGTTTTTTTAGCACCCCTAATATGAAACATAAATAGAGTTTGTACAATGACTCCAAAATCATGAATTTGGTATCAAATATTAAATGAACTCATCGAGCTTAGGTGATTATTAATTTGTTAGATTGCATTTCAAAATCATGATTGTTGGTGATTGACATAGGGAAGGGTAAGGTCTAGACCATTGAACTTGTTACACCCTCAAAATTTGGAAAGAACGACTAAATTAAAACTTTCAATATCACCTCTCAAAGAGGGATTAAATCTCTTACTACTAGTCTACAAATGAAATACATTTCTAAGTTGAACCATCAACGAGTAAATAAAATCTTACATAAAGACTAACTAAAGTCGGGTGTTACTAAAACCCAATAACAGTCGCTATCCCCAACATAAGTGCGGAAGACTTCATCAAGCTAAACACCTCTTCGAGCACACAACTAGCACTCGCATCTTCACAGTGTCACTAGATCTATTCCCAACATAAACCTGTTGCACATGCCGACAAATAAAAAGGGTTAGGCTAACGCCTAGTGAGTTCAAGAGTTTTCATCATGATTATAAAATCATTAACGAAAATAATGCAACTTAAATCATGATCCTTTAAAATGAATTACTTTAAACAAGAGGACGACCCGTTTTCCAATAATATGCAATTTTATAAATGGGTGCCTCAACGCCAAACATTATTTCATGAAGTAATGTAAACCAACACTTACTCAAAACATGAATAGTTGTAAATGTTCCAATGATGATGTTTGAATAAAACTTTATAAACCAAGCGACCAAGATATGATTTCATTCAAGTTTCCAAAATCATAATATAAGGAGAAAGATCCAAACTCAAGCGTCACCGAAAACAAGGATAAAGTTAAATGCCCAAAACGACACCTTTTGATGACGGGGGAAACCCGAATTCCAAGGCTAGTGGTGGAACACAAAGTAAGCCACATTCCAAGTTATTGAGCTCACCATACTAGGAACCCATGGCTACGAGCTCACCGACTCGTACTAAGATGTGGGGGAGGGCCCCCGAGGATTCCTAATCATGCTCATTCGCTAGGATTACATTTACGGCCCATGGCTAGTATCCGGTCCCACATAACCGTACCAAGTTGCCCCCGAGGACCCAATGTCTCAACTAGCTACAAATGGGAAGTGATTATCCCATAAAAACAGGCACATAAATTAACTCGCGGATGCAGGTCCGGGTATTGGACTCCACGAGCCCTCACCATATTATCCTCGAAAATCCCAAGACTAATTCTGGCACCAACATATAAATCTTTTTAAGTAATAAAGACCGACTCATATGCCTATGGATCCACTGCATTACAGTCTAAAACAGTACATGACTCCAATTGAATGACCAATGCACTCAAAACATGTAATTCTCAAATGATGCGTATTAACCGCCATCATACTCAAAACTCCACATCGGGATATTAAACCGGACAAATGTCCTCAAGACTCATTTTAGTCAAAACCGAGCCAAAGGCTCAACAATTTACTTAATTCTCCAATGAAAGCCAGTGTAAACTTTAAAACATATTTGACCAATGGATATGCAAACACAACGACTAAAAGTGTAATTAACCCAAACCTCCTCATTAGTTGAAACAAAGCGTTTTCCCAAATGACTCATTTCCTTACTTACCAAAATGACTCATAACCCAATGATATGCATTTTCCAACAATTTATGAAATCAGTTGCACCAAAAGAACAATTACTTAAAATGACATTCAATTAAGCATTTAGTCATCAAAGGAACATATTAACATGGTTTAAGTATCAAAATGTCCAAAATCCCAAAGATGGGTGTTATATAAGTTTATAAAGTTAAAACACTTCCAAAATAACCAAATTTATCAGCAGTTAACAATTTCATGTAAGAATGCAAATACTTTAAAGTAAACATTTTGGCATGTACAACGTTTTCGCAAGTCAACTTGAACTCACCTTGCTAGGTTAAGTTAAACCTTGGTTTCAATCCCCACCCATTGGCCTCCAAAAGCATAGATCCCCTCAAAGCTTTCCGAAGACATCCATTCCAACTCTTCAACTCAAGCTTCCAAAACCTAGATCCACACATTTCCGACCATAAATAATCATATTCAACCCTTAGAATTGTTCCCCAAGTATTTACATGAACATTTCATCTTATACCCCAAAAACCCTAATTTTCCATACTTGAAAAAGGAGAAGATTACCTCAACTACTAGCTTGAATCCACCAATCAAAACACATGTAGGTCACCAAAACGAACCATAAGCTCCCAATCTTCAAATGATAAAAAGGTTAGATGAAACCCCCAAGAGCTTGGTGAGGAAGATGAAGATGGTGAATAAATGCTCCACTCGAACCCCTTTGAAGAAGTACCCAACAATTAGCAATAAATGGGGTAGAGGAGGGTAAATGGAACCCTAGGTTCGATTTCTATGAAAGGGAGAAGTTGAGAGAGAATAACAAAAGAGAGATTGAGTTTTGAATGAGAAATGAAGCCAAAAATCAGATTTTAACTCGCCAGACCCCGCTCGCGACAGTGCCTGGCGATAGTGACATTGTCACTATCACGTGGCACAATCGTGCGGATTGTACCGCGGGTAGAATTCTCCCCGCGATAGTGCCCTGGCGATAGTGACACTGTCACTATCGCGTGGCACAATCGTGCCATAGGTACCGAAGCCCAAAATCTCTAAAAACTCACAATTCTCGCATGGGTCAATTTAAGGCTCGAAAGCACAACATTTTTCACCCAAAAAGATAGACGGGAGGAGGAGGGATTACCAACGAAGGGCGGAAACTTACTTTGCGAAAATCCGGGTGTTACAGAACTTATCATTTTATGGTTAACGAACTTTATTGTATTGTACTTCTGTATCTAGCTCTGTATGAAACAAATTAGAATTATTGGGGTATTTTCGGTATTTGGTAGATTTTTTTTGAACAACAAAGCACCACACTTTTATTAAAACCAGAGAAAAACAAACAAACCAAACAAGGATCTCGAACACAAAACAAAAGAGGGTGAAGGAAGCTTGCGAGAATCAAACTGCAAACACCGCTATCGCCTACACTACTCCAAAACGTATAGCTACCCGTTCAAACAGAGAACAAAAAATTACAGTGCTAAGTGAAACCAAATTGAACAACACAACTACCTCGAAACGAAACCATATGGACGACCACTGCTGCCCCGAGCTGCACTGTCATCCAACACACAAGTTAGAAGGGTCCGCTAACCAATTTACCAAATCTGCCCGAACATGTCGATCTCTTTTCGTGATCCATTCGAACTCCTTCCATTGAAACTCGAGAAATAGATCCAATATCCTTCTTTTCTCCCATTTGAAGATTATTTTTTTTCTTTTTGACCATATTAAATAAGGGAACGACCAAACCACCCCTGTCCAAACTCTCGATTTCTTTGACTCCCCGTCTGAATGTGTCCCAACCGAAAGAAGGTCTTGAAACGAGTTGGCCTCCTCTGTATTGATCTTCCACCACCTTCACAATAATTGCCAAATTTTGTTAACTTCACCACATTGAACCAACGTGTGATCCACCGATTCAATTATCAGTTCCATATCTAGGACAAAGTATGGAATGAAGATCAATACCCATTGAATCCAACACAGCCCGACAAGGAAGTTTTTTCCTAATCTAGCTCTCCACATAAAGATGCAAATTTTCTTAGGGAATGCCTTGTTCCATTTGGTCTCCACTACGGTCCCATTCACTGTATCTACATGTTCTAAAAACCACCCTCAACAAGTCTAAAAACCACTGATTTCGGTCTCTTTGATCCTTAGTTGGCTTTCGGTCGTGAATCACCCTCAACAAGTCTTCTAGTTCTCCTCTCTCCCTTCCTCTTGGCTCCCTTCTCCAATTTCATCTCCATTCCCAACTATCCCCTTGCCACTCCCCTCTATCCGAGACTGTGGCACCCTTAACGGTTTCTAATTAGAACAACCTCGGGAATTCCGATTTGAGCATTCTATTGTCTAACCATTTATCTCCCCAACAACTAAAATCTCTCCCGTTTCCCACCTCTTTACCGAAGAACGAGGATAACTCCAACCCCAACCTATCCAAATCACACTCCACCTTTACTATGTCAGCCTAAACCAAATTTCTTTTCACCAATTGCGACTCTCCACACGACCCTCCCTTACAACCGTATACACTAGTGATCACCTTAACCCGTATCGAATCCTTTTCGTTAAGGAACCTCCACCACCAATTTCCCAATAAACCCAAGTTCGAAGCTTGTAGGCTACCAATATTTAAATTCCCTTATCGAAACGTCCAAACATCTTGACCCAAGTTTCCCATACCAACCCCCTTTTCTCTCACTTGTCCTGTGACCCCCCCCTTCCCAAAAAAAAGAAAAGAAGAAATGTCAGGATCGAATTCTTAACAAGAATTAATACTCAGAAACTAATATCAAAGAAGTTGCGGAAAAACACTTTGATATTTGATAAAACAGTAATCAAACACAGTATATAATGATCAAACAGTAAACTTGTATTAAATGCTTAAAGCTACAAGGTTACACACTCAACCTCAATATTGATGAACAGGCTCACCAATACGAATTCTACTTCTCTAGAATTAGGATCTATGCCTTGAGGTCGATTTTTCTCTTAAAAAAAAACAGTTATCTCAAAAAATAATAATTTTTATCTATTCTAAACATTCTATATATATACTAATAGAAAGATAATTACAAAGAATAAACAAATCTTCAGTATATCTTCCATGTATATCTTCTAAGTATATCTTCAGTATATCCAGCTGTCATTCTTTCCATCCGAATCTCTTTAGCAGCACTAACCATGATCAGCAGCATTAACTTCTTAAAGCAGTATTAACTACTAAGCAGCACTAACTACTAGCAGTACTAACTAGCTAAGCAGTACTAACTTTGTTCAAGCAGCACTAACAATAACTAGCAGTATTAATAGTACTAGCAGTAGTAATACTCAGCAGTACTAACTTTTAAGTCTTCTAGCAGTATTAACTTTGAACTAGCAGCATTAACCACACTTGATGAATTCTTCAGTTCCCAACAATCTCCCCCTAACTTGACTTTTAGGAAGAGAAGTCAAGTTCCTCAAATGCTTCCAAAATCTTCATTGATCTACTCCAATGTTAGGGTCCAGTCCCATGCTCTGATTAATAGTTCTTTGAATTAAATACTTTGCCATTTCTGAATTTGGTGCACAACTCAACTTCTTGTTTAACATGGCATGAAGCTTAAGATTTGTATGCTTGTAGACCCTATCCACCAAGTAGTACTCCATGTGGAAAGTATCCAATGCTAGTTCATAGACTCCACTCCTTTCATAGAGAGTCCATCCTCTAACAGCTTTGAACACATCTCTGATTAAGTGCTTCACTGCTTCTGGATTGAATAACATGCACAAGTATTCCATGACCAGCTTCACTATAGGTAACCCTGGAGCTGTCAACTGATCTGCATAAATTTTCATCCCCACGTCAAACATTTCTTCCAAATCAGATCTTGAACACTCTCTGACAATTTTGTTCCAGGTGCTGTATACTTCATACTTCTCATCATTTCTTTTCAATCTGATGTATTCTTTGCCATCCACCTTCATAATATCCCAATGGATAACTTCAGGAGGTTTAAATCCAACAGGTTCAACTGAAATAGGCTTTGAAATTTTATCCATTACCACCATGTACATGTTTACATCTGAGCTCTGTGGTATTTCTTCCTGAGTTTTAGCTTCATTCAGAAGTGCCTCTTCTTCTTCAGTAACCTTTTGCCCTTCTTCTACTCTAGGCTTCTTTACACTTTTCTTTCTTTTAGCCATCATTTTGGTTCTTTTCAGAGTCTTTTGAACCTGCACTAAAGTAGCTTCCTTCTTCTTTTCTTCCTTATTCTCTGCCTTTTCTTTGATAGGAGTTCCCTCTTCACTTTCAGGGAATGGTTGATGCATATTCACATCATGTCTCTCCTTTGCATTCTTTTCAAACTCCACTCTATCCTTTTCATTGCTCTTCAGCTTCTCCATTTCTTTTTCATATAGATCCTTGATTTGATCAAAATTCATCTTCACAAATATTTCTTTCTTTACCCCAATTGCACTTCTCAAGAAAGTTATCATTTTGTTTCTTTCCTGAGTGGCAAGGTAAGTTTGTGAAGGTCTTCTCTTCTTTGCACTTGATCTGGCCATCATAGCCTTTCTCAAGGTTATTGCTCTTTGCTTGGCTTTCTCTGTTTCCAACCCTTTCTGGAATGCTTCATTTAGTTCATTGGCTAGTGCTCTGGCTATCTCTCTGTCTTTCTCAACCTGTTCTTTCTCTGCTTGATCTAACTCTTGTTGCAGTTTCTTTGCTAATTCTTCATCTGACTCAATCATCTTTTGCTTTTTAGATGGTTGATCAGATTCTATCATCTTTTCTTTCCCTTTTCTTTTTACATCTGCAGCCATGTCTTTCTGTTCTGATTTCTTGTCTCCCCCTTCATTTATGACCACTCCCTTTGCTTTGGGAGTGTCATTCTTTGCTTTTACCAGCATCTCTGCTACTTCAACCTCTGTTGGAGTTAACTCTGGTACTGCTGCTTGTGAAGTTTCAGCAGCACTAACAGTTTCTGCTGCTTGTTTTGGCTTAGCAGTAGTAACAGTTTCTGCTGCTGGAGTTGTTTCTGCTGCTGCTTTTTCTTCAACAAATTCAGCCCTTTCTTCAACAAACTCTCCCTCAAACTGTTGATCTATCTGTTCTGAGCTAGAATTCTCCCCCTTTTTGGAAGCATGTTTCTTATGTGACCTCTTCTTTAAAACAAACTGTTTTCTCCTCTGCTTATGCACCAACCTTGTCACCATTTTCTTTAATTTTGCAATCTGGATTTGTTGTGACAGGATGACCAACTTCATCTCTTCAATTTCTTTGCCTTGCTTGAGAACATCTTGATTGATGTTCCCCATTGTTTCCATCAATTCATAGTAAGTATATCTGTCCTCACCCTCTCCAGAAGTGTTACCCTCTTTTGAAGGATCATTAGATCTTTTTGCAGTGGAAGTCTTCTGCCTAGCAGAAGCACTATCCACCCCCTTGGTTTCTTGGCACCAGGGACCTTCAAATGATTGCTCATTCAAAGTTGCCATGGGGGAGGTCTTATTGATATTACCACTTTCCTCCTCTGTGCTAGCAGGAGTAGTGGCAGCCTCATCACCCATATGCTCTACCTCCTCCTCAGAGAGCACCTCCTTTGGGTTGGGAGACACCCTTGTGGTTTCCCTTTGGATATTCTCTAGGGGAGAATTCTCCCTTAGAGGGCTTAAAGGTTGTGTGGGTGATGGTACAAGAAGGGAAGGAGCCTTCTTTACCTGTTTTCTTTGATAAGTTTGGGTAATTGGAGAGGTTGGTTTTGTAAGAATGGACTGGGGAATTGTTTTTGAGTGAGAAGGTTGGGCTTGGCTAGCAGTGGGATGGTCTAATGAGGGCCTTGACCCTGCTGCCATACCTTCAGTGTTTTGGGACACCACCATCATTGTAGAGAACAATGGGGTGTCAACTCCTTCCGAGTCCCCAGCAGATCTTCTCATATTTGAGAAAACCTTGCCTTTTGGGGGTTTAGGTACATATACCCCAACAGGTTGAGGTATATCCGTCAATTCATGGTTAATTACTTCCTGAACAAATCTGGGATACATAAAGAAACTCTTTTTGTTTCCCATATTTGATACAAGATCACTGAAAATCATCTTTGAGAAATTGTACCTTCTGGATGTAGCCAAGCATACCAAAGCATATGCAATTGGACTGCTGAACTCACTCCATCCAGTGGTCTTTTTGGAGATACAATGCATTAGGGTATGAACAAGAAAACGCCATTGGGGTGAAAATTTTGCTTTTGAGAATTTGAAAACACCCAATGGGCCTCCATACCCCATTCTAGTAAGATTAGAAAACAGTTCATCATTAGAGATAGACATTATACCAGAGGCATCGTCTAGACGTAGACTGATGCGAATGACTTCTTCAGTAACTGTAAGTGAGTGATCACAGATTCTTGTCTTGATCATTTGCACACCATTTTCCACAACAATGGTTGCATTAGCCCAGAACTGCCTTTGGTGCTCAATGTAGATTGTAGGTGATACAGTAAGAGCATGAGCAATGTGGCTCGACTTCAGAAAGTCGACTATCTGATGAAAACCTTCTGCTTGTTTTGGCTTTTGGAGCATTGCGATTTCATTGTGCTCGTCAATGAACGCCATTGATGCCATTGACCTTGAAGATTCTTGCCTGAAAACTTTGAACTTTGAGAGAGAAAGGGTTTAGAGCGCAAGAGAACAGTATGCAAAGAGTCGTTATGAACTTTTAGGCGGGCAAAAGGTATTTATAGTATTCGGAATATAAGCAGTATTAACCTAGAGCAGTATTAACCACTAGCAGTATTAACTGAAATAGCAGTATTAACTACTAGCAGTATTAACTAACTAGCAGTATTAACCGCGAGCAGTATTAACGACGAGCAGTATTAACCACTAGCAGTATTAACTGAAATAGCAGTATTAACTACTAGCAGTATTAACTAACTAGCAGTATTAACCGCGAGCAGTATTAACCACGAGCAGTATTAACTGAACTAGCAGTATTAACTGAAATAGCAGTATTAACTACGAGCAGTATTAACTGAACTAGCAGTATTAACTGAAATAGCAGTATTAACTACTAGCAGTATTAACTAAACTTACTCCTTTTAAACTTGCTAAATACTGAGTACTGCTATGCATATCCTGAAAAGAAGATTAGTAACACCAAGAATAACAATATACAGGTATAAACTCACTTTTTGAGAAGAAGTTTATTCAAAGTTTATCATTCCCACACTTGTTACCAAGAAAGTGAATCTACCCACATCAAAAGCTTTAGTGAATAGATCAGCAAACTGATTATCAGTGTGAACTTTGACAACTTGAATAAGTTTCTTTTCATTACAATCTCTTATAAAGTGATACCTGATTTCAATGTGCTTTGTCTTTGAGTGCTTGACTGGATTATTTACAATGCTAATAGCACTGCTGTTATCAATAAAGATTGGAGTATGTAGAAAGGTTACCCCATAATCCAGCATTTGATTCTGAATCCATAAGACTTGAGAACAGCAACTTGCAGCTGCTATGTACTCTGCCTCTGTTGTAGATGTGGATACGGTGGTTTGTTTCTTGCACTGCCATGAGACTAGTCTAGCACCCAAAAACTGACATCCTCCAGAAGTAGATTTTCTGTCCAAGTTTGCCCCACCTAGATCACTGTCTGAGTATGCTATTAGGTCAAAAGGTGAGTTATGCGGATACCAAAGTCCCAATCTGGGTTGCCCTTTGAGATATCTGAATATCCTCTTAACAGCTTGAAAGTGAGATTGCTTTGGCCTAACTTGAAATCTTGCACATACACAGACTGGAAACATAATATCTGGCCTTGATGCTGTGAGATACATGAGAGAGCCAATCATGGATCTATAAAGATGCACATCCATATCCTCCCCCTCAAGATCTGCTGTGATCTGCTTGTGTGTTTCCATAGGTGTGCTGGCAGGTTTTGATTCTGAGAAACCAAACTTGGTTAGAATATCCTGCACATACTTGGATTGACATATAAATATGCCATCTGACTTCTGTTGAACTTGGAGTCCAAGGAAGAAAGTAAGTTCCCCCATGGAACTCATTTTGAACCTTTGATGCATTAAATCCTCAAACTCCTTGCACATATTGTTTCTTGTAGAACCAAAAATAATGTCATCAACATATATTTGGACCAGCAAGATATCCTTCTTCTTTCTTTTGATAAATAGAGTCTTATCAATGACTCCTCTTTCAAAGTCATTTTCCAAGAGATAGGATGACAGAGTATCATACCATGCTCTTGGGGCTTGATGTAGTCCATAAAGTGCCTTCTTTAATTTGTATACTCTGTCTGGATAGCTTGGGTTTTCAAACCCTGGTGGTTGACAGACATATACTTCTTCTTCAATTGTCCCATAGAGAAAAGCACTTTTTACATCCATTTGGTAGACTTTGAAGTTCATGTAAGAAGCATAGGCTAGGAATAGTCTGATTGCTTCTATCCTAGCTACAGGTGCAAAAACTTCTTCATAATCTATGCCCTCTTCTTGAGTGTAGCCTTGAGCTACCAGCCTTGCTTTGTTTCTTATAACAATACCTCTTTCATCTCTCTTGTTTCTGAAGATCCATTTTGTGCCAATTGCTCTGTGACCTTTAGGAAGGTCTACTAGATCCCACACATCTTGTAGCTTGAACTGTAACAATTCTTCTTGCATTGCTTCTATCCAGCTAGATTCTTTCATAGCATCATGTGCCTTTTTCGGCTCAAGCTGGGATAGAAAACATGAGAGCACTGTATGCTGTTGATCTTGCATTTCCTGAAGCCTGCTTTGATGTCTAGTCATCATGGGAGAAGAGACATCACCTATTATCAACTGTGGAGGATGATTCTTTTGAACTCTTGTGTTATGACTAGGTTCTACATTCAGTCCAGCCTCTAGATTAGAGTCATGCAATTCAACTGAAGTGTCTTCAGATGTCACTTCTGATTCTTGAGTCTCCACATCTCTAGTGTCTTCTTCACTCTGACTTGGTTCAGTAAATGATTCCTTTTCACAGTCTGCATTTACTGTGGGTATGGGAAAAATCACAGATTTAGATATACTTTCTTGAACTTGTGTGATCTCTGATTCTCCACCATCTTTTTCTGTATACTCATTACTGAAACCAAAAGAGTTAGTTAGTGAATCAATGTCAAATAGCCATTGAGGTCCAGACCCAACAGGATTTGGTGTGTTCTCATTGCATTTGACATTGTCACTTTCTTCAATTATTCTAGAAGAAGAGTTAAAAACTCTGTAGGCCTTACTCTGAGATGAGTATCCAACAAGAAATCCATCATCTGCTTTGCTATCAAACTTACCTAAGTGAGATTTGGTATTTAGAATTGTACAAGGACACCCAAAAGATTTGAAGAAACCAATAAAAGGTTTTCTTTGATTTAAAAGCTCATATGGGGTCTTGTTCTTTTGCTTGACCACTAGAACTCTGTTTTGGACATAACAAGCAGTATTAACTGCTTCAGCCCAGAATGTAATTGGCAATTTTGAATCAGCCAACAGAGATCTAGCAGCCTCTATTAGTGTCCTATTTCTCCTTTCAGCAACACCATTCTGTTGAGGAGTTCTAGGAGCACTATATTGTCTCTCAATACCTTTTCCTTCACAAAAAGTGTTTAAATCATGATTTTTAAATTCAGTTCCATTATCTGATCTAATGACTTTTACTCTTTGATTAGTTTGGTTTTCAATTCTTAGAATGAAGGATTTGATAAGATCACTTGTTTCATCCTTAGTCCTTAGAAAATATACCCAAGTAAACCTGGAGTAATCATCAACAATAACCAAGCAGTAAGATTTCTTGCCTATACTCATAACATTTGTAGGACCAAACAGATCCATATGCAATAACTGGAGACAAGAAGAAACAGAATTTAACTCTTTGGTCTTATGAGAAGTTTTGTGTTGTTTGCCTTTGAGACAAGCAACACAATGATCATCACATGAAAAGACTTTTGAAGGTAAACCTCTTACAAGGTTATTTTTAACAAGATTGTTCATAGTCTTGTAATTCATGTGACACAT
The DNA here is from genome assembly GCA_954870635.1 of Arctium minus. NCBI lineage: Eukaryota > Viridiplantae > Streptophyta > Magnoliopsida > Asterales > Asteraceae > Arctium > Arctium minus. The sequence continues at coordinate 13,286,146 of OX941082.1, forward strand.
CCTTCTGTGCCAAAGGGAGGATTCATCTATAGAAGCTTTTGAAACAAGACAATTTAAAGATGAATCACTATCAACATTGTCCAAATCAAGACAGTAAACATTGTCCTTCCTTGGAGTTCTAAGTAGTATCATGCTTTCATCAACTACCTTGAACCCTGGAGCAAGAATCATACACTCAGTATTAGTAAATAATATACTATGTTGTTTGTCACAAACCTGTGATACACTTAACAGGTTGTACTTTAATTGATCAACATAGTAGACATCCTCAAATGTCATCTTACCTTTGGTGACATTACCTTTTCCACTTATCTTACCACCAGTAAGATTGTCTCCAAATGCAACATGTCCTCCATTAATTTGCTTGAAATCCTGAAGGCATGACATGTTGCCAGTCATGTGCCTAGAGCAACCACTATCAACATGCCATATGCTCTTTCCCTTGAGCTGTTGGTTGCCCTGCACATTAAATAAATCAATTAGTATGATTGGGGACCCAAGCCAAAGTGATCTTGGGTCTGCCATTCTCATCAAAGTATTTACATTCCTTTTTAATGAGGTTTTTAAACTCAGAGCACTCTTTATTAGAGTACTTTGTCAATATGATTGGCTTAGCAGAATCAATACTGGAAGCAGTACTAACCTTAGAAGTACTAACAGAGTTAGCAGTACTAACAGGTGTAGCAGTACTAACAGGTTTAGCAGTACTAACCTTGTTAGCAGCATTAACATTGTTAGCAGTAGTATTACTTCTAGCAGCACTATCATTGTCAGCAGCACTATTTGTGGTAGCAGTACTAACAGTTTTAGAGCTTTTAGGAATCCACATATTGACACTTTCTTTAACAGAATACTTTTTCTTCATGTGGCTTTTAGTTTTAACAATTTTCTTAGCCACATGGTTCTTTTCAATTTTCTTATAACCAAAGGGTTTTTGCATGGATCTTTGGAAATTCATTCTTTGGTTCATAGGATTGAAATAACAGTATTTGGCAACATGATTAAGCTTTCCACAGATAAAACAAGGTTTTGGTCTATTGATTTTACTCAGATCAACCCCTTGTTTTTGTGCCCACTGATTATTCCAGTTTCTTTGATTTCCCCTCTTTTTGTCCTGTTTTTGGGGTTCATTCTTCTTACAAGTACACTGTTTGCAAGGACCTGGATTCACAACTGTGGTCTGTTTATAATGGACCTTATCAGACTTTTCCTCTGTCTTCTCTATGTTCTTGGATTTGATCCAAGCCCTTCCACAATCCTCATTGGTGATAATGTTGTTTTCTATAGAAATCTCACCACTCACCTTGTTCTTCTTACTCTTGCCAACCTCTTTCTCAGTCTTATCCTCAACAATTACCTCATCTAAGGGATCTATTTCAGTGGCTCCCTCAGGCAAGTCCTTCCTATATTTGGTGTCTAACAGGTCTGAAGTAGGAGGAATGTAATTGTTGTTATATGGTGGAGGTGTGGCATTATACCCAATTCCTCTTCTTAATTTATCATGAATCTGATTTTGCAGTAAGGAGTCCATTGCTTTAGAAGCATTGGAAAACTTTTCTACATCAAGCTTAACCTTGGTTAACTCCTCTTTCAGTTTTTCACTCTCCTCTTTAGATTTGGTCAATTTAAGTTCTAAATCCTTTTTCTCCCACTGCCAGTAATTGGTGTCATATGAGTGTTGTAGTTCATTGGCTTGAAAACCTTTGATTTGATCTTCAAATCTCTCTACTATCCTCACATAGTCTTTTATATCCTTTTCTAGTCTCTTCAGGTCATCACTCATCTTCTGATTGTGATCCCTGTACCTTTTAACAGTGTCTATGCAAGTTTTAGAGCAGAGATTAGAACTTACCTCAGATGGGAGATCAGATACTTTAGCCATAAGAGCTTGATTCTGAATAGCTTCTTCTGCTTGATCACTCCAATCAAACCCCATTCCTTGTTGAGAAACAAGGGCTTGAGCAGAGTTTCTATTGTTATTGAAGCTTCCAGATTGAGCTTGTTGATGGTTGTTGTTGTGAGACATTCCACTTCTGCATTCTCTAGCAAAATGTCCCTTCAGATGACATTTGTAGCATTCTACCTTTGATTTATCAAACCCTGCTCCATCTTCTCTTCTTTGTGAGAAGTTGTTTCTTCCAGTCCTCTTTATAAACTTCTTAACCCTCATGGAAAGCATGGCCATCTGCCATTTAATATCCATCTCTTCCAGATCATCAGGATGAAGTTGTTCTAAGTCATCATTGATCAAAGAAGAATTTCCATGATTAGAAAGAAGAGCTTCAAATGCATAATCAGTGCCTTTATCTAGATTTGATCCATTAGTAGCATTAACTGATTCAGAGTTAGCAGTAGAATCAATTGATGCTGATAGGAGTGCAGCATTATGAACATATCCAGAAGGCTTCTTCTTTGCCTCCACCTCAGCTTCAAAAACTCTAAGATCATTGTACAGATCATCAAGTTCTTTGTCTTCCAACTGATCATTCTGTCTGAATGACACAGTGTACATGGTCCATTCATCTCCAAGGGACCTTAAGAACTTTCTGTTCACATCATCTTGATCAATCTGTACTCCCATAGTAGCTAGTTCACCAATTAGTTTATTAAACCTGTCAAAAGTTTGAGTCATGGACTCATTCTTAGTTGAGATGAAGTTTTCATACTGTTGTTTTAAGATTGCCTTTTGATTTCTCTTGGTACTTTTAGTACCTGAGAATCTCTTCTCTAGAGCATTCCAGAGCATCTGTGCATCAGTACAATTGCAGAATTGGTGTTGATACTCATTTGGAATGGCCAAGAGCAGTGTGCTCAAGGCTTTCATCTCTGTCTGTCTTGATTTCCTATCTGTATCTGTCTTTGGAGGAGTTCTTTTGCCATCTTCACCAATCTTTCCTCCATCAGATGGGCCATTCTCAATGATGTCCCACATAGAGTAATCTGTGAGGAGAATATATTGCTTGATTCTGATTTTCCACATGTCAAATTCATTGGATCTGAGCATTGGAACTTTTGAGACCAAAGTACTGCTTGATTCTGTAAGATTTTCCATGACGAATAACTGTTTCTGAGAGAATTTTGCTCTGATACCACTTGTCAGGATCGAATTCTTAACAAGAATTAATACTCAGAAACTAATATCAAAGAAGTTGCGGAAAAACACTTTGATATTTGATAAAACAGTAATCAAACACAGTATATAATGATCAAACAGTAAACTTGTATTAAATGCTTAAAGCTACAAGGTTACACACTCAACCTCAATATTGATGAACAGGCTCACCAATACGAATTCTACTTCTCTAGAATTAGGATCTATGCCTTGAGGTCGATTTTTCTCTTAAAAAAAAACAGTTATCTCAAAAAATAATAATTTTTATCTATTCTAAACATTCTATATATATACTAATAGAAAGATAATTACAAAGAATAAACAAATCTTCAGTATATCTTCCATGTATATCTTCTAAGTATATCTTCAGTATATCCAGCTGTCATTCTTTCCATCCGAATCTCTTTAGCAGCACTAACCATGATCAGCAGCATTAACTTCTTAAAGCAGTATTAACTACTAAGCAGCACTAACTACTAGCAGTACTAACTAGCTAAGCAGTACTAACTTTGTTCAAGCAGCACTAACAATAACTAGCAGTATTAATAGTACTAGCAGTAGTAATACTCAGCAGTACTAACTTTTAAGTCTTCTAGCAGTATTAACTTTGAACTAGCAGCATTAACCACACTTGATGAATTCTTCAGTTCCCAACAAGAAAGAACCGACATCTCACACTCACCAAAAAACTTAGCACACCTTTCAGGCTCGAAACAACGAGAACAAATATAACGAGATGTTTCCAAGGACCGATTTTACCAAAGTCCATCTACCACCGAATAAGATAATTTTCGCCTTCCATGAGGCGAGCCTATTCTTTACCTTCTCAACCGATTTCCATTGATCTATTCTTCTCATTGAAGCTTCTACAGGTTGCCCGAGATAGATAAAAGGTAGTGAGCCGTAACCACAACCCAACCCATTAGCGCACAATTGAACTTCATTGTCGGGAACTCCCACCTCGTATATTTTATTCTTACCCACATTTATTGTCAATCCGGATAGCACATGGAAACATTTTAGAATATTTACGGTTTGTATTGAACTAGGGGTGTAAACGAGCCGAGCCTAGTCGAGTAGTAGGTTAATCGAGCCGAGCTCAAAAAATTAATACTGGGCTCGAGCTCGACTCGAGCTCGATTAACTTTTCAATATAGGGCTCGAGCTCGAGCTCGAATATTTTTTGAGTTATCAAGCTCGATGCTCGTTTATGGGTTCGAACTCGTGATCGATTAACTCGTTTATCAGTTCGGGTCGATAATTTTTATATTTTTATTGTATGATTAATAAATTTAAGTATGTTTGGCTTGAAAAAGGGTATGCTCGAATGGTTCGGCTCGGCTCGACTCGAAAAATTTGAATCGAGTTGTAGAACGAGCCGAGTCGAACATTGTTGTTATAAAGCTCGGCTCGTTAAGTTAAACGAGTTCTATTTTGTGTTCGAGATCGACTCGAGCTCGAGAATTATTAAGCTCGAGCTCGAGATAAACGAGTTCGAACTCGAGTAGCTCGTTAAAAGCTCGACTCATTTACACCCCTATATTGAACTATTGAAGAGTTCTTAAAATGAATGTATGGTTTCTTACGGAGAATGATGTGACACCTTCAAGTTATATTTTTTAATTAAATTTTTTAAAAAATATATGAATATCATAAAAAATACACATTATTACTGAAATTCCAATGTTAGAATAAATAATTCTAAAATCAACATTTTTGGAGACAGTTTTAAAATAACAACACATTTTAGCGCCAAGTTGATGGCACCAATATATATAATGGACTCGAGTACTAGCTAAAATATGTGTTTTTAAAGTTGTAACCTCAAAATAATGATTTTTGATTCCTTAAAATGAAGTTAAACAAAAATAAAATAATATATGTCATTTACATACAATTAACAACAAAAACAATAGTAGTAATTATTAATAATAATATCAATATATGTTGTGGAAACAACTGCGTCTAACAACTTGATTCTGATGAATGTATGAATTTCAAATCCTCCAAACATAAAAATTTTGAAATCTAATAAGAATGGTTGGTATTTTATAAGATTTTGTAGAATTAATATGTAATAATGTTATAATATAAAGTCATTTGTTTCGACAATCTGATTCTTTTTATAATTCCTTATAATTGTTTTTTTGTAACTCATTAATACATATTAGAGTTCAATTTCATTCAAATGATTTGAAATCCAAATTCCTCCGAAATACACACGTCCCCCAAAGTTGAAATTGTTAACAGTTTAACATATCAAAAAACAATACGATATTATAACACAATAAGTTTGACGACAAGTGGTTTTAGCATAGATGGATTTCCGCAATTGGGGAGGCTCGATGAAGCTTCAACAACTCCCTAGCTAACGTACAACATCTATTGTAGTGGTTGCGACCAGGCTGTTCTCGAATAACCATCTTCTTTAGGAAACAAGAATAAGCAAGTAAAGACTTGATAAATCGTAGTTCAATCTTTGGGCCACTAAAACATCTAAACTCCACATACTGAAGCTGCAGATTACCCTTTATGTTGCACTGTATTCTTTTCGAAGAACCAGGTGGTGGTGGGGAGACATGAACCACATGTGTAGCCTACAAAATATGATCATATATATTCAAACACACACAAATCACAGAGATTAAAAAAATTAAGAAAAGCATTTTACTTACGTGTGTCATCTTAAGGGTCTGTAAATTTGGCAAACCATTGATCAAGTCACAAGCACATTCTACCATTATGTGAATTTTAAAATCTATTTTTTTTAATTCAAACGTCTTGAGACGATGCAAGTTAGCCGACAACCTCTTATCATCATCAGCTTTGGTCAAAATCTATAAAAAAGGTAGAACAAGTGAACAACTACACTTTAATTTGTCACAGGATTCATAGTCTTGCTCATGAATGGGATAATTTGTAAAAATAACTTTAAAGACTCAAACCTTCCCCCACGTATACAACCAAATGTGTAAAATCACATGTGAGTTCACCGTTCCAATGTTCCTTTATTTGGTCATCGGTTTGAACCTGAATGTATGCATATATATATATATATATATATATGTGTGTGTGTGTATGTATATACCTTGCATCCTCCAAAATCTAAATTAAGCTTCTCAAGTTTTGGTAGAGAACCCACAAGCTGAAGGATATCTGAACTTGTAACCACCGTATCGCCAAGCATTTGCATCTTCAAAGAAAACACTTTAAGGTTTACGAGTTTTGCAATCTCACCAAGTTTCACTTCACCAAATGGGGTCTTGTAACTAATTATCAGATTCTCAAGTAAGGGACACAGAGCAATGAATTCCCCATATTTGCAGCTATCAAACGTTACCAGCTGAAACTCGAAACCCAATAGTTTTGGAAAGCAATGAAACCCAGGCATAGGATGTAGACAACAGTTACGGAGCTCCAAATGTTTCACCTCTAGACAAGAGAAAAGATGGTTAGGCAACTTCACTGGTTCAGGGCGCATATTTACAAGGGTGAACTCTTTTATTCCCTTTGTGGACAAAAACAGAATCCAATGATTAATATCCTCAACAATGTCGGCATACATTGTATCGTATTCTTTCTTTCGCTTACGTTGTTCTTCGGCTGGTATATAGAGGACAAACTTTGTTATGGAACTTTTAAGTTGAAGGAGAACTTTGCCTAGATTCCGCTTATAAAACAGGTGTACGTGTTTTATACTTGGTAAAAACTTAAAAAACTTGTCATCAAATACAAGTTGGGTAAGCAAAGTCCAAGTAAACCTCCAGTTTCTAGACAAGATACTAGTCCGCACCGCTTCTTGAAGAGGCAAACGATCCATAACATTACTTATCACATTTTCTGGCATGCTACTGATGAGATCTTCTGATGCAAATTTGGATAACCCCATGACCGGAATCCACTGGAAAAAAAAACAGATACAAATATATAATTACAATCATGTGGAATAATATAAATCAACAAATCAATTCTGAACCATCTTTATACAAAAACCAAATCCATATTCTTTGCTACTAACATCGATCATACTCTAAAGAAGAAATCACATCAAATAATAAATTAATTAGCAAGTTATGTATATAAGACATTCAAACAAACCCAAACCTTGAAACCGTCTCCGGTAAGGGACTGGAAACTGTATTCGTCGGATGGAAGTATCAAAAAAGAGGATGCTAGAGATTCCGAAGGATTGTGAAGGTCTCGGAAGTGAGATTGAGGCTTCGTTTCTGCATCTCTACTCGTTTTTCTATGATTAACCCTTCTTTTCTGGCTCGTCAATCAATCAATCCCATATTTCTATACCGCCATCTTTTCTGAACACTACATCTCTACTCGTGCCTGCATACACTCCACCGCTATCTTTCATAATAATAATATTTAGATTAACTACATGTTTGGTCCCTATGGTTTATTGTTTCTACTGATTTGGTTCCATAAACAAAATAAGTGTTGGCCTACACCATCTCTAAGACTCCAAGAGATTTCTCCAAAATGTAGATTTTGATCAACTTTTTTATTTTTCAATCGCTTTTCTAAAATTTTCTCCAAATTTGGGAATATACCAAAAATAATTATCAAAAGGGATAAATAAAATTTTATTATATGTCACCAATGAGAAACTTTGAAATAAAATGTTTAGAAAGAGAAATAATATTTTATTAAATATATAGAATATTGAGTAAACTACAATTTTGGTTCTTGTGGTTTACCACTTTTACCGAAAGTGGTCCCTAAACTTCAAAAGCTACACTAAGTGTCCCTGAGGTTTGCATTTTGCTTTAAAAATCGTCCCTGGTTACTAACTCCGTTAAAATGGTTCGTTAAGTCAGAGGTATTTTCGTCCAACCATATTTTTCTTTCTCTTTTTGCAAATTTTCTTTGTTTTTTATTTAAACCATAAAACGTTAGGGACCAAATTGTTATTTACTTTAATTTGTATTGATATTATTATTAAAATATTAATATTAATTTAGATATATATATATATATATATATATATATATATAGGGTGTGGTTCAAATGCAACCCATTTACATGGTGCAATCCCATGCAATCCCTCTATCTACCACATATTTTATGTAATTAAAAAAAAGAAAAAAAGTAAAAGTAAAATGTGTAGTGGATAAAGGGGTTGCACCATGTAAAAGGTTGCATAATAACCCACCTATATATATATATATATATTATGTATATATATATATATATAGGGTGTGGTTCAAATGCAACCCATTTACATGATGCAACCCCATGCAACACTTCTATCTACCACATATTTTATGTAATTAAAAAAAGGAAAAAAGGAAAAGTAAAATGTGTGGTGGATAAATGGGTTGCACCATATAAAAGGTTGCATAATAACCCACCTATATATATATATATATGTATACACAGGTCTTCTCCATCTCCGGCAAGACCATCTCCAACAACAAGCACAGGCAAGACCATCTCCGACACCATGCTGCGATAATTCAGATTTAATTTCTTTTATTTTTTGTTTTCTTGGGGCCCCATTTCCTTGCTCAAAAAGACGCTCAAGATCTGAAGTTAAACGGGTGTTGGAGATGGGGGTTTACATTCAATGGGTGACAAATTTTTAGCAGAGGTAGAATTGACAAAGGGTTTAGAGGGTTTAGTGGAGGTGGGGGTTTCTCTATCGCCGACCAAACCTCCATCGCCGATCAACCCTCCATCGTCGACCAAGCCTTCCTCCCCCATCTGTCTCCATCGTCCCCTCCAGTAATTCTTCATCGCCATTTGAAGCTTCTGAAACCATATCTGTTTCGTGAAAACTTCATTTGAGCATAAAATCCCTTCTTGTAATTCTTCACAAATCTATACAACTTCATCTATTAGATCATCAAATACAAATCTAGATATTAGGTTCTCCAAATCAGTAAAAATTAAGAAAAAAATCGAAGAAGATGATGATAAATCAATCAGACACAAATTAATCATGAAAACCACATCTTGTAATATTATTATTTCAAAGCAGGGTCGATCGATTCCCTATAACTCCACCTTTGCCACCATACCCAAACCTGCAACAAACATAGGGACAAATCCACAGGAAAGATACCACAGGGACGATGAGTTACACAACCTGGTCGCCGCCGGAGATTGCTCTGCTCGCCGCCGCCGGAGTCTGCTCTGCTCACCGTCGTCGGAGTCTGCTCTGGTCGCCGCTGCCGGAGATGGCTCTTGGTAGTCGGAGGGGACGATGCGTACACACACACATACACACACACACACATATATATATATATATATATATATATATGTATATACTAAAAAGAAAGTAAATTAGCATAAATTATTATTTGGTCCCTCTAGTTTAAATTAGAGTAAATTACAGTTTGGTCCTGTAGCTTAATCAAAATTGTGTGAATAGTCCCTTTAAGGGTGAAATAACGAAATTGCCCATCACATGACCAACACATGGTGTAAGACCCGATTTTAAAATAAAACGTATATTTTTTTTTCTTACCCGAATTGAACCGTAATTAAAAATAGCAACCAAAGATAGTTGAGGGGTAAAAGCCATCATTTAACCAAACTAATAATTATATATATAAAAAAAAAAAATTTAAAAAAATTACAAAAACAAAGAAAACCATCGTCTCCTTCATTCTCAATACACCGCCATTTTTTCTCTCTCTCTAAAATTCTCCTTCTCTCTAGATTTTCTTTCAAATCGTTGAAGTAATCGAAGAAATAATTACATATTCGGAATCTACTCTTCGAGCCCTTCTTAGAGGTATAAATTTATTGTTATGTCATTTAAGTTGGTAAGTTAGGGTAGTTGAAGTTGGTTGGTAGATTATGATTATATATTGTAAAGTTATAATCATAAACATGTATAGGAATGTTTGTTTTTGTCAAAATTACAAACGGGTAAAGTTTAGAATTAAAACGGTGATATTTGTATCTAGATGTTTAACCGCACACCAAGTGACCGGTTTAATGTCTACGTGAACAAAATCCGTGCTTAAGCTTATAATATAACCATTGAGTTTTAGGTTATGCGATTATTAATAATTGATGGTTTAAATAGGCAATCGAACGGGTTAAAGTTCGTAGTCGGTCTCGATTAATCACGTGTTGCATCTCAATCCAATCAAGATATGGATTTCATTTCTTTTGAATCGTGGGCAACTAGTTGTTGTAGTTGACCCTTCCTAAAGGTGGTTCACCACCTTGTGATTGATCAATCGAACGTGATCAACAAATGTGGAATTATACACACACACATATACACATTGATTTAGTTTATTGAATCAATTGTTTGAACATTTTGATGTTTTATTAAAATGTGTCTCGTATGAGATTGTTTATGAAAAATGTGAAGTATATAGATTATAATTTCTGTGATCGCCATTTGGGTAAGTGGCACATGTTTAGTTTTCTTTGATTTTAGAAGAACCCAATAAATGGGCACATTATTTGGGATGCCTTCTATGGCGGCTTTGTTGTCATAGCGTCCTGCAGATGACGGTCCACCAGAGTTAAGCCTATGTGGCTTACGTGAACCCACTCTGGGAGGACTTGGCTGACTTTGTTGGCTCCAGGGCGGATGAATCGATTCTAGATTTTACCCACAGAATATGTGACCGTGGTTAAATTCACGGGGGATCCGTTGTGTGTGCCCGCATGCCGACCCAGTTCGTGTGGTTTGGCCACCCACGAACACAACGATAGGAATTGACGGACGTTATTTATATTACGTTTTGAAATTAAAGTGTGAACTGTTCTTGAAATTATTGTCTTTGAAAATTACTGAACATCTCTTTTGTTATGAACTTGAGATCGAGCGTGAAATTTTGGAGTTCTTAGAATCACATTATTATATAAACGTTCTAAGTTTATAAACACTTTTTGAAGTGTAAGATTTTGGATTATAATATATGTTTGGAGTTTATTAGTAGCTCTGATTTAGTTGTGTAATTATGTTAAGTCCCGTATGTGACATCACCCGTTCCAGACCACGGGGACGGGGGATGTTACAAATATGGTATCAGAGCATAGGTTACGACTTGTAGATTAAATAAGTTTGACCTGTGAGAATTGGGTAGACATTAGAATGGGTATACTAGAATTTAATTATAATTACTGATTTTCAATCCGTAACTGTTTTGAATTCTGATCTTGATGTTGTTCTGTATTAGAATGTCGAGACGTGGTCGCCTACGCAAGTCCAGATCTCAACATGAGGGTAACCCAATTCCCAACCCAATGGGCGGTACTAGTGAAACTAATATTGCTGATGTGGTCCGTCAGACCATGTCAAGTATGATGCCTGCATATCTTGAGCAAGCCATCCAGGCTATGCGACAGACGGCACAAAATCTTCCTCCAAATCCGAATACAAATCAAAATCCAAATCCAAATTCTGGTCCTACATCAAATATTGGAAATCCTGGATCAAGTTCGGGTAATCCAACGGGAGAAATGCATACATGGCTAGAGAGGTTTAATAAATAGAAACCTCAATCTTTCTCAATGGCCGTAGATTCAATAGACGCTGAACACTGGATTCGACACATAGAAAAGATATTAAATGTCTTGGATGTCCTAGATCATTACAGGGTCCGCTTGGCTAGTTACAAGTTTGAGAAAGAAGCGAACAATTGGTGGGAAGCTTGCGTTCAAACTGACCCATCTGTTAAGAACTTATCTTGGGATAACTTCAAAGAATTTTTCTTCAAACAGTATTTTACGGCGGCAGATCGCGATGCTTATGTGCAAGACTATTCAACGATCCAACAAGGCGAGGAAGAAACCATTGCCGACTACATGGCTCGTTTTCTTAAGTTTTCTCGTTTTGCAGGAAATACCGCAGGCACACAAGCGCAACAAGCCAATAAGTTTAAATGGACACTTAACTCGAAGTATAAGGATAGTCTCTTGAATCTTCCTTTTAATACCGTTACTGAAGTGGCCGACGCAGCAAAGAATATTGATCGGTCACAACAACAACAGTTAACTTCACGCGTTGACAATAAGAAACGTGGGCCTGGATCTTTCCAGGGCAACCCTCGTTTTGTAAAGTCAAAGTCGAACATTAACCCACATAAAAGTTCAAGTCAATTCACGCCACGACTTCCAGTGTTTTCTAACAGGGGGAGTCAAAATGTTTCGAGTCCAATTAATATTTGTGATAAGTGCAATCTTCGACATCGGCCGGGTCCGTGTCTAAAGATGACCGGTTCGTGTTTTAATTGTCAAGAACAAGGGCATATGGCCAGAAATTGTCCTAAAGCTGGAAAAGGAAAAGGAAAACAAGCAACTACTAGTGGGCGAGTCTTTGCATTACCTGGCGACAAATCTCAAGCGGGTATGATTTCAGGCCATGTTAACTTAAATGATTTATCTGTTTATGCCTTGTTTGATACCGGGGCAACACACTATGTTGTTACTGAATAATTAGAATCCCGGTTAAAACCTTATGAACAAACCACCGAATGTCCAGTTGTAATATCTACCCCAATAGGTGGTTCAATCTACGTGTTAACTCGATTTTCAAATTGTCTGTTAATTGTTGGAGATCGCATACGGGAGGTCACTCTACTTCCAATGCATATGTCCCACTTTCAATTAATATTGGGTATGGACTGGTTGTCACACCACCATGCAACTATAGACTGTAACGCCAAGCAAATATTATTTGGAGATGTTGACAAACCAGAGGCAATCTTCCAAGGAGGTACTCCAAAAGAAGATGTTAGCGCTTTAACTTCTATTACGGTGCACCAGTATACTTGGCAAAGTAATGAAGGTTTTCTGGCCTCGTTACAAGATCCCGAACAGATAATCCCTACATATGCACCCGTACCTGTTGTTTCCGAATATCTTGATGTGTTTCCCGACGATTTACCGGGTATACCACCAGTTCGGGAAGTCGAATTTACCATCGATCTAGTTCCGGGAGCTTCTCCTATTTCTAAGGCTCCCTACCGAATGGCTCCAACTGAAATGAAGGAACTCAAAACTCAACTCGATGATTTATTAAAGAAAGGTTTCATTCGACCCAGCGTTTCACTCTGGGGAGCTCCGGTTCTCTTTGTCAAAAAGAAAGACGGTACGATGCGTCTTTGTATTGATTACCGGGAGATTAATAAAGTAACGATCCGTAACAAGTATCCATTGCCGAGAATCGACGATCTGTTCGATCAATTACAAGGGGCACGATACTTTTCCAAAATTGATCTTCGGTCCGGGTACCATCAACTTCGTATCCAAGATTGTGATATTCCGAAAACTGCATTCAGAACTCGCTATGGGCACTACGAATTCTTAGTAATGCCTTTCGGGCTAACTAATGCTCCAGCGGTCTTTATGGATCTTATGAATCGGGTTTTCAAAGATTATCTCGACGACTTTGTTATCGTGTTTATTGATGACATATTGATATACTCAAAGTCAAGAGAGAAACATGATCAACATCTTCACATCGTTTTGGAAACTCTTCGAACGAAAAAGTTATACACAAAACGTTCTAAGTGTGAATTTTGGCTTGATCAAGTATCTTTTCTCGGACACGTAATTTCTGCAGAAGGTGTCAAAGTCGATCCAACGAAAATTGAAACTGTCACTAAATGGCCTCGACCTACGAACGTATCTGAAGTTCGTGGTTTTCTAGGTCTGGCTGGTTATTATAGACGATTCGTTGAAGGATTTTCTAAAATATCTCTACCGTTAACCCGATTACTCCGAAAAGGAGTCAAATTCAATTGGGGTTCTGAACAAGAATCTAGTTTCGAGGAATTGAAGCATCGATTGGTTACTGCACCTGTTCTTGTATTACCGTCTGGCACCGAAGGTTTTCAAGTTTACAGTGATGCTTCAAAGATAGGTCTAGGTTGTGTTCTTATGCAAAACGGTAGAGTGATCGCATATGCGTCACATCAATTAAAGCCTTATGAGGTCAATTATCCGACTCACGATCTCGAATTGGCTGCGGTTATCTTCGCACTTAAAATTTGGCGTCATTATTTGTACGGTGAAACATGTGAAGTTTTCACCGACCACAAGAGCCTTAAATATATATTTACTCAAAAAGAGTTAAATATGCGTCAACGGAGGTGGCTCGAACTTCTAAAGGATTACGATGTTCATATACAGTATCATCCGGGTAAGGATAATGTAGTCGCCGACGCTTTAAGTCGTAAAGTTGTGGGACAGGTTTCCTCGTTACTTGTTCCTACAGAGTTAACTTTGGAGATTGAACGGTTCGGACTGGAAATCTATCCGAGATCACAAACAGAAATTCTATCGAATCTGATGGTAGAACCGACTCTAATTTCTCGGATAAAAGAAGCCCAACAAGATGACGGTGAATTGTGGGCGAACTTCCAGCAAGTAAAAGAGAATGTTAGTTCGGAATTCAGGATCGATGATGATCACGTGTTGTGGTTTCGGGATCGTCTTTGTGTTCCAAATAACTCGGAGCTTAAAGATCAGATTCTGACCGAAGCTCATAAATCTATGTTTTCCGTTCACCCGGGTACAACAAAAATGTATCGCGACTTACAGACCCATTACTGGTGGGTTGGAATGAAGCGAGATATCACCGATTTTGTAGCTCGTTGTCTCACTTGTCAACAAGTTAAAAGTGAACATCAACGTCCGGGTGGTCTTCTCCAATCGTTGAACATTCCCGTGTGGAAATGGGAACACGTAACTATGGATTTTGTAGTCGGACTACCCCGCACGACCTTGAAACACGATGCAATTTGGGTAGTGGTTGATCGACTAACGAAATCGGCTCATTTTCTTCCTATCCGACAAACATGGTCAATTGATAAATTGACAGAAGTATTCCAACGTGAGATTGTACATCTCCATGGCACTCCTGTATCAATTACCTCCGATCGAGACCCACGTTTTACATCTCAATTTTGGGAAGGTTTACATAAAGCTTGGGGCACATGTTTGAATTTTAGTACAACCTTTTATCCGCAAACTGATGGGCAATCTGAACGTACGATTCAAACACTGGAGGATATGCTCCGAGCATGTGCGATGGAATGGCATGGAAGTTGGGATAGTTATTTGTACCTAATAGAGTTCTCCTATAATAATAGTTGGCAGTCAAGTATCGGCATGGCCCCGTATGAAGCACTTTATGGCCGAAAATGTCGAACACCGACTTGTTGGAATGAAGTTGGAGAACGTATTCTTGAAGGCCCAGAACTGGTACAAGTTACTACCGAGAAGGTCGAAATTGCACGTCAAATGATGAAAGAGGCTCAAACTCGTCAAAAGAGCTACGCCGACAAGCGAAGACGACCTATCAAGTTCCAACTGGGAGATAAAGTTTTCTTGAAAGTTTCCCCAACTCGGGGTATCAGACGTTTCGGTCTAAAAGGAAAGTTGAGCCCGAGATATATTGGTCCCTTCGAAATTCTGGAAAGGGTTGGCGTTGTGGCTTACCGGTTAGCCCTACCGCCGAAATTATCCCAAATACATAATGTGTTCCATGTATCTTCACTTCGAGGGTACAACTATCATCCCTTACACGTCATTGAATATCCCTTGGAACACATAGAACCTGATCTTTCTTATCGCGAGGAACCTGAAGAGATTATTGATCGTGATGAGAGAGGTACACGAAAGAGAGTGATTCCTTTCGTAAAAGTTCTATGGAAAAATCATTCTGAACGTGAGGCGACGTGGGAAACTGAGGAGCACATGCAACGGGAGTACCCCGAATTCTTTAATCGATGTAAGTTTCCTGTGTAAATTCGATTTCGGGGACAAAATCTCTTTTTAAGGGGGGAATAATTGTAAGACCCGGTTTTAAAATAAAACGTATATTTTTTTTCTTACCCGAATTGAACCGTAATTAAAAATAGCAACCAAAGATAGTTGAGGGGTAAAAGCCGTCATTTAACCAAACTAATAATTATATATATAAAAAAAAAATTTAAAAAAATTACAAAAACAAAGAAAACCATCGTCTCCTTCATTCTCAATACACCGCCATTTTTTCTCTCTCTCTAAAATTCTTCTTCTCTCTAGATTTTCTTTCAAATCGTTGAAGTAATCGAAGAAATAATTACATATTCGGAATCTACTCTTCGAGCCCTTCTTAGAGGTATAAATTTATTGTTATGTTATTTAAGTTGGTAAGTTAGGGTAGTTGAAGTTGGTTGGTAGATTATGATTATATATTGTAAAATTATAATCATAAACATGTATAGGAATGTTTGTTTTTGTCAAAATTACAAACGGGTAAAGTTTAGAATTAAAACGGTGATATTTGTATCTAGATGTTTAACCGCACACCAAGTGACCGGTTTAATGTCTACGTGAACAAAATCCGTGCTTAAGCTTATAATATAACCATTGAGTTTTAGGTTATGCGATTATTAATAATTGATGGTTTAAATAGGCAATCGAACGGGTTAAAGTTCGTAGTCGGTCTCGATTAATCACGTGTTGCATCTCAATCCAATCAAGGTATGGATTTCATTTCTTTTGAATCGTGGGCAACTAGTTGTTGTAGTTGACCCTTCCTAAAGGTGGTTCACCACCTTGTGATTGATCAATCGAACGTGATCAACAAATGTGGAATTATACACACACACACATACACATTGATTTAGTTTATTGAATCAATTGTTTGAACATTTTGATGTTTTATTAAAATGTGTCTCGTATGAGATTGTTTATGAAAAATGTGAAGTATATAGATTATAATTTCTGTGATCGCCATTTGGGTAAGTGGCACATGTTTAGTTTTCTTTGATTTTAGAAGAACCCAATAAATGGGCACATTATTTGGGATGCCTTCTATGGCGGCTTTGTTGTCATAACGTCCTGCAGATGACGGTCCACCTGAGTTAAGCCTATGTGGCTTACGTGAACCCACTCTGGGAGGACTTGGCTGACTTTGTTGGCTCCAGGGCGGATGAATCGATTCTAGATTTTACCCACAGAATATGTGACCGTGGTTAAATTCACGGGGGATCCGTTGTGTGTGCCCGCATGCCGACCCAGTTCGTGTGGTTTGGCCACCCACGAACACAACGATAGGAATTGACGGACGTTATTTATATTACGTTTTGAAATTAAAGTGTGAACTGTTCTTGAAATTATTGTCTTTGAAAATTACTGAACATCTCTTTTGTTATGAACTTGAGATCGAGCGTGAAATTTTGGAGTTCTTAGAATCACATTATTATATAAACGTTCTAAGTTTATAAACACTTTTTGAAGTGTAAGATTTTGGATTATAATATATGTTTGGAGTTTATTAGTAGCTCTGATTTAGTTGTGTAATTATGTTAAGTCCCGTATGTGACATCACCCGTTCCAGACCACGGGGACGGGGGATGTTACACATGGGGCCTCTAACGACCCTTTTTTAGACGACGTTAGCCTCAGGGACCACTTTTAGAGCGATTTGCGTACCTGAGTGTAACACCCCAAAAAATGGGACAAACAAATTTTCCGGAAAATGGAAATATGGTAATCAATTTAATGCCAAAGCATGAGCTCGCTCAAAAAGAACAATAAACGCCTGTATAATTACAAGTTTGTAATAACAAATCAATGAGGATAACAACCTCTCAATCTAGTTCATAAATGAGAAATAAGATTACAATTGGTTGTCATCTACATCCAAAATAATCGTTTTCTATAATGGCGTCCCAAAAGCTCCCAAGCTCACATTCTAAAGGCCCGCTAAACCTTTTTGGTGGCCGCGTCGCTAGAACCTGAGATACACATCAAACCAATCAAGTATTAGGCCAAACGAGCCTAGTGAGTTGAACAATAAACATGGCATAAGCATTTAAATCATTTATAGACATAAAGACCATACATGAATCAACGGGGGAGACCCATCACACTAATGAGTTCCACCTCAAGTCAATGCACCTTGATGTTCACTCGCTTGAGCAACATCCCAAAGGTCCGACACATTTAAAGACTACCTCCTAGGCATTACTCCAAATGACGGAGGTCTAGGTGCATACCGTCATGATGGTACCCTAAGACTACATCATCCTAGCGTTTACTCATAGTTCATCCAACATACATGAATTTTCCATCTTCAAACATAACCCATGTGAACAAGATGCATGTATAAGACTTCACATAGTCCCAATCACATTTTAGGTACAAAACTTTAAAATATGTAAGTTCAAGAATGATATCCATAGTTCCCATGATAACACATAATCATGACCAAGTGATGTCAATAACAATCCCATTAAAGTTCACATGACGCATAATAACTAAAACCCCAATAATCTCAAAAGTAACATTTAGGTCAAACTTATTAGGTGATCAAATTTGAACATGAATATGAAACTATGATAAATAGCACACAAGATATGTATCTCATTTGAAAAGTTTAGTAAAAACTCACTATCTAGGTTTCATGCAAAAACCCTAGAAAACTTGGAAGAGATGGTGAGAAGATGAGACTTGAAGGCTAGCTTGATGCACCACTAAATGCTCCACCAATATTCTTGAATGATTAATAAATGAGAGGAAGATCCTTAGGCTTGCAATAAATGAAACAAGGGTTTTGAGTCTTCCAAAATCGTCTAAGATGAGCTCTCAAACGTAGCTAAATCTGATTTTGTAAAAATGTGTTGTAAAAATCGGCTTAGGAGGGTTTTTATACCTCCAGACCCCGTCGGCGACAGTGCCCGACGACCTTGCCCATGGCACTGTCGCATGGGCACAATCGCGCCGCTACCCCCACTCTCGGTACACACCACGCGATAGTGGCCGGCGACAGTGCCCATGTCACTATCGCGCCAGCCTACCAGGCCGTGGTACAAGCCCTGCGACTGTGCCCTTGGCACTGTCGCGTGGCACTGTCGCACCACACCCCAGAGACTCAAAAATTCTACTTCGATTCGATAGCGCACACATAGATAGATATTTCAATTAAAGCATAACAAGATTATACCAAATGCGAATAATTTTTTTTTTGGAAAGGGTATCCTGGGCCTATGGCCCAGACTAATCCCTGGAAATTAGGGCCTTTGGCCCAGCTGCTAAAGCGTGCAACCCTGAGTTTATCCTCAGTGGCCACAAGTGCTGCTAGTGGGGCTCGAGCCCGGGTTGAGCGCTATGAACTCCCCAAGCCTTTACCACCACACCACAACCCGGGTTGAGACTATACCAAATGCGAATAAATTTATACACCAAAGGACTCCAGATTCATAAATTACTATGATTAATAAAACACTAGACGTGAGTACTTACCTTAAATTTCTCGGATGTTACACTGAGGGACACTCAGTGTAGTTTTTGAAGTTTAGGGACCACTTTCGATGAAAGTGGTAAACCACAAGGACCAAAATTGTAGTTTGCTCTAGAATATTTTAGAGCATCTTCAACAACTATGCTAAAGTTTTTTCTAAAATAGAGTAAAAAATCAAAATCTCTAAAAAGTTTTGCATCCAACTCTAACGGTTATTATATTTTAGCAACTTTAGTGTTAATTATCTTATTAAAATATTCAATTATTTTAATTATATTATTAAAATATTCAATATATGGAAAGTTGAGAGATGAAAAATTTGCTTTTTGAGGGTAATAATTAGCTTTCGGGGAAAACTATATATTTAGAAATTTCTCTAAATTTAGAGATTTTTACAATCTCTCTCGTCTTTTCTCTATTTTAGCATAGAGAATAACATAACTGTTGGAGCAACAAAAATGCTAAAATCCTAAATTTTTTTCCATTTTAGCATAGCTGTTGAAGATGATCTTAATAATATAATCAATGATTTATCTTCAAAATGAAGAATCTATTGGAGATGGTTATAATTTTTTGAGTGAATTGTGGATTTGGTCCCTGTGTTTTGATATTATTTTTGACTAGGGTTCTTATAGTATCTTTAATCATTTATCGTGGATTTGGTCCTTATGGTATTCAATTTGTTTTGGTCATGGTCTTTTTGACTAACGTCACCGTTAATTCCGTTAAATCAAAGGTTATTTTAGCATTTTTTCCTTTTATTGTTTTTTTCTTATAAAAAATAAAAACAATATTTTTATCCACACAAATATATGTATATATATATAGGGTCCCCTTCATTTGCTAACCACCGCATTGGTGCTAACCAAATTTCGACCAATCAGAAGCTTTCATTTGTTTATGTTAATCGATCAAGGCTATTAAATGTCGAAGGGCATAATTGGAATTCTATAAAATCGCCAATTTAATGCATACCATATTTTAAGGAGGTTTTAAATTTGGTATTTATCTAAACAATAAATGTATAAATCGCCCAATTTAATGCATACCATATTTTAAGGAGGTTTTAAATTTGGTATTTATCTAAACAATAAATGTATTAATTCAAAATTAAAGTTTGATTTGCATCTGTTTATGAATGGAAGTTATCTTTTTCCTTAATTTTAGCATTTGATATATTTCTCACGCCATAGCCAATTTCACCAATTTGTTTTTTTTTGTTTTACTAAGAGTCAAAATGAACAACTATAGACAATATACAGAAACATTGTGCACATGTATGCACATATGCATATGTGCACTATCCAAATTGACCAGAAGTTACTTTAAAATTAGCCAATCATCAATGCACATGTGCACACATAAGACATGTACATCTCATAATTCAAACATGCACATATGCCAATAAAAAGTGTATACATGCATTATGCACATCCCAAAAATTCGAGATGCACAACCATAGCCAATATACATAAATCCTATGTGCAAGTATGCACATATATGTATATAATATTTTTCTACAACCCACATGCACATATGCACTATATTCAAGTATGCACATATGTACTATTTCCGATTCATCGGGTAAGCCCGGTCCCACCGAAAATAGGTTATGTTTTGACATTTTCTCCACCTATCTATTTTCCACATGTAGAGCCATTATTGGCTCAAGGGTTTGTCTAAGGATAGACGATAAACGTTGATAATCTCATCAGATTACTTTCTTCACAAAACCAATCTTATCAGACCAATACGACGTCGTCTTCGTCGTCTTCTCCACCCGCAGTCTCTTCTAGTACCACCGATTACGTGGTTGTAGCTGATGTAGCCGTCACCAAGTTCAAAAAGTTTATCTTTCTACTCGATCGAAATCGTACCGGTCATACCCGCTTCAGACGAGGCCCACCTCATGTTTCACAAGAGAAACCTGCACCGTTGGCAGCAACCGAGACGATGTATTCTCCTGCGCCGATTCAGCAGCGTCTTCTGCCACCGCCTTCACAGACGATTCACCACCATCCCTTGCTTAAATCGGGATCTTTCGATAGGAAAGATTTTCCTCTCTATGCATCTCATCTCATCAAAAAGCAATGCCCACGATTTTGGGGATCAAATCCCTAATTGTTTGGGATTTTAATTTGGTAGGTGTATATTCCCCAAATTAAAAGGAGTTGTATTTTGACCAAAATAACCCTGTGCATACATGCATTGTATTTTTTATAACCGTTTTTAACATTTTAATTTAATAAAAAATAAATTAATTGTGGACCATTGATCTCATCAATCTACGGTTGAGATTGGTTAGCACGGTTAGTACCAATGTCATGGTTATCAAATGAATGGGCCTCTATATATATAGAGAGAGGGAGGATCATGCGAGAAGTTAAACATTTTGCGAGAAGGCGAGAAGTGTTATATCATATATGATTACACGGCTTGTGGGTGTGTTTAATCATATATGATTAAACGTCTATGTATCACCAATATAACATGTGTTTAATCATTTATGATTAAACTTGTGTATCACATATGATTAAACACTTCTCGCCTTCTCGCAAAATGTTTAACTTCTCGTTTGAACCTGCCCTTATATATATATATGTATATATATAGATAGATATTATTTTATGATTTGATTTGTTTAAATTAAAAAAATTAATCATATTAAATATGATTTAATTTTATTGTTTTAGTAATTTTGCCTATTTAGGTATGAAAACATGGTTGAAGTTTATAAAAATAATTTGTTCAATTTAAAGTTATGAAGATTATATTATGTATGGATCTTTCATTTCGTTAAAATCTAGATAGTTGATTTTGAGTTTTTGACTAAAAAACAATATGAAAATTGAAACCTCTAACTTTAGGATGATAAAATTAGAGTTCATTTCTCAATGGTTTTCAATGATTTTTGGTGCTAAAATATCAATAATAATTTTGTTTGTTGCAATGATAGTAAAAAAACAATAAAATTAAATCGTCTTTAACATAATTAAAACTTTAATTTAATAAATCAAATCATATCTTAATTTATTCGCTATAAATAAAATAAGATATAGTTTTATGATATGATTTGTTAAATTAAAATTTTTATTACATTAAAACAATAAAATCATACCTTTTTCCACAATTACAATAAAATAATAAAACTAAATCGTATTTAATATAATTAGTTTAAAAAAAATTTAAACAATCAAATCATACAATAATAATATAATATCCTATTTTATTTATTTTAATATCGTTATATATATATATATATATATATATATATATATATATATATATTGCGAGTTTCAAGGGAAAACTTCAAAAAAATGAAAAATTGAGGAACATCCTGATAGCCTTGATCTAGACGGTATGCACTTGTGCATATAGGTATACAAAAATATAATTACTTTAATTATGTATTTTAAATATAATTACTTTAATTATGTATTTATTTTACATTATTTATTTATTAGTTATATTTAAATATACTTACTATATACATATTAATAAAATAACTAGTTAAATACGAAACTTTAATAATATTCTATAAAGTTAAAACTGATTAAATTTAAAAAACCTCTGAAATAACAAGTCTTGCAACTACGACCTAATATGAAAAACCTCACCAAAAACCTTCGAAAAAGCACATACTGGTGCTCTAAAGGCATCTTTAACCGATCACTAAAAACGCTAAAAATGAGGATGTTTTCAACTCCAACCCACCACTATCATATTAAAAAATGGAGGTTATCAAACTTGGCCTCTATATTTGAATGTTGGCCTTTATTAATCAGATATTAATATTATATTGAGGGGGTGTTTACTTGTGGCTTAATGAGCTTAATGGGGGTGAGTGGCTTATTCGCACAAACAACTGGAGTGTTTACTTGGGGCTTAATGGCTTATTCGCGCAGATGAAAACGGCTTATTCGCACAGATAGAAAAGATGTGTTGTCCACATTCAACCAAAAAAATGACAAGCCCCACCCATTTAATAAAACACCCTGCTACCGTTCTCCTCCAAAAAGAACTGCAAGTGAAGTTTCTCTCTCCTACAAATTGGTTCGCGATCTCAAGCTCTCCTCCAAATCGATTAACGATTTCAAGCTATCTCCTCCAAATCGATTAACGATTTCAAGCTCTCCTCCAAATCGATTAACAATTTCCAGCTCTCTCTCCTCCAAATCGGTTAACCTCCATCGTATCTCACGCCTCTCACGCCGTCGATTCTCACCTCCGGCCGGCGACCACCTCCATCAACCACGTCACTCACGCCGGCGATCACATTCCCAGGTATATTATTGTCGATTCTCACTTAATTGTTTGGGCTGTTGGTTTTTTTGTAGATTATTCATGGTGGTTTTTGTTGCTTTCCCTGTTTTTTTGTAAAGCTTCTTGTCGTCGTAAGTCTGGCGTGAAAGAAGCAGTAGCGCCACCGTGAGTGCAGCCACCACCAACACCTTGGACGGTGTTCCCATTTGTGTTCAAGTGCTTTAGAGTCAGTCAAGGTATGGCAAAAGATGATAGTGTGTGTTGGTAAAGCTACAAAAGGAATGGAGAGAAGAATCTCTCTTTGTTTTTATTTAAATACTTTGATTTTATGTTAATTAATTGTATTTATGCTATAACACCCGGTTTTTCGTAAGTAAGTTTCCGTCCTTCGTTGGTAATCTCTTTGCCTTCCGCCTATCTTTTTGGGTGAAAAATGTTGTGCTTTCGAACCTTAAGTCGACCCATGCGAGAATCTCGAGTTTTGACCCTTTTCTGGGTTCGGTACGAGTGGCGCGACTGTGACTCGCGATAGTGACATTGTCACTATCGCGTGGCACAATTGTCGGGGGAGTACCACCCGCGGTACAATCCCTGCGAGAATGCCCTCGCGATAGTGACAATGTCACTATCGCGTGGCAAGGTCGCCCGCGGCCCCTGTCTCCTAAAATGTCCGAATTTTCACCCAATCTTCTCATTTCTCACTTCTAATTTCTTCCCATTCTCTCCCAAACCTTTTCATCTCTTCCCCACAAACCCTAACCCATTTTGAGGGTTTTCTCCTTAAACCACATGGTTCTTCATCATCTAGCTAGTGGGATCTTGAACCACAAAACCTCCATCTTCATCTTCCTCATCAAGTTCAACGTGTGGGAGCTCGGGTTGAAGAGTTGATTTGGGTGTCCTCGGAAAGTCTCATCATCTAAAATGGTAAGCTTCCTCGATTTAATGTTATAAATGCTCCATTGATGTTTCCCTAGTGTTTGGTTTATCAAATCTCGGATTTGATAGTTTTGGAGAAACTAGAGTTGTGATCTCGTTGGGGATTTTAGTAAATAATATTTGGGGAATGTTTCTAAATGGTTAAATATGGGTATTTATGGTTTGGAATGTATGGATCTAGGTTTTGGAAGTTTTCGGCTTGAGGATTCAAGTGCCCTTCAAAGGAGCTCAAGTTGGGTGAAATCTAGATTTAGCCTAAATCTAGCAAGGTGAGTTCAAGTTGATTTGTTAAAACGGTGTACATGCCAAAATGTGTATTTTGAAGTAAGAAAATGCGTTTTACTTGGTATTTGTCAAAATGTGAGTATTTTGATAAGCTTTCATAGTTGGTACACTTGGGTTGCTTAATTCCATAAAATGCTCATATTTGAGTTTTAATGTTTTAACAAACAAATAACATGTTTTACATATTCTTAGCGATTTTGTACAAATAGAGTCCATTTCATGACTTATGCATCTTCGGTGATTTTGTACAAGCGAAGTCAAATTTATGACGTACGATATTTTGGGATATTCGGGTTTAAAAACTATTTGGTTGATTCTTGGTCCCAACACGTGTCGAGTTGGATAAATCACATCTTTGAGGTATGTGTCTGTATAAACGTCGATTAAAGACATTTCATTGTTTGGGGGACCGTTATTTGTTGGTCAAATGGATTTCGGGCATTTTAGCTCGGTGTTGACGTAAAAGAGTATTGAGGACATTTGTCCGGTTTTAATGGCTCGATTTAGAGTCCAAATTGTGATTTACGTCTTAATGCATTTTATTGCATATTATTGATAATTACATGCTCGAGTGCGTTAGTCATTCATGAGTAGTCATGTAATCGTATACTATGTTGTAATGGATCCATAGGCACGTAAGTCAGTCTTATTTGATGGTCGATCGGGTGGTACGGGGTTGGACCCCGGGACTCATGTTTTATGACCAAAACTTGACAAGGAGGCACTAGGAGGGTTGAGTCTAGATAGTGCTGCCTGGGAGGTGAGTACTGTGACCTCCGCCATTTGGGGAATTTCCTTAGTTGTAGTCCCCGGTGTGCCGAGCCTTTTGGAGTGGAGTTCTTTGTAACGACCACTAAGGTCAACTGTCTCTTTTGGTGAACTTGTCAAGAGGTCGTAGGGGCACTTGGGATAACGTGTCGTGAAGTGTCATACGTTCAACGTTGTTTGAGTGACATACTTTTGTGTTCCTCCGGTCTCAACGGATACGGGTATCCCCCGTTGTCGGCCTGCTGTATTTTGGATATTTAATTGTCCATGCTTTAATATTTGGATTTCATTCCATTTTATGGTCGCGTGAGTATTAAGTTTCAGTTCCATGTTTTAATGGCGTATCATATTTATATGGATTGTTTTCCGTTATTTAAGGGTCGAGTATTATGTCCCACCCGAGTTTTTGGTGTTTTGGGATATAAAGTATTATTTACATTTTCACAAATTTGAGTATCGAACTATGACCCCGTTTTGGGTGAGTTACGGGTTGCATCGCTTTATAAGAAATGTGTGTTTGGGAGCATTGTCTTTAAAAGTGCATATTATGGGAAAATGTGTCGTTTCCATTTTTAAGTAAACCATTTCGAAGGATCTTGCTTTAAACTGAATTCCTTTCTTTTAAAGATATATTCATTCATGTTAAAACTCTTGAGCTCACTAGGCATTAAGCCTAACCTTTTTATTTGTCGGCATGTGCATTAGGTTCCAGTTGGGGGTTCAGACTCTAGTAGCCTCATGAAGAGTTGAGCCTTAGCTTTATACGAGAGTAAGTTGTTGATGAAGTCTTCCACTGGTTGGAGATAGTATTTGTTATTGGGTTTTAGTAGCACCCGTCCTTTTTATATATGGTATGTATAGGATGAATGTGTGTATCGAGGTTAATTCTCAATTTGTGTCTATAGTCAAGTAGTTATTGATGTATCTAGAAATTTTTAATAAGTTGCTATCTTCAGGTTTAAGGGTGTTACAAGTTGGTATCAGAGCTTAAGTTTGAGAGAATTTGGTATCGATTTTTGGATGCCTAGACTCAAACTAGAGTTCTTATAAGCGATTTTAAGTGAAGTTTCATATTAGGTACCTTAAGATAAGATATTTTGAGGTTGAGCAAGTCGCTAGAAACGGGAAACTTGTCGAGAGTCGCAAGGATGATCATGTTCGGTACGTTCATAATGGCACCTGACCAGTGTCATGGTGAACCTAGATGCTACATGTGTATACTTGAACTACCTTGGTATGATGACCGTTGGGGTAGTGAGAAAGTTTCTAAGCGAGTAAGCTAAGGGAGGATTGATGTTTATAGCAATGTCACTTTGGGGTGGTAGTTAAGTGCGATGAACGCATTAAGTTGATCATCTTGAATCAGATTTATTGGTTGAATTAGAACTATAAGTTCGTTATACCGCTTCTAGTTCAAAGGAAAATCGTAAGTCAACCAAAGTAATGAGATTGTTGCTCTAAGATGTTGATGCATCCGGATGACCATAGTATGTCGGGTTATTGAGGAGCGTAATCCTAAGATGTGAGCGCCGATCAAGTTCATGCACTAAATTTATTTCTAAAATAAATTTGCATAAATTGTTTCTCATGTTCGTAAAACAAAAAGTGATTTACATTATAAAGTCTTGGTAAAGCATTTAGCATTCATCAGATTTTAAACTGTGAGCTTAAGCATGCATGAAATTGTTTTGTTGCACATGATTGCAAATTGTTATCAAAATTCTCTTTATTCACGCCTCGTGTTTAACGCTATTTCCGGATATTGTAATGTCCATGTTTTAATGTCATTTGGGTATTGGGCAAGTAACTATGAGATTTTAACCTAGACATAGGATCACCTCCACGTATGTCAATGGTTTTAAAGGAAAAGTTAATCCCATGTTTTGAGTCGGAATTTCTTGAGAATTTTAGTTTGTACGAGTTTTGCTAAATTTCATGGAGTATTATTTTGCGATATCTTTTGATGCGTTGGTTTTACTTTTGCTTCGTCTAAACTTGCGAGTTTACTCGACGTCGTGTCCAATGTAAATTTTGTTGAAAAGTGTTACTTTACCTTTCATTGCAATAAAAAGAGAAAACTCTTAGAAGTTTAATATTTTATACATATTGTCTTTGTTGAGAAATGAAAATTTTGACACCACATGATTTTAGCATTAATAAGTTTTACGAGAATTCAGTTGGGTTTATGGTGTCTCATCTTACGTCATTTTGCGCCAGGTAAATAGTTTTGGGAACACGTGCATATGCATTATTGCGTACGTTAATTTATGGGTTTTATACAAATGTCAATCGTTGCATACTATTTGCATTGGTATTAAGGTATAACGTTGGTGTGAGTAATTGTATAAAAGATTTATGCTATTTCAAACAGAGCTTTTGTTCTGAGCATATTTCAATCATTAACTTTTACTGTTAGAGATTTCCGCAATGCATTTAACGAATTAGCAGTACTCATGTCGTTATAATTTCTATTTTGGTCAAGTGTGTTTATCTCTACGACCTGAAACTTTAAACTCTAATTGAAATTTTATTTGAATTTCCACCATTTTACCGAACTTTGGGGATTAAACTGTTGCTTATGGGGTTGTTGGAAATTCTTTTGCCACAACGTCCTTTGGTTAAAGAGGAAGAATTTTAAAGTTAATTGCGAACTTCTCTTTTGGAATGTACAAACATTTACTGCACGTGTTGTAATACAGGAACCTATTTTCACGTATAGTGTAAATTGTTGCGCCTGTTTTATTATTGTCTTTACTAACTTAAGTATTGAACAAACGGGTTTTGGAAATGATTTCATATGCGCTGTATTGATGATCAATTTTGAAACCTATCGGATGAACGATAGTGTATTTTTCGCCGCACGTTTAATCGTTAAAAAGCTTATGTATCTGAAAATTTTATAAATTTCAAATTGGCATACTGGTTGAAAAACCTTGAACTCATTAGGCCCATAGATTTAAACCCCCGTCGTGAAAGGAGTTGTAATTAGGGATTAAGTTAGTCCTTAGGAGTTGAGGCGTCGGATGATCTGACTTGCGGTTAGTCTTGAATTTTGGACTTGGGTTTTCGAATCTGTGCGCGTTTGTATTATTGGAAATAGTAGATTTAAGTCTTCCCAGTTAATTAAGGGGTGATTTTATACTTCGGTAATCATGCAGGATAAGGTCTTAGGTGATTATCTGCGATTAGATTGGGTTCGTTTTGATGGGTTGCTCGTCGGTGTGACGTCATGGTTTATGTGATGGTGTACCGTCCTTGTGGGTTGCGCGATCAAGGAAAATTCTTGTGGTCCGTTTGTTAGAAATGTAAGATTTGGGATTTTTAGCATTCTATTTGGTGTCATCCTTAGTGCGACCATCCGTCTGGATTGAAGTTTTGGGTGGGATGCCCACGTTTTCGAGGTCACCGTTTAGTCCTAGGTGTCAACTTGTTTTCTTGAAGTCAAAAGATATTGGAATGTTCGGAAGCATCCCGGTTGGATCATGGGAAATAATGACCTTTCAGTGATGGAATTTGAAAGAAGATTAGGCGTTGATGAGCAAGTACCCATGTGTTTAAGCATTCCTGTGGTGGTAAAGATTTTATTATGGGAATGTTGTGAGGCCAGGGTTGGAACGGAGTTGGGTGATAGTAGAATCTGTGTTAACCGGTTACCTGAAGGACACATTGGTGTGCCTTGGAAGGATATCTTTATCGATATTAGGAATGGATCGGTAAGAATCGGAGGACTCATGGGAGTGTGGTGGCGATCTTTGGCTTTGGGTTCGGAACCGTGATGATCCGAAGGGATTTGATTGGTGAAATGTTGAGGTCACAAACTACACTAGAGGTAGTAATTGTCATTCTAAGGTTGGGAGACGACCGTAATCTTGTGGGTAAAGGTTACTTTGGTGAGTTAAGTGTTCGCTCGGTCATGAGTATAATGTGCCCATGAGGGGCGGTTGGCGTGTGCATCAGTGCAAGGGACATGATAGTGGTGCTGGAAGAAGGGTTAAGGGAAATCCTTCTGCGAGCAAGGTTTCATGGGAATCTAGATTTCGAGGATGAAATCATTCTAAGGTTGGGAGGATTGTAACACCCGGTTTTTCGTAAGTAAGTTTTCGTCCTTCGTTGGTAATCTCTCCGCCTTCCGCCTATCTTTTTAGGTGGAAAATGTTGTGCTTTCGAACCTTAAGTCGACCCATGCGAGAATCTCGAGTTTTGACCCTTTTCTGGGTTCGGTACGAGTGGGGCGACTGTGACTCGCGATAGTGACATTGTCACTATCGCGTGGCACAATCTCCGGGGGAGTACCACCCGCGGTACAATCCCTGCGAGAGTGCCCTCGCGATAGTGACAATGTCACTATCGCGTGGCAAGGTCGCTCGCGGCCCCTGTCTCCTAAAATGTCCGAATTTTCACCTAATCTTCTCATTTCTCACTTCTAATTTCTTCCCATTCTCTCCCAAACCATTTCCTCTCTTCCCCACAAGGAGATCACAAAGTGCTTGTACACGGATCCTGAGGGTTTTCTACCCGTTTGAGACCTTAGAAATCACTCGTTAGCATTTGCATTTGTGAGACACATTCGTTAGCATTTGCATTCGTTGTTGGGTTAATTATGCACTTGGATTTATACCCGTTTGAGACCTTAGAAATCACTCGTTAGCATTTGCATTTGTGAGACACATTTTTCCTAACATTTACTCCCCTAAATGAAGGTGAGTAGAATGCACATGTATAATTTTAATAAAATACTAGTTGTGTACCCGTGCAATGCGACGAGAGTCATGAATGTAAACAATTTTGAAGCTTTGAACGGTTTGTTAGAAAAGATGTTAATATTAACGATGATATGATTTACTCTTAGTCTTTATATACCAATACATTTTGAATAAATAAGAGTTATGGTTCCAATTGCGCTCGATCGGTTGAAGAAAGCAGTGACCCCCTCTCTTTGAGCTTTCAAGGAGCTTTATCGGTGGAAGAAAACCGATTGACTAAAAAGATCCTACCTACAAAACAAAAAAGCTGATTAATTATGAGGAATAGAACAATATAGGAAGGTTCAAATGGAAACATAAACCGGAGGTTACAACTTTTATTTATAAACAAAAAAGATCCACCCTTAGACTCTTTGAAAGTCTCTAGGATATTTAAGGGAATAGTTTGGTTTACTTATCCAAGTTTTCCTGTATAATGTATTTAAACCTTAAAATCAGTAATATTTTCTACAGTAACACATTTATCTCAATTTCAATTATAGTAAACCAGATCAATTTCTAAATGAGTATTGAACATCCGTAGTGGTTACAACTGTTTGCTTTACATATTGAAATCAATAATTGGTTGATGTACTCGATGCAAAAAATGGATTTACCTATAGTAAACTGATTATGGTTAACGACATATTAAAATAAATTAGTCGACCAGAAGTGATTATGGTTAACGACAATTAAAACAAATTAGTCCACCAGAAGTTATTATGTTTAGCAGCATATGCCAAAATGAAAGCTTTATGACGAAAAAGATAATAAGGTCCTCTGAAAGATTCAGGTTAGCAAGTGATGTTTGTCAATCAAAATAAAGATAGATGATCCCTTTTTTCGTCAAATTTATTAAGAAAATAGTATGTTAGATTAACAAAACTCACCACGATGATCGAAGTTGTACTCATGAAATGAGTTCTATCAACACACCCGTAGAAACCTAATGGTTAGATAACTAGCTTTTCTCTAGGATCAAGATATAATAGATAGAGAGCCATATTAATAGAGATCAAAAAGATTGACCAACATTTGATATTTGAAGCAACATTGCCAAAAAGTGTTTGTGGAACACTATTCATTTATATCATTTCTTATTAACAAATTTGGTTTAAATATATACGTATATTTGGGGAAGGGTGTCCTAGACTATGCCTAGATTAATCCCTTGGCAAATTATGACTGTAAGACATCAGTCCTGATTAAACCTCAGTTGCCATAAATGTTGTGTACGCTTGTATTCAAACCTTGGACATATGAGATATTACACCACATCCCCCAGTACCTTAACCAGTACGCCACACCATTGAAATATAAGTGATGGTGATCTTACCAACCATGGATTCCATATCCAGAATCACACCAATTCCTATGTTAATTGTATTTCCCATTTATATATATGGTTATGGTGGTGATGATTAGAAGAAAGAGTAGTAGCAAATGATTGTGAAGATATGCATTCTACTGAAAATTGTTTGTATATATGAAGAAGGTGGTTCAATTCAATTGTATTCGGTTCATAATGTGCACATTTTTGATATATTTGTGAAACCAAAAGTACACATAAAAAAGTTTCACACTGTAAAACAAATACATATGAAACAGATAGATTTTAATTAATACATTAAATACTAACCTTCTATGAGAAAAAATAATGTAAAACAAAATCGTAAGATAGAAGTTGTCACGGATCTCATAAATT
Organism: Arctium minus; assembly: GCA_954870635.1. Classification (NCBI taxonomy): domain Eukaryota; kingdom Viridiplantae; phylum Streptophyta; class Magnoliopsida; order Asterales; family Asteraceae; genus Arctium; species Arctium minus. The sequence goes on from OX941082.1 coordinate 13,318,182, forward strand.
TTGGAGTTCTCAAATTATTAAGCCCTTATTTTAAATTATATAAACTTAGGGGTTGTTTACCAAATTTCCATTAATTCCTGTATGGATAAATGTGTCTGTCTGGATAAATTTGTCTGTTTGGATAAATTGATGCTATTGTTTACTTTTTTATCTGAATTAACAGTCTGAATAATATAAATGAGCAATTTACCCCTAAATATGAATTATAAGTTGTTTTATAAATTGTTGTTTATTTTTAATCCATATACTCAAAAATTCATTGATATAATCCAAAAATCAAACAAAAACTCATAAATTACTTAAATTCCAAGTTCCAACTTCTTTAGCATATGTAACACCCTTAAACCTGAAGATAACAACTTATTAAAAATTTCTACATACATCAATAACTACTTGACTACAGACAAAAATTGAGAATTAACCTCGATACACACATTCATCCTATACATACCATCTATAAAAAGGATGGGTGCTACTAAAACCCAATAACAAATACTATCTCCAACCAGCGGAAGACTTCATCAACAACTTACTCTCGTATAAAGTTAAGGCTCAACTATTCATGAGGCTACTAGAGTCTGAACCCTCAACTGGAACCTGATGCACATGCCGAAAAATAAAAAGGTTAGGCTTAACGCCTAGTGAGCTCAAAAGTTTTAACATGAATGAATATATCTTTAAAAGAAAGGAATTCAATTTAAAGCAAGATCCTTCGAAATGGTTTATTTAAAAATGGAAACGACACATTTTCCCATAATATGCACTTTTAAAGACAATGCTCCCAAACACACATTTCTTATAAAGCGATGCAACCCGTAACTCACCCAAAACGGGGTCATAGTTCGATACTCAAAATTTTGAAAATGTAAATAATACTTCATATCCCAAAACACCAAAAACTCGGGTGTGACATAATACTCGACCCTTAAATAACGGAAAACAATCCATATAAATATGATACACCATTAAAACATGGAACTGAAACTTAATATTCACGCGACCATAAAATGGAATGAAATCCAAATATTAAAGCATAGACAATTAAATATCCAAAATACAGTGGGACGACAACGGGGGATACCCGTATCCGTTGAGAGCGGAGGAACACAAAAGTATGTCACTCAAACAACGTTGAACGTATGACACTTCACGATACGTTAGCCCAAGTGCCCCTACGACCTCTTGACAAGTTCACCAAAAGAGACAGTTGACCTTGGTGGCCGTTACAAAGAACTCCACTCCAAAAGGCTCGGCACACCGGGGACTACAATTAAGGAAATTCCCCAAATGGCGAAGGTCACAGTACTCACCTCCCAGGCAGCACTATCCAGACTCAACCCTCCTAGTGCCTCCTTGTACAGTTTTGGTCATAAAACATGAGTCCCGGGGTCCAACCCCGTACCACCCAATCGACCATCAAATAAGACTGACTTACGTGCCTATGGATCCATTACAATATAGTCTACGATTTACATGACTACTCATGAATGACTAACGCACTCGAGCCTGTAATTATCAATAATATGCAATAAAATGCATTAAGACGTAAATCACAATTTGGACTCTAAATTGAGCCATTAAAATCGGACAAATGTCCCAGTACTCTTTTACGTCAACACCGAGCTAAAATGCCCGAAATCCATTTGACCAACAAATAACGGTCCCCCAAACAATGAAATGTCTTTAAACGACGTTTATGCAGACACCTACCTCAAAGATGTGATTTACCCAACTCGACACTTGTTGGGACCAAGAATCATCCAAATAGTTTATAAATCCGAATATCCCAAAATATCGTACGTCATAAGATAGACTTCGCTTGTACAAAATCACCGAAGATGCATAAGTCATGAAATGGACTCTATTTGTACAAAATCGCTAAGAATATGTAAAACATGCTATTTGTTTGTTAAAACATTAAAACTCAAATATGAGCATTTTATGGAATTAAGCAACCCAAGTGTACCAACTATGAAAGCTTATCAAAATACTCACACTTTGACAAATACCAAGTAAAACGCATTTTCTTACTTCAAAATACACATTTTGGCATGTACACCGTTTTAACAAATCAACTTGAACTCACCTTGCTAGATTTAGGCTAAATCTAGATTTCACCCAACTTGAGCTCCTTTGAAGGGCACTTGAATCCTCAAGCCGAAAACTTCCAAAACCTAGATCCATACATTCCAAACCATAAATACCCATATTTAACCATTTAGAAACATTCCCCAAACATTATTTACTAAAATCCCCAACGAGATCAAAACCCTAGTTTCTCCAAAACTATCAAATCCGAGATTTGATAAACCAAATACTAGGGAAACATCAATGGAGCATTTATAACATTAAATCGAGGAAGCTTACCATTTTAGATTATGAGACTTTCCGAGGACACCCAAACCAACTCTTCAACCCGAGCTCCCACACGTTGAACTTGATGAGGAAGATGAAGATGGAGATTTTGTGGTTCAAGATCCCACTAGCTAGATGATGAAGAACCATGTGGTTTAAGGAGAAAACCCTCAAAATGGGTTAGGGTTTGTGGGGAAGAGAGGAAATGGTTTGGGAGAGAATGCAAATGCACTTGGATTTCTCACAAGTGCAAGAATATTATTACCAACCAAGGATATTATTACCAACCAAGGAGATCACAAAGTGCCTGTACACGGATCCTGAGATCCACGATCACCAAACAAAACTTCACGAACACCACCGAATATCAAGAACACTCTCAACCTCACATAAACTAAATATATCGAAATGATATATTAGGGAGAGTATTATAGTGTTTCAACTTGTGAAAGTTAAGAGGAAGGGATGATCAATATGTTGGAGGGGAAGGGGTATTTATAGGATGGAAGAGGAGTAGGGACCAAGTATTATGAGTGGTGACCAAGTATGAGTGATGACTAAGTTGGCAAGCTTGGAAGCCAAGCTTGGCATTTCCATCACATGTATCATCTAAACAAAAAAGTAATATAATATATAAATTAATATTATAACACTCCACCATGATGCATGTGATCCTCGATAGTGAAACGAATCCCAATCTAACCAATACGAGTTCTTCCAACGGTTGATCATAGCAAGTAGATAGCAAAGTAAATTGGCACGAGGTAGCAAAATGCATTCCAATCATGACGGCTTCGGCATGACCATCACCCGTCAAAATTACAAGCAAACAAATAACCTTAAATGCACAATCTACTAAACAAGGTAGAGCATAAGCAAAGATCTAAGCACTTAATAAAGTAATTCCTTCAAAGATGTCATTTTGTCACCTGTGGTAATATCTTTTCTCTCTCTCTAGCAAAGTGCCCAACGACACTAACACAAACAGAGCTGGATCAAGTTTGAGCAATGCTCAAACTTAGCTGACGATAGCGACTTAGTGAACATATCAGCGACATTGTCATCTGTCAGGATTTTCTTCAAATAGACAATCTTCGCTTCATGTAATCTCACGAGATATGCATCACGTATATTTATGTGCTTTGTCCGAGAGCTGAAAGCCAAATTAGTTTCCAAATGGATGGCACTCTGATCATCACAAAAAATGTGCACGGAAGGTTGCTCGAATCCTAAGCCATTCATCAATTCTTTTTAAATTGACCGCTTCCTTTGCAGACTCAACCGTCGCAACAAGTTCAGCTTCTGTGGTTGACAATGTAACAATGGACTGTAAACGTGATCTCCAACTGACGGTTGTTCCACCTAAGGTAAATACATAACCGGATGTGGATCTCCAACCAACTCGATTACCTGCATAGTCAGAATCACAAAATCCAACAATTTCATAGTCATTGTGCAAACCAAATATAAGACCATGTGTCTCGGTTCCCTTCAAATATCGGAATGCCGTTTCAACGGCTGCCCAATGTGATCGACCCGGATTTGCGAAAAACCGACTCACCACTCCAACACAATGTGCGAGATCGGGACGAGTGCACACCATGGCGTACATGAGACTTCCGACCGCACTAGCATATGAAACCTTTGACATTTCGGCCTTTCCCTTGTATCATTAGGACAATCTTCACTTGTAATCTTGATGTGCTTCGGTAGCGGAGTTCTAGATGTCTTGGCACCATCAAGATTGAATCGCTTCAATATCTTTTGGATATACGCCCATTGTGTCAATCTAAGTGTTCGGGACTTTCTGTCCCGCACGATTTCCATGCCCAAAATCTTCTGCGCTGCACCAAGATCTTTCATTTCAAATTCTGAATTCAACTTGTCTTTCAGACGTTTGATCTCTGACCGGTCCCTGCAGGCTATAAGTATAACACCCGTGTTCCGTTAACTCGTACAAGTTGTGTTAAGTGAACTTTGGATGAAAATGTGCATAACATATTTGTACACTATGCTTTACCGACTTGTACCTTGGACTAATTTGTTATACAATATTATCTAAGGGACCACACCCATACAAAAATGAAACTAAACTTAACTTAAAATGTTAAGTTAACTCCTACTAGGGCATAAAGTTGAGAAATTAGACTTGAGGGGCCAAAGTGAAAATGTTGAAAATATAAATACCCCAAATTAGTAAAAGTAAATCATTTAAACTCTAATATATATCTTCTTCTATCTGATTTCCCTCATCTCTTTAAGAGCAACCATCGTTGAAATCAAATTACATGAAGAAGTCATCAAATTAGTTGAAGATATTAAGTTTATAACTCAATAACTCAAAGGTATGTGTTTATCTTCTAGTATTCTAACTTGAATCTTCTCTTTAGGTCAATTTTTGAATCATTAGGTTTGAAATCTGTTTTAGGTTTAAAATTGTGAGAAGATTGAAGAGTTCAAGTTTGTTTGAGAATTGAAATCATTATTGGAATCAAGGTATGTTAAGCTATTGGTATGAATTTCATTATTTTGAGGTTTTAACTTAAGTTAGGTCTTTAATGGTGAATTGTTGTTATGAAGTTAAAAAAAAGTATTGATTTTATGCTTAAGAGATCATTTAGGATGATGATAATTATTGGTGTTATTTGCCTATTGAATAGAATGAGTTTCAATGGATTTGGTTGTGAAATTAGTTGTTGTGGATAGGGGTGAATCAAAACATTCAGCCTGTTTCAAAAATTCGTATAAAATCAATGGTTGGTCCAAATGAGATGTGCATTATACCGTTGGAAACCTTGAAGAGTCTATAACATCTTTGTAGTTTACACTAAGAGCTGATTTTGAGTCTAAATGGCTCAAAACCGTGAGTTTCCAGAACTGGTCAACTGCAACTCGGGATCTGCACACTGTTTTTGTAAAATTCATATAAAATATGTCATTGATCCAAATAAGGTGAATCTTGTGAGATTGGGTTCCTAAGAGACAGTATTACAACTTTCATTTATAAGTAAAAGTGTAATTTGTTTTCTAAGTATGTGTAAAACAACAAAACATTAGAGAGACGGAAGCTGATATGTGCAGTAACTTAAACTGCAGTTGTTGCTTGTACCTTGTGCACATCCGGCTTGTACCATATAGTGAACCTTATACTAATCAACCTTAAAGCTATCTAAAACTACTCTAGAGATAATAATAAGTAGAAAGAGTGTCTAAGACTTGTTTACTCAAGCAAATATATTGATTACTATCGAAATAGTAATTGGTTATTGTTTTATGTAAAGGTGTCTTTGTGTGACTGGTATCAACATACGAGCATCCGATTGTCGTATTCCATCGTATACTTTTCAGGTATGGATATCATACTTTAATTTACACGGGGATAACTATTTGCATATGTAACACCCTAAAAACCAGAGTGAATTTAAAACGCGGGAACTGGACAAATAAGCATCAACACTTGGTATAAACCTCCCAAAAAGGGGAAATGTACTTAACCTTTACAAACCTGAATACTGATATTGAACTCAACAACAAACTAATCTAAACATAAACTATCTAGATTACATCAGTTGCTAATCCAATATCACCAAAAGAATGGGACTTAAACATTGCCCAACATCAATACTAGTCATCACAAAATCCCCGAGACCAAGCTCGTCACTCAAGCCCTTGGCAACCCACCGCTAATGGAACCTGTTATACACATCATTTGAGAAAAAGTGTTAGGATTAAAGCCTAGTGAAAACATACAGTTTATAAATTTCAAGAGATATAAACAATTGTATCATAAGGAAATATTTTCAATAAGGTTTAATTTTCAAATGAAACCTTTGCCATAACCGAGCCTTTTAAATGTAAACTCATCATACGATGACAAAGATAATCAGTTTTACCAAGGATTGTAGTGTAACACAAAGTAGGCCACAATCCGAGTTATGAGTCGAAATACTTGGAATCCTTGGCCACGAACTATAAAGGTTCGTACTACGATGTGAGGGAGGGCCCTCGAGGAAACCAAGTCAAACTCGTTCACTAGGACTACCATATGACCCTTAGCTAGTAACCGATCTCACATAATCGTACCAAATTGCCCCCGAGGATCATATGCATCCATAGCTACAAATAAGGGAAAATATGATCCATGACTAGTAACCGGTCTTGCATAACCGTACCAAATGGCCCTCGAGGATCATATATATCCATTTTTACAAAGAAGGGAAAAGACCTCCCAAATATAAGTCGACTCAATACCTAGGGATCTACTAGTAATGGTACAGACTCGTCACAACAACATATGTGACAAACCATAGATAGTCATATGGTATAAAAACATTTTATAAACAAAATGCTTTCCTTCAAGTTTAACTGCTGGTAAGAATGAAAATCACAAAAGTGAGTTCATATACATTCTTTCAAGTAACCCACATAAATGTGTAAGTAAAACATCCTTTTACTTCAAATAAGATGGAACCCATCATTTTAGTCGAAAATGATCAGGAACCCTAAAATCTCCCAAAACTCAAGTTATATCAAAATGTAGTAAACTTAGATCTGAAACCATGAAGATATATAGAAGATCAAAATGTAAGTTTTGACATGTATAAAGTTTAGAAAAAGGTAGTAGGAACTCACCAAATAGGTTTTAGACGAAAACCCGAAAAACCAGATATCGACCACCGAGAGAAGACGAAGATTTCTATACCGAACCCTTGCTAGATGCACTTAATGCTAGCAAATAATGAGGTACCAACGAGATCTAAAGAGAGAGAGAGATTTGAGAGAGATTGAGATCTTGAGATATTTTTTTTAAGAAAACCAAATGAAGATATTTGTGAAGACCCACTTTAAGTCGGCCAGGCAACCTCGCGGGTTATGCCGCGACCTCAACTCGCGGCATAACTCGCCCGCTAACACAAAACCCACACAAAGAGGGGGTTTCACGGGTTGTGCCGCGACCTCAAGTCGCGGTGCAACTCGCGTGGTTCACTGTGGTTCGTCCAAAACCACCAAAATCCAAACTCAAACTCCCAACCAAACGCGGTGCTAACGACAATGCTTAAACACAAGAATAACAAGATTAGGGGTGTGCAGAAATTCAACTGATCCAATAGGAACCGACCGATCCAATTAGAACCGACCGACCATAATTAGATATCCAATTGTAATTGGATCGGATCGGATTGAAAATCTCAACATCCAATTTGGATCGGTCGGTTCTTGGATGGCAGTCCAGAACCGACCAAAACCGACCGAACCGAACCGACCACCATCCAATTACCCATCCAATTAATCATCCAGTTTTCCATCTAACTATCATCCATTTTTTTTTTGCAATTTGCTTAAATCTAAATTTGTTTTGTGTTGGTTTTTGAATTTTTAGTCTCACTTATGTTGGTTTTAACACAAACTAAAAGTAATTAATTAGAACATTGCATTAAATTAACACGTTGGATGGATCCTATTTGATCATCCACTGGATGTCGGATGGATCCAATCTGATCCAATGGATATCCAATAAGAATATCCAATGGATATCCAATCTGATCCAATGGATATCCAATAAGAACATCCAATGGATGGAACCGAACCGATCCAATCATCCATTGGATTGGAAAAATCCAACATCCAATGGATGATTGGATCGGTTCGGTTGGGAAAATCCAACATCCAATGGATGATTGGATCGGTTCGGTTCTCCTCACATCCATTGGATGTCAACCGATGAACACCCCTAAACAAGATTACATAACGGAAATCCGGGGTGTTACAGCATAAGGCTTCCTAATCCAGATATATTGATTCCAAATTTGACTTCATGCTTGTTAAATACAATTGAGTATTATTTTTCCTTTTGAACTATCATTTCAATTGAGATTTGGAACATGGATTTCTTGACTTGTTGGATTGCATTTATTGTGATTTTTGTCTATAGACTTGACATTGGGGACACCGATGTTGAGATGCATCCATGGTGGCTAAAACGATCATGGCGTCTTCACTATATATAGTCCTTAAAAGCGGACTAATTAGATACCGGTCAAATATAGGGCGTATGGATCGATCCTAGGAACCGTTATCGGAGAATATGTTGCGGTCGTGGTTAAATCAACGGAGAGGATTGTCGTGTTGTGTCCGCACCCCTTTCCTCACTCGATCCCAAACGAACTGATCATCCTTTTTGGGAATAAAGCGTTCGTGTAATGTGTGTTTGTTTTTGGACCTTTGACATGACTTCAAGGCATTTGTTTGACTTTGATTTCCTTCAGAAACATCTTAAATCTGGAATATCATCTTAAATGTTAATTTTCATCTTAAACTTGTTATCTCATGTATATTGTTTAGTTACTATTATCTGTTCACTGAGTTTTAAGCTCAGCCGAGGTTTTCTTTGTCCTCGGCAGGTAAATGACTTAGTAGAACTTTTGGGATGAGAGTTGTGGAGATGACAGGAATGAAGATAAAGCATTATGATATGCTTTGTTAAGCTTTTGATAACTATTGTAGATGATGTTTATGTGTATTTTGGGAATGTATTTTGGTACAAACTGTCATCTCCGTTGATAGTTCTGTAAATAAACTTTGGTAAACTATATTAATCGTTCTGTATTACTTTTAGCTGGAATAGGTGATATGCATTGAGAATTCAATGCATTAGAACACCTTTTCTTTCTTTTTAGATAGATCATTTTGTTTAATCCCAACTTTGAGTCCATTTTTCTTATCTTATTTTCTCCTTTTTATTTCATGGAGCTAAGTTTATGACTTTTCTATCTTTTACTACTTATGGAAGTTAACTTAGGTTTTATGCTGATTTCATTACTGCCAGTCAATGCTACAACATCCAATTCTGCTTGTTGGAGAAACCATGGAGGATTTTTGATGAAGATTGCTAACTAGATTACTTTACACCAAATCTTTTGTTGAAATGGAACTAGAGTTGTTGGCTGGAGGAAGGAAGATGATGACATACTTGGAGTGTAACTTTGGTTATAACTTTAGTTGTTGTGTCCTTTATATTATTTTAAGTTTCATTTTTATTACTAGTTTGCCATTGTTGGTTTAGTATAAATAGGAGTAGTATTCTCTAGTTTTGATTCATCTTTTTTGGTATTCCATCATGTGGAAGAACTGATTTCGTGATCCTCTCTAGAAAACTTTAATATTAAGTCCTTAAGTTCCTTATTTACTTATTGTCTTTACTTATTTGCATTTTACATTTCCGTCATTTATTTTCCGTTATTTATTTTCCGTCATTTACATTCCGTCATTTATATTATGTCATTTACATTTCTTGCAATTTATTTTACGCAATGAGTAGCTAATTTTATAGTTTGGGTGTAAGACAAAAAGGGAGTTTGTAAACCAAAAACTAGTGGACTTTGTTCTTCAATAACATTGTTCCACTATGTCATTTTAAGTTTTATAAATCCAAAAGCACTTCTTGACAAATTGATCACTTCTTAAAGTGTGAAAGTGCCATGGACTTAGGAATAAGCCATGAAAAAGCACGTCAGTTTGAATGATACAGGAAGTATACTTGGAAGAGTTACTAGCAAGGGAACTTGCTATCTTTGTTTTTCAAACCGATTGATTCTTGACGGGTTGATCACTAGTCAAAGTGTTAAAGTGTAGTGGACTCAGGAATGAGCCACTAAGAACACGTCAACTTGAATGATATGGAAATTGACTCGGAAGGGTGATTTTTAAAACAAAGGCATTTGTTTTTCCATATACTTTAAAGAAACCATTTGACACTCACACTGGTCCGGACATTTGCATAGGCATATGTTGATGGAAGGCTAAACAAAAGTGCAATGGTAGATATTCGGAAGGATACTCTTTAAAGTACATGGTGGAACTTGTTGTTGCTGAACTAATGCTATAGCATTCCTATAGCATTGGCCTCCAGAATTTGTGTTTACTCCTCACTTTAAGTCTTGCACCCATTCTATCTTTATATATCTTGTTAATCATATCACTGTTAACCAACTCAAACAAAGTCTTCAAACTCGTCATCTGAAGTTAGTTTTTCATCTCGAGATCTTGCAACTTAAGATACCTATCCCTGTGGAATACGATACTTGGTTCTTACCATTTTATTACTTGAAAAGACGATATTGGATCCCATTGTATACTTGCTTTGAGGTTCAATTATCACATGTCTAGAGGTGTGCAAACATCCGTATCAAGTTTTTGGCGCCGTTGCCGGGGATAGGCGTAAATCTATTGTTGTTTAGAGATTGAGTTTTGTTAAGCTAATTTTTCTACCATCTTTGTTGCTCGTCATACGTCTCCATGTATGTCCGAGTATCAAATCTTTAAGTTTTTATTTCTGTGAATATGGTGTAAGGATCGAATTCTCAACAAGAATTATAAATACTCAGAAACAATATCAAAGAAGTTTGCGGAATAACACTTTGATATTTAATGAAACAGTAAACAAACAGTAAATCTGATGAACAACTTGTAAACTTGTATTGAATGGTTGAAGTTACAAGATTACACACACAACCTCAATCTTGAAGAACAAGCTCTTTCAAGACGAATTCTACTTCTCTAGAATTAGGAACTATGCCTTGAGGTTGATTCTCTCTAAAACAAAAATTCAGAACTAATTTTCTATGAAACTAATCTATCAATTCTATATATATACTGAACAAAAGATAATTACAATTAATAAAATATCTTCAGAATATCTTCCATGAATATCTTCAGTCTATCCAGCTATCATTCTTGTAATTCGGATCTCCATCTCATAAGCAGCAGTAATCAAGATCAGCAGTATTAATCTCTTAGCAGTACTAATCTTGAAGAGCAGCATTAATCATGTTCTGGCAGCATTAACTTCAACTGGCAGCATTAACTCAGAAGTACTAATTTTTGAGCTAGCAGCATTAACCATACTTAGCATTTCTTCATTTCCCAACAATCTCCCCCTAACTTGACTTTTAGGAAAAGAAGTCAAGTTCTTCAGATCTTCTTCAAGATGCTCCCAAAACTCCATCATGGCCTAAATTCCAGTATTTGCATCCAATCCCAGACTTTGATTAATTGTTCTTTGGATCAAATATTTAGCCATTTCTGAATTTGGAATACATCCTAGCTTCTTCTTCAGCATGGCATGAAGCTTCAGTCTGCTATGGTTGTACACTATATCCACTAGGAAGTACTCAGTGCGATTTAAATCCAAAGTCACTGCATATACTCCACTAGTTTCATATAGAGTCCAATTATTCACTGTTTGAAAGACATTCCTTATTATCTCCTCCACTTCATCAGGTTTGAACATCATGCACATATACTCCATTATCAGCTTTGTAATTGAAATCACTGGAGCTTTCAGTTCATCTGCATATAACTTCATCCCTATTTCAAACATTTCTTCAATATCAGACCTTGAGCAGGTTCTGACAATCTTGTTCCAAGTGTTGTACACTTCATATTTCTCATATTTTCTCTTCAGTCTGATATACTCCTTGCCATCTACTTCCAAAACATCCCAGTGAATGACTTCAGGAGGTTTAACTCCTACAGGTTCTGCTGAAATTGGTTCAGGCACTTTGTCCATCACTACCATGTACATTTTGACATCCTCAGTACTTGCAGGTTCTTTCATTGTAGATGACTCAGGTGCCTCTTCTTCTTCAGCAACCTTTTCAGCTTCTTCTTCCACTAATCTAGGCTTCTTTGTAGGCTTTCTCCTGGCAATCATCTTTGTTCTTTTTAAAGTCCTTAGACTTTCACCAATTGTTGCTTCCTTCTCTGGAGTTTCTTGCTCATCAGGGAATGGTTTTTGTAAGAAATCATTGCTTTCTTTCATTCTTTTTTCCATTTCAACCCTTGCAAGATCATCCCCTTGAAGCTTTATCATCTCAGCATCATACATCTTCTTGAGCTTCTCAAAAGACATCTTTGAAAACATCTCTACCTTGACACCTACTGCACCCTTGAGGAAAGTAATCATTTTCTTTCTCTCTTGAGCACCCAGGTATGTCTTTGAAGGTTGTCTTTTCCTTGCAGCCATTTTGATCTTAGCAGGCTTCCTCAAAGATATGGCTTTCTGCTTGGCTTGTTCTGTTGCTAAGGTTTGTTGATAGGCTTTATTTAACTCTGCAGCCATTGCTTTAGCTATCTCTCTATCCTTTTGCACTTGCATGGTTTCTGCTTCTTCAAGCTCAGCCTGTATTTTCCTAGCTAGAGCTTCATCTGAATCAATCAATTTTTGCTTTTTCATTGGTTGATCAGGTTGAACTAGCTTTTCCTTGCCTTTCTCTTTACTCATTTCCTTCTCTTTACTTGATCTCTTTGAAGCATCACCTCTTTCTTTGATGACAAATCCTTTGGCCTTTGAGATGACCTTGGGAGTATCATGCTTTGCTTTGATTAGAGTTTCTGCAATTTCAAGATCTATGAGCACTTCTTTCATTGTTTCTGCTGCTTCCATTGGTTCAGCAGTATTAACCATTTCTGCTGCTCTGCTTGTACCAGCAGTATTAATGGTTTCTGCTGCTGCTTGTGTTTCTGCTTCTTGTGCTACCTTTTCTGCAGTTATTTTCTCCCCCTCAAACTTTGCATTCTCTTGCTCCCCCTTAGCTTTTGCATCTTCCATATTTTCATCAGCTTCCGACTCCCCCTTTTTGGGAGCATCAGTCACTGGTTTCCTCCTTCTGAGTATAAATTGCTTCTTCTTCTTTTGGAGAAGCAATTTCCTTACCATTTGCTTCAAGTTGAGGATCTGTTCTTGTTGTGACAGAACAATGAGTTTAAGCTCTTCAATCTCTTGACCTTGTTTGATCACATCCATATTGATGTTTCCCATGGTTTCCATCAATTCGTTATAGTTATATCTGTCCTCACCTTCTCCAGGAGTGTTACCCCCTTTTGAATGATCATTGGATCTTTTAGTAGTGGAAGCCTTCTGCCTAGCAGAAGCACTATCCACCCCCTTGGGTTCTTGGCACCTGGGACCTTTGGATGATTGCTCACCCAAAGTTGCCATGGGGAAGGTCTTAGAGATGTTACCACTGTCCTTCTCTGTGATAGCAGAAGTAGTGGCAACCTTCTCACCCATATGCTCTTCCATCTCCTTAGAGAGCACCTCCTGAGGGTTGGGAGACACCCTATTGGATTCCCTTTGGATATTCTCTATTGGAGAATGCTCCAATAGAGGGCTTAAAGGCTTAGTGGGTGAAGGTACAAGAAGGGAAGGAGCCTTCTTTACCTGTTTCCTTTTGTAAGTTTGGGTAATAGGAGAAGTGGGCTTTTGAAGTAGAGACTGGGGGATAGGTATAAAGTGGGAAGGTTGGGATTGGCTAGCAGTGGGATGGTCTGAGGAGGGCTTTGACCCTACTGCCATACCTTCATCAGTGTGAGACACCACCATCATTGTAGAGAACAATGGGGTGTCAACTCCTTCCGAGTCCCCAGCAGATCTTCACATGTTTGAGAAAACCTTGCCTTTAGGGGGTTTTAGTACATATACCCCATCAAAGTGAGGTATATCCGTCAATTCATTAGTGATAACTGCCTGTACAAACCTGGGATACATGAAGAAACTCTTCTTGTTGTCCAGGTTTGAGAGAAGATCATTGAAGATCATCAGAGAAAAATTATATTTTCTAGCAGTAGATAAACAAACCAAAGCATATGCAATGGGACTGCTAAATTGGCTCCAGCCAGTAGTTTTCTTTGAAATACAGTGCATCAGGGTATGAACAAAGAACCTCCATTGGGATGAAAATTTAGCTTTGAAAAACTTGAAAATTCCCATTTGGCCTTCATACCCCATTGTTGTAAGAGTTGAGAATAATTCCTCATTAGGAATAGAGGTTATACCTGCAACATCGTCTAGACGTAGACAGATGCGTATCACCTCTTCAGTAACTGTTAGGGGTTTTTCACACACCCTTGTCTTGATCATTTGGACACCATCTTCAGTAACGATGGTGGCATTGGCCCAGAATTGCCTCTGATGCTCTATGAAGATGGTAGGAGACACAGTGAGAGCATGAGCGATGTGGCTGGACTTCAGAAAGTCGACTATCTGGTGAAAACCTTCAGCTTGTTTCGGCTTTTGGAGCATCACGATTTCATTGTGCTCGCCAATGAAAGCCATGGATGCCATTGAACTTGAGTGTTCTTGCCTGAAAACTTGGTACTTGAGAGAAAAGGGTTAGAGCGCAAGTGAACAGTATGCAAAGAGTCGTTATGAACTTTTTAGGCGGGCAAAGGGTATTTATAGTATTCGGATTAAAAGCAGTATTAACCTTAAAAAGATAGTGAAAGCAGTATTAACAGTGAGCAGTATTAACCACTAGCAGTATTAACCACTAGCAGTATTAACTGAGAGCAATATTAACCACTAGCAGTATTAACTAACTAGCAGTATTAACTGAGAGCAGTATTAACTACTAGCAGTATTAACTAACTAGCAGTATTAACTGTGCACTGGCAGTATTAATACTGTACTGGCAGTACTAATACTGTACTGGCAGTACTAAAACTGTACTGGCAGTATTAACCATACTTACACTTTTAAGCTTGTGATAAACTGAGTACTGCTATACATTTCCTGAGAAAGAAAGTTAGTAACACCAAGAATAAGCTATATACAGGTAGTGAACCACTTTTAGGAAGGGGCTTATTCAGAGTTGATCATTCCCACACTTGTTACCAAGAAAGTGAATCTACCCACATCAAAGGCTTTGGTGAATAGATCAGCAAACTGGTTATCAGTATGAACTTTTACAACTTGAATAAGTTTCTTTTCATTGCAGTCTCTTATAAAGTGATACCTGATCTCAATGTGCTTTGTCTTTGAGTGCTTGACAGGATTGTTAACAATGCTAATAGCACTGCTATTATCAATAAAGATTGGAGTGTGTAGAAAGGTTACCCCATAGTCCAACATTTGATTCTGAATCCATAAGACTTGAGAACAGCAACTTGCAGTTGCTATGTACTCTGCTTCTGTTGTAGATGTGGACACTGTGGTTTGTTTCTTGCACTGCCATGAAACTAGTCTTGCACCCAAAAACTGGCATCCTCCAGAAGTAGATTTTCTGTCCAAGTTTGCTCCACCTAGGTCACTGTCTGAGTATGCAAGTAGGTCAAATGATGAGTCATGAGGATACCAAAGTCCCAATCTAGGTTGCCCTTTGAGATATCTGAATATCCTCTTAACAGCTTGATAGTGTGATTGCTTTGGCCTAACTTGAAATCTTGCACACACACAGACTGGAAACATTATATCTGGCCTAGAGGTTGTAAGGTACATGAGAGAGCCAATCATGGATCTATAGTGATGCACATCCATATCCTCCCCCTCAAGATCTGCTGTTATCTGCTTGTGTGTCTCCATAGGTGTGCTGACAGGCTTTGAATCTGAGAAACCAAACTTGGTTAGAATGTCCTGCACATACTTGGACTGACAGATAAAAATACCATCTGACTTCTGTTGGACTTGGAGTCCAAGGAAAAAGGTAAGTTCCCCCATGGAACTCATTTTGAATCTTTGATGCATTAGTTCCTCAAACTCCCTGCACATACTTTCTCTTGTGGATCAAAAGATGATATCATCCACATAGATTTGGACCAACAAGATGTCCTTCTTCTTTCTCTTGATGAACAGAGTCTTATCAATGACTCCTCTTTCAAAGCCATTTTCCAATAGATAGGATGACAGAGTGTCATACCATGCTCTTGGTGCTTGATGCAGTCCATAAAGTGCTTTCTTCAGTTTGTATACTCTATCTGGATAGCTTGGGTTTTCAAACCCTGGTGGTTGACAGACATATACTTCTTCTTCAATTCAGCCATATAGAAATGCACTTTTTACATCCATTTGGTAGACTTTGAACTTCATATAAGAAGCATAGGCCAGGAACAATCTGATTGCTTCTATCCTAGCCACTGGTGCAAATACTTCTTCATAATCTATTCCTTCTTCTTGTGTATACCCTTGTGCTACCAATCTTGCTTTGTTCTTTATTACTATCCCTCTTTCATCTCTCTTATTCCTGAAGACCCATTTTGTGCCTATAGCTCTTTGACCTTTAGGAAGGTCTACTAGATCCCAAACATCTTGCAGCTTGAATTGTAGCAGTTCTTCTTGCATGGCTTCTATCCAACTGGACTCTTTCATAGCATCATAAGCCTTTTTAGGCTCAAGCTGGGATAGAAAGCAAGAAAGAACGGTATGCTGTTGGTCTTGCATATCTTGCAGCCTGCTTTGATTTCTAGTCATTATAGGAGAAGATATATCTCCTATTATCAGCTGAGGAGGGTGATTCTTTTGTGTTCTTGTGTGATGGCTAGGTTCTTCATTGAGTCCCACCTCTAGATTGGAGTCATTCAACTCAACTGAGGTGATTTCAGCAGCTCCTTCAGGTTCTTTATATGCTTGACTCTCCTCATCTCTTCTTTCTTCTTCACTCTGATTTAGTTCAGTAGATGGCTCCTTTTCACAGTCTTCAACAGGATCCACTTTAGGTATGGGAAAAATCACAGACTGAGATATACTTTCTTGAACTTGTGTAGTCCCTGATCCTCCACTTCCTGAACCTGCATACTCATTACTACTGAAACCAAAGGAGTTAGTTAGTGAATCAATGTCAAACAGCCACTGAGGACCAGACCCAATAGGATTTGGTGTGTTCTCATTGCATTTGACATTGTCACTTTCTTCAATTATTTAGAAGAAGAATTAAAAACTCTGTAGGCCTTACTCTGAGATGAGTAACCAACAAGAAATCCATCATCTGCCTTGCTATCAAACTTACCTAAGTGAGATTTGGTATTGAGAATTGTACAAGGACACCCAAAAGGTTTGAAAAATCCAATAAAGGGTTTTCTTTTATTTAAAAGTTCATATGGGGCCTTGTTCTTTGGTTTGACTACTAGTACTCTGTTTTGGACATAACATGCAGTATTAACTGCTTCAGCCCAGAAAGTAATTGGCAGTTTAGAATCAGCCAACAGAGATCTAGCAGCCTCTATTAGTGTCCTATTCCTTCTCTCAGCAACTCCATTTTGTTGTGGAGTCCTAGGAGCACTATATTGTCTCTCAATGCCTTTTTCTTCACAAAAGTTGTTTAGATCAAGATTTTTAAATTCAGTTCCATTGTCTGATCTAATGACTTTTACTTTTTGATTAGTTTGGTTTTCAATTCTTAGAATAAAGGATTTGATCAGTCCACTTGTCTCATCCTTAGTCCTTAGAAAATATACCCAAGTAAATCTAGAGTAATCATCAACAATAACTAGGCAATATGATTTCTTCCCTATGCTCATCACATTTGTAGGGCCAAACAGATCCATATGTAATAACTGGAGACAAGAAGAAATTGAATTTAACTCTTTGGTCTTATGAGAAGTTTTGTGCTGTTTGCCTTTAAGACAAGCAACACAATGATCATCATCACATGAAAAGACTTTTGATGGTAAACCTCTTACAAGGTTGTTTTTAACAAGTTTGTTCATTGTCTTGAAATTCATGTGACACATCCTTCTGTGCCAAAGAGAGGATTCATCCACAGAAGCTTTTGAAACAAGACAGTTCAGGGATGAATCACTTGAAACATTGTTCATATCTAGACAATACACATTGTCCTTTCTTGGAGTTCTAAGTAGTATCATGCTTTCATCAACTACCTTGAACCCTGGAGCAAGGATCATACATTTTGTACTTGTAAATAATATACTATGTTGTTTGTCACAAACCTGTGATACACTTAACAGGTTGTACTTTAACTGATCAACATAGTAGACATCCTCAAATGTCATCTTACCTTTTGTGACATTACCTTTTCCACTTATTTTTCCACCTACAAGATTGTCTCCAAATGCAACATGTCCTCCATTGATATGCTTGAAATCCTGAAGGCATGACATGTTGCCTGTCATGTGCCTAGAGCAACCACTATCCACATGCCAGATGCTCTTCCCCTTGAGCTGTTGGTTGCCCTGCACATAAGATAAATCAGTTAGTATGGACTAGGAACCCAAGCCAAAGTGTTCTTGGGTACCCCTTTCTCATCAAAATATTTACATTCTTTCTTGACAAGATTTTTAAACTTTGACTCCTCATTACTGGAGTACTTTGTTACAATAATGGGTTTGGATGCATATTTGCTAGAAGCAGTACTGTTTTTAGAAGAACTAACTACATTAGCAGCACTTGCATGCTTAGCAGTACTAACCTTGTTAGAAGTATTAACTGTTTTAGCAGCAGTAACTGTGTTAGCAGTAGTAACCTTTGAAGAAGTACTAACAGTGTTAGAAGCATTAAAATTCTCAGCAGTACTAACACTGTTAGCAGCAGTATTGCTATTAGCAGCACTATCCCTGTTAGTAGCACTAACAGTTTTAGTGCTTCTAGGCACCCACATTTTAATACTTTCTTTTAAAAACTTTTTCTGGATGTGGCCTTTGGTTTCAATAGATTTCTTAGCCACATGTTTCTTTCCAGCCTTCCTATAACCAACAGGTTTTTGCACAAATCTTTGAAAGTTCATCCTTTGGTTAATAGGATTAAAGAAACAATACTCAGCCAAATGATTTAGCTTGCCACATATGAAACAAGGTTTTGGTCTGATTATCTTACTCAGATCAACTCCTTGTTTCTGAGTCCATTGATTATTCCAGTTTCTTTGATTACCTCTCTTTGTACCAGAATTTGGGCTCTCAGTTTTATTGCAAGCACACTGTTTACAAGGGCCAGGATTCACAACAGTGGTCTGTTTGTAATGGACCTTGTTAGCCTTTCCTTTGGTCTTCTCTATTTCTTTAGACTTGACCCAGATTTTTCCACATCCCTCATTGGTGATAATGTTGTTTTCTAAAGGTATCTCTTTACTTACAACATTATTCCTATTCTCACTGGCTTCTTTCTCAGTCAAATCCTTAACCATCACCTCATCCAAAGGATCTATCTTAAATGCTTTCTCAGACAAGTCCTTTTTCTCCTTGGTTTCTAACAGATCTGATGTAAGAGGGATATAATTGTTGTTGTAAGGAGGGGGTGTGTTGTTGTATCCAACACCAGGCTTCATCTTATCATGAATCTGAGCCTTTAGAAGAGAATCCATTGCTTTTGAAGCATATGAAAACTTTTCTATATCAAACTTAACCTTAGCTAATTCTTCTTTCAACTTATCATTCTCTTCTTTGGACTTAGACAGTTTGGTCTCTAACTCATTCTTTTCCCACTTCCAGTAGTTTGTGTCATAAGAGTGTTGAAGTTCATTGGCTTGAAAGCCTTTGATTTGTTCTTCAAACCTCTCCACTATCAACACATAATCTCTTCTGTCCTTTTCTAATCTTTTGAGGTCATCACACATGTTTTGGTTGTGATCCCTGTACCTTTTTACAGTGTCTATGCAAGATTGAGTACAAAGATTAGAACTTACCTCAGAGGGGAGATCAGACACCTCTGCCATAATGGATTGATTCTGAATGGCTTCCTCAGCTTGGTCACTCCAGTCAAACCCCATTCCTTGTTGAGAAACAAGGGCTTGAGCAGAGTTCTTGTTTTGATTGAATCCACCATTTTGGGCTTGTTGGTGGTTGTTATTTGGCACACCACTTCTGCACTCTCTAGCAAAGTGTCCCTTCATGTGGCACTTATAGCATTCCACCTTTGTCTTGTCAAAACCAGCACCATCTTCTCTTCTTTGAGAGAAGTTGTTCCTTCCAGTTCTTTTAATAAACTTCTTCACCCTCATAGATAACATGGCCATCTGCCATTTAATCAAAGAGTTGTTGCTATGACTTGATAAAAAGGCTTCAAAAACTGTTTCAGTGCCTTTTTCTGAATTCACACCACTAGCAGCACTAACTGCTTCAAGGTTGGCAGTAGTATCAGCAGATGCTGATAGAAGTGCTGCATTATGAATATACCCAGTAGGCTTCTTCTTGGATTCTACCTCAGATTCAAATACTCTTAGATCATTATACAAATCATCTAGTTCCTTCTCCTCCAGATTGTCACTCTGTCTATATGAGACAGTGTACATAGTCCATTCATCCCCAAGAGATCTGAGGAACTTCCTGTTGATATCATCTTGCTCCATCTTCACTCCAACAATAGCCAGTTCACCAATAAGCTTGTTGAACCTGTCAAAAGTTTGAGTCATTGACTCATTCTTTGAAGAAGTGAAGTTCTCATACTGCTGCTTCAGAACATCCCTTTGATTTCTTTTGATGCTCTTAGTTCCAGCAAATCTTTTCTCTAGAGCATTCCAGAGAATCTGAGCATCAGTGCAGTTGCAAAATTGATGCTGATATTCATTGGGGATGGCCAAGAGCAGAGTGCTTAAGGCCTTCATCTCTGTCTGTCTGATCTTCCTCTCACCATCTGTCTTTGGTGGAGGTCTTTTCCCATCTGGTCCAATCTTTCCTGCTTCAGAGGGACCATTCTCAATGATGTCCCACATTGAGTAGTCAGTGAGAAGAATGTATTGCCTGATTCTGATCTTCCACATGTCAAACTCATTGGGTTTGAGCATTGGGACCTTAGAGACAAGAGTACTGTTTGATTCTGTAAAGTTTTCCATGATGAATGAATGAATGTTTCTGAAAGATAAGGCTCTGATACCACTTGTCAGGATCAAATTCTCAACAAGAATTATAAATACTCAAAAACAATATCAAAGAAGTTTGCGGAATAACACTTTGATATTTAATGAAACAGTAAACAAACAGTAAATCTGATGAACAACTTGTAAACTTGTATTGAATGGTTGAAGTTACAAGATTACACACACAACCTCAATCTTGAAGAACAAGCTCTTTCAAGACGAATTCTACTTCTCTAGAATTAGGAACTATGCCTTGAGGTTGATTCTCTCTAAAACAAAAATTCAGAACTAACTTTCTATGAAACTAATCTATCAATTCTATATATATACTGAACAAAAGATAATTACAATTAATAAAATATCTTCAGAATATCTTCCATGAATATCTTCAGTCTATCCAGCTATCATTCTTGTAATTCGGATCTCCATCTCATAAGCAGCAGTAATCAAGATCAGCAGTATTAATCTCTTAGCAGTACTAATCTTGAAGAGCAGCATTAATCATGTTCTGGCAGCATTAACTTCAACTGGCAGCATTAACTCAGAAGTACTAATTTTTGAGCTAGCAGCATTAACCATACTTAGCATTTCTTCATTTCCCAACATATGGATTCCATGGGACATTCGTTTGGTCCGTATGAAACTGTTTTTTGTGACTATTGTGGCGGAAATCATTTCTCGTATAATTGTCCTTCGAACCCCGAATCTCATTATTTCATAGGAGATAGTAATTGGGATACCTCACACTTCAATGGTTACAATCAATCATGGGAGGACCATCCTAATTTGTTTTTAAATGGTCAAGATCATGGCACTTTCACATCACCATTACCTCCCTACCAAGATTGGAGTAACACTTACTCGAATACTTTTGACCAATCTTGGGAGGAACAAGTTGATTTTTCTGGAAGTTTTCAAGGGGATGATTTTAACAACTCATATTTATCCCCTATACCTTCTTTAGAACAAACTGAAAACTTTGAATCTCTTGAAACTTTGATGAATGATTTCTTACAGAACATAAATGGAGTTGTTATTAACATAACGACCTGTGTTGGAGAGATCATTAGTGAACGTAATAGACAAATCCAAAATCCTATACCAAGTGAGATTGGAAAATTTGAGAGTATTGGTAAGGATAAGGATGATGTCAATACTTTGGAAAATAGTCAAGAGATAGAGAGTTCCGAAGAAGCATCTAAGCATTTGAGCAACCCCTCTTCACTTCAAAATAGTGAAGAGGTGCAACAAAATGGCAAGATTGTCATTAACCCATGCTTTGAATCTGTGCAGAATAACCATGTTATTGCAGATGTTGCAGTACCCTTGCAACAAAGTTGTGCAGAAGGTCTTCAAGTTGTTTTGAAAAGGGGTCGTGACGATCAATTCAAGGGCTCGAGAAGCTTCATAAAATCAAGTTCTATTATTGGTGAGGAGGTGTGGAAAAATCATGATGGGATGAAATATTCCCCCATATGTGCCATCGAAGTCTTGTGTCGTGATCAAGGAGTGAAGAAAGTGATAAGGGAAGTATATAAGCATAAGTGGAAAGAGAAACACCAAAATGAGTTGGTGAGGATCGTTCAAGCTGAGGAGCATACTGATGTGCTCCAACAAATTCCACCATTCCTCAAGAAGTTGTCAACAAGTGATCCATTAGCTGAAGAAGGATAGCACCTTACTAAAAAAATGCAGAGCTTGGTACCGCAACATGCAACATCAGCAACAAAGGCTTCACAACCTACTCCTAAGGAGTAGGACAGGTTCAAATCACTTCACTTAGTCTCCATTTTTATTTATTTCTTTTGTTTTGTGTCTGGGATTAATTTGCTGATTTATAGGTTTATTTTCATGTTAAGGTCATCACATGTTACTTGCATATCTTTTGAATTCATAGCCTAAATAATTTTTTGGAACACATCATTGCACCTAGTCTATGTATGCATTAGAGCTAGCTTTCACTATCTTAGGACACATTGGAAATGAACAATCTGTTTGGGACATGATCTAGGCCATCTTTCACTCACCATAAACCACTTGTAGCCATTATGCACCAAAGCACATTGTTTCCTCACAATGAGGATATTGTGAATTTCAAAATTTGAGGTTGTAAAGTTTGGGGATACGAAAGTTGCACAATGGCAAAACAAGGCATGAACATCAATACAAAAGAGCATAGCTCTAACTTGATGCCTTGACAAACACCCAAAAATGTCCCATAGGGGCAAGGTGCACAAAACAGAAACAAAGAGCACAAAAGTGCCAAAATTGAAAAAAAATGTTGGGAAGTTGTGTGGAAAAAGGCTAGGTGAGACAAAAATTGCCAAAATGAGTGACCCTACCAAAGCGCTTTTGATCCTAAATTTTATTGTGATAAGTTGAGAAAGAAGAAAGTGGATACTAGCTTATAAATCATGCACATACCTAGGCTAGTAATGGATGACTAGGAATTTATGAAAGGCTATGGATTTTATGTGGTATCTTTTAGCATTGTGTGTGCACTTAATGCCTTGATCTTGCATATCTGTTAATTGAGTCATTTTATTTTATTTGCTTGGGAACAAGCAAAATTTCAATAGGTTTTGTGTTAAATCTAATTGTGGCATCTTCCGTCCTTAGCCACGCGGGACGGGGGTGTTACAATAAGCATGTTGTAACACCCTAAAAACAGGGATAACAAAACTTTCCAAAAGAGGAGAAGTGGTATATAATTTGCCATAACAAGAGCCTCCCAAAAAGGGGAATATTACAAATAAGCCTGTTTAATCACAATTGTAATTTAACGGATAAATAAACCACAACCAACTAATCTAATTTCTACATCTAGAAAAGAGATTACAAAAAGGGTGTCATCTATAAACCCGAATCTTCCAACCAAAAGTTCAAGTGCCAAAATCCCCAAGCTCTCGCCCAAAGCATCTAAACTTGCCTAGGAGCAGCGCCGCTAACACCTGAGATACACATCGACACCAAACAAATGTTAGGCCAAAAAGCCTAGTGAGATGAACAAGTAAAAGCATGCCAGATACCGATACAATTCTTATCAGCAGTTAACCAAATAATCACGTAGATGTGGAGTCAACGGGAGCGACCCATATCTCCAATCAGGTTCACCCAAAGAGGCGATGCACCTTGAAGCCAAATAACAAAGGCAACCCAAAGGCCCAACACGCATCTAGGACTACCGCTTAGGAAATTCCCCGACGGCGGAGATCTAGGCACATAGGGGACTACCACTTAGGAAATTCCCCAAATGTCACCCACCTACATCCCTATAGTGAATCACTGACTTGGTTCGTCCACATTATGCAAATAGGAGGTCTCAAGATGTGTTTTAACCCAACATATTCGGATATCAACCATGAACACAACATTACCATCCCAAGTATGTAAATCCGTCATATGACGTAATAATCAACCATCTACTTCGTGAGGATATAAGGTCTCCAAAAGGCATTCCAAGTAGGAATCATCATAATACCAAGATATGCATAAGTGACTCCTAGTAGGTTACTCACATGCATATTTCCATAGAAATCCCCAAATACTTGTACATTAAATAAGAACACTTGAGTAATAACAATAATGATAACAAGTAAAGTAAATGATGTGTATCTAGTTTTTAGAAAAGGGTTAGTAAACTCACAATCTAGGTTTTGAACCAAAACCTAGAAAAGATGAAAACCCTAGAAGTTGGAGGATGAACTTGGAGATGATGAGTGGCCTTGAAGAAACCCTAGAAATCTTCCTTGAGATGATTTATTGCAAGTAATCAATGCCCCCAACCACCAAGAGGGTTTGGTATAAATGTGGATTAGGGTTTGGGAAGGGATGGACCAGTTTTCTTAGAGCCAAAATCGCCAAAGAGAGAAATGAAATGTGTTGCAAATGAATTAAAATCGGTTGGAACTCATTTAAATGGAATTCCCCCGTCGGCGATAGTGCCCCTCACAATGCCAATGGCACAATAGCGGGGCACAATCACGAGGCACTCAAAACTGTCCGAAACTCAACCGAAAATGATAACGAGCACAAGGTTTGAACGATTAAAGATGGTAATCAATTCAGATGACATTACAACATATTAACCATTATAAAATACTTACAAAGGCTCATATACTCACATAGGCACAATTAATGCATTAAGGGAAACCAATACTTACCTTTTAAGTTTACGGATGTTACAATCCTCCCCACCTAAATGGGATTTCGTCCCCGAAATCTTACTCTAAGCAAACAAGTGAGGATATCGCTTCTTTATATCATCTTCGGACTCCCAAGTAATGTTAGCACCCCGATGATGCTTCCATTGAACTTTAACCATGACCACGTCCTTATGCCTCAAGTTTTTCATTTTCGATTCTAAAATCGACTCCGGTTCTTCCACACAACGATTCCCATTGTCCACCCGAATTTCCGATAAAGGAATCATGTTTTCCTCTTCGGCTAGACACTTCCAAAGATAACACACATGGAATGTAGGATGTATCCCCTCCATTTCCGGCGGTAAATCCAACCTATAGGCTTGCAAACCAATCTTCTCCAAATTAACGAATGGTCCAAGGAAACGAGGACTAAGCTTCCCACGCTTCCTTAAACGTATGATCCCCTCCAACGGAGACACCTTCAACATGACCCGGTCACCCACTTGGAACTCAACCAGTCTTCTCTTCTTGTCCGCATAGTTTTTTTGCCGGTCTTGCGCCGCCTTTAGCCTTTCTTGAATCTCTTTCACCTTGTCCGCCGTCTCTTGCACTATTTCCGGCCCGACGAATTGATTTTTGCCCGCTTCTAACCAACAAACTGGAGTTCAGCACTTTCGCCCGTACAACGCCTCGAATGGTGCCATGCCAATGCTAGAGTGTTAGCTATTATTATATGTGAACTCCACCAACGGCAGGTGTGAGTCCCAACTACCTCCAAAGTCGATAACACACGACCTTAACATGTCTTCGAGCGTTTGAACCGTCCTTTCACTTTGACCATTCGTTTGAGGATGATACGCCGTGCTCAAATTCAATCGGGTACCCAAATCCTTTTACAAGCTTGCCCAAAAGTTCGACGTGAAACAGCTATCTCGATCCGACACAATAGATTGTGGAACCCCATGCCTCGACACAACCTCGTCGATGTAAATCTTGGCCAATTTCTCCATTGGCAAATTTTCCCTCATTGCAAGGAAGTGCGCGCTCTTGGTTAGCCGATCAACGACTACCCAAATTGTATCATGGCCTCGCAAGGTCTTCGGTAGCTTAGTCACGAAGTCTATGGTAATGTTGTCCCATTTCCACTCGGGAATGGACAACGGTTGTAAACTTCCATACGGTCTTTGATGCTCCGCCTTGACTTGAAGGCGCGTGACACATCTCTCCACGTAGTTAGCCACATCCAACTTCATCACCGGCCACCAATAATTTGATTTTAAGTCTCTATACATCTTGGTACTACCGGGATGTATAGAATACTTCGACTTGTGCGTGTCTTCTAGAAGTAACTCCTGATTTCCACCCAATTTCGGCACCCAAATTCGACCTTGGAAGAGTTTAAGCCCGCGGCTATCTTCCGTCAAATGTCCACTTTGCTTCACCATGATCTCGGATTTGAGATTTTGCTCCTTGAGCGCTTCCACTTGCCACGTCTTGATGCTTTCCACCAAACTTGATACCACGTCGATCCTTGTAAGGGACAATTTAACGCCACCATCATAGCTTCTCCGGCTCAATGCATCCGCCACCACATTGGCCTTACCGGGATGGTAGAGAAGATCACAATCATAATCTTTTATAAGTTCAAGCCACCTTCTTTGCCGCATATTGAGTTCCTTTTGATCGAAGATGTACTTGAGACTCTTGTGATCCGTGAAGAGAGTACACTTGGTCCCGTACAAGTAATGCCGCCACAACTACAAAGCAAAAACTACCGCCGCCAACTCTAAGTCGTGCGTCGTAGGGTTGTTCAAAAAAACCGTTGGACCGTTCAAACCGGTCGAACCAAGTCAAACTGGACCGTTATTGGCGGTTTAGGCGGTCTGGCGGTCTGAAAAATCACCAAACCGGGCGGTCCGGTCCGGTCTACGGTTTGGAGGTTTTTTGGGCGGTTTGGACCAAACCGACCGCCAAATATACCTATATATATTTTTATTTTTTTATATACATCTCTATATCATCTATTATTTAGCCCAAATATCCAATTTATCTTTAGACTTAAATATATACAAAAAGGCCCAAAGATAATTTTAAATCGCCGTGGATTTTATTTGCACTTTGCATATTACTTTTTTTTAGTGTTTTGTCTTGGGATATTTTGTTAACATTTGTGGACTTTGCTAACATTGTTGTAGACTTTTATTTATTTCAAATGAACTCAAGCTAATGAACCTTTAAAGTTCAAATTTTTATATGTTTTTTATGTTTAAACTTTAAAGTCCACTAAAAGGCTCAAACCGCCTAAACCGGTCGACCAAACCGCCTAAACCGCGGTCCGACTTGACCGATCTAGGCACTTGATGTCAAACCGCTTGGTTTGAAAAATCAACAAACCGCTACTAGCGGTTTGGTTTGTGGTTTGAGGGGTTAAACCGCCCAAACCGGACCGCGAACACCCCTAGTGCGTCGGGTAGTTCTTTTCATGCTCCTTTAATTGCCTCGACGCGTAGGCAATGACTTTCCCTCGTTGCATAAGTACACATCCAAGCCCCATCTTAGAAGCGTCACTAAACACCACGAAGTCTTCCGATCCCTCAGGCAAGGATAAGATCGGAGCTTTGCACAATTTCCTCTTGAGCGTTTGAAAGGCTTGGTCTTGAACATCGGTCCAAAGAAACTTGACGTTCTTTCTTGTGAGGGATGTGAGCGGTGTAGCTACCTTGGAAAAGTCTTGGATGAAGCTTCTATAGTAGCCCGCTAAGCCCAAGAAACTCCGTATTTCCGACGGATTCGTCGGCGGCTCCCAACTCATCATCGCTTCAATCTTCGCCGGGTCCACCTGAACCCCGTCCTTTGATACCACGTGCCCCAAGAATTGAACCTCTTGGAGCCAAAATTCGCACTTAGAGAATTTTGCGAACAACTTCTCCCTCCTTAGGACTTCCAAGACTTCCACAAGTGTTTCCCATGTTCGTACTCATCCTTAGAATAAATTAATATATCGTCGATAAAGACGATCACAGATTTATCCAAGAATGGGCGACACACACGGTTCATCAAATCCATAAATATGGTCGGCGCATTGGTCAACCCAAAATACATCAACAAGAACTCATAGTGACCGTAACGCGTTCGGAAGGTTGTCTTCGGAATATCATCATTCTTCACTCTCACTTGATAATAACCGGATCGGAGTTCAATCTTCGAGAAACATCCCGTACCTTGGAGTTGATCGAAGAGATCATCGATGCGAGGTAAATGATACTTGTTCTTTACCGTGACTTTATTCAACTCACGGTAGTCAATACACATCCTCATCGATCCGTCCTTCTTCTTCACGAACAACACTGGCGCTCCCTAAGGTGAAGAACTCGGTCGGATAAAACTCTTCTCTAACAACTCTTGAAGTTGCGTCATCATCTCCTTCATTTCCGTCGGGGCCAAACGATAGGGAGCTCGGGCTATCGGAGTCGCTCCCGGAGTGAGGTCTATTTGGAACTCCACTTGAAGTTCTGGTGGTAATCCGGGAAGATCTTCCGGAAAGACATCCGGATAATCCCGCACGATTCTCACGTCCTCCACCGTCTTCTTTTCCTTCTTCACATCCACTATATACGCTAGATACGAAGGGTAACCCTTCGCTAGAAACTTACGCGCCTTGAGAGAGGAGATAATGGGGTTGCGTCCCTTTCCTTTCTCCCCATAAATGACGACCACGCCGCCTCCGACAAAGGCACTTGGATCATCTTCTTAGCGCAAATGATGTCGGCCTTATGCCTTGACAACCAATCCATGCCTATGACCACGTCGAACCCTCCTATGGCCATAGGTAGCAAATCTACCCCAAAAGAATTCCCGTCGATCTCTAAGGTGCAACTACGAAAACGGTCTCGAATAATTACTTGGTCTCCATTTGCTATCTCTACTACTAGTGCGTCGGAAAGGACACTAGTAGGGGTGACAAATTGTTTACAAAACACATCCGAAACAAAAGAGCAGGTAGCACCCGAATCAAATAGCACACGAGCAGGCAAGAAGTTCACTAGAAACGTACCCGAAACGACATCGGTTGTCTCCTTTGCTTCCTCGGTGGTCATCCGGAAAGCTCGACTCGGCACCCTCGGCGATTGGTCGACTCTAGCCGTCGACCCAACAGATTTGCCTTGATTGTTCCCCTCTAACTTTGGACAATTCCTCCTTATGTGCCCCGGTTCCTGGCACTCAAAACACACTGTTGGACGAACAGTGCAGTCCCGGGCCATATGGACCTTCTTGCCACACCTGGTACAACTCACCGGACCTGCATACGTTTTGGAAGCACATGCGCCCGAATGCTTGGTTCTGCACCTTGGGCACCACTGATCACTTTTACGAGAGTCGCCAGTTCTCCCACTAACAAAAGGCTTCGACTGACGAACAGGCCCAGATGGCCCTTCCCATTTTCTCTTCTCACCCGCAACACTTCTTTCTTCCTTCTCAGCCAACCTATCATCTTCCACAAGCAAGGCCTCTTCAATGACTTCTTGAAGTGTCCATCCTCCTGCATTGAGCACGTCAGTCCGCATATCGGCCGGTAGGCCGAGATGAAAGGCCTTAATCTTCGATCTCTCATCTGGGACCAGATATCCCACCAAGTTCAACTTCTTCAGAAACAGCTTGGAGTAGTCGGCTACGGACAAATTTCCCTTCCTCAGATTCCGGAACTCAGCTTCCAGTTTGTCCAACGAACGCTCGCTGCAATACTTGTCCATTATCTTTTTCTTGAAGACTGGCCAGGTCAGCTTTGCTAGGACTTCGGGGGTGAGGGCGGACCGGGTGAGATTCCACCAGATCAATGCCTCTCCCCGGAGTAATTAAGAAACAAATTTCACCCGTTGCGAGACGTCGCACTCACTAGACTCAAAGGCCAATTCCACTTCCTTGAGCCAGTACATACACACAACCGGGTTGTCGGAACCCGCAAACTCTTTAGGGTTGCACCCCAGAAAAGCCTTGTAGGATCATCCCTTAGTCCTCTCTCGATTCACGTTGCTCGGTTGCTCTTCGGTCACCACCACTTCAGGTCCACCACCCGACCCGGCTATGATATTCTCCGCCATAGTCTCGGGTGGGCGGTTACTAGCATCTCGATCTTCTAGGAGTTTCATGAAAAACTCTTGTTGTTGGATTTGTTGCTGGGCCATGGCAGAATTCATAGCCAGCATCATGCTATCTCGAATCCTGGTCTCCATGGTTACCTCTTCCATGATAGCATTATTCGTGTTAAGGTTCCGGCAAGGAATATGCTCAGGTCCGCCTCCCAAGATTCTGGGTACAGGAATTCCATCGGAGGTTTCCCCTACCGGAGGTCGTAAAGCTGCAAATTCCACTTCTGGTTGACCCTCTGGCATGTCCGGTAATCTACTTCGAGTATTAACCATTGCTCACTGCCACACAAGCACGAGAAGGAGATTGAGAAAAGACTAAACGATTTTAACTCATTGTACGTACTAATACATTCATCAATTATCACAATAACAGTAAACCAAGTATGCTTACGTAACAATGCATTCATAATAGCAGTAGCTAAGTGAAATTATGAACGAACCATACACAAGAATTCTTGTCACTATCATCATAACTCTTAATTAGTGTAATTCCGTAACCCAACACTCTCCCCATCTAGGATTTCTACCCTAAGAGGACAGTGAAGTCAAAACAGTCTAAAACTTAAGTCTAAATATGCTACAACAATACCTAGTTCACTTAAACTAAAGCTCTGATACCAACTTGTAACACCCTAAAAACAGGGATAACAAAACTTTCCAAAAGAGGAGAAGTGGTATATAATTTGCCATAACAAGAGCCTCCCAAAAAGGGGAATATTACAAATAATCCTGTTTAATCACAATTGTAATTTAACGGATAAATAAACCACAACCAACTAATCTAATTTCTACATCTAGAAAAGAGATTACAAAAGGGGTGTCATCTATAAACCCAAATCTTCCAACCAAAAGTTCAAGTGCCAAAATCCCCAAGCTCTCGCCCAAAGCATCTAAACTTACCTAGGAGCAACGCCGCTAACACCTGAGATACACATCGACACCAAACAAGTGTTAGGCCAAAAAGCCTAGTGAAATGAACAAGTAAAAGCATGCCAGATATCGATACAATTCTTATTAGCAGTTAACCAAATAATCACGTAGATGTGGAGTCAACGGGATCGACCTATATCTCCAATCAGTTTCACCCAAAGAGGCGATGCACCTTGAAGCCAAATAACAAAGGCAACCCAAAGGCCCAACACGCATCTAGGACTACCGCTTAGGAAATTCCCCGACGGCGGAGGTCTAGGCACATAGGGGACTACCACTTAGGAAATTCCCCAAATGTCACCCACCTACATCCCTATAGTGAATCACTGACTTGGTTCGTCCACATTATGCAAATAGGAGGTCTCAAGATGTGTTTTAACCCAACATATTCAGATATCAACCATGAACACAACATTACCATCCCAAGCATGTAAATCCGTCATATGACGTAATAATCAACCATCTACTTCGTGAGGATATAAGGTCGCCAAAAGGCATTCCAAGTAGGAATCATCATAATACCAAGATATGCATAAGTGACTCCTAGTAGGTTACTCACATGCATATTTCCATAGAAATCCCCAAATACTTGTACATTAAATAAGAACACTTGAGTAATAACAATAATGATAACAAGTAAAGTAAATGATGTGTATCTAGTTTTTACAAAAGGGTTAGTAAACTCACAATCTAGGTTTTGAACCAAAACCTAGAAAAGATGAAAACCCTAGAAGTTGGAGGATGAACATGGAGATGATGAGTGGCCTTGAAGAAACCCTAGAAATCTTCCTTGAGGTGATTTATTGCAAGTAATCAATGCCCCCAACCACCAAGAGGGTTTGGTATAAATGTGGATTAGGGTTTGGGAAGGGATGGACCAGTTTTCTTAGAGCCAAAATCGCCAAAGAGAGAAATGAAATGTGTTGCAAATGAATAAAAATCGGCTGGAACTCATTTAAATGGAATTCCCCCGTCGGCACTATCGCGAGTCACAATCGCGAGCACCCGAATACCTACGGTACAAGCCGTGCGATAGTGCCCTCCGCGATAGTGCCATGGCACAATCGCGACCCACCCCGAACTCTCGGTACATATTTGGCGATAGTGCCCTCCACGATAGTGCCAAGGGCACAATCGCGAGGCACTCAAAACAGTCCGAAACTCAACTGAAAACGATAACGAGCACAAGGTTTGAACGATTAAAGATGGTAATCAATTCAGATGACATTACAACATATTAACCATCATAAAATACATACAAAGGCTCATATACTTACATAGGCACAATTAATGCATTAAGGGAAACCAATACTTACCTTATAAGTTTACGGATGTTACACATGTCATCTACATAAAGAAGTAAATAAGTGAAAACACCATCGCTTTGTCTATGATAGACACAAACGTTTTTTTCACTTCGCTCAAATCCCATATTGAGCATGAACAAATCAAACTTCTTATACCACTGACGAGACGGTTGTTTAAGTCCATAAAGGGACTTCTTGAGCTTACATACATATTCTGGTTTGCTTCGGAAACGAAACCATCAGGTTGCTTCATATAGATAGTTTCCTCCAAGTCTCCGTGTAGGAAGGCGGTCTTTACATCTAACTGTTCTAGCTCCAAATTATGAATAACCACGATCGCCAAATTGAAACGAGTTGGCCTCCTCTTTATTGATCTTCCACCACCTTTCCAATAATTTTCAAATTTTGTTAACTTCACCACATTTAACTAACACATGATCCACCGATTCAATTATAGTTCCACATCTAGGACAAAGTATGGAATGAAGATCAATACCCATCGAATCCAACAGTACCCGACAAGGAAGTTTTCCTAATCTATCTCTCCACATAAAGATGCAAATTTTCTTAGGGATTACCTTGTTCCATTTGGTCTGCACTACGGTCCCGTTCACTGTATCTACACATTCTCCAATTAAGCTCCGAAACCTTTTTACCGAAAATTCACCTTTTGTATCTAGACTCCACTGATTTTGGTCTATTTGATCCTTAGTTGGATTTCGGTCGTGAATCACCCTCAATAAGTCTTCTAGTTCTCATCTCTCCCTTCCTCCTGGTTCCCTTCTCCAATATTCCATCTCCATTCCCAACTATCACCTTGTCACTCCCCTCTATCCGAGATTGTGGCACCCTTAACGGTTTCTAATTGGAACAACCTCGGGAATTCCGATTTGAGCATTCTATTGTATAACCATTTGTCTCCCCCAAAACTAGTATCTCTCCCGTTTCCCACCTCTTTACCGAAGGATGAGGATAACTCTAACCCCAACCTATCCAAATCACGTCCCCACCCTGACTATGTCAGCCCAAACCAAATTTCTTTTCACCAATTGCGACTCTCCATACAACCCCCCCCCCCCACCACTACCGTATACACTAGTGATCACCTTAACCCATATCGAATCCTTTTCGTTAAGGAACCTCCACCACCACCAATTTCCCAATTAACCCAAGTTTGAAGCTTGTAGGCTACCAAAATTTAAACCCCCTTATCAAAACTTCCCAACGTCTTGACAATTTACCCATACCAGCCGCTTTTTCTCACTTGTCCCGTGAACCCCCCCCCCCCCCCCCCCCCAAAGAACCAACATCTCACACTCTCCAAAAAATTTAACACACCTTTCGGGCTCAAATCAACTAGAAAAAAATATAACGAGATCCTTCCAAGGACCGATTTTACCAAAGTCCATCTACCACCGTATGAGATAACTTTCGCTTTCCATGAGGCGAGCCTATTCTTTACCTTCTCAATAACCGATTTCCATTGACCAATTCTTCTCATTGAAACTCCTACAGGTATCCCGAGATAGATAAAAGGTAGTGAGCTGTAACCACAACCCAACCCATTATCCCACAATTGAACTTCATTATCGGGAACTCCCACCCCGTATATTTTACTCTTACCCATATTTATTGTCAATCCCGATAGCACATGGAAACAGTTTGAATATTTATGGTTTGTATTGAACTATTGAAGAGTTCTTAAAATGAATGTATGGTTTCTCACGGAGAATAATGTCACTATTAGAAAACTGTGAAATACCGACGACAACAACAGTCGGTATTTACTGACGGCAAACCGACGACCCACCAACGGTATCTTTTTAATTTTATTTTTTATTTATTTTTAATAAGTTGTCGGAAAACCGTCGGAAAAATTAGTGATATACCGACGGCTTACCGATAGTTGGTTTTTTCATTTCATTTTATATTTATTTTTAATAAGTAAATACCGTCGGAAACTGGAACCGTCGGTAAGTTGTTGCTAGTTGTCGTCGGAAAACCGCCGCTAAATATTACCGACCAGTTTTTACCAACGATCATTCCCATCGAAAAACCGTCGCTAAAGCCTTTTTTCGACGGTTTACCGACTGTTTCAGCCGTTGGTAATACTATTAATTTTAGTAGTGTGTGACACTTTCATGGTGAGATTTATTTTTTAATTCAAAATTTTAAAACGTATATGAATATCATAAAAATTACACATTATTACTGAAATTCCAATGTTGAAAAAATATTTCTAAAATCAATATTTTTGGATATTGTTTTAAAATAACAACACATTTTAGCACCAAACTGATGGCACCAAAATATAATGGACTCGAGTACTAGCAAAAATATGTGATTTTAAAGTTGTAACCTCAAAATAATATGATTTTTAATTTTTTAAAATGAAGTTAAACAAAAATAAAATAATATATTTCATTTACATACAATTAACAACAAAAAAATAGTAGTAAATATTAATAATAATAATATCATTATATGTTGTGGAAACAACTTGATTCGGATGAATGTATGAATTTGAAATCCAACAAGAATGGTTGGTATTTTATAAGATCTTGTAGAATTAATATGTAATAATGTTATAATATATATTAAAGTTATTTGTTTTGTAATAACTAATTAATAAAAAAGACAATCTGATTCTTTTTATAATTTCTTATAATTGGTTTTTGTAAAGGGTAGGAATATTTGCACCCTTACCTATATGTCAAATGCACTCCTCCCTATCTATTAATCATTATAACTCATTAATTACATCATTATATCATTTTATATTTTAATTTTTTTATTATCATTGTTTTCATTTTTTTAGTATCACTTTTATTATTATTATTTTATTATTATTAAATTCATGATTATTATTTTAAATATTTTTTATTTTCATTTGTAAGTAAAGTTTTTAATTTTGTTTTTATGTATTAACATTTAAGATAATATATCCGTTTACAAGAAAAAATAAATTACGTATTTTATATTTTTAAGTATTTTTATAAATATAACTTTTTCAAAACATCATTTTATATATTTTTATTATTATTGTATACTATATATTTTCTACATGTTAACAATATTTTTTCCTATATATTTTTATTATAAGAATATTTTTTATCATAGAAAAATAATACAACATAACTAATTTATATTCAAAGTTTTAATAAAAATTGATGAGTTATCATCTGAATTTTTAAAAATTGTTTAAGAATTGATGGATTATGCTTTAGATAATAAAATGATTAAATAAGAATTGATTGGTTATTTTCGAAGTTTTAAAGTTGGAAAAGATTATCAATTATTTTATAAAATGTGGTTAAAACGTATACAATTATAAAATAAATGATATATTATTATTTATAAATAACAAAGAATTTGTTATTTAAAATAAAAAAACAATGAGAGAGAAAGAAAAAATAAGAGTAATTAGGAGATAGAGAGAGAAATTGAAATGACTTTTCAAATTTCAATGTAACTTTTTCAAAAAAATTTGCATCTTTAATTACACTTTAAATAGGTGGAGGGTGCAAATAACAAACCCAGTAAAGGGTAGGGATATGGTAGTAAATTAATATATGGTAGTAAATTATATTAATTTATTTATTTACACTTTAAGATTCATTTGAATACACTTTAAGATTCATTTGAATTATATATGATAGTAAATTAATTAATTAATTTATTTCTTGATGTGTTTTTATCCTCATTCCACCATTTTCGAGGGATTTCTTAAAGCTTTTTGCTTGATTTCGAGGGTTTTTTAGGTTTTTTTTAATCAATTCCGAGGGATTTTTTTCGATTTTTTTGGTTGATTTCAAGAGTTTTTTTCGGTTTTTTGGTTGATTTAGAAAGTTTTTTTTTATTTTTTGGTTGATTACGAGGTATGGTTGCACCTTCCTGAAGTTTCCGAAATAATACGGTAGCACCTTCCAAAACAATGCGGTTGCACCTTTCACGAACCTAATTTTTTTTACCCTTCGCCAGAGAAATGATACGGTGGCACGTGCCACCGTGGCCACAAGGCTAGATCAGTCCCTGCTTCATCTAGAGGATTGTCGACTGTATTAGTAAAGTTAGAAAAACTATTGATCTTCATCAATCTTTCACTGCGCTTCCGACCTTCAAGGAGAAGATGTCAGTGCTCTACAAAAATCCGGTGAGTAATGAACACTTTAAGATTCATTTGAATTATATATGGTAGTAAATTAATTAATTTATTTATTTCTTGATGTGTTTTTATCCTCATTCCACCATTTTCGAGGGATTTCTTAAAGCTTTTTGCTTGATTTCGAGGGTTTTTTAGGTTTTTTTTAATCAATTCCGAGGGATTTTTTCCATTTTTTTGGTTGATTTCAAGAGTTTTTTTCGGTTTTTTGGTTGATTTAGAAAGTTTTTTTTATTTTTTGGTTGATTACGAGGTATGGTTGCAACTTCCTGAAGTTTCCGAAATAATACGGTAGCACCTTCCAAAACAATACGGTTGCACCTTTCACGAACCTAATTTTTTTTACCCTTCGCCAGAGAAATGATACGGTGGCACGTGCCACCGTGGCCACAAGGCTAGATCCGTCCTTGCTTTATCTAGAGGATTGTCGACTGTATTAGTAAAGTTAGAAAAACTATTGATCTTCATCAATCTTTCACTGCGCTTCCGACCTTCAAGGAGAAAATGTCAGTGCTCTACAAAAATCTGGTGAGTAATGGATGAATAAAAAGCCCTAAAATACCTCCTGGAAGTCGAATCATTGTTCCGTTCTTGAGTCGAAGAAGATGATCTGCAGAAATCGGACCCCAAAATATACCAGTGGCTAAAAGGTAATGTTGTTTTGGCTCTGAATCTATTTTGGTATTCATATAGTTTCCAAAGTTATAAGGATTATCAAAAAGACGATAATACCCTTTCATCAATTTCTTTTTAATTAGAAAATAAAAAACTATTTCATTAATACCATAAATATACTGATTTAATCTCAGTCATCGATGGTTATGATCTATGGTAGAAAAGTGGGTTGCATAGTTTGTTAAATAAGAGTGGTTTTCAAATGAAACCACCTATATATATATATATATATATATATATATATATATATATATATATATAGGGGTGGTATCAATTAGAAATCAAGTTTCATTGGAAACTTTGGAAACCAAATTTCAGCCATTGATCTTTATAATCAATGGTTAAGATTCATTTGAATTATATATGGTAGTAAATTAATTAATTTATTTATTAATAATAAATAAAAATAATAGATGAAAAGGGTAAATATGTCTTTTGAATTTGTGTCTCAAATATGGCAAGAAATGTTTATTTTATTTAGATTATTTGAAACCAAAATAAAATTTCCCACGCAATCTAAATTTTGTTATTTTTTTTACTATGAAAACGAGGAACATTTGTTTTTTCATCAAAAAAATTAATTTTCTTTTAAAATGTAAGAAAATATTTTTTTTAATTTCATTTTATTATAAAATTTCCCACGCAATCTAATATTGTGATGAAACAGAATTAATTTGTGGATTACAGATTTTATTGGATTACGGATTTCATTGGATTACATTTTTGTGATGAAACAAGATGAATTTGTGCTATTTTTGTTAACTTCTCATTTTTGTTTCATTACCTGTTAAGTTGCATATCCGTATATGAAAATAGATTCATCAGGTTCATCGTGTTAGCATTATTGTTTCATTATTACCATATATAAGCTAAATTAAAATTAAATAATTTATCTAAATTAAATATCTCATTTTTAAATTAATCAATGATCATTATTACCATATATAAGCTAAATTAAAATTAAATCATTATTAATATAATAATAATAACAGTTACCATATATATTATAAAATAATTTAAAAGACAAAAATAACCTTTTCAATTAAAAATAAAAATAAAAAAAAGAAATTCACTGATTGGTTGATTTCGGTTTTCAAAGTTTTCAATGTACTACTGGTTTCCAATTGATCGCTCCCCTATATATATATATATATATATATATATATATATGTTAATCAATAAATCCCAATTCAATCAAGAAATTACTCAATAATGATCAAGAACTAGAGAGAGAAAATGTAGAGAGAGAAAGTAGTAGTCATTGATCTCACGTATCTGAATATTACAATATGTTTCTCTAGATTTGTAGTTACAAGATTAACAAACCAAACACCTATATATACCCACTAACTAAAACAAAACTTAACCACTAAGGAAACTAAACAAGCTTTGACTTTTACAATACTTTGACAATGTTGACTTTTACATCTTTGACTTTCCTATTAAATCTTGAATACAATATTTAGACTTAACAATCTCCCCCTTTGTATTCAAGATTTACTAAAAATTTGATACTGAACTTCAACTCTTGATTCTTCAGCTTTTGTCTCTTAAACTTTGAAGCTTTCACAGTCTTCAGTCTTTTGGCCTTTGAAGAATCTTGAAAAGTCTTTTTAATCTTTGAAGCTTTGGAAAGTCAACATGCCTTGAACGCGAATCTTTGAAACTTTGAAACAAACTTTGATACTTCTGAAAATTGTATCTTCATCTCTTTGATCTCTGGATCATCTTTGGAAGAACAGACTTTCACGAATCATCTTGATTTAACTTTGAGTTATCTTTCTTCAGAATCTTTTCTTTGAATCAGCGGAAGCATTTTAAACTTTGACAATTCAGCTTTGAAATTGATCTTTGTAAAAATTCTCCCCCTTTTTGATGATTGAGAGCATCATGTTCATCAAAACATCATCAATTTCAGCACAGACTTTGATTTCCCCCTTTGTAATCAAATAACAATCTCCTCTTTGACAGTCTCCGCCCGTTGATCTGAATAGCCGTCAATTCATGAAAGGTATATATCTGAATCTTTTCAAATTCAGACATAATAAACGTGGTAACCCTGAATCAACAAATGAAACAGTTAGGAATGCCTGTCAGTAACACAAAATTACTGTGTACAACAAATGTACAATTTAAGGAGTTGGATTGATGTTGACTCCCCAGGACTTCCATTCAATCATTGAAAAACACAAGGTAATTCTATGAATGTTCTAACAGAAAAACAAATTCTTTGTGTGCTCGTGCTTGTGTTTGAAAGAATTAGCACAATGATTGTGTTTCATAAGGCTCGAAGTATGTAAATCACTGAGACAACAATGATTGTACATGGACTCAATGTGCATGAGAAAGGGTCGAAGGTGGGGTAATTTTCCTTCTTTTTCAATATCAGTATCTTCCAAGAGAAGAACCAATAGATTATGTGTTGCTTCCCCAGAAAATGTGAAACATTCTCTTTTTAAGAAAAGAATGAGTAGTTGGTGGGGTTAATGCAAGAGATGGCATGGGCTATTTGCCTATTTCAATGATGGTCACCAAAGAAATGTGAACCAATCAGTAATGTGGTTGCCCGACTCAGAAAGATGTTTGGTGCAGAGTTCTGATATTCTTTTAACTCTGTTCTCACACCCTCTTTATTTTAAACATATAAGCTCACATCTAACTAATCTCTCATTTCCATTTTACCTCAGATCACTCTCACACTCAATTCTTTTAGACCCCTCTCCCCTCAATCACTCAAAGGATTTCTTCCAGGGTAGGAAACACTGGTTATCGTGAATCTATGGAAGATCTATTAAGCACTCACACTGAATCCCATGTTCCTAAAAGTACATAATGGTCAATGATTTTCTTGATATGAAAAACACAAGAAATCATATGTCAGTGTATGTATGCTCATCAAAAATCAGAAATGAAATTTGAGCATTTTTTAAACATTTAAGATTTCTCAAAACTAGAATGTTGAATGAATGAAATCAAATCAAAAGAATTGTTTTGAGAATCTGACAATGTATCAATCAGATCAAATGAAAAGGATAGGGTATCAAAGAATTGGAAATTTGTTTATATGAACAAATATAAACAATTTATCAATGAAAGCACAAACTTGAAAAATATGAATGATGCTCAACAACTTTGAAAGCAAACGGGGGTATTACCATCGAAATATTGGTTCGTTTAGAGACATGGTAATAACAAATTCAAATAAAATATTGAACCGGTGTGTATGAATACTTGATAGTATATGGACAAGATAATACACAAGTATTGATCTTTGGAAACACACGTTCAGTTAAACATTAAGCTCAAAAATGAAAAACATTTAAAAGCACACTTCTAAATTCATGAAATCTTTTAAGAATAAGAAGTGGTTTGAACATTTAAGAAATTGTTTTTCATGTTCGAAAGTTGTTCTTCTTTCAAACAATCAGAGATCTAGGATCAGAAAATACTTACTTTTAAGCTCCCCCTCAAATCATGATATAATGATTTATGTCTTTTGAGCTCCCCCTGGATATTAGCATAATATCCTTCTTTGATCATTGAAAAACGGGTCCTGATCTGTCATGTGATCAGAAGCCACTTTATTCACATCATTTATTCAAAAATAAAATGACAGAAAGTAGTAAAACATTTTATAGAATGAGTTCTGATATGAAATAATCAGAAGTCATCACCTATACTCCCCTTTAAATTAGGCATCTAAAATATGTCAATTAAAACAGGATAGAGATCAGACACTCCCTTTTGAATTGTAGACCATCATATCAGAAAAATCTATCAGTGAAAAAGTATAGGATAGAGACCAGATCAATTCTCTTGGGATGTAGACCATCATATCCAACGGATGCAAAAACCGGAGTAAGGTCTTTTGATTCGCTAAGGTCCGAGTCCTAAACTGTTGTGTTTAGAAGTCAAACTCCTTTGAAGAACGGGTCCTAAGCTGTGTACTTAGAAGCCATAGTCTTTCAACTTTGAAGTCTGGGTTTTGAACTGTTGTGTTCAAAAGCCTTTGTATTTCAACTTTGAAGTCCGGGTCTTGAGCTGATTTACTCAATAGCCATATGTTCTCTTACTCCCCCTTGACTTGAGGTGCCTGCAACACATAATCAGTTTTCTTCTTTGGTACCCACTGGTATTTGGGTCCAGAAAAATTAGTTGCAGTTCGTGTGGGGGATACAGAGTAAGAACCATACCAGAAATGATCATTGGTATTATGGATATGATCATGTGTACAACAGTAAGAACAATAAAATTTATTACCTGAAAACCTGAGTAATTGATCTTTTGAGTATTTCAAGTCAGGTTTACCTTTATGCTCTTTGTTCTTCTTTGCTTTATGAACATGTACACATGATGTCTTTCCATTCAGCTCATCTTTCTTGTCATCTTTGACAGATTTCTTCATCCAGACCAGTTTCTCTTTCTTGTAGCTTTTTCTTTTTGAATATGTACCTGAACCATCTAAATATCCATCATAGAAGATGTTAGTTTGACGAATCTGATCAAAAGATTTAGCTAGCCTTTGTGAAGAGACAGATTTCTGAGTTGATCTTGAGAAAGACTTCTCAAGCTCTTTGATCTTTGAAGCAAAGTTGTCTCTTTCTTTCACAAGTTGGTCAATCTTCTTTGAGAATTCAGACTTCGTCTTTTGCTCTTTCAGCGCAGTAGCAGATAGTTCAGATAATTTTGAAGTCAACCTTTTGATTTCAGTTTCAAAGATTGAACGTTCTTTTTCAAATCTTTTCTTTGACTCATTTCTCTAGCCGAATAATTCTTTAAAGAATCTCACATTCTTCTGTTCTATGACCTTCTTTTCTTTATCAAATTTCTCTCTTTCCAAAATCAGCACTTTCTCAAAATCAGACACTTGTTGAGAAAGTTTTTAGCATTTAAGCTCTACTGACTTCTTCTCTTCAAAACACTTTTTAGAGAAATCTGAGAACTTCTTTGAAAAAATTTTCTTTTCATTTTCAAAAATATCTTTATTTTCAGCAAGCTGTTTTTCAAAATTAGATAAATTCTTTCTAAGCTCAGAGTTCTCAGATTCCAATCTCTTTATCTTCTCATCATTCAGCCCAGAAGATCTTTTCAGAAGATCTTCATTGAGAGTCTTTAAAGCACTGATTTCTTCTTTCAAGGAGTTGATTTCAGCAAAATACTCTCTTGACTTTTGAGAATGAAAGTCAATAGCATGACCCAGATTAATTTTCTCTAATTCCACCTTTCTAATCTTCTCTTCAAGATCTGTAAAAAATCCCATGATTAATGAGTAATCAGCTTAATGTGAATGATCGTTCCAAACTTTATATCAGAAAATCAAAAATCAGATAGAATTGAAATCTAGCACAACACTTGATATTGCGCAAAGTCGAGATTCTCGTAAGTAGTGTGTTGCGTAAAGTAGGTTTGCGTGACCCGTGGAAGACGCAAAGTAGATTTCTCGTAACCCGTGGGAGACGCAAAGCAGGTTTGCGTAAGTGGCTTGAAGCGCAAAGTGAGCTTTGCGTAATAGGCTTGATGCGCAAAGTGAACTTTGCGTAATAAACTTGATGCGCAAAGTGAGCTTTGCGTGATATACTTGCTTTGCGTGATATACTTGATGCGCAAAGTGAGCTTTGCGTGAACCTTTGCTTTGCATGACCAGTTAGATACACAAATATAGCTTTTCGTGATGAGTACAAGACGCAAAGTAAGCTTTGCGTTAGTCGAAGGATACGCAAACTATGCTTTGTGTGAATCAAATGATACACAAACGATGCTTTGCGTGATAGGCTTCAAATGCAAATGAATTTCTTCTTAAAGCTCGGATAATCTTGCGCAAACGTCTATGAATCTCGCGCAAAGTGTATGAACTTGCGCAAATGATTAAGAACTCGAGGATGAACTTGCGCAAACGAGTTCTTGGCTATTTCTTTCTCAAATCGATTCAAACCTGCAAATTTGATCTCAAAAACTTATCAGTATCATCGAAAAACAGTATTAAACACAAATTTGCTATCAAATCCAGATTAAAAACAACAAATTGCACAAATCGATCAAGAACAGAGTTCAAGTTCGATATTTCAAGAAAATTCAAAAATCAAGAATTGACAAAGAATTTGATCGAATTACAATATGGAATCAAAACAAAAATCAATCACCAACATAAATCGAACTCAATGATTCCATTTTCTTCAACAAAAACTATTTTTTCACCAAAATTCGGATGAAACAGTGAAGAACACGAGTTCTTGAAAATTTTCAGAAAATCTCAAATTTCAATCTAAAACTCCAGATTTCAACTCAAATCATGATCAAATCATTTCTGAAAAGTTTGGTTCAGCTCTGATACCAATTGTTAATCAATAAATCCCAATTCAATCAAGAAATTACTCAATAATGATCAAGAACTAGAGAGAGAAAATGTAAAGAGAGAAAGTAGTAGTCATTGATCTCACGTATCTGAATATTACAATATGTTTCTCTAGATTCGTAGTTACAAGATTAACAAAC
Organism: Arctium minus; assembly: GCA_954870635.1. Taxonomy (NCBI): domain Eukaryota; kingdom Viridiplantae; phylum Streptophyta; class Magnoliopsida; order Asterales; family Asteraceae; genus Arctium; species Arctium minus. The sequence goes on from OX941082.1 coordinate 13,361,973, forward strand.
CAAACACCTATATATACCTACTAACTAAAACAAAACTTAACCACTAAGGAAACTAAACAAGCTTTGACTTTTATAATACTTTGACAATGTTGACTTTTACATCTTTGACTTTCCTATTAAATATTGGATACAATATTTAGACATAACAATATATATAAAATGAAAACTCATTTTTTATTGTGCACATGAGAACAAATTTTAACCATTGATCAAAACACAGAAAACTAATCAATGGTTATTACATAATAAGGTTAAGTGGGAAGTGATTAAGGACAAAATTGTAATTTTGAATCAACGTATACCATCTTTGACTTTTTATTTTTATTTTTAATTAAAAAAATTTACCCCATTAAACTTTAAAATAGTTTATCTTAAAAAATACTAATATTTTAATCAAACAAATTACATCAAAAAAACGAGAATATCGTGCTCTTCGATATGACATCCATCTCGATATAGTTTTTTTTTCGTTTTAACCGTTTTTTTACGTGAAATTCTATATACGTGTTATATTCATTATGAATATGCATGCACGTCTTCGGGTGTCCACATTCAGTATGAATAACAAAGGTGAACATTCATTCACTATTCATGATGAATAATACCGTATGCAGGATGAATAATACAATATTCATGAGTTTTTCATTTTAACAGTTTTTTATGTGAAATTTTATATATGTGTTATATTCATTATGAATATGCATGCACGTCCTCAGGTGTCCACATCCAGTATAAATAACAAAGGTGAACGTTCATTCAATATTCATGATGAATAATACAGTATTCAAGATGAATAATACAATATTCAGGATGAATAAGGTGAACGTTCATTCAGTATTCATGATGAATAATACAATATTCAGAATGAATAATACAATATTCAGGATTAATAAGGTGAACGTTCATTCAGTATTCATGATGAATAATACAATATTCAGGATGAATAATACAATATTCAGGATGAATAATACACAAATCCATGATTCATGTATTATTTATCATGAATCGTGTATTATTCACCCTGAATGTTATATTATTCATCCTGATTGATACATTATTCATAATGAATAATATATGAATGACCCATGAAAGTGTAGACACATGACACACTCTCTTTTGTTTCCCAATTCACAACCGAAATTTGGTTTAATTAATTATGAATATGTATGCGCATCCCTAGATGTCCCACATTCAGTATAAATAACAAATATGGGCGTTCATTCATTATTCATGATGAATAATATAGTATTTAGGATGAATTACACAATATTCATGACGAATAATACACGAATTCATGAATCGTGAATTATTCACCCTGAATGTTGTATTATTCATCCAGAATGATACATTATTCATGATGAATAACACATGAATGACCTGTGAATATGTGGAGACATGACACGCTCTCTTTTGTTCCTCGATTCACAACCGAATTACTCGATAGGTTCTCGATTTGTCTTAATGGGTGTTGGGTTACGGTGTTGAAGAAACGTGATGCCTTACGACGTTGAAGAAAGTGTTGAAGAAGGTGATGTCGAGTTACATACTTACGGTGTCGAGGCGTTGTACAAATTTGAACGTACATAAATATTCATAATGAATATAACACATATATAGCATTTCACGTAAAAAACGGTTAAAACGACATAAAAACTATATCGAGATGGATGTCATGTCGAAGAGCACGAAATTCTTGTTTTCTTGATGTAATTTGTGTGATTAAAATATTAGTAATTTTTAATATAATTTATTTTAAACTTTAATTGGGTAAAGAGTTTTTAATTAAAACAGAAAATAAAAACTCAAATATGGTAGGCGTGTGTTTAAAGTTTCTTCCATTTTTACCCCTAAGCATTTTAAAATTAAAATCTCTATTTAATATGAGTTGTTAGATCAAAAGAGATCGAGTGGCTGAGATTTGTCCTCACGTGCACAATGAAAAATGAGTTTTCATTTGAACTTTCCCCTCTCTCTCTATATATATATCCATATATATATATATATATATATATATATATATATATATACTAGATTCACCCCCGTGTATTACACGGGGTAATTTAAAATAATTAAATCATGCCAAAAAACTTATATTACAGATATGAATGATCATCAAAAGTACGATGCTATTTTTCCAAGTTTTTTTTCTTTAAGAGTTTTTTTTCCCAGTTGGTTACAAAATGTCCTTGTTTTAGGCAGTTTTCACAAATGATGTTTTGCAAAAAATTCATAAAAAATATGAATAAATATTAAAAATTTATAAAACAAAATTTATAATATAACATAAATGAAATTATGGAAAAGTACATAGTTAAAATATTAATAAAATAAGAATCATGTATCATAAATTACCAAATACTTATTTATATACAACATTTTTTTTGTTCTATTGCTAATTATACTTTCATCACCTAAACTTGAGATAAGGAAAAAGACGGTGAAGTTGTCGCCGTCCAAAACGTCGATGCCAACCACATATCACAATCTCCCTCCCTCATTTACCTCTGACGAACTCCGTATTACTCAACCCGTCGTCGTTCCTGCTGCCGTCGCCACAACCCTTGCTACCGCCGCTGCACCACCACCACCACCTGAGACGACGACAATAATTTCGCCGGCCAAAACGTCAACGGTAGCTACGAATCTTTATCTCCCTCCCTCCTTTACCTCTGACGAACTGTGTATTACTCAGATCTACCGCCACTGTTGTCGTCGCCACAACACCTGCTACCGCCGCACCACCACTACCTGGTTACGACAATTTGGGGATTTTTTAAACAGTCAATAGTTTTAATTGTATGTTTTCTATGGTTATTAAAACCGGTTCTAGTTCTAACCGTTTCGGTTCATCTCCTTAGGGTTTGGATTTTGTTTTAATTTTGGTTTTGTTATGCATTTAGTTTCGTCGATTAAGTTTCAATTATGGGTTTTATTATGATTTTTTGATTTTGATTTTAGGGTTTGGATTTGGTTTTAATTTTGATTTGGTTTTGGTGTTTGGGCTTCATTTTGATGTTGCTGTTTTGATTTGGGTTTGACTTGAGAAGATAACCGGGAAAAAATGGTCGGAAATTTATCCGGAGAAGATGGTAAGGGGAAAGTGTGTCCGGAGAAGATGACCTGAAAAGTGGTAAGGAAAAAAGGGTGTGTTTTTTCCGGTGGATGAGGTGAATGACACATGTCATTATTTTAGTGGATGATTTTTTTTAAGTTTTAATAGAAAATAAAAATAAAAATCTGAAATGACGAAAATACCCCTCGACTAACGGAATTTTTTAACAGCCGTTAGAGGGAGGGACCAAATCCGATCGTTTTTGCATACCACGATGGCGAAACTGTATTTTTGAAACTGTATTTTTGAAACTGTAGGGACGAAAGGTGTTACTTTCGGGAAACCAAAAGGAACCAAAAGTGTAGTTTACTCTAAAAAAATAAATAGTTTAATTACCGGCATGCATAAATTAAAAAAAATTCTAATCAAACAATAATATATTATTGTTTTAAATATATTTGAGTTTTTAAGTATTATTTTATGAACTCATTGATTTCATATTATTTATATTATTTATGTTATTTTTGTTGGGAACTGAAGAATTCATCAAGTATGGTTAATACTGCTGGTTCAGAGTTAATACTGCTAGAAGACATAAAGGTTAATACTGCTGAGTGTTACTACTGCTAGTCAAAGTTAGTGCTGCTTGAACAAAGTTAGTACTGCTTAGCTAGTTAGTACTGCTAGTGGTTAGTACTGCTTAGTAGTTAATGCTGCTAGAAGAAAGTTAATGCTGCTGAAGATTGATACTGCTTATGAAGATTCGTATGAAAGGATATACATGGAAGCTTAGAGATATACATAGGAGATATACTGAAGATATTTTATTTATTGTAATTATCTTTGTATTCAGTATATATTGTATAGTTTAGAATAATAATTTAACTTTCAGTTTTCATTCTTTTAGAGAGAATCAACCTCAAGGCATAGATCCTAATTCTAGAGAAGTAGAATTCGTATTGGTGAGCTTGTTCATCAATATTGAGGTTGAGTGAGTAATCTTGTAACTTCAAAGCATTAAATACAAGTTTACAGTTTGTTCTTCATATTTTCTGTATTGATTTACTGTTTGATTGAATATCAAAGTGTTATTCCGCAAACTTCTTTGATATTGTTTCTGAGAATTAATTCTTGTTAAGAATTCGATCCTGACAAGTGGTATCAGAGCAAAACTCTCTTAGAAACAGTTATTCATCATGGAAAATCTTACAGAATCAAACAGTACTTTGGTCTCAAAAGTTCCAATGCTCAGATCCAATGAATTTGACATGTGGAAGATCAGAATCAAGCAATATATTCTCCTCACAGATTACTCTATGTGGGACATCATTGAGAATGGCCCATCTGATGAAGGAAAGATTGGTGAAGATGGCAAAAGAACCCCTCCAAAGACAGATGGAGACAGGAAGACAAGGCAGACAGAGATGAAAGCCTTGAGCACACTGCTCTTGGCCATTCCAAATGAGTATCAACACCAATTCTGCAATTGCACTGATGCACAGATGCTCTGGAATGCTCTAGAGAAGAGATTCTCAGGTACCAAAAGTACCAAGAGAAATCAAAAGGCAATCTTAAAGCAACAGTATGAAAACTTCATCTCAACTAAGAATGAGTCCATGACTCAAACTTTTGACAGGTTTAATAAACTAATTGGTGAACTAGCTACTATGGGAGTACAGATTGATCAAGATGATGTGAACAGAAAGTTCTTAAGGTCCCTTGGAGATGAATGGACCATGTACACTGTGTCATTCAGACAGAATGATCAGTTGGAAGAAAAAGAACTTGATGATCTGTACAATGATCTTAGAGTATTTGAAGCTGAGGTGGAGGCAAAGAAGAAGCCTTCTGGATATGTTCATAATGCTGCACTCCTATCAGCATCAATTGATTCTACTGCTAACCCTGAATCAGTTAATGCTGCTAATGGATCAAATCAAGATAAAGGCACTGATTCTGTGTTTGAAGCTTTTCTTTCTAATCATGGAAATTCCTCTTTGATCAATGATGACTTAGAACAACTCCATCCTGATGATCTGGAAGAGATGGATATTAAATGGCAGATGGCCATGCTCTCCATGAGGGTTAAGAAGTTTATAAAGAGGACTGGAAGAAACAACTTCTCCCAAAGAAGAGAAGATGGAGCAGGGTTTGATAAATCAAAGGTAGAATGCTACAAATGCCATCTGAAGGGACATTTTGCTAGAGAATGCAGAAGTGGAATGTCTCACAACAACAACCATCAACAAGCTCAATCTGGAAGCTTCAATAACAACAGAAACTCTGCTCAAGCCCTTGTTTCTCAACAAGGAATGGGGTTTGATTGGAGTGATCAAGCAGAAGAAACTATTCAGAATCAAGCTCTTATGGCTAAAGTATCTGATCTCCCATCTGAGGTAAGTTCTAATCTCTGTTCTAAAACTTGCATAGACACTGTTAAAAGGTACAGGGATCACAATCAGAAGATGAGTGATGACCTTAAGAGATTAGAAAAAGATATAAAAGACTATGTAAGGATTGTAGAGAGATTTGAAGATCAGATCAAAGGTTTTCAAGCCAATGAACTACAACACTCATATGACACCAATTACTGGCAGTGGGAGAAAAAGGATTTAGAACTTAAACTGACCAAATCTAAAGAGGAGAGTGAAAAACTGAAAGAGGAGTTAACCAAGGTTAAGCTTGATGTAGAAAAGTTTTCCAATGCTTCTAAAGCAATGGACTCTTTACTACAAAATCAGATTCATGATAAGCTGAGAAGAGGAATTGGGTACAATGCAACACCTCCACCATATAACAACAATTACATTCCTCCTACTTCAGACCTGTTAGACACCAAAGATAGGAAGGACTTGCCTGAGGGAGCCACTGAAATAGATCCCTTAGATAAGGTAATTGTTGAGGATAAGACTGAGAAAAAGATTGGCAAGAGTAAGGAGAACAAGGTGAGTGGTGAGATTCCTCTAGAAAATAACATTATCACCAATGATGATTGTGGAAGGGCTTGGATCAAATCCAAGGACATAGAGAAGACAGAGGGAAAGTCTGGTAAGGTTTACTACAAACAGACCACTGTTGTGAATCCAGGTCCTTGCAAACAGTGTGCATGTAAGAAGAATGAGCCCCAAAAACAGGACAAAAAGAGGGGAAATCAAAGAAACTGGAATAACCAGTGGTCACAAAAACAAGGGGTTGATCTGAGTAAAATCAATAGACCAAAACCTTGTTTTATCTGTGGCAAATTGAATCATCTTGCAAAATTCTGTTATTTCAATCCTATGAAACAAAGGATGAATTTCCAAAGATCCATGCAAAAACCCTTTGGTTATAAGAAAATTGAAAAGAACCATGTGGCTAAGAAAACTGTTAAAACTAAAAGCCACATGAAGAAAAAGTATTCTGTTAAAGAAAGTGTCAATATGTGGATTCCTAAAAGCACTAAAACTGTTAGTACTGCTACCACAAATAGTGTTGCTGACAATGATAGTGCTGCTAGAAGTAATACTACTGCTAACAATGTTAATGCTGCTAACAAGGTTAGTACTGCTAAACCTGTTAGTACTGCTACACCTGTTAGTACTGCTAACTCTGTTAGTACTTCTAAGGTTAGTACTGCTTCTAGTGTTGATTCTGCTAAGCCAATCATATTGACAAAGTACTCTAATAAAGAGTGCTCTGAGTTTAAAAACCTCATTAAAAAGGAATGTAAATACTTTGATGAGAAAGGGAGACCCAAGACCACTTTTGCTTGGGTCCCCAATCATACTAATTGATTTATTTAATGTGCAGGGCAACCAACAGCTCAAGGGAAAGAGCATATGGCATGTTGATAGTGGTTGCTCTAGGCACATGACTGGCAACATGTCATGCCTTCAGGATTTCAAGCAAATTAATGGAGGACATGTTGCATTTGGAGACAATCTTACTGGTGGTAAGATAAGTGGAAAAGGTAATGTCACCAAAGGTAAGATGACATTTGAGGATGTCTACTATGTTGATCAATTAAAGTACAACCTGTTAAGTGTATCACAGGTTTGTGACAAACAACATAGTATATTATTTACTAATTCTGAGTGTATGATTCTTGCTCCAGGGTTCAAGGTAGTTGATGAAAGCATGATACTACTTAGAACTCCAAGGAAGGACAATGTTTACTGTCTTGATTTGGACAATGTCGATAGTGATTCATCTTTAAATTGTCTTGTTTCAAAAGCTTCTATAGATGAATCCTCCCTTTGGCACAGAAGGATGTGTCACATGAATTTCAAGACTATGAACAATCTTGTTAAAAATAACCTTGTAAGAGGTTTACCTTCAAAAGTCTTTTCATGTGATGATCATTGTGTTGCTTGTCTTAAAGGCAAACAACACAAAACTTCTCATAAGACCAAAGAGTTAAATTCTGTTTCTTCTTGTCTCCAGTTATTGCATATGGATCTGTTTGGTCCTACAAATGTTATGAGTATAGGCAAGAAATCTTACTTCTTGGTTATTGTTGATGATTACTCCAGATTTACTTGGGTATATTTTCTAAGGACTAAGGATGAAACAAGTGGTCTTATCAAATCCTTTATTCTAAGAATTGAAAACCAAACTAATCAAAGAGTAAAAGTCATTAGATCAGATAATGGAACTGAGTTTAAAAATCATGATCTAAACACCTTTTGTGAAGAAAAAGGTATTGAGAGACAATATAGTGCTCCTAGGACTCCTCAACAGAATGGTGTTGCTGAAAGGAGAAATAGGACACTAATAGAGGCTGCTAGATCTCTGTTGGCTGATTCAAAATTGCCAATTACCTTCTGGGCTGAAGCAGTTAATACTGCTTGTTATGTCCAAAACAGAGTTCTAATAGTCAAGAAAAAGAACAAGACCCCATATGAGCTTTTAAATAAAAGAAAACCTTTTATTGGTTTCTTTAAACCTTTTGGGTGTCCTTGTACAATTCTAAATACCAAATCTCACTTAGGTAAGTTTGATAGCAAAGCAGATGATGGATTTCTTGTTGGATATTCATCTCAGAGTAAGGCCTACAGAGTTTTTAACTCTTCTTCTAGAATAATTGAAGAAAGTGACAATGTCAAATGCAATGAGAACACACCAAATCCTGTTGGGTCTGGACCTCAGTGGCTATTTGACATTGACTCACTAACTAACTCTTTTGGTTTCAGTAATGAGTATACAGGAACAGGTAGTGGAGAATCAGAGATCACACAAGTTCAAGAAAGTATATCTAAATCTGTGATTTTTCCCATACCCACAGTAAATGAAGACTGTGAAAAGGAATCATTTACTGAACCAAGTCAGAGTGAAGAAGACACTAGAGATGAGGAGACTCAAGAATCAGAAGTGACATCTGAAAACACTTCAGCTGAATTGCATGACTCTAATCTAGAGGCTGGACTGAATGAAGAACCTAGTCATAACACAAGAGTTCAAAAGAATCATCCTCCACAGCTGGTAATAGGAGATATCTCTTCTCCTATGATGACTAGACATCAAAGCAGGCTTCAAGAAATGAAAGATCAACAGCATACAGTCCTTTCTTGCTTTTTATCCCAGCTTGAGCCTAAAAAGGCACATGATGCTATGAAAGAATCTAGCTGGATAGAAGCAATGCAAGAAGAACTGTTACAGTTCAAGCTACAAGATGTATGGGATCTAGTAGACCTTCCTAAAGGTCACAGAGCAATTGGCACAAAGTGGATTTTCAGAAACAAGAGAGATGAAAGAGGTATTGTCATAAGGAACAAAGCAAGGCTGGTGGCACAAGGCTATACTCAAGAAGAGGGTATAGATTATGAAGAAGTTTTTGCACCTGTGGCTAGGATAGAAGCAATCAGACTATTTCTAGCCTATGCTTCTTACATGAACTTCAAAGTCTACCAAATGGATGTAAAAAGTGCTTTTCTCTATGGATCAATTGAAGAAGAAGTATATGTCTGTCAACCACCAGGGTTTGAAAACCCAAGCTATCCAGACAGGGTATACAAATTAAAGAAAGCACTTTATGGACTACATCAAGCCCCAAGAGCATGGTATGACACTCTGTCATCCTATCTCTTGGAAAATGACTTTGAAAGAGGAGTCATTGATAAGACTCTATTTATCAAAAGAAAGAAGAAGGATATCTTGCTGGTCCAAATATATGTTGATGACATTATTTTTGGTTCTACAAGAAACAACATGTGCAAGGAGTTTGAGGATTTAATGCATCAAAGGTTCAAAATGAGTTCCATGGGGGAACTTACTTTCTTCCTTGGACTCCAAGTTCAACAGAAGTCAGATGGCATTTTCATATGTCAATCCAAGTATGTGCAGGATATTCTAACCAAGTTTGGTTTCTCAGAATCAAAACCTGCCAGCACACCTATGGAAACACACAAGCAGATCATAGCAGATCTTGAGGGAGAGGATATGGATGTGCATCATTATAGATCCATGATTGGCTCTCTCATGTATCTCACAGCATCAAGGCCAGATATAATGTTTCCAGTCTGTGTATGTGCAAGATTTCAAGTTAGGCCAAAGCAATCTCACTTTCAAGCTGTTAAGAGGATATTCAGATATCTCAAAGGGCAACCCAGATTGGGACTTTGGTATCCTCATAACTCACCTTTTGACCTAATAGCATACTCAGACAGTGATCTAGGTGGGGCAAACTTGGACAGAAAATCTACTTCTGGAGGATGTCAGTTTTTGGGTGCTAGACTAGTCTCATGGCAGTGCAAGAAACAAACCACAGTATCCACATCTACAACAGAGGCAGAGTACATAGCAGCTGCAAGTTGCTGTTCTCAAGTCTTATGGATTCAGAATCAAATGTTGGATTATGGGGTAACCTTTCTACACACTCCAATCTTTATTGACAACAGCAGTGCTATTAGCATTGTAAATAATCCAGTCAAGCACTCAAAGACAAAGCACATTGAAATCAGGTATCACTTTATAAGAGATTGTAATGAAAAGAAACTTATTCAAGTTGTCAAAGTTCACACTGATAATCAGTTTGCTGATCTATTCACTAAAGCTTTTGATGTGGGTAGATTCACTTTCTTGGTAACAAGTGTGGGAATGATAAACTCTGAATAATCTTCTTCTCAAAAAGTGGTTTTATGCCTGTATATTTTTATTCTTGGTGTTACTAATCTTCTTTTTCAGGATATGCATAGCAGTACTCAGTGTTTAGCAAGTTTAAAAGGAGTAAGTATAGTTAATACTGCTAGTGGTTAATACGGCTTTCAGTTAATACTGCTTGTGGTTAATACTGCTTTCAGTTAATACTGCTAGTGGTTAATACGGCTTTCAGTTAATACTGCTTGTGGTTAATACTGCTTTCAGTTAATACTGCTCGTGGTTAATACTGCTTTCAGTTAATACTGCTTGTGGTTAATACTGCTTTCAGTTAATACTGCTAGTGGTTAATACTGCTTCCAGTTAATACTGCTAGTTAGTTAATACTGCTAGCCGTTACTACTGCTAGTAGTTAATACTGCTCTAGGTTAATACTGCTTATATTCCGAATACTATAAATACTTTTTGCCCGCCTAAAAGTTCATAACGACTCTTTGCATACTGTTCTCTTGCGCTCAAAACCTTTTCTCTCTCAAGTTCGAAGTTTTCAGGCAAGTTTTCACTAAGATCAATGGCATCCATGACGTTCATCGACGAGCACAACGAGATTGCGATGCTACAAAAGCCAAAGCAAGCTTCAGGATTTTATCAGATTGTGGATTTCCTCAAGTCAAGCCACATTGCTCATGCTCTTACTGTATCCCCTACAATCTACATTGAGCACCAAAGGCAGTTCTGGGCTAATGCAACCATTGTTGTGGAAAATGGTGTGCAAATGATCAAGACAAGAATCTGTGATCAATCACTTACAGTTACTGAAGAAGTTATTCGCATCAGTCTACATCTAGACGATGCATCTGGTATAACTTCTATCCCAAATGATGAACTGTTTTCAAATCTTACAAGAATGGGGTATGGAGGCCCATTGGGTGTTTTCAAATTTTCTAAAGCAAAATTCTCACCCCAATGGCGTTTCTTTGTCCATACTCTTATGCATTGCATATCCAAAAAGACTACTGGATGGAGTGAGTTCAGCAGCACTATTGCCTATGCTTTGGTGTGCTTGGCCACTGCCAGAAAGTACAATTTTTCTAAAATGATTTTCAATGATCTTGTCTCAAACATGGGAAACAAAAAGAGCTTCTTTATGTATCCCAGGTTTGTTCAAGAAGTTATTACTAATCAATTGACGGATATACCTCAACCTGTTGGGGTATATGTACCTAAACCCCCCAAAGGCAAGGTTTTCTCAAATATGAGAAGATCTGCTGGGGACTCTGAAGGAGTTGACACCCCATTGTTCTCTACAATGATGGTGGTGTCCCAAACCAATGAAGGTATGGCAGCAGGGTCAAGGCCCCCATTAGACCAACCCACTGCTAGCCAAGCCCAACCTTCCCTCTCAAAATCAATTCCCCAGTCCCTTCTTGAAAAACCAACCTCTCCCATCACCCAAACCTACAAGAGAAAACAGGTAAAGAAGGCTCCTTCTCTTCTTGTACCATTACCCACTAAGCATATAAGCCCTCTAAGGGAGAATTCTCCCCTAGAGAATATCCAAAGGGAAACCACAAGGGTGTCTCCCAACCCAAAGGAGGTGCTCTCTGAGGAGGAGGTAGAGCATATGGGTGATGAGGCTGCCACTACTCCTGCTAGCACAGAGGAGGAAAGTGGTAACATCAATAAGACCTCCCCCATGGCAACTTTGAATGAGCAATCATTTGAAGGTCCCTGGTGCCAAGAAACCACAGGGGTGGATAGTGCTTCTGCTAGGCAGAAGACTTCCACTACTAAAAGATCCAATGATCCTTCAATAGGGGGTAACACTCCTGGAGAAGGTGAGGACAGATATAACTATGATGAATTGATGGAGGCAATGGGCAACATCAACATGGATGTACTCAAACAGGGCAAAGATATAGAAGAGCTTAAACTCATAGTTCTGTCACAACAAGAACAAATCATCAAGTTGAAGCAAATGGTAAGGAAACTGATTCTGCAAAGGAAGAAGAAACAATTTGTGCTCAGAAGGAGGAAACCAGTGACTGATGCTCCCAAAAAGGGGGAGTCAGAAGCTGATGCCAAAGCTAAGGGGGAGCAAGAGGAAAAACATGATGTTGAGGGGGAGAATGAGCAAGCAGCAGAAACAGAGCCAGCAGCAGAAACCATTAATACTGCCAGTTCAAGTAAAGCAGCAGAAATGGTTAATACTGCTGAGCTGAAAGAAGCAGCAGAAACAGTAAAAGAGGTCCTTACAGAGCTTGAGGTTGCAGAAACACTCATCAAAGCAAAACATGATACTCCCAAGGTCACCTCAAAGGCCAAAGGAGTTGTCATAAAAGAAAGAGGTGATGCAGCAAAGAACTCTAGCATTGAGAAGGAGATGGGTAAAGATAAAGGTAAGGCAAAGCTAGTTGAATCTGATAAACCAATGAAAAAGCAGAAGCTGATTGAATCAGATGAAGCTCTAGCTAGGAAGATACAGGCTGAATTTGAAGAAGCAGAAACCATGCAAGTGCAAAAGGATAGAGAGATAGCTAAAGCAATGGCTGCAGAGTTAAACAAAGCCTATCAACAAAGCTTAGCAACAGAACAAGCCAAGCAGAAAGCCACATCTTTGAGGAAGCCTGAAAAGATCAAAATGGCTACAAGGAAAAGACAACCTTCAAAGACATACCTGGGTGCTCAAGAGAGAAAGAAAATGATTACTTTCCTCAAGGGTGCAGTAGGTGTCAAGGTAGAGATGTTTTCAAAGATGTCATTTGAGAAGCTCAAGAAGATGTATGATGCTGAGATGATAAAGCTTCAAGGGGATGATCTTGCAAGGGTTGAAATGGAGAAAAGAATGAAAGAAAGCAATGATTTCTTACAAAAACCATTCCCTGATGAGCAAGAAACTCCAGAGAAGGAAACAACAATTGGTGAAAGTCTAAGGACTTTAAAAAGAACAAAGATGATTGCCAGGAGAAAGCCTACAAAGAAGCCTAGATTAGTGGAAGAAGAGGCTGAAAAGGTTGCTGAAGAAGAAGAGGCACCTGAGTCATCTACAATGAAAGAACCTGCAAGTACTGAGGATGTCAAGATGTACATGGTTGTGATGGACAAAGTGCCTGAACCAATTGCAGCAGAACCTGTAGGAGTTAAACCTCCTGAAGTCATTCACTGGGATGTTTTGGAAGTAGATGGCAAGAAGTATATCAGACTGAAGAGAAAAGATGAAAAGTATGAAGTCTACAGTGCTTGGGCTAAAATTGTCAGAACATGCTCAAGGTCTGATATTGAAGAAATGTTTGATATAGGGATGAAGTTGTATGCAGATCAGTTGAAAGCTCCAGGGATTTCAATTACAAAACTGGTGATAGAGTATCTGTGTATGATGTTCAAACCTGAAGAAGTAAAGCACTTGATCAAGGATGTCTTCAAATCAGTAAACAGTTGGACTCTATATGAAATTAGTGGAGTATATACAGTGACTTTGGATTTAAATCACACTGAATACTTCCTAGTGGATAGAGTGTATAATCATAGCAGATTGAAGCTACATGCCATGTTGAAGAAAAAGTTAAGGTATGTTCCAGATTCAGAAATGGCTAAATACTTGATTCAAAGAACCATCAATCAGAGTTTGGGATTGGATGCAAACACAGGAATTTAGACTATAATGGAGTTTTGGGAGCATCTTGAAGAAGATCTGAAGAACTTGACTTCTTTCCCTAAAAGTCAAGTTAGGGGGAGATTGTTGGGAACTGAAGAATTCATCAAGTATGGTTAATACTGCTGGTTCAGAGTTAATACTGCTAGAAGACATAAAGGTTAATACTGCTGAGTGTTACTACTGCTAGTATTATTACTACTGCTAGTCAAAGTTAGTGCTGCTTGAACAAAGTTAGTACTGCTTAGCTACTTAGTACTGCTAGTGGTTAGTACTGCTTAGTAGTTAATGCTGCTAGAAGAAAGTTAATGCTGCTGAAGATTAATACTGCTTATGAAGATTCGTATGAAAGGATATACATGGAAGCTTAGAGATATACATAGGAGATATACTGAAGATATTTTATTTATTGTAATTATCTTTGTATTCAGTATATATTGTATAGTTTAGAATAATAATTTAACTTTCAGTTTTCATTCTTTTAGAGAGAATCAACCTCAAGGCATAGATCCTAATTCTAGAGAAGTAGAATTCGTATTGGTGAGCCTGTTCATCAATATTGAGGTTGAGTGAGTAATCTTGTAACTTCAAAGCATTAAATACAAGTTTACAGTTTGTTCTTCATATTTTCTGTATTGATTTACTGTTTGATTGAATATCAAAATGTTATTCCGCAAACTTCTTTGATATTGTTTCTGAGAATTAATTCTTGTTAAGAATTCGATCCTGACAATTTTAAATAATTCATTATATTTTAAATTTTTGTAATTTTTAAATATTTATCAAACAACCCCTTAGTTTTTGTTTAGGATCTTTTTATCATATTAATTAAAATTAATTATACATTAATATTGATTATTTAGAATTATTTTTGACAATATCAATTATTTTTATATTATTTTAATTATTATTTAATACATTTAGTTATTAAAAACCTAATATAACATTTTTAAGTATACTTATGTAAGTTACATAAAAATTAAAATTATACTTATTTTATTTCATAGATAATAAAATTGTGTTAAATAAGTTTAATAATATTTAGTTTAATTATTAATTATATTTTTTGAAAAATTATTAATTAATTATGATATATGAGGTTGACCAATTTTTATTTTTATTCTTATTATGTAACGAGTATTTAAAATCATAAATTAATGTATATTTTTTTCTAAAATTTATTTTAATAAATTCAAAATTTATAGTATATATATAAATTGTAATAATCAAATTTAAATTCTTTTAATTTACATATTATATTATATTATTTAATTTTTTTTTACTATCTTGTTTGTATTAATTAAAATTTATACTATTAGAAATTTGTTTTAATTATAATTATAAAATATTTTAATTGACTTTTTAAAAAAATGTTTCTTATGATCATTTTACATCCTTATCAGCTAACTTTTAATAAACATAATATATTTATCTTATCAGTTATCAGCTAATTTATCAGCTACTAAACATAGTTTATAAATTAAAATAGAATTGATCGAGCCCCCAATGAAACCAATCAAAACCTCGAGCGTGAGTTAGTGAGGAAGATAGAGATCAACTAGAAGGCATTCCTTTGATTCTTATGTTTAATAAAAGTGTTTAAATATTTATTTGTTGTAGGATAATGTGCCATCATCAAAAGGAAATGATTGATGTAATATTTTTCTAGTATTATAAGTTACCATAATGAATGTTTCATTTTCTTTGTAAACTTCTCCCTATTTAAAGGGCTTATGATTAATGAGAATTACATATTTCATTGTCTCTCTATTATGTTGTTATTCTGTTTCGTTTTTCCTTTAACACGTTATCAGCACGATGCTTTGCTAAAGTTCGAAAGAGAAGTAAAGCTAAGGTGTTCACAGTATCAATATCGATTTGAGGTACGTTTTCATGTTAAACATTCAATTGATGGTTCATTACTAGTTATTTAATACAATAAAATTGTTTAATGATAATCTTATAACATAATCATCGCTAAACGACCATCAATTATTGTTCTTGCAACGTTTATGTTACTTTAGTATTGACATCCTTTTTGCTAATTCATTCATTAATATATGTATGTTAAACCTTTGAATAATATATTGTTAGTTAACATAATATGTAATGTATGTTGTTTGAAAAAAAAAATATGTAATGTATATTAAGTTATGCGTCACTATACATATGTATGCCATGTGTCACCATAACCATTGTTTTACACTCTATACATTTTCAATAAATTTCTTTCACATACTGCATAGGAGCTTTCTATATAGTATTGTTTTTATTATGAGCAATGTTTATGTTCTTTGAAATTATTATGTTAGAAAGATTGATACTTTTCATTTATTATGTATGTTATATCAGTTACAATAATAATTCCAATTACATTATAGGTTTTGATTTATAAATCAAATCGTAATCCTTTATATTAGATATCTTCAACTATATATGTATATATAAGATTCCCAATAAAAAGAGTATTATCTTTACTTTGAAATAGAAAATTATAAGTTATCAATATAATCTAAATATAAGGAAAAGATATACACATGATATGACAAGATCGTTTCCTATTAATAAACTGTTAAATATGTGTTTAGCATATATATATATATATCTGGCTTTGCTTTTGTTATACTAAAAAAAATTATATTTGTTATTGTAACCTTTTTTTTAGCAAATATCGGTAGATTTTTCTAATATGTGATCTTGTTTGATTAATCAATTGTATATTCTAACATAATATGATTTCATGAATAACCAATGTGTAGTTTTCACCAAATCACAAGGACTAAACATAATGATATGTGACATTATATGTATGATTATCATTAATCGAAAGTTATTATTATTATTTTTTTAATCATATTATTATATTAGGTTGCTAAATATCTTATTTTTGGTTAGTGTCAATACTTTTTGATTTTGGTTCAATGTCATTTAATTATAATCGGACTAATATATCCTCTCTGGTTTTGGACTTGTTATTGTTATTTATTAATTTATTCATGTCTACTTAATTAGTTTATCCTATTGTGTCTATTTAGTTAATTAATGTTTTTTTAGTCTTTGAATTTATTATCCCGCATAATATTCAAATGTTTATGTTAATTATAATTGTTTTTATAATCCTTCATCTTATAGAATAAATTTTCGAAAGTTACACCTCCCACCTCATATATTTTGTTTTTTACCAAAAACTCCAAATATATTATTAAAATGTTAAGGTTTGAAGTTGACTTTATATCAAAACAATAGTTATTTGTTTAAGAGTAATCTCTTTAAATAAACATTGAACTTGGCTTCACACGCCAACATATTTTGGCCTCTTGCCAAAAACTCTATAAATTAATAATGTTACCTTCAAATTACATAAATCGCAAAATATCGATTGAATTTTGTCAAACGGGTGTAAATAGCCCTAAGGTTTATAGGGATTTAAGAAATCCATGTGATTCCCCTACTACCTGAAAATCCAATATATTGAGTGATTTTTTTTCACAAATTGAAATCTTGATGAGGTATTATCAATAAAATATAAGCATACAAAAATTCAATATTGTTATGATAATGAAATTTCATAACCATAATCCATTTTCTTATCAAAAAGAAAATCATATACTATCTTTTATATATGTAATTGGTTGAAACAACTCATCCCAAAGTCAACGTCGTAAGCTCAAAAGAATGTGAGTATCATAAATGAGTATATAAAACCTCCTTTTGAAAAGGTACAAGAAAAATACCTAAAGTCCATCAACTCCCTATTGACCCTAAAACCAACCTCTTGAAAAGGTACAAGCAAATACCCTCATGTTTTGAGACGACATATAAATCCTAAGTTTCATAGGAATACCTTTACTAGAAACCCCCAAAGAAATGTGGGATGTCCCGAAAGGGATAATCGGGAGTACTCATGAATATGTACTTCCCGAACTAATCGTATAGTGGAATGAAACTCACTTACTCGATTACAAAAAGGTAACTGATTTCAACAAAGAAATGTTATATCCAAGACGCGTCTCAATCTCTGTGGCAATGAACTCACAGAATATGACATGATTCATAACATTATTTTCACCTTTCATATATCAAAAATATTAATGAACTAATATAAGTTGGAATGTAACCTTTAGACAAACTCATCAACCTACTGCAAGTGGTTGAGAGACATAACAAAGTTCTTTCAAATAACAACACCACATATGTCGAGACAAAGAAAATTCTTGAGATCAATAATGAAAGCATTAAAGGTGAAAACAACTCCAAAGAAAATAGAGTTAAAAACAATTTCACACATGTGACATTTATGCACTATGTGGATGAAACCCTAGAACGGGTTAGGGTCTTGGTAAGAGTCGGGAATGATTTTTCAACATCTGGAGTATAAATACAACTACTGCCCCAAGTGATAATGGACAGTCAAATAAGAAATGCACTAAAGAGTGCTCTTGTCGAAAAAAAAACAAATTAAAAATGATCTATATCATAAGAATGATAAAACATAATTTTTTTTTTGAAATTTACTTTATAGTATTTTAATTAGTTTCTTTTGCTTAAGTAAAATCGAATATGTAACCATTATAGATGTAAAGGATTACATCAAAAACAAAATAAAACTCTCAATGTTCTTCGTTCCGTGTAGGAATGTATCGAGGAGAACTTGATTGTTTTTATGACATCTCATACAAGAAATATATTATTATTCATTGAATTAATAATTTCCCTCCAACCAAATACTTAGACGATGAACTGTCATTTTTTTATTGGTACAAGATTAATATGAACCTTGTAAAGATATTCGTATAAAATGGAAATCAGCATATATACATAAATTCCAATGAATATGAAAGGAAACATATATAATGGAACTAATGTGTCAAACTAGTAGATTATTGGGTCATCGAAACATTTTTGTCAATAAAAAAACTTTAGGGAAATGACACATATATGTTTCGACATGACCATGTGGGACACCATGGTTATGACATAGTGATCCGTGTATTGCAAAATACACATCGACACATTCTCTTTCGAGTGATAGGCAAAACGAGACAAATTGCAACTGTTGACTTCTGTAGCATAAGAAACAACATTGCCATCATAATATGCCCTCTCAAATACCTAAAACTTTTGTATATACCTTAATCCTTAGCTAAGACAGGAATGAGATCATCCTAAAGCTAAGGACATAATACAAAAATATTCCATTGTTACAACGAATACAAGATGATATTTATGGACATAAACATCCAGAATGCGGGCCATTAAAACTTTATGGTTCTGGTTTCGACACGATGAACACATGTCGTATTATTGTCCACATGAAATACTGCACTCCTAGCACTAGCTATACGTTTAAGGGCTCACCACCCTGATTATTTCATCAAGTCTACATGACTTTGAATGTTGGAGAATTTACATCATAAGGATTTGATGTTAATTGCATATGTATGAGGATCAATGTAGAGTTTCTTATACCCCATGTGTATATATAAAATGGTCTCATAGAAGTTGTTATCAAAAGAATATGATGACATCTAGGTTATTAATAATGCGCACCAATTTACCCACATCTAACTGGGGTTATGTAATTATTATATGCAATTTTTTTTTTCGTTTTTAGACCCACTATTAGCTAACCAACCTCATGCGTACCAGTTGGTAACTGGATATAAGCATGATATTTTACATTTACGCATGTTTGGTTGTGTAGTATATGTGCCAATTGCGCCCCCACAACGCATCAAAATGGGTCCTTAAAGACGATTCGATATAGGTTGGATATGAATTCCCAACTTTTATCCGCTAATTAGAATCCTTGACTAGTGATCTCTTTACCGCCAGATTTGCGGGTTGTCACTTTAATGAGACAGTCTTCCCGTCGTTAGGGGGAGATAGGAGAAAGGATTTTCCATAGGAACGACAGGAAGTGTCATTGAGTATTCCCACTCTGTCTCATGTTGATCCCTAAACTTCATAATGTAAAGTTGAAGTCAAACGAATCAGACTCGATACCTGATACGTTTAATGTTATTCTAGAAGTGACAAGATCACATATACGAGCTGCAAATATACTGGTAAGGTTAAAGTCCCCAAACAAGGGCACAACGCCATTGGAAAGTGCGTTGCAATCACACATAGTGGAGGTGTGGTTGAGGTCGTAGCTACCAAATGGAAGTGGTGGAAGCTACTTGGTTCGATGGATACTATTCTAAAGGATAAGAATAGTTAGGCACATCCATTTATCATCAATACACAAAAATCTCATGAAATTGTCTCTAATTATAATTATGTCCATGAATCGTCACTGGAGGACGCTCCGAAGTTAATATTGATTCTAGAGATGAATATTAATCTCAAATGAACTATGAGAGTACATATGAGTCGATGGACAGATCATATATAATCATTGATGATTTATTCGCATATACGATGGCTCATAAGATGATCGAGCATGACGACATCGAACCAGGCTCAGTTGAATAATATCAACAAAGAGCATAATGGCCTAAATGTAAAGAAACAATCCAGAAAGAATTATATTCTTTGACAAAGGATCGGGTATTTGGTAAGGTAGTGCTAACCTACCAAGTGTAAAGCCCGTAGGACATAACTGAGTCTTTGTCAGAAAGCGTAACGAGAATAATGAAGTCCTAATATGTAAGGCTCTCCTTTGGCGCAAGGTTTCTCACAACGCCCTGGATTGACCATGAGGAGACTTACTCTCTCATGATGGATGTTATGACATCCGAATAGTTTGTTAGCCTAGTAGTTTCCGAAGGACTGGAAATGCAACTCATAAATATGGTTACCACATATCTCTACGGGGATCTAGATTTAGAGATATATAAAAGTGTTTGATGATATTACATTACCAAAATCAAGTAACTCTAAACCACGAAATGCGTTTGCAATAAAATTGAAACACTCACTTTATAGATTAAAGCAATCTAATCTATAAAGGATATATAAGAATTAATGGAATCCATGATTGGGAAAGGATATATAAGAACGATGAACTATTCCCTTGTGTATTTATTACGGAAAACAAATTCCAAAATTTCAATGTAGCTCTATATGTCAATGTTATGAACATAATAGGCACTCTTGATGAAATAAGAGGAACCACAAGCTACTTGAAATCTGATTTTGAGAGGAAAGATCTTGGGAAAACTTGGTTTTGTCAAGATATTTGAGCTAGGATACCGAGTTTGTGAAATATTAATTCATCGATCGCATATGTCCATAAAATAATCAGGCAATTTAATATGGACAAAGCGCATCCGGTTAGCACTCCCATGATCGGTCGAAGTGTCGGATATAAGGAAAGATCCATTTCGTCTAAAAGGATGATGACGAAATATGTTGGGAGTTGGAATTCCCTATCTAAGTACAATATGCGCATTATTGTACTTAGCACAATACACTTGACCGTATATTGTATTTTTCAGGGAATTTGTTAGCTAGATTTAACTCAGCGCCAACGCAACGTCATTGGAATGATATCAAATTAATCTTTTGCAACCATTGACATAGACTTATATTTTCCCTATAGAAAGAAAAATGGGATTGATAATGAAACTTCAATACCTACTTATAATGTAAGTAGCAAAAGTACTAGCTCTTATAGAAAAACACCAAACAATGTCTTGGTATGCCTTTGCTAATATTAGGTATCTGTCTGACCCATACAAAGATTGTTCCCAAACTGGATAAAAAATTACCTCAAGGAACACGCCGATTATTTGGAAGTGAATTAAGAAATCATTTGTAACTACCCCTTGAACTAATCCAATAATATTACTCCCCATGATAATTAAATAATGTATATGATTAAGGACTATCTTTGCATATATTAGAGGAGCTAGTAATTCTAGGTTCAACCAGTATCCTACTTGCATATACGAAAATAATGCATCATGTATCGAAGAAATGAACATAAGATTCATCAAATATTCTGCTTAAGTCTTATATAATTAGCAATAAGAAAACTCTCATCGAGATTCAATTGAATCAAGTAAGATGTCAAGAGAACATGACACATTTTACCAAATCATTACCTAAAACCATATATTGGGAAACATGTAGAAAGCAAGTACAAATGTTTTCCAAACTCCCTTGATTAATGCACGAATCAGGGGGAGTAATAGACAAAAGGGGTAGTCTACTATATTTGTGAAATTGATATGTTGTGCTCTTTCCTTCAACCACGGTTTTATTTTTCCCATTGGGTTTTGTTCCTTGGTGTAAGGTTTTAGTGAGGCAATTGTTTATATACCATCATGCTTTCCTAACTCTCATGATTAATGTATGAATCTAAGATAAAACTAGACTGAAGGAAAAGTCTATATATTGCAAAGAAACTGGTGCGTTGTACTCTTTCCTTCGTCCTATTTTTTATCCCACTGGGTTTTTATTTTGGCGTAAGGTTTTAACGAGGCAACAATTGTGCACCATCACTCCTTTGACTCGACACAAGGGGGAGTGTTGTAGAATTATGTGCCATCATCAAAAGGAAATGATTGATGTAATATTTTCCTAGTATTAGAAGTTACCATAATGAATGTTTCCTTTTCTTTGTAAACTTCTCCCTATTTAAAGGGCTTATGATTAATGAGAATTACAGATTTCATTGTCTCTCTATTATGTTGTTATTCTGTTTCGTTTTTCCTTTAACATTATTTTTATTATTAAATGTTTTTCATGGGCATGCTTTGGTTTATTTGTTGACAATTGCACTTACTTTAATTAATTAAATGCTCCCACATAGGGGAGAGCATCAGACGGGTTGGGTCGGGTTGGGGCCCAAAACCCAGAACCCGATCGGATATCGGGTGATGGGTAAGAGCCCCGAAATCTGACCGAATATGTTTCCGGTGGTTCGGAGCGCGGGTTGTTCGGGTCGGGGATTCGGGTTAGTTCAGGTATTTGTCCAATATCCAGGTTATCAAATTTTCCACCAAAATCAAAATTAAAATTCACAAATGAGGAATTGGGAGCAATTAGTTAAAACCTCAAACACCTACAAACACAGACACAGTAATTGTAACTATTTCCATAAATCTGAAGAACTCATCTTCCACAATATCCAGATCTAAATGTAGAGAACTTACAATAAGAACTAAGAAGCCCGTGGGATTACAAAGAACTGTGGGAGTGGGACTGTCGACTCACGATTGTGGGAGGGCAACAGGGCATCGATGGCTGGAGTTGAGAGAGAGGTCGTTGGTGACCCGTGACTAGAGACTGTCGATAGAGTGAGAGAGACAACAGAGAGGTGCAGCGGTGGCGTCGTGGGGTGGTGTGGCGGCAGTGGGTGGTCGACGAGGATTATGGTGGTGGTCTTGTGTGGTCAGTGATGGAGTGAGGATTCTAGTCGATGGACTCACGAGGCTATGAGGTCTGCTCCAAAATTAGAATGAGAGAAGTGAGAACATATAAGTCAGATTAGATCTCATATATTTAGATTTTAGATAGGTTGGGTATTTCGGATATTCGGGTCGGGTCAGGTGGGGGATTAGGATACCCAACCCGATCCTACTTATCCGAAATTATCATCGGATATCGTTCTTCGGGTGGTCGGGTTTTCGGGTGGAGATTTTTCGGGTGGTCGGGTCGGTCGGGTTTTGCTCATCCCTACTCCCACATGCAATTCTTATATTGTACGATCAGTTTATAATAATATTTGTTGATTGGCAATTAAAAATGTAATTCCTAATTGTAGATCTTTTTTTTTCTTCTTCTATTATATCGATTTATTAAAAATGTTCAAGGTTTAGAATTTTTTAGGCATAAGTCTCTTTCAAGCCCGTTTTAAGTGAACAAAAAAAGTATGGGCTTCACAATTGAAAAGGGTATGATCGAACTTCTATAGGCCTGGTTTTTTCGGGCTGGACTGGCTTGAGTCAGATTACGATATCAGCCTTTTTGTACATCTCTACTCCCTAGTCCCTACCACCTTACCTACACCAAAGGCACCGTTATTCGGCCAATGTTGTTATATTGATTTTGACCACAAAATAAATTTTATTCAATATAAAATAAAAAAAAACTTTACAGATGATTCAGTAAAAATAACGAATGGAAGTCTACATCACTTGTCAACATGGTACCATATAAACTCTAATATAACAACTCAACATACGATTACTGTTTAAAACATAAACAAATTGCTATTTGATGCAAAACAATTGACTAAATTAAAAACCTAATAATATAAGTTGTGTTCTTTTAACGGTCTGTCCAATAAAAATAAATTGTTTTATTGTTTGAAAAATATATATCAATTGCTTATCATACAATTATAAATTATTAACATTATTTTTAATAAATTAACAACACAATAATAGAAATATTTTAAAACGTTAAATAAATTGTCAATCCAAGATGTTAATTAAATAATAATTTAAATGTTTTTTACAACAGCCCAAAATTTGAAAAATAACTGTTACAGGGGCTGATTATGTCAATAAAGGAAAGTGAGGAGTTCAGGGATTAAATCGCAGTTTACTGAAACTTGAGGATTAATTTGAAATATTTTGGGTTTACATTTGAAGTCGAAGTTGGATAAAATGGGGGCAACATAACATTTATGGGGAGGTAAGATTTCATCTATAATCTATGCAATTTACTCTCATTCATATTATCATATATGCTATGAATTATGATGTTAATAATGATTCATGTGACTTAAAAACAAATTTAATGGGTAACAACATGATATGAAATAGGGATGTTTATAGGTTGGTTGATCGGATTGAAGTCATTTAAACAACTTAACCTAATTTTTTTGTGGTTTTAAAAATCTCAACTCAACTCAACTTAAACCAAAGAGCAACCCAACCCAAACCAAACTGTACGGGTTGGTCAGGTTGGTACATTGCCTGAGCATCGGATGGGTCGGGTCGGGCCCAAAACCCCGAAACCCGATCAGATATTCGGTTGAGTGAAAAACCCCCGAACCCGACCGTAAATAATTCGGGTTGTTCGGGTTCGGGGTAATTCGGGTTCGGGCAGTTCGGGTCAGGTGGATCGGGTGGATCGGGTCTGGGCCGACTTTGGGCTGCTTTCTTTTTGGGCCTGTTACAACTTAATAAACTTAAACAAACAACTATTTTTACAAAACAACTATAAACAAAAAACTATTTTTACAAAACAACTATAAACAAACAACTATTTTTACAAACAACTTAAACAAACAACTATTTTTACAAACAACTAATTCAAATATTCAATTGAAAGTTTGAACAAAAAGAACGGAACAACCATACCAATAACTTATACTCTTGTTTTTCTTTATGTATGATGATTCTGTAAATATGTTCTACATGACTACATATATCTTACATTCCAAAAACATAAACACAAACCATATATCTTACATTCTAAAGATTAGGAACACAAACCATATATCTTACATAAACACAAACCATAACAACTATCTTACATAAACACAAACCATATATCGTAACAAGGGTTAGGTAATCTAAATATATTTCAAGAACCAACATCAATGCTTACTCGTCTACATCCTTTGTATGTAGAACATATGTAGTTCAATCTAATTAATATACCACCTGTTACTTTGTTCTTTGGCCTTTGGATGTAAATCATAATATCAACTAAAGATTAGGAGTTTTAGCGTTTAGGACTGAAAAACAAAAACACAGCCTCACGGGGCAGGGGCAGTTTCCATTCCAATTTCCAAATATCAATCCATAATATTAATTATCAAATATCATTATATCAATCCATAATATCAAATATTAATCCATAAACCCATTCAATCCATAATATCAAATATCAATCCATAAATGAACTAATGAAGTTCAAATTTCAGTTTCCAAAAAAACCCCAAATTAAAAATCGATGTTTATGGTAACCGGTAACAGGTAACTTACAGAGAAGACTGAAGAGATCAAGAGAAGAGTCAAGACTCAAGAGTGTAGAGTCTGTCAGTCGATGCCTCGATTCCGTCACTCGATGCCTCGATTCCAATCGGTGGTAAATCAGTCGATGACTCGATGAGCGATGGGCCGATGCGAGGTCTGGGAGAGTGGGAGAGTGGGAGGACCGGAGGAGGTGAGGTGAGGCCTAGGAGGAGGAGCAGAAGGTGGTCGTCGTGCCGGTGGAGACGGTGGAGTCGCCGGTGGTGGAATGGAGACTTGGAGAGTCTCTAACAATTAGGTTTAGACTTTAGATTGAAGTCGATTCGATCGATTAGTATTTAGGTTTAGATTTTAGAATTAGGATTATTAAAATAAAAGTAAACCGTTTTTTTTAAATATTATATATTTTCGGATTTTCGGGTCGGGTCGGGTTTGGGTTTTGGATACCCAACCCGATCCTATATTACCCGAAATTATAACGGATCGGGAGTTCTCGGGTTTTCGGTTTTTCGGGTTTCGCCGTCTATTCGGTTCGGGTCCGGTATTTCGGGTTGGGCGGGTTTTGCTCACCCCTCGTACATCAATAATATTCTTTTAACTTTGAATATGTCATTTTATTTACTCATAATTCTTTTTCATTATCAATCATTTGTTACAATTTATCCTTTTTAATCTTAAGTATATCACATTCAACTACTTTTCTCAATTTGCATATATATGTTCACAAATTATTGAAAATCTAGGAGTTATATAGAGATGGATAAGAAATTGAAAATATATGTATATTAAGAGGTACATGATGGTGTAATTGTCTAATATACATATTAATAAGGACTTAATTAACAGTCACATTAAATCCAAGAAATAAAAGGACATCAGGTTCATCAGGTATGGTTTCAAATGACCATAACCCAATTTCGATCCATTACCTACGGTTTGCAAATTTTATAACTTGAATAGACCATATTGCTTCGGGTTAAGTTTTTTTGTGTTCAATTATGTTGGATTGATCGAGTTGGTTGGGTTTCTTGAGCACCTTAGAATGAAGCATAAATAGAGTTCGTACAATGACTTAAAATCATGAAATGGGTATCAAATATTAAATGAACTCATTGAGCTTAGATGATTATTAGTAATTTGTTAGCTTGCATTTCAAATGCATGATTGTTGGTGATTGACATAAGGAAGGGTAAGGTCTAGACTATTATACTTTGTATCTAGCTCTGTATGAGATAAATTAGAATTATTGAGGTATTTTCGGTATTATATGTAACACCCGTAATTTTCGGTAAGTAAATGTCAATCGGACGTTTCTGTGGCTTGTAAACCGTAGGGTTTTGTTGGGAAATGCTTTGTCTAAAGTCCCTTGGAGTATCGGGAGTTTTGGTAGTGAAAAAGTCGAGTTTTGGGGCTCCGGAAAGGTCCCGCGACAATGCCCGACGACTATGACAAGTCACAATTGCACTGTCACAGTCGCATGGGGTGTACCGCGAGCTGGTATACACCAGCGACTATGACCAGCGACATTGCCCAGGGCAATGTCACATGGTCAATGTCGCATGAAGAAGGCAGTGAGCTGATAAGTCGCGAATTTCAGCCTCTTTCTCATTTCTCACTTCTCAAACTTCCCTCTTTCTTTCTTAAAACGATTTCCCTCTTCCCCTTTCAAACCCTAGTTTATTTATGGCTCAAATCCTTGGATTTTATGAAGAGGAAACATCATCATGTGGTAGAATGGAAAGCTATGATCAAGGATTCACCACCTCCATCTTCATCTTCAACCTCAAGATCATTTTTGGGGTTTCTAGGTTTTTATCAAAACCTAAGTGGTAAGTGTATCCCTTCCGTTTCTAAACCTTTATGTAAGTTATAATTGCTCCATTGATGATTCTCTAGTGTTTGATTTCTCTAACTTTCGGTTTGGAACATTTTGGGAGTTTTGGGTCAAAATTAGGGTTTTGCCCAAAATAGAGATTTTGATGATTAAGCGTTGGGGAATGTTTCTTTGTGGTTGGATATGATTATTTATGGTTGGAACTTTGTGGATCTAGGTTTTGGAAGATTTGGTGTGAAGAATCAAGTTCTTCAAGGAAAGCTATAAGTGGGTAAAATCTAGATTTAGCCTAAATCTAACAAGGTGAGTTCACACCTCTTTTTACTAAACTTTATACACATCAAAATGCATATTTTGACTTCTAAACATCTCCTTGTTTACATTTTTAATGTTGATGAGTTTTGACCTAACTTGGTGATTTGGGAGTTTTTTAGGGTTTATTACCATTTTTGTAAGAGGTTATAATCCACGTCTTGGAATTTCAAATGTGTTGTTATGGTATTATGTTGAATCAATGTTCAACTTATGGCTTCTAGCCGAGTTTCTGATTAAACATTTTTATAAGGATTTGGTGAAAATGGTTATTTTGTGAAGAGGAAACAAATGGTTAAAATATAAAGAAATCCATGTTCGTATAAAGCGGTTCCTATCTTGGAAAGGCTTATTTTGGTAAAGAAATATTTTGGGATATAAGATGTTAGCCATGGGTTGTAAATGTAAATCCTAGCGAATGAGTATGACTTGGATCATCGGGTGCCACCCTCCCACATCGTTATTTGGACCGGAAGGTTCACGACCTTGATCCTAGTATGGTGAGCTCAAAACTCGGAAAGTGACTTACTGAGTGTTCCGCCACAATCCTTGGATTCGGGTTTACACTCGTCGTCGCAAGATGAGGTCTGGACCGGAAGGTCACTATGTGTTTACCAAACCATTTACAAGGATGTTGATGAAAACAATTTAATTATATTTCAATGAATTCTTTTGCTGACATTCATATAAACTGTATGTTCTCACTAGGCTTTAGTCTAACACTTTTTCGAAAACGATGTGTATAACAGGTTCCATTAGCGGCGGGTCGCCAAGGGGTTGAGTGAAGAGTTTGGTCTCTTGAGGAAATTTCTGGATGGTAGTTAATTTGGAGTTTTGGTGTTTAAACCAATTTATTCTTTTGGTATTGGGTTGACAACTTATGTAACCTAGATAGATTTGGTTTGGTTTGGTTTGTTGTCACTTCTCCATTTACATTTACA